>CM046868.1:29903172-31207867 GCA_025617745.1 Heliocidaris erythrogramma
AAGAAACCCATTATTCTCTCATTTCCTTTCGCATTATAGGCCTATATTCCGAGAGAGAGAGAGAGAGAGAGAGAGAGGCTAATGTGCTTATATTGTACATGTATTTCATATACCTTCTACTTGCACTAACTTTTCTTTCATTCCATCTATTCCCAACCCGGCTTTTCGATTTCGTCTTTTTAAAGGTACCTTAATTGCATTCGATTTAGACATAGTCAAAGTGACAAGTATATACTAGGAACTCCTTGGTACAACTATAAGAATGCTAAAAGGGTAAGAAGGAAATGGAACAAATAAAAAACATAGGGTGCAATCGAGTCGCACTGGGTCTCAAGTAGTATGTTAATACCTGTAGCGTTTCTTCTCCCAATTATAAAAATTGGGAAGGGAGGGTTCGAAGAAGGCGATGCGATCTTTAGGTTGCCAATCCCCCGTAGCTGCCGGGCCCGTTGCCTAACAAAACCGCACTCAATAGAACGGAGTCGCTTCCTGCATACCGATGACAAATCGCTACTGCTTGATCACGTTAATTTGATTAGAGGGTCTCCCCCCGGATAAAGTGTCAGAACAACAATTGTCCCTGCAAACACAATCCTGACAAAAAATGAAATTCAAATACGAGTATATCAACAAAGGAAACAAGAACAAGAATAGGGAAAGAGGTAAAGTGACAACCCGTGAAGGATCCCTATTTTTTTTTTTCATTTTTCGTCATCGTATTTTATCTTTCTTCGTCTCTGAATGTTTTTTGACTTCTGAGTGTTATTATGAAGGTGATTGGTTAAGGCAAAATTGGCTAATGCCCAATATCAATGAACGCGAAACGGGAACGGAATTCCACGTCTAATTACGCTAAAACAATACCTCGCCGCCTCTTCACCCTTTTACGAGCGAAGAATCATCCACACCGGCTTGCTTGCCGAACTGATCAGACCTTTCCCCGAGTAACATTGTGCCAATCGTCATAACATTGTCCCTCTCACATTCGTTTTATCGGCGAGAAAATAGTGTATTGAATAACAGTTCCTCCGTAACGAATTGCCCTGGGACATACTCGAGCGTCAAGAATAATACTTATTCAAGAAATAGATCTGCTCTTTACAATTTCGTCTTCCCTTATATCTGCCCCCCCCCCCCCACACACACACACCGTCACTTGAGATAGAGATAAATCGCAACGCTGGAGGGCTAGAGAAGATGAAACGGAATTAGGAGAGAAGAAAAGAGTTTCTCTATATCAATATCATCTGCAGACATTGCCCTTGCAATAAGATTAATTGTGGATATAGTTTGCAAGAGTTTTAACATTTAAGCACAAGGCAAGAAAACAAACTGAACGATATGATTTCATTTTCTTATTGTGGTTAAGAGAGTGCGGGGAGGGAAAGATTTAGATTTAGAGAGAGACAGAAAGAGAAAGAGATAGCAAGAGATGATATAGAGGAAAAGAGGAATATAAGATTATAGAGAGGAATGTGGGGAGATGAACGAAGAGAGAGAGAGAATAATAATGGAGAGAGAGGGGAGGGAGAGAGAGAGAAAGAGCCTCAGAGGGAGAGGAAAACGAAACTGTCAAAAGGAATTATGTCCTCAATAATCTAAGATTGATGTGAAGTCATTGCAGCTCGGCTTCAAACGATATCATATGAAAAATTCTTTTAATTGGATTACTCCGAGGTTGTGGAGCCCGGAAGGTATGTTTGTATTTTCTTTCCGTTCATCGGACACTTTCTATCCTCTTTCTCTTCATTTTTCATCTTTTCATCCTTCCTTCGCCTCCGTCCTCTTATCTCGATCAATCTTCTTTGGTCACGCATCGTTTCAACCTATTACTGCAGATGAAATACTTAGAAACAAGCGTGAAATGAGGTATGAAATTTGAAACAAACGATTAATTTATTTCTCCAAAACCTTTTTTGGGGAGAGGAAAGCGATAATGAATTGACGAACGGTAGCTTGTCATTAGGATTTATGTATCATATTTCATGTGTACAGGGATGGGGCCTGACGTAGGTCGAAGAACCTCGGCAATTTTGTATGTGTATAAGGTTTTGGTGTAATTATTCACTTTCATAATTTTATCCGATCGATATTGATATGGTATCAATGGTAATGGAAATGATATTAATATTGGAATATGAGAATCGATAATGGTATTGGTATTGGTTTCGGGATTGGTATTGGTATTGAAAATTGGTATTGATATACGTATATGTATTTGTACTGGTAATGGTTATGGTAATGGTAATGGTATTGGTATTTGTATTGGTATTGGTGTAGGTGTAGGTGTCGGTATTGGTACTGGTATTGGTATCCGTATTAGCATGATTAGTTAACATATTTGTAATGGTATTGGTACTGGGATAGGTATAGGTACCATTATTGACACATGTATTAGTATTTGTATTGATAATGGTATAGGTATTGATTATGGTGTAGGGATTTGTAATGGTACTGGTACTCACTATGAACATGGCAAACAAAGAAGCGGACAAAATATACAGCTCCTCATAGTACCTTCCACACTTGCTCTGGTAGACAACAGAACATCCCTTCATTGCTATTATGTAAAAATATGTAGAACAGGTGTCACATGCATATTCACCTGTTCTACTTATTTTACATAATTGCAATGAAGGGATGTTCTTTTGTGTACCAGAACAATTGTGGAGGGTACAATGGGGAGCTGTATATTTTGTCCGCTCTCTTTGTCATCGTGTTCATAGTGACTGGCGTCGGCGTTGGTACTGATACTGTCATTGGTGTTGGTATTGGTATTGTTATCACATTGGTATTGGTACTTGTACTAGTATTTGTATTTGTATCGTTATTGGTATTGTATTTGTATTAATATTGGTATAGGTTTTGGGGCGGTATTCAAATCAAAACGCGCATTAATTTAGCAATTTGCTTAGCACTTGGATTGGCTAAGTAAACTGGCTTAAATCGTATTTCTATCAAATTTAAGCACTTTACTTTAGCAAGCCGACTTTAAAGCAAAATACTTACTAATATCCACTGTGACGTCACATATCCTGTCCATAAACATGCGCAATAAATGCGTCACAATAGACGTGCGCTCATATGATTTGCTTGTGTGCAGCTTATACTGCTCTATGTATGCATGAAAGCCACATACCTGACAATTAATTACTGGTTTAAGTCTGCCAGGGAGCTGTCTCAGACTTAGGGTAAAATACTTAGCGAAATGATTCAATTGAATGCCAAAGTTGCTTAAGTATTTAATCTCAGCCGAAAACTGAACTACTCATATTTCATTTATAAGTATTGGTATTGGTATTGGTACTGGTACTGGTATTGGTATTATCATGATTAGTTAAGATATTTGTAATGGTGTTGGTACTGGGAAAGTTATATGTATCATTATTGATATATGTATTGGAATTTGTATTGACATTTTTTTGTTTTGTAGCATTCTTTATTGCATTCATTCAGTACAAATGAAAATCATACAACTTCATTTTTAGTTGATGTACATAACACAATTATCAGAATGTATAGAAAATTTGACAGCTTTCAGAAATACATAATATAATGAAAATATAGTACATAGTATATTCAAATTAATCATACTGAATGAATATTATAGATCATAGCCTTCCCCCCACCCTTCCCCCTTCCTATCTTTTTTCTTCTTTTGTAGCATTCTTTATTGCACTCATTCAGTACAAATGAAAAATCATACATCTTCATTTTTAGTTCATGTACATAACATATCATAAGTAAAGGACAGTCTTCAGTAATATATAATATAAGTAAATATACAGTACACAGTGCGCTCAAATAATCATACTGAATGAATATTACAGATTAAAGCCTCCCCTCCCCCAACAAACAAACAACAAACACACAAACAAGCAAAACAGATAAAAAGAGAGAAGAAAAGACAAGAGAATAGATAAGGGTAGCGGCAAAGAGCCGCCAACTCCACGATCGCGATATTGGTATATAGATACCGGTATCGGTATTGGTAATTGAAGTTGTAATAGTGTTGGTATCGGTGTAAGTATTAATATCGGTATTGGTATTGGCAAGACATTCCTTTTTTGCTGTATTATTGTAATTATAATTCAATTTTAAAAATGATATTTCCTACCAATACACAGGTTACACAATAATTATAAATGTTTCGTCTAATCTCTTCTATATTATCAAATCTACAGCAAAACAATGCATCATTTAAACATATTTTTATTTTACATGTCTAATCCCATTATGTTGAAATACATTGAAAATTCAAATTGATTTGATATTTAGTTTCTAGGCCATACTAAATAATAGATGCTTTGACAGGGGAAAACAAAGGCATTGTTATAAAAGATTTGGCAAATGGGGAGGCTAATAAAAAAATTACCAAATCAATGACTTTGGATGAATCTGTCGTGATATACAGGGTTGGAAAAAAGTTTGGAATATTTTTTTGGCGATGAGTATGTCTGATTTTAAATGCTAGTTTCTACTATATTGTGATGAATAATTCATCCAAATCGGATTAACTGTGTTGAATGAAGTCTACTTTTCCATCTTGTACCAAAGATTACGTAATATTGTTAAACATGTTACAATGGCTGACCAATGAACCACATGTTGTCAGATTTGCTCTATTTGTGTTTGAACATCTTGTTATACATTTCTGTACTTCACGTGGAATTTTGAAAAAGCTACGTGCAGTTTGCAGTCATTTTGAGGACTTCGGTATAGCAATTAAACTGTATCTGATTATTTAACTTTTTCGTTAGACATTTGCAAAAACAGCAAATATACGCTTCCGAATTCCAAGTGGACCTCTGCACTGTGTGATAAGCCTGATTTTTAATGTTGTGCTTTTAAAGTTAAAAAGGGACACATATCTTTTATTTGAACCTCAAAGAAGAACTTAAAATGACGAGGGATATGTTTAAGACAAGAAATAATTCTTGGAATAAAAATATTCCAAACTTTTTTCCAACCCTGTATTTTACAAAAAGAAAATTCAATATGTTTTGTATATTATGAATATCTATGATATCAACCATAGCCGTATCTTTTGTAGATTAGCCATGCAGTCGATGATATAATCGAAGGTTCGCTATTAAAACAGAGCTATAAGACTATGCGCTTTTTGTCATTGCTTTAAATGCAAAATATGGAAACACCGTCGGCGAGATCATTTAAATCGTGTCAAAATATCTTGTAAGGTTTCTTGTTTTCCCACCAATAAGTTATTTTCGCACCAAACGTCACGGTGAAATATTCCCTAATCTTCGGTAACGAAAATGAAGCCAGTAAAGACCTTCAACCCGTTTTATTTTTTGTCTTTCTTCAATTAATTCAAAAATATATATCTATATAAAAATCACCATAAGGGTGGTATTTAACTCCTTTCAAAATGTTTTGTAAGGTGTCTTGTTTTTCACACCAATAAGTTATTTCTTGCTTATTCATCGAATGCGTCACCGGCGTCATTCCCTTTATCATACTTTATTCATACTTTGTCATTGAAAGGATTCAGATATTTTCCCTTTGCTTTTGAATTTATCTTCTCAATTAACGCCCTCTTCTATAACTTTATCCGTAACTAAACGATAAAGAAAGGAAACCCCACAAGATATCATTTGATATCCGGCAATGCCCGCCACCACCGACCAAAAACTTTCATGGACTTAACAATCTTGATTTTAATGTAAATTGAATCGAATGAGAGATTATCTGAAAAGAAGGGGTAATATGGAAGAGCCTTTAGTCATTTTAGCACCATGCGTTGTGTATATGAGCGTTATACAAGAACCCACAATTTATTATTATCACTGTCTTAGTTTTCAAAATGTATTGGTTTGTGCTTAAACCTGCTAAAGTTATTCATAAAATATCACTTTCTTAAATCACTTCACAACTTACAAACCCCTTATAATTTAAACGAAAGTTTAAATAAATTACACGTGATGCAAACTTATTTTTACAATTATTGATTATCTATTTCGTTGTAATCAAATTAGCCTAGGCCTTTATCATAGCTAAATTTGAAAGACACATATAAACGTTGCGAAGTATGAGAAAGACCAAGAAGTTCTGTGAAAACTCCTTGATATATATATATTTATATATTATATATTATATTATATATATATTTATATGTGTGTGTGTGTGTGTGTGTGTGTGTGTGTGCGTGTGGGTGCCGCGTATTTCTGTTATGTAATTCAATGAAAATAATTTTGTAAAAAGGAAAAAAAATCCATGTATTATTGAGTGAAATCAAAATAAAGATCACTAAAAAAAAAAGTGTGGGTGGGAGGGATGGAAGGTTTCTACGCAGTGGTAGTTCCGGGGGAATGGGGTAGGTAGGGGCATATGTGGGTAGGGAGGGGTCCTTGTTTGTTTTTGTTTTTTGTTTTTTAAATAATAGATTCCGAAAAATTATGATTTGTTCACTTTGTTTGGATATACATCATCACACTTATATGTCTAATTCTTTTATAATCATGTATGGAATAATTTCAATTCAGTTACAGCATTAGAAACGCACATTTATTAGAATATTTTGCATGATAATTATATAAGTGATGATAAACTATTTCATTTGTTTATATTGTTAAAACATTCAAAGAGAATATGTTGATTGTATAATTTGTTTCATGGAATCGTTAATAAAGATCATTGAAAAAAAAATGAATAAACCCAAAATGAATAAGTTATATTGCGGAGTAGAATTTTTTCAGGGATAGTTTTCATAACAGGAAGAATAATGTTCATGGGGGGGGGGGGGTCCTTTAGTTAACTGAGGTTTTTCTTTCCATTTTATTTAGTCTTGATGTAAATTAGTTTTTTTATGTTGGCAAATAAAAGTGCGTTTTTTCTTTTTTGAAAAAAGTATCAAACGGAAAAAGTATGCGTGTGTGCGTGTGTAAAGATGATGGGGCGTTATGTAAATTACAATGAAACGATAGTGTAGAACGCAACGTAGTCAGAAGTGCAAAAGAACATAACAATGTATGATTATAGAATAAAATTGATTAAAATATGACATAATCGGGGAGATTATATAGTACTTTCGTTGATAAATCCAAATGAGACTAAAGAAGAAGAAAAAACATCAAGAAGACAATGTATAGCATTAATACTAGAGTCGAATGCAAAAAAAAATAAATAAATCGGCACTGATTGACGCTTGGAATGGAATAAATACGCATCAGACAGAATGATGGAGAAAAGAGAAAATTGCCGAAAGGGTATGAAGAGATTATTTGTTCAAATTATCGAAAAAACCCTCATTGCAAAACACATCATCTGATCATCCTTGTGAAATCGAACAATAATATTGGATAATGTTTCAAGAAGCCCTCATGTTTGACTATTTCCTCCAGTCGTGTTCTTGGGGAAATAGCGCGTGTGCAATCATAAAAAAGAAAATGGAGAGGGAGAGAGAATATAAGAAAAGGATTTTTAAAAAGCGAAGAGGTAAAACGAGAAGATATTTGGGGATTGTGACATCGTAATTTCATCAGTAATCGGATTCAAATAGAATGAATCAAAATGTTTTGAGAGTGTGGCTTTACACTTGTGGTTTTACCAGTGCAATGCGATCTGGAATAATATTGTGACATCGCCATTTTGCCATTGTATTGTCGCTCTTCGCAGATCGAGTAACCCCACAGGAATTATTTTGAAATGAAATGAATCGTCATAGAGAGAATGCCAGAAAAGTCGAAATATGAAGAGAATAGTTATAGGGGAAAATAACATCCAAGATAGAAGTGAGAGGGGGAAAAAAATGCGAATTCTCAATTGTGTCAATTGTATACACCATCGTTGATTAAGCAAAACGCGGATCGTATTATTCCCCATTTCGATTCCGATAAATTTGATTTTGCTCTTGTCGGTAATGCAATACCGGTAATGGGTTTGGGAAAAGAAAATAATTGGAATTGAAGCTGTTTTTATTCAGTGGTGCGGCTTTCTTATTTCCGTTTCTCTAAGCTTCGAGTGCTCTTGAATTGGAACTCTTTTGTCAATATTGTCAAAATTAAACCAAAAAGCTTCTCTGGAGACGGGACAAAAAGAAATGATATTAGTTTAACATTTTTCTTCTAGCCTACCTAAGGGAGACGCTTTGTAGTAGAAGGCTATTCGACAAACAATATTCGAAGACAAATATCGTAGATAGAAACAATGATATTTGTCTGTTATGGAGGTCAGGATAAGAAGTGGTTCAATTTTCCCCTTTCGATTAAGTATAATGTGTAATTTTGCAACATTTAAAGAAAATGCATAATGGAGGTAATTGTGGCGAGACATTTTCCATATCAATCCCCACTTTTACTTTCTGAAAAATTGACGGCAATTTGGTAATCACTATTTCTAATGAATAGATGAAAAGTTTTAAGCGGGAGAATAAAATTATGATGCAAATGTTTCACGTTAAGTTCCGATGCAGAATGGAGACACTTACAAAAAGTTTTGATTGTATAATGGTAGTATAACTATCATTTTTTAATATTACATCCAGTTTTGGTTTCAGTTTATTTTCATATTTCATACAATAAATTTGTTAAATAGATATGAAAGGACATTCTACGCGATTTTCATATAAAAGAAATAATAGACAAAACGAAATTATACATTATATTGATTCAAATCACGCATATATTTTATATATACTCTTTATATATACTATTTAGTTTGGTTATACATGAAAAAAAAACATAATTGATTACTGCGCTTATACACATAAATATTAAAAAATGTATTTTAAAGGAACTATTATAAGACATTGCACGGTATGAAATATTATGAAGGAACCTAATGACAGGAATTGCTTGTAAGGACAGGTTCCTTCGTATTAAATATTAAAAATATCTTTAAGGTGTGAAATAATAATTCAAGAATAAAAAAATAGCAAAAGGGATACAATAGAGAAAGAAAAGAAAAAAGACGGGCAAAAAATGTAATAGACAAATTTACTCGAAATATATAAACTAATAATGATTTTGAACATAATTCCTCTAGGATTTTTTTTTTCTAAAAACAATTCAATGCTTTATGGAAATTAGCGAATTCCCTATGAAAAAAAAGTTCCATAAGTTACATAATACACATTTACAGCCTAAACGAATCTAATGAAATCCAGGGTTTCGTGAAACTAAGAAAAGTTAGGTTAATTAAAAATGAACAATGTTTTTTTTTAATAATTATTACTGCTTCATTCTTCGCTCTGAAATCTGTTTCACTTTCCCTCTTTGTTTTCGTGAAAATACGGAAATCATATTGGAATCGCGATTCAAACATATTACCTACATCACGTTCTAATAAAGCGAACATTGGTGAAATGCTCATTTTGTACCTTCTCTTTCCTTTGCACTCTGAAGCGAGGGCGCTTGTTGAACATGTTGAAAAGCGCCATACTTTCCACATCACGTTCCCTTTGAAGTTTCGTTCAAATCGGCGGAGATTGGAGTGGCTTTATCCGCCGTGGTCCACCTTTTCAACACGTGCTCGGGTGCTGTTGAATAAAACCTTGCAACTTGCTTTGCTTTCGAGTCTGAAAACATCTTAGGCAATAAATGAAAACGAATGGACGGAAGCACTGAAGTAACATGTGAGAGGTATGAAATCTTGATTACCTCGCATTGTAAGATTTGGGCCAGATGGTTCTCTGGGTTTTTCTTGAATTGCGGATCATGTTTTTCCCCTCATGATCATTCAGACATTTCTTTTTGATTTGTAATGCATTTCTCATTCGCATTGCTTTCTCTTTCCTCCCCTCCCCCCCCCCCCCAATCGTTTCCTTTCTTTCTGACTCTCCTTTCTACATCTTCTTCGCTCTTTCTTTCTCCCTTCTCCGAGAATTTATAGTTAATATAAATATTTGTATAAGAAGTAAGAAATCACTGATCAACACAAAATAAAAATCCAGTTATCGGACAGAAATTCTTAAAGCTTTTACCTGCAAAATTATATTTAGTGGAAAATTAAATGAATTGCAAGTTGACGAACAAACATTTTTGCTATACTTCTGCTCGCAATCAGGTGAATGGATGGACGATTTTGTTTCCTTCAAATTTCAAATCATCTCCCGTACGTAGTGCACGGTGCAACTTACAACCTCTCCAGATATCGCGGTAGGTCCTTTTTCATCTGCCTGTTTCTCTGATAAACTATTTTCCGACAAAATTAGAAACAGAATGTTCCGATCGGTTACGGCCACGTCCTTAAAAGATCAGGATTCAATTTGCGAGGAGGGAGCTGAAGAGAGAGGAATTGGAGTGATTTGAAGACAAAACGAAATCACTCACATCGAAGTGTGAATTTACTCGTTAGTAGGTGGAGGTAATGCGATCTGTAGGCGGTCTGAGGGTACCATAATGCAAACAACATGAAAAGCTTTAGCATCTAGAGCTCTTCAGGAAATCGCATAAGTGCCAGCAGAATCTTTGCGAAATTGTTCGGTTTTGCGCATAAAACCCCCAATCGGTGTATATAAAAAGAAGGTGCGTATTTTGTTAGGGATTTACACCAATAATGAGATGGGACCCCATTATAGCACCACTTTTCCTCATGCCGTCATCAATGAGTAAAGTGAGAAGAAAGAATTGAGATGGATTCTGGAGTCTCCAAAGGCACCGCGAGATGTTAATTCCTCGGCCGCAAATCCGACATGCGCTATGAAATTCTCATTCAATCAAATCGAGATCAAACTTGGTTATTTTTCTTTCGCTTGGAGTTGGACCCAAGGTGAATGAAACACGCACGTGCGGTCGTGTAAACCGTGGCGGTAGCACCACTGGGAGATTGGCGTAGCCTACCCCTTCCCCATGTGGCGTAGCTATATGGGGGCATGTTCCCTCAATCGAACGCCCCCTATTCGAAAGCCTCATCCAGCTATAAGACTGGTACCTCACTGGCACCTTACTGGTACCACGTAAATACCTGGACCTACACTGTACCCCCCCCCCACAAAAAAAACAACAACAATAAAAAAAACTATAAAAAAACCGACAACAATAAAACGGCAAAACAAACAAAATGTTAAACTCACCAACAAATTACACTTTATATATTAATTAAATTCACGGCATGGTTTAGGGTGTTTCCGAAGAAAATATGTGCCACAGGCAAACATGATAAGAAATTAGTATAATGTTTCTGACGTCTGTACCGAAAAAACCCACCTATCCTATTTTGTACAAAACGTTCGATCAAAAAGAAAAAATAAATCCTTATCTGAATAAACAGACTTCCTATCTTTTTATATCGTTCTCTTCATGATCAGCTAATATACAAATATAATTATTTTTTGCAATATTAGTTTCTTCAGTATACTGATAATTTTACGTTTACATCCACCATAATACTGCCCCCCCCCCCCCCCCCCTTCCCGTCGGTACTCCATCCCCTGCGAAAAGCGTTCGACGGCCCGTTTCGCCTGAGGCACAAGTGCATAGCGTAGAGCGATTCCTTTGACCATGGTCCTGTCAAAAGAAAGGGGCATGTGTTGATTTTGAGGAGATCTGACAAATTTGTTGATTTATAGAGAGTCCGAGACCGCCGTTTATCCACGAGATGAAATATGAACGTCCCTACGTGGGTTCGCACAGAATAGAATAATGCAGCCAACAATTATGTGACGTCACCAAATGATCGACCAATCAGAAAGATCTGTAATAAGTGGTATAATCGACAATGACAAGAGCTATTTTACGGTGCTATGCGTATCATCTGCATGTTGGGCTTGTTAACATGGAGAGGGAATGTGGTAAAATATGAAATAGAGAAGGCGAGAGAAAACAGCTTGTATGATTATGTAAAAAAGTCATATTTTTTGCTCATTGCAACGTGGATTTATTTTTTGATAAGGAAAATGGTTTTGAATGTTTGAATTTATTAATTCAATCACAGTACTGTTCAAAATGCTACTTTTCGGCAAGGCCATGAAAAACAGGTCAGTATGAAACACATTATGATATAAAGACAGCAAAATGTTCAAAACAAAAAAATAAATACTATATAAAAACACTTAAAAGTAATTAAAGTTATTGAATTAACAAAAGAGAGAGCAAGAGACAGGAGATATGCAGAAATGGTAGTAAGAGAGAGAGAGAGAGAGAGAGGGAGAGAGTGAGAGGAAGAAGGAGAAAGATATAGAAAGAGAAGTCGAGGAGAGAGAGGGTGAGACAGAACACTTATACAAGCTGTGGATGCGGAGAGGAACTCGGATTAGAATTACCATGATTATGAACACCAGTCTAGCCTTTCATAAATTACATAAAACAGGGTGATTTAAATATATATATATATATATGTTTGTAGGTTTTCATCAATACTACTAGTCACATCATCCCTATTTAGAATAAAAACCTGCTAAATATGTAAAGTCGCTACAGCGCATGCTCAACAGCTCAAGTCTCCAACACCGTACACATAGCACGAACTTCCAACTCGCACGTCAAGCAAGCTCGCTGAAACCTCTCAAACTCTATTGGAGCGTGCGAATAAACTTGACACGGTACGCAATATTTATTCGCGGGGCATAATGGGCTATTTGTGAATATCTGACCAAAAATTTGTCGATGTTGTTAAGCCTGCTTGTTTTTTGCTCAAGGGATGGTATAATATCCACTACTTATTGATGTCCATTGGCAGTGATTCTAGTCACAGGTTTTTCGCGTCTGTCCGAAGTCGGTTGCATCCCAGAATGACTTGTTCGTCGTCAGAGATCATATTTTAGGGGTGATTTTTTTTTTCGTTTCTACCTCGCTTTTATTTTAGGAAACTTCTTCGAGCACCTGTAATATACTGAAAACAGTCAACACAAGTGTTACTCTTCTGTGTGGCGTCCGTGATTCTTTTGCACTCCTGTGAAGATTTTTAAGCATTGTTATTTTTTGGAAGTTGCCAAAAGGAGGAAATTCTGGACGGATTTTGGGAGCAACTTGGTGAACTCCAAAAATCTCTTACTTCTTCAGATCAGAAGATGGAAAAACTCTCCGAATCGATGATTTCTCTGCACAATTTAGTAGAGGCCGCTCGGCCATCTTCTCTAGTATTTGGTTCCCCTCAGCTCGCCGCCTTGCACAGCATGACGGAAAAGGCACCAACACTCAGTTACCCTCATCCCGCATTCGTACCTGTATCAATGCAGAACGGTACCTTCAAACCCGTGGCTATACCCGCTAGCCTGGCCGCTTCTTGCGCGGCAGCACCGGGCTCCACGCCGCACGGCATCAATGACATTCTATCCCGACCAGACGGGCAACAGGCGGCTGCCGTAGCACTCGCCAACCATGGACTGCTCAACAGATTCGCCGGGTATGCTGGCCCGGCGGGGCTGTACTTCCATCGGATGGGGAAACCGCTCGCTGATTTTGGATCGGCGGGTCAGGCTGCGGCTGCAGCAGCGGCAGCTCTCTACTGGCCGGCAAACCTCCTCCACTCACCCGTTTGGAGGGATACTCATTTGACTTGTCCGCCAGGTGAGCATGGAAATATTTAATTTTCATTGAAAAAACACATCTCACAATGAATTCAAAGAACCTATTGCCGATTTTAAAAAAATGTTCAACGTTAACACTTCTGAAATCAGGTATAACAGCTCATTTTGTATTAGCCTTCTGTTTTAATATGAATTTGATGGCTTTTGATAAAATAAAGGTCTACAGAAATTCAAAAAGAACAAATAAACTATAAAACCCACTTTTCAGAAATTTCTTATTATAATGTTGCTCATACATCAATTTTAATCTTGAAACAAAATTAAAAGAAAAAAAAAGTGTGGCAAATTGTAGCCCATTTCCTGAACATCTTTGGGATCTCGTCACTCGTGCAATTTATTCAAGGCATGGATTTAAACAATCCTCCTGAAATGTTACTTGGCAGAGATTAAAACCTGACAGACGGTTTCTCTCAAATTAGTTGAAGTACATGTACAATGGCTGACATATAATAACAAGGGTTTTGTTCACTAACATGCCTCTGTGGAATATATTGGTGAAATTCACGATATGAATGACAGGTACTGCTGTAATTAACAGTACTGTTGATCTGGAATGTGAGGTGCTTGACGCATGTGTTATATTTCAATTATCGTCGCTCCTGAAATGAACACATGCCTTCACCTGCTGTTATGTATGTCACAAAAAGCTTCATGATTACACAATATCACTACGGTGTAAAGTTGATTCCTTTTGTTTAAACATGATTTTGTGGAAGGGGTGAAGTAAAACTCGAATTACGAAGATTCATGACGAAAATATGTAATCTAGAAAATTAGCGTTCATAATATTAACCCCTGAAATATTTCTTGGTAAATGGGTATACTAACGCTTACAATAAAGAATTTCAAAGATAAATTTCAGGCAATTGTCGTCTGGTAACCGTATAGTCAGTCCATCCCTTTATATTTCCAGTCAATAAGAATTATGCTATTTAGGGGGAAGGATGGGGTGATTACGATATAAATAACATTATTAAGATACTATTACATAGTGCTAAATTCCTTGACCCCCCCCCCCCCTTTGCCTACTTTTATTAAGATGATTATATTGAGTATAGACCGCAGGGTATAAGGAGCATCGAGCCCTCATCCTTCAACTCCATTATCCGTTTTCCTCCTTTCGTTTAAAATTCAGATCTGATAGGATATATTTTGATTTAAGTCCTATTTTGCACTCTTGATAGATGGGATATATAATAACAAAATTTGTTAATTGTTTTTTTTTTTAATGATGTATTTTCAAAAGATGATAAACGGGTTGTTCTATCGACCAATACCCCTCATTTATTTAGTATCGCAGTTCCGATCATGTATTAAACATTTCATTCATCGATTCATTTCTTCTTTTATTTCGATTCATCTTAATTTAATTTATTCAGTTGGCACAACATTGCCATCAATTAGACATCATTTTTATCAACAATACTCTCCCTGTATTTCTGTAAGCTCAAACGGAATCAACCACCACAGGATATAAAACACAAATCGCCCAGAGAATCCACACAGTTGCAAAGACCAGTACCGACATCATAACAGGAAGATTATATCTTTAGTCATTGTTGTGGACACTCATTGTCGGCTTACCGTGTTTACTGGAATTTTTTTCTCCCGGAATCTTGGCTTCTGTGCGTCAGAAGAAGCCGTGAAACTATCGCAATATAACAAGAAAAGAGAAAAAGAAAGATCAATGTTGTATAAAGGCACATGTTGTCGACTTAAAATGTTTATTGGAATTTCTCTTTCCGGAAATCTTGTAATCATGTGGATATTAAGAAGAAGCCGTCTAAAACTGTCGTGATACATAACAAAAGTATCTATAACATATTATCATGATTTATTCATGACAGAATGAAAAAGACATCAAGATGAAAAATTTAATATATTTGGTAGAGGTGCTGATATTCGTACATGAACGTGATTAACATTTCGCTCTGTCTTCATTAAGGGTTGATTTATCATGGAAATGTCGAAAATATGATTTGTCGTTTGGGTTTGATATTCGGGAGGTAAACAGATTGCTTCAGAAATGTATTTGGATTTCGGAACAGAGCAAAGTTTAGATTAAAATAAAAAAAAACTAACATTTTACAACTTCAATGTTCAGCAATGTCAAGTGATCGGGTGGGAAGAGTTGCTTCCTGTCTAGCGAAAGGTTTTGCCTTTCTTGCATTGTATCATATGTCAGGTTTTATATTGAGATAATGAATGAACTTAAAATTTCATGACTTCAAAATTCCAGCACCTCATTTAAATTGTCCACGCTGAATGGGAGACTATTAGCAGTCGCAGATGCACTGATTTCGTAGATATGTTTGTATATTTACCCTATGTTACGTATTAGCCGTTTTAATCTAACTTTTTTTTTTCTTTTTTTTTTGGTCATTGATCCGTTTAAATCTACCCTTTTTGTCATCAAGGGATAAACACCGAACGCATACTGAGCCATGGCAATTTGTAATAGCACTACATAAGCCTAAGCATAAAAAGCTTCTCCTTTTCTTTTTTTGTTCATTTGGGGTTTCCACAAGATAACATAGATATCGAATTTACACTACTCCTCCACCCTGATATATCGCCACCTTAGTAAATATGCACTGCTTGTGAACTTCATTATGTGATTATCTTCATTAACTTATGCTGTCAGTGATAGATAAAACCAGAAATGGAGAAACAAGCAGCGGAGAAGATGGAATATTCAGAATTTCTATTTGGTGAAGCTATCTATGAACTTGAGTAATAATGACAATATTTATAACGTCGACAAATCCATCTTTACAGATGCCCAAGGCGCCTAATAAGGCCTATTATTATTGAAAAACTGCTTTGATAGAGGATAATAATGAATGGCCCGCTACTGCAAGTGCACACTGCCCCTCTCTCCCCGTTCCGTTTCTTATTGGTAATGATATTCCAGAACTGTTTAAATACAGTTACTCTCATGATTACTGATAACTGAATACAGACTTTAAACTAAACTGCTCCATTAAAAGCCGAAATATTATATCATACGACATCTAGGCGCTAGAAAATGCTAGGCAATTAAACAATTTTGCCTTCACTTTCAGAGTTTTTGACTGTAAGGGCGGGCTTCTCAATCTAACTTTGTTGGCATACCCGGAAAAACAATCCCATAAAGCAAATGTTGAAGTGTTTTATAGCACCTTAAACGGACGCCACTGAATGAAAAGAATAACAATGAAACCTAAGTAATCTTCTTGTTTACCCAACTATTAAATATGATTACTTTATCTTAAAGCAGTTAGCATTGATCATTATACTGATCTGGCGATTGCAGCCAGCCGTTTATCCATGTCTTATTTCTTTAATGAACAAACAAACTAGAACTTTGCACTACGAGCAAGTGTTTACACGGAGTAATTTTTCGTGATACTTATCTTTTCCTATAACCCTTAAGACTGGAAAAAACAACCATTAATTAGAAGTCACGATGTATGATAATGACGACCTGCTGATCATATATAATTACCGTGGTGATAACAAAAGAGGAGTTAATGGTTTGAAAACGATACCGTTTTCGAGTTCTGATAGTCTAACGGAAGTGAAACGTCCCGTAGGCCTATATTCGTTTAATTGTTCTTCCTGTACGCTTGAAATGAAGGCGTAGTTATTGTTGAAGTCTTATTCCCCCACCCCAAAAGGACAACATAGTTACATAATCATGATAATCACAATGACATTAAACCAAATTACGATTTGATATGGCAGTTAGGGTAGTGACATCAACCCTTCACAGAAAGTTGATCGCGAGTAATTTGAAACAGAAAAATCAGAGAAAACCATCAGTCACGGTTTTGAGCAAAATAGGATGAGGAATAAGCAAGTTAATTTTTTAAGGTTTGGATCACTAATGGAAGTTTGAAATCTCCCATTGGCGATGCGCTCGTGATGTGCAATATCACACATGGAGGTCTTTCCTATTTGTTGTGTACTAAAGATTACATTAAAAATTACTTTTTTTCATCTCAACGAGAGAACAGGGTTTTTCCAAATATGTAACAAATTTTCACATTTTCTTACCGCAAAAACTCTTCCATCAAAAGAATTTAGGAAAACAAAACATTGTCTAATTTGGGTATAAAACTTCCTGTTCGTGCTGTATGTAATCACACATACATGACCGCTTTGCCAATGATTGAATTTTTAAACATTTAACTAAATCTGTTCTCTGATTTTATTTTGATTCAACCCAAAGTAACTATTCATCTTATCATGTCCGCTTTAACTGAATCAAATTGCCGTTTGACAAGTTTACACCACATGGTTTGCGTGTATGTGTCGTAGGAAATATTACAATTTCCACCAAGTATACCCTACAAAAGAATCTTTGAATTTGTTGTAAGAATTTAAAAGTCACATTTGTTTAAAAAAATAGTCCCGCAAGTCGGTTTCATAATTACAGTTTCACAGGTATATTTTCTGTATATCATATGCAAAGGTGTTATGTATATATATATATATATATATATATATATATATATATATATATATATATATATATAAAGAGAGAGAAAGAGAGAGAGAGACAGAGACAGAGTATATTAAAGAGTTCTTGAAGAAGGTGTCTATTTAGTTAGAACATTTAATTTTTCTAATTATGTTCGAAGTGGACATTATCCAGAATAAACTATATTACCATAGAAATGTGCGGGGAAGCCCACCGGCGCTATCTGCTCATTAGACGATTGATGCTAAGTTGAAAGAAATTGTTCCGGTTATCTCGAAGGCCCTTGCTTTAAGATTGATTTAAACCATCATCATTTAACAAGTGCCCAAAGGCGGAAGTACAGATGGCGCATTCCTCGATGGCGTCCGTGGCGCCTCTCTCCTGAATTACATCACGTGATCAACCTTTTCTGACCAATGGCGGAAATGGCTCATCATTCCCATACACATTTAATACTTAAATAATCGCAGATGCATAATGTATGAACTAAAAATATCCTTTTCGCAGTTTTACTACATGTTCAGCGATGATAATGAAATAAATATGGAAGGCACTGTGTATATCGAATCTTCAATATTGATTTACCCCGTCAATGACAATTCATTATCATGATAAATTGCCTTCACAGCATCTTTCTATTTTGGAGAATATCAATTAAAGTAAACGCCGCATTTTCCATTACTGGGGGCAAAATGCCCAATTTCAACCAAAGAATATAACATCTATTTCGAGCTATATTATGTGTTTCTATGAAAGTTCTTTTAGTACCCGCGTGTAATTTTCGATCTTAACTTTCAAATATTGTCTTTGATTGAATACCTTTGCGAGTCAATATTTTTTCACTAGCATTATTGAGCAATAATACAACAAACAAACATAAATTACTGGCAATTATCGCTCCGTCACAAAATGTAAAAAAATATAAAGGAGCCTCATACAAGAAACTTGTTTTCGTTTGGTGATCCACGGGTATTAGCTGGTGTTTTCTTTTTCCCTGTTATTGTACTTCATTATCTTTCTTGTCTTTTGTTTATTGTTGAACAGTACTCATTTCTTTCCTGAAAAGGAGAAAAAAATGTTTAAAAAAAGAATAAAGAAGGTTTGAAAACGTAGAAGTGGAAAAATACCTTATATTAAATATAACGTAACTGGTTGTCCGTTATACTGCTTCATTTCTGTATTTGTTCGATAATTTTTACAATTCATAATTCCATCATTCCAAGCGCTTTACCAAGCGGCTGTTATCGCGATTCAGAATGAAAAGCGTGCTGAGACACAAGTGGGTACCCGACGGTAGCCCGTGGTTGGCGGTAAGAGACTCCCATAATACTTATGTGTGTGTGCCTGTGTGTATGTGTACTTGTCCTTTTCTTTGATTAATAGCGACGTATTTAATTTGTAAGCTTGTTAGGTATTTAGAGCATCGATGACATGTGTGCTTAATCAGCACTTTTCCGCTGAAATAAAGACCTCGTCGCGTAATTGGACGAGAACAAAGACCGTGTATGATCCCAATCAAGAGGCGCCCCATCCATTTGTTTTATGCTGATTAAAACGAATAGTTTCGAAAACAAGAAAGGATGGTGTCTGTTCTACCTTGTTAAAACAAATCAATTTCCGGATTTAAGGGAAAGAAGAAAAAAAATAGCTGCAGAATAATACGTGGACAAATAGATGAGAATATATAGAATATTTACTTTAGACAGAACTACAAAATTATTTCAGTTGCATTTAACTTCGTTATTAAGAAAAAATGTACATGTAACTTAGGTTTAATGTTGATTTGTAAATTGACCGTGTCATGATGATATGTCAGTTGGTTAATTGATATCTGACCAAATGCTCTTCCCTTTAAAAAATTCAACCCCTAGAAGTTAATGACGCAAACAAGCGATTGCAATTATACCTAAAAAGAGGATAACATAAAGGTGTGATTCTGCTAATAACACCTTCCTTTCCGAAGACGGGGGAAAAAGATCGGTAAACCAAGACGCGAGAGAAAATAGGCGAGGAAGAGAAGGGAAAAACCTTAACTAAATGAAATGTCGACTTGGTAAAATACTCATCGATTTTGTTAAATTATGTCCTGCAGCTACGGCTGGCGTTGTATTTAATGGAATCGCGAAGCGTGAAAATAGTCTTTCATTGTTCGCAGCTCTGTTTGCTCCCTTGAGGATACCTTAGAGGGTTTTCTGCGGTGACAGTGATAGAGAGAGGCGAGCGGCTCTCTCGTTAGCCAGCTTTAGGAGTGAGATGGGATGCAATTTTCACTAGCGACCGCCCCTGACTGATGATGCTTATACTCTTTAAACTTTTGTTTATCACTGCTTCGTTATCCAATCTTCAATTTGCTTTTTTCTTGCCATAAAATTTATACTTTTGAACAGTAGACAAATTGGGGGGAAAATCCGATTAGAGTTGATAGTACCTGGTGATTAAAGCGGTTGTTAAGATATTTCGAACTGAAGTTTAGGATTTACAGGCCTATTAACTATTACACCGCCACACCGCCAGTGACAACTGGAATGTGGGGTATATATATATATATATATATATATATATATTTTTTTTTTGTGCGTGTGATATTCTGAAGATAGAACTGGAACTGGAATGTGGAGTATATATATATATATATATTGTGTGTGTGTGTGTGTGTGATATTCTGAACATAGAACATAATGTAAAGAAAACTAAAACGTCATGGTATCCACAACACATTTGACAAAAGAAGTGGAATACAGTAAATACAGATCTCATTGATACAGAAAAAGGTAAACTAATTAAAATTGTCGTAGCACATACACTAGCACATACACATAAAAATAAAGATCCAGAAGAGGTACTGAATTTACTGCATAATGATATTTCTAATCAAAGAAAAAATATCCGTCCATCAACTAGAATGAATTCATAATTATGGTAGTTTGTAATTCTCTGTCTATCAAATACAATAAGATCGGGATGCGTAAGCCTTGAGATGTCCATCCAGGTATTTCTGAGGGGGGGGGGGGGAGATAGGAAGTGGCTCTGTATAAAAAAAAAATATTGACTAAACCTTCCGCTCCTCCGATGATATCCAATGTTCTTTGACATCATCCTGAGCTGGTATAATGAAGGATCGTGAGTGGAGAACAGGTGAGAAGGCGATACGAATGCGGATAATACACACAATCGAAAATTAGACAAGATTGATTGACATGAGGATCAAAGACAAATAGCTCTTAAATTCAATCAAGAACCCGACCCGCCTTCCAATTTGTAGCTCTGTTAATGCTATCCGGGAGCTGCATGATGGAGAACGAAATCAAGCCCGATCGTTTCCCGTGCCTTGACGCAATCGCAACCGTTCGAGACGTACCTATCTATATCATACCCCCGCGCAAGTCAGTGAGGGTGACGAGAAAGGCGATATGTGAGGAAGAAGGAGGGGGGGGGTTGAAGAACGAGATGAAGAAAGAAGCAGCAGTATGTATAGCTCTAAAAGACTTCATTATTAAAAGGGATTTAGCTTTAGAGATGTGCAACTCTCTACTCCTGTCTCTCTTCCCCTTCACTATTCACCTTCTCTCCATCTCTCTATCTTTCTCCGTTTCTCTGTTGCTCTCCCCTCTCTTTTTATCCCCGCTTCTCTCTCCCCCTCTCTCTCTCTAACTACTTCTTTCTCATCCATCGTCATGTATCTACAAAAGACTGCATCGTTAAAAGGGATCTATCCTTACAGAGATGAGTAACTCTCTAGTCACATGTCTCTCCCCATCTCCTTACATCCACCCCTTTTCATCTTTTCTCTTTCTCCCTCTCCATCTCTTTCCCTCCATGTCTACCTGCCTGCCCGTCTCCCTGCCTCTTTCTCACTCATCATCATCTGTCTACATGGAAGAAAAACCTAGGACAGAGAAGGTCTGAGAGGCAGAAAGAGGAGATAGCGTGGGGAAAAAACAACTCTCGTGTCGCGTGCGAGAAAATAAAAATGCACTTTCGCAAATTAACATGATTAAATTGTCCGCGGGATTACCGAGGTGTCCAATGATGAATTAAATGATATTGTCCGCCTGTTGTTTTAACTCGACTTCATTCATTGTCAGAATGTGATATGACAACGCAGGGGCAGGTGGTCGCAGTGAGAAGGCATCCTATCTCCCATCATCCTTCCTCTCTATTTAGTCTTTTCACTCTCCTCTTCGCTAGATTCATGAGAGCTGGAAATGAAATCATCAATGCAACCTTCATCATACTTTTTATAATATGACTTACGATTGGATAGGTAGTTCACGACCGAATGTCGAAGAAAATGTTAAAGAAGAACTTTGTTAAGTTTTGGAGTGGATAGGTTGTTAAGAAGCATCGATGTTCATTCATCTTCAAGTGATTTATTGTTTTGAAGTTTGATGAATGGATACGTCTCATTATGAATCAATATTCAAGGAATCTGAAAAGTTGTTCGCGTATCGGTTTATTTTCAATATGAAGTAACTGTCTGAAATATTCATTACGAAACTTATTACTAGCCATGCACATTTTCAAATCCTACAATATAATAAAACACAACTCTACTAATACCAGCCCCCCTCAAGATTTCATGTGTCCTGTCCATTTTATTTCAGGAATCTTGCACAATGAAAGTCAATGGCCATAAAACCAGACGTGTCTAGTTTAAGGCAGTCGAGTTTACCTTGATATAAAGCATATTAACATGCTCGAAAATGCTGCTAGATACATTTCATATCTGAAGATATGAAAAAGGCAGAAATAAGAAATTACAGTCATATTCATGAGGTACAAATGGATATTAATAAGTATGCATTATATAATTGTGCTAAGAATGGCGCCCTTTATATCATTAACACTGCTTTAATTTGGCGCCGTTTATACTGGTGGTTACTGGTTAGCATCGTTAATGGCGCCATTTTAAGATGTTTTGATGACCACTGGTTACGGTGACATAAAATTCGTCATGTAAAAATAGGATAGTGTCGAAATACAGAATAAAAGTATACGGTCTTATTCATTTTTATCTTTTAGCTATGGTATCATGGATCGAAGCATTGCGTTTTTAATTACATTCAAAGGTGTTTTTGCGCAGATGATTTATTAGGAAGGGTATCGGAGAAGCGCGGAAATAAATCAATAACCAGTTTTGAGAAACGTAAAGCGGTGCTATTTGTATTTGTTGATTTTGATAATGTTTTGAAAGACACCTTGGGATGCGATAGGCTCTTCCTTTAATAAGATGTTTTCGAATCATCCATCATTTAGGATACGTGTGCCAAGTGCGATCAGCAATGAAACGAGATTTACTTTAATATCAACCCTATTTCTCCGAAAGTCTGATTCACCAGGGACAACGTGAATTTGTTAACTCTGTTCTTCCCCATTTATGTAAATACATTCTTTTAATTCATTTGATAAATTCTACATTGTATATAACTTTTAGTACACCAGTATGTCCTATTTAAAGCCAAATTTCCTGTCGTCTTTTATCGTAATTTGGCTTGTCTTTATCAGCGGAGTCAGTCGCAGCTTAGATCATTGCACCCCGTCTCATATCTGCAGACTAGTTTTTCCCCCATTGTTTGGCATGTTTGGAAAAGATGAAAAACGTTTATTGAGAGAAGTAAAAGCGATGGCACATTTATCTCCTCCGTCCAATCTCCCTCATAACTTTTATTGCATACCTATTGTAATTGATTTGATAAACGAGGGGTGGATTTGATCTGCTTAACTCAATTACGGTGGCGCGGAAATGTCACTCCTTTTGTTTATAAATCATCAAATTGGATTGGATGGATAGTTGGAAGATTAATATGGCATCACTTCGTCTTGATCAAGTCTCCTCCTGTAACACGGCTCTCATCCCGGCTCCTGAAATTCGATCATTGTGTTAATCAAAGTGATTGTCCATTCGTACCCCCCAATGTGTCTTCTAACCCTTTTGACAGACTGAGTATTTTGAAGAAACTCTTATTTAGACCCTATGATATAATGCCTTGTGAATATCACATATCAATATTCTAGCAAGCAATGTCTGGTAACTCCTTGGTATAAGGTACCGAATCTATAGAGATAAGAAAGCCTCAGCAAGTGTCTGTTTATAGAATTGAACTGGAGCTCATGGTAGATTTAGGCCTACCTAAAAGTGAAAGTACTGTTCATATGCGAATAAACTTACATTATAATACTGTTATTTTTGGGAGAAGATTGTTAATGAAAGAAAATTAATGAAAATATTTAGAAAAAATATTAAAAAGTCCGATACATATATATATATATGTGTGTGTGTGCGTGCGT
The DNA here is from genome assembly GCA_025617745.1 of Heliocidaris erythrogramma. Classification (NCBI taxonomy): domain Eukaryota; kingdom Metazoa; phylum Echinodermata; class Echinoidea; order Camarodonta; family Echinometridae; genus Heliocidaris; species Heliocidaris erythrogramma. The sequence goes on from CM046868.1 coordinate 29,927,412, forward strand.
GTGTGTGTGTATGTGCGCCCATTTAAAGCGATGACATAGGCATGAACTTTACATTCGAACCGATGACACACAGCGAACTGATGACGTCATCGGTTGGCAGACCTTGGCAGATTGTCCCAAATTATACGCTTTTGCATATAGGGGTAGCTCATCAAGTAGTGTTACTATAACAAGTCGTCAGTTGTACAGCAAAATTTCAGACGGCTCATCGGTTGACTGGTTTCCTACTATACCCACAGGTCATCGGTTATGCGGTAAAATTCTAGTTTGTAAAAAATGTCATCGGTTCATATGCGCGCACGGGTGATTGTGGGCGTGTTTAGCCGTATGTCCGAGGACATTTTCGGACAGAGAACAAAAAAAAATCATGAGAACAATGGTCCTCGGAAGCCGGACAATAGTCCTCGAACGTCGAACAATGAATTTGTGCCTTATTCCGTCGACTGTCCGAGGACGGAGGAACAATAGAGGAACAATACTTGTCCTCGGAAGTAAAGCAACGCAAGACTGTGTGTGTGTGTGTGTGTGTGTGTGTGTGTGTTGCGTGTGTGTGTCTGTCTGTCTGTGTGGGTTTACATAGATTCATTTGTGGGGTACAGAGAACAATAGAGCACAATGATGGCCTTTATTCCGTCATGATTGTGGGGTACAAAATACAACAGGAGAAGTGCTTGCGGGGTACTAAATACAATAGGAGAAAACAATAACGTTCCCCACAAATCAATGTGTGTAGAGGTGTGTGTCTGTCTGTGTGTTCTTACAAACATGCAGTTGTGGGGTAGAAAATACAATAGGAGCAAACAATACAGTTTCCCACAAATCAATGTGTGTTGAGATGTGTGTCTGTGTGTCTGTGTAATAGTACATGAACCTAACTGTGGATTGTACTATCCCAACATTTCGCTCCCAAATTATTTCACGAATTATAGACCTCGTCGTAAGTAAATAGATGTGCTAGAATATGAAATAGAGCTAAAGGAAAATAGATCTCCCCCACAAAAAACAACAACAAAACAACAACACAAACCTTTAAATTAGCAAGGAAGAATTTCAATGTTATCAGTATTGTCTTCCAATACCTTATGCATGTTATTACACCATGAACCATGTATACAAGTTTCTTTAAAGAAATTCAATACAGAATGACTTCGATGCTTGAAACCCCAACTATAATATTCCGTTGTCATCTCCTGTGAAAAATTGCTCAGAGCTCATGAACAAACTTTCCAGAGAGATATTTCAAAGTATGTTTTGTTTTGCTTATCCAGTAACTTTAATCGATCGTTCTTTCTTTGAGTCTTCTTCTTATAGAATACCTTTCGACATTGCTCCGCCATTCCCTATCAATGCTCTTGTCGGAGACCCTCCAATTTTAGGAGACGTCCTACTTTTCCTCCTTGCAACGCCAATCATTATTATCAATAAACGGAGCGCTCCGGCTAATTAAGGCAATAGATTGGGCGGCTATATCGGATGTCATCAACCATCGAAACACCCGTTAAACATGGAGTAAATCCACTGGTGAAGACGGAAACCGGCTTGATTAATGGGCGGGATTGCGTTTCTACGGCTAACAAAAAGCCAATAATCTCATTATACGGCGAATGGGATGCTCTTTCTGGTTGAGCAGTGGCTTATCGTAGGCATGGGTTGGATCTGTCCCCGCGCGAAGTCTAAATCCCTCTCCCTGATAATATTTTGGCGACGGATATGTTTTCAATGCGTCACACTGGGCACGGGCCGAAGGTGTACAAATACGCCATTTGGGAGGATGTTCGCACTTTAGCAATGTATTCAAAGAGGTCTGCTTCATGACTTTTCACGATTGTATTCTTTTGCATTTTCAAATTAAGAAAAACAAATAAAGCGCAAGGTTTAACATAAAACCTTCATTTGTTTCCAGAAATGATTGATGTATTAGTTTTGATGATATCTCATCCCCAATGTCTGCAAGGCTGATTTGGAACCTATGCTCTCCGTTCTAACGCCCTTATACATAGAATTCATTTACTGCAGGTCCTGACATTGGACGCCCGAGAGATAAGTATTATTCCGTGAAGATATCAACAATACCCAACAATAAAGTTCATTGACGAAAGTAGTTTTGTGGGTCAAACGTCTGGAAGCCAACTTCCTTTATGTGTTTATAAATTGAACGAAATAAGATCTGTGTTTGCGGCTGAAATAATGTTCTAAACAAATTGTCCCGATTTGTGATCATAAAACCAGTTTTTCCATATTTTTAACGAAGGCCACAATTTTGATCACTTGATGATACATGTAAGGTTCGTAACCGACGATGAAAACAGCCAAGGAAAAAAGATTCGGTAAGTTTTGATCTTACTGTAATAACAATTATTGACTACACTCAGCCAAAAAAGAAATTGACACTACTAATAATAAATATTTTAATATAAATATTTAATATAAACTTATCTTTCATATATCAAAATAAACATAAATTAATCCTCTTTATGATGATATGCAATTGGAATCATACAATGCAACGCATGAATGCGCATAACCATTTATCAATAAACGAGTCTCTGAAAGAAAATTGCAAAAATGGGGCATCTAGCCTTTCAAATGTTGATGAACATTTCCATCTTGTATAGAGTCAATTAAAACAATCATGACAATAATAAAACATTTAAAAAAATTACAAGAAACACTTGAATTTCAAAACCATGCACTCCTGAGACCTCAGTTGACATCCAGAGCTCAATTCTCCTCATTTTTCTCATTTTTTGTTTTCATCGTTGAACAATAATGTCTTACAGATGGACATTTTCAATACAATTTGAATGGCGAATATTGCTCTAATTTTGCAATTTTTCTTAATCATTCTAATGGTTAAATGAATATGCCTATCCAAGCTTGAAAGTTCAAAACTTGATATTAAATGATGTTGGTAGAGTATTATTTTTTCTTTAATTTGATATATATTTTATTATATTTCATTGATAGTTTATATGAAAATTTGGAACAATAAAGAGTGTCTACTTTCTTTTGTAGCTGAGTGTATTAGACAAAAAATATAAAAAACAAAAAACCAAACAAACAACAACATCAGCAACAACAACAACAAACAAACGAAAAACAATGGACATACACATAATCAACAAATATCGATAGGGGCTGACGTCTCTTGCTCAAATATCAAATTTTCAGTCTCTAAAAATTGCGAGTGAACGACGCGAGCGAGCAAAAATATAAAACATGGACTGCTGCTGCATTATTTTAGCCTTAACATGTTATCTCGTCATCAAAATATCCTAATTAAGATATGAAAACTACAAATAGTCCATTTCACTTTCCAAATAGGAGGTGACGGTTTCCCCGAGTACTGTAATTCTGGGGGGGGGGGGTGGACCTGTCTCGCTCGCCTATGAAACCAAATGACCAAATGATACTGTCACCAAACGTGAAATAGATAAACCCCAATGGGGCAATCGTTCTACTTAACTGTTTATGCACCAGCAAGCTATTTATCTGTGATGCGTTCAGCCACTAACCGAGCATTTCCGTCATTTATTTAACTTACATTCCCCAGTTATATTTCATCACTTTAGAAAATACTTTGATAACATAAATAAAAATATATGGATGTGTTTCAGGCATCTGGTTGGACATCGCCCACTTATCATGCTTATTAGAGAGAGAAACACTTCCTGTTAAGCTTTTGTTTTAAACAACCCTCAATATTGATGACATGCTTTCATATTTTTTTGTTCATATTTTTTTAGTCAGGAATATGACATTTAACAACAAAATTGGTAAAGAAGGAAACCTTTGAAGACAGAAATATTTCACTTAACCTATTCTGGAACGAAAATATGTTTACTAAAGGTAATATTCTAAAAGGGAAACAAAAATATGGTATTTCTGTCAGCTCAGTCATGACGGCAGATGACCTTTAACCCTCTGATGTAGTTTCAGTGTAATTACGCCTAGGAACCAGTTTACCCGAAGCTGTCTAGGAACAACAATCTTTCTAAAATAATCATTTTTCCTGTCACAATGGAATATCAGAAAGAACAAGAGGAGCAAATAAAACACAAATTGAATATTTCTGGGTTCGTTTGATAAAATGTCATCAGAGGAAACCTTAAAATGTTATCATAAATTTTGTCTTTCGACTATTAAGTATGTTAGCTTTGAAATAAAGCAGGGGCGGATCGAGCTCTTTGTAAAAACAAGGGGGGCACAAATGTTGTCATTTCTCTGATTATCCGCATGGGTTGCCCCCTCCCCAGACCTACGATTATCATGATTATAAAAACAGTTGGATATGCCAATAAAGACATGAAAAAAAACTTAATGATTTCATGTGGACTTTTAGTAGAAATTCAACCGTGCCATATCTTGGGAGCCAACATCAATTTTTATTTTACTTTGTCAAGAATTGCTTTCAAAGGAAATCAGCATTACAGCGGTAATTCATTTCGACCTGATTTAAAACTCCCTTATTCTATTTTTCTCGATCATGATTATCCTGGTAATATACATGTATAAATCATTTTCATACTTCTGAAGCCCTGCTATAACCATTAGGAATTGGAGTAGAAACTCTGGGAATTTTTTTTTCTCTCTCTTTCAAATCATGATGTACGGATATACTGTTTAGAGGTAAGCAATTTTGGGGCATTGGTAACCTATATACACATTGAATTTGGCCCACCCAAATTGAGAAGCATTTTGAGGTAAATACCATTCTGCGCTTGGGGGTGTTACAGGAGTGAGGTCTTGGCAAGTTCACCCTGCTAGAGGGGGTCATTATGACTATTAAACTATTATCATTTGTTTTGGAATGGGAAAGCCAAATAGTCTCCTTATTCGGACCAAGTTAAGATCGTGAAAGGAAACAACATGCCATCAGCAGCTATCGCTAATTGAAGAGGTAAAAGTCCAATAAAAGATGTTAAACAGTGGAGTTTTGAGACACCTGACCCCCTTTGAAAATGTTTTATGCAATACGCGTGAAGGAATAGCGAAGTCTTACAAAGTCTTTTTTTTTAAACAAAAAATAGGCACTTTGCATGTGAGATACTATACAAAGAAATGGCGCCCAAATCCTTAATTCGAAGGAGGAAAGCTACCACTGTTTATGTTCAACTGTTTTCACCAGTACACTATAAATATGAAGTTCCAGCGCATAAATGATTACTTCTTCTACTTGTTTCTGAACAGCGGATCCTCGTGAATTAATTAATTAAAATATTAAATAATCTATATTTCATTTGTAGTACCTTTATGCAATTGGATTTGGTGTTTTACTGCATCTACTGTGGTGCTCTCCTTCATTCACGTTATAACATAAATCTTCATTGTTTTAAATCATTGACATAACATATACAACTAAACTCTCGGCTTGCCTGGGGCTCGCAGACATCATCTGTCTTATCTGTATAAGAACGGCGGTGAAAGACAGTCGTCCTTTCAACTTTTTTCTCCGCATAATATAGATGGAAAAGTTATGAGGATGGAATTTGGACCAAATGAATCTCAATCGCATCATGGGTACTCGGTTCAGGGATGGGTCATGCCATTGCGTATCATCGAAGAAAACTGATGGTAAAAACATTCCTTCCAGCAACTCACGTGTAGGGTAGAATGAGACCAGAAAACGTGCCCGGTTAACTTGCGTGGTATTTTGGACACTGTCTCATGCGGGAAAATAAAATGTAACCTTCATCTGGGGTAATAAACACATCTTTCCTTACCCTCCCACCAAAACTATTAATATCGATTGTCGTAGATAGTAAAAGCGTTTTGATGATGTGACGTTTGGAAAAGGACTTGACGGTCATCGGCGTCAGCTGCTTCAACGTTTACTGGGAACGCCAGGTCACGTGTCTGAGCAAAGTCAAAATAAATTCATTATGGAAATGGAGCTGGCAAACACTGTACAAAGTGAAGAAAAAATTAAAAATGGAAATGAAATGAATAAAGGGGGTCAGGCGCCTAGGAACGATTTTATTACTGGAGGTGCTGTGAGTCAAAAAAAGGTCCTCAGCGTTTTAGGGTCTTTTTAACTACTTTTTAAAGAAAAAACAAATTGCAGGGGGTGCTGCAGCACCCGCCACACGCCCGGCTCCCAGGCTCCTGAAGGGGGTGTAAAAGAATGAAGATGTTAGAAGGATAATATACAACATGTGAAATAAAAGGGTAATAGCAAAAAATGAATACACACACACGCGCCCAACCCACACGCACTCTCACAAAGAACATTTATCTAAAGAAATGGCATTTTGGGTATTACTTTTATCTCTTTGTTTTTTCTTCTCTAAGTCTTGTTTGTTGACTGTATGCACTATTATGGCAAGTTAAGGTTAGTAATTAAAAGAAATGACATATACTTACTTCCACGTACTTCTGTATAGATCTACAGACTTCGGCAAAGGCGGTCACACCATCTTTAGCCTAATAAAAATAAAGACAGTATATATCAAGAAATTAAGGCTCCTCCTTAAGAATATAAATGTTTTGGTCTTAGTGGATTAAGTTTTTTTTTTTCAAATAAAAGTGAATAGAAAAATTCATCAAAAAGTAACGGTTAGTTCTATCAACAACCTAGTACATAGTAGATTGTCAAAATGCATCAATTTTGGTTTTTATCAAAGTGAATTAAAAAATTAAGCAAATGGTAAGTATTATTTAAGACTACATTAGGATTAACAAAGAGAAATTCATGACTATCCCATGCAATATTAAAACATTTAACAAAATATTCTATTTAAATGACATATTAGATTTGCTGTAATAAATTATATTTCTTTGATTACATGTTTACACCGAATATTCGGATGATAATATCCCGAGGCTCGTCTCTAGAATCTTTCCATAATATAGTTCTCGCTCTGGGGTATCGAATCTGGATTCCCACTCATAGGGCGGCCCCCTTTGAGTGTAATTTACTCCCATTTCTCAAACCCTCCATCACTGTCATGACAGCACTTCAAAGACAAATTTCTTTTTCTCGAAAATAAAAACAGATCAAATAGCAATATAACTTAATTCTCATCAAGTGAATTACTGACGAATTGGTCTTGGGATGGCGAAGAATCACGGGCAGTGTTCGGGAGTGTTTGCTATCAGGGGCTGAGCCCTCGCCGCTGGTCCACAAACTGGTAACGTCATCATCCGCGCTAAGCTGTATGTGGCCCATTGATCATCCGTATTTTCTCCAAATGGCGTATTACACTACTTGCGATAACTTCTTTTTGAATGTTACTAAAGGATAATGAGATTATTATTAGCTTTCGTACGTTGGTTCTTGTACGAGATCGAGTAGAAAAAAGTGAATAATGTTAGCATTGACAATGGAGTCATGATTTTGGTATGATGCGTTTCGAATTGTAATAATTTTAAATCACAAAGATAAGGCCATGATGAAACAAGATGAAACAAGATGAACCGCCACTCCTTTACCCCTTAAACAGAATAACACAAGCTTAGGACAATTATAAGCATCATCATCATCACCGTCGTCGTCATCATTATTATCAGTTGCTTATCCAGGAATTGAAAAAATGCGGGGTGCGGTGGTGGTTGTTATCTCGACAGCCCCGCATGATGTTCACCTATTGCAAGTTCTATTAATTTTGTTTTATTTTACCTGGACTTTTTGAGATAGGGAAGGGGGCTACGTCGGCTTCACCGAAATACCGGGTACACCCACCATCGTCATCATCATCATCACTGTGGTCTTTGCCATCTCTACCACCAATGTTAGACGTCCTCTACATTTAATCATTATCATTCATGTTTACCCTTTTGGAAGCTACCGGAAAGACGCCCATTACGAAGAAATCTTCCTCGTACTGCATAGCTTGAAGGTTGATCCCTCAGTCAAGTCGAAGCGCAGAAGCAACTGGTATCGTCAAATGCCAGACTCTTTACCTTTCAACTTTCGCCCCTGTCTGCCCGCGTCTCCTTTGATATGTAGCCGCCATGATCCATCCTCATTTATAAGTCGATTCGTGTAACATCTGTTGTAAAAGGGCGGAGTGAGGCACGTTGACAAGAGGAATTACGAGGGAGGGGTTTTTGAAGTAGTAGCTTTGTTATGTTCACATGTGCCTTTCAATTATGCCAAGTTAAATACTTGATTGTAATTGGGGAGGTGGTTTCCTTGGTTACAATAAATCATATTATTATGGTATCAAATGGTATTAAAATCTAGTGTAAACACACACATACACACGCACACACAACATACACGCACGCACGCACGCACGTTTACATGGCTTTACTTCCGAGGACAACTCTATTGTTACTCGTCCTCGGACAGTCGACGGAATAAGGCATAAATTCATTGTTCGACGTTCGAGGACTATTGTCCGGCTTCCGAGAACCATTGTTGTCATGATTTTTTTTTTTGTTCTCTGTCCGAAAATGTCCTCGGACATAATGCTAAACAAACGCACACGAGCACACATATTGTGTATTTGTATACAGAGGGATGTCAAGAGATAGATTATACCCATGGATAGACTGTTTCTGGGCCAATAGTCCCACTGCCTCTATATGGTGTTCCTTTGGTGGTGGGTGTGTTACTGTGTTGATTGTGTCATCAAATCGATGGGTTGTTTTGCAATCTGTGTCACCGCCAATCAAGTGAACTCATTTATCTCAATCTAATCAACACGTCCAGGCCTTTGGGTACTGAAGAGTGAAAGGGGTGAAATGGAATACCGATTAAGGTGATGCTCCTGTTTAAATTCAATGATGACAGTTGGACAAATACATACCAAGTTAAGCTGTATTGGAAGAGCTCGCTAAGGAGGAGGAGGAATAGAGCTGAGATGCGAGGGGAAGAAGAGATCTGGAAAATGGCGCTCTACTGAACAAAGACTGTACTACAAGGCCAAATTCACAAAGGAGGTTTGGTTTAAACCATGGTTTAAACCCCCTCCTGGGTTTTTTAAGCGTACGTGCGCACGGAATCCAATCCAATCATTTATTTTCTTTGAGCGCGCGCATGGGCAATGTGCGCTTATTTACGCTTATTTTAGTACGCTTACGGAGGTTTAAACCTTACCCATGGTTTAAACCTCCTTTGTGAATTCGGGGCCAAGTGTTGTTATTTAATCCCTTATTTTGTAGTCCTTGACAAGCATTTCTTGTAATATTTTAGCTGATCTGTATTTACGCATGTCACTCCTTTTTTGTAATAATCAAATACATCGCACTCTTCCAAATTATATAAAACAGAACATGCACACTGGTGAAAGGTGTGGTTTTTATACCAATGTCTGAAGCCCTGGTATAAGCATTAGGAATTGGAGTAGAAACTCTGGGACTTGTTTTCTCTTTCAAATCTTGATGTACGATATACCGTTTAGAGGTAAGCAATTTGGGGGCATGGGTAACCTATATACACATTCTAAGTAGTTGGCTCTATCTTTATGTGACAACTTTGAAAATTTTATAGTAAAAGTATCATCTCTAATCCCTTCTCTTTTTTTTTAAAGTTTACATAATTTACCTATTCTTTCTTTATATGAGTTCTCCCATTTCTTTTCTCGTCTTTCTTGAACCCCTTTTATTTTATTTTCTTTTCTGTCCTTTTTTTGTTGTTGTTGCCTTATTCTCATGATCAATGTACACCATATTACTTGTTTACTTTCGTGTCTTAACAAAAAATCCTTCCACTTTATTTACATCTCGTATTTAAAAAAAAATCGTCCTTTTTTCCCTTTCCTTTTTCCAGTGTCATCTTCATCTCAAAGCTCCCATTGCCCGAGGGAGACTGCCATGGACAAGGATGGGAAGAAGAAGCACACACGTCCAACATTCTCGGGCAGCAAATTTTTGCTCTCGAAAAGACTTTTGAGCAGACCAAATACCTGGCTGGACCAGAGAGAGCGCGACTGGCCTACGCGCTCGGCATGTCTGAGAGCCAAGTCAAGGTGTGTGTACTGTAGTTGTGTGGGCGAGGGTGTGATCGAGTGTGTATGTATGTGGTTGTGATGTGATGTTTTATAGAGTGTACCTCTCTGATCTGATTATTCACGTCCGGGCACCGACCTTTAACGATATCATCTGGAAGACGCGACTCAGTTTCGAACCGGGGTCATTCCCAGAGTCGGTTTGAACGCGAAGACAGAGAGCTGACCGCTAGAATCATACCGCAGTCACACCGACAAGGCCGACGCCAGACCGACAATAGACCGAACAGAAAATTACATTGCCACCGATGGCCAAGAATCGGTCGGTTGGAGTCGGTGTGGGATCGGTTTGGAGGTGTGACTGTGTAACTCATAATCACGGTATGATATGCGGTGCATGGTTGTCGAAAACCACATGATCAGATAACGCAATTCAAAATAATGAATGCTCAGAATATATCAAATCTTTGCTTCTGGAAGTGCAGAGAGGTACATGAAGGTATTATCATAACACCCAGTTAATTACTTTTACTTTTAGAAACGTAAACTGTAGATCTGTGTTGCTAATTTTGGAGAGAACTGTAATACAACCTAAAGCTTTGCTCCGTATTGCTTTTCAGTAAAACCTACGAATTTTGCTCAGTATCACCATTTTTTAGTTTGGATCTACCGAAGTAATTCAAACCAATTATTTTAATACCCGTGCCCCATTTTATAATGAGTCCTTCTGTGTTTTATTTTGGTATTTCACAACATGATTAATAGTTAGAGTACCTATTTGGTGAAACAAATTGATCCACTTCACCGTTCCCTACGTTACAAATTAACGCGAAGAGTCATTAATCTCTTCTGGTCTGCCGACGAATGATGTAGATAGTGAACAAAACTGTACATTTTGTGAGGTAGAAATGATGAAGGTAAGTTCTAAGCAATATTATATCAGCTTAAAAATTACGACTATTAGTAATGTTTGTATCGTGAAGCTTGCCATTTTCGTCGTTATGTTACCGACGCCATCTGCCATAATCTCAGTAGAAGATGTACAACGTCCACGCGTCCAGCACACATCAAACACACACAAATACACGCAAAAATGGCGCCACGTTCAGCCTTTTCTCTATCTGTAATTCCTCTTCTTTTTTTACATTGCTTTGATAAAACACCCTTATATTGCTGCTAAGCCCGTTTCAGCAGGCAAAGAATAATTAAGAAAACATTAGTTATTTCCCCGGATAGTAATGGCCCCTTCTGACAACCATCAATGTATATGAATTCGTATAAAAACAGCATTTAGTCATCCGTACTCGCCGTTTCTATGCGCAGCTTTTGGCTTTAATCACCGCTATTTGAATTAAACGGGGGGCATTACAGAAAATTGTGTTCGCGCTGCCCAAGAAAACGCCTCCATCTAGTTCAATTCTCCTATGGTCTATTCCATTCGGACGTTTGTATGAAAATGATGCCTCTGGTTCTGCGTTTCTCGTGAATACAAGATGTCCTACGGGTACTTCACTTCGCTACATGATCGACTGAACTATTTCCATTTAAATGACAGAACGGCATTACGTTTCACCGACCAAATTTCGCATTTATCGAATTTTATGAATTTTTATTCCACTCTTGATTACCCCTAAGTATGCATATGACGGTTGTTAGAGAAGAAGAAAGGACAGATAAATCATTATTTGGAACTGCCAGAGACGAATGCCAATGATTGATCAATCATCCAGTCACTCCATTTCTATAACTTGTCGTTCTGCTGTTGAATGGGGTTGTTATCATTTTCAGGTTTTTTCGAAACTTATCTCTAAAATTGCCCCCCCCCCCCACAAAAAAAAAAATATTTCTTAGTTGGTTTACTTAAAAACACATGTCCTCTCTTTCGTTGGTATTGAAGCACTTCTTATTTGTCACATAATTTCATATCTTTATTCAATTTTTTGTAAATATTTTGCAAGTCTATCCTTGGAAATTTAACAGTCATCATATCTGAGGGGCAGTTCAATAACATCCGTACAAAACAAATAAGAAAGTTTTCACATTTATAGAAAGCAACATAAACAAAAAACTTGTTTTTCATCGTGTCTGATGTTTTAAATTGTCTTAAATGCCCTTGGTTACATGTTTTAAATAACTAGCGACAAAATTGATAAAAACAACAGCAAGTCGAAACAAACTTGATTATTCGTTTGAGGAGAGTAAAATGTGAGACAGTGACAGAGAAGGAGAGATAGAAAAAAAGAGAGAGAGAGAGAGAATGGGGGATAGAAAGAAAGAAATGGTGCTGTATGAATGGTTCCAATTATCACACATAGCATCGCCATCATTACGTTGGTATTCAATCTTCACGGAGAGTAGGAACCTCAGGGGAGCGTTTCATCAAGCGTTTTGTCAGTGATTTTTACTGACAAATTTGCTCTCAGCCAATCAGATGCAAGGATTTCAGTAGCTTATAACAGTTGTCGGTAAAAATCACTGACAAAACGCTTGATGAAACGCTCCCCAGATGATTTTCAAGATGGTTAGATCTCTTAAAGTGGGTTGATCGATCAAGGTGTATAGTGTAAGGGACAGGAAGAACTGATCTGATTCTTCTTCGACCAAATAACAAAGCTGGACACGATGACAATTTTGATAGAATAAAGTTAGCATAATTATGTAATATTGACCTCAATCTAACATGAACTAACTGGTGAAAACATATTCGTGTTTGTGGAGAATAAAATTTCACCAGTTTTATGGATTTTTGGTCTGAATCTTTTAAATAAGATATTATTTTGAGCGTTGTGTGCGTGTGCGTGTTCGCGCGGGCGTGTGTGTGCGCGCGCGCGTGTGTGTATACTGATTAAATCTTACGACTTTTTCAGAGTGATTATCATTTCTACTGAGTCTTTAATTTACCTCATACCCCTTATGAAAAAAAAACAACACCACAACAACTAAGACATCCAACCCTTGTATTCATGGTAATTGTTAAGTTTAGGCAGACTATTATGTTTTGAGGAAAATCTTTCAAATTTGGTATTATGTTCTACGAATTAAATCTGGAAGCAATATCTATGTCAAAATGAAGGTTTTACTAGGTTGGTATAGCAATGGGGTCATGGTTTGCACGAAGGGGAACTCACACTTTGATGTTCAAACATAAACGCACCTAAATAATTCCCCTTTATTCGTATCATCACTGAAGTATCCTTTATTTTTTCCGATTTGTTTGCATTCACATTCTCCCTAGATTGTCCTCTACCGAATTCTCTAAAAGCACATCTCTTTCTCTAACTCTTAATCCACAGCTTTTCTTTCTTGTCGACAAAACCTTGCGACATTATATTGAGGAAATCATTTAACCACTCTTAAGCCTACAAAAACACGGCGGTGGATTTCGCTGCTCTCTGTAGAGTTAATCGGCTTTGATGTGGGGCAGGCTACGATGGGATAGAGTCAGATATGCGAAAGTGTAGATAGACATGATAGATGCGCCAAGTACACCGTATGAAAATTGGGGAAATACTTTGAGGCCTTGATATATCGGAATCGCTGTGAACTTGAGAACGATTTCTGTAAAGGGATTAGTACATATTGTTCGAAAAAAAAGTGGCGCCATCATGTGATAGTGCGAAGACCTTTCGCTTTATTAGAAGGTTCTCCGTATTAAACCGTCAATTGAATCTTGTCAGAATGGGTTATGACTTGCAGGATTCAGCAGTGAACAGCAATGAATTTAACTTACACCTGATCAAATGACTTGATCGAATTCCTACTGATTCTTTCGCCAAACTTCATCTCTCCATGTTTTAATGAAAGGAGTTATTTAAAAAAAAAAGAATTTATAGTTTCACGAGAGCACTTGTTTGCCAAGTCTGTGTTCGCCTCCAGGGAGCTGCACCATTTCAATCAATAATCGTCTATTAATTAGACAGGTTTCACGATATTTCGTATTTTGATGACGTTAATTGAGAAGTCTTGGGTTAGGAGTGTCAACCGCTCTGCAATACCAGCATTTATTGAAATGCAGACGGGAACTTCACACAGTCAGTACTTCTGAAACAATATCCAACACATTCTTTGGGACTTGGTAAGCTTATCTCGTTTCAGTCCCAGTTGCCGATCAAAAATATCTTCATGTAAAGTGAAAAATACGGAATCTATTCACTCCAGTCGCCACACCTGCTTTCCACAGTAACCCAATTTTAGCTTGCATTACCTCTACAAGAAACAGGGGGTGGCGAGATTGTTTTGAAAACCTTACAACCGTTCATTCATTTCACATCATAATTCTTACACCCCTTATCTCCCCTCATCCATTTTATTTCTAGCTAAGTGTTTTGCACACCCCTTCCCCAGTCCCCAATTGCTATGCATTATTTGATTGTCTACAACATCTGATAACAATATTGTTAGGACGGTACCTCTTTCGTGTATGCCCTGCGTTATTATGCGCGTGTGTTTTCGTGCGGCAAACTTGAAAGGGGCTAGGTACCAGAGACGATCATTAAAGGTATTCGCCAGAGATCGACGTCAGTAGGAATGTCCCATTCTCTTCTTGACTTTCACCTCTATACAGCCGGTGTGCAGGCCTTCCCAATCCCCTACCTCCCTGTCGAAGTGCGTCTGGCTTAGATTGCAAGATAATCTTAGGAGGGATTGGGACGGGGCTTAGGTACCAATAGAGTCGTTGTTTAGAGTGTAAAGCCGCTCCTTCGAATGTCGTAACCCTGTTGAGGGCGACCTCGGTAAGGTCAGTGAATGTCGACTTGTTAGCGTACCGCACAGGTCTTCGAGATCCACCTTGTTGATCGTTCCTTGTCGAGCGGTTGACGAGGTGAACTCTTTGCCTACTTAACGACGCTTGGATCACTTCCTCATTTTTGATAACTGTTTCGGTTCACATTTCAAGCAAACTCTTAGCTTTCTCGATCTTTCTAAAGTGAGGATATATGAAAAAGATCCCTCATGGTTGATGATGTTTTCAACTGAGCATCTAATCCGCTTATGTTTTTCTCTTCGTGGAGGTATTTAGAGAGTGATGTGTGATGCTAAGGAAAAAAAGGCATCCAACTTTGCCCGCAGCGTAGCTTTGGCCCCATTCTATGTACCATTATTGTGGCTGGTGGTGCTGTACATGATGCGTGCGACGCTACGTGTAAAGCAATGCAAACAAAGCGCTTCGGCAACATGATTACGAATCTATCAAAGGTAACTTCAGGCAACTAATTCCCAGCGCAACATGCGCACCGATGACGTACGCGCACCCAAAATTCTCTTCCCAGAACCTATTCTATGGTGTCTTTAAGATAACAAACCTAATATTTGCTCTCATCAACTTAATGTTGGTTCCACAAATAGCTCATTTTCGCTGGTGTCGTTTACGCTACCTCCGAGCGATAATAGATGAAGTGAAGTTACTATCAACGATAATTTAAACCCACTTGGCTCTTTTGGTGGTCTCGCACTAGGCAGTCTAAATATCCGGTCGATGTTTGGCTAATATGACTCGATTTGCTTTCTTATAATTCAGTTGGAATTTGAGAGTTTCTTGAATATTGTCCCAAGGGCAAAGCGCGGGCTCTTCATGATGAAAAATAATCGACGAATCGTCGACTGCTACAGGTGATGAAAGGCTTGAGCGAGGAAACAATCTCTCCTTGTCCTCTGGTCTGTTTCACAAACTTATTTTTGTCGTTCCATCCCTTTTTTGTCGTTTTCTTTCTTTCTTTTTGCATCATGTTTTATTGACTTGTGATAACATGCTGTAGATTATCTTTTGAGGTGAAACAACGGAAAGAAATAAGCCGAAACAGACAATGTGATTAGACCTCAATTTCGGTCAAAAATGATTTTGTTCATATCTGCTTGAATTTACCGTACACAAGGAGCAAATGAGAATTGAAAAGGAAAGAATTCGAGGGGCAATACTTCATTATACTGACTACCCAAACGAAAAGATATCATGAATCTAAATATCATCACACAGTCTTAACATGCGCTGTACATTTAACTAATTTAACTAATGTACACATTATTTGAAGCATGATAATAATCAGGACTGTATAAGCTTAAAAACGCTACGAAACATTGTGAACATGCCTTTTAATTAATGATGACGTATTTAATTAATGAGGACATTTGCAGGACATTTTTCACACTGTGACATTTGCATGACATTTTTAACTCTGTGACATTTTTGGAGAAAATTTTGTAGTACCAGTACGTCAGAAAAAAGCAGTATATATTTCATTATGTTATGAATTCTTTTGTGTTTAATTGACGAAAGGAAACTTAGTTGTTTTAACGTCGACAGTTCTCACACAAAATACCAAAAATTATGTTCCATTCAAGGTGTTGCTTTTCAGGCAACAACATATGTTTTTTAGAAAATCGATATGGGGGGCGATTAATATTTTTAAAAATACGTTTATGTTGATATTGTGTCATGTTAGCAGTCAACTCTCCCGTTTGTCGCGCACTAAAATATCACTAATTAGCTTTTTTCTTCTAAGCGCCTTTTCCCTCGGGCAGTAGGCTACTCGAAAACATGTTGTAGATAGCATATTGTTATAGATCCTCATAAAAGAAACTGATCCTACTGAGTAATACATTTTAATGACATTTTAATAATGTTGTGTGTTGGAGCAAATGGAGGAGTTTTCCGCCACTACATTACAGCGACCGTGCCGATTCGGCCATTTTGAAATTACATGTGTTAACAACTTTTCAAAATTCATGACTTTATTATTGTTTTTCCAATTTCGTTCAAATTTTCACCAAGCTGCTACTCTGATTTTGCTCTTTCTTTCAGAACAACTTCCCATAAGGTTGGATTTTCCTTTAAATACAAAACAAGTTTACACATTTCAAATACAGTGTGCTACAACGTGGAACTTTGATCGATGTTTCTATGTCAATGAAAACTTACAAAGGGGTACCATCTTACAATATTGTGGAGTAAATCATCAACACTTTCGTTGGATGTCCTTAGATGGTTTGATAAAAAAGAGCACTTTTTAAAAATATAGTTTTGATGAGGTTAACAGAAGATGAAGGCGAAATCATTCTCGGAATACAGGCAAAGTGACCCATATGATCTGTAGCATCCGTGGCGGAGCTTTGGGTGCTGATGGAGGTGCATGGAGGCCCCCCTTTTTACTGTGACCTATCCGTGGTGGCTGGAATCGTTGGGTCAATCCCAGACGTAGTGATCCATGTTCATTGCCAAGGCTTATATAAATTATGATCTCTCCCGAACACCTCCTTAAGAGTATTTGAATGTCGATGAGAGAGAGAGAGAGAGAGACGGAGAAGAGAGAGGGACAGAAAGAGAGAGAAAGAGAAAGGTATAGGGGCGGGGGGGGGGGGGCTAGGAAAGCTTTTTCTTTTTTTATATAACTTACCGTTAGAATTAGGAAATCATCAACTGTAAATACTTTAAAATCAAAACGAAAAGCACATAATTATTTTCTTTGTAGTTATAAGCACATCAGCTCTTGCAGCGCTGTGGAATCTATGCATAGTTCTTCGCTTATATAGATTAATATTATAATTCATTATTATACATAGCTTGGCATTATTCAGATATAATACTACTTACTGATTTCCCCGGAATTATTTCGAGTATACAGAGTCCTTTAAAGGAGGGGGTAGACAAAATAATACTTAATCACACTTGACTCAACTTGAAATGTAGAAGCCATATAGCACAAACAACTTTTTTAAAACTACATGTACATGTAGTTTGATAGTGGCTTCTTTATTCATTATTAATAATTATAAAACGGGTTCAAGAATGTAGCCATCCTGATTGGTCAAATAACACCACGTGACTGTGCAAAAAAAAGCACTAACGCAGGGCAAAAAGGCTCTAAAGCACGGCTGAGCTGCGCGCACAAGTACCTCTGGTGCGTGCAAACTTAAAACGCAATGAAATCGCGTAGTTTAATTGTCATTTTAGCGCAGGGATTACATGCGCGCACTGAACGCGCTTGACTTTTGTTGGCTGCGCTTATGTGATGTCATCCAGGAAAGCAAATGACAGCCTCCATGACTGTGCGACTCTTGGCGTTTCTATGGGGTTTGTAACCATTTTTATAGATTTCATAATTATATTGCCGACCCGTTTTATAAAACTATTAATACATGGTTGTGAGTTCGTGCGTTGTGAGTTCGTGCGTTAGTGCGATCCGGCAACACGCAGGTTTTTATTGTGGTGTCCAACACACGGCTTGCGCCTCGTGCCTAGTACACCACGATAAAAACCTTTGTGTTGCCAGATCGCACCAACGCACTCCCAACCATGTATTAATAGTATAATAATTTTTTTCATTGAAACATTCCACAAGCATTCATCAACCAGATATGATTATAGTGATAATCAATGAATAGTAAAAAAAAAAAAAATTAATAGTAATTACAAAAATACAAATACACTGTAGATAATAATAAATGATTGTATCAATAAATAAATATATAATAGATTGGTAGCCGTCTTACAGAAAAACGATCACCTCATAGTCTTGAACTTTTTCACAAGGCATGAAAGTGACGACATACATACCTTAAAGGTATGCCTCGGCTTTCCCCTCTTGGTTTGTAGGCTACCTCAACCACCAAAACACCTCCCCTTGTCCCATGGTGTGGGGATTAGGGCCTAATTTACACCAGACATCGGGCTGCTAAGGCACACCTGACTATGCCATTCCCGGACAGTCAGATCAAAGAGAGGGCCGCCGATTGAGAGAAATTGGACGGAAATCCCCTCTTGTACATGCCCAACAAGCCGTAAACGTGTTAACAGGTTCTTTAACACCTTCCAATCCATTTACACGATTGATTTTAAATCAGAGCCATCATTTCAAGCAATCGGCTATACACATATTTCCTCTTGTTTTTTAAGAAGGCTCTCGTTTGCTCTTTGTTTTCCTTAGAAATAAAGGTGAGTTCTAGTCATGCGGCAGTTGCATTGTGAAAGAAACTACATGTATTCGGAAAGGTAGATGATATGATACATGATAATAAATGTGTACTCTTTGTTATGATCAAAATAATAAATTGTCTCGATATTGTTGTAAATCGCTCGTTGTGAGAATATCTGCACACAAATATTAGTATATGGGACTACACACACATATTTCATTAAAGAACTCGGTTCAAAGTTACAAACAATTTCTAGTTACATTTTGAATATTGGATGTGCTTCAAGAGAAATCATATTTCATATGCCATTGCTTGTATGATATTCTTCCCTGTATGAATAAAAACGAATGAGAATAAGTAATTTTCACGTTTACCAGATCTCAAACTTCCTTTTGCATTTTATAACACCTTACTTGACTTAATTCACATTCCCCTGCCTTTTTTTTTAAACTCATAAACAACTGGGACCGGGATAGAAGAGCCGCTGGTATTATACCTTTACTATAAGCTTCTGGTAATGATATTTGCCCATGGAAAAGTTTTCAAATAAGTCATATTGTTATCGTACTCTTAATGATCATGAGTGTAAGTAATTCTGATGCCAACGACAAAACCGAAAGAGTCGGTATTGTGAAGAATATAGAAATAGGAAGGTCCGGTGGTAAATGCAGCTCAAGAGATTAATAATTGTCTCCTTTTTTTAAACACTAAATTCTCAATAAGATAATTAGCTTCGGTGATTATTCTTAGCTTATATAATACACTGGTTGTAAGACATCTTGTAACGATTCTCTCTGTCATTAATACCTACGGTAGCACCAAATCTACAAACATTTATTACAAACAAACTTTGTAAATAGAACACGATTTGTCATTATATTGCTTTATTCCTAATTAAAACATTATTCCTTAATATCTGAATTTACAATTTGTGAACCCATGCAGTTTGACCTCTTAGAAGAAACACGTCTTTCTTTCTTCAAAATTACTATAACAAAAAAAAACGATCTACATATATTCTTGTCTTGAACCGCCTTCGGCACTGAAAGTGTTAAAGCCAACGGTAATTGGACCTTGCATTCCTACTAGTACCCTTCCTTAACAGATGTTGTATGGAAGAAACTATCAATAAAGCCTTCAGCTGCCATTGTTTATTTTCTCATATATCATATTTAATAATCATGCAACATAATGCACAACGGAGTGAAACAATTACAATGACAAGTAACATACGCAACCGGAACATTAATACTGTACTTTAATGATATAATTTCTACATGTTAGTGACTGTGTACTTATAGTCTGCAATAAATGAAAATGCATTCTTTGGCTTATAAATCAGTTTTTCTCGGCAATTGTGGCCGATTTTTTTTTTGCCTGGCTCGTCAACCTTTAGCATTTCAAAAGATTGATTGACACCATTACGACATTCTTAGAGGATAATGTGACATTCGGCTCGGGCATCTATGCAAATGAGGAGCGCTGGTATTAAGATACACGCATCGTTGCAGTTAAATATGTGATCGTTAAATGAAATTTTCAGAGATTGGAAATCGACTAATAAGCTATAAATCATGAATATAACGACATTCATCGGAACATTTCGGTTCATCTGTCGAAGGTTATTCAAACATTTAAATGTATCTCAAAATTCAAGTTATGATTGAGATTGCAGCCCTGTAAACTAAAGACAAAATAGCATCAGATTTGTCTTAATGACTAGGGTCATTAAGCCATTGACTAAATGTTAACGACGTTGTTATCAAGACGGTTTATTTAGGAATTTTAATATTTTATTCAATTTCACCATGTTCGTTAACTTTCTTTATGATACCATCAAGTCGTAATCATACCATGAAAATGATCCATTTTATTGAATTCTTGAAATCATAGGATGCCAGTTCAATTATACGTTGTGCACATTATAGGTATGTCAAATAAGTGATAAAGTAATCATGCCGGGCTTTGCCATTCCCCAGATTAGATGCTCATAAAAATAATCTGTCTCAACCCCATATCGTCCTGTCTCTCTCTCTCTCTCTCTCTCTGGCAAAGAAAGTTTCTGTAAACCTTATTTTCCTTTGTTGTGAAACTACAGATAACTAAGCCAATTCCTACAAAAGAATCATTTACACATTCCATGACTTATGTCAACATCATCATTAATAGCATGTTTTACTATTGTCGTTATCACTTTTATATTTGTATCATTTTCAAAACAGGATTCTCCCCCCCCCCCCCCCCTCCTTCTTTTCGTATTATCCATATCATTAGAAGCTATATCGCTAGAATAATTACTATTTTTTCTTCTTTGTGTGTATAGGTCTGGTTCCAGAATCGGCGAACGAAATGGCGCAAGAAGCATGCAGCTGAGATGGCTGCTGCTAAACGCAAGCACGACTCAAACCACCACACGCCATCCACGACAACCGACCACTACGCACTCGCCCACCACTCCCTCCTCGCTGCTGGAGCAGCCTCCGCTGCTGTCGCTGCCATGGAACGCGGCGGCGACCACCACCATCACCGCGATCTGGAGGATGAAACGTCAAGAAGCGAGCGCTCCTTTGATGGTAGTCGCGATGGTTTAGACGACGAGGACGATGATGTGGAGATCGATGAGGTTGTCGATGCAGAGGGCGATATTGACGCTGAGATGAATAACAAGAGACGGAAATTGGACATTCAAAGCGTAGATTCGATCATGCGTTGAGTCGGAACCATATCACGTGTAAAGACATTTCTTTCATCCTCGTATTCATATAGTGGTGTCCCGATGATAAGTCCATGGACACAGATTACACTTATTATTAAAGCCTAAAACCATATATTTAGTCAATGTTTTGAAGCCGCTCGGTGACTCTTAGAGGAAACGATGTACCCACCGACATATCTTTATTAAATGTTATTCTCTTTCTCTGTCTTTATCCCGTTCCTAGAAAAGGTATTCCAACATTCGTCATCGGGAAAGTCAAACGCGGGATTAATTTTGTTGTTTGATTCTTAAACCGCGCAATCTTAGCCGATAAGGTTGTAATTCTTGTCGAGTACACTATAATACTTTGTTTCCTTTCCAAAATCTCTCCAAAATTACTGAATATTACGAGCTGTTAATTCAACACTGAAACCGATCTGTACAATATCTAAATATTGTTGCCGAAAATGGTATATATTCACGCTTTTACCACTAACTCTAACAAAAAACCGAGAGAAACTTAAATACATTGGTTTTTATTTTATTTCTTGTGACATATCAATAATACTTTCTTAACACATAGTGACACTTGACACTTTTAGCCCATTGTTAGGAGTTATGTCTAATGTGATCTATTGGTACTATACAAATCTATACGGAATAAATGGCGGAATGTACACAAACTACAAACCATGCAAACATTATGTTGATGTGCATGTTGTTTCAATGCTTATCTTTTACTGGTCGTTTTGTGTTTCATTCTAAACATTAGTTCTTTTCGATTATTTAATTTGTAAAATGGAATTCCTATTCATCAGCTGATTGGGTGAGGAACTAAGAATGCATTTTTTTTTCAAATTTTTTATTATGAAATGTAACTTTCTATGCCTGGCTTACGTTTCCTGATTAAAATTAGTGTTACACTTTGCGTTTTTGCGACTATCAGAAAGTTGCATTCTTATTATTCATTCTGTTTTTGCGACGTAAAATACTTTTGTTGTCTGTGTAGGATTCTTCTTCACGATGAATGCGTATACATTAAAAATCGAACTGTTCGCCATACTTGCCATTAAGTTAATTTTTGATCCATTTCTGTTAATACATGATTATCTTTGAAATTGTGAAACTTGTTCATTTTGTGGAAAATTTTGTATGACATTCCATTCACAACTTGTGTGGATTTAGTGATATTTATGTGTAGTGAATACATCTATACCAAAGAAGATGTAACATAAATTTGGTCGGTGATTTTATAAAATAATATATACGATACTTTCGCTTATTGTGTGTTTCACACGGATATGGTATTAATAACCTAAGCAGGAAAATGGATGAGTTTGTAATATGTATGACGATTCTCTTAGTAATGGACTGATTTAACGGAATCTAGCTTCCAAGCATTATTTTATTAGTTATGGTGTCAATAAAATGAGCATGTTTAACATGGTTGATCTGATTTCAATGACTGACATTCTAAAACCGTTGTATTTTCCTTGCTAAGATGGGTGTAGCAGTGTCAGTTTCCAATTATTGTGACAGTAATTTTGCCCTTACCTAAATCTTTGATTTGTTGGAGAAAATGTTTATGGAATTAAAATCTTTGGCTACCAAACGGTCAATGAGAGCATTATTTAGAAATTAAAAAGCTAAAACTACGAGAGCGATATATCGAATCCAATGGCTGTATGTAAATGCCTAACTTTGGTATATTTATTCAGGAAATAGTGAATATCTGAGTATTAATATACATGAACATTTAACGCTAAGATGGGTTTCTAAGAGTGAGCACATCATTTTGAACACCGACATGTTGATTCATTTTCAGCTAATCAAGCAACGTGCGATATTGACAGTATCATCTAAAGACTTTGCATCGTCACGAGATTTTGAATGGGATATTTCATAACTAAACAAATGAATAAATAAATGTTAAAGCAATACAAGAAATGAATTGTTATCTTATATTCATTTTAAAACAGATACATTTTAAAGTCACACCAATACTATATATTGGATCAGTATTCGTCATTTGAAAGCCTCTTGTTGTATATTTTTTTAATATGAAACCTTACAAAAATATCCTGTTTTTTATTGTCCGGTCTCGTTAGAATAGAAGCAGATGGAGTAAGAATAAAAATAAGTAAGGATTTTGACAAGTGTAAATAAAGAGAACTGGTCTAGAACTGAAACGGTATGATACACTGATCATAAAGACACCCTGCATACATGTAAATAGAGTACAGTAGTATCAAATGTGTATTTTGTAAATATGGTGTAAATTTTTATTGTAAAATTTATATCGGTTGGAATTGTTCAATATTGAGTAGAGCATAATAACCACTTTTTGAAATGGACATTTTCTCTGTGCAACCGTGTTGTCATTGTAGTAAAAAATGAATGTGAACATTTTTAAAAAGATTTAAACATATCTGCGAATGTGCGATGAATGGGCGTGCGTTTTGTATGTTGACATATGTGATGATAATGATGACGACGTTTTTATCACAATGACAAGAGATGAGCATTGTGTTACGAATGATGACGATCAGGATCATGATAATGATGATGCTAATGGATAACCATGAAAGTATACATACGTGGTTGTGTCGTTTGTGTGTGGTGTGTCTGTGCGTGTGTGTGATAACTATAACGGTAAGTCATATGATGACGATGATGGTGAAGAGAATGATGATAACAATAATTGGGGCAATAATGATAATGATAATGATGATGTCGATTATATTAAGAATGACGGTGACGACATGATAATGAAGAACATGGTGAAACATACAATTCAAGTGTGTGTGCGTGGTTGTGTGTGTGTATGTGTAAGTTGTGATAATGACAATTAAAATTATTTGAAGCTGATTGTACTTATGACGAAAATTGAGATGATAATCACAATATTAGGTACAATGGTGATGGTGGTGGTGGTAATTATGATGATGACTATGATGGTGATTACATTGATGACGCTGAGAAAAGTTGTCATAATAACAGTGATCATAATGGTAATGATGAAGAAACGAAGACTATATTGACATTTTCCCAAGTAAGTTTAGAGCTGTTTGTTTGTTTGTTTGTTTGTATTTATTTCCGTATTAAGAAAACCACATACATTTCATAAAATACAACGTATACATGAGCTTAGAAAAACGGAGGATGACCCAAATTCAGCAGTATTTACAAAATGCCGCTGTTCTTCCTTGAGGTCCCACATAGCATTATATTTAATAATTATATCATAACAAAAATGAAATGCCAACGTCAGTCGCGGTTATCTTTCGAGCTAGAGAGATTCTTTTCCGTCGGAATAACAATTCTCCTTTTGGAATTCGTTTTGAAAGATATGTTAATGTTTCCAAACATATATAACTTTCCTTTGAAATGTAAGTTTTAAATTCAATTTCTTTGGTGAGATATTCGTTTGAACCAGGCGTAACAATGAATCTCGAGGTGACGGTTGAAAATTCTGAAAATTACATGATTGTAATTTTCTAAATACATGTATTCAGACGTTCAGAGTAAACTTTTAAGGGAATTTATTCTCTCCTGCTTGTTCTATCCAAATCTAATTTTACACCTTCCACTTTGACGGACAATTCGTATGATCTCTACATGTGAGAAGAATATTCACGTGTAACAATATACCCAAAGTTAAAGTATAGTAATTTCGATTTGAAGCTTTAAAGTAGTTCTGTGAAAGGTGAAAAATAATTTGTGAGCTTTCTCATTTCTTTTATTTCAGTTTGGAAGAACATCATAGTAGAAAATGTCCCCTAAATGCCCTCGCATTCGAAATATGACGAGAAATAGCTGAAGTGTTCGGGCCGAACATTTATGCCACTTGTGAATATGCAGTCCCATATACCCATTTGTGTGTGCAGTGTATGTGCTTTTCAGTGAGATTGGGTTAATTTCTTATCATTTTGATGATTGAAATATCTTACAGTAAACACCAATTCTTATGTAGACATGACCAACGATTTCCAACCGCTTTGAGACAGTTTCTTTCACAATTTAATCACATGACCAGATCTCAACTTTTAATAGCTATTACCGTAGAGGCCAATTGAAAATAATGTCTTGAAATGGAAATATCCTGTTCTTTCTTGGACGTCTGAGTATGGACTCCCAAATGAAGAGGAAATTTGTCTAAGAGAATGTATAATGGCTAAAGTACACTTTAACCACGAATCTTCTGATTACTTTTTGGAAATTTCCTACTCAGATTAAAAAAAAAAAACAACATAATTTTAACTAATATTTAACATCTGCACAAAACAATCCATGCACACTCCTAAAACGCCGGGTAAAATTTCACCCGATATTGGGTAAAAAGTGAACCTGCATGTTTGTTGGATAAAACTATACCCAATACTGAGTCAAATTTACTCAATATTGCGTAAAATTTACCCAATATCGGAAAAGATTTTACCAAACATGTATCTTCCATATTTACCCAATGTTGTTATCAATAACAGCTGCAACATTTCTATGACAAATTTGCTCTCAGCCAATCAGAGGGAAGGATTTCAGTAGCTTATAACAAGTTGTATGAAACGGGGACGAGGTATCGGTGAACCAAACCTATTTGAAGCATATTTTATATTTTCTAATAAAGATTCTAATAGGGATTTGATTTTCTGGGAGGGGGATCGGGAAGAGGTACAGATCGTATTCATCGATATAATTTCTACTTCTACCAACTGACTCCAACGCTTTCATATCTTTGATCAATAAATTCGATGATAACTTTTTTGTGATTTTTTTTTTTTTTTTTGTGATGAGAAGCACATCCGATACGATCTTCACTCTCACATTTAGCTGCAATCGAATTACAGAAATATAATTATTCGAAAACATTCTGATTCACAGAATTTTCTAAATACATGTATATACTAAAGGCCTATACAGAGATATAATTATGTTTTCGTCAATCGTCTGTGGGCCTACATCATTACATGAGATTATGATTTATTCTATAGACAACTTTGACTATACCTCTTCTGAAAATATCCAAAGTTGACAAGGTGAGAAATAAAAATGGTATGAATTCACAATATTAGTACCTTGAAGGTCTGACGATATCATAATCAATAAAATTGTGCACAATAAACAAAAGTGATGGTGGTGATAAAAAGGTTATCGTACTGTTGATTCCCCGTGATTATCATGCACCTATGTAATCTAATAACAACGACCACTCACATGAATCCCACGCTAGATACCCCCTCTAGTACGCCCGCCCATCATCATCAGTCCCATACATACAATTACGTGGAGGGTAATGATTGAAACAATCACGGATCCTAGGGGAAAACAAAACACGCAAACAGTGTTCAATTCCCTGTACTGGTACGATGATGAACACTGTCTTTCACGAAGCGCTCATCTCACAATCATCCCTTTTAAAGAGAGTTTTTTATTCGTTTTTATTGGTTGGAATGCTTGGATTACAGTTTCGACTGAAAATCCGCTTAAATTTTGGGCTGGACCGGACGAGTCGGCAGGTGTAAATGATGAACGACAATTACTGTCACATCTGGTGTAGCCATTAATGGTGGTGATCCTGTGATCATCACGATGTTACATCGCACGTCGAAGGGGGAAAGGGCGCCACCTTTTACATCTACTAAACGGACAAAAACTTTCAACAACTTATCAACTTTAAAACAAACTGAAAGTTGAGCTCATGATTTCAAAGCATAAAGGGACGCATGAAAGATCTTCTCGGTTAAAAAGTAACATGCATTCGATTAATCTTTAAATACATATATACATATGTGTATATAATTCATTTATACATTTATATATTACATTACATATATATATATATATATATATATATATATTGTAAGGAAATAACATATACAACAGCTTTG
This sequence comes from Heliocidaris erythrogramma, assembly GCA_025617745.1. Taxonomy (NCBI): domain Eukaryota; kingdom Metazoa; phylum Echinodermata; class Echinoidea; order Camarodonta; family Echinometridae; genus Heliocidaris; species Heliocidaris erythrogramma. Next base: position 29,954,795 of record CM046868.1, read on the forward strand.
GCAACTCTCGTGGAAACAAATACAATGCGAAAGGAAATGAGAGAATAATGGTTGCGTAACTTAAATCAAAGTTCCCCAGAGCTGTCCTCCCTTTTTGAAATTTTTGCAAAGGCTGAAAAAATGTCTCCGCCGGGAATCGAACCCGGGTCGTCGGCTTAGAACGCCAATGCCTTAACCTGTCGGTGTCGCCGAAACCACTGACCCGTCTCCGTGGTCTAGTGGTTAAGGCATTGGCGTTCTAAGCCAACGACCGGGGTTTGATTCCCGGCGGAGACATTTTCCAGCCTTTGCAAAAATTTCAAAAAGGGAGGACAGCTCTGGGGAACTTTGATTTTAAGTTAGGCAACCATTATTCTCTCATTTCCTTTCGCATAGTGGGATGAATTCAAGCCAAAGATGACGCAGGATACTCAGGAAATTTAACCTTTCGCCTTTCGACTTCATCAGAAATTTATTCCTAAACAGTAATAAAGAAAAGATACAATCACTCAGAAAGGCATGACAAATACTAACAAAGCACTCAGTGTGTGAGAATAATTCACAAAATACAAAGAGAAGACACAATCATTCAAAAATTGATGGACTAATATTACTCTCAGTAGAAATATTATGTAAAAATACTGAAATTTCAAATGAATTATAATAAAGCAGACATACCTGTCGTAGACAGAACTGATGTGAAGGTCTTGTTGAAATCGTTGAATAATGTTAATAGTGTTTAATTGTTTAGATACCGACTGGTGTTAGAAAGCGTACTGCGCATTGCCAATGCTCATATTATGTTGCCATGGGTAATATCATGACTATTCATTAAGTACTTGAAATGCACCAAGTCCATATACTTGAGAGTAAACAAGTCACCGAGGTCATACGAAATTCTACATAATTATATACTACATGTACTATACAAAATGTATAGTGAATATGGTACACGAAATTCCATACATGTGTAACAAATTAAAACAATTAGCTTCAAATTATGGGATATCACAGGTATAATACACTGGTAAAGGCAACCGCTGTTCGATAATGTTTAGTCAGAAACACCAATGCCTATACTATAATTTGATAAGAAAACAAACTAACCCTTTTCTGTCTATTTAATCTATTATGTGTGTGGTAATGATAAATAAATAATATTATCTTTAAAAAAAAGTCCGTATTAAAGAGAGAAACAACTGTATGTAATATATATATAATAATATCTAAAAACGAAAGTCCGTGAGAGAGAAACAACTTAATGTTATATATATATACATATGTATACCATACATATAACAAACAATGAATAAAGACACTCCGTGAACAATGTTGAAGCACATATAATAAGATATATATCTTATATACATATCATGTACATATATAAGATCTTATATATATATATATATATATATATATATATATTATTTGAAGGCTATATATATGTATATATACACACACATACTTAGGCTTCATATTCATAACTCACTATTCACACGTTTATTATGTTCTGTTTCAGTAAGAGTATATGTATAATTTGAATAACGTGAAGTTGTACTATTTACACTGACCATTGATTATAGTGACATAATAATGCTAAAATACATTAGTAAGATGAACCGTGATTATAACTAAATGATTATACACTGTTGGTCATTATGGTAGCATAATTTTTTTTCTACCTTTCGTACACTTTTGACAACAATACGAGTCATTTTTTTTTGCAAATTAAAGCTTATATCTTCACCGATTTTATTGATAAATCTGTTCTCAACATATGAAATAAAAAATATAAGACAAAAATTAATTCATACAAACTTTATACACTGGTTTAAACCACTTTTGACAAACACAATCATCCAGACCTTGGATTCCTTGAAAAAATGTATCGTTTTTGGTAAATGTTTAACCATGATAAGTTTATCGTGAAAAATAAAATCTTGAGATCTTTTGATGATTGAAGGGAAGTGTTCCTCTTTTTAATCTTGTTGGGTCACTTAGTACCTGGTATGGCCACCTCTGGCACGCACCAGTGCCTCCACACGCCGTGGCATACTGTCCACAAGGTTGTTGATGGTGTTCAAGGGCAGTGCATCCCACTCTTCGGTCAGTGCCTGGGCTAACTCCTGCACATTTTGAGGATGATTGTTTCTCTCATTGATGGCACGGCCCAATGCATCCCAGGCGTGTTCAATGGGGGTTCATGTCGGGGGAACAGGCAGGCCAAGGCATCTGCTGCACGTCCTCTGTAACAAGGAATTCACTCGCCAGACGTGCCCTATGTGATCGAGCGTTGTCGTCTTGGAGCTGAAAGTTATTGCCATATACTCTTCTCGCGTATGGAAGACAATGGCGTTCCAGGATGTCGCGGTACACGACGGCGTTGACGTTTCCTTCAGGTGCAGCCCATGGCGTTTTTCCACCATAATGTATTCCGACCCATACCATCACTGAGCCTCCACCTGCTTGATTGGTTTCCTGGACACAGTCATTACGGAGGTTCTCGCCCCACAATCGTCGAACCCTCTGGCCCCCATCGGTGCGGTCAAGGATGTACCGGCTTTCATCAGTGAAGATTACATGGCGCCAGTGACCAAGCTGCCATCTCCTGTGCCTCCTAGCCCACTGGAGTCGAGCAACCCAGTGGCGAACAGTGAGACGTGGAACCTTGGTCATTCGCCGAGCTCTGTAGCCATGTTGGACAAGTCTCATGTTTACGGCTTCCCGTGAAACGTTCACTCCGAAGTGCCTCCTCCACAAGTGGCAAAGACGACTCGCTGGCATTATCCGGTTCCTACGGCACATGTTCTGCAGTTGACGGTCATCCCGTGCGGATGTTCTTCGTGGTCGACCTGTAGATCTCTCTGGACTCAAAGTACCCGCCTCTTGATGTCTTCTGAGGATGCGGCACACACAACTCTGCGATAGTCCAAGAATATCTGCAATCTGGGCCTGTGTCCGTCCATTCCGTCGGAGTGCAGGGACCCTCTGACGAATTGCAAATGCCGTTGGACGAGGCATAGTGTAAGGAATCAATGTACCAAATTTGGTAGGAATTGATCAAGCTAGCGCTGAAAAACGGGCTGTTAACACACGAAGGCTTTCTGCACGAAATGGACAGCAAAACAATAGCAGAAAGGAGGCTCTGCCTTTCATAGCACCAAATAATAAGATAGGCCACGTTATGGAATGTTTCACTTGACCGACTTTTACCTCGACAATACAAAATCATTATATAATCAATGAGCCTGGTCAATATTATCTATTTGGGCTTTTAAATATGATTAAATCAACGGATGACTATGAAAATACGAATTATGCTAACATTATGACCAACAGTGTATATAAAATGTATCGATATCTTTATGTGTGTATGAAGTTTTTATAGAAACAATCTTACTTTACCATGTCCCTGATACACACACACAAATAGATTTCAGTAAAAAACAGGACTTTCAAAAGTTCTCGTCATTGATACAAAAAGAAATGCTGTAACCAATCAGTTTTTACGAGATGGTGACTCTCACTGCATTTTTTTTTACTGCACTACACATTTAACTTTTTTTTTTTTTTTTTTTTTTTTTTGGGGGGGGGGGGGGGTTCACACATATAACACCCTCTATTTTTGACAAAAGAAATTTGATATATTTTATGCAACTGACATAAAATATACCTTTTCTGTGTGTTTGAATATCAAACGTTACGTAATAAACTTTGCACCATTGACGGAATGGTATAAGTAACTTTTCATAATTTTTCTCTACAGTTCAAAGACAACAAAATATATTTGAAGAATGAAAATTATGATTTGGTGACCCCATTCTATGAATTCATATCATCGTAGAATGTCATCCGAAGTGTCCCGTTTCATACAATATTCTCGAATAAAAACTGAAAAGGTAATGGCAAATTATATCTTCGGAATAATACGTTCGTCAAACAGGTAAATGTCATACATAATATTATGATCCTCCGGATGTTGCTTTGGTGGTAACTATTTCAGGGGTAGATGTCGGTTGGTAATTGTTCTAGGGAATCATTGTCCGGGTATTACTTGTCCTTGGTGGTAAATTCAGGGGTTAAAGATGATATAAAATATACAAGAAAATTTGCTACTAAAAAATATGATTTTTCTTAATGCTTTCCATGTGTATTTTTTTTTGTTCATGCCCTATTTGATGATTTTCATGTACATCTGAAGATATTTTCACGTTTTATGTGATCTTAAAATATTTGTTTTAAATATACACTGAAATAGACTACCTGTAAGTTAACCGCTACTTACGTCTCATAAAGCCTTTCAAATGTTAAAAACACTATTTGTTCTTCAGTATTCTCGACGAATTAGTTGCTAAGTCTTTGTATGAATATGTTCATAATATGTTTATTTCTCTTTCTCTCTCATTTCTGTATTTTTCCTTTATTTATGAAACATATGGACATCAATCAATATTTAGAGGTATTAATATTGCTGTTGGGGGACTAATGTTTAATGCAAATGGTGAAAAGAAAGTTTAATTATTTCATTAATATTCAAAGAATCGGCATGTATTCAAATAATAATTGACAAAAATAGCACAAATTCATGGCATCATGAAAATGAAAACTCTTTAAAAAATCTAATACTAAATGTATGTTTTACAATACATAATATATAAAACAACGTTTCCAGGTACTTGTATATGTATATGCCAAGTATCTCACAATGTTAAGCTCACATAGTTATTTATTTCAATAGTGTAAAATTTTACCCTCTGCATCGAGAAAAAAAGGACATTCCATCTCACTGATTTCATTGTTTTATTATTCCTATATCGCACCACATAATTCATCATCTATCTAACGTATCCTCTCCTGTCACAGGTAAAATTTCACACCTAATCGCAACAAAATGGGTGGGAGGGGGATATAATTTCTCCTAAATTGAACATTTAACGACTGACCACATCGGTGTGTTTAAGTGTTATGAAAGCAATGGAATTAGATTGATAAACCAAAGCTTCCTTATCCGGCTTAATACATATTGCAGGTGCGCTAGAATAACAAACACAATTGAATTGGGATGCTTTCATATTTTTGGAATATAAACAAATAAACAAAAGCATTGGGGATGAGTAAACATTATATTCTAAGCACGTCTGGAAAAAGTGAGCTGTCATGAATGGCATCCTTCACAGGCACGAAGCCAGACAGACATGTACACTGATTGACAGAATGTTAAGTAAAGGTATATGTAAATATTCTCTTTAAAAAAATAAATGGATAGATACATAGACATGTTCTTATACACACACACACACACACACCCTCACACACATTGATTTGTGGGGAACTGTATTGTTTTCTCCTATTGTATTTTGTACCCCACAAGCATGATGGAATAAAGGCCATCATCCATCATTGTGCTCTTTTGTTCTCTGTACCCCACAACTGAATCTATGTAAGCCCACACACACCCACCCACACACACACACACACACATATATATATATATATATGAAATCGAAATAAATAACGAATTCTGTTAGAGAGTAGAAAAATGCGAATATATAAAGTTCTGCGACAGAGATGAAAAAATAGAGAGAGAGAGACACTAACAGAATAAATCGCTCAGACACAAAAAGTTCAATATTTCGCCTATAATTATGAAGAAGAAGCATTATAGGTGAAATATTGAACCTTTTGTTTGTTTGCGTGTGTGTGCGTGTGTGTATCTCTCTCTCTCTCTCTCTATATATATATATATATATATATATCGCTGCAATGACGGGCTGTATGTCATTATGATAATTTGATTAATTAATATAAACGAATGATAAAGTGTGTGAGTATATACCTACATATATATGTTCATAATTGATCGAAATTAATCATGCAAAGGTCTCAGGGACTGCATATAAGAGCAATCGTAAACATCACATAAAGAGCAAATAAAGAAATAATGTTTTCCAAAACGATTCTTGTATTCGCATTGACCAATGCATTTGAAAGATCATTTTTCTGCTAAAAATAGATACCGGATTAAAGTTTTCAAATCTTTAAACAAATATTGTTGTTCTTTTTAAATAAAAAAATCACAACTGGTTTATAAGCATGATAAGTTGAGAAGATTTGTAGAATCCTATTTACACATTACCACGTCATCAGTAGCAGCAGTATCATCATCAGTTGAAATTATTGTTCTTCTTATCTAACTCTTTCTACAATGATCAGACAGGATATTACTCTTGAGACGTATATCCGATATTGTAGAAATGGAGATTACTAAACAGATTTCAGAATAAATGATGCGTTCTTGGTTTCTTTGTCAATTTCTTTGTTATGATGGTATCCATCTCGCAAGATGTACCGTTTGGAGTAATTCATCTGGCCACCAGTCGTTCAGGAGGATAATTACTCAAAACGACACTTCAGCGCCTTTTATGCTCAGTCACCGTGAAATGTTCCGCAAATATTTTGAATAGAGATGCCATTTTGGCGTTTTGTGTGTTTCTTGCCACGCCTGGCGTCATAAAACAAATCAGTGTTTTCTTTGAACAAGTTCCTCGATCTATCCATCAATCACGTTCCCTCATTGTGTTATCTTCTCAATTACCGCCATTACCCGCGAATTGTAACGGACCGCCAGAAACTGAACAGGGCCACTGAAAGTCTCCAATAAAAAAAAAAAGTGTCTTTGGGAGCTGATCAAAATGACCTGAGATATCGTAACGCTTGTACACTCAATTTGAACCATCACACGCACTTCGGGGAGTTCGGGATCTCGCTACTTAATCCCTCTCTATCTCTCCATCGCTTCCTCTCTTCCTCTCTCTCCACTACAATTGTCTGCCAAATTTGCGCATATAAATGATATAATTATGATCGCCCATTAGAGCCCGTTTTGTCTTCAAATCGCTTTAGTTAAAGTGCGCTATTGAGGAAGTCGACATATTGGCCTTCTGGGGATGTGCGTGTATAATTCACAAATCTCAAATGGTTTTAAGAGGTAAGGGGAAAAAGAACTTTAATAGTGCACACGTGCTAAATGCGGGATGTATCTGTGGACGAAAGTTTGACAGATATGTGATTACAAAAAAGGGAGGCAATGAAAGCAAAGTGAAAACCAAGCAATACAATTGTTAGAACAATATAAGGTAAAACAGGACAAGGAGAATAAGAGTAAAGAAACAAAATACTTGTCGAATGGGAGCAAAGTATACAATAACGGCGTTAGAATTCCGTCAAAGAAGAAGAAGAAGGAGAAAGGGTTTTTACACGACGAACAGTAAAGCTGCGATTATGGCGGCGCGAAGCGTGTCTCCACTATGATTGATGGCAACATTACTGTGCAGTCGATACGCAACATTAGCCGCTTCACGGCCCCAGGAAATTCTACCTCATTTTAAATCAAACTCGAGCGTCTTCATTCCTCGTTCCTCGCGCTATATACCTTCTACCCATTTCCATTACAAATTCCCCCATCTTTCTTAGTAGCTTTTCCTTTTCCTTGATCCTACGCGATGTGCCCATCGATATATACCTGTTTAACAAATTTACTTTGTTCTCAAGGTGTTGACGCAGTATTTTTCTTAATGCAGCGATTTTTTTTTCCATATTGATATATGGCTTCAACACAGACAGCGAGGACAATTATTAGGGAATAAACATATTTATCTGTCGGAATTCGAGCGTTTTGTTTAAAACAAAAGTTTTCGTTACCAGTTGATGATTGAGAGTGAAATTTTGAGGTTTTTCCTTTAAATGAATTCTTGTCTGAAAAAGTCTTCTATTTCAGATATTTCGGGACATGCCTTCGATGAACGGTTGGCCTTGTTTGCCACCCCCCCCCCCCCAACAACAACAACAACAACATATTCTTATATATTTTGTTAATACATGTATTATCTGTCTGTTGCATTTGACTTTGTAATGTACATTATATCGTTGTCGAATTTCTCTATAATTTCCTCTGTAATGTGTGTTTATTATTTTTGTGAATGAATTGAATTGAAATTGAAATTTAGAAAGTGACAGTATAATAGCCTCTTTTAAGAGATATTTTTCAGTGCATGAGTGTTTTCTTTTTATGAAATAAATGATTATTTTTCGATTTTATCAACTCAAGTAAGACTTCCCCCCCCCCCCTCTCTCTCTTTCTCTGTTGAAAATTAATAAAAACAAAAGCTTAGGGTTAACAAGTAATACTGTTCTTGCATCAACAGGTACAGCGCTAGATACAAGTGTTAGTAAGGTTTGTGATATTCCTGAGGGGTGTTTCATAAAACTGTTCGTAAACACTCATGACTTTACAAATGACTTAAATATGACAAGCCAAATGGGATGCTCAATCATTTTTAATTGCATCAACTAAAGTTGAACTGTGCTGATGTAGATTAACATTCTTATTATAACAAACATTTTTCATGCAAAGTATATTTTTTGCAATAATTTAATTGAGGTTATTGGAAATGCAGTCACACTTTGTTAAAACATCAGGAAAAACTTTGGGCATCCTATCTGGCACTTCATATTCAAGTCGTTCGTAAAGTCATGCGTAACATTACGAACAGCTTTATGAAACACCCACCAGGACTTCATTGTCGGTGGGTCGATTACTGATAAATATCTATGCACCTCTTTATTGTACTCGCCGCTTATGCATTTTGCATATATTATTTATGTTTTTCATGTATTCATTTTGTAATGTATTCATGCTTTAGAATAGACATTTCGGTTTGAATTTCGGCTTTAATTCATAAGTGTTAATTCTAAACCTCATGGATAAGCGTAATAAATGTGTTCATTTATCCTGAACCGTTCGTAAAACCTACTAAATACAATTAAAAAAATTAAAAATTAAGCTACAAGACTGGTTAGACATACATACTGATAATAAAACGCAATAGCTTTTTCCAAAAGAACGCACACTCTTACTCCATACTCTGCCGCGTTGCGCCAGGTCACTCCGTCTCCTCTCTTTCCTTCTATTATTCAGAATTCTCTTTCACTGACTTTATCTCTATAATTCTCGTCTATCTATTTCTTTTACTGGCGTTTTTTACATTTTTTTAAATTTCGTATTTCATCGTTTCATTATTATTATTATTTTTGTTTTCGTATATATATTCAATGTCTTGCGAAGACAAATTAACTCTGGTGTACGTTGGGATGTATCGCCCGGAAAGGCTTATTTTGTGGAACAAAAGGAGCGTTCTGGAACAAATATATTGACGCTTTAAAACTTATCGCAAAACGTCATTCTACCCCGGGTTATTTCTTGTTCGAGAGAGCGAAGCGAACAAGTTGGTTTTCTGACAGTCTATCAATTTTTACAATGCATTATAACGGTCATTTAAAGCTTTGTTAATCTGGACCCCGTTTCCCCCATGTTAACCACCTTGTCGGAAATTTTCAAGTTTGGAATGATAACCTATTTAAGATCGATTTAACCCATTGACCCACTTGGAATGGGTAGCCCCTGTATTAAGCCTATGAGGGTGAGAGAGTTCAATAGGCAACAGGTTAATGCGCGCTGAAAATCTTTGAGAGTATGACCATTTTATCTTTTTTAAATAGTCTGAAATCTGTAAGGGGTGAGGCCAGGTGCCCATTAACCCCTTTAACTAAGCTAGGAATTCCACTCAGAGACAGGCAAGTCCTGCAATATTTATCGCTATAGTGTCTTCTTGACCTTGGGTAATTTGGGGGGCATGAAAAGTTATCAGTGGAAAGCAAAGACTCAAGTCAGGTCTCAGTCAGATTACATTTCTTGCAGAAATCCGTCTCATTATAGGATTGGAAAGCTACAATAAAAACAATCGATTACCTCACACGACTCACTGGACATACACATTCAAAGTAACGTATTTTAAAAAAACCGAATTCATACTTTATTTTTATGCGTTTACATGATTCTTCTCCAGCTTACGCGATTTAAACCAAAAACCAGTCTCTCTCTTTCCTTTTTGACTTTCTGATTCTAATTTCTCATTCATATTTTCCCTGTTTTTGTTTCTCTGTTATTCTCATCTCCCTATTTGTGTCTTTCATGTACTCGAGTTTTTTATTTTGTTTTTAACTTTCATTATCAATTTCTAATTAATGTTTTACAATAACACTCTGAAGACGCAAAAACATACTGATCGTAAATGAGCGCCTAATTTGAGCGTTCATCTCCAATTTGTCTGGCTGGCCAGTTTCTTGTGTTAAAAATTCAGTCCTTGACAACATTTCACAAAAATACAGTAATGCGGCAATTTGCTCGTTGCGCTACACATCTATGTTTCGATATCAGCCGCTTAATTTCAGTATTAAACCCCTCATCCCCGTACCCATCATTCTCCCCACTTTGTTCTCCTTTCAAACTCAAGGCGGGATCTCTTACGATTGTTTATTTATCATCAGTGTAATTCATTGGATTAATCCACTCGCTTCTTTCTATGAACAGAAGAGCATGCCTCAATCTATTCGAATTAAATGTCACTGTTCTGCCATAAAGGTAATTACATTCGTTGCCGGTCTATCCCTCCGCGCCGCGTTTGCCGCGTAATTTTGCCCGAATCCACGAACGTTACTGTATCGCGTTGCTTCGTTCTCGGTGCGCAAGGGAAGAAAAAGTCAAGGCGATGCGACGATTATGTTTTTCCTTCTTCTCAGTGTCGTCGTGAACAGCTTGTTCCCTACCCCGACACGGCCCCGAGAGAATACTCGCATCTACCCGTTGATTACCTCCGAGTTGGCGCCCGCGTAGCGCTAAGAGGGGGCAAGCTATATCCACCAATGCGGTTAATACTTCGCTATCTTCCTATCCTCCTCCCTATGACGGATCATGAAACTCTAACCTTCGCAATTTCACAAGACTTGTATCTTCGTTGTATGCCCTCTGAACAAAAAGCGGGAGAAGAGAGAGGTATAAGAGAGAGATCTGTCTTAAGGTCTTTAAGCACGCTTTCCAAAGTGTTCCTTAGAGAATTGAAAGATATCGTGCTCTATTAGACGTCGCCCTGAGGCTGGAACACTTGATCGGCTTTGTTCATTCTCTCAAGCTCTCTTGATTGTTTTTACATCGCTTCTTTTTACACCCCATCTCCTTTAATCATATAATCGTCTCCCTAAAGCCCTACACCATTACGATTACCATCCCCTTACTCATCCTGTCTCTCACCCTACGCGGCTGTTTAATCAAACACACTGAAACCTGCAACAGTTGTTGTTGGACATCATCATAGCTGAGCTTTAAGAATAGCTTTTAAAAAAAGACATAAACTTCCTTTATCAAAAAAGTTGTCCAGTATTACGACGATGAATTACATGTTCAGAATACAGCACATTATTTTGTTATTAAAAAATGACAGTCGCTTCAGTCTTGATCTATCTCAAGAAACTAAAGAGAAGTGTAAAAGTATCTTGAAATAAATCGCGTCGGAAATATGTTTTTTTTCTATATGATTGATTTCTAAAAATGCCATTTTGAATTTAGTACGAATCATCCACAAAAGGGGCCTTTGGAACAGTCCGACAAACGAGGCGAACATTAAGATGTTTATCATTTGTTTTTTGTTTTATAAATTGGTGACGAGGATGCTTGTCATTTGATAGGCGAAATCATTTCTATCCCAAGTTCTATAAAATACAGAGTCGAATGGCGAAGTTATAGATTAGTAGTCGTTTAACAGGCAGGTCATCTGCACTTTCCAATGTCCGGTTACGCTTTAAGATAAAAAAAAAGTCTAGCCTCATGACCGTTCTCAATCAGTCATTACATGAAGCTTTACGTTATTCTTATACAATATTTCATCGTATCTTTTAAGTCATGTGATCGGGATACGTGTCCCGGTGAGCACTGGTGAGGAAGGTTAGACGCAAAATCGGCTTCATTTTTTCCCGATTGCTCTTGAACGTGACCATATCTTTTTATGATTTCCACCTATTTTAAGAAAACTGAAAACGTTATCTTGGTAATGTGCGAGGGCTGTGAACAAAAAATAATCTGCCATAATCATAAAATATGCTGCTTTTATCTTTATAATAATTTACACAATGTATTAGTAGAGAGAGAAAGCACAGGTGCGCGTGAGAAAGAGAGGGAGAAAGAGAGAGAAAGAAAGAGAAAGACAGATAGTGGATAAGCTGCCGTATAATTCAGTAGTATCAAATTTTTCACTCTACATTCATAATTCCAAAATTTCCGACAAAATTTTTATATTTAAAAACACTTGCATGGACCTATTTCAATGAAATTAGAATGATTAATGTTTTGCTATCTTCAGTAGATGAATTACCTCTTTAACGAGTATGCCCATTTCTCACTTCGACGGACCCTCACCTCCTTGATGTTCACTCAAACCGCTAATTGACAACTCCGTTTCCATGCCTAGCATTTCACCTTCCCTATTTTCTGTCAATCTCTTCCAGTTTCCCCAAAGTATTTAGGGGGTCAAAAATGTTATTGTCTCAGCAGCAATAAATCTGTACATTCTTAAAGTAGATGACTATCAGCGATAGCTTAATATACTCACATTGAAATAATGGGATGTATTAAGTATATCAATTTTGCTCAAAGAATTGACATTAAATCTAGCTCATTTATTTCTTTATTTAAAAAAAAAATATTGGTATAAATAATTAGCGGCCCGTGGGCCGAACCGCGTTTTTTTTATTTTTTTTTTTTTTTTTTTTTAAAGGATATCATAATATTAATCATACAAGTATTAATAATGTTATTATCAATTGAAATTGAATGAAGGATTTGATACATGAGATATTGCCTGTTTTGAATACAGTGTAAAGTAAACATAAGATATCAAAAGTTAGTTGATTCTTCAATAACAGGGACCAAATGTAAAGAATTTATAGAAAGATCGCAGCATTGTGTAAAGTTGTGTTGTTCATAACTTGATGAGTGGGTAAAATGCATTTCTACATAAGAAAAAATGCAGCAAACTCTGCCTTCAGCCGCAAGGCTGTTTTTCAGCAAGTCCGTACTTATTAAAACAATAAAGAAAAGTAACATTAACAACAACAACAACAACAAATATTTACAAAAAAATTACAAGTTACAAGAATAAAAACAAAATTTTCCAATTGAAACAGAGAATGAGAAAAGGATAGATAAAGAAAAGAAGAAAGAGAGAGAGAGAAAAAAAAGAAAGAAATGATTTATGAACAAAAGATGTCATGATCAATCCTCAGGATTATTATTATTATCATATTTTCTTTCCTCAAAAACTCATTGGAAAAATATTTCACACATCGTATATCGGCATAAAACTAATGATAATATCCAAGAAATATTAAAATGTCAAATTTAAGGAGCATACATTTTGTTTCTAGATTTAAAAATGAATTTTTCCTTTGTTGAAAGGGAGTGATTACAGGTATAGCCTAAACCTTTCAGATCAAATATCGTGATTATGTGCATAAAAAAACACATACATTGTGCACAGAGATAGTTCTAAGGAGAAAGGGGAAAAAGCGAATGATACATACAAACAGTCAAGTCATATTCAACACACTTCCTAAAAACACCAGTTAATATTAAAAAGCATCTCTAAGAAAGAGTAAGGTTTCGAGAAGTGCCTTAAAAGTCATCAACATGAGTTTAATTCGTATTGCTTTTTGGCAGCTTGTTCCATAATTCTGCTAATCCAGCAAAGTTTTTTATCCTTTTTAATATCACTTTATTGCTGTTTTGTTCTCATGAGTAGCTATCTTCACTTTCTTAATTTCACATCTATTTCCCATTTCGATAATTTCTGTGAGTGGGTAGGTATTTTATAGCAAAATTTATTGGAATGGTTCTTTCATAAAAGATATGCATCCCTCATGGTTACTTCGACTGTGGAGATTCTGTATGTAGAATCGCCGGTTAATTGGGTACAATGTCCTACTGAAATGCTCGGAGACATCAATTCAACCTAGCATAACAATAAACTGCTATATAATGCGAGGATGATATCTGTAAGGAGTATATCGGGCAATTGTTACTGAACCGCGGGCAATTTTCTTGAAATAATTGCGCCCAATGCCTAATGTAATTACGACATTAAAAGAATGACAGCTTAGTGGCTACGTTTTATTATTCAAAAACCCATTACTTAGTCATCCAATATTATGGATATTTGAATAATGCCTATATCAAAAGGCGTATGAGAAGGAATTAATAGGTACTTTAGGTTTCTTGAAATTCTGACGTGCCACCCCTTCATTCAACCAAAATCGCAACAACAAAAATATTTCTGGACTTTTTTTTTCGCAACACAATCTACCCTTACTAAATAATTCCTATCATTCAAATTTGAAGGGGCACGAAAAGCGACACAGAAAGAAAAAGTTATTCTGGCAAAGCGGATTTGACTCGGCGTCAAACGGCGAAATTGGGGAGTTATTTGACACACTGATGGCGCCTTCTCCCGATTTTCCTGCAGACAAATATGCGTGGCGCCAAAACATCTCTTGGTTTTCATGGTGTTCAAATCTAACCGGTAGCTTTACAGGCTATAGATGGCGCTAATGAGCAATGCTAATCTTGTGCGGTGACTCCTCAAATTGAATTTTCCAAACGTTACGAGGGATGTTTGAATTAAAATCCCTTAATTTGCTAAAGGATAGTCTGAAACTAAAACAATTGTTGTAACGTTGATCAACTACTCTGGTCACACTGGCAGTGCAGATAGATCGGTGACCAATGCACCAATGGGTAGGTGCATGGGTGAACTGTGATGCAGACGAGAATCAACATGTTAAAAATATGAATTTAATACCATTCTTTTTCCTAGCAGGTATGTGACGTGCTGATGGTGTCAGTGACATATCTACAACAGAGTTGTCTAGAGATGAGGACGGGGAGTGATAGGTCTGTGCTCCGTTTCATAAAAACTTATTATCAATAACAATTGCAACAGATCTATGACAAATTTGCCCTCAGCCAATCAGACGCAAGTATTTCAGTAACTTATAACTGTCATTGTAACCTGTTATTGATAGCAAGTTTTATGAAACAGGGCCCTGATCTACACCATATCATGGCGTCATGGAGTGGCGGGTCCAAAGTGGGCACCAGAGGTGCGTATAATGCCCACTCCCTCTTTTTTTAATTTAAATCCTGGATCCGAGGGTGTCAAGTCCAGTTGTAGATGGCGCTAGGCAAGAATGGTGTCAGGATACATCAATGCTTGCAAACTTGCAAATTTCTCCTCTTTGTCTGGAATTTTCAAAAAAGCGTCAGGAAAACACAAAGGAAAGCAACCATCGATAACTCTTTACGAGATTTTAAAAAAATGATCATAAATTTTTTTTAAGGGGATCCAGCTGTTTAGTTTCAAATGTACATATTTAAATTTGCTTAGTCAAATGACATTGGCTATGGTGTTAATCCTACTAATCTTAGCCACTCGGAGAGAGGTGGCGCTTCCCGGGGGGGGGGGGGAGGAGGGGCACAGTGTCCCCCACTTTTTCAAGTACAACAAAATTGCCCGTTTCATATCTCATAAATGCCCTTTTTCTTCTTTATAAGGGCCCCTTTTCCTTTCTAATAAGAACCCCTTTCACATTCTGTAAGTGTCCCTTTTCACCTACGATAAGTGCCCCTTTTCAAATTTGATAATTGTTCCTTGTAAAGTCTAATAAATGCCATTGTACTTTCTAATAGTGCCATTTGTATTTTTGGCCTCTGATATGTGCTCCTCTTACTGCTGATCAGTGTCCCTTTTTATTTCTAATAGTACAACTTCACCCTTCTGATAAGTGCCCCTCGGTACTTTTTTGCCTTATTTTCACCTTTTGAAGGTGCGCTTTTTTGTTGGTGCCCCTACCCTGACTTAAAACTATACACAATAAAAAAATAAGTTCCGCCTAACACCTTTTAATATAACTCGAGAAATATTTTATGAAATTTGTTTATTCAAAAAGCAAAGTATGCAAAATTTGCTTACCCACATTTCCATTGGTTACTAGTACATGCTAACGATCGATTATGTTTTCGTAATGAAATAATGGTTTTTATTGCAGTCGGCACAAGAAAAAAAAAGTTGCACTTTCGTTTTAAAATGCAATGCAGGGTTTACATGTGTATAGTCGTTTCAGTTATTTTTATCTCCTTTTCATGTAAAGACGGGTAATTTGCAATTCCAATTTATGAAACTGCACGATTTTTCACTGCGGTTTCGTGAATTTGAACTGCACGTTATGCACATTGCAAAAACCAGGGTGTTAATTTAACACCATCTCGGTATCCATATTGGGCTACACCAGATAAGTGTCAAAACAACACCAGTTAGTGTTAAAACAACACCAGTTTGATATTGGTCTACACCAGATAAGTGTCAAAACAACACCAGTTAGTGTTAAAACAACGCCAGTTTGATTCGAAACTGGTGTTGTTTTAACACTTATCTGGTGTAGCCCAATATAGATACCGAGATGGTGTTAAATTAACACCCTGGTTTTTGCAGTGCACATGTACATGAACAAAAGGAGTGAAGAAAGTACACAATGTAAACCCTACATTGTATTAAGAAACGCAAATTGCAACTGTTTTCTTGTACCGACTGCAATAAAGTAAAACATACACTTACTAATAACTACATCGAGGATTATCAATCATCAAATTAATCCTTAAAAACTAATTTAAGAATCGATGCAGTTTGAATCATTTTTAGTCGACAATTGCAATTGTCGGCACCTATTATGCTCAATATCAGTTTAGATTATTATCTATTAAAATAAAACGTCATCAACATTTGTCAACATTGTTTCTCTGGTGGTGTTCCAGAGGAGCACGTCCTGATCACTCAAGAATGATCTTAAATGGCGAATGTGAATGGGGTTACTACATCGCGATATCGATAGGTTTTAGACAGTCGCGCTTTACTTGGGAGGTAGATGGCGCTAGACAAAGTTCAGTATGGACGCGATCAAGCTCCTTATCATTTATTTGTGTATACATTGCTAGAAATTGTAGGAATATTTACCTTGGTAGCACTCAGTCTTTCGCATCTTTATCGTCTGGTAATGAAACCATTAGAATGTTAAGCTAAACGACAGCAAAAACTACGACAGGAACAGTCAGACAATATACCTAACAGCAAACTATAGTACCCGTCAAAATATACGTTTAAAGTATGCGTTTTCCAGGATAATTTATTGTCAATTAGGACTACTAAGAATTTAGTTTTAGAAACTATTTGGAGGACAGAGTTATCAAAAATAATGTTACCGGGAAGATAAATGATTCTGTTAGTAAAATGCATTATAATTAGTCTTCTGCAGGTTAAGAGTTTATTAGCATTGATCCAATCTGTTTCGATCTTTAATATTCTAAGAAGTTCGTTTACATTTGCAATAAAGAGGCTAACCTGAAATTTCATGGTAAATGACCTCTGTGAACTTCAACCTTTGACCTACCTTCCCTAAAATCGTATCAGTTTGTCTTACTACAATGATGCATACTAGCACCAAGTTTGAAGTTCATACCTCAAATAGTTCTTGTGATATCGCGTTAATAAGAAAGCGAGACAGACGGACGGACAACCCGAAAACATATTGACTCCGGCACAATCTTCGGTGGGCGGAGACATAAAAGAAAAGCCCGCCTGTACAAAACATTGATATTCGTAATCTCGATGGGAGTTGTCGCAGTAATTATATGATAATCCTTTATAGGGCATTTCTCGGATGGCCACAGGGACACAGACCCCCACCCCCTATACGGTGCCAACTAACTTATATGGACGTTCAAGGTTTTGTGGGCAAATTACGCCCCCATTTCAAACTCCTGAATCCACGACTGACCATTTTCGTATTGTTATTAATGCTAGCAAGTTGTGAATTGTTTTCATTTGGGCAATTATTGTATCAGTAATTCTATAACCTTTTCTATTTTTAGGTAATCGCCGCCATTGCAATGTTTTGTAAAGCTAAGTTAGGGAATCTCTGCAAAGCTGCGCAAGTCCACTCAACTCGACATCCATTTGCCCTGGCAATGGTCATTACAACAACAGTAGATGGCGCTGCTTGTAGTGTCTTTCGGGGATTTCTTCCATACTTTGCTTGTCACTCTTTTGGTGAAAATTAATAGATCAAGATCAAGTCTGTTTTTTTACAATTTTCGTATTAAAAAAACAGCTGTATTCAATTCAAGAAGGAGGCTATGATTATTTAGCATCTCACTATGAATATAAACCTTCGTATATGGATTAAAAAAAAAAACTTATTTATCTACTTATTTATATATTATTATCATTAAATAGTATCATTATTATAATATGGCCACTTATATAGCGCTCATATCCGTCACGCAGTGACGCTCATGGCGCTTAGACATTATTACCCTGGTTATAGCCGAGCCGCCAAAGTAACTAGCGCTCAAGCATATCAGGTACCCATTTACACCTAGGTGGAGAGTGGCAATGTAGATTATTGTCTTGCCAAAGGACGTTAGTGCTGTGGTGGGATTTGAACCCCGTACCTTGTGATCTACAGTCCGGTGACTTATCCACTAGACCACAACACCTCTACATTATTACTATAATTATCTTTTTTTTCGCGGGGGGGGGGGGGTAGGAGGGGGATTAATAATATTTGTCTCATGTAATTCAGAGTACATTGAATATAGTTCGGAATATCATTTCGTACTTTCTTACAGGTTGAGAAAAAAGTTACAGAGCATGAATCATGTGTCGCCAGTTTGAAATATGATATTTTTCCAAACAATGTTTTATTAATTATTATATGCATCAACTTACAGTGACAATGAGAATTGGTTTTGATAGCCCTAATTTAATTTAATTTACTGTAGAAAATCATGGAAAATGTAATAGTCCGTGGATCTTCCTACTGCATACCCCCCCCCCTTATTAATCTGAGAGTAGGTCTATATCAAATGAATTTATTTATATAAATACGTAAACAATATATGCATTAACAACCAAGGTAATATAAAACATATGGACAAGTGTATGATATTACTCCTATGTAAAACAATTGACATAATTCAAGTAGAAGTATTACATTCCGTATTTCAACACACTAATCCTATCCCTGGATATAGCGTAATATTTACAGGAGCGAGCCACACTAAGTGTTCGGCACATCATGGAAGGGAAAACTCGTGTTTATTTCTAAATCGATGTCAGCTGGCTAAACCCGACGAGACTTTACTACTAGATTCAGTGGTGTAGCGTGGGTCCAGCCATTTAGGGAGCATCTGGTCTCACGAGGGTGAGGGGCACCGCCCTTACTCATTTATTGAGATACAATTAACAGGGAGGCCAATCGGGGAAGGGGTGCGGGGGATCTTCATCCTTTTTTTTATCATCATCCCTCCCCCCTCTTTCATTTCCTTTCTTTTTCATTTTTCGTTTTCCCATGGGCAAGGGGAGGAGGGACACATGCCCCCTGTGCCTCATGTAGCTACGCCACTGACTCCAGTGCCTAGATTCGAAGGATCTGTCTCACATTCTTGGGGAAGGTAATAGAGGGCAAGTTCAAAAGTGGCATGACAGCGAACACATTGTATACTTCATGGGGTTGTTATAGGGGAGTGGTGGAGGGGTATAAGACTCCTCCTCCTTCCCTGTGAGGGGCGGTTGAGGTACAAGTTATCACCTTCTATTTTATTCCAAAAATTTGTTATCGATAACAAGTTACAATAATTGTTATAAGCTACTGAGAGTGAATTTGTCATAGAAACGAGGCGGTTGTTATTGATGACAAGTTTAATGAAACGGGGCCCTGATGTCATTGCAAATCGCTATGAACAATATGAATAGATACTGTCTTATTTTCATTATTACCATAGGAAAAATAATAAACTTGGGCAATGGTACAGGAAATGACAAATAAATGGAATTAGTATTACATTAGACAATTATAAGCAATGTAGAAGAAAACGAAAATAATATCAGCCACATAAACAAAAACAAAAACAAAAAGACAACCAAGTAGGCCTAACAGTAAGATTAATAAAAGGAAATTAATAAAGGAGAAAATCAAGAAGAATGAGAAAAATGGAATAAATTTTTTTTAAACCCAGACAAATAAATTAAGGCTTATGAGGTCGAGTAAGAGGGATACAAGGCAGAAAGTGAAACAAATATTATTACACATTAACAAAAAGGAAAAAAAAAAATAAAAATGTGAAAATTAAAATTTTAATATATACAAACAGAAATTGAATATCTGTAGAAAGAGAAATTAAGAAAATGCAACTTCAAAAAAATGTACCACTTACATCTTACATCCCACAATGCAATTGATGAAACCTATGCCCCTTAATCTCTTGCGCTCTCACTCCCACACAGCCCATGCAACGTCAAAGGCGTGTGCCTGAAGCCATTCTCTCCGTTTGATTATTTTGATATCTTTCTCAACAGAGTCTTGAAGAGTGGGAATTGTTTTTGGTGAGGAGAGAAGCAAACGGATATTTTACCCTCGGGACAAGAGGCGATGACTTTTTGAGGTTGCTTATGTATAGGCATAGCGTATTACATTATAAGATTATGATAGGAATGATATAGTTACAACGACACTGTTACAACGACACTCAACAAGTCAAGCCAGAGGTCTTGGCGTGTATTTCAAACTGATATGTTCTGCTGAGATTGCATTATCATACCACCCTTGAGAACTATGACAGAATAATGTAATGAAAAAGAGAATATAAGTATGGAAGAGAGCTAATTTTGGAGAGATTGAAAACACAGGAGTAGTACTATCAGCAGCAGCATCAGTCATAATAGTAGTAGTGAAAATAATAGTAGCGGAAGCTGCAAAATCATTAATAATAGTAATAGAAGTATAACTATGGTAGTATAACAGTAGCACTGCTGCTACTGCAGTTTGACATTTATACTTTTAGCAGCAATGTAAAACATCGAAACAGAAACACTTTCGCATGAGAGACAGAGAAAGAGAGAGAGAGATAGAGAGAGAGAGAGAGAGAGAGAGAGAGAGAGAGAGAGAGAGAGAGAGAAAGAGACAGAGAGAGAGAGATAGAGCAGCCAGAAAATAGAATTTCATTTTAAATGTCAAAGCGTAGCAACGTAGCAAGAACACACAAACATCAAAATCTAATGAACAATAAGCAATATACGAAAGAATATCAAATCCAAAGGAAAACAAAAATCGTACATAATGTCGTAACTAGGTGTTGGAATAACTCAAGATAAAAATTGGGCTAACTCGTGATCGACGTACCAAGAGATTTCAAAACTGAAACATGCTTACCAGTAATTCTTGAACCACACATATCTAACTGTTACATGCTCTCTGTAAATACCACACAATGATTAGTATTGATCTATTTTTTAATTTATTAAATTGAAAAACAGAAGAATGCTTTCATTTATTTATCAATGATATATATTTATACAAATACAAAATATCATCAGCAAAATAGTAAATATTACTAATGTTGTAATATAATCTAAAAAGGAACAGAATAAAAGTGGTCTTAGGATAAAACCTCACGTCCCATGTTCTAATATTGTAGACTTTGAGATGAATTTAAAAAACCTTGAAAACTTTTCAAACCATTATAAACTTAAAGACAAACCGTAAAGAGGATTCACTGGTTAATAATGTCGCAGAAATTCTAGCCATTGGATTGAGCTCAATTAAATGCCAACAGTTGAGTCACTGAGATCTTTTATTGTCCATTTCAGAGCAGCACGGATCGACTGGAAGTGGATAACATATCAATCTATCTTGAGATGGTAAACATAATATCTGTCAAGGTAGTAGAAACAGCTATAGAACCAGAATGACTTCTTTGGAGAGAGATTGGTCGGTGGCTATATAGATACGATCGATTCGTCGGAGAATAAATACAATTGGCAATTGCATTCTGCTCATGCTGTTAGAGCGACTGTGGCCTATCATGCTCACACATCTGGAATAGAGTTGTAACCCTAATCATCATCACATGTTCCTCATCTAAATATCTTAAAGTGATTTGGTAACTTGATAAACTCTGAGCTGCCTGGCCTTACATGCTGTCAGTGTATGTAATATGGTGTAAAAATGAAGCCCAGGGGGAAAAAGCGCTTCAAAATCCAATATCCTTCACAAAAGTAAACATATGGAAGTGACCGGAAATGCCAGTCTCATTTTCCCCCATAGACTCAGTGTTAGACTAAAGCGTATGGCCATACGCTTTCGTAAATGGGAGTATTCAGTCATAGATATCTTAATACAGGTAATAGCATTATATATTTATTTATCCTTCTGAACATCATTATACAAGACAGATATCCAAATTCAACAATTTATTAAATTAAGGCGACGTTGAAATAGGAGGGAGAGAATGGGGGTACATTCATATATTTTTCAATGTACATATTGTATTAAATATAAGGCTTCATTTATCCTGTTTTTCGTCGACGTGTTGCGACAAATGAAATATTACGTTCAGTAACCATTTTCTGGCGTCATTTGTCTACTCCGCTCTTGTGGGAGATGGTGTTGTCTTCTAATCATCATCTCATGTCACACACTGCAATTTAATATTTCACTTTTAAAAATAAAATAAACCCTGATTTTTGTTTTACCCTTACTACATGCTTTCGTTCATTGTCGTTCGAGCACAATTTCGCTAGGGCGGCTGACGACCTTGCCTGTATATCAACTTCCAAGGTTTTAAATTTTGCGAGCGAGTAAAGTGATTTAAAAAAAAATACTTTATAGTACTTTATAGTAAAATGTAAATGGTCATCAAAATATACAATATAAGATTTTGACACTGCAAATACACCACTTCTCTGCCCGAATATAAGGTGGCGGTTGCCCGAATACTGATAAATTCAAAATTCTCGTACGCCTCGAACGCCTATGCTTTCATCAATAAGGCAAATCATTGTTTTGTTAATCATTGTTAATACTTTCCATCCCCTTAAGGAAGTAAGAAGGAAATACATAGATTAGACATGTAGACTAAAGTTTACGACTGAGGTTTTATTTGAAAGTCAAGTGCATACGTTGATATCGAAATAGATTACCAATTGACAATATTTATGACTTCTATTTCTATTTTCTGGTGTTTACCAATCGCCTTATAAGCATGTTAAGTAAAATCACAGATTTTCATGGTTTACAATAAAGACCGAGTCAACTTTCAATCCTCTATTACGATGTAAATGTCATTGAAAGTTAAAATCATATTTCGAGAATCGAGTGAAGGGAGGATGTCATATATACAACATGTGAACCCATGTAAAGCAGATTATGACGATTGTAATGGAGACAATGATGAATTTGAAGTCAGAACACGAGAGAGGGTTGGAAGGAAAGACAGAGACATGCAGAGGTACGAAAGGGAATTAGAAATGGAGAGAGAAGAAGAAAAAGACATTCAGACGGAGATAGAGAGACGACGGGAATAATAGTGCCCGTGATAGTATTAGTTTCTCGAGTGGGTCTCATTAAGTAGCGATCGGAAAGTCGATTTTTCTGGCAATGAGGTTTTCGTAAGGGGTCGGTCGACGATGATTCCCCCGTCCACGGAGCACCGTTAAGATGACTACGCAGGGCCACCAAAGGGCCGTTGACGGTTGATAGCTGGTGCTCGAGTCGCAAGCTAGCCCGATAGACGCGGCCCGATCGCCCCTCGAACACCGACGATGAGTGTCGTGCCATTTTTCGTCCTACTTGTAAACTTATCGTCCCGCTGTGGTTGTATTTCCTGTAGCCACAAATGGCAATCAAATATGCATTGAGATTACTATAAAGCTGACATTACAAGTAAGATCGAATCAGGGAAAAAATATGGATTAATCTCTATTTACGTTACTTTTTGCAACACACCAGAGGCAAAATAATGGTTCAGTTGTAAAATTTGAGATTATTTTTTTTTAAATGTCATACATCTACACGTATTTTAATGCAATGATGCACATACCGGATAAAATGGTGACAACGGGCATGATATGCCTTGTATAAAGACCGACGTATCAATTCGAATTTCAAAAGGATAACCCTGAGATCCCCTGATAGCAGAAAGTGTTAAAAAATGACGTGATATTTACGTCGCGGTTTTCGTCTTTTTTACGTCATGTAATTACGTCAATAAGACGACAACTTGCACCAACGCAAGACGTCAAGAGGACGTCTTATTTTGACGTCATCTCTACGTCTTCATTCCTCTTCCCTGATAGCAGAAAGTGTTAAAAATGACGTGATATTTACGTCGCGGTTTTCGTCTTTTTTACGTCATGTAATTACGTCAATTAGACGACAACTTGCACCAACGCAAGACGTCAAGAGGACGTCTTATTTTGACGTCATCTCTACGTCTTGTACACTGTAAAAACTAAAGTGCTACTTTTAGGGGCATGTATAGTGACTGCACCTGAAATGCTGTTTATAGCACTTGTAGTGTGCTAATTTACCAGCAAAAAAAAAAAAAAAATGTGACCGTGGCGAGCCTCGAACCAGGTTCCGCTGATTGAGAGGCGCTGACGTTACCGATGGACTAACAAATGCTTCTTGCAATCCAGTTTAGTCATGGGAGTCAAGTAGATAACATGAACTATGTGGTGTCGTAAATTCACTATGTAGCAATATGATCTGTTCTAAATCGTACAATGTGAGTTAGTCTAGCGGTATAATGCCAGCAATTCTCGATCAGCAGACCCTGGTTCGAAGCTCGCCCAAATCATTTTTTTGCAGTTTAAGGAGCCGGTCCAGCTCCCGTGAAGGTGCTGAAATAGCACGCTGTGTGCATTCAATAGCACTCTGAGTGCTGTCCCTATGCATGTCCTCAAAAAGTGCTATATATAGCACTTCGGTTTTTACAGTGTACAGATGACGTCAAAATAAGACGTCCTCTTGACGTCTTGCGTTGGTGCAAGTTGTCGTCTTATTGACGTAATTACAGGACGTAAAAAAGACGAAAACCACGACGTAAATATCACGTAATTTTTACCACTTTCTGCTATCAGGGTCATGTATGTAATCTTTAATCATCATAGGCGTACTGCACATATTCAGCCGGGGTGAATTCTCTTGCCTGAATATTAACGTTCCAGTTTAAAAAAAAAATTACGAGCAAGAGAAAAAATGGTTATGGCAAAAATGTAATTTCTTCATTAAAAAACACTAATTAAGATATAAAATTTACATTTCCGGACACCTCGCCACTCGACTGGTCGGGCACCTTGCCGCCGGAATATGAGGTGACGGTTGCCCTGATAATTATGGGCGTTTTTCTAAATTCTACGCTTATCATACGACTCTAACAAATGCCCAATGGACACTGTCGCGGCATTGTGCCATATCAGATTAACCAACGAACCATCAATGGATCCATTTTCAGGCATCGCGGGGCTCATTGATGATATCATGGCGGGGGTAGGACACTATTCCGTCATCCACCATCCCATCAAGGTGGTTTCGCCCGATGCTGAAGGGCGGAAGTTCGATTCGTCATTTTCTAAAAGCCCCTCCAATCGGCAGCGTTCTGCGCCACTCTGTGGCAGAGCCTCCCTCGATTAGAAAACTCGCAATTGAGGAAATTAAAGCGATCAATTACGAGACGGATTACTGGTAAAAGAAATGGAAAGCGATCTTCAACCCGACTCTTGACTTTTTTTCTTCTTTTTTGGTGGATGCGGGAAGAAATTGATGAAACAGAAGTCGGAGGAGAAATTACATCATTACTAACTGATAGCTGGAGTGAGGCCATTGCCAAATGATTAACAAAATAGGAAATTGGTGGGCAGAGGAATATGTTACCCCCTTACAAGGCTCCATACGGACATAATATAGCAAGGTTTTGTACATCAGTACGTCAGATATATGAATCAAAGAAATACTTTCAAGCATTATAATCGTAAGAAAATCCTCTACAATCTATGAACATAAGAATCAAACAAAACAAATAACTATAACCCGATGACCGAAGCGATTAAAGAGAAGGTTGAGTTCTGGGAATTAGGTTGAAAATCATTTGTAAGCTTTCTCATTCCTTTTATGCCAGTTCGGCAGAACATATTAGTCAAAATATCCTCTGAAAAAGATTGCTCTTTAAATGCCCTCATATTCAAAATATGAGGAGAAATAGCTGAAGAGTTCGAGCCGAACATTCATTCCACATGTGTGTGCAGTCCCATATGCCCATTTCTGTGTGGAGTACATGTACTTTTCAGCGAGATTTGGTCAATTTTTTTATCATTTTGATGATTCCAAGACCTCACAGTATACACCAATTCTTATGTAGCCATGATCAACCTTTCCCATTTGCTTTGAGACAGTTTCTTGACCAGAACTCAACTTTATCTTCAATCCTATCTGAATGAAGGTACGCCAGCTCACCGAAGAGAGCATTTACTCCTTGTACATTTGATCTTTCCATCAACACATGAGTGAAAATCGTAAATTAGTAATGAAATGAAGAAAACAATTTTTACCGATTATTTTCTTCATGCAACTCTAAACGGCTAATATCCCTGTCCTCACAGTATTCAACTCTCTCATCCATCTCCAAACGCGGAATTGGGAAACCCTAATCGGCGAAACGAAGATGTTATTTCGAACGTTCGATGAATCAGTCAGAAAATGTGGTCCTTAATTAATTTGTAAATGTCAAATTACACGTAAAATCGTAACACTAAGTAGCTTAAATACCCAATTCTAAGTTTCACAGGTTGATATTTCCCCTATACGATATATCAATAATTAATTGGATAATGAGCATATTCAGCATTAACATGTCATATGTTCCCATAAAATAATCAGGGCCCCGTTTCATAAAACTTGTTATCAACGACAAGTTACGATAGTTGTTATAAGCTACTGAAATCATTGAACTTGATTGGCTAAGAACAAAATTGTCATAGATCTGCAGCAGTTGTTACTAATAATAAGATTTATGAAACGGGGCCCTGGTGAGGTATTGCAATGAATCTCATTCCTCTTTATCGTTATAAATATACTTTTAATTGGTTCAATTTTTCTTTTCCTTTCATGACAAGTCGGATGCACTGAGTGCAAATCGTTAATAGCTTTGTAACTATTGAATTTGTTGTAAATCTGAAAAAGGTAATATCGGATTTATTGCAAGGAGCCGATAGATATAATTTTTCAATATACCATATATTTCTTTATCCCAAAAGGAAATATTCCATGCAAAAAATTGGCTTTCAAAAAGGCATACGGACGAAATTCATAAATGTACATGAAATGGAATAAAATACCATCGATTCACTCTAAATAACCCAGATTTGACTGAAAAAACCCTGATAATTTCCTTGATTCTGATAAGAAACATATAAATGCGAATAACATCGTCATGTGTAGAGAGACCTGGGATCAACGCCCGAGTGTACCCGTCGAACCAATCGCAGAGCCCTGGTGAGTGAGACATGCTCATTACCTCGCTATACACCGCACATATATTTATTTACACTGTCACCGCTAACAGCATCGCAGTTACCATTTTCATAGCCATGATGATAACAGATCAAGTTCCCGATTCTTTCTCCCTCATCTTTTTTTCTCCTCCCCCTCGTTCGCTCCTCCCGCTTATTGTTCTTTAGGGCGTTAAGTGGGACTGCTTTTGATCCACTTGGTTCAATCTCTGTCACCATGCGAGGCCAGCCGATCGTCGCACCGAAGCTAGAAAACACTAAAAAACAGGAGCGCTATCTCTTCTATGGTGTCATTAAAGAGCAGAGTGCAAAGAAAAGACGGGGGTATCGTATTTCTTTTCTTCTTTTTTCGTTCAGCGCAGAAGGTATTGATGACAATTGAGTCCTTAGATCTCTCCGTCAGTTTAAACATTCCTAACCCAGTTCTGCATGGGACCACCGGTTGAAAACCATGCAGACTGAACTGCTTAACCTAAGATAATGGTTGTTTTTGACTCACAATTCGACAGATGTCAGAGGAGCATTCACATTATAACGATATTTATTATATTAATGATATAGAGATGATGAAAGGAAAGAAATATCTGACTGTGGTCAAATTTGTTTACATATTATTTGTAAATCTTGTAAAGTTACCTTCGAAATTTTGTTTTCAATCTCGTTATTTTGATAGAAAGAAAGAGATAAACTGATGATGACTGAAAACGATATGTCTAAATTTTCGTCCTATAGATATATGAAGTAATCATCTAAACAGAATTATAGCCATCATTCAGTTCTGTGACGTGTATACAGTTTATTTATACATGGTAAAACTCCTTTATTTTCGATGGGTTTCTCAAGATCTAAGGAAGATGTAGAAGTACTTTTTATGACGTAACATTACATCATATTTTTATGTTGATATATATATATCACTCTTTAATAGTAATGTATGTGTATCGTATAATTATTCGAGGACCAAAAGAAATAAAAACAAAAACAAGGAGAAAAATGATATAAAAACATAATGATATCGATGTATATCAATTGCATCTGAGTTTGTGAAGGATCAGAGTAGTATTTTGACCTTCTGGGTCATAAAAACTTACTTGTATGAATAAAGGAGTAGTAAGGAGGTAAAGGTTACCTTATGCCAAGCGTATTTGTAAAAGTGATTTTTTTCTTCTTTTTTAAAAATGTCACACCAAAGAAGAAAAGAGCTGACATAGCAATCAGTTGTCCCCTTTCCTTTTTCAAGTTTTTATCCTAATCCTTCAGAAAAACATCTACCGCTCAATTCATACAATATCAGCGATATGTTAACTGTGTGGGACTGAATAAACTAGGGATTATGAAGTTATATTTTGTCCTTAAAAAAAATTAAGCTGTTTGAATTTGAACGATAGTTTTTAGGTACGAATTTTCACCTGGAGATTCGAGAACTTCTGAGATTCTGCTACTTGAAAGAGAAGCGCGCAGTAATGTCAGGACGAGTTTAAAGTTCATAGTGAATATTTAACACCGTGACGGGCTGAATATCGCATTTCTCATCGTTTGTTAATGGTCACCGTTAAAGTCCGAGATTTTCTCAAGGATATGCAATGGGTGTATAAATGGGCAATTATTGGAAAGCTGGGGAAAGAAGAACAAACAAGCAAACCGCGGTGTAATCTCACTTGATCAGGCTGAGAGACGCGAGGGAGAGCTTTGTGATCGAGGATCAAAATATCGGGTGATCGAGGTGGCTGATGGAACGGCGACGTCAGTGGTCACGTGATAGTCTATGTCACATTGATCCCGAATGGAGGAGACAATAAGTAAATGATGTGTTTAGACCATAGAGAAAATTAAAAAGAAAGGGGTAACAGGGAAAAGGATTACTAATTGAGAAGGGAGAACAAAATGGAATCAAAGGAGAGGAAGAAAGAGCTATAATTTGACTAGTAGTATGAAAGGTGATAGATGTTAAGACAAAATCATTGCTTTATTTCATTGTTAATGAAAGGAATATTCGGTTTGCTACCTGCCGCAAGGATCACTATCATAAGTATGTAAATGACTCACAACACCATTTCTCAGTTAATGTTATTTTGCGATGGTAATTTAGAGTAATAAAATAATTAAAGTGATTGACTATTATTATGACGATGAATTTTGAGATGTCCCATTTCCGTAGTACCTACCCGCATCATAAATGCTTGTTCTGAACGACTACCATGTCATGTATATGATGTAGGACGACCAAATACATCATCTCTGGTTTACAGCTTGTCTGTCATGTCGTGCGACTTTCAGCTCTCCACCGCCCAATTAACCGTTTATGAAATCTGGTGTAAATGCCTTCTTAAGATCTCGGATAACAATCATGACACTTCAAAAATAATCAACGATCTTTCCCACATCAAGAATCTCTTTCTTCCCCTCTCGTGTACACACGGACTCTCTTCGTTACCCGACCCGAAAAACACACACTCAGGCACACCTCTCTTTCTCTTTCTCTCTTCTCTCTTTATCTCCCCTCCCCCTCTCTCCCTCTCTTTCTTTCTTACTTCCCCTCTGTCTCTCTCTTTCTTACTATATCTCTCTTCAACCTCAAGTTATATTTCTTCTAGATTGCTCTTTGACTATCTATCTCTCCCTTCATCTAAATTACATGCATTCCTCGTATCAGCAAGAGCCATCTATACACAGAGTTTGACCAACTCTGTTCCAGTAGGTAACAATATGGCGGCATGCTGCGTTGTTAGGCAAGCATGCAATAAAATGAATATACGCCATGTTGTGCCCAACTGAAACCGAGTTGGCCAAACTCTGTGTGTAATGGCTCTCGTAAAAGCTACTGCATTTCGATCTCTCTGACGAATACAGGAGTCATGATTAAAAACAGTAACAGCAGCAGCAGAAGCAACATCCTCATCATCAACAACAATAACAACAACGCAATCCTATGTTCACGTTTTGATCTATACTATAAGATGATCAGATGACCAGAAGGTGATGAATGCAGCTATTCCCCTTCCTTTTGTGGAGCACCAAAAATACAAGATATAACTTTCTCTTTTATTTTATTTCTGCCTTTTACGTTTTCTCCTTCTCGTACTTGATATGCTTTCAGGGGGCGCATAAGGGATGGCGACCGGATGATGCCTCTCCTCCAGGTCGTATATAGAAGGAGAACATTTTGAATGAGGAGATTTTGGCGACATTTTACAACAAACACAAACGAAAAGGTTAATAGACATTTTCCGTCAGCGGTATAGTAAAAAAGATTTTTAATTTTTAAAGAAAATGTTTCAGCTGCCACCTCCTCCTCCGAAAAAAAAATCCCCGAAGTCTGATTAAAAACAGGCAATACAATCGTACATTTGTTTACAAAAGTAATTAATTTCCTGACAGAAATTTCGACAATCAAATATAATAAAGGATAGGATATCCTTTCTGCTGTTACGCAGTGCATTTACTCTTTGGGACAGTTTATGAGTTAACGCCCTCCAGGCTCCGAGAAGATGGGTTGTTATTTACACCTTGCGATTAGTCAACATCGTGAAGACATACAAACTTTAAATCCGTCTGGAATTGAGAATATCGGTCATATTGTTGCAGATTATCAAATATGTCGAAAGGCCTTTCTAGTGCTCACGTTTACCGCAGACATCAATTCAGAAACACTGCCATAAAGACAGAAGAAAATGTGTCAACCCTTGTCAACGCTTTATTACACTCTATGTTTTAAATGTCATACTTATCAAAAAATAATCTATACGACCCTCTGTTCGGATACACGGGGCAACGGAGAGGAGAGAGGGAGTCGCGATAACGAGCTGATTTTTGTCTAGTTATCGCGCCGGACGTTCAGGCAGGCACGTCGAAGAGGTGCGCGATGGGCTATTAAGTAAAGAAAGTGTCTAGTTAGAGAGGTTCGCGGAATGGAATTTTGGGGTACAACTAGGAACAATCGACAGCTCCTACTCTCATTACGAATGATTTGTTGGTCAATTGATCTTTGATGGTGACGATGACGAGATAGGACACGATCAAAGTGTTCACAACCTCGACGTCAGAGGATTGTCAGTGTGTTCGGTCTCGCGATGGATTACACCACAGTAAATACCACAGTCACACCGCCACACCGACCGATTCTTGGCCATTGGTGGCAATGTAATTTATTGTTTGGTCTGTTTTCGGTCTGGCGTCGGTCTTGGTGGTGTGACTGTGGTATGAATAAGAGCAAGACGCTTCGCTCCATTCTTTATCGGTTTAAAAAAAAAAAAAACTTGAATAAGAAGTTTGGAGTGCAAATAGAGGCAAATTCATTGGCGAGTGGTGTTAAAAATTCGCTCTATTTGGCTTTATAAGTCGCCCCCAATATTTCCTTAGTTCCATTATTAAGGTTGGCTTCAAAACTTATACTGAACAATGTTGCTTTGCGAGGTCGCCATGCGACCGAGGGATAAAAGATTTCGAGAAATTATCCACATTAAAAAAAGAAATGTTATAGCCTCCATATACAAATTTGCAACATGCACAAACTGATGAAGGCAAACGAACATTCAACATGTTCAAAGTCATTCTATAAAATGTCAATCGCTATCTTCAGGGACTCTTCTTATATATATAAGAAGAGTCCCTGAAGATAGCGTCCTTGAAGATAGCGATATATATATATATATATATGTATATTGGCGAATATGCAATAAGAGGGAATTTTGCAATTTCCCCCGAATTCAATAAACAAAATCATGTGGCCACAATTTATCACCATCCCTTAATTTCGAAATCGGTTTTGATATTTTTATTTTTACTTATACTTTCTCTATAATTCTTGAAACGTATAACATGCAATGACATGTTAGGATGAAACCTATAAAGAAAGATTCCCCTTAATTTAAGGGCCTACTGTAGTTCAATCAATATCAATTTATTTAAAAACAAGAAAAGTGAAAATACATCAACAAACATGAGAGTAGGTGGGTTCAACACTGATATGCGAATCATTCCTACTTTTTTAAATATTAAAAAAGTACGAAGGAGATTTCTGAGAAAGATACAAAGATGTAAAGAACTATACAGACTAGTGGAGTATTTTATGTATCTATGACAAAGATAAGCAAAGCAAATACTGAGAGAGAAAAAAAAGACAAGATAAAAATATAGTAGCAATACACTGATAGCCAATGATATGATGATGATCGTAATACTTAAAGCATAGTGTTCATATACTACAAGGAAATAATGGCATCTGCTTTATTGCTAACGGAAATGATTACAAAACTTTTTTTGAAAGCTGCTACTTTGCTTGTTTTCCATGGAATTTTTCTAAAAGCATTTCGCAAATTGATTACCGTATATACGCCATCAACATTATCCATAATTCGTATCCGGCCCTCTAATGATAAGGACTTGTTTAACATGTTTTGGTCGACGGAATTTTCCAATGTAACTCCATACTTTCCATCCTTCGTGAAAGCATTTCAATTTAACAAAATAATTTCATATCGCCCAGAATTCGTGCTTTTATGCACTCTTCAACCGCGATCATCGCAGAAAATAGATTGCAAACGACAAATTGAGATAATCTAGTCAGGGGAGAGTGGCCAATTTTGTACCCCTATCTTTCCAATTTGTTCTTTTGCCTTCTTCCACGATCGATAATGAGAAACTTAGGAGGAACACGGCGCGAAAAGACATGGATAATGATGAAGGTGGATTGATATTACCAAGTAAATTGGCTTTTTACTCATCGATGTTTATTCCATATCTTTGACATGATCCATGATGAGATAAAGTAGGCCGCATAACCAAAAGCACACTGGCCTTATTACAAACATTCTCTTTCTGCGTAATATAATTTCATATTTTCTTCTTAGATTACGGACTGCGCCACTTCTAAAATGTTCAATTAAGAGGCAAGGGGGAGAGAGAGGAAGTCGTTCATATGAAAAGAGATATATATGAGACAAGCCCGCAACGGCGTCAACCCCACAGTCCCGCATCGGGACAACATAAAGATCCCTAATTGGACGAAAAACAGTAATTTGTCGAGACATTAAGAGTATTTTAACGGTGTAATTCACCGAGGCACTTAGCGTATTTAACTAAGGGGTTAAGACCGTTGTATGACGTCCATCCCCTAAGTAGGATGACTTCGAAGATGACATTTAAAGTAGTCTCTCTCAAGAGTCGTCTGCATTTCTTGACAGAAGTCAGAAGTCAGATAAAAAGAATTGTCGCCGTTTTGCATTGGTGGCAGCACAATCATTCGTCCCCGAGTCTCTATGTCTATCGTTCTGGTTTTTCATGTTTCTTGTACGCGTTCAACACCATTCAACCTTATTTTCGCAGCGTTTTTATATAAAAGACAAGTCCAGATCCTGGGAAATGAGACTAGATGTTTCTCACAAAGTGTGCAGCTTGTGGAAGGCATCCCAAATTGCCCTCGATGTGGTCCAAACCGTGCCGCTGGTGAGCCCCTCCGCCGTCACCATCCCAAGCCATTATCGGGCTTGACATGTAAGCCTTCTATCTCACTTAGACCTTAATGCCATCATTATCTCCGCCAGTCCCTTTCATCATTACCCACCATCATCTTGGACCCATCTTCGAAAGTGCTGCGATGCACGGCTACTTAACTAGAAATATGTACGCAAATATGGCAGTATCGGAATTAATTTACTCATTCCCTGTGGCATTTTCTTCTCTTTAGTCCTCTCTCTCTCTCCCTTACTCATTCTTCCTCCTTCCTCTCTTCCCATCTCTATCCCCCACCCTCTTTCGACCTCTTTCTCTCGCTCCTTATTCTCCCTTTCCCCCATTCCGCCCTTTCTCTCTCTGTTCTCCCCATCGCTCTTTCCCCTCTTTTTTTCTCCGCCCCCTCTCCCTCTATTCCCCTCTTTCTCTGCCTCTCTCTCTCTCTCTCTCTCTCTCTCTCTCTCTTCTCCCCCATCTCAGTCTCTTCCCCCTCTTTCTCTGTCCCCTTCTCTCTTTTTCTCTTTCTCTCTGTCTCTTTGTGCTTCCTTTCCAGTGGTCATAATTCCTCTGATGTGATCAGAAGTTTCCATGTTTGATCGGTTACTTCCTATTTGTAGTCGTAACATAATTATCCTGTCCTCTGTGATTATGTAGGTATGTTAAAAGGCAATATGGACTGGCAGGTTTGAAAGGATTTTCGGAGATGATTGGAAACCCTGTATCTTATCAAATTTAATAAATGAAGCCACTAACAAAATTATTTCTTAACCGGCTTTATAGCCCTTGTGCGGTTTTTATTAACACCCAACACAAACACACACTCACACAGAATGTCACCAGATTCCTTTGATTTTAGTGTACATAGCAAGATATTTTCAGTTCTGAACTTAGGAAAACGTTTTGAACTTTCTACAATTGAGTCATAAGAAATTTAGATGTAAAAATAATTTAGAGTACTGTACGGTCATGATCTACATTGATTATCATTTTTCGTTTTTGCAGTTCCCGCTATATACGGTAGAAGTTGGAGCAAACCTTCTTAATTCTTTTCATCTTGCAAGTGGAATACCACACTCTCCTTCTGATAATAATAATAATAGCTGTTCCAAAGCGCTTACAGCATTATTACCCCAGTCACTGGATTCATTTCCTTCTCTGAACCTTTCCATTACAATACAATTCTGAAAGCATTTAAACAAAAATCAAAGACGGATCGGACTTTGCACCAATACGACGTTTGGTATGAACAATGTCCAACTAAGTACGAGAGAATACCAGATAAAGTATGTGGTAACATGATGAGGGCAAGGGAGCTTCAAAGAAGCTTCTTAGTTTAGAAGAAGAAGAATGAGAGAGACCTAGAGAAAGAGAGAGACAGAGAGAGCCTATGTGTCTCATGTTCCGTCATAATGATTTTACTTCCCCGATATAATAACGATAATATGATAATATGATAATATATTACATTTATAGCGCATTATGTGAATACTTCAATGCGCTTTACAATGTTATTTAAAAGATAATTCTCCAAATATACAAACTGAAATGTGAGCAAGGTATTACACTGGCATTATACCTAAGCACAATCAAAGCTGCGAGGTAAAAAAAACCCGATTACTTCGGAGTATCTGCGGATTCGATAGGAGCAAAGGTCCTGTCCTATCCCATAATGATTACTTTCCTATCCCTGATTATACCGTGTAAGAAAATCGTCACATATTTTTAGACGTAAGACAATGACAATGTGACAATATGGGATTATTCATTAGCAGTATATGACATAAAAAGATTGTTGTAATTATAGGATAAGTCAAATTGACTTTGGGCAAGGCATAACCTTAAGCATTTGAATATAAGCCGCACGTGAATAATTAAGAACTAATCAATGGGCATGTAATATTTCCGATTTGCAGTAGTCACTTGACATTCCCGACTGAAAATGATCAATAAAGAAACAATTAGTAGTACCAATTAGTCATTAAGACGCTCTAATTGTTCCCCTCGGCTTGAGCATACGTAGACACAGTCGTAACGCCTTTGGGCTCGTCAGCCAATTTCTGCAATTTACTAGAAACATTGTTACACCGATATCATACACCCATCGATCCTAGAGAACACAGGTGCTATTTCTGGTATCTTACAGATTATAATGATAATCACATACCATTTTGTATCTTGATGATAACAGTTCTTTAAATATTATCATCAGGATAATTATGATTATGGTCGTCTTCATCATCATCATCATCACAATCATTATCATTATCATCATCTTCGTCGCCATCACCATCATTATCATCATGATTATTACATCATCATCATCATCATCATCATCATCATTATCATCATTGTCACCGCATTCACCACCACCACCACCACCACCGTTATCATTAGGTAATAATTTTACTATTAATGCAATCATATCTATTTTCGTCACTGCGATTAGATCGAACAGTTCCTACCATCATTAGCATAGGCTAAGTTTGATCAGGTTTTAATAGGAAATGATATTGGTATTTGCAACTATCAAAGTTGGCAATTTGCTACTTCTTCTGTATATAATATTCTTTCTCTCGTCATCGGTTTCGTCTATTCTCCACGTACCCTGCTTTGACTTCTTTTATTGCCATGGTTACTTTGAAAATAAAGGAGGATGATAATGGAGCACGAATCAATCTCGAAACTTAATTTTGCTTTGTTTTGCTACCGTCAATTCATTTATCAACACCTCACTGACCACATTATCAATTGTCTCATTTACTTTCTATAATCTCATTTCGTCGCTTAAGGGAGTGATGTCACCAACTGGGTGTTAATGATGCAGTCTCTGGTATGTCTTTCTCTTTCTATATTGTTTACTTCCACGAAAACATTTGATTCATTATCACGTGGAATAACTGTACTAGACGAGAATATGAAGGCATGGCTAAAATGCATTTGAGAATTTTAGTTTTTTGGAATTTGAAAAGTAATGACAGTGACGGGTAGGTAATTTTAGTAGTTGTAGCTCTTTGTCATAAAAGAATTGGTTGAATTGGTAGTAATTACAGTCGGAGAAGTAGTATTCATAGTCATATTAGTAGAAATAATAGTGGTAGTGGTAGAAGTATAGAAGTAGCAGTATCAGTAGTAAGTACGAACATACTAATATACTAACAGCGCAGTATTAAATGACGGTGATAGTCTGGTAGTAGTAGCAGGAGCAGTAGCAGTTGCAGTATAGTAAGCTTGTCGCAATTCGATATTTACGATACCAAGCGGGAGATGGAGGAGAATCACTGTGTTACTTTTTGCCTTTTTATACAGTCATATTTCAGATACGATTAGCGGCAGTTTGTATTATGGACTATTATTATAACCACACATTGACGTAATCCCATATGTTCCCATACTCGTAGAGTTCCTACCAATGTTTATGACCTTAAGCAAGGAAATGAACGTCATGAAATTTTGACGATTTCAATTAACACCCGTCCCATTTGATACAAAGTAATCAGAATATAATTCAGACAGTTCCTTACATATTAAAATAGCATCAAAATCACTCAACAAAACTTGCCAAAGTCTTGAGGGAAAAACAAGTTTAAAAAGCGAAAAATATAAAAGCCGGGAACTGCAATGCAATTATAAACGATTCTTGGTCTTGGCATACGTGCCAGCTCTTCTGATTCCGTACACAGACATGCAATACACCCATCTCGCGGGACCCGTTAGCGTAGAGAGATATAGGCAACCAGAGTCGATCTCATCGAGATTGGGAAAATTTACGAGTCGAGATAGTCTGCCCAAGGTCAAAGCCAAGGCGAAGGCACACTTAAAAAGACTGGTTTCGAAAATGAGAAATTGAAACCAATTAAAAGACCTAACGATGGCTTCTTTGCTCAAAGTCAAATATTGACGCCTGACGCTAATATCGTCTCGATGGGATAGTATACGAAGGCGAAGGGGGTCAGGGGAACCAGATGTGCGCCTCCCTCGAAAAAAAATTCTGAAGCTATCTTTCTGAGTACCTGTTGGCTGACTGTCGAGATAGAAAATGACAAACTGCCAACGAAAAGGTCAGAAAAAGTGAAAGAGGGGAGGAGATATGATACTACTACAAGAACAAAATGAACAATACTCAAACTGTAAGGGTAAAAATTAATGACATAAAGATAGTGTTCGTGCGATAGTGCTAAGCCTCTCTAATTATTGGGTATTTTCAGAATATGCGGTTTTAACCAGTGAATATGCACACATATTTAGGTCATAATTAACGTTAGTAATGACACATATATTACAATACTTTAAATCTATAACAACAACAGAACATAACCCAATACAAGCTTAAACAAGTGCAAAGCAAACGAAATAAAAGACACATAGCGACAATGACGATTAACAGTCCGCTTTGACTCATTTACGAACTTTCAAATCATGCGGTTTATTTTCAATCTGTATTACACATGTTACAAAACTAAGATAAAACATTTTAATGATATATACTACAATGAAATGATTGATCAATATGTAGACCTATAGATAGCTTTTCGGTTTCGCTAGAGCTATCAAATACATAAATCGGAATTTTATATTATTGTTCTTTGATGACGACTTTCTGATATCAATAGTTATCAATTGCAAAGCTGAAGAACATAAGAGGTTAATAAATGAGTGTAATGCTAATCTCCATTTCATCCCCCTTTCACCTCTGTCTTTTCCAACTCTGTCTCCTATTTCGCTCTTTCTCTTTCATTCGCTCAATTTATAGTTAATGATAGGTATAAATAGAAGTGACTTTCGATTACTAAACTTCTCTATCTTTCTCAAGATACAATGTTGCTTTTTAATAGCTTAATATTCGCAGATTAATCATGTTAATGATGACAATATTGGTGTCGTTTATGACTGTGATGGAGTGAGTTGGCTTATTGAAAAGTTATGGGAACAGAAGGAGTTTGGTATTGTGTTTAAAGTGGTCATGATTTGTAATGACTCCCAAAGACACGTGGTTATATAAAGCAGTCGATAATAAATATGCAAGGTTCGGCACTTACTGACTTACCAAAGTATTCCAAACGTTAAAGGCGTTCACTTGCATTACTCGTGTTACATGCATCATTATCTAGAGCATATATTAGCAAAATATCCGTAAGACTTAGTTTAGTGTCGCTAATGCAGCTGAATGATAGCGCTAAGGTCATCTGACATAACACAAATCATATGGAACTGACGATCAATATGCAGTTTAACGGGTATAGAAGAAACCTATATATGGGGAAAGGAACGAACGATTTGGAGTTTGAGTTCACAAAATTAGTGTATATTATATCAGGAGTTTTTCCAAGAAAGTACATTTATTTTAATAACGAGGTTTGACCGACATAGCCATAAAAGATGGTATTAATGCCAATTGAAATTATGAGAAACACATTCTTCACGAAAGAGATACAATGTCATTGCAGCAAAGAGCTCGGATTTTAGAGGAGATTATAAACTTTTGACTTGAACTTCTTTTGATCATGTTGATTAAAAACAAACCTTGCAATGTGATACTGGTATTCAGGATACCTCAATGGAACTCAAAGTCCCCTCTTCCAAGCTAAATCCTCAGTCTACCTAAAGTCTTGGATCGTTCTGTGCCAAACCCGAGATGGTGCCAGTCTTGATACGTGTCCGCCTTGTGATAACTGGTCGTAAATATCGAAGTTATATGATCGAAACCTCCGAGTTGGCCTACTGACCGTAGAAGATCACGTGGAAATTGCCATCCAGTGACAGGGTCGATTGGGAAATATTGGGTACAATGGAGTCCAAATATTGCCGTGTTTTGCGTCAAATTTGATCGTTTATGAAAAGGGTTTTGAAAGAATGGCATCCTTCATAATTTTATATCCATTCATCATCATTTCATCTTTTTTATAGTCGCATTTTTCCTGTGCACTTCTCAGATATGACTATACATTGATGCATTGTTCGCTTAAAAACTTTTTACCAGAATACCATTTATGAACTGTATGAACTGATCATCTTTATTGTTACAATAGTCATTTAACAGCCATGTAAAATGGAAATTAAGATTTTTACATAATATATATATATCTCTCTCTCTCTCTCTATATATATATATATGAATTATGTAATGTAAAGAGACATACAGAAACTTACACGGATTATAAAAGATGATCACCATGTATTATACTCTAAAAGAAAGTTGGGCAATAGACCTGTTTACTAAGTGATTCAAATTTTATGCATACTTTTGAAACAAAGGTTGTTCTTGACAACCTGAAAGCTTGCCAGAGGCTTGTCAGACATAGCAACAAGTAATGTATGCAAACTGGATTCCAAGTATTGTAGTTCATTCATTAATAACAGGTTAATGGAATACCTCGTTACTAGGTCCCCAGGAAAGAAACATCCATACATTTGAACACTTAGTAAACAGGTCTATTGCGTAAAATTTAACCCAACTTAATTTATGTACTTGACATTTTCGAGTAAAGGTTTGAAATAATTTAAGCTATGACTGGAAGTGTATCAAGAAAAATGATTAACATAAGGCAATGTTTAGTGTGTTGCAATACAAATTTACCTCGTTTGTTTCCTTCTTTAATTATTATACTCGTGTGACATATTAAGGCACGTAGACATAATTCGCCTCATAACAGCATATAGGCTCTTTGTTTATTTGTTTGTTATTCGGGGGTGGTATTTTTCTTGAAATTATGTCGATAAAATTATTCTACAGCCCAAGTCCGTTTCCGACTTTAAATATTTATTGAAGACTTACTTTTCACCTAAGCGCAGGAGAGTATATTTACATGCAGTATAGTTTCTGCGCTATATAAATCGATCTTCTCATCATAACCAGTTGCATTGTATCGTTAGTACAACATACATATTGAATAGAACCTATAGTATTTCACACACCCCATTTTTCACACTGATAATCAATCAACCTGCCAATGCAGTTTCACATAATCTATTTCTAAGTCCCATTCGAAACAGTTTGCCTGTTGTTGACACGCACAGCATGAACAAAAAGAGGAGCTAGGGACGTAGTGGTGGTGGTGGGGGGGGGGCTTCCTGACACCCCAAAACTACAATGGTGATAGTCTCGTTTTGAAAGTTAGAAGTGAAAAAAATGGATTAATGACGTCACTGATATGAGTTGAACATTGGTCATCAAGCGATGCGGAATAAACAACATGGCGGATAAAGAGGGCGGGAAATTGAAAGACACGGAAATTGGCAATGATCACATTAGATGATTAAACCCGGGTTCGTTCAAGATGTAGCCAATTGGCTAACTCGCATCACTTGACTGTGAGTCGTTTTAATGAGGAGTTGGTGAATCTGTTACAAATTTGTTACCCTCGGTATCGACAGATCAGCAGCTTTCAACTTAATCACCGACACAATGAATTTAATGATAGAGGAACATCGGGCTGCATTCGAATTAATCGTCCGGAACAATAATCGAAATGGCAATGAAAATTGAGAGTAAAACAATTTGAGATGTTGGTTACTGATTGCTAACACATTAGTCATAATTATGAAGATGTAATAGCGTTAATAGAAAGAGAGAGAGAGATTGTGTGCGTGTAGGTGTGTGTGGGCGTGTTTAGCCGTATGTCCGAGAACATTTTCGGACAGAGAACAAAAAAAAAATCATGAGAACAATGGTCCTCGGAAGCCGGACAATAGTCCTCGAACGTCGAACAATGAATTTGTGCCTTATTCCGTCGACTGTCAGAGGACGGAGGAACAACAGAGGAACAATAGAGGAACAATACTTGTCCTCGGAAATAAAACAATACAAGACTGTGTGTGTGTGGGTGGGTGTGTGAGAGAGAGAGAGAGAGAGAGAGATAGAGAGAGAGAGAGAGTGTAAGAAAGAGAGAGAGAGAGAGAGGGGGGGTCGTGGAGAGAGCTACAGATAAAGAAGTCGACTAAATGATTAAACATCACTGCATTTCAGAAGAATGTATTTCGGACCTTGGACCTAACGGTTCAAAAGACCGCCGCTCGAGACTAGAGTCTACCTTATGATGAGTAAAAAGTCGAATTTTTGTCTCTGTAAAGGCCGTAGTATAAACCATGAAAGTTAACTATAGCACGCACAGAGCGGCCATTATAACTGTTTTTATTTCTGACAAGGGTTATCCACTTAACTGGGTGGCTGTTGTTCTAGCGTGACCCATATCTGCTCTCTGTGGCCCTGTGTGCTCTTCAGCTGGGTCCCACACATTGATGTGAGTGGGGTGTCTGACAAGAGCTTCAGGACACTTCTAAAGAACCGATACAAACGTTCTTTTTCATCTCCATCCTTCACGTCTCTTCTTCCCTCATCTTTCTCCTTCGCTCTCTTCTATCTCTAGCTCCCTCTCTCTTCGTCTCCCATGAAATAAAGGTCGCCTCGTGTCGGGATCTAATGGCACCAATTAGCGCCTGCTGAGTGGCCGTATTGACAAGTACCAGGCTTAAAGCCTCACTGGGGAGCTCGCAAAAGGAGGATACGAGATGCAGAAGATGTCGTCGGGAGACGAATAAAAAAGATCGGTGTAAACGATGTTATAATAACGATTTGGGACTCCTCGGTTGAATGAGAACCCGTGGGTGGTTCGAAAGCGCTGAGTTGATGTAGCTAATCTGGGCTGAGACGGAGGGCTAAACCCGAGGTATTTTCACCTCATTATCATGGCCAATGTCGGGTAGGTAAGAAATCCCTAGACATACACGATCTTGAGAGAGATGGGAAGGAGAGTGAGAGGAGATACCGCAAATGGCGACAGGATATCACAGAGGCATGACGATTGGATGTACATCACAAATATAAAAAACATATTCCCTTCGTTTGCAGGACCAGGGAGTTGTCAGAGGAGATTTTCCCTGGTAGAACGTTATCATAACGTCCAACAAGTATGCATGCATTTGGTCGAAAAGGGGGAATCTTCAAAGTTAAACAAGTGCCAAAGACAGATTTTCTGACTTGAGGACGTTCATCGCCAGGGATCCACAAACATTGAAGTTCAAGAAAATAATGGGCCTTTCTTTACTTCTTATACAATGATAGCTTTGATTACAATAGAAATATTCAAGCTACTCGGTGTCGTCTGATTCTCCTTATTATTTCTGAGAAAATACACACTTTGATTTAAATATATTCAAATAGTTCTGCACAGGCTATCTAAACAGTTTCGATATTAAATATATTTAGACAATTGTACTATCATAAATTTAAAAAATATTCACAATGTGGGTTATGGATTAATTCTGACATATACTTGAGGATACACCAACACGGCAAATAAGCCAAATTGGCACGATTCGCCGCTGCCAAAATAGCATCCATTATACAGTTATAAGCCTAAAAGTTTCAAAATTGGTTCTCCCTCACTATAATACGAATTAGATCCAAGTCGTAAAACATTGGTACTGTTTTGATTGAATTGTATCTTTCTATTTGTCATTTGTTAATGCAAGCTGTTGTTTTAAAAATGTATTTCATGTGATATGTGCTAGCGACATTTTTTGAGATGGAAAAAACAATTTTAGTCTATTAAATCAAAATATGATATTTTGTTCTGTTGTCAGTGATTTTACAGCTGGTCATTTTGAATTTATGCATACATCGATATTTTTTATCATACTTCATATCTCACAATCATACGAAAAAAATAAAAGCACACTAAAATACATACAGCACTGCAGCTATACCAGGAAACGTTATATGATACCTGTCATGCTTGTGGTATTTTGAACTTTTGTTTTTAATGAATGGGCCTGCTCATGTAGCAGAAAAATGGCAGAACTATAACAACAACGGA
The DNA here is from genome assembly GCA_025617745.1 of Heliocidaris erythrogramma. Classification (NCBI taxonomy): domain Eukaryota; kingdom Metazoa; phylum Echinodermata; class Echinoidea; order Camarodonta; family Echinometridae; genus Heliocidaris; species Heliocidaris erythrogramma. Next base: position 29,998,380 of record CM046868.1, read on the forward strand.
ATGATAAAGAAGTTATATGGATATACATGTACATACAAAAATAAACAAAAGTATTTTCATGCTTTAATCCAAAGGTTCACCTGTTCCTGTCACGAATTTCCGTGGGTTCCTAACGTCTTTCTCAAGCGATTATATCTTGGAGAGGTGAATATCACAAGCAGACAAAGACAGAGAATTTTTCATAAGAAGCTCAGAGCCAATAAGCTCATATTAAAAGAGAGACAAAATAGGGTGTACCATAAAAACAACATCAACACGTATAGCAGACACAACGTACGCCCAAAATAATGAAAATCATATTTAATATTTAAGGTATAGAGGCATCACTAACTTCCAGTTCCATTTATAATGTACCATTTAACGTTTATGAGTAGAAAATGAAAGTGGTTGAGTTGTGCATAAAACTTTAACTTCTGAAAAACAAACATAATAGGAATTTCATGCAAATAAGATTTATCATGTTCCCAGCATAGTATTAAACAGAAATGTAACTCCCTATATGTTGTTTTTTCTGAGTGCTCTTCGTAAAATCTTGGAAGAAAATTACATTAATTAATCTTCAAAGTTTATTTTCGTGAGGAAATATTTCCTTCCTTTTTTTGATTCACTGATCATCTTGATTTCCTACACATACAAACAGGAAGATTTTTTTTCAAAGCACGTCCCAAAATGATAAATAGGACCTCTGAAAAAAAACTGATAGAATTCTCAATATACATTTGTGTATACATGATTGATGGATTATCAGCGACTCTACAGTTGGTTAGGGAATCATGAATGCAAATTAAAAATTCCGAAAATAATAGAACATAACGACGTTAATATTAGGGCAGCTTTTTTTCTATGCTTCTTAAAATCTTTTTATAAGTTCCAAAATAAATTCATTAGGGTTTCATCGCAATGAGCAGGTCGAATTTGGGTTCACGATTTATATGCGGTTTATAAATTAAGATTTCATTTTCCAACAAGTATATACTATTAAACAGGCCGAAGTTGTACATTTTGTACGTGGTGTGCAAAATCACGCTATATCATGCCGAGCAAGCTCCTTTAACTTCGGATAGAATAAATCAGTATTATCTATAATGCAATGTATCTGAATCAATAACCAAAGTGATGTCCAAACAAATTTATACCGAGAAGTGAAAATTATCTGCAAATTGTGCATCAGTATTATATTACAATATCGTTTTTTTGAACGATATAAATGGCGTTTTAACTGGTGCATTATCTAATTATGACGGAGTACTTTTTTTATTCTCGGTTTTTGTGCCGCAGCTATAAAACAACTCAATTAATCACGGGACAAAGGCGAGAGACAGAGGTAAAGAGAGATAGAAAAGGTCTGTGTGCGCATACCGTATGCGCACGCGTGACAGAGATCCTATCTGTTGAGCGAGATAGGTGAGGGAGAGAGAAAGACCCAGTGTCGCACTCGGGACAGCCCCCATTCTATTCGCGTCTTCGGACACACACATACACGCCCACAGCATTTCATCTCTATCATGTATACACTGTTCACCTGCTTCAGGCGACTCACTCTCCCTCAATCTCCCTCTTGCTCAGGAGTCGAAGAGCAACTCGCAAATTTTTTTTTCTCGTGGCATTTACCTCACATTGAAAGCAGGATGATTATTTAATAGATGGAGACAAGGATTAATAAATTCTTTCCTCACGCTGAGAAACTGCCATTTCTTCAATCGACGAGGGCACGAAAGGACAGTGACAATTTGGACATCCTCGTCTATGTTGAAGTGTTTTGAAAAGAAAATTTCACCGAATTTATTATTTCTCTTTTCGGACAGAGCAAGGAATCACTTTAATCCTTATTTCATTGCATGTGGCTCTTCTGTGAACAGTCAAGTGAAATCAAACCTTTTTTTCTATCAAGCTTTGGACACAAGTTAAGTTACAATGGAGTGAAGTCATTAGCAAGCAAAACAATTTCACCTGATGTTTAGGAGGAAATGAAAGGCTTCAGAATCATCTGTTTTGAGCCAATGCGTTTAAATCATTGAATGGACATTTCATATATGCGTCGTCAAGAAAAGGGAGAGTTTGTTCATATGTGTTACTGAAAACTGTGGATAAAGATTTTGAGAGTTCAAATACTGAAATTGTCCATCTAAAAGTGTTTAAATTGTGATGTTTCCTCATTGTCCACCGGAACTCATGGCGTTTACCCCAGTCCACTCGACAAAATTCACCCCTCTGCCCCACTTCTCCCCTCTCGGCCCGGCATTCCCTCCTCTGGTGGCCGTAGGAACATGGCATCCACACACCTACCGACCTCCTACCAAACGCGTCACCCCGTACTTCATTTCTGATATCTTGGGCATCCCACCCGACCCTTCAGCCGTGGCGGCCGCCGCAGCATCGGCAGTAGATCGACAGCACGCCCACTACCACTACCATCACTCACAGGCTGGAGCCCTCGCCCGATCGACGGGGTGCCCGTGGGATGCGACGACCCTCGCTCAGGCTGCCGAGTTCCACGCACATTGTCGCGGACTCCGAGCTTCTTTCAAACATTCTGTGGAGAAATCGGGTTACGAGAAGACGAAACACGACCCATCATCTTGCGACACTCATTTCTTGCTTAGCCATAAACAATCCAAACTCGGGCTAGACGATAAGACAATTGACCTGATAAATACCGACACAGGTGGTGAGTATTAAACATCATTTTGGTTTTCCCTCCGCCTTAGATCAAGTTTCTATGGTGCATTAATTACCGTTGATTGCATCGCTAAACCACGCAGACGGGCAGGTTTATGGCATCTATTACACATTACTGCATGAATTTTAACAAATTTATCCCTCGCCACTCGTTCGCTTTATCGAAGCCATTTTAAAGTTTATAGTCGCTTGTCACCGATTTATGATCCGAGTAAAGTGATTAGCGACTGAGTTGCGAGCTCAAGAGTAATTTTCTGGCCATTAAAGGCAAATTATAAGTATAGTAATGGGTCACTTAATACGTCTGCAATCAAAGCCGGTTCGATGTTAGTGTGTACACTGATGTCTTTATTGTCGAATTACACGTTAATTTAGACGATCCGCTACAAACACTCACTTTCAATATGTCGCCACTTTAGGCGTCCATCTCTTCATTCTCCTGACCTCAGATTACTCGAGCTAAGTATTCGAAACAGTCGCATTTAAGATGTTTTTCTTTGGGCTTGGGTGTATTTGTTTTACATGCGTCGGTGTCCTGTATCGCGTCGAAGAAGAAGAGTCAAGTATTTCAACTCTGACATGTACCCATCTTGGAGGGGTCCTGATTTGAATCGCCAGCGATGGGAGATGTGCAAATCGGGAAATTTCGTATAGATAGGGAACGATTTGGGCAACAATCGCCTTTCTCCGATTCAATTTGACGTTTTCAACAACGTTTATCGGAGACGGGTCGTAGTATGGATGAGTGCTTCTAAACGATTTAAATTACCGAAAAGAAAAAAAAATAGAGATGAATACAATGATAAAGAAGGAGAATTGAGGACAAAAAGGAAGGAGGATGATAAAGGGCAAAAAATAAGATGAATGAAATAAACAAGAGAATAAGTATAGAATGTATATTGATAAGAAACCAATTAACTTATTAATAATGGAATAGCCAATAATCAAAATAATTTACATCATGTTTCTTACACGAAGTTTACAATACAAAATTGCTACAAATAATTTCTGAAAAATGTCTATTGCTTATTACTTAACAAAATAATCAACATGGATAATTATATAACATTATCTCGATTATCATCTAATAAATGGTAAAAAGTTATTCGATATATCGTTTTAATGCGTTTACCCCTGTGTTGAATCAAATAGAGCTACACATAAAAAATAGCACTCATACACTTTACGCAGAAAGGTATAAAATAATTTAAATTCTAAAATCGTCATCATCAAAAGTGGAAATATTTATTTCATCACATTCTGTTATATTACAAGTATTTATCTCTCTTGTTATTTCTCTTCAGATCATTAATGATATCTTTTTGGAAAATATCAAATGCAAGGCGACAGACTAATTTATTTTTTTTCTCGTATCGAATCAGATGAATGGGCGTATACATTTGATATTTGGAAAAACACAATGTGTGTAAAAACTTTACATTTCAATTGTTATGTGTATTTTTCCCAAAGTAAATAATTATTTTTTTCAGAAGTAAATTTGTCATTGTTGTCTAAAATTTTACTTGAAATACATGATATTTTTGTGTGTGTCCTTAAACCTAATTAATGATACGTTTCAGTGTGTCTTTGCAGAGATTATAAGTTTGATATATGGTTCTTATAATTTTTAATGTATATTGTCAATTTCGTAATGCTGCTTTAAAAATGATATGATAATCTTGTATTCATCTCCTGCTTCATGTCATGTGAAAACCTGTTGGAGAATTAGTTTCGGTTTTTATTCTTTCATTACATGCCGAAAGAAATATAATTACTGGGCATTTTACTAGAAACTGAATTATTTTGAAAAGATTTATGGTAACTGAAAAAAAATGGCGCAAAGCACAATCATTTCAATATTGCAAATAATTCTAAAAAGATTGATTTCCCTGTTAAAAACTTGTAAATGATTGCAACAAATTTAAATCTGAGATTGTTTCTTTTAATGTTTCATTTCCGAAATAAATTAGAGAACTTATGATAAGATAACAATAAAAGAAGACGGAAATCTTTTTAACGCTTTAAAAATAATTGTTTTATGTTCAGAACTTTCTGACGATTTCTCCGGCAAACATACTAAATAGAATCCATGCATAGTTCAACCACGAGGGGAGGTTTGCTTTAAACAAATGAAAGAATTAAAACAGTCAAAAACTTTAATAATATTCCAGATCTGGCCTGGGTTCAGTGGCTCGCCTCAAACCTGTCGTTGAATGTCACGAATAGTGAGATATACTGCATGGGGCCTCATTTTCGCACATGAATATCAATAGCGTTGGCAAGATAGGACCAAACTAGACCATTAAAGTCGTATGTCTAACACGTCCCGAGGTCACATCTAACCTACGGGCTTGTCAAGGGGCGTTTAAATTTGCATGTAAGCGGCTTGCTCGGTCTATTGGCTTTTATCATGGAGAGCGCCGAATCAATACCGTTAAATGCTTGGTTAATGCCGTAATAATTGGACTAGCCGCAGACGTCGGTATTGATCAGCGGGTTTTTAAACAAAATGTGTTTCTTCCATGTTTCCGATAGATGTCCCATTATGGACTAAGAGAAAGGGATTAAAGAGAGAGAAAATGGGAGCGAGTGAAGAGGGTGTGAGAGAGATGGAGGGGTGTTGGGGGAGAAGGGGGCTAGATAATCTATAATATGGAGTTAGAAGAGGGTTCTAAAAGGGGGTGGTTGTGGTGAGGGAAAGAAGGTGAAAAAGTGGGAGCGAGATTTAGAGCTTATGTGATGACTGATGTTTGTCAGCCAGTACATTCATCCGATTACGCACTGGAATCAGAGGTAGAATACAAAGCTCAGAAGGTTACGTGTTTGAGCTATCATCCCTACGCTGGAACTGTTTACTGGAAGTAATGTGCATATTTATATTTTCTTTTGGTAAAAAAGACTCTTTTTTAAGGATAGAATGATCCCTTTATTCCCTCCCCCGAAAAAATAATAAAAAAAGTGCATAGGACTATGTAATTATAAGATTGTCTCCATATATTCATCGAAAATGGTAATAAAATGGTAATAAAATAGTAATAAAATGGTAATAAAATGATAATCAAAACATATATAAAAGCTCTTCACACAAATAAATCCTCGTTGGTTGCATGTACATATAAATTATGTGGTATATAATAGCACTAAACATGCTAAAAGCATTTACCGGGTACTTATTTAAGGAAAGAGTTGTTTAATTTTGCAGAAGGTTCCCGACTAACTGATCGCTCATAATTATTACAAAATAAAACGGATCCCATATGTTTAAAACACATTGATAGGTTGATAAGGGACGTAGCAGTTATCTGAAATCCTATATCTCCCTAATGGCCGGGACTCATCGATTAAATGTCTTTACTGTTATCATGGTTATTGCGCGATAGAGGTTCGTTGTCAGAGCTGTACCACTTCATTTTAGGGACGATATCACCATAATTTTTAGGGTTTTAATATATATATAGTTTTTCTTTTCAGATAAACCAGTTTGCCTGTAAGTGGGTTATCTAAAGTGCTTATTTGTTTGCGCAATCATATCTGAAGGTTTGTGTATCACTGCCCGCTTGGTATTTTTTTTCATCATTGTGATACAGTGTATATAGCATGAAACATTACGAACCCGTTTTACAATGGTAATTATACAATCGTCACAAGATTTTTTTCCTTCTAAATATTAAATTGACATTTAAGTAATAAGTTGATGCTTGTTCAATGGAATTTCTTTTAGTATTCTTCAGCAATTTATAAACGTAATTTTACAATATTCCACACATTTTGTTATTTAAAAAAAAAATGCATTGCAAGAAAAAGGATTGAATTTCTTACATTATGGATCAGTCTAATAATTATTTTATGAATCATTGACCAGAAATTTACCTGTTGGAAAATAATGAAGAAACATGTCTGAAACTAGTTTGACAAATGTTCAAAGTCGGCATACATTGCACAATTTTAAAACAAATATGCCAAGACATAGATGTCGTATTTATTTTTTGTAGTGAGATTTTAAAATAAATCTTGTCTATAGTCTCTTAAATACTTTTTTCTCGCTTTCAGGTTGATTAATTTTCCATACAATAAATAACACAGGTACATAAAATATTGTTCATCAAACAATACAATCTATAAACATTGTCATGTAAACAATTTTAAGTATAAAGTCCAGGTAAAGCTTATAGCGATTATTTTTTTGAAGCAAAGTTAAAGATTTGATAATACGCATTTTTTCTGCTTGAATGGTTAAATGCAATAAGTATACTAAATGTCTATATTCTCTCATATACAAAGCATTGTAACGTGAAACATTAATAGGGGAGGGGGCATAGCTCTCACAGAACAACAACAAGCTACATGTACTTCTAACCATGTTCATGTCGATCGCACTTCTCGCGTAATCAACAACTTATCTGCAGTGTGTCATTCTTTCATGTCATGGCTTCTCCCAAATTAATCGATGGTGTTATCCGTTTAGCGATAGGCCGCACTAATAGTTAGATAATGAATATACGTGGGTTTTTTTTAGTGGCGACCTCAGTAAACAATGAATATGCATTTGCGATTATTGAAGTTTGATTTTTTACTGTAACGACCTCAAGGTTGATAAGGAATATGTATTGTAATTCTTAAAGTTTTTCTTTTTGAATGTCGTATGTCATATGATTTTGTTTTATTTTTGTGGCTAACTCAAGTTAGGTAGTGAATATGCATTGTTATTCTTGAAGTTTTAATTGTTTGTGGCGACGTCAGGGCAGATAATACTCATTGTGATCATTAGAGCTTAATTTTTCTTCGGCACCCTCAAATAATTTCCTCCTATCTTCAGTTAGCTGACATGTCATGACGCGTAATGGAATCAGGCAAATACTACCTCATAGTACAGATATTAGATTTTCTTAAAGGATACAAACATAGCATTAACAAACACAGTGTGTAATAACCTTTGGGTTTTAGTTGGTTGAGCTACTATACTACTCCCAGATGTAAGTGTATATAAATAGAATGAATCCACAAAAGCCCCTACTCTATTTTAACCAACTGCCACCATAGCACGGGGTGTATGAATAGAGCTTAATATAATACAGCAATAAATGAGAAGCGCAGAAAGTGAGTTAAAAGCAGCTCGAGGCCAGAACAGATAGAGGCCTTAATATTTGTGTCGGTCAGCTCATAGGCACAGTCAGCTAATGGTGCAGCAGGGAACCAAGGATAACATATTAGGAGGGCATGCTACCGAAGGAATTGAAAGCATTTTAGAAAATAGTACCAAAAAATAACAGCAATAACAAAAATTAGAAAATCATTTCTGATTGCTAGAGGGGTGTGATTATAAAACATGTCTAGGCATTTGTTCTTTTTGTGTCTCCTACATTATCAAATTTAATGGGAAATAAACATGACAATACTGATTTCTTTATTTTGGTCAGATCCACGTTCCACGTTAAAATATTTCATATGATAAATTGTAAAGAACGGACAGATGTACTTTGGCGATTTGTGAGGTATTTAGGAAACATTGTGACGAGTACTGTACTCCATAGGAAATTGAAAAACACCATCTAAGCCTATTTATACATCTCCGTCGCCCCCTTTCCAATTCTCTCGCATTTATTCCTCTCCAACAAACTTATGGAATGAATAAGATTGGGAGTGATCGGAATATAATTTGACGGTCACAGAATAATTCTTTCCTTATTGATAGCGAAATGACAGATAAAAGTAATAAAGAAAAGGGAAATCAGAGCCCCCTCTTTTGAAAGAGACGTAGCCTTCAAGCTTCCCATCAATTTTACTTTTATAAGTGGAATCGACTCTAATACTAGAGTAAGAGAGCGAGAGAGAGAGAGAGAGGGAAAGAGAGAAGTGGAAAATATTTCTTTATTATTCGGGCGCTTTTTAAAGGACTCGCACACGTCATTATGTAACAATTAGTGGCAATTAGTGAGGAAAGGTCTTGCTTGTAACAGCGGAAGCCGTCGGGGACGGCGTTTTGTGAATGAAATTCGCACCCCGGGAGCTGCATGTCATTTCGTTCTCTAACCTCAAAACTTCACTTATGAACCCATTTTTAAGGTTATTGTTAGAGACCAGTTACAAACTTATTATTTCTTTCTTTCACTGTTCTGTTACATAATGGCAATGGGGCACTAGAGACTGTTTAAAAGCATTTTCTTGACGTGTTCTCTCGACTGGGTAAATGATTATTGAGTGATTATTTATGACTGCTTTCACTTTTGACATCTGAATCCCATTAGTCCTTATAAACGTTTAACCCTCTCAATCCCAAGCTTTAAAGACCTTATTGAGTAATACACATTGTTTTTGCACAGGGGACTGAGAGGGTTAAGCTTTTATTTTTATCACCTTGCTATTATTCGGTTTCTGGATAAGGTATGTTTTTACATATATGAACAAATAGAAACAATGGAGGACAAATATGCATTATATTTTTTATGACTTGTATTTGCAGAAATGTTGCCAAGTTTTAGGATATATGGATGATAATCTATACTATTGACACTTCTATAAATCGTAGCCACGTGGTCTCGGTCCTTATGAAACCAATGCAGCAAAACGATATACACTGGGAATACAGCATGCTTATTCAAAATAGATAGCTTGCTTGTAAGAAGTATTCTTCTCGAAAAGTAATTGTAATTGTAATAACGTTACAGGATTAGAATGACGTGCCACGTTCCGAATGTATTAGATCTGTGAATGTAATTGAACACTGACAGTATCTCTGAAAGTAGCGAAGTTGAATAAACTTATTTAAAAGTATTTGTTTAACCGTTTTGGCAGGTTGATTTATTTCATACAGATCTTATGAAATCTTAAAGTTGTTGATGACTATTAGTCATGTAACCTTCGGTAACTATAAAGTGGTTGTAAGATGTGAAGCGAGTTTAAGTCCTTTGCACGTGAGGCGTCATTTACCTGACGGAGGACTGCGTCACCGACTGACGCGGTCATTGACGCACCATGTAAGAGTGACATCGTACAAAATGAATGCAAAAAGGGGCAGTGCAAATACTGCGTTTAAATATTGGCATATGAGCGAAATTGCCTTTTCAGGCTTGACTAATAGCATGATGTAAATAACGGTAAGTAGTCTTTGCAAGATATGATTTGACGCGGCATGTCATATTTATTCATATCTTTAATAGCATAAGGTCAGAGACTAAAATGACATGCAGTTCGCCCAATCATTTGTCCAAGACGTGATGGACAGCCATCACACTCTGTGAGTAGCATTTGATGAGTTCTTATCGATAGATAGAATGACCAAAGTGTTTTGGTGACCATTAGTAAACTCGAACTCCGCCGACCCGTTTCGGCTGGCGATTCTGCCTGTCAACCTCAACGAACCCACCTCCTTCTTCAATTGTAACTGTGCCATGATTCCGTGTCAGGTTTATTTAAACATCACAATGTTACGATCTTTATCGTTGTCTTGGTTGGCCCCCTTTTTTGACCATCTATCTCCAAAGTCCATTGGCATGTCCTTGTCTCTGCTTTAAGTTCTATTTTCGCTTCTTCCTCTCTTGTAATGTTTCGCTTTATATCTACAAAATGTATGTAGAATGACTAGATTCTACTTTGTTTGATCGATATATTTCAGATCTTTCAGACTTTGGTGATTTTACTGTCTCTCTTGCTCGTATGTGTTCTGCTCAAGGACAGGTCCACACGCCAAAGCCTTATCTGGTTATTCGAAATTTTATAAGACAATTTCTAAACATTCTTATATTCTAATTTCTAATATTCGAATTCTAATATACATCAATAATATGTTAATGCCACTAGATATTTTATTGTTATAAACAAAATATCACGTCATCGTTTTAAGATAGTGAGAAGGAGAGAGACAGATATGTATTGAGATGTAGAGAGAGGAGAGGAACAGAGAAGCGACAAGCGAATCGTCGATGCAATTTAGAGAGGAAGTCAGGAAGCAATGCGTGTTGCTACTTCACTTTGTTATTCGACTGACACATCACCGATGTCTTTAACAATTCTAATGAGTCTATTAGCCAGACCCATCTCCTCCGCGATTACTCTTACACCCCAACAAGCGCCTTCGTCTAACATCTCACCAATATAATATAGAAGTGAGCTGTTCAAGATGTAGACTGTGCTGTTTATTTTGTCTTATCCTCGAATATCTTCTACTCCCTCTTTTCATTTTTTCCCATTTGGTTATGTCTCTCGGTTATGCATGGAGGCCTACATCTCTCTCTCTCTCTCTCTCTATCATGCCCACCACACATTTCTTCTCTCTTCCTCTCCCTTCTTCTCTGTCTCCTTCTTTCTATCTAGTTACCAGATTCATCCTTCTAATCCCCTCCCCCCTCTCTCTCTCTCCCCCTCTCCCTCCCTCTTCCGTCCCTTATCCCTATTTCCCTCTCACCTTCTCTCTCTACCTCTCTCTTTCTCTCTCACTCTCCCAAGACGCTGTTTCACTTACTCTCACTCTCATTATATACTTGGGGAACCATGGTACATTTAAAGTCCATATTCAAGTGAAAATGTCTCTTATTTCATATCAAATCTAAATGTTGAAATCATCACTTCGTCTTAAAAAACAAAAATTATAGGACAGAAAGAGAGGATGAAGACAAAAATCATTCGTTAGCATCCAATGTGTCAAAGAAAACCTTTTTTTAAAAGCCTAGCTCGTACAGAATACCGTTAATCTATTACGACAGTTTGCTATACAGCGGAGTCTTTCCATGAAGAGGAAAGGGGTCTTTATGTTCACTAAAGCTACCCGATAAAAACAGATATAGAGAGATGTCACAATAAACGGATCGATACTAAAGTGGGACATCATGGAGATAAACGCCAAAATGTGGTGAAAAGAGAAGGGGTATAGAAAGGGTGTTAGAAGAGGGAGAGGAACGGAGAGATGCAGTATTTTAATAAAAAAGCGAAAGTGCTTAATATTTAATAGCTTCGGGTGCATGAATGGCCCATTGTGTGCACAATCGCTCAGGGGTAACACTTTCAACAAAGGCAAGCTTTTGCGATCAAGGCGCTTATACACGCGAGGTAAACTGCCGAAAAGCGGGGCTCAAGGAAACCCCACATCTATTGTACACCGCTCCGCCGGATAAAAAAAAAGGGACCAGACAATCGGCTGATTATAGCCTCTATTAATGGACGCCGCTCGAAACCAATCGATCAAATCAGACGACATTACATAAAGTAAAGAGAAGTGAAAAGAATGATTCGGTGAGACAGCTTATGTCCCCCTTTTAACCACTTATTCCCCACTCGAGTGTTTAAAATTTTTAGGAAAATCAAATATCCCCGCGGAAGATGACAGTTCCAAGTTATAGTGTGGACATCGGGGTTTGTGCTCCTGAATATGTTCTTAAGAAAGTCTATATCCCTTTCACCGTACTTCCTCTGGGAAACGACAAGAATTAGTGATATCTTCAGAGAAGTTTTGGGGTGGGGAAGGGTGAATCTACTTCTGGTAATGATGCAAATATTTTGTGTTTGAAGAGCTATTACCAGGGTACTTTGTTTTTCGATCCCACCACCCATTTACTCACTCACATGGAGTCAGCTTGTGGCGGAATCGAAGAGCTTTGAACGATCGAGTAATTATCTGCGATCGATTGTTTGGAGTACCAGCGGCTGTTGAGGCCCTAATTTTACATTCGTGTCACATGAAACGATGACGTCATTCTGCACTTAAATTGTCAACGAAGTGAGGAAACTTGTTGGGGGGAAAGGGGGTGGGAGGAGTGTTGTTTTGGTTCTTGTCTGATCTTTGTATGCCATTTTTGTGATAGAACATTGCTTCATTCAATTTACATATTTTTTTTTTCACTTAAGGTAACGAATCGTCCCTGACAACCTGTAATATCCTTTTGTTCATACCATTGTTATGCTGCTTCTAGTTTCATCAGGGGAGTGTTTCATCAAGTGTTTTGTCAGTGCTTTTTACCGACAGTTGTTATAAGCTACTGAAATCCTTGCATCTGATTGGCTGAGAGCAAATTTGTCGGTAAAAAATCACTGACAAAACGCTTGATGAAACGCTCCCCTGTTCATTCATAGTTTCACCTCATGTTCCTTCTTGCACCTCCTTATACGATTCACTATGTCGTCAATTTCTACTATGTTATCTAATGGACAAGTCATATCACCTTTCTACGTAAATATTCAAAATTAGTAACGTCTATTAACTTCCAGTTTTGTTTATTGGTTTCAAACCAATGATGGTAAATAAAAAAGAAATCACCTTCCGATTTTCGCACCTCACCCTTTCTATCTCTTTCACTCTCTCTGTCCTTTTTAACATGTTTTTTGTTTTGTTTTGTTTTTCTCTTTCTCTGCTATCTGCTCGTTGTCTTTCTATCTCTCTTAAATTCTACTTATACAAAATTATATGCAGTCGTTCAAAGAGATTTTTATCATCATACTTGCGTGTAATAAGCCATGAAATCAGTCACGTGACCATAAGCCCAAGTGAAGAAATGACTGTTGAAAAGCAGATTGTTTCTCTCATAATTATATTTCGTACGAGTATTTCTATTTAGGACCCATGTGTCACCAATAAAAGTAAAACAAAAGTTACACTAACTACAAGCTAGAGCTCTGGTTTCTGCATAAATAGAGATGTTAGTGTATGAGCACACGTCAGTCCCTCTTTTTTTACCTTTCATTTCAATGCACATCTTGATCGATTGCACTTGCGATAATTCATGCACCAAACTAAATGGTTGTTTACACGAGTCAAAAGGAGGCAAATTCAAACGCCATGTATCATTAACTAGCTGGTGTCATCATACAGTTATTGAAGTCGTGTGCCGCTTGCTTTCTGCCCCGCTATCAACGGAGGGCTGTCGGCGGCGCCACGGCGTAAGCCGGCGCCTTCGGGCACGCTTCCCATTCGACCGTTACCAACTCATACATACTAGGAGAAACAAGCCGCCAGGGTTTAACAAACACATTGATACATGTACGGAGGATACTATTACGTACCGGCACTAATGTTTTGTAAAGTGTGCGTGATGGTGTCCTTTTCTCTTTATCTCTCCTTTTCTCTCTCCCATTTCGCCCATTTTTGTATTGCCCTAAGCAAATAAAACATAAACAAGTCGTGTTAACAGAGTACAATATAACGATTTTGTTCTTACATAATTCTACTGCATATTGTTTGGAGACGATTGCACAACCTAAATACATTGTACAAACTTGCAAGTCGTGTTTGTAGAAATTCAAACCTTTCGATTCATACTGCTTTTATTTTTGCTAAGATATATTATTTTCAGATTTACTGAACTATCTTGCAATTCATGTTCTCGTACTTTTAAAAATATTTTGCCACAAATGATAAATAATAAATAAATGATTGCAATCCGCATAACGAATATGATTTTGCCATACGCTCACACCATCCATGCCAAATTACTATGCCAGTACGCATCCAAATAAAATACACAGGGCAATTAATAGTTGGATGTTTTTATTTCACTTTCTTCCCTTTTACCATTTTGTCTCAAAGGCAATGACAGCGACATTTCGGACTGCAAATCGGACACGAGCTCCATCTCGAAGCGAAAACTCCCAATGGACGACGACGATGACGATTCGTCATCGCACGACGCGGCGAACAAAGAAAAGAAAAAGAAGGCGAGAACAACATTCAGTGGACGGCAGATCTTTGAATTGGAGAAGCAGTTTGAAGTGAAGAAATATCTATCGGCGAGTGAGAGGGCCGAGTTAGCATCGCTACTCAACGTCACTGATACACAGGTATTGATAACTTTTCCCCATTCATATTTGAAAGTGGGAGTGGAGATGAGACTTATCTTTCTACAATCATGTTCGAAGCACTCACAATATCTCGGGCGTCCATTATTTTTGCTATATATCAGACCGTTGTAAATGGAATTAACCACATTTAGCAAATTCTTGAATTAGGAAAGGTTGGCCGAAAGATAGTACAGTCAGAATATATGTAATTTCAGTCAATACTATAACCAATCCATTCAGATAATACACATGTAGTAAAAACACTATATGATTCAAGATAGAAAAGAGAGGTTTAGTTGCAAGATTATGCAATTACAATGCGGATGACAAACATCACTCAAAATTACTTTATTCCTGCAGATCAAATAAAAAAGTCCAGTTCATCTTAACTAAACTTTAGTTAAACCAGTTATTTGTCCCTTTATCCCTAAGTGAATATCAACTTTCTCTTCACATTGACTTTTCCAATCCACTTCTGTAACTCGATGCAATGTCGTTTACTTTCTAATATTAACGCCTATATGCTTCCCAAGGGAACGGAGTTTCAATAACCTCACTGAACAAAAAAAAAAAACAAGTTAGAGAATTTTATTTTCAAAAAAGTCCATCGTGTAATTCCAGTCCAATTTTGACAAGTTTAGATTATGTAATTGCTTCTCCTGTTTGTTCTGCTGCAGCTGCTAATAAAGATTTCTGCCTATACTATTCTTGCCAGTGTTATCTTCACATTCAAAAAAGTAGTCATGAGTATGTAATAATAATTGTAATTATAACAAAATGAAAACTGAAAGGTTTTGAATGGTATTATAATACGAAAATAGTAGTGTAGAAGATTTAAGTAAAGATACAGACAAAATGGAATGAAATGCGATTCATTGTACTGTAAAGAGGATTATTTAGCAGTTATATTGATTAGTTCATCTTCTCTTTCAGTATTTGGGACTAAATCCGGTCTCCCACTGCTTTTAATTACCTTGGAATATCTTATTTAATCTCTTTCAGTTCAATGGAAAACTAACGTCCTCTTTCTGTCACTGATAGCAGTAATATAAAATAGTTTATGCGGAGAGAGAAAATGAGGGCATGCTTTTTCTATCTAAGATAAATATACAATGTCATTGACATTTAACCTGATCCGAATGCACTTCTTGAAATTCAACCCCATCTATTGCCTTCCAGAGATTTTTGATAATGAAGAGAAAACGAAATATCGTGGGGGGGGGGGGCGCTAATTCTCTGGGGGCGCTATGAAATCTAATGAAAGTAATCATACCTCGACTCTGTTGCCATTTTAGTGAGCGGAAATCATATCCATTATGAGATGATGGTTGTTCTCATTTTTTCCCTAGGACGCACGTGCACAATAAGTTCGCTTTAGATTGAATTTCACGGTAACGTGAGTTTGTCGCATGCGAGATGCTAAAAGAGATAGAAAACCCAACATCGTTTGGATTTTAATATTGTTTAATTTTTTTTCTGTAAGGAGAGAGAAGTGGTGAAAGTTACCAATTTTAAAATTCTTTGCGCGTATGGTAGGATAACTCTGGGAGATGGGCGGCTGTAAATTGAAATAGGAAAATAGAAGTGGGTTAAAGAAATTGGAAATATTAATGAGCAAGAGACGTCCCTCATCCTGAAATTTGCCTATTTCCCAATGTTCTAACAATGGTGGTAATAATAATTAGCAACGGTAGAAACACTGCCATCATTTGCCTACTGATAGCTGGAGTAGTAGTTACAGAATATCATTAAAAATAGTATTAGAAGAAGTAGTAATAGCATTAGTAGTAGTAGTAGTAGTAGTAGTAGTAGCAGTAGTAGTAGTAGTAGTAGTAGAAGTAGAAGTGGTAGTATGATATCGTAGTAGTAGTAGCAGTAGTAGTAGTGGCAGCAGGAATATTCCGACCGCCTCTGATAAAAAATTGTAACTTTTTTGCTTTCTCTTCTTTCTTCTTCTTTTTTATTTTGTTTGTTTGTTTGTTTTTGTTTGTTTGTTTGTTTGTTGTTGTTGTTGTTGTTGTTTTTTTTTTTTTGGGGGGGGGGGTCGTCCCTTTAGACTTGGGCTAAACTTAACACTACCAGTTGGAGAAGTAATTAGTGGAAGCAGCAGTATGAGTGTAGTAGGTTTGTCTCATTTTCATTCCTACGTATTCCATAAATCCAGAAGACTTTGTAACAATAGATTTACTTTACGAGGTACTTACATGAGTGTATATTGGTATGATGACTAATGATATGAATGATTTATCGTGCTCAACAACTGGACTATTGTTCATGATTGTGTATTCTATGTTACAAAGATCAGTGAGCTGTTTTAAACCGAGACAGTGGTGCTTTTGCCAATAATGCTAAGTCTTTGGTTCGCTGATTCCACGCGTTTAAATTAGACGCCACGCGCACAAAATCGTGACGTATTTAGAGCGAATCAACCACGCGCAAGGACGTAAAGATTGAAGCGAAAAAAAGGTAATATACATGTAGTTCAATCTAGTTCTGATTTTTAAAATCTTTACCAGAATTATAGGAATTGATGTTGGTACAACTTTGCATTTTTCAGGAAAAAAAAATCACTATATCATACACCTCCCCCCCCCCCCCCCGAATGAATAATTTCAGAAGAACGGCATTAAATCATTCCATCCCTTTACAGAAAGATATTTAGAAAAAGTGGACACTTGAAAATTCGAAAAAAGAAAATGGGAGCAGAAGTTTTTGCTTGATGTATTCAGCAATTACGGTCTTCAAAATTTCGTCACGGTCTCAACAATTTGTCGTGGTCTTAAAAATGTCATTTCTCGATATTCCATCCCCTGCATCGATCCGTGACATCGTCATGATCGCCATCTGAAAGTACAAAGTATCTCAGGTCTCCATCTAGGCCGTATAAGGCTCAGACAAGATGTAATTTGACATGTTCAGGAGCTTTGTTGCAAGATTCCATGTTCACGAAATGGAAGCTAGGTCGAAACAAAAACGAAATAAAAGGAAATAGGACGTATCAATGATCGGAGATGAGAGGCAGAAATTAATTTTGAGCTGGGACACATGCGAGCGCACCAAATTGGGTTCTCCTCGGGAGGAAACGTAAAGACATCTTTAAGCAGGCAATTATGCACAGGGAAGCCTCAAGTACGTGGTGTTTCCTGTCATTTGTACGGATTATATCATTGGATCGTGACTTAGCAACGCAATGATGAGAGATCGCAGGAAACTCGCGCCATTGCCGACATTCACCGCCATCTTAGCTTCTTCTCAAAAGAGTTATATACTTTTTTTTCGAAAAGGAGGAGGAGGAGGAGAAGAAGAAAGAGATATGTTCTCTCTACCGAGAAGTTAGGTGCACTTTCATCGCTCAATTTGTAGTCAATGATGTCTTAATCTCCTGAGCGATGTACTGTTTTGAATAGTGATTAAAAGGCCCTTGTATCGCTCGAATGTAAATATCATTAGTGGTGGCTTATAGAGAGCGGAAATGGAACAGATATAGCTCTGTGTTAGTGCGGCTGTGAGGTACAATTCGAAATGGCAATGATCGCACTGCCTGCCTGGTTAAAAAGGACAGATTAGCAAGGGGATTACGAGTGATTTTTCTTAACAGCTCTCGGACAGAAAAAAACCCGTCATTTTACTGTTCCCATGGTGTAATTACGCCTGTCTCGCCCCATCATGCCAATAATTTGTCGTCGCGCGCGTTCCCGCGAGCCAGTTTTGTGGAATGCTCAAGCTATTAGCCACACGCTACCGTTTGGCGACCAATTTGTCTTTGCTCATACTTTGATTGCACTAAACGCCGTAATGGGCGCTCCAGGAAACCTATTAGTTGCGTTCAGGAAATGTAGCAACTCGTCCGGCTCTTTGTTAAGCGAGGTTCGAAAGCCCGTCGGAGTTGGGGCAGGAAGAGCAACATTTTACAAGAACCCCATGGTTTCCCGCGCCTTTCACCAGCGCAGAAATCACTTGTCATCGTCTGCGCCGCAAAAGCGACGCCCCGTACTTACGCTGAGGGATGGGTTGATAAAACTCTAGCGTATGCGCACGTGTCTGCAGTAACGGAAATTCTAATTTGCATTTTACTTATCGTCTTCGCGTGTTAACAAGATAATGGACTGCACGATTTTCACCCGTTTCTAGTTTACCATATCAAGTTATCCATATCTCTCTGTCTCTGTCTCTTTTCATTTCTGACACTACCCTTAGGTGAAAATATGGTTTCAGAATCGACGGACGAAGTGGAAGAAAACGGAAGGAATATCGAACGCCGAAGCGGCTGAGCATAAGATTGGTGGACCAAAACATATTGATACGATCAGACAAAAACAGATCGACGCTAACAAAGGAAAGCTTTGCGATGATACTGGTCTCGTCAAAATCGACAAACCAGATGAGAAGGTGACCGACTCCCATATCCAGCTTTCAATCAACAACGTAGTCATGGAAAGCTCCGGAAGTGTGTCCACCATGAGCGCAACGGTCGATTCCGCCTCCACCGTCTCCGATACACGATTTGACTCAAACGATCACGACAGGGACACGAAGAACGTAGAATCCGTGGTCGTGAAGGACAACGTCTGCATTGAGCTTTGTCGTGCTCCTCTCGAGAGGTGCCACTTCGAGGTCGGACGGCCATCTCCGCCCCTCGTCAAAGAGGATACACAAGAAGAAATTTCAGAGGTTATCCTCAAACCAGAAAACATTTGCCATCCTTTGGACAGACCCCTTGAAACGGACAATTCTCCTTCAGAAATATGACTGCTTTACCCAGTAGGAAGGTTAATCACTTCCTTACTAATTAATAATATGTATATTTTGTTTTTAAAATTTACACTGGATGTACATGTATATTTACTACAGTTTATTGCACCGTGTATTTTATCGCCGTGTAAATTATCTTCTTGTCGCCACATTTTCCAGGATGAAAGAACTGTAAAAGCTTCCTCTCTTTCATACTAATTTGTCATACCTTTATCTGTGAGCGATTTTTTTTTGTGGAAAAGATTAGCTTGTACTCAGTTTTTGGTATTGCTTTTTCGTATCGTATTCACGTCAGATGGAGACAACAGTTCAAAAGTGATTAGGAGAGTGTACTTGTACAGTGGATTTCAAGTTCAACACTATAAGTCAGAGCGCCAATTGCCTTTGGGCATTGTAAGAATCTTGTACTACATATACTTGCCCTTTTCTTAGCATTCCAAACAAAAATAAAACAAGAATCACATGAAACATTATAAGCTGTGATGTGTTCTAAACTGTATTTATTTGTATATTATCCTTAAAGACTCTCGAGGCTTTCAAAATATTCATTTTGACAACGGCTTTGGTAATAGTGCATAAAACACGACTCTACCATAGCTTCTTTGAAGTACTTCTAAATATAATTTACAGTATTCAAAGCATTTTAATATTGATTTTCCAACTCATTTAATAGCAATAATTTAACTTTTACTGACATAGAAGTTAATCACTTAATCATCCCTGTTAATAAAAATTACGTCAACCAAAATTCTCAAAGATTAAGCCTATGCAAATATGATAGTTACATAAAATAATTCAAATCATAGAGTTTGATTCCAACCACATGCCATGGCTCACGCTCCAGTAATAATAATTCTTTAGAAACCTATCAAGAAAATGTGATTGATAGATAGATACAAGGACATGGTGTATTAATATGCCTTCAAATTAAGCATATGTTTTGATGTTTCTACGTAATAGCATTGTAACAATAGAATAGGCGTTTTCTTTCATTCGATATTTCTACCTTAAGTCTTCCCAAATAATGTCTACATGTCCATATATTGTCACAGATTGATATGTTCATTACCCTGTTAATAGTAAATTAGAAACTAGAGTCAGATGAACAATAAACCAGTTCGTAGAAAGTCAAAAGAGGCGTTGGATTCTGTTCGTATAACATGTACAACATGTTAACATGAGTGTCAAAAGATGTATCTTGCTCAAACGATGCCAAATTCCTGCCATGGTTTCCCCGGTTTTTGTAGTCCCCTTAAAAGGATTGCTCTTCAAAATGTTCTCACATTCAAAATATGACAAGAAAAAGCTGAAATGTTCGGGCCGAACATTATTTTGTGTGTAGTCCCATATACACATTTCTCTATGCAGTGCATGTGACTTTCAGCAGGATTGAGTTCAATTTACTATATCATTTTGGTGATTCCAAAACCTTACAGCATATACACCAATACTTATGTGCTATATAATCAACCTTTCTTGAAAGTTTCTTTCACCTTTCAATAATTATCATGACCAGAACTCAAATTTAACTTTAATGGCTGCAGACACTATCAGAAGGCCGGTTAATGACCGCTCTATACACTCAACTGGACATGACATCCACCCCATGAACCCCATTCATCAATTCAATTAACATCATTTACTTATCTCATCTTGTCCTATACGAAAGGTCTTCCTGTTTTCAAATCCTGTGAGTACAACTATTCACGCCCCCAAATCTTCCTGACATGTTAAAATGATTTGATTGTTAGTGGAAAGGTTTAGGTACACTGTGGATTTTATTTCTCAAAGTAAGTTTAATCAGAATAACGTTCTCGTGCAAATATAAAAAGCTGTAAGTTCTCTTTGTCGCCACTCAGTTCATTGTTGACATCGTATAGCAGCCGTGTTGGGTTGCATGGAGGCGTTGCTCGAAGAGATAATTACTCTTAAATTAATTCAACAAGTCGACTACAGTATCACCTTCAGCGTGTATTTACTGCAGACAGCATTGGGGAATTGAAACGATGGTATTTCCTTTAATTGGCACATTTATGTTTACTTTCTATCTGGAGGAGAGTAATTGGTTTATGAAAGGAATGACTTTTGCAAATGAAGTGCTATTTGTGATCATGGTGATGCAAATATGCTTGCAGACGAGAAAAGTTTATGGGAAAGATGCAGCATATTAAAATGTACACATCAAACTTAAAAATGTAAACTACATTCAAAATAAGTCGTGTGTACAAGTATATCCAAAAGAGAAGATGGATTTACATTGTTGATAATTATGATGAAGTATGATGTTAAGAACAAGCACGAAATGATAACATATTTATCAAGCTGCTGAAAAGGTCATGCTTTTTCTATAAATATATTTGATATGACTACATGTACAAATAAAATGATATGGTAATAAACTCAATGCAAAGATATCTCGACGGATCTTTCTTCAATAACTTTCCAACATTCATGCGAAAGCTTCCTACACTCTTTTATGTCGTATTTTTGCCAGTTAATATAACCAGTTCTCCGTGATTTAGGGAGATAAATAACGGTTGTTGAATAGAAAGCAAGACAAAAACAGTAACTTGACAGCTTATTATACAGTGCTTACACCATGAACAATGGTGCTCTAAGTAGTTTTTTTTTCGAAACTTCTTTACTCAAAGCTCTTGACTCTTCAAACATTTGTTTAGCCAAACAAACGGTAGACGTAATCAAGGAGTTATGTTTCTAATAGAAAATATTTTTATGAACATTGAACTTGCATTTTATCTGATGACGTCATCAATATCGCAATTCTTTAAACAATGTAAATTATACTGATTTTATCGAGGATCTATGTGTTTATCCCTTGTCCAAATTAAATACATTGAGATTGGAAACACTATGATGATGTATAAATATACATAGTCCACTATAAGTGGATCACCTATGTCAATAATGAAACGGGTTCATATAGTGGTCTGTGGATGATCATATCAGAGAGAGAGAAAAATAATAAGGGAGGGAATAATAAGAGAGAGAGAGAGAGGGGGGGGAGAAAGAAGGGGTTAATAAAAAGGGAGAAGAGACGGAGACAATGAGGTAAAGAAAGAGAGAGAGAGAGGGAGGCAGAGAGGGAGGCTAAGAAAGAGAAAGAAAAAAAAACCCGGAATGATATGAGATAGTTTACGTGGAGAAGGTTTACGGTTCACCATGTGGTTAGTCCTGAAAAGGACTATTGAGTCAGAAGAAGAAAGTGGAGAAAAGTTGAGAGGAGAAGAAAAAGAAAGGCGAGATAGAAATTCAGAGAGTGTAGAAGTAATCTTTCTTGAAAGTGTGAAGTCCTGAAAAGGACTGTAAACCAGATGGTAAGGCTGAATTTACAGTCCTTTTCAGGACTTCACACTTTCAAGAAAGATTACTTCTACACTCTCTGAATTTCTATCTCGCCTTTCCTTTTCTCCTCCTCTCAACTTTTCTCCACTTTCTTCTTCTTACTCAATAGTCCTTTTCAGGACTAACCACATGGTGAACCGTAAACCTTCTCCATGTTATCAGTACCACCATGCAAACCTCTACCTTCAAAGATCATATGAGATAGTTTGTTTTCCAAAAAATGAAATACCAAGCATTTTCTTGCAAAAAAGAAGAAAGATAACAAAAATTCCTTCTGATTTGCATGATTGTTGATTAAGTGTGTTAGAAGATGTAAACCAGTCAGGCTTTCAAGCACAACCAAGGAAAAGAATAGGAGAAAAGTAGAAACAAAAATTCGAAAACAGGATAAAAGTAGGATTTAAGAGAGAGAGAGTAGGATAAAAGTAGAATATTTACAGGTTCTCCAATGGTTATTTTTTCCGTGTCGATACTTAACTGCAGTGTTCTGACGACTAGACCTCATAATCTGTATTTACTGTGCACAGTGATAAATTATAGCCATTTCATAGCCAAAGCTCAAATTAATATTTTAAATAGCTTTGAGAAAAACATGCTAGATGGGATGACCACACTCTTCTTCTTTGGGATGCAAGGGGGCAATGGGTATGGCTGCACGTCCATCTTGTTATGGTACATCACAAAGACCCAGTAGTCTAAGACCCCCGTAAGCATGGTAAAACCTTAAATAGTGTCTGAGGTCAGCCCACTTTTCAAGCTGGGTCTTAAACTGGGGCAAAAATCAGGTCCTTAATTTTACCCCCCCCCCCCCCGCCCCTGTGTACACTGCAATATGAAAAAGGTGGCCCCTGATATAATTCAGGGGTTGGCTTTACATGGAAAGAGATGGCTTTAGAGAAAGAGACAAGGAAAGATAGAAAATGAAAGAAGAAAAACAATACATAATGATGCTGTAAGCGCTTTGGTCGGTTACATTGTAACTAGTAAGACTGGTGTCGTGGTTTAGTGGATACGTCACCGGACTGTGGTTCACATGGTTCGCGGTTCGAATCCCGCCACGACGCTAATGTCCTTTGGCAAGACATTCATCTACATTTGCCACTCTCCACCCAGGTGAAGTAAATGGGTACCCGGTAGGAAGAAATTCCTTGAATGCCTTAGCGCCTATCATGGCAGCTTGGCTAAAGCCGGGGTAATAATGTGATACTTTGTATTAAGCGCTGTAGAGTATATTTGTATAGTAGCTGCGCTATATAAATGGACATATTATTATTATTATTATTATTATTATTATTATATAATAAACAGCTATTATCATGAAAGGTGTAAAGAGGAAAACAGAAAATTACATAAGGAGGAATAGAAATGGAAGATAAAGGATTAAAACAAAGAAATATATAGGGAAAGATAGAAAAGGAGAGAAGGAAAGACAGAAGGAATACAATCATAACGATAGGCGGAAAGAGAAATGCAAAGACATACATGATGAAATAGAGGAAACAAAGAGACAGAAAGAAAATAAATTAGGATAAAAAGAGCAGATGACAGAAAGGGTAAAACACAGAAATACATTAGGAAATATAGAAAGAGAAAAGCAAAGGAATACACATGCAGAGATAGAAATTTTAAAAAATTAAGTAGGAAAAAACAACAAAAAAAATGTATATTGAATTATTTAAAGAGAAGTGGAAAGATAAAAAAGTAACTACATAAGGAATTATAAGAAGAGAATATGATAGAAAAAATGAAAACAAAGAAATACATAGGATAAGAAAAGAATTAAGATCAAAGATGGTGGAAAGAAAAGAGAACATAAATAACAATAGAAAATAAGAAGGGAAAACAATGAAACACATAATGGTAGATTAAAAAGAATTAGAACAAACAGAATAAAAAAGTAAAGATAGAAATGTAAAATGAAAGAAGATAGGTTTCAAAGCAATGCATAACGAATACAGGATGATATTCACGTGTGTTGAGAGCCAGAAGGGCGTTAACTCATATACTTTAACACAGAGTTAACGCCCTTCTGGCTCTCAACACATTAAGAGAATATAATTATACAGGAAAACATGAAAAATACATAATGAGGGATGGAAACCGAAGATCTAGGACGGGGAAAACATAGAAATACATAGGAAAATATAGAAAAATATAGAAGGAAAAATGGAAAATACATTAAAGGAAATACAGAAAACAAGACAAGTGAAAACTGAGGAATACAATTTAAAAAAAAGGATAGATAGAGAAATACAAAGAAATACTTGATGAAATAGAGGAAGAGAAGCAGAAAAAACAGAAGCAAAAGCAAAGAAATTTAGGATAACAATAGAAGATGAGATAAAGGGTAAAACATAGAAACACATAAAGAATTTGCATACAGTTGGTGGGGGGGGGGGGGGGCGGCCGCAGACCATTTACACCCCGTGTGCCCTGGCCTGAGGCTAGTTCGAGACTCATTTTGTCAGTGTAAACGGGTCTTATTGGTAATGTTCCTGTCACTTATGCAGGCTTTAATATGACCTAAAAAAATGGGCTATGGGTACAGTTACATTCTCTGGCATGATAGCCTTGCATAAATATCTCATACTAGCATATATTTGGAAAAAAGTAGGAGAAATTAAAAAAGGTGGGATAAAGTAGGATAATTAGGAAAAAAAGTAGGAGAAGTAGGAGGATTGTCAACAACAACAAATAAGGAAAAGTAGGAAAAGTAGAAGGGTGGTCAAAAAAGTAGGAAAAAATAGGAAAAGTAGGAGCGCTTGAAAGCCTGAAACCTGCAAAAAGGAAATGAATTAGTAACACTCAAAACGAATAAATTATATCAATGAGCTATTAAAAAGAAAAGTAATTAAGCGAATTGTGTACTGTTAAATCTGAAGAAGATTAATAATTTTAGTTGATAAATTGAAGAGCTCTAATCAAGATAACTACAAAAAATGTCAATGGTCAATGTCCATAGAAGGATATATAATATAAGATAGAAAAGAGAGAGAGAGAGAGAGAGAGAGAGAGAAGGGACAGAAATATAAACAGGCGTGCATGCAGAGGAAAATGAGACTGAAGATTATTCAAACATGTATTTATCAGAAATTATACGATTTCCTAGACATATTTCCTGGACATATTATCTCTCATCAATCTGCAATGCTTACTCTTATTGTAACGCCATGTAAAACTTGGTTAATTGCATGAAAAACATGTTGATGAAATACAGTCGTGTTTGTAATTTTGTCTACCGTCACCTCGATCTAGCTCCAACATGTTTAAGGTAAGATTTTAAAAAATACAGAAATTGAGACCGTTTGATAACAGTAACGTGACGTTAATTACGTAGGCGAGTTAAGGCTGTTTCAAAAATAAGATGGGGGCAACGTCACTTTCAATTTAGACTGCATATCTTCACTGTCTACTCAAGATTCACACCAATTTGTTCCATCCATTTTATTCTTTACAATCACGTCACCGTTTTATAGTTCGCCTGTCCTCCCTTCCTAAACATGACGCCGACCATTGACGGCATCCTTGTTTCTCCATTTGTAGAGAGTTGTTGTGCCCCATTTGTTTTCATTTCAGAGGTATTTAAAGTGAAACCATCTCTAAACAGTGTCGAGTAGTTTGACTTAGCATGCATTCACTTGCTGTCGCATCACGGATAAGATGAACATCCATGGATGTATTTTTCTTTGATTTTCCGCCTTTCCAGAATTGCGAGTAGACGAGCTTTCTGCGCAGAGCCCTCGATCACCACAACTTGACTTTTTGAATTCCAAACGCGCGCGACCCATCAAGAGGTAAGAGTTTTTTCGAGACCGGAATAAATTAGACTCAAGAGGTAGCGCTGGCGGTGATATGCTAGCTTTCTAACGTCCGATTCAAATTTTAAAGACGACTTAATAGCCGCCAGGTAGTGCTTTAGACACAAGTCCTCTGCTCTAACGGATAGTTGGACGTATAACAAGCGTTTAATAAGGACAAGAGTCTCCTGCAAGAGAGCACTTTCCAGCTTTATTTCATGTTTTTGTTTTGAATCGAAAATTAAGAAAAAGTAAGAGAGTCAGATCGCTTCCGGCCTGGTTTTCATGGTGTTTAGTCGATTCGGAATCCAGCAGCCGATAGATATGACAGGCCATTGAATAAAAATGTTGGAATTGATATATTTAGATAATGGAATGATCGTTAGACAGGCTGTCCCAGGGGTGCCTTCGAGCAAGCATGAGTGATTGCAAAGACTTCTCCGCATCTTCGATCGAATAAGTGGAGGAGGGCCCACTTGTCTCTCTGATTCTTGTTTCTCTCCCTCCATTATGCCTTGAAACCGTGATGCTGCTTAAGCAACCTTAAAAAAGGAGGAAAAAAGCAGTGAGAAGTGAAGCCTTGGAAGATGCCCCATCTACAATAGCAGCTTTGGATAAGACACTGGAGGGAAGAGATAGAGAGAGAGAGAGAGCAAGAAAGAGATTGGGAGAGAATAGAAGAAGGGAGGGTACAGAAAGAACAGACAGAGACTGTTCAGGTCCATTAAGTGAATGCCCGACAAACGGTTCTTTAGTGAGGCATTGAGGAGGAGGGTAAAGCATTTATTCAAGCCCGCGTCGTAAATGGGTTCTATCGGCTTGGAATTTGATCCGTAGCGGAACAGCGGCAAACGATGGGGTTGCCACTCAGACATCACTCGTGAGCGGGAAAGCGAGGGGCAGAAAAGCGGTGACATGACAGCACAGAAGATACCTGAATATCAAAGGAGGGAGGGGGCATATAGCGTTAGTTTGATCATCAGGGGGCGGCTGGGGGGGGGGGGGGGGGGGGGTAGTCCCTTTGCAAAGTGTTATACATGAGACTTGGCTAAATGCGGGATATAAAACGAGAACTTTTGCATCAACACAGTCATGAACGATAACTATCTACATGGATTTTAAAAGCGTTCACAATACAATTTTATATTCAGTCATCAAATTATTGAGTAATGTTTCATAAAATTATGTCAAAGCATAGCCCGCAAAAACGACATCACATGTTTTGCACAGAATTGTATCAATTATAAAATCACCACGTGTGTGTGTTGTTGTTTTCACAAACACAAATTGTGTAAATAGTTAACAAAGATCTGATAAATCTTGCTATGTTACTCTCCTTTTTTTAATTAAATTGCACAAGTCTAATAATTAAATTGCAACATTAATGGTAGGAAGCGCGTTGGGAGAGAACTTTTGCTCTAACTCCTGGTGTTGAGATCTTGTGCGTTGTCTGCATTTAAATGAAAAGCAACTCACTAATAAGTATTTGAAAGAGGAAGGATTTGATCCTGCAATCCCTATCGCTGTATCGGCAGCGACTATACCACTAGGCCATTTTTGATCCACGCCATTGACATAACTATCTCAGTCATCTAAATCGCGTAAATTCTAAGTCCTTAATATCCATCGTTCCCGGTAGGGAAGCTTCACTGGAAAGATTCTAAAGAAAGAAGAAATAAGAAAAATCTAAAGAGAAAGCCAAGGTGAGAAGGGTTTTGGGGAGAAAGGAAATCATATCTGTTGCCTTATTTCATTATTTTTCATGGAATGTGGGCCTGCATCAATCATAATTATTTAATGTACTTTGAAAAATTCAGAGAGCAGAATTTGTAAGTGGTCAATGCATACACTTATAGGTCATTTGTAGGTCAATCCAATGTAATAATTATTACTTACCACTTTCCATTTTGTTCAGTTGTTAATGAATGCCACGCCGATTATCGAAAAATTACATTAGTCTTATGAGAAAAGAAATTACACAACAAAAGGAGGGGAAAAGTATTACGGATAGGAATACAAAAGCAGATAATTATTCATAAATGCATATTAACATCAAAATATTGATTTGAATTTTGAATAATAGAACTGAAAATGGCGTGAAAAATTATCACTATCACATTGCCAGTTAAGGAGTACATGTATTTCAAAATAAATTCAATCGATTAAACAGCGAGATCGCTTAATCACATCTTCCCATAACATATTTTGATGTGCATAGCGAGGCAATCTTTTTTGTTGTTGCTATTGTTATTGTTGTTATTGTTAATGTGAAAACTCTCTCACGGCTGTGAAAGGAGATTGAAAGTAATGTGTCATTATTAAAGCTAGGAAGCAATGATATTGAAAAGTTGAATATGGAAGCTATAATATGATTTCAAACGGTAGAATTAGAAGTGATCACTGAGTCTTTAAGAAGCTTTTGGTTACCAAAATAGATGCAAGGCAGTTGCCATAACAGACAAATTTGACTGAAGGGAAAAAATGAATTGATTTGTTTCTCTTTTATTTGTTTGATTCTCTTTGTTATTTCATGTTAACAATCTTTAGACCAAAATTCCTCACAAAATGATAGATTGATATAGGATTGATGATGTGAAGGAATGATGGAGAAAGAGACAGACAGACAGAGACACAGAAAGAGAGAGAAAAAAAAAAAAATGTCGAAAAAGGAAAACGAAATGACAAAGAGAGGAACATGATTAATAAATGTTTGTCTGGTAATAATTGGGTGACGAGTCCACGCTGACAGCCAAATTAGAGGAAAGGGAATTTTATATCGAAGTACAATAATCATAGACAACGACTCCATTTATTCACAAAGTGACAGAAAATAGGTCGGGAATAATACTGTAAGGTGGATATAAAGACATTCCGGTAATTTGTTGAACGCCAAGAGAGTAAACAAGGCAATAAAATGATATTTCTGTAAAAGTATACAGGCTTTTAGGACGAATGCTTATTGATGGGTTATTCACTAGTCTTCACAGCGCTGACAAGGATAAAAATCCAATAGTGAATAGAACATTATTTAAATAAAAGCTATTTCCCCACCAAATCACGATTACCTTTGTCAACTCATTACATACATTCGTACATCGATGAGAATGCTTTTATCTTCTGTTTATTACCATAATCATTTCTTTTGACACAATAAAGCAAACGAAAGAAGTGCGTGGAGACATAGGGGTATCATGAATGCTATTAGCACTAATACGCATTTAATCGTGTTGACAAAGCAGTAAAAACCAATCCATCATGGTCATATAAATGTGGACGCATTGCCCCTTTTTCAAGTACTTAAATAGTTATTATAGATATTGCTCCAGATATGTACAAGAAAGGCACAATGGCCTAATACCGTTCATAATGCTAACATTGGCATCTACATTGTTGTCGAAACCCCCAAATCCGCCATTCATTCTGTGGTTTTGCGGGTATTTCCTGAAACCTATGGATACTTACTGTACAGATAATCTGGTTGATTATGGTGACAGGATTCCCTTTTTCTTTTTTTAAAAGAAGCTAAGTACAAATGCATTTGAATTATTATCTGGGTTAATAGGGAAGGATTTTATGTATGGAAACTATGTTAGACAGAAATTTGGGAGTCCATTACTTGGATCATCAAAGTGAGCAAATGAACAATTGTACAGTTACATGGCCGCCCATGATTGTTCTACTTAGCAAGATATCACAAGTGAAATTATTTTATGTTAGAGCATGGGATATATATATATATATATATATATCCCATGAAAGAATGAATTTATATATATATATATATATATATATATATATATATATATATATATATGTCACTAGATCTTCGTTTGGGAGACACTTGTTTGTCTCCCTCTTTGTCCATGGTGTCTCCCTAATACACCAGTCCCTATTATATATTGTCGTGTGTCTCCCTAATACCCGATCCAGTGGAATATATATATATATATATATATATATATACACATATATATATATACAGTTAACAACAAAATTATTCATACCCGTTGGAAAATTCCAGTTTTTGCATATTTTCTAAAAATGAATGGTAAACTGAAGTTACTCGCACATCACTTGAATACATTTAGTTATCATCTGTAAATGAATGTTGTTTCCGGTTTCACAGCATGAATCAAATCCTTGTGATTAATGCTTGTAACACTTTATTCAAGTTTATTTATGATGGGGAAATCAGGCCAGTACCTGTTCTCCAATGGCTCAATCTCCTTGAGGATGTTGTCCACACATGCCTTCACCTGATCATCAGTGGTTTGATTAGATTTCTTGACTACAGGTGGTGCAGTTATCAACTTCATGATGACAGGACTATGATTTTCCCAGGCATTTTAATGACAATTCTATATCTACAATGCAGCAAAGCACCTTTCCTGAAGAGCCATTTCATGTTGCACTGCCCGTGGCAGGGTTCATCCTTATTCATTGGCCCCATTCTTAATCAGATTGCTCAGGAAGGCGATGTTGGTGCTATTTAAGTCATTTCATGACTCTAATGTCAGGTCACCATGAATAACAGTATGTAACCTTTGAGTACCATACACACCCCACATTGACTTATACTGTATCAATTTTTATATTCTTTGTATTATCCTTGGTATGGAAGGTACAATCCTTGATATCAATGTAAACCAAATTTATGCCCTAATTATTCCCTCCATGTTACCAGCTGCAGTGCACAAAATGCTACCACTTTGAAAGATTAGTATTTAAGCTAATCATTAGAGTACCCACTTGAGAAGGACCTTATGGCAGGTGTCCATATCCAAAATGTGTTAAATTAGTGTAACTGAATAAACTGATGAAAATGGCACCACCCAACTTTTACACAACTACCATGGCCTCCCTAAACATTCTAGAGCAAAGTACGAGGAAATACCTTCCCTCAGACAGTGCAACAGTGAATGCCTCCAGGGAAGGTCTCTCCAGGAAGAGTGCTTTGTTTCATCTTAGATACAGAATTTTCATTAAAGTGTAGTGAAAAATATCAATATCATAGTCCTATCCTCATTACGTCTAAAACTACACCACCTGCAAACACAAGGTCTGCTTTAAATCCACCGAATCCCATGAAGACCAGGAGATGGCATGTGTGGACAACATCCTCAAGGAGATTGAGCCATTGGAGACCAGGTACTAGCTGGCCTGATATCCCATTAGTGACTTCCAGAAGCCTTGTGACAGTGTGAGTAAAATGGTACAAGCTTTAATCACAAGCACTGGATTCATACTGATTGACAAAGTCAATAAATCACCAAGGGTCTGAATAATTTTAAACATTACCCAGTTTGGATAACTCAGCTTTTCTATTGTTATGCAAATGAGGTGAAACCGGAAACAGCATTCATTTGCAGATGATAACCAAATGTGTTCAAGTGATGTGCAAGTAACTTCAGGTAACCATTCATTTTTAGGAAACATGCAAAAAATTTTGTTGTTAAAGGGATACTCAACCGCAGATTGTGGACGTTTTAATGCCGCGAGAGGGCACCGTGATCGTTACCTGATCATGCCGTTGCCCCGCAGGGCGCAAACCTCGGATAGACTACGGAGCGTGCTCTAGATAATAATTCCTTTTAAATTTGCACAATCTAAGTTAGTGTTTTACGAATCTCAGTATCCACGGTGTGCAGATACAGCAAAGGATATGCGATGATATTAAGATATCCAGGTTTTTACCCAAAAGGCTAACTCAGGGATATCCCCTTACATTTTAGAAAGTGACAGGACATAGAGATCTTAGTACGTAAGTGTATAGGGACGTCACCATACAAAACTTTCTGAATTACAGAATATTATATTTTACTCTTAAAGTTAGAGATTTATCACTTGATGCACAAAAACACTCGTGTTCCTCCAGTTGCCAGGTAAGGGTTGACCTTTTTCAGCTTTTATATATAAACTGTTTATGACGGGGGAGGGGCCGGTTTTTCAAATCAGGGCCCCCGTCATATAAAGAATTGCGATTGATTCGAATCAATCGCAACTCCTATCTCTTAAGTACACAGTTGCGATTAATTTTAAGTTACGATCGATTCGAATCAATCGCAACTCTTTATAAGACGGGGCAGTGGCGGATCCAGGGGGGGGGGGGGGCACTTCTGGTCCGTGCCCCCCCTTATACTAAATCATGGATCCGCCCCTGAGACGGAGCCCTGGTCTTTGATTTCGAATGACTACGAACTGCTACGGTATACCTTTAACGGTAATCGCAGTTAATGGGGAGAAGATTGCGATCTTGGTTTCAGGCACTTTGCTCTCAGGGTGAGAAAACATGCCAAATGTCAAAATGCGATCTTTATCGAGAACCAAGTGCTTCTCTAATGACTGCTAATTGTTTGGGGTTGGACATTTGAAAGGGGATGCTGGCATTAGAAGACTAACCCTTAAGCTAACTTAAAATCGATCTCTTTTCTGTCTGTTTGTCTCTCTCTCTCTCTCTCTCTCTGTCTCTCTTTCTCATATCTTCTCTTTTTATCTGATCGTTTCTTGCTTTGTTCTCATATAATTCTTACACTGTGTAGTAAATCATTGTAATTATTGTTAGTTTTATTCCACATAGTTTCCATTTTATTTTAGGCCGCATTTCCAGACTTCTAGTTTCACGACGGTTTACTCAGAAGCATTCAAATGTTCATACTGATTCCCATTTCTCTCTCTTTTTTTCATTTTGTACATGAATATGTATGAATCACATTTTACTGGAAAACATTTTTATCCGGCTTTTAAAAGTTTGGCGTAAACATATTTTATCGTAGTCGAGAGGATTAAACATTGACTAAATTAAGATGCAAAGTTCGAGCCCTGCCGTGGGACTATTGTTCGTTGACAAGGCATTAATCTGCGTTTGCCACACTCCACCCAGGTGATAAATGGGTACTGTATTTTAAAGATTCAAGGCAGGGTGTTTCTGATGCTGTTCAACAAGTCTGGTGTCACAAGTTTGATCTCCTGAGTCCTTGTTGAAGGTTGGGCATGGTTAACTGGTGTATATGATCACCAAATAATATGCCTAGAGACGGCCTGTGTCTAACACCTTTTGTGTCTCTTCCCTATTGTACCCTCCCCCAAATCTCCCTCCCTTGCTCCCTCTTCCCCTCATCCTCTCCATTTCCCTCTCATTTGCCAAAGTAAGGGGGACAAGACCTTGTGTTCTTCTCCTGTGGGGAGTATTTAAGTGTCCACGTACGTGTGGTAAAACACCTCAACCGTCTACGCCAAATTTGCTCTGCACCGATTTCAATGACTTTCATGTTGACTTTCCACCCGAAAGAGGTCAAAAACATCCGCCCATTCCCGCGATGAGTCGAATGATTTCCCTCTGACTCCCGGCCGGAATAGGCTGCAACAGGGAGCATCGTGCACCACTCTAAAAGCTCCCAGTTCCTCCGCTCTATCTCTTTTTTTTATTGACCGATGTTTAGCAGAATAGGTTCGCATCGTGGAAGAGTTCGAGTTCATTAGCATTCTGAACTGTGGTTGGTGCCTTACAAGAAACAATACAAAGTGTTGATGCTATCTTGAGTCAATTTAGTTTATCCATTCAGCGTCTTACTATTTATGTCATATTACATTTTAACTCGGTCGAGAATGCATGTGTAAGACTGTGCAGTAAAAATCCAGCGTTCTGAATGGATGTTGTTGTAGTCAAAGGTGTATGTGGGCCTACGGGGATGCGCCCCGTGATTTAATTTTTATCATTTATTTTTTATTTTATTTATTTATTTATTTATTTGTTTTTATTTATTCATTTATTATTATTATTATTTTTTTTTATTTATTTATTTATTTATTTATTTATTTATTTATTTATTTATTTATTTATTTATTTATTTATTTATTTATTTATTTATTTATTTATTTATTTATTTATTTATTTATTTATTTATTTATTTTTTTTTTTTTGGGGGGGGGGGGGTGGAGCATACGCCCGGTGCACCACGTACTGGATTCGCCACTGACCCATATGAAAGCGATGTTATCTTCCTTCCATACCGTTTTACTGAACCTAAGCACTCATATTCTAAGCCTTGGGCATTTTTAGGTGATGATAGTGGGTTCTTGATACTTAGTGCTCATTTACTGTATCTTGGTAGAGCGTGGCAAACTAAATTAAAGTCTTGCTGAAGGACGTTCGTGCCGTCCAGGGGCTTGAACCCACTACATGTTCAACGCCAGTAAATAATGTTCAAACCACTTGACCACTATACCTATACCTGAAATTTATCCACCATCTTATAATTCAGCATTGTTTTGATAGTGGCTTTTCTATTTTGGCTTATTTCTATAGCTTATAGCTTTATAGTGAAATTTTGTGACAACAAATTTACTTACGCCGTGCTAGTCCTTTATCTAACCTTTGTTTTGGTTATATACTAGCCCCTAACATATTACAGACAGCACGTTTACACCAATATAGCTAGACAAGGAAGTTGAAACCATACGCAGTGGCATAGCGTGGGTGCAAACGTTAAAGGGGCACCAGCATCATGGGGGGGGGGGGGGGTGGCACGGGTCCTACTCTGTGGATGAACTGCAGATTTACAAGGTCGTGTAGGAGGGAGTCGTAGCGTCTTCTTTTCACGTTTCATTCCCCTTCTTCTATCGTTATTTTCTTTTTCCTCTTTTCGTAGTTTGATTGGGGGCACGTGCCCCCTATAGCTACGCCACTGACCAAACGCACCCACACACACACAAGATGTCGTCAGCCACTAACGTCTGGTTTCGTTGATTTTGGAGGCATATACGGCTCCAAAGAGGGCCATTAGCGGTGTTTCATAGGAGCTCTGGGCGAGGATAGTCATAAAGAGGGGCTGCGAGGTAGGTCGAAGTCAAGAATGATTGGTTTCAATTCAGGGGGATACTTGCCAGCATTTCCATATATTTCGTATGAATGTGATAAAACAATATTATAATTATTTCTACTCTGTTGAAGTTTATATCTTACGTGCAGTGGCGTATCTACGGCGGGGGGGGGGGGGGCAGATGGGGCACGTGCCCGGGCGACACTTGAATGGGGCTTAAAAACGCAAAAGAGAGAAAGAGAAAGAGGAGAAAGGAGAAGCTACTGGAGACCTATCATGCTTATAGTTAAAATGCACCCCAAATCCATGGTAAAGTGCATATAGAAATCAGTGATTTTAAAGGATTTAAAATGCCAAAATTGTCTAAAGCTCGGGAGCTTTGCCCCCTCGCATAACAGTCGATTTTCTCCCTGACTTGTAGTGAAACTTTGGCTGCCCCAGTAATTTCATATTTCCTGAATTAAAATGCGGGAATCAATCTTATTTTAATGGGATAAGTTGGTGAGTTTGGTGGGGAAGGGGGGGGGGGCGCAATTTTGTTGTGTGCCCCGGGCGCCATATTTCCTAGATATGCCACTGCTGACGTTTCTGAGGATTAGGCATAGGCCAGCAAGTAGTAAGCAGTTTCAGGAAGGGGGAAGGGCGGCGACAGGGTCGGAGGTGACTAACACGCAGCAGACTAGAATGTCAGTGCCCACAAAAACTTATGTAATTATACTGACAAGCCTCAGCTACTGATTTCGGTGCTTACAGTATTAAACGAATTCCTTTCTACGTGGAACCCAATACCTAATCCTGTGTGGAACGCGATGCCGTACCGGGGCTTGGACCCACGACCTTCGCAGGTCCAGTCAAATGTTTCATCCACTCGTCTATGCCATCTCTACATGTTGATTTTAAATAGTTCAGATATACATATCAGTCATGTCAGTTGACATCAGTTATATGAATTAGAATACGTTTCCAACGCAAAAAACAACCCCTGCCTGCATTCTGGGCGGTGGTTAACCCTCCGTTAAGTTTGATTAATCTCATTCATTCTCTTTCTAGAATGGAACTATTTATTCTGACGCACAACTTTCCTCGGACCAGTACAGCTCAATATCAGAGGGTTATATCCCCCTTCCACGTACGACTTCACAAACTTATAAAGCAATCGGCATATCCATTAAGTACTTGAAATCGTCAAGAATGGTCTCATCCGGCTTCGGAGCGTGCGCGGGAAAAGTATTGGGCAGTATACACACAAATCTTGATGTCTTTGTTGGAGGTGATGCATGATGGGAAGGGGTGTGTCGAAGAGGGGCTATGTTTTATGCAATAGCATAGGTTTTTAAAGAGAATGGTCTATGCTACAGAATATGCAATTATGAATGGCAGCTATAGTCATAGGTGTTAAACTATTACAACCTGATTTTGCGAACACTTGACTGAAGAAAAAAACATAACAAAAGGTATATTTATGCACACGTAATGTAACCCCTTTTTTTTGCATCAATGTCAAATGCATGGCGCAATATGAATGGCACAATTTAGGTCCATGATATTGGACACAGCCTTTGTTCTGTAATTGTTTATTATGATACAGAGATATATTTTGAATCAGCAAGACATTAAAGCAGAAATATCTCTAATGAAAATCCTTTAATACATGATATTTGTTGAGCCACAGTTTTCAAATTACTGATTAAAATTAAATTCAAGACTTTCAAAATGTTAAGATACACAAAATATTGTGAGTAATAACATGACCACAAGAAAAAAAGTAAGAAACAAATCCGAATAAGATGGGCAGTGTTTTTTTTTATATCCTTCATATGGGTTAACTTTTGAAACCTTTTTCAGTGTTTAATAACATTTCATTCGAATGGACAGATTATTTTTTAAACAGACAACATTTTGATGGAATTTTCCTGCTCCTGAAAACAGTTAACCCATAGCATACGGGAACCGAATGGTCCTTGTGTCAAGTTTATGGGAATAAGCGAGTTCAGTAGTCAACGGGTTATATAGGATTAAACTATGATACGTAGACTAAATCAAGTATTTGAATGAAGAGTCCAACCATCATCATGTCAGGATGGGTGGAAGAGGGGAAAGTCGCCGAGAGTGCGCGTTTCTCGAATTAATATTTATAGTCTTCGATTTTGTTACACTTTGCACGTTCCTCGTGTGACGTGCCGTGAATCTAATGAAGTTTTTCTAGACTTGTCAATCAGTTATATCTAGATCATGTCCACAAGGGACTGATGTTATAGTTTAACGAGTGCACTGAATAAGACCAAATGAAGGTGAATGCTGGAAAGAATAGAGAACAACAGCCGACCCCGTCTAAGTGATGTGAGAAAACGTAACTCCCATATCAATGCCAAGGACTTGGGGTTTTGTTTCTTGCCATTTTCTAAAATATATTGATAACTTATTGTTAAAGAAATTTTGTTTGATTTCATTAAGAAGAAAATCTCTTTGTGTACTATCTTCAGATCTTTTGGAGAAAAAACATGCAAACGGTCAAAATAAATTGTAATGTTTTGGACAGAAACACCTAAAACGCATAGAATTACAAATAATTAAGTAAGGAATTTTGGATTGAAATATCGGAGATTTTTGCTTTGAGGGAGTTTGAGCAAACGATTTGCAAGTAGCGAGGAGATGGGTCTGGCTATGTGCCTTCTCAAAGTGAATAAGATGAGGCCGATAGCTTCTACGGTTAGCTCGTCTTACTCTAGTTCAGCCGCTCAAGACCCTTTTTATGGCGTCACTACGTACTTCTCAACGCAAGCTTTGACTCAGTTTGCCCAAACGTTTTGGTAAACATGCCGATCGAGTTCTACCTCTGTATTCTCGGCGCAACAATCCTCCCTGCGCACTTAATCCGCAGACAAGAGTGTACGTATACCCACTCCTTCCACCTCTATTCCCTTCTAAACCGTATCTTATTCATGAGCTGGATACGGGGGATCGTGTGTTACATATACATGTTGGGTTTTGCATAGTGAGATGTCTAACCCTACTCCGAAACCTATATATGGTGCTATGAAACAATTTGCAATTCTCTGGCGCCATTGCAGGGCCACTTCACAGCAGCCATCTATAAAATGATATACCTACACTCGGAGCGACTAGGAGTCGGAGCATATAATAACCCTTGATCTACAGAATCGATGATGAAATCAAACCATCCTAATTTTCCTCGTCAATGAATACCATTTATTATTTTCTTACTACACTGATCACTCGCCTTAAAGGGATTTGGAAACTTTGTGGAGGCTTGATTTAATAAATTGTTGAATTTTTATATCTGTCTTGTATAATGATGTTCAGAAGGAAAAATGAATAGCCAGGCATAGAAAGGTTTCAAATATATAATGTTATTATTAAGATATCTATGGCCATACGCTTTAGTATAACACCGAGTCTGGCATTTCCGGTCACTTGCATATGTTTACTTTTGTGAAGCACATGATGATTTTGAAGTGCTTTTTCCCCCCTGGGCTTCATTTTTACACCATATTAAATACACTGATAGCATGTAAGGCCATGCAGACAGCTCAGATTTTATCAAGCCTCTACAAAGTTACCAAATCACTTTAATGTTCTTTCCACGATGTACGTGGTTACGACCTCCCCCCACCCCCCCCCCAAAAAAAAAATTACATCATAATTATCTGTCCCAGAAATGATGAAAAATATTCTTACGTTTGTCTGTACGTGTATACTGCGGATCAAAATATTTATGAATACTATAGACAAAAAAGTTGAAAGTTCGCACCCGCAACATGCAGTTGTAATATCATGGGTAGTTTCATTATACTTGTAATCAACTTTATAAACTGATTCATTACGTTTATAGGTAGAGAAAATGCCAGCACGCCATCTTAGTTTAATATAAGCCAAATGTAAGATTTACATAATGTAAGACCATTCCATTCTAGAAGAAAAAAATGCAAGGTAGCCAATAAAAATCATAATTATGGATGAGCTAAAATCTAATTTTCAGGCAATAGTGGCTTATGTCAGAATAGGATAATTTCATCACTGATTTCTTTCATCAAATTCATTATCTTCTTTAACTGAATATCTTCAAAATCAATCAAAGTAACATAAACAGAAGCTTTAACGTATAATTATCTGTAAAAATAAAGATAACGTTAATAAGTACAGGGAAAGTCATTTCTATCATCAGAAGAAATTCGGATCAAGAATGGACCCTTCTGGTACTTCACACTGGACAGTTTTCAATATGCATATTGGATTCGACTCCACTTACTGTTAACTGTTAAAATTAGTGAGGTAAACAGGTAAATGGATAAAGATTGAAATCGTCTGCTCCTTACATTGTGGTTGATAGAATTCAGTCGTTATTTTTTTATATAGATAGAACACTTCTATATTTATGTTGTTAGTTCAATGGGGTTTTAGAACGTATTTCGAAGTTTCCTTGGCTTGATTGATATTAGTTTTAATACAGTTGAAGGTGTTGTGAACCTCCTTCTAGACTGGAAGATATTTTTTGCTGGAAACATTTATCCATAAAAGATCGTAAATCAAATATAACTATGTTCTATTAAGAATAGTATCAGTAGAGGTGTTGTGGATCAGTGGATAAGTCCCCGGACTGTGAACCATGAGGTCCGGGGTTCGAATCCCACCGCAGCACTAGCGTCCTTTGGCAAGACGTTAATCTACATTTGCCACTCTCCACCCAGGTGTTAAATGGGTACCCGGTAGGATGGCGAAAGGTAATGTCCTTTGCTTAGCAATTTGAGCGTCACTGTACAGCCCATTGCTGGAATACTCCCCAGGGAGCGGAGAATGTGCATACATTGTGTGCGGGCATGCCAGTATCCGATCACCGGGGGTAATAATAATGACTACCTGTTATTGTTAAGCGCTTAGAGACATCGTCGATGTATTAGGCGCTATATAAAAGCGGAATAGTATTATTATCACAGACTGGGAACGCAAATGCTGTGGGGTTAGAGCAGGGAACGGCACTTACTAGTATGTCATGGCACTTTATCTACGTTGCTTCTCCCTACCCAGGTGCTAAATGGGTAGCCTGTAGGATGCAAACATAGACTACTAGTTGCATGTACGCGCCTGTCAATGGTTGAATAGCGACTGGCTTCCCAGTAGAGAGTGTGCGCTGATGTCAAGTGCATAATCGTCACTGAATCCAGTGACCAGGGGAGCGTCTCATCAAGACGTGTTTTGTCAGTGATTTTTACCGACAACTGTTATAAGCTACTGAAGTCCTTGCATCTGATTTGCAATTTGTCGGTAAAAATCACTGACAAAACACTTGATGAAACGCTTCCCGGGTCAGTCAGCAACCGATGAGGCATTGTAAGAGAATGATTATATAAAGAGTATTGTGAACTAACCCTACTACTCATCTTCAAGGATGATTAGACGATCCCGCGATCAGCAGTTGCCCCCACACATTTGAATACTATCGAGAGTTCTGGCATTTTAACGTTTCGTTATTTCGGTGAGAATTAGAAACCCGTGGCAATTTACTTCAAAGTGATTAATTTTGTTACCGACATGCTACCACTCTTATTTTTTTCCTTTTCATTTCTAAAAGCGTGGATTTTGTCAAGTTCGCAAAAGCCACCTTTAAAAGATCACTAAAAACGTACTTTTCCGCAAGTAATTTTAATGTGATCTGATTATTGAGCTTCTCTCGAACTCTGTGATTTTATGGTACTTTTGAGCGGCAATAACAATTCGATATTTTTATTTTTGTATATATTAGTACTGACGTAGGGAGGATTGAGGTCTGATACTTCATGATGCTTTATCGATTTTACGTCTTTGTTTTAAAATAGTGTCAGAACATTAATTATGGCATTATTTATCGCACTTTATTTTATAGATTTATATGGTGCACATTATAAATTCATCTCTATTAATATTATGATCCCTGTTTCTATTATCTTCTTTTATGTCTGTATCTCCCACTACTCACACACACACACACTCACACACACACTTTTTTGTTTTTCAATAATCTTTATTCAATTTTTATATATAAAACACACACACACACACACACACACACACCCACACACACATCACATCCTTAGCTCTTAGATGTTATCTCCTCATTCCAGCTCCACAAAAAAGCATCTTTTTTGCCCCGCCTCACGCAGACGACGGCGTTCGCCCTGCTGTAAATTTGATCCCCTTGGAGAGCACTGGAGTGTCCGCGGTTCCCGCTCGGTTCCGTCGTGAAAACGACGTGCACCCGCGGCCGGCGTAGCGAGCGGGAAATCCGGTAGTACTCCACAATGCATTAAGCCCGAGAGCTGCGCCACAAGCGGCAAGTAGAAGGCCAACAAGATGGGGGAAGCGTGAGTAAGTAGTATCATTGAAACAGAAAGAAGAGAGAGAGAGAGAGAAAGACAGAGACAGCGAGAGAGGGAGAGAGAAAGAGAAAGAGAGAGTGATAACATAAAAAGTGTTCAAAATAGCTTGCCGAAATCGACACGTAGATGCACTAATTAAGTCCTTCCATTGAATTCGATGTCAAAAACTGGTGAGGCATCAAGCGACCATTAACTGCATTTTAGCAGCCGTTTTTCATAAGTGCTTTTTAAATGATTACACTGCAACAATCAGGAGGCCTGTGTCTGTAACACACATGATGCAGTTAGCATTTTCACACTTAGTCTCTTGCTATCTGTACATTGGTAAATGATTTATTGGCCCGGGAATGCGATTTCAAGTTATTATAAGCCCTTGAGATAATAGAATGTCCAAGCAAAACAATGCGCATAAAAATTGGTAAAATAATGTGATATTTTTTTTCTAAACAACTGAAGTGCACACACCCTCCTCCCCCATGCTTGATGAAACTGTTCATGATGGTAAACTAAATATTTGTATTATTATTATTATTATTTTCACTTGTGCACTAAAATAAACTTCAATACCTGGCCTAGAAGATATTATACTAAAGAGAATTGAAATAACTCCATCCATATTTCGGAGTTGATTTTAGATCATTGCCCATCCCTATGATAACCCAGGGTTATTTTCTTTATTTTCATTTTTTAAACAAATAATTATTAACAAAGTTAAATTTCAATACAGGCCTTTTCGATATCTGCATGATGTTATACGTTCATACCCAATGGTCCGAAAAGATCACCCCAAACCGATTATGGTATGGATAATGGATAATACCGACCATCACAATAGGTGGAAAATAAGCCTACGCTAGCCCTCTATGGTCATGACTTTAGGCGGTGCAAGGAAGCATTTTTTAAGTATACATTTGGAACAATGTTTAGTTCTTGTGAAATATATACTTGCATAATATGCTTGTTTGCTCGTGTGCTATTTGGATTGAAGCTAAACCTACTAATTGTATTCACCATGTTCACCGTAGTCAGGGAAATGTAACTTAGATAACGGTTGATATTTTCCAGCAACATTCTCTATTTTGCACGACATAATTATTTTACCATTCAGATCCGA
The DNA here is from genome assembly GCA_025617745.1 of Heliocidaris erythrogramma. Lineage (NCBI taxonomy): Eukaryota > Metazoa > Echinodermata > Echinoidea > Camarodonta > Echinometridae > Heliocidaris > Heliocidaris erythrogramma. Next base: position 30,041,041 of record CM046868.1, read on the forward strand.
CGAACCTTTTTTTTGTGATACCCCTATGAACTGAATGTTCCTATAGTTTAGGATGCTAATTCATCCCCAAATGAACAGAACATTTAAACTGTGATTGAAAGGTACACATATTTGAGGAATGATCATGATATTCCTGTCTATAGAATAGAGCATGCCATGCGATATCCAGCAAGAAGGGAAACGACATGAACAAAGGGATCTGTAGAGGGCGACATATAAGAGAACATTTTCCTTGAAGTTGAGTATGTGACACGGATGGCAGTCGGCATGCCTTTTTCCATGTAAGATTTAGCAAAACGTGAAACGAAGAATTGAATCATTTACTAAATCTTTTCATTGGATATACATATAATACCATAAACCATTTCATACAAAAATATAGGACATTCACCTTCAAACTTATTAGAGCTTCAGTTTTTTTACAGCAAGTGCTGTTAAATTTAATCGCAAAAAATTAACACGATAGCGAATACTCTTCGAGAATTTTTGTTATATATTTGTATATGCCATAGAAATTATGTTTGGAGTAATACGTCAATGTAATGTTTGCACATTGCAAAAGGGGGTGAAAAAAGGCTTCTGGAATTGCCTTATATTGATTTGTCCCTAGTCTGTGCGATTGTATTCATTCATTTTTGCCTTCTTTTTTTGTACTCCCATGGCTTCCGTATAAAATGTTCTCGTAGTTTTTTGCTGAAATTCATAGGAAAGTAAAGTTCAGGACTTTAATAGCATTCGGCGGATATTGAGACTTGACAAGAATTGATATTTGTTCTGGCTAGTATCAACAAAGCTGAGGACCGTTTAAAATTTACCGATGAAAAAAGTCTCCCCAATTAAATATTTCAAAATATTTTCAGGAACTATTCATACCTTAGGATAGCTTAGGGTCTCTTATATCCAATGACACCAAAATATCTCACAATATTTTACGCTTGAGTGAGCATAAGTCACTTTTGTGAAATGGTGAAAAATTCATACTTGACAAGAATTGGTATTTGTTCTGGCTGGTATCAGCAAAGTCGAGGGTCATGAAAGGGCTTAGAAATGTTCGTATATTGATCAATAATAGACAAGTTATGAACGACAGGGTTTGTTCTCTGTATGTATTCATGTATCTCATTTACATTTTTATGCTTCAGTGAGCAATTAACTGCTTTATGGAATGTTTTATTTTTTCATTACCACCATTTAATTACAATACATTTTTTAATACAATGATATTTACATATAATGAAGAAAAACGTTGTTTATGTTCTGGCTGGTATCAGCAAAGTTGGTAGTCATGAACAGGTTTACAATTTTTTATAATCTAATTATTAAAAGACAATTTATGAAAGAACAGAATATGTCCACTATATGTCCTGATATATCTCATCGAAATTTTATGGCTAATTGAGCAAACCAGGTGAAATTAAAAGACTCACCTAAAGTAACATTTTGAAACAAAAGTAGTTAATTGCTCACTCAAGCATAAGATTATAATGGGACGTGTAAGTATGTACAGGAAACCAAGCCTGTTATTTCATAAATTATCTTTTATGGACATTTCGAGGCCTTTTCATGACTCTCAACTTTGATTAGATTTGATTTGATTTATTTTTCTTCTGCATTCATATAAGTACAACATTTTCGGTAAGATATTAAAAATAAAATACAAAAGTACTTTTTGACAATGAATCATAAATAAACAAGTATATGTAACAATCATTTTTCAAAAATAGACACGAAATGATGAATTGTCAAATTATTGTAATTCATCAAAATATAAAATCATTGGCGGAAGAAGGACTGCCATTATAAGCAATTTGCTTGAGAATATGGTAGCCGCAGACAAATATTGTGAAATAGCTAAAACATGTTTAAATAAGCAGAATGGATAAATAATTGAAATCCTAAGTTTAAAGTATATTGATGATGATGATGATGATAATAACTGTGATGATGATAATAACTGTGATGATGATGATGAAGAGTTGACACAGAAATTTTACCTTGTATATTCAGATAGTAAAATCGTTCTAACTTTGGTTTTAAATCAGTAAAGGGAACAACAGGGAACCGTAAAATATTGAGATATGTTAGTGCCAACTGATAGAAGGGACCCTTAGCTATCCACAGGTATGAACATTTCCTTGAAATATTTTGAAAGATATATTTGGGGAGACTTTTTCCAACTGTTAACTTTTTTTCTGGGAAGCACTGTATAATATGTTTCAGTAATAAGATCCGCAATTATATATTAATCCTAGACCGCAGTGGCTTTTTGATATACCACATCCGTGATATCGTTTTAGCAAGGATTTTTTTTTCTTTAATCAAACCCTCTGAAATGAAAAGAAAAAAAAAAGTACGGTGATTTGAATAGATAAGGCTTTTCCCTACACTCTTAGAAATATTGGGCAAAATTTTACCCAAATTTTACCCAACATGAGGGTCCTTATGAGTCCGACCAACTTTTGGGTAAACTTTACCAATTTCATTCTTATTTTTGACCAATGTTGGGTAAATGCATGTAAAAGTTGAGCAAGATTTAACCAACCTATGCCCAATCTTCATTTACCCAGTGGCATTTACCCAACATTTCTAAGAGTGTACCCCCATTTTTTATAGGCGGTTATGTGGGGACGGTGCAGGAATTACTATCTTTATATGAACGATCAAGCTAACTTGACCAGGACTAATCCATACTACTGGACCATTGGATATATCAACATTTAATAGTCAAAACTTTTTAAAGTGATACGAGTTGAATTTATGCACAATTCAAAGATCTATATGGTGTCATTCTTCTTCTTATTTACGAAAATATATCAGTAATTTTTAAATGCCATGCCAGTTAAATCCACGGTCCCGGCTGGAAATCCATACTTTTTATAAAGATATCCCTAATAGAGTCTCCATACTGAAATGAACCCATTAAAATGCAAAAGCTTCTTGAATTTTCGGAAGTACATAATTTATTTAATCTGTATTGAAATACCATAAAGGCTTTTATATTGGTTTTCACCAAAAATAAATATAGAAATTTAGACATTTCTTATGGTTTTTAATGTCATACAAGCATTTGAATCATGATGCAGAATGATATTTAGGCAACTTTTACTTTGACACATTGTAGTAAACACCTGTTAATCGTTTGTAATTCATCTCTATACAAATAACCATATTAGGAGATATCAAGACATTTTGGCTCATGACGCAGATGACCCACCTAAATTCTTCGTTTGAGTCTTCAGTTTGTAAGTTCACTGAAGATGTCATGGGTATCATGAAAAACATATATGCCTGATCGTTTTCCCTTACAGTACAAGCATCTATAAAGTAATGTAATCAGTTGTCATGTGATGTGGACATCATTTCTTCGTATACATACATTTTGTGGAAGTATTAGGTGACTGTTGCAACTGGTCGTCAAAGCTAACTTCTAGCAGTAACATCCGGACGTGGTACAATGTTGTACCAAAGCGACCACATTTGGATGTTAAAGAAGTGTAGGAAAAAGAGAAAACAAATCTTCTTTTTTCATCGTCATGGACTTGTTCAAATATTATTCCGAAAACAGCCAACCCCGTATTCATATCCGTATAGGAACAGGGGTAAATCGTGGTCATGGAGTCACGGTAATCGATTACAATCGATTTCAATCTGAAACAAAAAGAAGTTCGGGTAAATCCATGCACGATGGAACATAATTTTACAGGGTAAATTTGAGACAGAAGTTGTTGGGATTCATAAAGTCATAATTTTTACAACGTTGGGTCAGAGACAAAGCATGTGAAAAAAAAATTCGATAAAATAATTTCTCCATTTGGACTGGAGTACCATAAATCGCTAAGAAAATAGAATTGAAGCTCTACAAATTTTTACAATTTTTACGTTTTAACATTTAATAGTAAAGTGCATTATAAAATAAATATTTGTAAAAGTCGGATCAGTAATAAAAGATGATTACATCTATAATCTTGTTTCTGAAAAAAAACAGCCGGACTTGGCAGGATGTTGTACCACAGCGACCACAGTTAAATGTTAAAAAAAATAAAGGAAAAGGGATTTGTTTGACATTGCTTCCACCTAAAAGTGTCAGCAAATCTTCTTTATTGAACGTCTTGAACTTGGTCAAATATTAGTCCGAAAACAGCCCATCCTGTATTCCTGTCCCTACAGTGCGTCCCAGGAAAAAAAGTTAACAGTTAGAAAAAACTCCCCAAATACATATTTCAAAATATTTGAAGCAAAAATTTCATACAAGTCATGTGGAATGCTTAGGGTCTCTTCTATTAAAGGGATACGCCACCGGGCGGCCGTGGGGAAAGTCAGGATTGCGTAAGCCCCATTCACCCGTACACAAAGTTTGTGCGTCGAACGCGTCCGTTGGACTAAGTGGGATTACATTTCGACTGCACGAAGCCGACCGAAGCTCGCACGAGAGCTCGAGCTCAGATGGAGCGTACATGTTTGTGCGGCGACCAGTCTACCCGAGGTTTGCGCCCCGAGGGGCAACGGCATGATCAGTTAACGATCACGGTGCCCTCTCGCGGCATTAAAACGTCCACAATCTGCGGTTGAGTATCCCTTTAAATGACACCTAAAGACCTGGCAATATTCTACGCTCGAGTAAGCAAAGGCAACTTTTGTGAAAAGGTGAAAAATCCATACTTCCAGACAAGAATTGGTATTTGTTCTGGCTGGTATCAGCAAAGTCGAGGGTCATGGAAGGGCTTAGAAATGTTCGTATATTGATCAATAATAGACAAGTTATGAACGACAGGGTTTGTTCTCTGTATGTATTCATGTATCTCATTTACATTTTATGCTTCAGTGAGCAATTAACTGCTTTATGGAATGTTTTGAAATATCAATTTAGGCGAGTCTTTTTTAATTAAAGCTGGTTTTCTAAGTCAACCATCAAGTTTTGATGGGATATGTTAGGGCATACAGAAAACTAACACTATATTCTTTCATAAATTGTCTTTTAATGATCAGAATATGAACGTTTCTAAGCCTTTTCAAGACTCTCAACTTTGCTGATAACAGCTAGAACCAATACAAATGTTTGTCAACCATGGATTTTACACCATTGCACAATGGCTTTTGCTCACTCAAGCGTAAAATATCGCTAGATGTTTTGGTGTCATCTGAGAGATCCTAAGCTATCCATAGGTATGACAATTTAATGAACATACTGGAAATGTTCATTTGGGGAGTTTTTTAACGCTTCTCAAATTTGTTGATACCAGCCATAAGAAATACCAATTCTTGTCAAGTCTGAATGTTTCACCCTTTCGCAAACGTCACTTTTGCTTACTCAAGCTGAAAGTATCGCCAGATTTTTTTTGTGTCATTTGATAAAAGAGACCCTAAGCTATCCACAAGTATGGACATTTCCTACAAATATCTTGAAATATTTATTTGGGGAGACTTTTCCTGTTTTTTCTGTTTTTTTTCTGGGACGCACTGTACCAGAGTAGGGATAAATAATGGGCATGAAGTCTATCAGGAATAGGTTACATCGGTAAGAAAATAAACCTAAAGCTCTACAAATTAATATTTATTTGTTAACATTTAACAGTAATGCACATAGAAAATAAATAATGACAAAAGTTAGAGGAGTAACAACAGAAGAATATTTCTATGATATTGTTTTACATTTTTAAAGGACCATTGTTATGTTAAATGTGGGCTTCATGAATAACTATCTTATATTACGGCAACTTTGAAAATGAAAGAAAAAAGTTTTAGGTTACAATTCATGTTTATCATTCTCAAAATAGAGGATTTCATACACAGAACATTTCCTCTAAAAAAGATTCTATCCGGCCCTACAAATTTCCCTAACGTTCAAGAACCAACCATCTGTCTTACCAATCCTCATTATACACTCAGCAAGAACAAAAAAAAGAAAGAAAGTGGACACTCTTTCATTTTCCTATGAACCGTCAATTACATATAATGATTATATATCCAATTAAAAGTAAATTAATACTCTATAACCATCAAATTAGATCAAGTTTTGAACTTTCACGCTTGGATGGGCACGTTCATTTAAATGTTAGAAGTTGTGATTAAGAAAATTGCAAGAAAACAACAACAAGTAGCCATTTAAATTTTGATGAGCATTTCCATTTCGTAGAGTCAAATTAAATCAATGAAAAAGAAAATCATGAGAAACACTAAAATTTGTGCTTACGCTTGTCAAACCCACACAGTCCTGAGACTACAGTTGACATCCAAAGCTCAGGGGTGGTATTCATATTAAAAACGCGCATTAAATTAGAGTTTTACTTAGCATTTGGATTGGTTAAGTAAACTGGATGGATATTTAAAGTTAATTACTGATGAAAGTAGTGATGTGAACATGACAAATATATCTCATTTACTAGGCTGTAACCAAAACAAGCTGTGGTAAATTTGAGGGATCTCTAATCTATTAGTCCATTTTCTATCAATTTTGGACAAAAAAGTGTGTTAAACCGCACGTCACATTAAGCTGCTTTTTGCCAGTTTAAATTCTGCAATCAAAATGGAAAAAGAAAAATACTCTTTGAAGTATCAGGCCATTACAAGTAGATCATCTTTACATAGAATTGAAACCGGCAAAGTTGCTCTTGAGAGCCTAGAGAAGGTCATTTCACAGGAAATCAAAAAAATTTGTAAAAACAAAAAAAAACTTCCCCTTAATCAAATTGGCGTAACTTCTTAACGAAAGGGTTGTGAGCAAAATAACTTTGCAAGAGTATTCTTACCCTTATTGACTCACCTCCCTGTAAAATGAGATTGGTCCATGCATGAGTGGGCAAACATTAAAGGCAAAAATGTCCTTTTTCAAAAGTCACAAGGGTCATATTTTATGCTGTATTAACTGTACATTATAGCATTTCTTGGGCGATTTTTAAAGTGTGCTCACTCAACCATGACACGATGACAACCTCTTATGTTCACACAATATGTGATGATACATTTTGATAAATATGGAGTTTTTTCTTCAATAAACTGAATGGATTTTGCGGTTTCAAATTCACGAGGGTTGATTTTTTTTTAAATTGTGCTCACCCAACCATAATAATGAGAAAAGTGTCGGGATAGCGATGGATAATAAAACAACAACAACACATAATATGCACCAGAAACCGAATTCGCCAAAATCCCGTTTCACAGAATACCCAAAATGACTCTTGTGACTTTTTAAAAGTGACAATTTTGCCTTTACTATTTGCTCACTCACGTTATGGCATAAGGGGCATTGTTTCAGATTGGTTTCGACAAATTTGATACGTCAGCAATATGTCTGTATTGAGAATTGCATGTCGCAATTCAGAAATATTAATTGTGGTGTTCCACAGGGTTCTATTCTAGACCCTGTACTTTTTATTTTGTATATAAATGACTTTCATAGATCATCAAATTTATTGACTTTTATTATGTATGAAGATGACACTAATCTATTTTCACGGCATAAAAGCCTAGAAACTATATGTAATGTGATTATTATTCTGAACTGGATTCAGTTGCAAAATGAATTAAAGCTAACAAGTTATCACTAAATCTAGAAAAAACAAATTACCTGTATACTTTTAACGAAATACCTCATCCGATTTTCACAGATAATATAAAAATACAAAAGGTGATTGAAACAAAATTTCTAGGCATCATATTAATAATGTATGTAAATTGATATCCATAAACATAGGTATGATTAATAAACTAGAAATGGTCTTTTCCGCCAAACATACTTCCATCACTATACTCCACACTATTTTTAACATATCTAAATTATGGAATATTAGCCTGGGGAAACAGTGCGGCATGCCTGTTAGACAGAGTTTTTTTTTTATTATAGAAATATACGAATTATAAGTAATGTTAATTATCGCCACCACACTGATGGTCTTTTTCACTCTAAAAATGTACTAAGAATTTATGATATTTACCGCCTCAATCTTGCTGTACTTATGTTTCAGTATCATAATCATGAATTGCGCACTGTGTTCAATAATATATTTACAGCAAATAATGAGATCCATCATTATCCCACTAGACAAATCAATCTATATCACTTGCCAAGAACTCGTACAGCATTAACCCAGAATAGATGATCTTTGAAGGTTTGCATGGTGTGAAAGGTTGAAAAGGTTTTTCAATGCCTTCTCTTCGATGGAAAGTGTGTTATGCCTATGATTTGTTTGCTTTCCATGGCCATGTATCTGTCTTCTTCTTTCTCCCTTTTATTGGGCATATTATGCATGATTGTCCAGTCTAAATTTTTTTATGTACTGTATTCATGATTTATCTTTTGCCAGGGACCAGCGCTTCCACAAGCTATGCTTCTATGCTGGTCTCTGCTATCATTCTCATTTTCATAAAATTAATCTAATGTAGTCTTCATTACTGTTACTTTTGTTTCTTAAAACTCAAACTTTAATGCACTTTATTTTGCTTGGAATGATCGAAAACGTTTCTGCACTAAGTTGTGTTGTTAATTATATTGTAATTATAATATCATAATTGATAGGATTGAAGTAAATTGGGTTCGAATCCCGGTCGGGGCATTGTAATTTTCCCACATTTACTTTCTTTATAATTATATTGTATATTATTGACTGCACAATACATATTGTTATATACAGCCCTGGAAAATATTATTAGACCAAGTTTCTGCATTCAAACTAATGAAAATGATTTGTCTTTGTATTTCATTGAATGAATAACAAATTCTAGCAATTGTCCCTTGATTTTATGATATTTTATTTCTTTTTTACCACAAATAATAACACTTTCAGTAACTATTCTTGGTATAATATTTTTTCCATGGCTGTACATTTACTTTGAAAAATGAAAATGTAATGATCAGAAATAAAATCTAAATCTGAAATCTGAAAACAATCATGCATGACTCAATGGATCAATCTCATTTCCACAGAAAAGTTAGTCAAAAGTGTAAGAACACTCCTGCCAAGTTATTGTGCTCAGCATTTATCTCTATTTATCATTATTTCAAGACTGTAAAAATGTTAAAAGTATATGGAGCTGGAATGCTCCATAATTGTAGCCTTTAAAGTAGGTATTCAAAGAAAATCACAAATATGGCAATTAATGTATCACTAGAAACTGGGAAGCTTACAGATGGCAATCGTGTAAGTTTTATGTCAACTGCGTATCTGATGATTATAAAAACAACACAAATAAAAGCTCTTCTCAGCATCTGGAATATCCGAGGATTCGCCAGAAATATAGCCATGTTTTGATGTCGTCACACTCGGGATCGATCCTGCTTAAGCAGACGACGTCCTATAATGAATGAACGTAATTGCAATGCAATTATTTATCAAATTATAAAGAGTTTGGTGTATTTAAACATGACCTTATTTCACACCATTATAAAGGGAAAGTGAAACTGATTCTGATAGCTAAAACCGTTTGATTGTAAATACACAGGAGAAGGGTCAATGATCAATGAAATAAACCCCACTTTCAAATTGAAAAGCCCTCCGAATAATAGCAGGATGGTATTCGTTCCCTCTTGAAACGCCGAACATGCCCCGGTGCAAGCAGCTGAAGATACAATGGCGTCTTATTTTGTTTACAAGTGACTGATTCCTTTATTTTTTTAACGCTGCATTTTCATCAAAATAATACCATACAAGAAGTTAAGAGTGAGGCAACAGACTAACATTAAGACTGACGCTAGTGAAGGAAGAGAAATAAGTGAAGAGGAGATGACAAAATAGGCTCTGAAAAATGTGTAAGATGTTATGGGACATCGTCTGCTTAGACAGGACTGGTCCATGGTGTGTCGTCACATATCTCAGCAGCGTTCGAGGAGCTCTTCAGCTGCTATATCGGGGGCTGTATTTTACCGTTTTATAATTGATAATAATCATTACTTCAAATGTTTCCAAGCGTTGAATTTGGATAACCTTGTTTAATTTATGCCATCTATGCAATAATAAGTATTAAGCCAATATTTAAAATCATTAAAGTTCTACTTTAAGAAAATAATACGTAGAGTAACAGTCACCAGCGAATTTCGAAGTTCAAATTTTACCAAAAACAGCAACAGCGCCCACATGGTTTAGACAGTGGCATGTTGCATGGTAACTAGGGCGCTTAAGAAATGAACAGGTGTGTAGCGTTGGAGAGATACGCCTGCACATTATGAATAATAACAACGTCTTTTGATTATAGATCACCATATCAACAAGTAAAAGCACAAGAGTGACTTGCATTTCATAAATGTCAACTTCACTTTTTATATCAACAGGAACACTTATCATACATAAGTAACATCTTGATAAAAGGAAGATTGTGGTATTCTTGCGGCATAAAGAAAACTATGACTTCGCATATGTATTAGATTGTTCTTAGATCATCAATATTACAGATGGAACCCAATTCTTTTTTTAATTTGTAAAAGCGTAAGTGAAATGATTATATATAGGGTACTTGTATGATTAAAAATAATCCTTTAGAGAAATTGAAATTCACGAATTTTTCAGTACAGGGCAAATGGAAGAGGAGCTTGCAAGACACATCACGGAGTTCCCAATTTGATTGATTACAACTTACAAAATTCATAACTTTCTTATTTCTTATCGGGGTTTGCTCAAACTTTCATTGATCTGTTTTATTCTTTCGGTTTCTTTTAAAATGAATTTGATATCAAGATGGACTTCCCCTTTAACACAAAAATATGTCATGTGTCATGTATATCAGGAATAAATGAGTGTAGCTTTGTGCATCATTATCGAATGTTTATTTCTATATTCATATCATCTTTTTATCATTTGAGGTATTGATTTAGAAAACAGCATATATCTATCATTGTTTTTATCATTTATACGAGTATCAATGAGTGAATGTATGCAAGTATATACATCTTCCCAAAATATTTGTGATAATGTTCTAAATAAAGGGAACTGGAATAATAAAAGTATTGTTTGCAGTCTTATAATGTAAAATGAACATATGAAAAGGGAAACGGAGCATAAAGCTTTAAGACAGGGGGTGTATTTAAGGAAGAAGTGAGAAAAATACAGTAGATAATGAATGAGTAATGAGATTCAATTACTTTTTCAAAATGCTTTTGAATAAAAGGAACCGGAAATAAAAGCAAGGTAGAATATTGTAGCAGGATTTGCACTCTAAGAATATAGAATAACTAGATATGAAGGGAAGCGGAGCTTAGTAGAGGCGGGGCGGACAGGTGGAGGAGATGAGAAAAGAAAAAAGTAGATAACGAAAATTAAAGAAAATGACACTTCCGAATTATTAAAGTTCCATTCCGGATGTCTAAGGCTGGTAGACTATACGTCTAATAGATTAAAATGATACGGAAATAGCATTAACGGTAAATAAAACAGATACAACGATCAGGAGGGTATTCCCCTGTTACACGCTTTACAGCCTACCAACGTTTGATGACGTCACGAGATAACTTTCGACCCGTGTAGGTTCGCAGAAGTTAGGCGGGATCACGGAATAACTGGCTGCCAATACGCATGCACTGATTGCAAGTCCATGCCCGTACGTAACGCATTGCCCTAAAAAGGGAGACATTGCCTCATCGTTTTCCAACATACCACTGCCGTTTCGTTTTTTGAGTTGTTGCAACGGGTTTTTTTGTTTTCTACAACCTTGTTCCGAGAAAGAAAAATGTCAACGGTTTGGGCTATAGCTTATAAGTACCTGTGGCCCTTGCGAATGTCCAGCACAGTTAGACGAGACACAGGGTCGTCAGAAATAACATCGTTTCTAATTCTCACTGTAATTACCACTGTTTACCGCAAAATACAACGCAACTGCAATACCACAGCGACACTGCATAACCCGAATCCGCGTTTGAAATTAACACTGTATTTGTAGCTCTTGTTTCATCTCCTGATATTCATTGTGAATATTCAATTGAATTACTCAACTATGACGACTTCATTTCAGGGTAAGTGATTAAATGTATTCTTCAATTTTCTATTTTCATTATTCCTTCCATATTTTTTTTTTCTGTCACAAATATTTCATTCACCAAATTAAACAAAGATTGTGATCTTTGATTATACAGATTGTTGATCAATACACAAAGTTATGTCACGATTCAACGTAGGTTAAGTAAATACATTTACTAGAAATACCCCTGGCTCCTTCTCTCTCTCTCTCTCTCTCTCTCTCTCTCTTTCTCTGTCTTTCTCCGTTGTAGTCCATGTTCTTTGCCAGGGCAACGGGCAACACTACACAGATGTGTGCCTTAGGAAGCCAAACTCCCTACAATACACACTCCGCTTTTCAAATTTTGGAATAAATAACAAGACGTTATAATTTTCGTCATCCTGTCAATTCCATCTGGTAGATATAGTATGTAATGGTCTCTAAGGTCACAAAGAGCTTAAAAGAGATTTATGAGATCCTCATTCGCTTGTTGTAGGACAAAGTAAGGCCACATGTGGTTTTAAGGAACTATTCCTATTGGAAAAAAAGGTGGAGTTCTGTCTGATGTAAAATTTTAAATCTTATCTTAGAAGCTGATTCGGACTTTAGAGAAAGTCTGAAAGAGTTACAAGTTATCAGAACAGGTAGGAGAGAAAAATATCCTTCCCAGCAGCAATTGAAAATTACGGATTTTTTGGGGGGACAAAACAAAAGAAGTTACCATCTATTTGTAGCTTGATAACTTAATCTAGGTTTATGAAGACGATCATCAGGTATTTAAATATAATCTTTAATTTAAAGGACTTGAATTTCACAACTGTTACAGAGTTGTAATATATATTTTAGAATATTCCACACCAAGCATGACGTGGGATCAAATGCATTTATTAGGAACCATTATCATGACATCAGGGCAATTCAAAAGCAGACAAAATATCAAAATTCCACAAAATTTATGTTCATACATTATAAGTAGGACCACGTGTATCGTAAATTTGCCATAGAATTTGGACGGTTTCGTCTCGGCAGACCAAGTTCATGGTAAAAACACCTCATGGTTCCTACACGTTTTCCCATATTTCACTAGTCGTCGAAAGAACTTATTCTCGACGGGGGACTGAGACGGTAAGAGTCAGTAGGTCGAAGCACTCTTGCCCCGATTTTTCCCTCACTCTCATTCGCTCTCTTCTCTTTCGTAAAACACTCCAAGGGGTTACCACTTACCAGGCAAAGCTTTACCTAATACCCGGCCTCCTTGATCATTCAAAGTTTGCCTATTTTCTCTGTCTCTCAGTTCGATCTGTACAGTAGTGATTTGGCCGATGTGTAAGGTAACTTCCTATTCAATACCCTGCCGTGATCTCGGTACAGGCTCAGCCTAATCATCATACCGCGCAAGCTCACATTTTGAAAAAGTGTAAGCCTGGAGTAATGATCAAAGCCGATAACTCAAAATATTTGTCTTCTATTTCTTTTCTTTAAAGTTAACTGAAGTGTAAAAGTCAAATTAAGGACAATTCAATACCATTGTGTGCATGCCATAGACATCATGTTCGGATTACGTTATACGTCATTGTAATGTCTGCACATTTCGATAGGTATTGGACAGGGCTATAGAATCTCAAATGTCAAATATCGCAAGATATGCATGAGAGGATATCCCTACAGACAACTGTTAATTTGATAAAGCAATTGGTGGGGAGGGGAGGGGGGGGGGGGGTAAGTAGTAGTACCTTCATTCCTGCTTTCTCTATATCCCAAAGGGCAGGAAACAGGTACCTGAGGCTCTCAGTCTACTGAATTTAGTCATTTCCACCTCAGGTATTGCGTAAGATATAGGACGCAACTGTCACGAGCACCATGTCGAACACCGGCAGATGACGAACAGTATTTGGCACATGTTAATTAGAACTAAAAAGGGCATTCATTGATATTTACATAAGTATACAATTATGTAGTTAAAAAAGAAAAGCTGAAAAAATTTCCATTCATGAGTTTCTTTCACAACACATTTACCGCTATTTCCCTCCGGTATCTATACATTTCTGTACGTTGTACATCTTCTAAACTTTCATTTAGTCGCTTTTATTAGTATGATACGTTTTAAAAAATAAAGTAAATTACATTCAGTTGTTACGGTATCAAACGAGTAGCAGTCGAAAGAATTTAAAGTTTAAACCTAACATCAGTGAGTACTTTCTGAATGAAACAGAAAGAAGTTATGGAATTCTTTATAGTAAAGTATTCTAAATACAGTTAATAACACAAAAAAGGCTTATTCTATTAAATATTTGTAAATTTTTACATGGGAAGTCCCATACTAATATGTCTTCTTGCTTAGACAATTAAAGTTTCTTTTATTTGCCCATGTCTGATTTTGAAAGAGTGCCCCTAAAAAGGTCCAATGTCACGTCGTATGCTGAGAATGAGCTAGATAAGAAATCAATCCAAGCACATTGAATGTACGAGAGAAGAAAACTCGAATGGCATCTCGAGCGATATTAAAATTCAAAAATTTTGCCAGTCCACGAGGCCCAAAAGGTGTGGTAATTTGGTGGAGAAGGTCGGTATACGGATAGGTATAGCGGAGAGATATATCTGAAACATGATTACCAAAGTGGAGTATTTGAATTATGAACTCTGTATCCAGTTTGCCATGACTAAGTTTGCCATAACTGAAATCCACAAGATAATTATGCGTCTTTACTTTTTGTCTTATATGTTTTTAGATCATCCATACATTTTTATTAGAACTTGCCCGTTTATGCCGTTTATGGCATGTAGTTAGATACGAAACTATATTCGTCTGTTTGGAGCCAGAAGGGCGTTAAGTCATAATATTTTAACACAGAGTTTAACGTCCTTCTGGCTCTCAACATACGAGAATCATCAAGTCAAGAGTGGGGGAAATCAGCGCTTGTATAAATAAAGTTCAGATTACATTATACATTACTTTCAATTTCAAATCAGTAGAAAATCGATCTCAGATTATTTGAGTATAATGCTTAATTTTCTATTTCAATTCTTGTAAACCATAAAATAATGTGCCCACAAGATAAACTGTGATTTTCAACTAAGGTGATAAATGATTTTCATTTATTGATCAACATGCTGCAAAAGTTATACAATAGAAATAGCAATGGAAATTTTGTATTTTTACTATTTGATCTGCTTCCAAGAAATTATGTTTACAATTGAAAAAAAGAGAAGAAACTAAACAGTAACAAACTAAATATATGTAAATTTCGAACCGTCGGGGATTTGAAAAAATATATATATATATAACTTGTTCCAAGTAATCATACATTGCTATGATCTAATGACGCAATGTCATTCAGGTCATTTGCGAGTATTTAAAGAGTGGATAATTAAAATTCATTCAGTTCATGTTTAACGGCAACTCTGTTCGCGTCGAGTTTTTTATCTCTCGAGAATTATTGGGAACAATCATGGAACGTAATTCTATCTTTTTGAACTGCTCTCTTTTTGCAGCCCTTCAACGGTTTATGCTGGTAGCTTTCTGCTCCTTTGTCGTATCATCAGCGAACCCTATAACGCTGCCACCGACCACGGCGAACCCCACGATCATTGCGACGACGCAGACAGCTTATTCCTCCTACGTGTATATTATTCAGGGGGTGGAGATGCTTCAAGGGCAGTTTACCCCCATGTTGAACTCATTTGTAAGTACTACAAATATCTTTTTCTTCTTATACTTTTGCACGTCAAAATTAAGTATTTTAGCAGGGTTTACATTTAAGCGAATGGAATGAGCAAATCGATTTGGATTAAATTTATAGGGCTTGGTCCTATTGAACAAAGTAATCAATAAAACAATTCCGATTAGTCTGACATCAAAACAGCTTTTATACAATTATGGTTATTGATAGGCCTCTCCAAAATGATAAGGATTTTATGACTTATCAGTATAAGAGAAGACGAATTGAGATTTTTAATTCTCTATATCAGTCAATATTTCAACGTTGTTCTCTAAAGATGAGAAATAATAGATTCATAGCGTAAATCCATGACATGATCTAATTACATGTTCTTTCTATGTCTAAAGCACCAAAGTGCCTACAAGATGTATGTTTAGAAATTATTTGCCACCTGCACATCATTCACCACACTTCTCAATCTTACCACTGTGTGAAAAGAAACTTCAATCATTGCTCTGTGTTATGTTTATCACTGTTCGTATGTCATCTATACTTAATGTTGGTGCTGTGGAATTTGATAATTTCCTCTTCCCCTCTCCATGATCAAACAAACTTTAATCAACTGCGGTAGCCAATTTTAATTTCTAACCGCAAATGATCATTCTGTATCTGTTCTGTCATTTCCTTCATCCAACCTACCTTCCATCGTCTCCTCTGGTACCGTTTTCCTTGAACGTTTTCAAATGATTCAACTCTTCGTGGCCGACTGAAAGAGTTGACCATACTGGGAACGGAAGGTGTGCGTTACGGATATAGCGTCAGCCTTATGTCAAAAGGGCCTTATGCCAAAAGGGCCTTAAGGCCATAGACTTTATACAGTGGTAAGGCCCTTTTGGCATAAAGCCGACGATAGCTCTCTGGGTTTTTTTTTGATGGTCCTAATTTATGCATTCACTAATATGCATTCATACCCTATGCACACGTGGCGTCATTTTGATTCGGTTACTACCTGCAATAATCAGTCGTAATTCGATGCACCGTTTACACTCTTCATTTTGCATTTACTTTTTGGACAATGTCACTCTCACTTAGCACATCAAAGACTACATCATTGTGCAATAAGACTCTCAAAGACAGACTTTTGTGTCCCTGACGTACGCCTCCTGCATCCGATGTTGTTAGCCATTGAATCTGTTTCTTCATTTCACATACACCTATTCCTGTACCCACCCCATGTTGTCTTCCTTCTTCCATCTTCATTTCACTCTACATCCCTTCCATTGTCTGTTCTCCTCGATCAGCTCGTCTCACGTTTCCATGGTAATATCTCATCACAGAAAACGGATCGGTTGCTCCAGAGTGATGCACAAGCACCCGACATGGACATCAGAGGGTTCCTTACTGTGAAAAATGATTTGCCATCAACCTTTCAGAGACAATCTATGACGGTAAGATTTCATCAGATTGCTATTTTGGTTACGAAAGAGATAATGTAGTTATACGTCGGTAACAGGAAAAATTCAAGCGGTCATTTGACCATTGTCACGCGGTACGTGAATTAATGGATTTCAAAATGTAAGGATATATCGTCTGTTTGGAGCCGGAAGGGCGTTAACTCATATAATTTTGTACAGAGTTAGTGCCCTTCTGGCTCCAAACGATATACGATATAAATGAAAACCACCGTAACATGTATCATTAAAGACCGTCACCAACCTACTGCCTCTCTCTCTCCAAATTATATAAATAAATCTAACAACTCATTAAAAAAAAATGGTCAAAAAAAATGGTCAAAAAAAATGTCATGTTGACTATTGTTATTCAATATCTAATTTGGTTCATTGGAAAATCAGACACAATTACTGTACCGCGAAAGTGTAGATTTCCTGGTATATGCAAAATTTTAACAGACAAAGAAATATATATATTATTTTCAAAACAAATACACTATTCTCCGTATCGTATAAAACGGCAGTGTGTACTTTACCGTGCACAGTTAGACTTGAGCAAAGTTCAACGACCTATTTAAGAGGCACATTTCTCACCCATGATAAAAACGATATGCATGGTAGGCGCTTATTTGCTGCGTTATGTCAGCGAGGGGAATACCCTCAAATTCTAATCTACTCCAATTGTGTTTGGTCATACATGTACATAATAGGCTATTTATCGGGTCTAGGTATTTACTGCAATGGACATTCTTACTATTTTGGCAAGCATGATTAAGGTCCGTACATTTAGGCTTACATCGATTGGTCCTAATCTGAAGCCGCACTTAGAGAGATGGAGAGAGAAAGAGAGAGAGAAATAGACGGAGATAAACACTTCGGGGAGAAATAAAATTTGCCTATCTTTCCCTACGTAGTTCCCTATGAACTCCCTTCGGACAGGCCACGCCCATGTTTAGATCCAGAAACCCATATTAGTATACATATTTTGCTGGTTGGCCCTCGTTGTCAGGTGAAGCGAAGGGAATTGTTAATAAATGATTGGTCATTATTGTTGCAATCGTTGAGGTCGAGTTGGATTTCCTAATATCCGTTTAATAGACAAAGGGGACAACGTTGTCTCAACGTGATGATGACAACTACCTCTTTATAGACATGATTGTATCTGTATGTTTGGTGGATTGAGAGCAAAAGTAGGAGACCGATCCCCTTCCCCATCACTTAGATGACATTTTCTTTTCAATTTGTATGAGAAAATCATATATTATTTACAAAAAACCCCACAGCGATATCTTTAGTAAACACTTTCTAGAGACTGAATATATCTATCACTGTCATGTGTATTTTGTATTTATTTTTGAGTGTGTTTCTTGAATGCAGTTTTGGAAAATGCGATAATCACCGAAAAAGACCATTATTTCGGCATTATAAATTATATTCATTAGTTTGGGGACAGACTTTTCGCGATAGCCACCACGGCGTTTAATGTAACCTTAAATTACAAGGTAATTCATTTCCATTAGTTAAAGCTATAGCAGTGCCAAAAAGACATTTTAGTTTTCAAGCCAAAAGAAAAGCATTTCTTCACATGTCTTCTTTTACAAAAACGGACACAAGTGGCATGACCGTGGCTTCCGCTGTGTCTGTTTTCCTGTATCACACCATCAAATACTTCCTTTACAAGGTCTCAATGACACGATGAATCATTGGTGAAGAGACAAGATAGAACGTTTTCACGATATCAAACACAGAAGAGGAACATATTTTATATGAGCAGCTGATAGGTGGATATGAATATCGTTTCTGGACCGGGGAGATGAGGGGGATGTGAATTGCTTTGACTTTGAAATAATACTAAAGATATTGCGAGCTTGTTGCATTATATGCAACGTGCATAATAATACATTCCTTACCTCTATAATAACGATTGTTTTATTATCATTATGAGAATTTCAGGCTTATTAACTCTAATTATTTTATCGACCCCAAACAGGAAGACGAATTGTTGCCCAAACACAAGCTCTTTCTGCAGACCTATGAGGAAGTCATGAAATCTCTCAAGACTGAAGAAATTCTTGCAGTGGCTACCCATCCCGATTCCTACACCAATGACTTTACTCAGTCCTATGATCAAAGCCTACTGCACATCCGAAGGCTCCTTCACAAAGTCTCCGAGCTGGTAAGTTCAGCCAATCACCTTACCAATTCAAAGGACTTTATATTCCTTTTAATGTTATTCTTTTCTTTCCTTTGTGAGGGGGTTATAAACATCCATTGTTCCAAAATCAAAGGCATCTATCACTTTAAAATCAAATGAAATCTACACGTTGGACCACTAAGCAAATACAGTGAATACCGTTTGTTTGACGATAACATTAAGCTTAATGATGCTTACCGTTATCGCCCTGAGAACGACTACAGCACTGGGCACTGTTTCATAAAACCTGTTATCAATAACAAGTTACGATGATTGTTATAAGCTACTGAAACATTGCATTTGATTGGCGTATAGCAAATTTGTCATATATAATGTAGCAGTTGTTATTGTTAATAAGTTTTATGAAAGAGGGCCCTGGTCCTTCCCCTCCACAGTCAATACCATTTTGCCCAGTTATGCCAACTAATGAATAATGAATCTAATAAGGACCGCATTACCCTGGGGAAACTAAATTTGTTTTGTTTGACAATTGTTCTGACAAAATATGAAGTTTAAATTTATTTCATGTTTAAAAATAAACACAAACTATCCAATAAGTGTAGCAGTTACAGGCCCACAATAATGACTAATCTTTAAAAGCTAAAGTAAAAAAAAAAACCAAACTAATCTCTTTATTTCTGGTCTTTATCTCTTTTGTCTCCTCCCCTCTCTCTTTCCTCCTTGTTTCTCTTCCCCTTGTTTCTCTTCCCCCTTCCTCTCTCTCTCGCTCTCTTTCTCACTATTATCTCTATAGATGACTCTGCAAGGGATCGCCGATGGCTCTTCTCAGACTTTTGATGGTTTTCAAGCGGTTCCCCACAACTATCAGATCCACAATACACGCAGTCTGTTCGTCCTGCAAAGCATCGACGAGTACATATCTGCTTCTTTCATCGACTATCACTATTTACTCTCACAAGCGCAGTCGTGAAGCTTCGATAACATACACTTTCACTAAGTTATTGCTATCAATTGTATTCTATACATCAATTCCTCTTTCGTAACTCATCATGATATTTAATGGTACTAATTATGTATTTATTTATTGCGAGCTTCTACTGAAATTATAAAGATGAAAATAATGCAAGAAAGGGGGAGATGTAGAAGATAGGAGATAAAAGTTGTGCATTGATATTAAGTTTCATTTGTCTTCCAGGTTGCTATATTTCATGTATGTCTTTGAATGGAATGAAGATGAACATTCATTGTAAACTATGACATTGATATTCCGTGACCATGTATATATTGCAATGTGACAAAGTAACATTAGAACATTTCTAAGTCACAAAACTCTTGCTGATAACGCTCATTGTAAAGATATTTGAAGCATTCGTTTGTTTTTCATGTGAATTATTCTGACTAATTTGAATACCGGTTTCAAATACCATTGCAATTCGTCTCGTCGTCCATAAAGATGTATTCACTGCACCAAATAGAAGGTGTGTGTCGTTTGCAATCGTGTTTTTTTTTACGAACTTGAAAAGTGTCTCATTAGCCATCAATGAAATGTCGATCGGAGAAGTGCGACCAATCACAGGTCATTTGTGCAATATTGTACTTCTCTGTCCTATTGAGTTGGTGTGCATGAAGTATGTCACTGTGTGACGTAATGGGTACATCATTAGCACGTTCACATTTGAAATATAGCGGTAGACATTTTTCTTCTTTAAAAAGAAATAGAAAAACAGTTTTGCTGGACTTAGTAGTTTCTTTAGGATTGGAGTTTTGTCAAAGTCTCTTTCGTATTTACATGTTTCATATGCTATGGCCTTCTATATACTATATCTACCGAGGTCACATTTCTTACATGTAATTGGATTGAACATTGGGTCATGAACAAGTTGGTGATCAAATAATGAATAGATAATAATGTGTATCGAATACTTTGCTTGACATTGCTTCATTCAGATGCATTCAATTGTGCTTTCTCTGTCTAAATCATGGATTTTAAAAAAAACATATTTAAACTTTAGAGTATTCAGTACTATTGTGTATTTCTCTATTTACTCCCATGCAAGTGATGTATATTTATTGCGAATTAAGCATCTATTTATATATTTATTAATCTATGTATTTATTGATTTGATATTGATGTATTTTGGTGTGAAGGCAATTCAAACAATGTGTGTTTTTATCATGGGATTATATAATGTAAAATTTACAAATTGTTACAATTCTCATGTTCGTAGTCATTGATCTATTTCCATATTAATTCTGTGAGAAACGACGTGCCTATTTATGTGACCTTGCCATTTTCCATTTTTTTATACGACGAAGCATTATGAAATAAATTTCTTGTAAAAGTATTTTTCATTTGCCTTGTTTTTTTCTTCTGAACATTTATTTCCACGAAATTGTATAATTCTTTTTTTTTACGTGCTAGAGAAATTCTTTTCATGGAAGGTCAGTCTTACCGCTGAAATACTGAGTGATTGACAGATTTATTCAATTCTTATACAGTTGCTTTTGTGTGTGTGCGTGAGCGTTATGTGTTTTGAGAGCGTGTGGGTGAACTGTGCCCCACCCCTCATCCCCTTGTATTCCTCTTCACAATAAACACTATACGATAGGCACTTGTACAATCTACCACCCTCTCCATCTCTCTTTCTCTCTCTGTATATATTTCTCATCTCCCTCCCCTCCCCCTCTCTCTCTTTCTCTCTTCAACTTTTTTCTTGTGGTTTTTTCCTATCTCCTCTCTCCTTTTTGTCTGTCTCTATCACCATCTAACTTTATAAATTGAATTTTCGTCTTTCTATCATGTCTACTACTTCTACTATACCAAAACTACTACTAATAATAATGATAATCATAATAATAATGATATTAATAATGATAATTATGTTAATAATGGTGATACTAAAGTTATAAAGGGCATGAGCATAAGCTTTCGTTGCGTGTACTGCACATAAAGCACGACAATTTGAAGACAAAATACATATTATCGTACTCGCCTAAGTCGATCATGACGGGACTGAGTGAAATGCGTCGACTTTAATAGGCGATTTTCGACTTGTGCGGAAGTCGAAGAAAATCCGCATGTACATTGTATACATAACACGGGGACGCCGCAGTGCGGACAGTGGCCGGCGGCCCGGCGGTTTGATCGATTGGAAGTTCTGTCTCATCACATAATGTACCATGATTTATATTGTGCCGACATCGAGAAAATAAGAACATAATTGTACTTTACCTTTCATGTACCCAGTACATATTACTTCACACTCCTGTTACAAGTTGGACAATGGACTTTGCTAACAAAAGGTATCCCCAATAAATCACGAGAGTCGTATATTTTCCACTAATATAGTTGTTAGTAACAATGATTATATGGTATTATTTATCCTAATTAACGTTATCCTAATCGCTATCAATAATCCTCTGAGATCCCTGGAATTATCATATATTATAATATATATTACACTAGCATCACACGATACACATATAAGAAAACATCCAAGGATGTACGCACCGAGCAAGGGTCGAACCTAGGACCTCCTGCATGGGAGTCAAGAACCTTCACAAATACACCACAGTGCTCCCATGCACATTACGGCTCTCGGACATGCACTTCCTGTTGATCAATCGCATTGCACATGAAAATAAAAAGTACAATGGAATAATGATGAAAAGTCAACAACACGTGGTACGCGATTACATCGATATATCGAGGTGCTGTGTAGAGAGGGGAAACCGGATCCCATTACCGTTTCTGGAGCTGAATACCTCTTTCCTTCCTTAGGTTCCGATTAAAGATTCCTATCTCTTCCCTCCTAAACCGATGATTCTACCTGTAAAATTGAGGCCACTATAATACAGGGGCGGACCCAGGATTTTGGAATGGACGCATGCAGTGCCGAGAAAATATTATAGCAGGCAAACAAACAAAAAAAACCAAAACACATCATCACATTAGCTTTTCTTTACTCAAAGATTTTATATTTTATTTTTTTTATTTATTTACTTACGTAAGGTATGCCAATTGGGTTTTCAAAGGGGCACGGGCATTTTGTCTCACCCCCCCCCCCCCTCCAGAGGCTTATACTGTATGTTGATTATTATCCAAAAACACAAATACTTAAACCGTTGTTAACTTACAATGGCACAGTAAGTGTTAAACACAACCTCTATCTGCCCTTGATGGATATTAGCTTTTCCAAAATCAAAACCGCAGTCGAAGCCTTGCACGGATCATTAACACACGGTATTGACTTTAGAAAACTTTATAGGATACACTTTCTGTGCTTGTTTAGGGAAAGAAAAATATTGCTTTCTCTCGCATTCATGAATTTTCTTTACATGTATGAACCATACATTACATACGTAACTGCTAAATGTACCTTTACCAGGAATTTTGACTCATAGTGTTTATAATATTTTAAAAATAATTAAAAAAAACATGCACTCTCCAACGAGAAAGGCTCATAAATCTCCCATTTCTATCATGAATTATTTTGAAAAGGAAATTAAAGTACAGAAAGAAAAGACATAGAAAAGACAAAAATTATAAGACAGGTGAAAAGGAAGCGAGGAAGTTACAGATGATGCAAATATAAAGAAAATGGCCAGGGTGGTGACTAACAAATAGAGGAGAAAGGAGAGCGCATAGAGATAGAAAGAGAGAGAGAGAGAGAAAGAGAGAGAGAGAAAGAGAGAGAGAGAGAGAAAAGAGAGAGAGAGAGAGAGAGCTTTGGTGAGCTGTAGAATCAGGGGAGGAAAACCCCTATCCATATTTGGTATGGGTATGAGTCGGCCAAACAGAAACCATGATCATGATGACCATAGAATGAGCGAGACAAGGCGAGAGAATCTCAATCCGGAATTGATTCCGTAGAGAGGAATGTAAATTTCCGATAACTTTTCATTAGCATGATTAGGCTACCCTTGGATCCGGTTCCCAACAATCAGTGCCTAGCAAGCATAGAGAAAAGAAGGTTCTAGTACAGAGGCCGCGACAATGGGATCGATACCAATCATTTTCATCTGACGCTTCTGTTAAGATACTGATATTGTTTGATAAAATTGAAACAATTATATATAGCTATAACTTATACTGATTGTTTGCTAAAACTAAGGCAAATCCTCTTGATTCATAACAAACCTATTGCAATATCTATGTAAAAAAAAAACTATTTCAAAGATAAGTGTAATCAGGGGCGGATCAGGATTTAGTGGGGGGGCACAAATGCAGGTTTGTCAAGTTTTGGAAAAGGTAGACCCGCATTTTTTGGTCTTGCCATTGCAGCTTCTCGAAAAGTCGCTCAGTAGGGGGGGGGGGGGGGGGGTATGGGAGTCCAGTTTCCCTCCATAATTCTCTGACAAGCAAAAAAAAAAGGTCTTCCTTCTAAAAGGGGGAGCACAATCGACAAAAGGGCGGATCCTCTATAGTCAAAATGCATACTTTTCTTCCAAAGGGGGGGGGGGGGCACGGGCCCGAAGTGCCCCCCCCCCCTGGATCCGCCAATGAGTGTAATTACAATTAGATCTTATTCAACATCGTTATAGCTACGACATCCAATCAAAGGTTCAATGAAATAAAGGAAAGTTGTGTTCTGGTAACGAGGGAAAATAATTTTCACAGTATCAATCGAAATTTACACCGAATGCTACCTCAAAACTGAAAATACACGATATTTGTCAAACAAAAGCGAAGTAAAGAACAAATTTATTCTAAAAGTTTTATCAGATTATGAAAATTTGGATATTCACGATTAAGTTGACACCAGATCTGAATTTGATATGATTAGACAGATTTGAAATTTTGGGGTTTATGTCCGGTTTCGCTTGGATTTGCCCTACTCCCACTTAATAATTCTAGCAGTGAAAGTTATCTTGGGTCAATTACCAACATGGGAAGTTGGATCAGAAAGGTGATCTATAAGGCAGGTGTCATTCCTTTCGGTGATCTCTTTATGTGGCACTGTTTCTCAGGACACATTTATATGTGGGGCATCGGCCCTAAGGTCTATTTGGAGCAGCCTCACTCCCCATAGAGGCATTAGGGCGTCCCTATAAAATTTTTGGATTACGGAGCCATACCAATTTTGCTGACCAGCTAAAATGCAAGACAAGCAAGCACAAAAAACACATCGTCAGATTGTCAGATTTTCCGACAAAGATAAACAGTGATTGCCAGATTATCAATTTCGCAGACAGAGCCTCCATTTTTCCCCAAAAGTTATGAAAAAAGTCATCTATTCTTCAGATTTGGCGACAGTAAATAAAAATTACAAATATATCGACGGAAAATGTTAATGCGGGTTGTCATACCATCTCCTTCTAAAGACGCCCATGTAGTATTAACTGTTTACCCCCCCCCCCCCCCCCCCCACCATCATTAAAACAGCTCGATGACCCTCATATTCATCATGTTCATTGCACGAGAATCGAGGGTTTTTTTTTAATGTTCAATGGCCCAAAACTGGAAAATAACGATGCGGGTACTAGAAGTACAGTTATATTTGTGTCATAGACACGTTTATGGATTTAAAAAGAAAGTTATCCGCAGTCATTTAGTTTACCGAAGCACCAGAATTAATTGTTTACAAATTAAAATCAGAATTAATTATCATTAATTAAAAATTGAGCAATTTAAATAAAAGTGTGAAATAAAAGAGAAATTTACCGACTAGGCCTATGAGATTGTCAATTCCCTAATATCATCATCCACTTCACCCGTTTTAAACTAGGTTCCCATGATGGCGGTCTCATGTATTTTGTCACTTTCTCTCTTCTTGGGAACTATAAATAGATAAGTGATATAAAACTATTAAGATTTTGGGAGATGCAAGCTAGCAACTAATTTGTCGATGCCTAATAAACATGAACAGTTTCATTTCCGATGCTGAATTTTGAATTTCACTTTCAATTACATGTACATCGCACGTCCGATGAAGTAATGCAGGCTTTTCAGAATGCAACAAGAAAGCCCCTTAGAAAAGTTTTGTAAGGAATGTCATATTGCCTAATTTAAAAAGAGTTAAACATTGAATGCACAGTAGAAATAAACTATTAAACTTTGTATATCTTTTTTTAATAGGGAATACATTGGTATATTTCCCATAAATAGTTCTCCTAGAAATACTGCTTTTCCTCCAGTTCGCATTCCAAGAATTACATACATGATTCTTATCCAGCGGATATCATGCCATGGTAGTTTTGACATTGATCCTACAGTGACGTATCTAGGGATTGTGGCGCCAGGGCAGACAATGAAGTTGGGACCCTCCCCCCCCCCCCGTACCTAAACTGATCCACGTTATTTTACAAGCGAGGGAACTAAGCGACCGAGCGGCATTTTTTTTTTTGCATTTTTAAACCTAAAAAAACCCCGCAATTTCCTGCGCATTTTACCCAGGAAATTTTGCAATTTACCACTGAAACTGAACGGTGGAGAAGTTCGGAGTTTGCACATTGATAAACGGTTTTCTATTTTCTCCCTTCTAAAATTGGAAGCAAAATTAACGAAAACCCTTGAGAAATACTAGTAGTCGAGGAAATTAGCAAGGCGACCAAAAGTTGAGATTTCTTTCAAATGCTGAACCTTTGCATATTTTATCCTATATTGGGGGCGCAATATTTAGCGAGAGGCAGATGAAACTTACTTACTTACTTACTTTATTTTTCAAATTTTGAACCCTTAAAAAAAGAAGCTATTAAACTATATGAACTATTGAACTATGAACTATTGAACTATATATTGGGGGCGCAAAATTACGAGATCCTGAAAGGAAATTATGCGAGAGAGCAAAGCGACCGAGCTTTAGAAAATTTTCCCATTTTAAACCGTAAAAAAAATGTATTTCTAATTCATTTACCCTGCAGATCGAGGGCGCATAACCCTTAACCCTAAAAAGGCCGGGATATTTTGGCTATGCCACAGTGTTCTTAGCAAATATACTTGGAAAAAAATTCGGTATCAAAATTGATTTCTTATGTATTTTATTGTAATTAAAATTTCTTATTTATTTCTTTGTTTTTTACCTTTTGTTTTTTATTGTTTTTAGATGAAATTTGTCGGGGACACTTTCGCGAACATAAACAGCCTAAAATAAATTAATTTCAATCAGCAAATGTAAAAATATTCATAGATTTCTAAATTTTGGCTAAAAACACATTTTGTATTGAAAATATACATGAAATCACGTTTTTGAGCAATTTTCGGTCTGACGTGCAAGTAATGATGGGTAACTTCAGAACCGCATGCTCGGACATCGCGAATTTGGTCTCAAAAGATGCGTGAGATTTGAAAGAAAAAAGTCATGAAACGCCGCGGCGACTGCTTTGCGCGTTGCAGACATATCGCGAGAAACGTCTAGGGGGAGGGGTGGATTCCACCCCCCGGCCCTTTTAGGGTTAAGCATTATCATTTTTCTTCATTTCCCCCCTTTTTTCTTTCTTTCTTTTGCGTTTTTGCGCCCTCTTCAAGTGCCGCCCGGGGCACGTGCCCCCCTGCCCCCCGTAGATACGCCACTGATCCTACGAATTATTAGAAGGGAACATTTATCAAACCACATTTATCAAACCACATGGTTCATGAACACAAATATCAATTTATTTTTCTTACCTTACCAGTTGGATAGGACAGGAAGAACTAATAAATGAATATATGAGAGAACTATCCGGCATCATGCACAGAGAATAAATTTGGAACTTTTTATCCATTGCATGCTTTAGGCAATTTCACGAACAGTTGAAACTAAACTTTGCTTGATTTCTTCTATTCTTAACAAGGTTTAAAAGAATTAAAATTTGTTATCGATGGTTTTACACATATTAGATAAGAATTTTTTTTAAGGTTTTGATGTTCCTCGTTAGTAAAAGGAGTTTTTTCTGTGAGTTCAGCAAGATGGGGATCTAAAATGAGTTAATTGTCAGTGAAGTTATTACACACGCCTATACCATCAAATCTTCACTTCTCTCAAGAAAGTAATTTTTGCTCGCGAAGTGAAAGTACATGTATAGTTCTTGAAAGTTATCCGGCTATGCTGTATGTCTGTTACGTATGCGATCTTACTGTGTAATATTTAGATATACGTTTAAGGCATTTTAAATCAGTCTTCTATAAGCGTGAAAAAAAAGTGAAAATGTGATCCTCCAAGAATATAATTTTTCTTACAATTATTAGCGCAAAATAGCTCCCTTCACTCTCATATTTGGTGGGGATATTTGCGTTTATCTGGAGGTAAATCGTGTACTTTTATAGATGTCTGGTTCATGTATCTACAAGCAGATGTCACTGCCTCTCTTAATGTTGGTTTGTCGAATGAAAACATGAACTGTGATATCTGTGAAATTATAGTTTCGGTATGATAATAATGCTTTTCATGTGAGATGTGTGGTTTTCGTTTTACACTTCATTCTTTATAGGCATAAATTTTCTTCTGTTTTTCTGCTGTAAATTATCGTGTAAACTCTGAAAATATACATTAAGAACAATAATCAACCGAGAGCTTGATTGCTAGCTTTGTCGAGATATCCGCCGAAGTCTAGCAAATATCAATAAAGTGGGCGGACGAAGTGGGTGAAATATACCACCAAAAGGGATGGTCACAAAACATGCGATATTTTACTTTCAACGTTATTTAAAAACTCACAATTCATTTCCGTCTGGAAAAAAGCAAGTCTAAACATTAATTTCCGAACCAACCTTCTTAGTTGCAGATGAAGTCATAACGTTTCTTTATATCTACCAGCACAGCTAATACCGAGAATGCTTTAAATGCACAACTGTATTCATTCATACTAAATTTTTGTTTTGCATTTGATATTATCACCATTACTGAATTAAACATGCATTACAATTATCATCACAATTTTTTTGTAATAACCATGATTATCAATATTTGTTGAGAGTAATCATCATTATTGATATATCCATTGGTGTAATGGTTTCTGAACACTATTCTGAATGCTTGTTATTATCATCATCATAAAGACACTATAGTCTTTTTCTCTCTCTCTCTTTCCTTTAACATATTATAGGAAGGGATATAGTGTAAGCATGTAGGTACTATTACAATCATCATGATTTTATCATTGGGGGAATTGAACTTAGTAGCAGTAGTAGTAGATCATTCCCATTATTATTGTTGCTGTTATTGTTATATTTCTCTATTCAATATAGGAACGTCCATTTGAGATATATATATATATACATGTATATATGTGTGTGTGTGTGTTTCCATATTAGAATACCCATGTCGTGTGATATCAAGGAATAGTTAAGGTCGTGTTTTCCTACATGTATTCTGATAATTGCGTGCAGAGGAAACGATTAAATGAGAGTTTTTTTTTCATCTCCTTTCCTCTTGTCTGATGTTTCAAAGGAGACGAGGGGTTGAGTTTTGTTAGCGTTTAACAGGACCTAACAATTGAGTAATGGTATCAGGAAATACCCCATTGTTATTATTCTAATCACATAGAGATCCGAATTTAATAATTTCATATTTTCAAAAGGAATTGCATCATTTCATGAAGTTACAATGACCGAAGGTTCACGGGAACGACGATTCATTAGACCAAAGTGCTCAGGCACATTTTTACAAGATACAGGAGAAGGGGAGTGTGACGTCTCTTTCGAGAACGTAAACTGTCTTAGTTTCGCTACTTTTTTCGAGCGAAAATTTTGACTTTTTAGAACAAAATGTGGTACATAAAAACATTAACACTAACATTAACAAATTCAAAATTTACAGGGGGCTCCAGCCCCTAGCCACCCCTTGTACACCTATGGCTTCACCAGACCTCCATCATTGTCCATGAAGGTCCACTAGACCAAGAATTCGTTCTTGTGAACATTCGCTTTTGTGAACTTTCTTTGGACCTACGGTCTTTCAAGCCTTTGAATTAAATTTAGTTACGGAAAGTTACAGAGACTGAACCTTTCGTCCTCATGAACCTAATTCACTCATGATTCTTCGGTCTCGTGGCTCTACAGTCTCATGAAATGTTCAATTAAATAACGATCCGCACTAAGGCAGAACACATTCTCCACCCAACTGTGAATTTTTGGGGTGGTTGTGAAGCGTGCTCCTCAGGTGGGTGGGTTCAGGGAGGGCGAGTTTTCCCCCTCCCGCGCGTAGCACCTTTTTTTAGGCGGAAAATTAGTTGGACGCCCTGACTTACATGTATGTGGACGCAATACTGCACTGTACATTAACAGGGGTGGGCGCAGTTTCCACCCTTCCCGTTTTGACGTTTTAGCAAATTTTGAGGCTTTTTTTGCTCCAGCTCTCGCCTTATTTATCTTTTTGTTTAGTTGGTGTTTTTTGGGTTTTTTTTTTTTTTTTTTTTTTTGGGGGGGGGGGTTTCTTTGGGGGGTAGCCCCCTGGCTACGCGCCTATTTTCTAGGACACGAACCCACGACGTCTGCAGTCAAGTGATATAACTACGCAATTACGACACTTCTACTACTAGTAGTAGGAGTAGTATAGTAGTAGTAGTAGTAGTAGTAGTAGTAGTATAGGTTTTCCCGCCCATTTTCGTCACCTTTTCAATCAATTTCAAACAATGATCTTTCAATTTCGTCGCCGGCCCGCAGGAATTTGCGAATGCCTGTTTCAATTTCGTCTTTGATCATTCAGTTTAAAAACATTACCATTCAATATCGTCATTTGTCGCTAACTTTCGTCACTTTCGATTCAATTTCGTCGGTCACAGTCATTGGGCGCAAAACAACAAGATCAAATTCGTCTTTTGGCATTCGTTTTCGTCAAACTTTCACGCAAAATCGTCCTCTATACTACACTGCAGCAAGATGCATCTACATTTGCTCATCATATCGTTTACTCACCACCTGCATGATCACAATTATGCTACTTTCATCGTAGATAAAACATATTTCAATTCGCAACAATCAATAAATCACATCATCTAACTTCACACAGATGAAATACTCTCACATGAACAACACAATACAACAAAATAGAGATAAAGAAAAGATGCAGTTGAAACAAGTTTTTTTCGAGATATAAATAAACTTTTAAATAGATATAATTATAGACAAATTTTCAATATTCATTGTCGAATAATAAGGTTCTGTAAACATAAAATGCATCGATACATCCACTTGAAGATGCAAACACAGATTGGAATAAAAAAGAATGCTTATCATGCTTACATGTAGCTAAACATCAATATATTTATATGAATCACGTAAAAGTTAAGAAAAAATGGTTAAAGGTTTTATGTATCCTCTATAGAGAGGAATAAAAAACCTAAGACGAATTTGAACAGCAATAAAGTGAACTTGTTTGAAAAGACGACGAATTTGATCTGAACATTTTTACTCGCTTGCCGGTGGGGACGAAATCCAGTGACAACTGACGAATGTGAATGCTAAATTGTTGAATTTGTTTGACCAAAGACGAAATTAAATGACATTTGGACGAAATCGATCCTCGTGTTTGAGCGCGGTACGCTTCGCCAGACGAAATTGAATTAAAAGCTGATGAAATCGAAATGAAACGAAAATGGGCGGGAAAACCTATAGTAGTAGTAGTAGTAGTAGTAGTAGTAGTGGTGGTGGTAGCAGTAGTGATATAGTATAGTAGCAGGAGCAACAGTATAGCAGTTGGAGTAGTAGTATTAGTAATAGTTAGTCGTAGTAGTAGTAGTAGTATAGTAGCAGTAGTAGTAGTAGATGCAATAACATTATTCTCTTAATCATATATAGCGAGACATTTTCCCGGCAATAGACAATACGGAAAGGTTGTGAAATATTGTATTTGGATAACAAAATCATCGCAGTCGTTTAATTAATCATCAGTTGTGTACATTTCGGAAGATATTTTGTGTGACCCCCCCCCCCCCCCAAAAAAAAAAGACTATCCTAACTGGTAGGCTTATTGTTTAACGAAATACATCATAAATGAACGACCGTGAGGAAAGGGTTAACCAAAGCCTGCATTCCAAAGAACCAACGTATGATGAGGGAACACAAATTTTGTGTCCTTCGAATTATCGTAATGACAATGCCATCGGGGAATTTTCGTCATGTATAGGGCAAAATACAGAAAGCAAAACAATTTATACTTGTGTTAGGCAGAAATGGTGGGAAAATGTGAAAACGCCGGAGTCATGTTGGCTGCAGGGACCCCCTAACCTTGTCACGTGACGTTATTCTTGACAAATTGGTACACTAGCTTCAGTAACATAATAATACATGGCGTAATTGATGTGGTATAGCAGTACTGATACCGTTCTCCGAAGGGGCGTAAATCCTGCATTGGGAGCACCCCCGACAATTACGGTTTCCACCGTGTATCCAACGCAGATCTGGTTGTGTCCCATCCCCACCCATTTTCATGAGAATGGATCGACGCCCAACTCGGCTCAAACATAATTAATGCATGACGTAATGGATGTGGTAGCTGTACGGACACGGTTCTCCGAAGGGGAGTCGATCCTGCATTGGAAGCAGGCGCCCCCCCCCCCCCCCACTTCCCCACCGATAATTACGGTTTATACGGTGTATCCAGCTATGCTTCTGGTCAAACCATCTTCATTTATGATAATGGATCAAGTCATGGCTAGTATTCTGGTAGATATCAAAGTCCAATCCTGGTCAGATATAAGGCCTCAACCTATAATTAATTAGACTTTGCAGTCTCGCCTAAACTTCCGTGATTTGTTTTTGTTTTTGTTTGTTTTCTTCACGATCATTGATTCCTACCAAGATGCACACTCTACATCTATGCCAGCAGCATAACACAACTTCCTGTCACAGGGTTTTAACTTTTCCCGGATCTCGGAATTAATTCTTACCTCTTTTACTGGATATCCGATATCCGATATTATGCAGCTATCTTTCCGACCACAAACATCCTTCCTTAACTCCTATTTGGACCAATTCTAATATCATTTAAAACTAGAAATGTGCATTGCTGGTGCCGCGCAATGCGAAATATATCCCCCGGCACTGGCAGCGATTTGAAGGAGGGACAAAGACCCTCCCCCATCCCCTCCCTCAAACAAAAGGATGGTGTAGAAATTGCCGCCAGTGGCCCGGAATATTGTCAACACTAGGAGCAGCATTACCAAAACGATTTGTGCAGATTAGAGTATAATGCATTTTTATAGAAAATTCGGAAGAAATACATGTATGACCTCAGAGCGCACATAAGCCATCCATTAAAATATGACCTTTGATCCTATGAAAGACAGAACACTAGAGGCAGCATCACCAAAAACTGTAGAGGTGTAATCTATAATGGACCTACATACAAAATCTGAAAGAAATGAGTTAACAAACGTGTCCTCCAGAATGCATGCAACGAAAATATGACATTTGACCCTACCAACAACCTGAATATGACATTTGACTGTATAGAAAGTGGTACAGTGGGGGTAGCATCAGCAAACAATTTAGATGTGTAGGTTTCACTAAGACACATCTTCATATAAAATTTGAAAGAAATGTGTTGAGAGATATACCAAGATACATCTCCATACAAAATTTGAAAGAAATCCATCAAGAAATGTGGCCTGCAGAGTGCACTCACGCCATGCCCTGAAGTATGACCTTTGACCCTATAAAAGACGGAACACTGGTGGCAGCATCACCAAAAACTATAGGTTTTTAGATTACACCAAGAGACACCTTCATGCAAACGAAATCCGTCAAGAAATGCAGAAGTAAGAGTGCAAGAAATGGAAAAATTACCTTTGACCCTATAAAGGACGGAACAATGAGGGCAGCATCACCAAAAATTAAATATGTGTAGATTATACCAAGATACATCTCCATACAAAATTTGAATGAAATCCGTCAAGAAATGCAGAAGTAAGAGTGCACAAAGGGGACAAATGAGCTTTGACCCTATAAAGGACGGAACAATGAGGGCAGCATCACCAAACAGTAAAGATGTGTAGATTATACCAAGATACATCTCCATACAAAATTTGAAAGAAATCCATCAAGAAATGTGGCCTGCAGAGTACATTCACGCCATGCCCTGAAGTATGACCTTTGACCCTATAAAAGACGGAACACTGGTGGCAGCATCACCAAAAACTATAGGTTTTTAGATTACACCAAGAGACACCTTCATGCAAAATTTGAACGAAATCCGTCAAGAAATGCAGAAGTAAGAGTGCAAGAAATGGAAAAATTACCTTTGACCCTATAAAGGACGGAACAATGAGGGCAGCATCACCAAAAATTAAATATGTGTAGATTATACCAAGATACATCTCCATACAAAATTTGAATGAAATCCGTCAAGAAATGCAGAAGAGTGCACAAAAGGGACAAATGAGCTTTGACCCTATAAAGGACGGAACAATGAGGGCAGCATCACCAAACAGTAAAGATGTGTAGATTATACCAAGATACATCTCCATACAAAATTTGAAAGAAATCCATCAAGAAATGTGGCCTGCAGAGTGAACTCACGCCATCCCTTGAAGTATGACCTTTGACCCTATAAAAGACGGGACACTGGTGGCAGCATCACCAAAAAGTACAGGTTTTTAGATTACAAACAGGGACACCTTCATGCAAAATTTGAACGAAATCCGTCGAGAAATGCAGAAGTAAGAGTGCAAGAAATGGAAAAATGACCTTTGACCCTATAAAGGACGGAACAATGAGGGCAGCATCACCAAAAATTAAACATGTGTAGATTATACCAAGATACACCTTCATACAAAATTTGAACAAAATCCGTTGAGAAATGTGGCCTGCAGAGTGCACTCACGCCATGCCCTGAAGTATGACCTTTGACCCTATAAAAGACGGAACACTGGTGGCAGCATCACCAAACACTATAGGTTTTTAAATTACACCAAGAGACACCTTCATGCAAAATTTGAACGAAATCCGTTGAGAAATGTGACCGCCAGAGCGCACACAAGAGTACACACAAGACATCTATCAAAATATGACCTTTGACCCTATAAAAGACGGAACACTGGGGGCAGCATCACCAAAATCTATAGGGTTCCAGATTTTACCAAGAGACACCTTCATACAAAATTTGTACAAAATCCGTTGAGAAATGTGACCGCTAGAGCGCACACAATCTATCCCCCATAATATGGCCTTTTACCCTATAAAAGACGGAACACTGGGGGCAGCATCACCAGAAACTATAGGGGTCCAGATTTTACCAAGATACACGTCCACAGGAAGTCTGAAAGAAATTCGTCGAGAAATGTGACCGCTAGAGCGCACACAAGAATGTGACGCGGCGGCGGCGAAACGCTGCTGAATCCAAAGTATCCTCCGGCATACTGCCGGGGATACAATAATTATAATCACGAGCTAATTTGAACAATGCTCAATCAGGGATTGATTCATGAAAATATATTTTTATAGGGCATATTGCTAGACCATTTTGAATGGGGTGTATCGTAGTAAAGTTAACCGACAGTGTAGATTTTTTTCCCCAAAAGCATCAACAAGAAAAATAAAGAAAAAAGATCATCAGATTTTCAAACTTGCCGACAAAGGAAAGAAAACGGGAGGTCAGATTTCAAATTTGCCGACAATTTTAAAAAAAATGGACTTTTGCGATGTGCCGATATAGAAACATAAATCAATGGAGTCACACGCCCCACCCCAACTCTAGCGGCGCCCCTTTTCCCCACCTTAAAACTTTAATACATACCATCTATAGCACGGAACTGATTTCACTTTTTACTAGTATAACATGTTTACAAAAATAATAAGGTACACAATATAGATAGTAGGCAACAATATTGCAGATTTTCAAAATATTTTTTAATCTTAAAAAGTAGATAACCTTGGATTCGGACGGCAGGGGAAACAGGTGACCCAATTATTTTAGTAAGTGAGAAAATCGCACTTTTATGGGCTCTGATTCAGGGGTCTGTTTCATAAAACTTGTTATCAATGACAAGTTGCAATAACTGTTATAAGCTACTGAAATCCTTGCATCTGATTGGCTGAGAGCAAATTTGTCAGTAAAATCACCGACAAGACGAAACACCCCCAGGTACGCACGGGAAAGGGGCAGGAGCTGACGTATTTTCAAACGGACCAGGGGTGTTGTCAAGTAACCCGAAAGGATATCTATTTTTTAGGCTAAGCAGATATCTTGAAAACATGAAATTCTGTATATCTGATTCGAATGATGGAGGAAATTCAGATTGTGACCCTCAAATAATATCTCAAAAACCTTTTTTTTGGGGGGGGGGGAGGAGTGGGCGACATCAACCTTCATCCCCTTTAAATACGCCACAGTGATTTAGAAAATTATGTATTATACGTGTGCGCGCCAGTG
Source organism: Heliocidaris erythrogramma (assembly GCA_025617745.1). NCBI lineage: Eukaryota > Metazoa > Echinodermata > Echinoidea > Camarodonta > Echinometridae > Heliocidaris > Heliocidaris erythrogramma. The sequence goes on from CM046868.1 coordinate 30,077,513, forward strand.
TGAGGGTGCGTGTATGTGGGGGCTTACATAGATTCAGTTGTGGGGTATATACAGAGAATAGAGCACAATGATGGCCTTTATTCCGTCATGATTGTGGGGTACAAAATACAATAGAAGTGCTTGAGGGGTACAAAATACAATAGGAGAAAACAATGAAGTTCCCCACAAATCAATGTGTGTGAGAGGGTGTGTGTGCATCTCCATGATAGGGAAAATTCATCTACTTAAAACGTTTGCTCTGTCAAAACTGAATTATGTTTCTTCAGCTTTAGTTGTTCCGAAATGGGTGGTAGCTGAAGTTAAGAAATTATGTTTTGAATTCATATGGAATGGGAAAGATCGTATAAAAAGAGCAATCTGCTACCAAGACTATGATGGAGGTTTAAGAATGATCGATTTTGAATTATTTGTGAAAACCCAAAGGCTTATGTGGTTAAAGAGACTTCTATATGGAGAAAGGAATATGGGATGGAAACTGTATTTTGACAATAGCTTTAAGATATTAGGGGGAAGATTTATTTCCCTTTGCAACTATGATGTGAAACTATTTACAATTAAAACACCAATATTTTATTTAGAAATGTTAAAAGCATGGCAAGATATGGAGAGCTGCAGGAATATTCAAGACGGGAAAAATAATCCAATAATTTTTAATAAAGATTATCTTCGTAAAAGTAAAATGATTTTTCATGAAGAATTGTATAAGAAAGATATCTATATAGTTAATCACATTTTCGATAAGAATCAAATCAGACCACTGGCATACTTTCAGAATTTAGGTCTGTGTAGTGAAAATATAGTTAATATTTGGGAAATATGTGTGGAGATGGTATGGTGTATTTAACAAAAAATTCAAACTTAAAAAATGTGTACGTGTTCAACAACCTCCTCACTAAATTTAAACTTATTTGATCTCACAAGAAATGAATGAACATTAACACAATCAAATTAATTGCTGGTGGTTTAATGTTTATATATATTCACCAAGACAATTTCAAATAAATATACAAAGTAAATGCTTAAGTACAAGTGGCTCTGTTTCTAAAGCGGAAGGCCGCCGCTGTAATAAGCATAAAAAAGAATGTAGAGTAGTGTGAGCACAAGCTAATTTGTCGAAACTTATGGCTCACAAAATGATGAGTAAACGAAATACAAAAAAAGGAATCGTTAAATGCGTGATATATGTGTAGATATATATATATATATATATATATATATATATAGTATGTGCGCCTGGTAGGTGCAAGATGGCAATCAAAACTGGTGCCAATTCAGATTAACAATTCTTTAACAAAAATGATCACTAAAGTAATTCAGCACTTAAGGTACAACAAATATGATAAATTGCTCAAAAAGAAGTGAGAAATAATATGCCCTCAGTTATGGGTTGCTTGGCAAGAATGTTTGGGTGTAAAACTCACGGCAGCAACAGAGTCAGAATGTTGATTGAAACCTTGGACAGCGTAGATGGACACGTGGTATTCGCCCGCGGAATGCAGCGGTGAGCCCGAGTCTGTTGGAAGTTCAGAGAGCTAGGTTGACGGCTCTATATACTCGATGGAATGAAGGTGTCCAGAAAGTTTCTCAATTCTGCTCCCTTGAAGAATCTAGTTGCAGAGATGAAGTAGCTTCGTTGTATGCCGTGGAATAAGAGTCTGTTACCAAAAGCTGGCTAAAAAGAGCTAAGCCAGGTGTCAGCAGGTTGCTGAAAAAAGTTCTTCGGGAATCGTACCCGGTAAAAAAAATAAGCTTCAATGTCTAGTGTACCTTCTCAGTGACTGATGTAGGAGTGAAAAAGAGAAGCACAGACTTTCACTTTATATAAACATGTAGTGGAAAAGTACTGTAAATGCAAATTAAGGACAAAATTTGGCATGTGATGTTCACATGACCAAAACACAAAAGAGCATAGAAATAGCTACTGTCATGGAAATTATAGTATGTACAGGGAGATGCAGACAGGTGTAATGTTACGTAATACTAGTACAATGTAAAACACATGTTTAGATAATGGTAATGTATCACATGTACAATGTAACCAGGAAATGCCTGGTTGTCACCAGCTGTATAAAAAATGTCAGCTATTTTGAATTAGCTAAATAAAGAGGAATTATTTAACCCCCCCCAAAAAAAAATGCATTAACGCTACATATGTAATATAATTTTAGAGAGCGGAAAATATGACGGGGGTCAGACAACTGCTACTCAGTATATAGATGTACGAGACTACAACATTACCTTAAAGATATTTGGAAATATGATCCTACTGAGAGATGTATCATCTAGAAAGGTGTACGATCATTTTATTACAGATTTGCAACATTCATACACTTTACGAATTCGGGATGGTCAAAATAATTTTGAGTTTTCAAAAAAGGAAATAAAAGATATTTTTGTAAGACCCAGAATCACATTTTTATTAAAAGTTAAGGAATTTCAGTACAAATTACTCCACGGAGCAATTTATACAAAAGAACATCTGTTAAGATTTGGCTTTGTTGAAAATGACCAGTGCCCTTTTTGTAGACAAATGAATGAGTCATACTCACATTTATTTTGGGATTGTGTATATGTTAAGCCTTTGTGACATGGAGTGATAGAAAGATTAGGGTTAGTAGAATAACAAAACGTACAGTGGGAAACTATTCATGTTGGTATAATGGCAAATTCATTTAGGATTAAGTGCTGCAATACACTAATTTTTATAATTAAGTATATCATATTTCGGTCACGTTCAGAGGGCGCAATTCCCAAAGTAGATAACTTGTTTAAAATAATATTGGAATATAGGGATGAGGAAAAGGAGTTAGCTATAAAAAGAAACAAGTTAGGTAAACATCTACAGAAATGGGAAAGCATTGTACAACCAGTTTCGAGTCATTTATATTTTAATTCATCAAGACTGATGGCAGTCGGTGTGTGTTAGTGTGTGTATGTGTGCAGGTGTCTATAGTGCGTTTGTTTAGCATTATGTCCGAGGACATTTTCGGACAGAGAACAAAAAAAAAATCATGACAACAATGGTCCTCGGAAGGCGGACAATAGTCCTCGAACGTCGAACAATGAATTTATGCCTTATTCCGTCGACTGTCCGAGGACGAGTAACAATAGAGGAACAATAGTTGTCCTCGGAAGTAAAGCCATGTAAACGTGTGTGTGTGTGTAGGTGTGTATGATGAGTGATGTGTATGTGTATGATGATGAGGTGTGTGTGTGTGTGGGGGGGGGGCTAGATATTTTAACGTCTGTTATATATGTGTCTTCATTCAATTTTGTTTGTTCTTCAGTCAATTTATGAATTGTTCATGAATTAAGTTTACTGAATTGTATTTTGTTATCAGTTAAGTGGAAAAAGAATCGCATTTTGAAGAATAAGTTAAATTTTTGTGATGAGATCAGAATAACAAATTATGGAAATATTCATGGAATAGGGGTGTGTTTTTGGTTTATGTATGTACTTTTGTTGGGATTTATTTGTTTGTTTATATTGATTTATGTGTATTGATGTATTTTCAATGAAATCTCTTATAAAAACATTATGGAAAAAAAATCTCTATATACGTCACTAATCCATTTTATCAACTCTCAATGATAGGATAGTTATATCCTGCCATTTATAGCTACAGTACCCATAGACGACTTATATATTTTCCCATTTGAGTCGATATTTCATTTAAAGGGTATTAGTTGCGCAATCGCACGTGGTTATAGTTTCGGGGAGGAAGTCGAGAAGGCCAACTGGAATATACATTTTTGAAAAGTATGAAGTCATCTTTAGGAAATGGTATCGGCAAGGGAAAACTATTAACCGCGTTGTTTTGTTTTCAGTGTAATTTCAACTGTTTCATTACTCTCTCTCTCTCTATTTCCTTTTGCTAGGTCCGGTTGACAAAAGGAAGAATGGGCACAAGAATAAATGGCCGGAGCCACGCCCTAAACTACCGTTAATTTTTCCTTCCATTACCACTTTTGTTTCTGAATGAATGTTAATTTTACCCACTGTGTTCAACAATGTACATTTATGGAGATATTTTGTGTCATAAAAAGAGTGACGAAAATCCGAATCAAATGATTGACTGAAAGCGTATGGGTGGTCACGTGTGTGTGTGTGTGTGTTTACAAATATATAATTTGTATTGTGTTTATTCCCATGTTGCATTATATTGTGTAATTAATGCTTAAATTATAATATTCATTTTGAAAAACTGAATCAAGGAATAACAAAATTATGAAAAGAAAAAAAAAAGGTGTGTGTGTGTAATTGGTTTTAACAGACATGTATCATGCTTTTCCTTTTTTTTCTAATTTTGATGAAGCACATCTTACCTTTGAGACTTTTAAGTCCATTTACATGATTCACTTGTATACTTTGCGTTCAATGCATGATAAAATTTGTTCAATGTGTGATATAATTTGTATATGATTATGTGATTATTTTCAATATATGATATAATTTGTATGAGATTATGTTAAAAGGGAAAGAAATGAAAATGGGGAAAAAATCAATCAAATATGATTACTTTTACGTCTGGGACCGACCTGTAACGTCACTATCCGAAAGACGTGACTAAGATTCGAACCTGGGTCCGATCAGAGTCAGTTCTTAGGCGAATACAAAGAGCTGCCTGTATACGTTTCCGCTAGACCAACTCCTGATTCCATTTTTCATAATTTTTATACCAAAGTGTATTTTTTTTTTACTAATAAGCCGTCATTGGCACTTACTAATGACTGGTCGGTCATTCGAATAATCTTTGATGTATGATATAATTGTATGTGATTATGTGAAAAGGGAAAGAAATAAAAATGTTTTTAAAAAATCAATCAAATATGATTATTTACGCTATGGACTGACTTTTAACGTCACCATCCGAAAGACGTGACTAAGATTCGAACCTGGGTCCGATCAGAGTCAATTTGCAGGCGAATACAAAGAGCTGCCCGTAGACGTTTCCGCTAGACCAACCCCTGATCCATTTTTCACATTTTTTTATACCAAATTGTTTTTTTTTTTCTACACGAATGAGCCGTCATTGGCACTTACTAATGACTGGTCGGTCATTCGAATAATCTTAAGCCATGGTCTCACTGTCCTTACGACCGGCTGCCGACATCTGACAACCAAAAAAGGCTGCGACCATCAACATTTTCAGCTGCCCTCGTATCTTGCCTTCGAAGGTTCCAATAATCAATAATATTATAAAATTCATCAAAGTTATGTCGGGTTTTCCCCAGAAGTTGTAAATGTCATAATTATTATAATTAATACAAAATTATGCATATATTTTCTAAAAATTATATTTATTTCAAAAAGTCACATTATCCATTGCTCTGTGGCTCATTAATATTTTAGATATGTATTGGTTCTTTTAAATCGTGCAAAACTTTAATTGCCTACTACTAGAGTCAACTTTGTCACGTGGGTCACGCTCCTTGCGACGCGAGTCACAATTTTAAGATCATGTTGTTGATTACTGGAACAATATTATCAACATCCAATAGAATGATACAGGTAACCAACTTTGCATTCCTAAAATATGAATTTGATGTTCCCAGTGACTTTACACAAAATCAGTCTAATGTGTAATGGTGTGTGAAAACGTCATTTCTAACCTGTCACGCGAGTCACGCTAGTAAAACTGTGTTTTCTTAAAGAAAAATATATTTGCTAGTAATTGTTCCTATGCCAAAATCTACCATTTCAATACCATCAATAAATCAGTCATATCAAAGTAGATATGTGCACTTGATACACAAATTTGCGAGCAGATGATAAAGTAGATAATTATTGTCTTCAAAGGGCGGCGCAAGTGATGTGCGCCCCCCCCCCCCGTTTTGTCTGACAAATTATGCCCCTGGACCCCTGGGTTCCTCAGTGTGCCCCCCCCCCCTTTCTGAAAATCCTGTATCCGCCCCTGTTTGACCCCTTAAACTTATACTTAGACCATATAAGTCATCGACGAAAAGGTCAGCCTGAACGGGTCGATTTCATCCCATCTCCCCCATGCACCAAACTTTGTCAGTAGGAAGCAGTATGACTGGACATTAAAAAGCACAAAAAACTTACACAAATTTCCGTCGGGATGGGGTGTCAGACGGCCTCTAAAAATTGGGATAAATTTTTCCTCTTGAAGCCCAGTAACCAAATTTTGTGAGAAGGACGAGCTATGGATGTAAATTCCAAAAATATAAAAACTGACAAAATATTCCATCGGGAAGAGGGTGTCAGACCCCCAGAAATGAAAACCCCAAAGTGCCCTTTGACAACGCTTTGCCCCCACCCTCAAATCCTTTATAATGTAAAGAAATAACTGACTATGATAACTCCAAAATGTTTTATTCAGTTCAATTCATAACATAATTTTGATAACATTCTTCCTGTGGTGCAGTTTTGGTGTTAATTGGTCTTTTGATTAATAAGTTACTAAATTGTGAAAAATGTATTGATTTCTCAAAAGTAGCTAAAAATATTTCCAGGATTATGTAAACACACCCATTGTCCCTCTTCACCTGCTTGACGAGGCATAATAGAACAGCTTTTCAGGTATCTTTGGTATGTGACTGCCAGGCTGAAATGTACTATTCATGTGTTAATTACACAGATACCAAGCAAACTCCTCTATTATGCCTTAATTGACAGATTGACAATGCGTTATTTTTTTTGTCTACTTTTGAGAAAGCAATAGATTTTTTTATTTATTAATCAAAAGACAAATTAACCCCATATTGCACCGCAAGCAGATTATTATACACAAAATTATTTTATGAAAGTTTTAATTGAATTGAATGAAACACTTTTGAGTTATCATAGTCAGATTGTAGGAAAATTTGTTTTTTGTGTTTGTTGTTGTTTTTTTGTGTTTTTTTTTTTTTGGGGGGGGGGAGGAAAAAGTTATCAAAGGGCACTTTTTTCATTTTTTTTTTCATTTCCAGACCGACAACAGACCGAACAAAAAATTACATTGCCACCAATGGCCAAGAATCGTCAGTTTGTAGTCGGTGTGGGGTAAAGCCTCTTGTCGAGACCCTGGCGCTGTTGAAATCCTTGGCGATATGGAGGCAATGGAGGCAATGGAGGCAAACCGAGGCGCTTGCGCCGAGGGCCTCTTGACACCCGATCTTGTCCGACCAAATTTTGGTCGGTGAAAATCATCCAATAAGCGCGGGCTACCATGACGTAATGTTAAATATTCATGACTCGACTGCACGCTATTTCTTACATATTAATTAATCGCAGCCCAAAATGGCGTTCAATGTTTCTTCCACGACGAGTGATGACGATATTTGTAAGAGCTTAGAATATGCAGCTAGAATGTTGAAGATTGACAGATTCAAAGATTTGCAAGTTGATGCAATCAAATCTGCACTTAAAGGACAAGATGTTTTTGTGAATCTGCCTACTGGCTATGGAAAAAGTGTTATTTTTCACGCGCTACCACTCTGCGCTGATTACCTCCGTGGGCCAGGGATGGAGAGTGAGACTGCTCCCCCGGGGCCTTGCCGGGCAGTGAAGTTGCTGGTAACTCCTTGGTTACATCAGAATTGATGGAGATGCATCTATTGTTGAACGGTGACTTTTATTGCCCGTTCTTCATTATTTGTAAATATATGATGATCTCTTGAGAAATATGTACATTTGTCTTATTTCAAATTACCATGGTTTGTAAGCTAGAGATCGAATTCTTCATAATGTGCTTGTCTGTGAATGTATTTTGAGCAAGAGATTTACGTAATTCCCCCCCCCCCAAAAAAAAAAAAAAATAATAGACTAGTCCAGAACTGAAGTAAGAAATCCTTGAGATTTCATTGGCCAATTTGCTGGGCGATCGCCGCGGTTATCTAACTATTCACGTTTTCATGCATAATTCAGTAGGAAATCGTGCCTCATGAATATATAATTCAGGTCGGTCGTCAAGAGGCCCTCGGCGCAAGCGCCTCGGTTTTTGCCTCCATATCGCCAAGGATTTCAACAGCGCCAGGGCCTCGACAAGAGGCTAGTGTGGGGTCGGTTTGGCGGAGTGACTGTGGTGTAACCTCGTACAGCTTGGATTCAAACAAAATATTAAGTTAAATTATATTTTTGTCAAGTTATGCTCATAAATCCATAATACAATTCCATAATACTTGGTAAGGGATGGGACACACCTTGAACTTGGCCACGTGACTTTTGAATAGAAGTATAGAATAGAATTTTCATCTTGTCAATAGTTAGGAATAGACAGGTTTGACGAGCACTAGTGCATTTTCTCTGTTAAATTAAATTAAATTATCACAGTAGCGGATTTATTTCAGTTCAGTTCAGGATTAAAGGAGGCCCAACCATTTGGTGCCCCCACACTTTTTTACAAAACCCTGGATCCGCGACCTTGCCATATCTTAGCTTATCTAAACATTGTGTATATTGCTTATTGTATAAAGCATACACATGTATCGTATGTCTTTATTGTGTTTTACGATACATGTATAGCGTTCCTGCTATTGCTGTTGTTAATAAATTATATTCAAATTAATTATTCAAAAGGTCTTTTATCACATTTATTTCATACGATATACCACGTATGATATTGTAAAATGTACACATTCGACGTCCGTACAGGCCTAACCGAAAGACTAGGGGAGATCAAATTAATCAAAATGATATAAAATAAATGACCAATTCTAGAACATAATTATTAGAAATAGATATATTTTATCCAATAATCGGGGAAACCTTTGTAACTTGTTATTTTAACCTGTAAAAACGTAACTGCAATAAATTGAAAAACGATAAGTAAAAAAAAAGGCACAATATCGTCCTCTGTTTAGAGATTTCATCAAAGCACTATACATAATAATTATCAAATATTCGGCAAATTATATTTTTCTAGAATAATAAAGAGTTTTTAAAACAATATACATGTACTTAACAATAAATGTACTTATATAGTGAATCAATAAAGAAAATTTTAATGATTACTTCAAAAGTTTTCTTGAGAAAAACTGATTTGTCAAATCTTATTTTCAGAAAAGCGTAAATTCAGAAGCATAAATTACAAAGAAGCATATGGTTACTAAAAGTCCCATCGAATTCTACATGGTTATGATACGGGGGAACTTTATATTCAAAAGAAAGATCACATCTCAAAAGCAGCAGTAATGGAATATGATTATTGTTCCCAGTAACTTTAACAAAAGGAAAACTTATGGGAAGAGCGAAAACTCCCAAAATATTTCTAAGAATATAAGTTCGGATATATTAGTATGTACTTTAGACCTCATATCAATTGTGTCAATAATACAAAGGCGTATTGCTTTATTGACTTTAAAATTCAACATATTTGTGAGCAATGCACTGACAAGTGACAAGTGTTTATCACAGATAAAGGTTTATATTTGTTCACTATTAAAATAAAACACGATAAGCACAAATATAACCGAATGAACCGAGAAAAAAAATCAAATTTCTGAGATTTGTTTGTATGCGGACCATTATTGTTGTATGAAAATCCAATTCAAGTGATGACCGTGGATAAATGTTGAGTGTAACATGTAAGAAAATCTAGTTCAAACACAGTAACATGATTGGCTAGATCCATGTCATAAAGTTTGGCGAAAAATTACAGTATTAATTAACAATTTATGGGATGAAGATTAGAACCAAAGTTCTTTCAAAAGCCCCCACCCGAGAAATAGATAAAAATAACCCACAGATAAAAATAAACGATAAATAAGCAGTTTTCAGAAAACATTTGTATTAAATAAAGTTAATATTTACGTCCAGTCTACACCGATAGCGAATTCTGATAAATCTCATCATCATTTTCTCTATAATTTCGTGAGACAGCGTGTGTGTGTGTGTGTGTGTGTGTGTAATTGGGTTTTTACAGACGTGTATCAATCAGATATGATTATTTACGTCTGGGACCGACCTTTAACGTCACCATCCGAAAGACGTGACTCAGTCTCGAACCTGGGTCCGCTGAATCAGTTTATAACTTCCACTGGTAGCTGGATTACAGGCGCACGCCACAACGCCCAGTTAAATCACTTTAAAGCACAATCACTTTTATAACATATTGCAGAGATAACCTGCGTGATGTAATAGTGAATAAAGTTTGCTTTAAAATGTTCTTTCTTGTGGCAAAACCCCCAGCACATATTCTAAATGGTTCTAGGACTCCTACCCCCTGGACAACCACCCCCGGATAACTACCCCTAGGATAACCACCCTCTAGGACAACTACCCCCTAGGACAACTACCCCCTAGGGCAACCACCCTCTAGGACGACTACCCCCCTAGGACAAGTACCCCCCCCCCCGGATAACTACCCCCCAGACAACTACCCCTAGGACAACTACCCCCGGATAACTACCCCCAGACAACAACCCCCTAGGACAACTACCCCCTAGGACAATTAACTACCCCCTAGGACAACTACCCCCCGGACAACTACCCCCTGGGGACAACTACCCCCCGGACACTACCCCCTGGGACAACTACCACCGGGGACAACTACCCCCCGACAACTACTCCCGAGGACAATGCATAAGGAAAGGGGAGAGGATAGATGGATGTTAAAACAAAGAAATAGAAAAGGAAAGAGAAGAAGATAGATGCAAGGAAAACATATCCTCTCCACTATCCTAATGTATTTCTTTGCTTTTCCTTCCATCTATCCTCTTCTCTTTCCTTCCATACATCCTCTTCTCATTCCTTATGTATTTCTTTGTTTTTCCTTCCATCTATCCTCTCCCTTTCCTTATTTCTTTCTTTTGTTTTACCTTCCATCTATCCTATTCTCTTTCCTCATGCATTGCTTTGTTTTTCCTTCCATCTACAGTGGAAACTCAGTATCAAGAGGTCTGATATAACAATATTCCTGATATGACAAGGTAATAATATTCCGGACCATGCTCTTTATAATCTCTTGTTTTTTAATCCTGATATAACGAGATTCCTCTTATAACGAGGCAATTTCGATGGTCCCAAGGACCTTTGTTATACTGAGTTTCCACTGTATCTCTAGCTTCTCTTTTCTTATGTATTTCATTTTCCCCCTTTCTCAGCTTCCCATGCTGGCTGTATGATCGTGCACAACTTGCATAGAGTAGTTTTACAGGATGTGCGCTGACGACTTATACTCTTTCACCAGAGCACTTGCATGATTTTTTTTCGCGAAATTGCCTACGCTACGGTGTAAAACGAACCCCCCCCCCCCCCGGGACAACTACCCCTTAGGGCATGTCTTTAGGACTTGACAAATACCACCTAAGGTAACTACCACCGGGACATTAACGACTTAGGGTAATTATTAATCGGACAACAACCAACATACTCTCACCCATGGCATGTAAACTGATTTCGGCCAGGGGAGGACGTGGAGGGGGGGGGGGGGGGGGGGGGGGGGGTGACCAAACACCAAGTATAAACACCAAACTTTTAAAACAAAAATGTAATCCCCCCCCCCCCCCCGTGATCATGGGTATAGACACATTTAACTCACGTGGTGAGGTGAATTTTATCATTATAATACACCAAAATCCTATTTATAACCATATTTCCAAAACGTTCTTACCCTGGGAGGTGGATACTCCCTCTTCCGGATACTCATGATTGTTGGTCACCCCCCCCCCCCCCCCACGTCCTCCCCTGGCCGAAATCAGTTTACATGCCATGGGTGAGAGTATGTTGGTTGTTGTCCGATTAATAATTACCCTAAGTCGTTAATGTCCCGGTGGTAGTTACCTTAGGTGGTATTTGTCAAGTCCTAAAGACATGCCCTAAGGGGTAGTTGTCCCGGGGGGTAGTTGTCCGGGGGGTAGTTGTCCTAGGGGGTAGTTGTCTGGGGGTAGTTATCCGGGGGGTAGTTGTCCTAGAGGGTGGTTGTCCTAGGGGGTAGTTGTCTTGGGGGTAGTTATCCGGGGGGTACTTGTCCTAGGGGGGTAGTCATCCTAGAGGGTGGTTGCCCTAGGGGGTAGTTGTCCTAGGGGGTAGTTGTCCTAGAGTGTGGTTATCCTAGGGGTGGTTATCCGGGGGGTGGTTGTCCAGGGGTTCTAAATACGTGAAACATCCCGTGGAGGAAAACACTGCGAACTAGTTAAACCATATACATGTATGTTCATGTACAAGAGCAGTGGCGTGGCTAGAGGGGTATGAAAAGGTATACACACTTGTGTGGCCCACCCCACCCCTCCCATTCAGAATATTTTCCAGTGAATTTCCAAATGTTGACTACCTGGACCCATATTAGTAAAACCTTAGTAGGCCTAGTTTGTAGTTGCAACTAGCCATGTACTATAGCCTATGCAATTAGTTGACAATTTATGAATATGGGCTCAGGTGAACTCATTTCCATGACACCTGTCTGGAAATTTTCAAATTTGCTGACATTTTCTTGGTTTTTTTTTTTAGCCATAACTGGAGACTTTCTTTGTCCTGTTGATTTGTTTTTGCTAGAATTTATTTTGGGAAAATTGGTTAAATATTGTTTGAAAAAACAAACAAAGAGTCCGGTCCCTACCCCATTATAAGGGCTGCCATCGTTGAATGTAACATACACTATGAACACGATGACAAAGAGAGCGGACAATTTATGCAGCTCTTTATTCTACCCCTCCACAATAGCTCTAGTAGACAAAAGGACATCACTTCACTACTATTATGTGACACCTGTTCTACATATTTTTACAGGATAGCAATGAATGGATGTTCTTTTGTTAACCAGTGCAATTGTGAAGGGTACAATGAGGAGCTGCATAAATTGTCCGCTTCTTTGTTCGTCATGTTCATAGTGATATCTCTGATTGTCTCATTGAGTGTTGGTTGTACCAAATAAATGGTTCCAGCAATCATGGCAGGGACGGACTGAAGATGGCAGTATACAAAATCGCACCTCGCCGTACGTTGGGTTTCCACATATACACTAAAGGAAAAAAGAAACTTATAAAAGTTCAAGAGATCACCAAATTAAATTCTCTGCATGGAAATGTACCAAATTTGGATATAATGTTGATTCAATGCATGGCTTTAAATGACAGTCAATAACAAAAAGTTTTCTTCAATGCCACAAAAGAAATGTGCACTGAAGCAAAGGACTCTCTAATCCCCAAGTCACAAAGACAAACTGCAGCCTTGTACACCATATGCATGTCAATGAATGAAACAAAAGAATTTCAAAAGGGATTTGCACCCCTCGAGCAAGAGGATATTGATGTTCTGCCATGGTGCGCCCGTTCACCAGACCTTTCCCCAATTGAACATCTCTGGGAAGAGCTTGGTCGACGTGTGTCAACCCATCAATCAACCCATCAATAGGGAGACGCTCATTGCAGCACTGCAAGAGGAATGGAACAATGTTCCCCAGGCTACCATCGCGAATCTGATCGGAAGCATGCGAAGACGGTGTACAGCTTGCCAGCAAGCTAGAGGTGGACATACTGGCTATTAATCTGTTTGGATATGAACTTGCAAATCCCTTTTGAAATTCTTTTGTTTCATTCATTGACATGCATATGGTGTACAAGGCTGCAGTTTGTCTTTGTGACTTGGGGATTAGAGAGTCCTTTGCTTCAGTGCACATTTCTTTTGTGGCATTGAAGAAAACTTTTTGTTATTGACTGTCATTTAAAGCCATGCATTGAATCAACATTATATCCAAATTTGGTACATTTCCATTCAGAGAATTTAATTTGGTGATCTCTTGAACTTTTATAAGTTTCTTTTTTCCTTTAGTGTATAAGAAATGTATAAGAAATATACATCTCTGGCACTTTGGCCAATATCGGTCTAAATATTATACTTATTCTAACATAGAATGGACAACTTTTGCTGAAAATCGTAGGTTTTCTTCCTTCTAAGGCGACTAAGCTCTCAGGTGTGAACGGTGAACCTGTATAGTATATAGCTATATCTGACCGTCACAAAAAGCAGCTATCAATTTTTGCAAGTGCGTCCCGTTCGGCGGAGACTATTAAACAAAATTAAAAATCTATAAATATGCCGACAGAGAATATAAGATGGGAAGGGTTGTCACACACCTCCTCAACCCCCCCCCCCCCCCCCCCCGCAACACTCCTGTAGGCAATAAGGTGTCACAAAAAGGAGCCCGGAAGGAAGGAATGTGCACCTAGGCACTATAGGCTTCCTCACCAATCCCTCCCTCCCCCCCCCCCCCCCCCCCCCCCCCCCCCCCCCCTCGCCGGTCATGACAAAAATCGACGTCCCTGAATCAACAACAACAAACACATGTAATACTTATTTTCTGCATCGTATTATTGAACAAAGTTATTCAATTATACATGTAGATCTAGGCCTACCAGTCACACTGAAGTTTCAGTTAAATTACTCTCCTTGTCACCATTCGATTCGTGAGTCCTGGTCCTCGACAGAGTGCAGTGCAGTGTTAGCTCTGTCCTATGTAATATAATCAGTCGTCATCGCTGATGTCTTTAGTGAGGGGTCTGATTCTCAAGTCACCGACTGGATCGGGCTGCTCTGTGTTCTCTTGTCTCAGTTCTCAGTAGCTGTAGCTGAGCTTGGTATTGTAGATCTCAACCAGTAGACCTATATACAGCAATTTACAGGCACACATTGCTACCGTAGAGAGGACTAGATTTACAGTTAAACTGGGCATACCTGGGACAAATTACCACCACCAAGACCGAAGGCGTAGGCGAGGGGCCTCTATATAGGTCTGGCAAGCCATCGGTCGATGTGCTAAGAAGCAAGCGCAAAGCCAAAGCATCAATAAACTTGCGCCCTCGAATCGTTTAGACAGGTGAGAATGTTTCGTCGCAATGCATATGTACGTACCTATATTGTTATGCAAATATCCATGTAGAAATAATGGCGGCGCAGCCGCAATGCGCTTTGACCTTTGTCACTTTCCCAGCTGATGACCACGAAGATGCTTGATGCGGCCCTTCTCGGGATATTTTTAGATGGAATGGTGAATGATGGCATGAGGAAATAAGCTAATCGTCTATGCGAACAGCCTGGGCCATCAGCGATATATTGATCATAGCAGTCGGCTTGACATCATTCCTGAAGTTGCTAATTCTGGAAGGACCGTCGATAGTCCCGTCCGCCTATCAAGCGATCAACGCGACGAAGTATAGAAGGTGAAGGTAAAGTTTTATAACCATGATAACAGTCATTCGCGCTATACAGTGTGAGTCAACAAAAAAGAAACCCAGTTTCAACCCTAAATATCTTTGCAATCAGCAGATCAGATATGGATTTAATCTAAGATACTCACATTGTGAGCTAGACAGAAAAATCCGTCTGTTTGGTCCTTTTTGGAGGAGTTTTATAACATTTTTAGACTTTCGAGACTCTCCTCCTCCGCGAGGCCAGACGTAGTCTCAGCGGAGCATATCCCCGAACGAAATAGACTGATTTTCGGTTTAATTGTGAGCCTATCATGTTTCTTTAATTTAATTTGACAACTTGATCAATAAATCCGAAGTTGAACAGCTGAACATTAACCTTTTCCCCGATTCATGTCAAATTTCCCTCGGCCCAAGTTTTGAGTGAAATGGATGGATAATCCAAAGTTGGTTGAATTATTATTGTCTCCATTCCAGTTGAGTCATGAAGCTATGGTTGAGTGCACTTGTAAATAATGAAGATGACTCCTGAACACCAATCAGCCCAAATTTGGGCAAAGACGGTTTTGACATGCTTTTTAAAAATGGCCAGAGCTCAGTCATCCATAACCTTATTTTAGTGAGCAGCAGGCATTATCTACTACTATCATACTCTATTTCAGCGATTTAACTTGGTTCTTAATATGTTGGGGCTTGAATATGGGTTTCCTTTTTATTGACTCACACTGTATAGTATTGTTGCCATGTAAGCTAGAATATTAAAAAAATGAGAAATAAAAGAAATAGCAAATCAACTGGTACACGGTAGCAGCAAACTTATATTTCCGTCATTCACATACATTACTAGAGTACAGGCGCGATTTAGAATAGGACTGGTCTAACTAGATTCAGATCTTAAAGTAGTCACCCGAAGAGTCAAAATTGTTTTGTATTGCTGCAAAATTCATATCACTACGAAGGTGAAGCTTTACTGATTAGGTATAACAACTTCCCTGGTCAAGATATGTTTGGGGCCCGCAGTAATCATCTTTTAAAAACGGTATTTGTGAGATCCAGATTTTCTGCCTTCAGCAGTCCTCCGTGGAGTGTCGTGATGTGTGACGTCACAAGCTTGACAACCATGTTGATAACATAATGAGAGCTGCTGGCTAGGCGCGCCTCATGCATTGAAAACACACGCAAGTGACGCAATTTTCTCATTGATTTTTCGAGAGTTAGAGATCAAAATGTCGGTTGTAGACGAGGAAATTGAGCTCAATATGGACATATAAATTGTTGAAGAAAGTGATTCAGTTTATAGTAACGGTGATGATGATAGTGAGGTAGGAGAGATTGAAGGAGAAGGAGAAGAACTCGGCGATGGTAGAAATCTTCCACAAGCCTACCAGCACGAATCAGATCGAGCCACGTCCACAGGCGGAGGAAATGAAATGTTGCCTGGATTGTGAAGCATGAACTGATGAAGCTTGTGAAGTCTGACAGAAAGAAGATATATAAAAATCACTCTCAAAATGCTAGAAAAGTAACATTTGGATTTTCTACTGATAGTCTGGCATTATCGTGGTTGAGGAAACTACCATTCACTCCATACAGAAGCGCTTCATTGTGTTATATGTACCGGTTTCCTCTTTCCCCGTCCATAGACTCTGCACTTTATTTTTGCGTGCTAACGAATGAGTGGTTTCCTCAACCACGATATATCTGAAATAGAAAATGTGATGACAAATTTTTAACTGCGGCTGCCTGACAGTCAAAGTGAGTCTGATTATTCTCTCCAAAAATACGAAAGCGAAGAAATCAGTCACAAGACAGTGTGCTAGTATAGTATTAGGCAACGAAACGTGCAACACAAGCTCCGGATCCCCAGCCATGCAGGCCCTGAGCTCAACTGCACAAGCCGCCTTAGACGATACTAAACTGAAGATGTCAAACTCGCTAAATTGGTTATAGCTCAGTATTGTTTCATAACAGTTGAAATAATCATGCAGATGTATTCTATTATGTGTCAAGATGACACAATCCTGATCGAGTGATAGGTCGAATTATATCGAATAATTAACGTGAAAGATCAGAGCGACAATAAATAGCAGAGGAAAACAAACGAGAGTAAAACTGGCTGTGTGCGCACCTGGCTGTATATTTGTCAAGGCTGTGACGTCACAATTCAGGCCTCGCTACGACCGTTGTTTGGCTTGGTTTGGGGGTCTGAAAAGGGTCTTTAGATATTACATTTTAAGCCTTTTCAGGATATTTATATGACTTTCCAGCACATCATTTGTGTTTTTTAATTTGTAATCTTTCCATCCATATATAATTTGTCACTAATTTCCAGTTGTGAATTTTCTTCGGGTGACTACTTTAAAGGGATACGCCACCAGACGGTCGTGAGGAAAGTCAGGATTGCGTCAGCCCCATTCACTCGTACACACAGTTTGTGCGTCGAACGCGTCCGTCGGACTGCTGGGATTATATTTCGGACTGCACGAAGCCGACCGAATCTCGCACGAGATTCGAGCTCAGGCGAAGCGTACATGTTGCCCGGCGACCAGTCTGTCCGGAGTTAGAGCCCCGCGGGGCTACGGCATGATCAGGTAACGATCACGGTGCCCTCTTGCGGAATAAAAACGTCCTCAATCTGCTGTAGGTTATCCCTTTAAATACATGTAGATCTACTTAGTCCTACTCTGCACACTCCGAAATATGCCAAGTAGTATTATCGTGTTTCCCATTGTTGTTTGTTTGCTTTTTTATTATTACTTATGCCGATTTATGCATCCCCCATATCCTAACGATATGTCGACGCCCCTGCACTTATTTTTACTATATTGGTTGAATACTATTTAGTTATATTATTTCTTTGTAATGTTTAAAGGGGAATTAACCTCAAAATGTAAATGTGCTTATATTCAAAGATGTAATCTATTCCTTCTTGTTGTCCTACGTAGTTTAGCATTAAAATATACGAGATGGGTATAAATCAAGATTTTTTTTTTCAGCAAAATTTATCATCTGCTAGCAATACCTGGGGGCTACCATTTTCTTGATGTGCACATAATGATATTTTAATCCGAATGCAAAATTGTCTTTCTTCCTGATACAAAATTCCATTTGAGATTTAAAATATTTAAAAGATATATACTTATATTCTAAAAACGAAAATGTGTTTTATATTTCTTTGAAACTTGCTATTTTACTAAATATAAATCTATTTCCTTCATACTATTTATATTTACTGCTCCCAAATTTTGGAACTCCCTTCCTCTGAACACGAAAGAAAGCCTAAGCTTAGGCACATTTAAACTAAAACTAAAAAAATCTTTTATTGCTTTTTATACACACTAAAACCAACCCCTCAATAATCTTTTTGTATATGTATTTAAAACGATAAGTATAATAGTGTTTATTAAAAAAAATACACAACTCGACCTTTAACTTTTCCTCCACCCCCATCCCCATCCACTCCTGTCACTATGTTCTTTGTTATTGTTTGTTTGTTGTTTGTTTAGTTTTTGTGCTGGATTTTTCTGTTTTGTTGTTTTGTTTTGTTTTTGTGTTGCGTTTTTGGCCTTTATTTCACTTCCTTGTGGATCCTTCATGTATAATTGCTTACAATTGCCTACAGTTTCCTGCCAAAATAATTAATGAACTCGAAATAATTAATTATTAATTGATACGCTGGAAACAATAATACACTTGAAAAACATTTTTTTTTTTTTTTTTTTTTTTTTTTTTTATTCAAATTTTGTATGTGCTTAAAAAAAAAAAATTTTAAAAAATAACGGCTTCCCGTATTTATTTTTGTTGAAATATTTTACAGTGTAATCATTCCAGGGGCCAGCGTTTTGTACAAGCTCTGCTTCTTTTGCTGGTCTCTTTTTTCATTTCTGTTCTTACTTTAAATCACACACTTGAATAACTATGTACATGTATTTAAATCATTTTATTATCTAAATTGATTCTGATGAGTAATATTATTATTCATGTTACCCATACACTATATTTATGATGATTACTTGTTGATTTGTGTGCTCATTATTACTGATTTGTATTTATATTATTATTTATTTGTATGTTGATTGCTGAAAAGAAAAGAATTGAAATAAAATAAATCTAAATCTAAAAAAAAAAAAAAAATCTACTATGACGTACGCGACGGAGCAAATTAATTCAAATTTATGGACAACTTTCCCCGAGCGTCAATAGTGACAAACTATGCATTCACCTGCTTTGTGATAATAGTCAGAATGCGCGTTGTATAAATTATGTTCTGCTCTGCCAGGCAAGCTCAAGAAATCGATTTCTATTTAGCAAAACCAGAGAATTTAAAAAGAAATCTATAAATTTCAGAATATACACCTGTTATTATAGGGGGATTTTTTTTTGTAATAAAGAAAAGCAATGTAGCTCGAGGCTTAAAAATATCTTCCTGACCGGAACGGTTTCCAGTGGTTCATGTACAACTCCATATATCACCAATAAAATGGCAGCCCCCATGTAAAGTGTTAGCAGATGATACCGTTGTTGTTGTTGTTGGAGCTGATGACGCTCTTCAATCTTAACAGATTATCTGCGCCACTGACGTTCCATGTTACTTATTTGGCCTCATCGTTGTGTTGTCCAAATTGTTGAGGTGGGTTTGCTTTTCCCGGCCAATGTCTTCGGGTTTGAACTGGCTCACCTGCCTCTGCGAAGTGCAAAATTAGTTTCCCATCACCATTAATTGTGCGTTATTGTAATCAAACTTTCGTACCAAAAATAATGAGGATAATGACCAGTCGAATTCCTTTTTTTATATTTTTTGATTTATTACACTTAAATAAGGTACAATTATATTGGTCTACGCATGCCCATGGACTATCCGTATATGTATACAAATATATATGATACAAAAAGAAGATAGTTTGTGTGTATGGCCACTAGTAGTCTCAGCTCCTCGAATAACTGAGTAACTGGTTAACTAGAAGGGGTGCGTGGACCTCTGTCTTTTGGCCTCTTATGTGCAACACACAAGGGGTGCATGGGCCGCTGTCCTTGCCACCCACAACTAATCGCCAGCCGCGAAGGAGACCTTCTCCAACCGTTGACCAATAAGAATGTTTTACTGGCCCCAGTATCCGATTTACTGTAAGACTATATGTGGCGAAAGCAGTTTTTCGGTTCAATGTATATTTTTCTTTTCTTTAATATATATCAATTATTACACTTGTCGAGAATGTCTTGATTTAAACCCTTTTCTGATATTTTAATTCTAAAGTGATACATGCCAATGATTAAGAATATATTACACCTTTTAACATCAGTACATTTATATTCTAGTATTAATTCTCCTTTAAATTATGATCACAAACTGCGTCTTTGCATTGTAAGAACAATGCCACTTTTTATATACTTGATTCACTGTCGCATTGAAAAAAAAATGAAAATAAACAAAAATAAACGGCAAGGTTGGGTGAGGGAAAAGAAGAAAAACAAGAAGAAGAAAAGGAAGAATAATAGAAAGAAAAGGGAAAGAAAATGTGGAAATATAGAAGTAGTATTATTTCCCATTCTGAAATAATGTCTAAAGCAGACACTGCCGATTCGATTCTTGAGGTACCCATGATACCTGTTTATCATTAATGTTGTTACCAGATTGAAAGTAGTCTAACGCCCCCTAGCGACCGACATCCTGACATCTCAAGCATGCAAGACGGTGGTGGATCCTTGATGTTGGTTGACTTTATTCAATCATTTCAACATCGGGCATGCATGTTTTCAAAGTATTTGATTTAAAGTATAGATTGTATCCTATTTCTTCTGAGACAAAACATTTAAGAAATAATATAAACTTATACTCTTCACCCTTTTCGCATTTTCCCTCTTCACATTTTCCCTCTTCACACTCATGTATTGCACATTCCCTTCCCACACCAATATTCCAGTTCAATAAAATCACGGCTTTATGCATTTTATGTCGATGGTACCATGGATACGGGGGTATCATTAAGCCAAGTCGCACCTATACCTTTTCTTGTCCTCTTTCTGGAGCCATTGCATTACCTTTTATGCCAGTGAACTGTAACCCCCGCTTGGCACATGGCTTATACGACCCAATCCTCAAAAAAGTAATGTAAGACATTATCTTATCCATGTCAAGGATATGTTGATATGCCACGCAATTTGCAGGTACATTACTTTTGCTGACGCGCTTATGGAAAAGGGAACAAAAGAAGAGATGAGTGAGAAAAGGGCCAAGGAGTGACGATCTTTCGAAAAGGTATTCCTATTATGTCTGAAGAAAAATATGTTCCTCCGCAATTTGTCAACAATACACGTGTTTTCTGTCTAATTTCCCCGGTGGATTTGGGTAACGTGGGTGTTGTAAAGACCATCATGTTTACTTCAAGGCGATTTGAGATTTGAGACCCGTCTGGTTTGGTGATGTATGCTCTTGATGATAATATTTTTTTGATCGAGATTTAGGCAAAGATGTTATGTGAAGCCGCCAATCATTAAAAAATAAGACTTCTTTTCTAATGCGACAGAATGAAAGGGAGAGAGAGGGTGGCTCTGCGTCCAGTATATGACAGAAAATTTCTCACAACGTTCACCATGAGATCAATAAATTTTAAAAAATCACGAAAAATTATACGAGCGTGTAATTTTTTTTTAATCGTCCAAAATATACTATTTTTAATTCAATGACCAGTGATGTATTCAATTGAACGGTGAACACATGTGCGCGCATGCAACCCCTAAGACAAAAATCCGTTACGTTCGTTTTTGCGAAAATTGACCCCATTTGTGTAACCCCTTCCACATATCACTGAGCTATTATCATGATTATCATCTGAGAAGCAAGGACAAGATGCATTGATATTGTGGTGATCAGCGTCTGTCTAAAGGACACCTGAGATACCTCACTGACAATTCCTTGGAGAATGGGGGTGCGGATGGGGGATAGCGTTGCACCCCTGGTCGTCTGGTAGGTATAAACTTGTTACCGACACGCAGGAATTTGAGGTAACACTTTGATGTCACCGAGTGACCTCGAACTTGGAATATCGATGCTACGTAGGATGTAGAATTTTGCACTGCATTCCAAATGCTTTGTAGGTAAACGCATTATCTGAGGCAAACTGTATTCATTGGACTCCAACATTATCCACTACATCTATATACCATAACCCCAACTTCAGGTAAACTCTTCCCATCATCCCATGAAATCTTTGTAAATGCTTCCCGTGCAGTTACGCTTGTTGCTTGTTTTCATAAACATGACATACAAGAAATGATTTCAACATTGAATAGATGAGAAGAAAAACATATCTACATATATATTACTATAGGGTACATTAGGTAGACACACAACAATGCGGTTTATTTCGTCATAATAGCGCCCCCTACATTAGGTGGACAGTTGAGCATAGAAATAAGACAAAAACTGTCCACCTAATGTAGCCTTTAGAGTTATAATTATATATATATATATATATATATATATATATATATATGTATGTATATAATATTAATAATAATGATAATAATATAGATCGGACTTCATTATTTCATTTTGTACCACCGAATGTAACATAGCTCGTGGAGTGAAATTGTGTACGAGGATTCATTTTCATAATCCATTCATCCCTACAATATGGTGATTTTCTAAGGTGACTTAGGGTGGGTCCGGATTTCAAATTGCTTTTTTCTTTCTCACTTCTGATAGAATATAAATGAATCATTTGAATTTGGATATATACATGTATTTGCCATCCTCCTTTACGCACTCTTCATCTATTATTCTCTCTTTTATCGTCCTGATTTATTCTCTCGAACACGAACGTTATCTTTAAAGATAAATTATTTGAAGCATATGCTCGTCGCATTTTTCTTTCTCTTATTACCCTCATGCGCGTATAAACGCTCACATTATCAGCACAATACCAATTCCATCTCGGCACTCATTCCTCTCCTCAGCATACTCGGTATAATGAATATGACAAAACTAAACCCCAAATAATATTGAATGAATTAAAATATGACAATCAATTATTCTTTTTGTTATACAAGCAGAACTTGTATACCATAATTTATTTATTTTTTAACATTTTCTCCGTCAAACATTCATATTAGAACGCCGATGAAGTCGTTTTCTCCTCTTCTCCAATATAGACATCACCATGGAATGTCAAAAATAACTTAACAATAAATAGTACTTTTGTTGATCATAGATTCATAAATAATATCTTGAGATATTGAGACACGTTCACCTCTTCAGTATTCACTCTTACAGTACTAACTTAATAAATTATATTTGACAAAAACATTCAAAAACAGTTCGTATTTCATGAAACACGTATTTGTACAAGTATAAAATCCATGAGACAACACACACTATACTCATACAATTACTTCATATCGTTGACAATATGAAACATTAAAGAAATCGCTCGAATTTAAGTCACATCGTAAACTTATCGTCATAAATATAAAATATAGAATAGTTCATATATTTTCTTTTGTTTATAAAACATACCACTGCGTACAGATTAGAACATCCATCCACATTCATACACACATACACCCATACACCCGCGCACATCCATACGGAACATTATACAACGACAGATAATGAAATATGTTTAGCTTAAAGTGGCACATTATTAAAAAATGAATTGTACAAGCTATGAAAACTCTTTTCGCAAGGTTACCAGAAGACGACTGACCCACAGAGTAAATTTTCAACTCTTACAAAATATATTATCCCGATTCCGGACAACGATGATTTTATAGTAATTATGTTCTTATCGATATGTCTCTTTTTGACTGCGTTGTTCTGAATTACAATCCCGAATACCATATTTCGTGAAAACAACGGTGGTGAATACTAATCGAGCAAATATTTAATATGGCTTAGTAGCAACAGTGCACAAGCTATTTCTCGTATTCTATCAGTTTGGTCATATAACGTGGAATCTACTTGAATTATCATTTTATTTAAAAATGGATCTTTTAATTTTACCTCCTTTGGACTCTCTTATCCGCAAGAATTATCACTGCTGAAATTTTGGCACACGTAATATTCATAACATTTGCCGAAACAAAACATTTTCATTTAGAAATTTTGGAGGATGAATGAAACGTTCATCCCGACATGGGAGTTCCTAAAGCAATTACCATCAACAATTTTCTTTTCTAAAGAGAACATTTCCACAAAAAATGATACCTATTTTCGAAACATGTAGGGCACTATTCGGAGAGTGCATAGATCAAGCTCGATTATTTGACATTCAGATAAATTTACATAGCAAGTAGAATCTACAAAAGTCAGATGATGCCAGCAATAATGCGCCTATTTCTAAAGAAACTGCTACGATACCACATTTTGATTCACATGAAGAAAAATATAGAGTTAGATTTAACACGGGCCAGCCCGCTTTTCACACATGTCATGCTTTATGTATGTCCAATAACGAGTGCCTGTTGGAGAATAAACAAGGCCCCAAATAGCAATAAGAAAACACGTTGAATTAATATGACATAAAAACTGTCTTTTCCTGAAAAATTAAGACAATGAAGATTGAATTTAGCAAATAATTCATTTGTAAAAATGAAATAAGTAAAATGAACTGAATATAAATAAAAGCTAATCACAACGTTGCTGGATTGAAATGAAATCCGACTCTTATCAATCTTTACTCAGTATGAATACTATTACAGAGTTTCTTTGGTATTTTACAACAATGATCCTCTTTTAAAAGAGCTAAATAACTCAAAGGCAAGATACGACGATAGCTTCTTTAACACGGTAGGTCAAATGATAAAAACATGACAGGAGTAAAAGTGGTAAATGTTGAAAGTTAGAACTTCAAAATTATACGTTACCACAAGCTTTCATAAAGCTTGTCATTCTTGAGTTGTATAATTGCTTGGATGTGAATAATTATTAAATATAAATAACTTACATAATAGATCTCAATACGAATAAATTAAATCAAGGTGTCATGTTGAATACCAAACTATGTCTACAATAAAATGTTCAAATACCCCCACATCCTATTGATTGGACTGTTCATAATTTAAACGAGATTCCTAATTTAAATAAATAGTATTCGAAGAAGCAAAAATTACCTGCCCAAAATCAAGTCTCAGCACACCGCACATATTATTGCAATACTCCCTCTACGACAGGATACAACTAAAAGTACTAAGTAAAGAGTTTGTGCTTTGGAATTTCGTCCATGGAAATACAGTACCAAAACAAAGGGAAAGTATTTCATCTTAACATTTTTTTCTGCCTCGTATACATAACTAAGTTAACCGTTGTGTTAAATATCGCTTTGAAATGTACTAGAACTGTTCTACTTAGCACCTTTTTTTCTTTTGCAGTTGACACTTTTAAAAACATAGCAAACAATAATTTATACTCAGGTGAATATCACCATACAAAAAATCTGAAAACAATGTTCAACTTGGCCCCACATTTTCGACGTGGAAAACCTATAAATAGAAAGAGCCGTGAAGGCGAGGACACTTTAGAATTGTGAAAGTTTCTTTTGTTTGATAAACCATTTTTAAATACTATTTCAATGACTATATATAAATAATGACGGGGCCTCGTTTTACCTCTCCGACATAATGTCTTCTGCTCTGTGTTCGCTTTCATGTCGTTTAACATCAGCGTATAAAACTTCATTTGTGTATTTGAAAATTTCAAATAGCACGCATAGATCTCGTACATTCCTGAAGTTTTCATTTAGCACTGTGTGGAATGTGAGAGCGGTAGATGTGGGTGTTCGGTTTTCTCCACGGTAACCCTCTCGTACAATCTGTATCGATAATGGAAGAAATAAAGATAACAAATAAATTAGTTTACCTGACAGGAGATGCATAGAATATCAAGAAAGTTATTTGCCACATAATAGTCGTATATATACAATATTCGATATAAAATCCACGTGTTGCCATATGAAGACAAACAAATAAACAAAAGTCGTTTCATGCTTTAATCCGACGTTGTGTTTATTTTTTCATATGTATCCATGTATTGCATTTATAATTTTACTTTTTTTCTTTCCAAGTATTGTGCCATCTAACATTGTATCGTCACGCCTATTATCCCGAATAAGAAGCCCTGTCCTCCTGATGAGGGTAATCTGGCTAAGAATTATCATAATTATAATAGTAGCCTAACATTAGAGACCAATGGGTGGTGACAAGTCAAGGGATGAAATGGATGCCACTTACGATTTCATCGATTCTCCTTAACGTCCTCTGGATGTGATTTCGGATGTGGTAGAACGTTGATTCATCGCCGTCGATGTGTAGGAAATCGTCTGCACCAAGGTACAAGGCCTCGTCTGCGATGAGCAACTGCATTGCTTCGTAGTAGATCCCAAGATTTGATCTGTGTGTTTCTAAGAGGTCTTCCTCGGTCAATACTAGCCTTGTCCTCGATTCCTCCAGGTCTTGGATGGCTGGAAGTCCTCCCATTTGGAATGTTCTGGGATTTATGTCAGCGTCAATGCCGAATCGTTGCATTCTCTGAAGGAAGATGAAAAGAAAAGGAGCAGAAATAAGTATCAGGCAATTAAATTTTGACTTAGTGAGTAGTTGGTAAGTTCAATCGATGGTTATTTATATGAAATTAATTCTTCAATCCACTGTTGTGAATATTAACCAAGAAATCTATCCCACAATCCCCCACAACCTGATCACGAAGTCCTTAACTTTGCGCCACGTGAGACCGACAGTGCGTACATGCCTCTCTTCATTCCATCTTCATTCCATTTTCGATAATTCTGAAGCTCTTGCTTGGTTCATGTGAATTTCGTCAATTACTCATGGCATGTTATCAACGTTATATAAACTCGTTTTTTTTTCTCAAAAGGGACAACCTATTGTGGGTCAAGTCGAACATTGTTTCTTGAATGCCTATATATATATATCGCTGATCTATGACTGCCCAACTTTGGTATGCTTTTGTCACTATTGTCAACATTGCCTTTCGCTTAATTGCTCCTTTATTATCGTGACTCTACCTAGGGTTTTGCGTCCTCGTCTCCAGAAATTCTCACATGTGATATCGATTATTTGTCTGGCCTGATCCCTTTCTTCCATTCTTTGTCACAGCAATAATTTTCTTAAACTTCAAAAGGGTTAAAAATAAAGGCCCAGCCCGATCCCTTCTTACGACGTTGGTGGCTTATTGCGCAATATTTTAATTATAGAGACTATCGTCATGTTGGGGAAGTACAAAGGAATACAATCTTACAAGATCACATAAATTCTGTGCTCTATTTTATATTCAAGGTAAAGTGTGTGTTTTTATTCTGCCCACATATTTTTGAGTTCATTAATACCACAATTAACATAAATTACGACTCAAAACACAAAATCTGTGTACAACGTGTCCCAAGCAACGAATGGGACAAGCGAAAATAATTATGTTCTTTACCCAACTTCCGACTGACCCATAAACACTATAAGGTTTGCAAGTGCGTGGTACTATTATTGTATATACCTCTTATTTACAGAGGGCTAATGCAAGCTATCAGAGGCTTGGTTTATTAAAAGGATAAATACCAAACTGGTTTCGAAACGGTTAATTAGACAGCGGAATGTGCGATGTCATAATGACCGAGGTGTCTGAAGAAGCATGTTATTCAGGCGAAAGACCGAAGAACGACCTGCACAACGCAGTGTCTTTGATTACGCACGTCTTGAGCGGAATGTTGCTTTAAAAAGAAATCAAATGATGTACAATTTTTTGATTTGGTTTCCCTTTAAAATGAAAACAGTAGTATTTAGTATTTCATTAATCGGGAGCAATGGGGAGATGACAGGCGCGCAAGACTTTCGAACGGAAGTAGTCGTTCTCGGGTTGGTCGCGGACCAATGGGCCATGAAGAACTGAATCGAATACGCGCCAACCCTCTCTCCCTAATGAGTATTTGACAATGTCCGATTAGCTCGATGCATGCAATAATATGGCTATCATCCATCTCATAAGTATAGGACTGGCGGGAAGGAAAGCCTCACTACATGAACAGTTCGTTTATAAATATGACTACACCCACGAGTTGTTTGCTGAAAATTTGACGTCATTCCTCATTGACTTTTTCCCCTCGTGCTTCGAGTACCAGTACCCGACCTACACATGGATTTTTTAAACAGATTTTTTTTATTGATGAGATTGGCTTTTTAACACGTTCATCTGAAAGTTCATTTTGCCCTTCATGTATTTGTGGAACTACATCTAAATAAGCTGACCTACCAGCGTGAACTGAAAGGAAGGGGGAAAACGCGAGAAGTTCTTGAGTTTGATTTTTTATGTGGGTGTCTTACAAAACCAAACATATGGAAGTACCCTTCCTAATTCTAATTTATCAATCATTCTTTTATCAATCATTCTTATCAACCTATCATGAGCACTGTCGCTATTATCAACTCTGGATTGCTTAAATGCATAATATTTTTGGACGATTTGCATCCGAATTTTCCCCTTGACATTTAAAGTTAAAATGACAAAGAGAGCGCAATTACCGGAGAGCGCTTGTTAAATTGGCAAATTCATTATTGCGTCAATTAAGCGGCATATCAGAGATGTTTAAATACCACTCTACCTATATTATTTAGTTAGGGAGTGATACGGGATGAAACGCCATGAAGTGCAACTGAAGCCTTTTTTTGTTTTGCTCTATAATGAGGAGACTGTATTGGTAGTTTGAAGTTCGATTACGTACTGAATTATGTGGCATCCCTTGGTACTCTATGGGTAAGGGGGGGGGGGGGTATCTTTTTCTGATTTTTGAAGAGAAAAAAACGGAAGTAAGTACTTACATAGCTGTTATAAACATTTCTCGAATGCTTCGCCAACTGTAGTGTTGCATCAGACAGGTATTCGTGAAGCTGCAGGATTGAGTTTGCAGGTGTTTCAATATATTCCAGCGGTGCCCGCGTTGGGGCCCCTAATGCCATGTACGTCCGGCCCAGTAATGTAAGACCAAGATAAACTGCAACGGAGAAGATAAATAAAAACGATGAAGAATATCAATTTCTCATCTAATGAACATAAGAAAAAAGTGAATGCATTCGTAGAAGCATCGTCGACATAGTTCAACGGAATGTGCAGTTAATATCATCTTGGTAAAAAAAAAAAAAAAAGAGCACGTGGACCGGGAACAACAGAGATCGATGCAGCTGGAATGTTTATTCACACGGTGCTCTTGGCCCAACTCCAATGTTTTGTTCGAGCCGTCCATGTGTGTACGAGCGACGTCATATCACATGTAATTATAATGGATATTGTCCATGTAACTTGATTGGTTATGTTCTCCGAGGTCAAAATTAATTAGAAACGAGTCGGCGAGAGGGAATTCAGGAAGGTTAATGTGAACATTTTGTAAGTGGTATCCCGTGTGCGCGAGGAGACATGGGAGATCGGGGTAACACTGCCCCCTCTCTTTCTATGTTACAGACTCCCTAAGGAAATACAATATGCGTACTAAGAAGACTCAGTCTGTCTGTTCATAATCTAGTGGTGTCAACTCTAAAAATTCACTGACGAGCTGGAGATTTTGTTAAAATAATAATTAAAACAATATGTAAAACCTCTGAAGCTTTATCCTCATATGGGACTAGATGAATACAAAAGATGCATAAAGATAAGGAAAAGGATGATATCAAATGAGAGAGAGAGAGAGAGAGAGGATGGAAAAAGAAAAAAAGAAAGTGGAAATAGAGAGGAGAGATAAAGAGCCCATCTCATCCAACATGTGATGGATGCGGCAAGCATGCATGGGAAGACGAGCTGGTACCTGTTGCTGAACCGAATGCGGAATGCATCACACTTGCTCGCAAATAGAGGTAAACTCGATGACCTCTACATCATGAGAGGCATCTTGTTTCAATATATAGAATTCATCATACAAGCTAAAATGATATGAAAACAATTAAAAAAGTACTTATTAAATGGTATGTAGGATGAATGATGAACATACCTCTTGTTATAGCAAGAACAAATGCATTCGATGATAAATTCGCCATCCTCCGTTATGTGCACGCGATTGAATGTATTCACAATGTATCCAAGAAAGGTGAAAATAAATTATAACTTCCAACAAGACTTTGTTTTAAATCGCTTAGTACAGTATGTTATTTGAAGCTCTTTCGCTCCCTCCAAAACACTGGCGTTTTACCTCAATGCTTGTAGAGCTCTGTGATTTGTATTGGAGTTCCACCTTTGCATTCGCCTTTTATTGAGCGCGCGATCAAAAAAATGGGAGGAGTTATATTTTCACTATGAACGAGTATAGTATAGACGATATCACCGACGGAACGAGGGTGACGTCAGTGAAACTATTCTCCAATCAGACACCCGCTTCTGAAATGAATATGCATGAACCATTCTCGCACGCGTCCGTCTTTGCGAACGAGACAGCAGTTTATCTTATTGCTATGTATACAATGGTGTGTTTTCATGTATTGACTCGTTCACAGGATACTACCCGGCTGTTGACTTTCTACTCGCTGCGTAACGTACAGGCTTCAGAATGGGCTGATCTGTGACCGTGAACGTAAAAAATGGGAAGGTGGCAGTGCAAAAATGAGGGGAAATCGTATTTTTTCTGCGTTTACGATATATCTACATCGGAGATGTCAAAGTGGTGTTGAGTTCTCGGATTTCCGAATTTCTCCGTTATCTAAACAGAACAATGTGATCATCAACAACGAAAACAGACTTCAAAAGGATTTGAGAGAAAGGGAAAGAGTGAGGGGGAAGGAAAAGCAGACGGCGAACAGCTTTTTAGCGCCAGTTTGTGGCGATACCTCTGATTTCTCTTAACCCCGCTTTTTGGCTTCCATTTATGGGCCCAGATATGAGCCTGTATCACGTATTATTGACCAAAGAAGACTGGAGAGAGGGCGAAAACGGTAAATGAGTCTCGAGGATGAATCTACATGCCTGCGTGGGCGAGTGGTGAAAATAGAACAGTTGAAGCGACGTCCGTCTGCGAGCTGCGATGGCAAAAGTTAGCCCAATGAAGTAACAGTAACGAAATCTACATGGGTTTCCAATTCATATTTATTCCTCAACGACTACGACAGTGTTACGATATTGTAAGTGTTCATTATTTGTAATTACATTATTTGCTATGCCTGGTAGTAAGTTTTAGCAAGGTCATTTTATATCCGAAAATAGTAATGATATACAAATGAGTTTTTATGAGTTTTTTTTTATATTATCATTATTAATTGCCACATGACAGTTTTCGTTTTCACCTTATACTAGTTGTTGGGTTTTTTTGTTTTTTTTTGTTTGGGGGTGTCAAATTTAGTAAGCCCTATCTACTGTCACTATACACGCTCTGAATGTGAGTGCACTGTAAATGTGCGTGCGATTGGGGGGGGGGTGGGGTGGAGGATTACATATTAAACAGGTATCCCGATTATCTGGCAGTTGCGGGGGTCAACAACTCATGTTGATTAACTTGATTTAGTGATCATGTTAGAGGTATGGCTTTTGAACTTGATACACAAACAGCCAAAAGCTCTTGCATTGCAGACTAATATATACACACTTAGAAAAAAGGTTCAGGTTTGCACCCTAAATGCAACACTGGTAGCACCTTTTTGGGTGCAATCTTGCACCCTACATGATAAGGGTGCAAAAATGCACCTTTTTGTTTTTGTTTGCACCCTTTAATGCCCGTTTGCACCCTAAAAGATGCAACTTTGCACCTTTAAGGGTGCAGAAACGTTTGCATCCAAAAGGGTGCAAATTTGTACCTTTTCTAAAGGGTACAACTCTGCACACTTTAAGGGTGCGAATTGTAGCTAACTGCACCCTTAAAGGTGCAAAATGCTTCTTAGGGTGCAAAGTTGCACCAAAAAAGGTGCTGCCGGTGTTGCATTTGAAGGGTGCAAAATTGTACCTTTATTTCTAAGTGTGTACAAAAAAATAAGAATATATAAGTTGACGGAGAATTCGAGATTATTTATCAAATTTTGATGAATATCATCAAGACGTTATTAAGTTAGATAACTCACATTACCACTCGCCAAACCTGATTGAACTCAAATTCTCAATTGATCTCAAAGGTTAGCCAGCGAAGTCTATATCTCCTAAAAATGTACATGTACATGTATACCGTTCGGTTTGAGGGTAGGAACGATGTTATTATTTATATCATA
The DNA here is from genome assembly GCA_025617745.1 of Heliocidaris erythrogramma. Taxonomy (NCBI): domain Eukaryota; kingdom Metazoa; phylum Echinodermata; class Echinoidea; order Camarodonta; family Echinometridae; genus Heliocidaris; species Heliocidaris erythrogramma. The sequence continues at coordinate 30,109,775 of CM046868.1, forward strand.
GACAATACACAGTTTAACCTAAAAACTATGATATTTCATAATTTTTCATTCGTGATATTATATCTTCTAATTTACATAATTATTTACTTTTTAAAAATTCTATCTAATCTAGAATAAACCTATAATCATGATTTATAAGAGAAAATCTAATTCACCTTCAACACAAACTTGCATTTGTTTTTCGATGGGGTGTACAGAACACTGTCAATGGGTAATTTCCTATTCGAAAAAAAAAACCAAACTTTAAATGATAGCTTTATGGATACAACTTACTGATTCCTGGTTTTAGACATTTTTTTCATCAAGATTATTCTCATGTAGGCGTAGCTCTCAAATTTTCTGCAAAGTTGTTCGGCAAATTGGTTGGAAACCCCCCTCCCAAATTCAGTAGGGTGTAGCAACGCACCGGTTTGCTAATCTATAAATTTGTGTGAGATTTGAAATGTTGCAGCATATTATAGGTGATAAGCTTGTATCGAATTAAAAAAAAGAGATGTACGGATGACTGAATGACAGAAATTGAAACTAGTCGTGTGCAATCATTTATTGTTGGCACCATTTAAATTGTCACTGGTACGAATTAGTCATAGCTAACGAATATCATTATAGGGGAAAGTGTGCTTTCCCTTATCGACACGTCTTGGATGATTACGCATGGTACGTGCATGACATATTCATGTAATTAATTTGATTTATATATTATGTCTTCGAGGAAATTGTTATATCCTTAAATTACATGTATTACGAGCTCTTAGTTGTGTATGTGTAATGAATGATACTAGTGTATGTATGGATACTTTAGTATTTCAATGAGTGATACGGGACTTTTTGATAGAGTACTGGTTGTTTCAGTGGACATGTCCAAATTATGTCCCGTATATTAACAAGTATCATAGAACTGTGAACATAAATTAACATAAGAATATTATTTTACGTAATTTATATTTTGGTCCAATCCAAGCTCGAGAGAGGCTAAGCTTGATACAGTCAGATATACTAAAATATTAGATGTGGTCGGTAAAGTATGGCACAAAACGGGGGAGCGTTTCATCAAGTGTTTTGTCAGTGATTTTTACTGAAAACTGTTATAAGTTACTGAAATCCTTGCATCTGATTGGCTGAGAGCAAATTTGTTGGTAAAAATCACTGACAAAACACTTGATGAAACGCTCCCCTGCTTTGACATGCGGCCACCTGCCCTATAATGTCCTCAGTGGTTATGGAAAAAACTTAAATTTCTTCCTATGTCTTAAAAACCTCTCGCTCCTTCACTCAACCCCAGGTGGGTCAATGGTCTGCCTTAGCCCCCCAATCATGTTGCATTTGCAACAGAATGATGATTATCTCGACGGTATATTGTATGTAATGCTTGGCATAGATCATCACAACTACATTATCTTCAGCTTTAGTCGTGTTAATTATATCATGGTCTTTTGTGTATACGTGCTACAAATATTATTTTTTGTATTTTTTGTCATGAATTGTGTCATTCCAGTTTGAATGTACTTTTTGTTACAATTTGTACATACAAACCTCGATTGAGAAAAAAGCCTGTCCCTGGCAGAATAAAACCACATGAGTTTCAAGATATAAAGAATTACTTATTACTGATAACAGTAAATTTCAAAGTATTATATTTTGTACAAAATGATGATTGCAAAAATGTTGTTTTCATGAGTATTCCCTCTATTTGCAAAATCTTTGTAAAAAATGATCAAATTGACATGTACTAGCTTTGATATATTTGTAAAATGTCAGGAGCTTATAGACATCTGATCAATTTTATCTGTTATCTTTAAGGTTATATTCATGAATTCATCTGTCGTTTAGCCATTCCAGTTATACAGAATTTCAGTGTTTGAATCTTAGGTTTTTAATCCATTTTGTGGTGTTTCATCTATATTCATACTGGCTATATACCGGGATAGATTTGCTTCTTATAGCAAAGTGGAACAGAAAATCCAAACGTTGATTACACCACTTTATGAAAAGCCCTCTTGACCTTTAATTCCTGATGAACGCATATGAATATTAATGAGTATTCAAAATTTCATAGGGCACGCAAATGTACCAAATATGCATGCGGGATTGTACCTTTCAAGAGTGAAGGGTGCTGACTACTGACCTTTAATGACATTTTGATGGAGAAACCATGAAGCAAACAATCAGAAGACACCGTCTACTTGTCATCTGTGAAAATTTATGAGGCTCGAGCAAAATCGGTAACAAAAAAGAAAGGAAAGTTGTATTTTGTTTTAAATTTGGAAGATCGATGCGCAAATTGGCATCTCGATAATTTTCTCTGTGAGCTATCTCTATCTGTGTTATATAAGAGATTGGATAAATGCAGCTGTTTTCCCAATGGAAATGTTTGCACAAACAAATATAAATAATCTCCTTCACGAGGACTCGAAAATTTTCTTTACAATTAAATGGTGTGTTGTTGGCAAAAGGAGACTCTAGAGTTGCCAATTTGAGTAAGGATCTCTAACAAAATTCAAAGCTTTCCAAATGTTCATCAGATGTTTGTCAAACTGTCACCCACTTCTCTGATTTATTTATATTTATTCAAATCTACTTTGATGCCAGTGTGATAAGTACCCAAATATCCGTATAATTTATATAATAAAAATGAGATTATTATTCGTTTGATCTAAGATAATTCACTTGATCGGAAAATGCAATGATTGTATTGCTTTAGGTTCGTTCCGATTTTCAGTACCCATCCCCCTTCAACTTTCTCTATCAAATTTCAAATGTGAAATGCTTTATAGGAAAGAATTTCTTTACAAATATTTCACTTCCTTTATTCAAAAGATTATTATGATCTTTTAAGAAAGATTACTTAAAATATGTACTTATCAGACGTGTATATTGTCATTGTGACCCTATCTTATACTATATAAGTTTGCACTTATTAGTTTATATACAAATGAAAACCAGGCTAATTTATGGTTTTGACATTTATATTTTATGTTGTTTATGATTCACGATATTTCCATTTCATATAGGTTTAGAAAAAAATCTGAATTATGAATTATGTATTATAATTTTTTTTTTACTTATTTATCTTTTACAAGTACTGTGCATTGATTTGATGAATATCGCCTCTTTCTGTACAGCAATAATGCAATGACAACATAGATGTAATAACGTCACTGTACTGAATAAAAGTATTAACATTTAAAAAATATTGCTTGAAGTTGTGTCATTATATTTTGCTTATATCTTGCATGAGAGGTGAATCAGATGATAATTCAGGTAGTCTGTCTATTACGCTATTTTTGAAAAATCGCTTTCTTAAATATGATTTTTAGATTTATTCACATTTATGATGTGATGAAACGATTGACAAAATTTAACTATTTTGACAGATTGATTGTAGGGTGAAAGATTTTTTAGTGATTAAATGATTGATGGTTTCTTGTTTGGATTATTAACTGATCGACTGATTGATTGATTGAAGATCGATTTGATTTGCTTGAGTGATTGATTGCTTGATTGATTGATATTAGCATATTTAAATGGCACTCTAACCTTTGTAAAGAGCTGATTGTGTGAATGTAGAAAAATAAGAGAAATAGGATGGTGAAAGTTTGAAAGAAATCGAACAAAGAAAAGAAAGTTATGTTTAAAAAGTTTTTTTCCTGAGCGCCTTTCCCTCGGAGCAGTACTCAAAATTTATTGTAGATTGTTATGGGTCCTCCAAAAACAAAAAGATCTTCCTGAGTTATATATTTTGAAAAAATGACATATTACGCCATTACATCACAGTAACCGTAACAATACGGCCAATTTGAAATTTTCATATGTAGAGTGATTACAACTCTTAAAAAAATCATCACTTTCGGTTCTGATTTCTTTCAAACTTTCACCAACCTGCTTCTCTGATTGCCCTTTAATAATTTGTCAGGGATCAACTGATATGGATATTGGTTGAATGATTGCTTAACGGGATGATTGTTTGATCGTTGATTACCTGAATTATTTATTTAACCATTAAATGAATGTTTTATTGGAATATTGTTTGATGTTTTATGAAATGTTTGGTTTGATTGCATGATTGGATGTTGGAAATGATTTATTGATTGATTGGTAGGGTGATTGATTGCTTGCTATGTAATTGATTGATTTATTGAATGGGCGTGATTGATTGATTGAGCATGGTTCATTGATCAATGATCATTAATTTATGTAGCTGCCTTCTTTATAATTGCTTAATGGGTGTAAGCGAATAATATTGACTAATATAAAGTGAAGTTTTTTTCCACATTTTCATTTAAAAAAATATATAAACATGGTAAAATACATATTTAACTTTAAAAAAAACTTAAGATGACAAGTGGTTGATTTCACCAGGATGATACAAACAGTGGGACATGCAAATACCTATCGATGCAAAATTGTGAGGAAAAAAAATATGAATATATTGGTAAATCAATGCCTGCAGTGGATTTGGCTATCCTAAAACAAAACAAAAAGCGTTTATGTTCACAAAGGCTTCTACTTTCATCTAAAATCATAAAATCAACTTTCATATAAATGGAATGTTATTTTTCATATCAGAATAAAAGAATTCGTATACACTGTTTTGTGTTACCAGCATAGCCAGGAGGCCATTCATAAATACCAATCGCCTCCTCCATGTGTCAATCACACTTAAATTATTGAAACTAACCTCAGGCGCTTTATCAAATCTTTTTTTTTATATTTCAAAACATAGCTAGAGATCAATTATTTCCAATTGCGGTTGGTGTATTTATGAGTGGGAATGCATTATTTCATCGAAAGTGACTTCATATTTATCCCTCCTGGAGGATAAATTTAGTACCATCTCATGAATCCCGGGGATATTTCGCAGAAAGCTAAACTATCTTTAGAACAAACCAATAAGGAGCTCCAACAAGAAAAGAAAAAAAAACCCAGATTCAGGAAGCATTTTATGGGGATATAAAATTTCTTGTTTCTCTCCCCCCCCCCCCCCCCCCCCTCTCTCTCTCTCTCTTTTTCAGTATTGCTCTATCCTATTATATTCTTTTCAAAAGAACTTTCAATTATTTCGACCTTTAATGTATGATATGAAGCTGACATCAACTTTTCATAGTTTTCTGCCGAGATATTGAACAAGATGAATGATACTGGGTCTATCCGTTGAGTATCGCCCTTTTTCTGCCTAACAGTACCGTCCTTTTCTTCGATTTCTTTCTTATTCTTCACCATCTTTTATCTGTCTTTCTTTTCTTTTCTTTTCTCTCTCTCTCCCTCTCTCTATCCTTTTAGCTGTCTCTTCTCGCCTTATCAAGCGGGTGCACACACACACACCCGTTGACCTAAATCCTATCTCTCATTCACCTTGCTCCCTCTCGATTTGAATATCTCTCTCTCCCTCTCTTTCTCTCTCTTTCTTTTCTTCCCCTCTCTCTCTCTCTCTCTCCTTCTTTCTCCCTGCCTGCCTTTCTTACCTTCAGCCTGCACCTTCTTTATCATGAATGCAAAACGAGGTTACGAAAAGTTAAGAAAGAAGTCCAACCGCGAATCAAATACGTGGGCCACTGGATTACCCGATTCTTTTTCAAGAAGTCGAGAGAGACATCAGTCGCCGTGTTAGTTTTGCCAAAGTGAACCCCTACAGCCTTCGCTCCAAGGGGTGAATTATTTCAACAAATACCGAGCTGCCGAAAATAGTTTCCTGGCCGGTGCCTTCTCGAAATAAATTTCACATAGAGGTAGGCACAAGCAAATATAAAGGAATTATTACACACATAAATAACGGGTACAGCATGCCGTGGGAATTATAGCTAATTTTTATGAACCGAAAGTAGATGTCCCGCTTCCAAGGGGATGCCTTCCGTTTTCTCCACATCGTTTTTAGGAAGAAATTAATTTCATTGAGTGCACCTTTTTTAATTTCTGGGAAATATTGTTTGTCTTTTGACCAAAGACCAGTATATATATTAGATAATATTAGATATATTAGATTTTTTTCCAAGTAAGTGACGATGTCCTTAAATTTGAAGATCATTATTTGAATATAGTACATAACCCAGACATCTCGAAAAACTTTTGCTCGTGCACGTGACAATCACAATTTTTGTTTTAAATAAGTATTTTTGATATTGGGGAAAAGCTGCTACTTTGTGAGAGAATTTGTATATAAAGCGGGTGATATCTCATAAAATATTGAAGTTCTGTTGCACCGTTTAGTCAACAGTTGGTGAATTTGGTACATGATAATACTTATCAAAACAATCATCATATCGTTCAAAACTAATACATGTATAGTATTGTTGTGACACATAAGTGCTTGTAACTTAAATGAAGTTACACCATAGCCAATAGTAAAAAGATGACAGAAGAAATTATTTCCTACTTATTAGGTGTAATTTATGCATATAGCCAGATAATTTTCCAAGCTCGCTGAAGCAAGAGGCTTATGATGGTTAACTAATCATGGTAACTCCAGAGACTCTAACGAGAATGATTTATCACTCTTTCCGATTGACCTGTGATTTTGTTTGTCGGGTAAAGGTTGGGCGTTACGGTGTCGCACGATGCATGAGGTGACATCCCCATTATCATAATTAATGTGTCTAATGAGATTTACGGGTTTTGGTATCATTCACATTACCGCATCCATGCATCTATCCCAATAGACCGCTTCTGTAATGTATACAAATTTATGCACAAATAATAATTCTCTGAGCACCTAGTAACGAGCTATTAACCTGTTGTTTATAAATGAGCCTCAATGCTTGGAATCAGTTTGCATACATTATTTGTTGCTATATCCGGCAAACCTCCGACAAGCTTTCAGGTTGTCAAAAACAACCTTTGTTTGAAAGGTATGTATAAAATTTGCATACATTACCGAAGCGGTGTATTGCATGTGTTGCAGGGGGTGGCAAAGCTGAGTACCACTGCAGTACACGAGGTCCTCACCTCAAAGGCCAAGTTAACTTGATTCCTAGTTTCTCGTCCGGAGCTTTCAAAAATGTTAATTTTTTTAATGAATATTAAAGATTTTTCCTGTACATTCAATTGCTGCTTGCATGGTTTATTTCAACACAAACGCTTTACACCTTCAGTTTAAATCCGAGAAGACACGTAAATTTTGACTAAAAGAAAAACTGAAAGAGATACTGAAACTGACCATGTCATCTCTGTCCAAGCTCATTGCTGAAAAGTGATATGCAATTTATATTTCAATCTGAATGTTTAATGTGCAGATAACATAATTTTCATTTTAGATTTACAAGAAAAAAAATGTTGAAATAGTTTATTTTATATAAAAACATATCAGTCATGCTGTTCGAGAGGTGAAACTGTTCAATATACAAAAGGTGCATCGATATTAAAACCACAATGTTATTTGATTAAAACAAACTTAAAATAAACATACATTTGATATAAAATATACATTCATATTTAAAAATTTCAATTCATAATTGATATTGTGTAGACATTTGAGAACATGAAAATTATTTTATTAGCATTTGCAAAACGATAAAAACTACATGAACAGCTTTATAATTTTTTCAAAGAGGAATAAACATGAGAGGGGTAAATGTATTGATTAGCCATATAAATAGGTTTCAAAAAGTGATATTTATAGACTCAATAATGGGAAAGACATTGTCAGACTGTAAATACCATCAATCGAAAAAAAAATGTATATACACGGTAGTATATGAAATACTTCTTTCAAAGGTTTAATCTACACTCATAATGTACATTGTAAAACATTTTGCCGTTTTTTCACGGAAATTTCTTGGCAGTCGGGATGCCGGGAATGCCCCTTTTCTACAGTATGTAAACTAAGAAGTAAAATAACATGTTTCCCTAACAGGAAACTGTAAGCATACAGTCAACTTTTTGTTAAATAGTAGAAACTTTAATTTCTAACCGGAAAATCTATGTAAATTAAAACGGAACCATGGAAACGATTAGTAATTAATAGGGTAACTTGTTAAAATATGAGAAAATGGGTTTTTAACAGCTTTTTTTATGTCAGGCGATTGTAAATAATGCTGATTTCCAGTTAACCAACAAACTTGCTGTTGTTTTACATGAAATAGACTGTAAAATTGAAATAACGACAATAACTTGTAATTTTCAAGGGACAAAAAAAGAACAGTTTTAGAGTTATTTCTTACAGTGTAGAAACGGGTACAAGGATAAGAAAATAGTACAGATTCGTATATTAAGCTGTTAAAATGAGTATAACCTTTAAATGAAGTTTAAATGAAGTTTTTAAAGCATTCACTCAATATAGTTTATAGTGTATAGTTTATTCATGATCCGGGTTGTCATGGCATTTACATAAAACCGGAAAGTAGAATAAATACATGGTCATGAATATCCCTAATTTTTTAAAGAGTATATAGTCATGCAATTAAATATTGCACATTTATCAAGAACAACAAAAATTTAAAAAAATATAATAATATTAGTAGATGCTAATCGCTAATCCGACACTCATGCTCCGGACTCGCATACTCAATTAAGGGGAGCGTTTCATCAAGCGTTTTGTCAGTGATTTTTACCGACAAATTTGCTCTCAGCCAATCATATGCAAGGTTTTCAGTAGCTTATAACAGTTGTCGGTAAAAAATTACTGACAAAACTCTTGATAAAACGCCCCAGGCTTTATTTATAAGTGTATCTTAAGGATTTTTTTTTTTTTTTTTGGGGGGGGGGGGTGGGGTAAGGTTTAGTGTTAGGTCCAGAGTTATAGATATTTGAGATAGTTAAAATTGATCCCATAGCATGTGTCGTAGAACCAGGGCCCCGTTTCGTAAACTCTTTATGAATAACAAGTCATATAAGCTACTGAAATCATAGCATATGATTGGCTGAGAGCTAATTTGTCATACATTTTTTTCAGTTGTTTTGATATGAAACGGGCCCCAGATTAGATAGCCTATTTTATAACATGTATTTTGCTGTATGTCTTTTTAGACCTTGGTGAAGCAAATCCGTACCTGGTATAAGTGGAAATTTCCTAGAATTTCATCGAGCGGCTAGCTATTTGTGGTGCCAAAACCCGTGCCAACGCAGCTGAAGCCATAGTAGAGTTAATGCTTTTAAATTTTTAGTGCACTCGAGCATAAACGGCTCAGGAAACTACCGATCATGGGGGCAGAATCGATATAATTTACTGTATAGTGTAAACACTTACAATATCGACCAGCTTCAACTAATTTTAGTAACTACATGTACTGTTACAATTACGTATTAGTCGACCCTGAAGTAAAGAGGGCCCTAGTCTTTTCTTGTAATTGTTCAGTGTGTTCCACTATCACTGAGATGCAACTGATTTGCAATAGTATTTCTTTGAATCATAATTAAAATGTCTTCTTCGAATAAAAAAATAATGTAATAGTCGCAAAGAGTTTGTGCATAACACGCCCCCCCCCCCCTCCTCCCCTGTCCCCGAAAAAAAAAATGCTAGATGAACCAGTCACCTAGGAAGTACTCACAAGACAATAGTCACGTGCGTAAAGTTATATTGACAAGAGTGATGAAGAGGTTGTGGAATTCAAAGAATTTTTGTGTCTACAAAAGGGCCTCCAGCAGGTGTTCCTGTACTTGAATGATAATCGAGTAAATTATCTTTATACCGTGCCTACATTTTTTTAAAACATTTTTTAGGCACGGTATGAAGGTCATCGCTGGTAAAACTTGAAAAGGTAACTTTCATACAAACGAAATTATTTTTTAGAATGTTAAAAAAACAACGTTAATTAACTATCATTTTGGCGTCCTCAGTTGGACTTTATCATCTTCGACATTATTCATTCACCCTTTCCATGAGTTTTCCATGAGCTAGCCTATAGGTCGATCCGTTTTACGGACGTGACTGATGAGTGGAATATCCAATCGAAAACGACAACGCGAAGGGGAATTAGGATTGAATTTGATTAATTCGAGTATTCATGTTTTATTTCTTGTATTTTAGTATTCATCCCATTCCGGAAACTCAAAGTATTTGAAACATTACTGAACCGTTATGTAAATGTAATATACTTTTTCTGTCATTGGAATTTCACTTTATAACGATATGACCGGCTGTAATAATGTCAGTACAATAACACTATTTATATTGACCTTTTTTTTTTTACTCTAAATAGGCATTAAGCAATTATATGTTGTTTTGTTGGTTTTTTATGTATGTATTTTAATATGGAAATTCAAATGTATCGGCTTTTAGCTGCAATGATGTTATCTTGAATATTCGTCAATAAACCAAACCTAGAACCTAATCTAAATATCACCGTGTTATTATGGGAATCTGTATTTACTTTGTTTGCATACACTGTAAAAAAAGTGCTGTAAAATTACATAAATCTGATGTCAGCAGAGTCGCCAGAAATTTGCTGTAAAAACACATGCTGTATATATGCAATTTTAGCATACATTTCAGATCTGTAATTCAGATAACAGGTTCTTATGTAATCCGATTACACATTAAAATCTGGTTACAGAGAGTTAGCCAGTAGACTTCCATCTGAAGAACACCTCTGCTGTGCTGTCTCTGCTCTGTTTAAGAGTGTGCTGGAATTGCAATGGAACCAGAGTCCTACAATTAAAAAAAAATTTAAACTGTAAAATTACACAAAAAACTGCATAAAAACCCTATTTTGCCTTAAAATCACAAGTTTCTAATAACTCAGTTTCGCAATTACAAATGAGGTACTTTTACAGGAAAAATGTAAAAATAACATCACAACTGCTGTATTATAATAAACAGAACAAATCGGTATTTTTTCCCCTGTAAAAATACAAATATTTTTACAGTGTAAGTTTATTTTATGCCTACTATTTTTCCACATACGTCCAGCTTGGCTGTTCTATATGAAGCTCTTTGGGCTTAATTATAATAACTAGAGCATTCACTTTAGAAAATCTGTGTCATTTTGGCCAACATAGTTAAGGTTTTTTTTAATACACAATCTGCTAGTACTACATTATTTACGTAGTATCTAAAGAAGAATTTGCGTACCGCATTCTACATCATTCATGTTGACTGATTTGAGCTGGGCTTCTTTGCGTGAAACCGGGGAAATCTGGGCTTTACATCTCCCTGGTGTAATTAACAGCTCGGTGAAAATCAGTTTAGAGCTATCCATCACAACTACATGCATCTACAAAGAAATAGAATAGATAATGATCACTATAGCATTAATTCTTCCCCTTGTTACGTCAAACTGTGTCATCTTTAAAAAAAAAAGATAACATCGTTAGTTCTCGTCATTATCAAACAATGAAGTTATACAGTAAACACTGGGTCTATCCAATATCAACGGAACTCCGGATTATGAGAAGTTTATATGCATTGCGGTTATTAATCATCAATCAAAAAATCACCCGGAGGTTAGTGCGAACTAAAAAAAATCGAAACCCCATAAGGGGCGCTTAGTTGGCCTTTTTTAACAGTTCGGCGACAGCTTTGTGTATTTTTCTTCACCTCACTCTGTTCCGTGTCGCAACCACCTCGTTGTTTGACTATCACGGCTGAATAGTGTTGTAGAGTCTGTAGTTTTGCTAAAGCTGTTTATTTTGATATATTTTGTCAACCTACCGTGCTTTGATCATCTTACCACAGGAATTTTCCGGCCTTATGACTTGTTCGCTTTTTGATCCATTCTTGTGCGCCTGAGCGCGGAAGATGGAATTGATAGGAACAAAGAACATGATATTTTTATATTATTTCGCTCTGGTACCTGAAAGTTTACAGGAGCAAAATCCTTGTCACTCAAAATGAAGGGTATGAACTATCCGCGAAATGCATGGAGATTGAAACGCTTTCAATGATTCAAATCAGAGTGTTTCAACATGCGGGAAATAATGTATATATATATATATATATATTATGAATAACTATGTAAGGACAGAAATATTTTATACATGTATATAATTAATTTATGAATATTTAGATATATTTTGTATATTTGTTATATTCATGAGTTTTCAATTATGCTTCTCTACTTTAAAGGTTTTTAAAAGGCTGTATATTTTTCACTACTTTAAATATTGAAAATATTGCTTTTAAGAACCACGTGTTTCACAGCGACATATTTGGCAGTGAAATCACAATGCGGCCAGTTTCACTTTGTGAACATAGCAACGAGAATCACAAATAGAACTCAAGGTATACCAACCAGTCGGATAGTAGATAGCATGAGACTTTCGGAAGCAATCAAGCCACCGAATTTCCGTTGATAATGTGACCTATATTGGTTATTTTGAACGCTGGATCACCTGCGTGGTTTGTATATAGGAAGCTAAGGCAAAGGTTACTATTCAAATCAAATAGAGATAACAGCATCCCCCTAAAAAAATATAATGATAATAAATAAAAAAATTAAAAAATAAATAAGATAAATAATAAATAATAAATAAATAAATTAAATAAATTGTGAAAATTGCATTTATACGAGCAATTTGCCATGCACCACGACGTACCGTTTCCATGACCTTTGAAAACTGTGAATCCATATTTGGAAATGATCTTAGCTCCTTTGCCGAAGTTTTCACAAATATGGAAATATAATATTATTTATAAACAACAAAATAGTTTATGCATGGAATAGATCGTACATCCTTGCTTTAACGCTAGTGGAAGTTAAACAACAAGCAACCAAGCATTATAACCCATGAACTTTTTTTGTATTCATGTTTTTTTTATTGTAAAACAACACACCATAAACAATAACAGAACTTGAGATGTATAGTATAAAACAACAACTACATGTACTTCAACAACGTACACAATTGGTGACGAGACGACACTACAAGACAAAAACAATTCTCTCAGTAGCAAACAAAAATAAAATAAAGGCAACCAGAATAAGGGGATCTAAAATTTTCCTAAGGGATATTAAGTATTAATCTAAATTAAAGGACCACTTCTTGAAATGCGATGTTAACTTATTATTCTTTTCTGCTATCCTGTACTCTGTTGTAACCCAAGAACTTCCTAAATAAAAATGGACCCGTTCATTCTACAGACGTGGGTGAAAAAGCGTGATCTGAGAGGGAGTGAGATGAAAGAACATTGGCATCCAAGAGTTCAGTCGAACACTTCAATCTTCTACTTCAGATCAATGATCCTGGATGGTACTGAATAGAGTTGAACACGGGTGGTATATTTCACTTTCTAACAAGTTTTTCTTTATTCACGGCAGAGAAAGGAGAAGATTCTCCCGCCATTGTGTAAGGTAAACTATGATAAAGCAAAGCGCCCTGCAGTCTGCACGTCTACGTGGTTTTCACAGTGATTGCACAAAAAACGCCTGAAATGACAAACTTTCTGGTTTCTGCGACAGTTTTTTGTCAAAAGGCAAAGGAAATCGGAAGTATTCAATTGATGCAGTGGTATGCGTAAGGTCAATATGTATAAGGGGTGATGTATGTTTATCTAACAATTCCTTTTCACATTCCACCGACCGTTCATTCATTCCTCGACAAATATTCATTTTACGTTTTCAATATTCTTTTTGTCTTTTTTTTTTTCTTCGTTTCGGTATCGCCTTTGCCAATGGCGTCTTGGTTGATTGTTTAGCGAGCGGAGAGGTGGGGTTGATATTTCACTTATATGTTTCATTGCTATGCCGCCCGGCACGTGAGTTGGGCCAATGGGACACGCGACCCGCGCCCGCCTATATGTCGCCTGATATGTGACACCCATACAATGTGTGTGATGTGATGCAAGAATGCACCTGTACAGCGGCTTACTAGTCTTAAGATTTGCAGACGTTTAATATGTCGTGACGTTCAACGTTGTTTATATACATCCATGTTTGTTTCTACAAGGTTATTCATAAAATTTTGCTTATGTCTGTGATTACAGACACATAAAAGAATGCACATTGCTTCAGGCGATGAATTTTCCTTATAAGGCACATGCTTTTTCAACACGTTCGAAGTACAAAGTGAAAGTACCGGCAAGGAGCTCCCTGGTACCGGAATAAAAAATGTTGGGTGGGGACAGAATGCATTTACAATGAGACCACTTTTCTGGTTTGGATAAAAATACAAGTATTGCTGAATATAAAGATTTTGAAGAAAGACATAATAAAAGCCGGAAAGGGTTGAGTTGTTTCGTTTTTGACAAGACAATCAAAAGAGAAAAATTAAGGAGATAAAAAAAATTGACAGTTGAAGCTTCCAGTTGCTCTGGCTGAAAGTTATATTCTGCAACTTCTACATTGCTTTGGCTATGGTACACTAGACATGCTATAACACGTTTTACGAACACCACAAACGGGTCCATGATTTCACCATCCTCTTTCACACCTCCTCGGCAGTCTTTCTGTCTCGCTTTTCTTGTTCCGGTGTTTCGGAAAAAGGTTAGTAGGACAATATGTTCCCGATTTGTCCTACATCATCATCGTTAAAAGAAGTTATATTTATGTTAAGAAAGAGAGAAAGAGATAGTGAGAGAGAGAGAGGGGGGGGATAGTAGTAGACAAATAATGAGAGAAAAGAAAAAATAAGGCACGGGTGAGACAAAACTGAGGTTTGCAAAGAAAAAAGTAGAAAGCTTGTGACGAACACTGACACAGAGAAAGAGAGAAAGAGAGAGAGGGAGAGAGAGAGAGAAGAGAGGAAAAGGATGAGGAAATTGCAAATCGGGGCGATGGTTGTCACGTCAGCGGAGTGCTCTGGAATGTTCATCGGGGAACTTCCCCCATAGCTTCAGGACACAACCACCTCTCTGTATCATCATCGCTTTCCTGTCGCTGCCGATATACACGTCCTGACGAACCGATCGTTGCTAAACCGGATATTGTGCAATAATTGTTCACACTTTTCATATTTTTTTTACTAAATGCATCCTTATTAATTCTCACATGCTGGTTTAAATTTTTTCTTCATTTAAAGCTACGTGTTTTTGCTGATTTGTGAAAAGTATTATACTACAGATTTACGGTCGAATTAATATAAAATCTCCTGTTATTGATCCCGATTATATTTTAGTCTGACAAGACACTTCATCACGAAACAAATGTTGATCTTTTTGGGGGGTCTGCTTTTATAACTGTTTCATGAAATAGCAGATAATTTGGAAAATATAATATACAATGTAATGTAATACATGTATTATAAAATGTTATATACTGTTACGATATTATAAAGTAATAATTATAAAGTATAAAATACAATATACAATGTCTGAAATGTCATTTCGACAAAGTCATAGAGACCTTATACTTTCGGAACAAGGACACAAGAGAGAAAAAATTGTGTTTAGTCGTAGACTCGACTCTCAAAACATCCATAGATGGTATGTCTTTGAAGTAGACTAGAGCTCTATTTCGTCATTACTTCACTTCACACGGAGATGCAGCCGAGCCGAACCGAGTCAAGTTTGTTTTTTCGTATGACGTCATAGCAGAGTCGCCGATTGCTTCCGATGTGTGAAACACCTGCTGCAGAGTGATGCTGGGAGCAGGGGCGCCGAAAATAGTCTCCATCCCAGACAATGGCGGACTGAAGTCAGGTCCTACAAAAATAGAAAACACAAAATAGTGATGCGATATACACGAGATTGGGTGAAATGAAGTAATGAATGTTGAAACCGATGTCAATGATCATTTCTGTTACCCAAATCGTTGTAGACTGCTCGCAACTCTATCCTTCTATCTCGCTCACCTCCTACACACACTTCATCTCAACGTCAACCCGCCTCTATTTTCCACTTCTCTTCTTTCTCTTCTTCCAATTCCCTCCTCCTTTTCTCCTCCTCCTCCTTCCCTCCTCTTATTTTCTCATCCTCCGGTTCCCATCTCTCTTTTCTCCTCCTGATCTTTCGTATTTCTCATCACTCTGTTGCCATCTCCACTTCCATCTCCACTGCTCCTTCCTTCCTCTCATCTTTCTCCACCTTCCTTTCTCATTCTCCCTCATCCAGTCCTCCTCCTCCTGCTCTCCTTCTACTCTTCCCCCTCTTTCCCTCCCTCCATCTCTTTTTCTCCATGTCCACGCCCTCTTTCTTTCTCCCCTGCTCGTCTCCTTCCCCTCCTCCTCCTTTCTTTCTCCCCTGCATGCTCGTCTCCTTCCCTTCCTCCTCCTTCTCGGTGCCCCTCCATCTCATTCTCTCCTTTTCCTCCACCTTCTCCCTGTTTCTCTTTATTACCCCTTCCCTCCTCCCCCGTTCTTCATTTCTCCTCCTCTGCTTTCTAACTCTCTCTGTTCTCTTGATCTCCCCTGTTTCTCATAATTCTCTTCCCATTCATGATGAAGTCACTGCGGTCATAGTCACGATGCGTCCGTGACATTTATTTTCATCTCCAGTCTCTCATTTGTGTTATTTGGAACCATCTGACATTCTTGCCTCTCCGCCTCATAAATCATGTTCACTTCACCAATGAGCGAGTCGCGTGAGCGATTTTGTACACCCTTACCAATTATTGCGAAAATACCACACGACTGACTTCATAACTGTTACAGACATTCTCGAAGAACTCGCCCGAAATAGAGGTGAGAAGGGAAGAAACGTCATCCGTTGGTGTTATCATTCAACACTTTCAACTTATGATGAATGGAGGGAAATGAAATGGAGAGAAAATGACGAAAATGATGATGCAAAACTTGCCCTTGGTCCAGCTAAGAATATTGATTGAGTCAACAAGTTATCCCTCAGAATTGTGAATGGCCATAGTGTTTGTATACTCAGGAATCACCACGAAGAGTTTATAAATAATGTCCACCTCCTACAATTACACGCCATGGAGATGAGCAATTTACTTGATATGAGAGAAGGTTTTCTGTTTTTCTCCTTCTTTTCTTCCCCCCCCCCCCCCCCTCTTTTTGATCACTCTTGCGGGGCTTCACCTTTATATTAAAGTGAAATTGATAAAACAGCTATTAACACTAACAGGTGTCTTTTGACATTTTTAAATATTTTCTTTTATGGCTATTTTTTTTAAAGCTTCTCTATTTATACTAGTTCTCTATACGTTCGTTTTGTAAACAAGATAAGGTCATTAACTTATACACTGCTAATACCTTTTTTTAATTTGGGACTAATTTTTCATTCTGATTTTGTTTCAATTTTTGAACAATTTTACGTCATGTCATCCTTAATGTTTAACAATAACTTGACATAGCAACCCACCTGTTGCTACAGATTGGCGGGCACACGACAGGTGCGCAATGATTGTACTTGATTGAGCAGCTAATTCCAGGCCTTATAGTTCTGACAAAGGTTAAAGAAATGAATAAATGGTTTATTATTTTGGTCGATGCACCAAAGTAATTGAAAATCAGTTTAAGAATTCTCAGAGGGTTCATTAAAGGCATGTTTATCTCTATTAAAAAAAGTAAATAAATAATGAAAAAAATGAAAAAAAATACTCTTCATACTATCTATTTGCAGTTTGGGTTGAATGGTCGTGAAGATAGTTAAATTGTTCAAAGTCATCTTTGAAATTCAAAGGGAAAAAAGATCAAAATTTGATAAGGTGCCATTCAATATTATCTATCTCCAATAAATATGAAAGGAAATATATCTGTACAAATATATATATATATATATATATCACCTAGAGCCTAGAGGAGTAATTACAGAGGAATCATATATGGTACCATTATTGTAATATATATAATCCTGCTTCCTATCACCTTTTAGACTGATTTTATTGTCAACTTGTGTTTTTGAAAGATAAATAATTGATCCACCTGTAACATTTCCAATGTGAAACGCAATAATTTATCTGAACAGCTTTGGCTCGATTTTTCATTCCGTTGTTACCTGTATACGAGATTTCTGCTACATGTCCGGAAATACACAGGCAAGGTTTCATTTGATATCGTCGTGTTCGATTTGTTATGACACCTGGAAGATTTATATGCCACTTACATTAAACGTGCGCTCTTTAAACAAATGCACTCTGCTAGTAAGAAGGTGATATGAGGGGAAAAACAGGGAGAAGAGAGAGAGAGAGAGAGAGAGAGAGGGGGGGGGGGTGAGACATAGGAGAGAAGACAGAGAGACAGACCAAAGAGTTATCGCAGAACTATGATAACTTCTTGGACAGACAAGTAGACAGAGACAGACGAGAGAGAGAGAGAGAGTGTGTGCGTTCGTTTAGCATTATGTCCGAGGACATTTTCGGACAGAGAACAAAAAAAAAAATCATGACAACAATGGTCCTCGGAAGCCGGACAATAGTCCTCGAACGTCGAACAATGAATTTGTGCTTTATTCCGTCGACTGTCCGAGGACGAGTAACAATAGAGGAACAATAGTCCTCGGAAGTAAAGCCATGTAAACGTGTGTGTGTGTGGGGGGGGGGGGGTGTGTGTGTGTGTGCGTGGGTGGGTGTGGGTGTGTGTAACATACAAGAAAGAGCGCAAAAGAGAAGGGTGAGACAAAAGAGAGCATGGTTAAGACATGACAGAGATTAGATTGGAGATACGAGAGAAAGAGATAAGGGGAGAATGAGACAGAAGAGAGAGAGAGAGAGAGAGAAAAGCAGAGAAAATAAAAACCCAATCCGCGTCAAAGGCAGGTCATGACGTTATTTTTTGTATTAACTATGCCCCATTTAAACATTCACCCCATTCAATGCTCGATTTCCATCTCAGTTTTAGGCTAAGGTGTGCGGTACAAGAAACAAAAACACGGTGATAACTATTAATTGAAATCCGTGCACCGTCAAAGTCAAAAACACTTTTATGTAAACAGGTGAACCGCATAAACAAAACACGGGGTGATTATGGGGGGTTATCTCTGTATTTCCTCGTCGGAAGAAGCGCGAAGATTCAGCGCTTGCGTCATCCCTAAAGCGCAGACAATATTGAGAAGAAAGTGAACATATATTTCCCGCTTTCCAGGTAGTGGAAAAGCTCACCCGGAGACATGGCAGCCAGTGAGATTGTATTCGGTGTTGCCAGGCACCGATTGAGCTGGGCTCTGGTACGGAACTGGGTCTGCCTGAACTGTCGAGGCCATGGGAAAGTTGCCGTATTTGGTGGTGGAAGCACGATGTTTCCTGTTGGAATTGACTTGATCTGTCACAGAGAGAGAGAGAGAGAGAGAAAGAGAGAGAGAAAAAAAACACACACAGTGAGAGTGTGTGAGAGGGGGGAGAGGGGGAAGGGGTGGTTCGGGCAGACAGGTAAGTATGTTTTAACTTTTAATTATTTCTCTTTTATTCTTTTTCTTTTTTTTGGGGGGGGGGCAGTTTCACGAATAATCTGAGGGAAAAAAAAATCATCAGGTAATGCATATACAGCCCTGGAAAAATTTATTAGACCAAGCTTCTGTAATAATAAGGGTAGTATGATATGCATAGAAAAGTATAAAAATGATTTGCCTTTGTATTTCATTGAATGAACACCAAATTCCAGCAATTGTACCTTGCTTTTATGATATTTTATTCCTTCTTACCACAAAAATAACACTATCAGTAACCATTCTTGGTCTAATAATTTTTTCCATGGCTGTATGACAGGATGATACCATAAAATAGCTATAAATTGCATCTGTTTAATAATGAGGTATAAAGGAGCCCTGTACTATTAATAATTTGAAATAAGAATGTCATTAATGTTATAATAACAACTGCCTGCCTCCCTGCATTATGTGCAAAATATAAAACGATAATAATACCAAGGATAAAATAATTCAACTCCGATTTGACATTTACAGCAAAGGATAGAAAAGGTTAATTAAATGCCAGGACAATCATCGAGTCATGTGGTCATAGAGGTGCAAAAGGTGGAGGCGTGAGTTTATACCATATTAGCAAATTAATACAACTGGTTATTCATTTCAAGTTGCTTTTTTTACAATAGGAGTTCGATAATCCTTGTCTGACAAAAAAAAGCGAATCATTATTGTCATCGTGGTAATACGACTATTCATTACAGATTTCCGCTTCGTCAATGGCGTGTGTACTCTACAAACTATGGCATTTAGTAAGTATAATGCAGGGTACGCTTAAAAAGCGGATTCAATTAATGGTGGTACACTTAAACAAGATTGACGTCATAATTTTCCACCAAATGATAGGATTACGTAATACATCAGCCCTGCGCATTGTCTGCCTGCTCTAACGTGTTGGTGATAAATGGTGAAGGGAGGGGTTGTCCTGATGACAATGGTTAATGGCGCCTTTTTCATTAAAACCGTACAAGATTGGTGGGTGAAAGAACCCCGAATTCGGCTCATATTTGGTATGAGCTTGCGGAATATAACGGGCACATCCACTCTTTATACGAGAAAATACTTGGTAACTTGCGTGTTATGATACAATTCGCCAATGGTCTGTAGTATGCATTATGTATCGTCAAAATGCTTCGGTTACTCAAAATTAGCATTTTATGAAAACATATTCTATTTTAATTTGTAAACAAATTTTTAGGCATTTTTACTCCCAGTGTATTCTATTTTACAGAAGCGTTTTATCGTTGAGATTAAATTCGATGCACTTAACAAAAAGGTTTATCTGCAGTTCAGTTGAGAATGTCGTGGATTGAAGGTTCTTTCATTTTTAGGGCTGGCATTGTCTCCATAGCTATAATCCAGTATTCTCTCTCTCTCTCTCTCTCTCTCTCTCTCTCTATTTATCTCAGGAAGTGTAACTATACCAAACTATACCGAGCCTACAGAGTCAGCAATGGTTCAATCGGAAGTTGTAGCTGAAGGTTCACAATCCCTTGACTATCACTGGTATTGGTCTTTTGTATTGTTGCCGTTTCCATGGTAATTGTTTTCTAAAAACGTTCTGCCCTCCAAATTTTAGAGAAATTGGTATGCTTTTCCAAGCAAAGGGAAATAAGTTGGAAAACGTGATTATTTTGAAATGGAGTACTTTCCAATCTTAAAAAAAAAAAATCGACCTTCTTTAATAGTATTAAACTGTAATGTTATATGTTTACCATAGCATTTATTGTCTTGAGTTCAAAATTCATATCAGTTCTTTTAATAAACTAAAAGTGAATACTTCGAGAACTCCTGATATAAATATTCATCGATATCCATTTAAATATTTTAAAATGTCCAGATAAGCCCTATTTATAATATTTTGGACGTCTCCATCAAGGTCTTAGAGCTTACGACATGATTTATGTGTGTGTGCGTGTGTGCATATAATATATCAATAAATGAATAAAATAAAATATATCAAACCAAATTGATTATCAAAATAATATAAAAATTATGATTAACTGCTGATATTTCATTGGAAATTCTTTCTGTAATATCTCATTTCCCAAATATATCGATAATGATGAATAGGTCCGGGATACATTTTTTCCATAGCGGAAAAGTTGCATGGAATTGCACTTTGTCATGTTTGTAGCCCTGTGACCTAAAATGAATGGAAGGGAGGTTATTAGAAGGCTTCCTAAATATTGCTCCTCCGGAAAACAAGGAGACCCACTCGGAAGCTATCAAACTTTGATGATTTTTATCGTGATTTCGTATAAATATTTTGATTCCTGTTTCTACGTCACCTCCCATCATTTGACAAAAAATATCATCGTAAAACGTGACATGAACATTCAGAATATGTGAGGAATTTCACGCAGATTATGTCCGTTTCACTTCAGCCCTATAGTCACTCACACCTTGCTCACACCCCCCCCCCCTCTCTCTCTCTCTCTCACATGCTACGTCTTTCTATACACTCTCCTTTTTATCTTTACTTTATTTTCGCTCTCTCTCTCTCTCTCTTGCACTTTCAACCTTACCATTTTCTTTTTCATCTGTATATTTCTCTCTCTTTAAGTCACTACTTATCCATCTGCACTTTCGTCTCTTATACATCCCGGCCCCTCTCGCTAATTTAATCTACGAAAAGACTGTGAAAACGCCACTAGAATTTATGATGCAAGATTATGGGAATGCATGGACGAAAATATTTTAATTTTCCTTTTTGTGACTCCATGAAAAAACCTCTAAAGAAAGTAAGTTTTATGATCGATTCTCAGTTTAAGCATGTTAGAATAGCAAATCAAAATCTCCTTTTATAAAGAGCAGAGAATAATATCAAGTTTATGTTAATTTCAGTTAAGTACTATAATATAGGGCGTGGTCCGATGGTTGTATTCATATTTCTTCTGACAAGTACACGACGTCATCAATAGGCCTTTCTGTACATTTGGGATTCATTCCCGAAATTGCCTCGAAAACAACCACCACACACACACACACACACACACACACTATATATATATATAATAGAATGAATTCAAGCCAAAAATGACGGAGGATACCCGAGTAATTTAAGCTTTCGTCTTCCATTTTTTGCAACAGTTATAAAGATATGATACAATCACTCAGAACGGCCAAAAACTAACAAATCACCAAGTGTGTGAAAATAATTCACAAAATAAAGAAAGGAGTAATAATCATTTAAAAGGCATGAGAATATATATATATATATATATATATATACATATTTATTTATTTATATATATGTACAGTATATAGCGAGAGAGGTGTGGATGTGTGTATCGTTCGGTTGAACCATGTTACATTTAGATATGATGGAACAGAATGAAGCAAGTCACTTTACATGCTATATGTCTTTAGTTTTGTTAATTTGCGTTATTTCTGTTTCATTCTGTTTGATTTAGCATATAAACTTGAAGAAGGCCAGGAGCTGAAAGCTTGTAAATACACCTAGTGACCTACCTCATTTCGATCCATCATATCTGTTCACATACATCTTGAAACATGCCCGAATTCACAAAGGAGGTTTGGTTTAAACCCCCTCCTGGGTTTTTTTAAGCGTACGTGCGCACGGAATCCGATCCAATCATATATTTTCTTTGAGCGCGAGCATGGGCAATTTGCGCTTATTTACGCTTATTTTAGTACGCTTACGGAGGTTTAAACCTTACCCATGGTTTAAACCTCCTTTGTGAATTCGGGCCACAGATGTCGATCTTTTCTAATGTGACTAACCTACTGATATTAATTGTCTTTCATGTGTAAAAACATGTTTTGCCTTTAAATGAAAATCAAATATCGCTCACCAATCGAAATTCTTCCTAATTTTCGGATGGATTGTCAGAATCACCGTTTTTATGTTCGACGTACGTCCATCGTGACGTCGGGGAAAGGATATACGAAGAAAGTTTATAGGCAATTTGCTATTAAAGAGCATACATCGGTTCGTTTTAGAGAATGGTATATTTCTGATATCACTTACTTTCAAATGCATTCGGGATGACTACTTACATGTTGGCTAGGGTCCTGTGGGAATCATACTAGACAAGCAATGGAAGTAATTTTTTCCATTAATCACCCACACAAACCGCGCACGAGCACAATCATTACTTTTTAACAACCAAAGCAATTATTCAAAAGCTTGGGAAAATAAATGCGCTTTCGTTCATCAAAACATGTTATCGAAATAGCCTGTATTTAAAGCCACTTCTGGTTAGGGACCATTATAATTTAAGAGTTTTTAAGTTCATCCATTAACGTTAAAGTTTGGTTTGATTAGTTTTTCTTTCATTCCTGAGTGTAGAACACAATACTTTGTTATCATTATTATTTTGGCCTTGTTTTCTTTCCTGACGTCACATCACAACAAAGAAAGGGTCTTTTAATCGCAATTAGTCAGTCCATTTCGTCAAATGTTCCATTTAA
This sequence comes from Heliocidaris erythrogramma, assembly GCA_025617745.1. Classification (NCBI taxonomy): domain Eukaryota; kingdom Metazoa; phylum Echinodermata; class Echinoidea; order Camarodonta; family Echinometridae; genus Heliocidaris; species Heliocidaris erythrogramma. The sequence goes on from CM046868.1 coordinate 30,133,389, forward strand.
TGACATCGATATCATATTACTCAAAGATTATTTTATCAACTAAAAATGGACAAAATATGAATACCGATAGAAAAAATATGTTTGAAAAGGTCAAACATTTCACCACATTTACAACTACGATAGAAATAAAGGTCCCACATCTTCATAAAATATAAAAGCTCATCAGTTTTCAGATTTGTACAAAGTGTACGTGCGTAGCAAAATATCTTTTGTATACATTTTACGCTGCAAATATGAGGTCCCATATCATAAAATATCATCACTAATCAGATTTGTACACAGTATGTATCGAAATAAACATTTAGTAATCATATCCATAGTAATTAATAATATAAATTATCAAATACATTTATATTCATTCTGATATGTTAATATTCCCTTATCATGTTCACATTCATTGACTAATTACAATACAAACAAAACATACACAAGCATGACTGAACCACAAACCTGGGCCCTCTTGCATACAAAGTTGCGTTTAATTGCAACTCAAAAAATTAAACGCAAATCCAAAATACTCGATTCTGATTGGTTGAAAATCCATTTACGTTTAATTTTGTGACTTGCGTTTAAACGCAACTTTTTTATGCAAGAGGGCCCTGTAAAGGTTTCGATTTCTACCCGAGGTTGATGATAATTGCAGAGTAAAATCATTCGAAGTGGAAATATGATAGACACACACACACATACACACACAGAGGGAATTCATGTTGACGTGATAAACATAAAAGATGGGACCTTTTCCGTGAAAATAGGAGTGTCAAAACAAGACATTGTCCAAAATCCATTGTCTGTGAAATACATTATGTTTATGAAGCTAAGGATATAAAAATCAATGTTGCTAAGGATATAAAATCAATATAATTTATTGATCAAACAAAATTGTTTGTAAAATTAAATCACTTTGGTGGAAAAAAATGAACAATGATAGAATTGGCAAATAAAAACAACAGTCGTTAAGGACACACGTTATTGAACAGTTGCTTCATTTAAGTATGACGTCACTTGTTTTATACTCATACAGACAGGAATATGGGTTGAAAGTTACTTTTAGCGAGAAAACGTTTAACTTCATCTTACCAGAAATTGAAATCCATTCGTGTGTTGACGTCATCAGATATTGAAAATCTCAAATTCCACGTATGCCTGAATGTTGTATCAGATTTCCGCATCATTTCAGATATTTTATGTCCTTTTTCGGCGCTCAGAATGAAACCCAGACCACAGGCTTTCTGACAACGATCACGTATCGTACATGCCGATAATGGTTGTACGACACGTGCTCCAGCAACAATCGCTCCACGGTCAATTTCCGACACTAAATGAATTCCTAACTTCATTTCTGGACCAAAGACTATATCTCATCCTAACCCTAACCCTGGTGGCGTTAAAGGTCGGTCCCCAGACGTAAATAATCATATCTGATTGATACACGCCTATAAAAACCCAATTACACACACACACACACACGCACACGCAGCCGCACACACACCCACACACCTAACCCTAACCCTAAACCTTATCCAAATCTCACCCGAGACTCGCAACCTTACCCCAATCTTGTACGAAATAAAAACCTGGAGCATCTCTGCACGAGATCTGGCGATAGGGAAATGAACCTACAGGTGCAAACGAGTTTAAGTTCTCCCCTGATTTTGGTTGGTCCATGCTTACACTTCACAATGGTAAAAAGGGGCTATCAGTTATGCTTGCACTCCAAAGTACTTGGCATACTTCGATGACTGTAACCTTCATATTTACAGGGACTTGGATAAAGAGTAATTACTTTAACTTTAAGAGAAAATAATGATTCTAACTAAATTCGATGATTTCTTGAGACTGATATAATTGTTTCCATTGAACTACATTTTGAAAGCCTCAGAATGTATCATTTAAAAAATGATTTGTGTAGTTCTTATTTATTTACTCATTTATTTATATATTTTCTGATTATTATCATTTTTATTTTATTTCATTGTATATAATATTACTCTTTATGTATTTCTTTTTTTTTTACTCTTTATTTTCTGCATTAAATAAAAAGACTTTTTTTTGGTCCTATGAATCATCCTTGAAATTGCCGATCATCTGCAGACACAAAGAATGGATTTTCATGAAAATATGGTCAAACCTTCACAACAAGCTTTTAAAAATCCAATCCAAATTTCTCACAAAGTATCATGACTTTGAAATATTTAAGTTCGATCCCAAATTACTTGATATCTATAGTTATTACGTCACATTAGATGTTTTAATTGATCCTCACTTATTTATGTATCTAAGTTATTAGATAGCGTAACTATTGCAAGACAAAGAAGCAATGGTAGAAGGCCTAAGATTTTTGACATTCTTTGAGATTTATAATTAACTATCCAAATAGGCACAGTGACGTTACTCCAAATGTAAGGGTATAATAACAGCCGTGATAATCTATTGAATCCGTTAGATTGCGAAATGTCTTCGTTTAAGCTTACCCGTTATCACTGTCTAATTAGCCCAAATCAAAGGAACCGACAGTAAGGCGCGCAGTTGATTTATGCTTCTTTTCTTTGCCCATGTCTACGGAGAACGTTCACACTATACAGGCAAAGTTCACAGAGCAACTTCGGAAAGAAACTTCGAGACACTGCGGTATAAATTACAAAAACAAAAACAAAAAATTCCATCTTTAAATGTGTCTAAATATGTCAAAGAATGAATAGTTTCTTTTTATTTAATTATTTCATCTGCACCATAAAGATAATGATTGTTTTGTATGATAGTAAGTACAGACTGCAAAATGAAACATAACTTTTTATATAAACATCCAATAGCAAGAGTAATTCATGGAATGTGCTGCTAAACTGAAATGCTCATTAAACTCTCATTAGGCCTATGTAGCTCACTTCCCCTAATCTAATAATCATCATTGCCTAGTAGTGATTAGAGTTTTCAAAGGAAAATGTCATAAAAATAGTAATACAGGAATTACAGAAATGGTACAGGAATTATCTGGGAATTTTTCCATTGCGTAAGCGTTTCTTCTTTCTTTCTTTCCCTTCCCTTTCTCTTTCCTATTCCTGACTTTTTATCTATCTCTCACTTTTCACACCTGTTATCTTATTATTTGTGCAGCGTAAGTCTTTGTATTTTATGTATTATGTAATAATGTTATGTAATTATGTATCTTTTTATATATATTTGATGCTATTTTATCGTATATATGTACATGTATATCTGATTGTAAATTGACCCCTTCAGCCCCTGTGCTTCTGGTCAATCATCATATACCATAATAAATTAATAAATACAATAAATTTTGTTGATAAAAGGCCACATTTTGTGGTAATTTAAAACCACCGTATAGTGCTAAATTACCAATGCCAATATCGTTTTCGCAAATGATTTTTAACGTGTTAAACAAAACATGAATTCAATGTTGATGGAGTCTTATTTCGGGAAAAGTATTTTGCTCTATCGTATTTTTCTGGTGTGATGTGAACGAAACTTATTATTCATGAAGTTTAAGGAGGGTATTTCCCTTGCCTTCTGACATTACGCGAGACATCCTATCTTACTAATAAGTTCCGACCCTCTCACTCTCTCTCTCTCGCCCTCTCGCTCACTTTCTCATGTTTCTTGTCTGGGATACGTCCCTTGTATGTCGATCTTTTTAAACAAAGCGGGAAGGAAAAGTGTAAGATACGTCGCCTGCGAATATACAAGATAGAATTAAAGTTTTATCTTTTTTATGATGTAAGGTGACGTTACTTTTTTTTTGGTAACCAGTTTGGAACTCCTTGTTATTCCACCCTTTCCCTTTTACCTTCATTTCATAGAGGGGTAAATTTCCTTTTAAAATGACATAACAGTAGTTTAATTCAAGCCATTAAAAACATGAATTAGGGTACACAACATGCAGGAGGCCAATGTTCTCTTTCAAATTATTGAAAGGAAGTAATTAGACTTTAGATTTTCAGACATGTGTTTTTCAAGAAGTAATAAGGGGAGACTTGAGGAAAAGTTAAGTAGCGCCTGTTATCCATATTTTAAGAAAATTTAATCACGAGTTGAGAACATTAAACTGACCAATCAATTAAAATCCATCAAATAGTGCAATAAATTTTCAGTCAAGATATTGATTTTGTGTGTATTTATTGTCATAGTTCCTTAAAGTGCATTTCCAGACCGTATTCAGAAAATAAAATATTACAGGAGAGACAAAATTCTCTTTTTACATTAAAAAAAAAAATTTTTTTTTTTTTCTTAAATCAATTCAAGATTAATTCATTCACTGCTTAACCACTTTCATTTTTAAATCAAATTGTTCAAATAGGGCCTTTAAAATGCTTTCGTGTCAAGTGGCGGGTGTGGTATAACCGGTGGGGTACCAAATACCGGACGCGTTCGCTGGGCTAACATCATTACCGCAAATTACTGCTGTCATAACTTGTATGGGATGTGGCACAATCAAGCTTTGACATCGAGAGACAGCTAGCGCATTTGACAGATTCATTTAATTTCATAATTGACCTGCTTTATTGGTCATCAACCCAAAACAGGTTGTGGGTAATGTCCTGTAGATTACCGTACCCACAAGAATATTAATGTTAAAGTGTACCTCTCTTTCTCACTCTGTGAGGACAACAAAAAGTAGCGTCACCCCAATCTGTTATGATGATAATAATAAGAAAACACAAAGTAGAAACAAATGAACAAAAACAAGAACGAGAAAGAAAAAAGGCTATATATAGTTTTATAATCTTCAGAAGTGTAAGTTTGAATTATATTTCTGGATGTTTTTCTTCTAGTCACAGCTCTGTGTATACTTTCATTATTTTTTTTAATTATTATTATTTATTTATTCATTAATTCATGCTATTTTGTTATGAACGCATCGCTGTGTTGGATTGAGGATGAAAATCCTTTGTTTTATCCTGAAATAGTTCAAAGTTAATTTGTATCATTTAGCAGTGAAATATAATACAGTACTAAGACAAAGCTTCACAACTTGTTTATACATTGATAGTAAAATAAGATTGTAAAAATCTTTAACGATCAACATAGAATAAAAACGTGTCAATATTTACAAATGTGAAATAACTCTTTCTTCATTGAAATACATTTTTTATTTCGAGAAATGACATCTTAGTTTAAAGCGTCATATAATGGTCCAAGAGATACAGATATATCAGTTAATGTCCAGCAACATTATAAAGATTAATAACATAATGTGCACCTAGTCATTTTGGGGGAAATTTGTTTGTTATACCTTAATCAAAATGTGATGACACGAATGAATTCATCTAAAGCGAATAATGCTTTGATAATGCCTATATCCGTATATTTCTGTAAACTAGAAATAGAAACACGTGTTGTCGTTATTGGTTTGTCAGTCCTTAAAGACATGATTAGAAAATAATTTGTAAAGATGTACAGACAAATTATTTGCTACAACCTTTATTGTGTATAATGCAGTGCACAAATTATTTTTTGTTTAAACATGAAACATAACTTTGTCCCAATCGTGTATTATTTTACAGTGTTCATGCATTTCGTAACAGCAAATATGTAAATGTCGTAATGATATTATCAAATGATTAAAAAGTTAAATTGGTTTATTTTGCATATCATCTGAAAAGTAATCGGAATCTATCTTTAAATCTTCGGCTCAGTGCACTATAATTTTTCATATAAAATATCGATACACTTTCATAACCGCCTCGAACCAAACCTGATTTTTAACATCCGACAGTTCAGTTTCAGTTTCATTCAAAATATGAAATTATTCCTTTGTTCATGAATTTTGTCAAAAAATTGCTTGTTCATTGTGGGTAGGGACCATGACGTTTTGACACAAATTAGATAATTAGGCTTCCTTTAATTTGTCCTGATCTTGTTTTGATTTGAAAGGTGTCGATATGCATCGCATTATGACGCAGTTGCCGAATTGCGGCTCATTAGGGATGTAGGGAAGCTTTCAGGCGATGACAAATGGTGGGGCTCCTGACACAAATAATGATGTCATCGGATATCTTTAAATTTTCCCTCCAGGAAACATGGAACTGCATCTTTTTCCCCTTATATTAAAAAAAATATTCCATTAATTTTGGCTTAAAGGGGAAGTCCAGTCTAAATATAACTTGGTTTTATTAGAAGCAGAAAAATCCGACCTACAGATCAAAAAAAGTTTGAGGAAAATCGGACAACTAATAAGAAAGTTATGAATATTTTTAGTGGCATGAAAAACTAGAGAAACAATGAAAATCACTAGACAAATTGGCAACTCAGTCATGGGTTTGTGATGTCATTGGTACACAACTCACCAAAATTTTTGTTTATATTCATAATACAAATTCTCAAATTTTGTCCAAGAATATGAATATTCACATAACTTGAACCAAATACATCTATAGTAATATGATTTTGCATGTATAAACATTTACAAAATATTTCAGGAACTTCAAAATATAGATATTGTTTTCAAAATATTACATTTCCATAAAAACTCATCTTTTATGTATATTGTATAAATATTCATATTTTCATGATTTTTACAGAAAACTGTTTATTCTGTATTAGTGTATACATGCAAAAACATATTACTATAAATATAAGTTGGTTCAAGTCATGAGGAAATTACATTCTTGGACAAAAATTTAAATTTGTATGATGAATATAAACAAAATAGTCGGTGAGTTGTGTACCCATGACATCACAGATTCATGACTGAGTTGCTAATTTGTCTAGTGATTTTCATTGTTTCTCCAGTTTTTCATGCCACTAAAAAAATCATAACTTTCTTATTAGTTGTCCGATTTTCCTCAAATCTTTTTTGATCTGTTGGTCTGATTTTCTACTTCTATCAAAACCAAGTAATTTTTTGGCCTGACTTCCCCTTTAAGTTGATACCTTTAAATGCTTTCATAACAAAATACTCACATTCGTCATGTAAGGCGGTATGTTTAATTGATGTTTCTGGTTAAATTTTGTTTTACTCTATTCTTATGTTAAATTCAATGAATATTCATTCTTTGCTATCATATGCTGAAGCATGCCAAAAAAGAAAAAGATTAGGCCTATCGTTAGGTTCTAAACCACAAACCAATTGTAAATTCCCTATAGATGTGTTCTATCCACAAAGACAGAATAGATTTACGAAATTCAAGGGTCGTGTCATAAGTTTACGATACAATTAAGCCTATTTAGTATATATAAAACAGTATTTCATTTGCAAATAATTTGTTTTTCATTTTTTTTTGGGGGGGGGGGGAGGATTTACAGAATGTCATGGATTTTTTTTTTTAACCGGAAAATATCAAAATACACCCCCACAAATAAGAAAACATTTTCCCCAAATGCATGGTTTCGTTAAAAAGTAGCAAAAAATAGCAAAGTCATGGCCCACCCAATTAATGTTTATTTCATGGTAGCAAATGTTTCAGGAATTGGCCGGAAAGTTCAAAACTGTACAAATTACATCGATAGGACATACGGATTCATTATAATTATTATTAGAACATTATCTCACCTCTGTTTTGATGTTTTCATTCTCTCAAAACTGGGTTGTGTTGTTTTCCCCCTTTTGATAAAAAGTGAACAAACAAACAAACTTGTGTATTGTGTCATAATAAACGCAGCGGGAAATTTGTTTTCACATTGCACTGTATCTACATCGACTTGCTTTTATTTGACCTCTCCTGTGTTCTTCCTCCTTCTATATCTCCATTATTTTGATTATTATTATTTTATTATTATTATTATTATTATTTATAGTGTCAATGTTTAAATGTACTATTTTTAATAGCTGATTTTACTACCATTTTATTCCTTGTTTTTTTGTTGTTTTTTGTATATTTCTTTTTGTTCTGTTCCTCTTTACTTAACATGGCCATTATAATTTGTCTTGGTATCACTCTTTTCTTTTATATTCCAGATTTTCTTCTCTTATCTTTTCAATTTGTTTCAATTTGGAAGGAAAAAACTAATGTATATTTACGTATATTCTGCGTCTTAATGTGTTGTGTTTTGTAATATGTTTTTCATTTTATATTTTATACAGCCCTGTACATTTTTCTTTCAAAAGAAAAAGAAAATGGACTTCCTTTATATTTCCCTTTTTTTATTTATTTTTTGATGAACAAAGCTGAAGTTGAAAAAAAATATATTCTCCCTCTTTTGTCTTCTCCCCTTCTTCTTCTTCCTTTTCTTTTTCTTCTTATCCTTCTCCTTGTGTAATATTTTGTTAATTCATTCATAATTGTCCTGCTGCTTTTTACTACGACATGTAGTGAGCCTATCCTTATTTACACTTGTTCGTGTTTTTTGTAATAAATATTTTATTCATATACTCTTTGTTTTTAATATCTTTTCATCCTTCTCCCTACCCATGATTAAAACAGAATATACCGCCATGTAATGATTGGGAGTCTCCGGGGACCTAATTCGATTTGATCATATTTTTCATCAGATTCCTAGAAATGGGATAGTGATCCAGCACAAATATCACTTTCACCTAATCGTCTGGATGAGAAGAAGAGGAAAATCACTCATCAAAAGAACTTGAAGTTGGTGCGGTCTGACAGCCAAGACTCCATCGGACTTCCTTCCACACCAACATACCTCAACTTCCAAGTAAGTGGTTAGTCTTCAAACATAGACCCCAATGTAGCTAATTAGACACGCAGATCGCTTCATAGTTATGAGTATTGGTTTTTGAAGCTATTAATTGATTATTTGATAAATTATATAATCTTATATTGCAAACTAATACAAAATGCGACGCATGCAGTTGTTTTTATAAAATTATAATTGTCTCCCCTTGTGAAATAAATAATAAAAATGAAGTTGCACTCGACCTTGTGTCGTTGTAATTACATTTGACTTTGATAAATATTACAGCTATTATGCTATACATGTAATTACTTTGAAAGAGAACAAACTTGTTATTTTCTTTATGATATGATATTTGAGGTCAAATCTATTCTTCTTAAATTCGAAATGTTGCATTATCATGTTTTTGATTGGTCAAAGATACAATTTTTAAATATTGATGTTATCTGTGGAATAGAATGAATTTTCCGATGTAAAGGCTATAAGGCTGGCACGTTATACGTTTTTATTTTTAACTTAAATTAAATTATTTAATTTTTTTTCATAAAATCATCAATATTTACTTTTAAAGTTTGTTCCTCTTAATATTTTAAATGTTCGTCTCTTAGAGATTTATCATCATCTCTTTGTTTTTTCTATTGTGATTTTCCTAAAGTTTTTGTAATAAAATGTTAGAAATTATAGGAAGTGGATTTAAACGGTCCAATGAATTATGTTCACAAGTTTCTGTTAATACTCCTCACAAGAACCTCACATAATATAATACTCATAATAAATACATTATATATCATTAAAATAATTTGCAGCATATTCAGAAGCAACTCAAATGTACAAACTTGTTCAATTCCGTATGAAAACAATTTCGTCCTTAATAAATATAAAGGTCAGTATCAATACCTAAAAGCGAAAACTATCATTTCCCCCTAAATCAAAAGCACTTACGCAATTCGCTCAACCTTGACAAAAGTCAATATTTATACACTGGAAAATGGCTTTGCATTACGTAAATAGGATGTATTGTACACAAAATTATTTCAGTCTGGTTTTCAGGTGTTATGGATTTAACCACAATTAGCCACCCACGATATTTTGATAAAATTTTGGACGTTGGTAGACCGGTTGTTATTTTTTTTTACATTTTATATATCATGGTCTTCGGCAATTGACATGCCGATATCAGGAACTCAGGATCGTTGAAGGGTAAAATTTCAGGTTCCCCTCTAACGCTTTATTTGGGTATTTCCCTAAATATACGGTTACTTTTTTAAAGGATATTTGATGATTAATTATTGTGCATTTATAGTTTCGAACTCATTTTGGAATCAGGCATGGCTAATGGACATGGAAATAACTTCTGACGAATGTGTGGGTTGAAGACACAAATACATCGAGCATGTTATCATCATTTTTATTTTATTTATTTTATTAAGTTTGTTATTTAAATTTTATTTTATTTTATTTATTCATGTTTATATTTTACCAATGCATTTTGTCTGTCTTTCTCTCTTTCTCTATTGTTCTATAACCCTCCCCTTTCTCTCTTTTAGTAAACGTCTAATTTTGCCTAATATAATAGGAAAACACAGACTTGTGCTGGTCTGAAATGGAATCAACTAATTAAACTGGACCCCTCGGTAGAGTTACTGCTGTCCCGTAATGGTACACCTGAGCTGGGCGATCTTTCAGGAATTATGATTTTTTTTAAATGTTATCATGTTTGTTATGTTTTTGTTTCTATATTCGGTAAATTCAATGCAATCAAAATTTAATGAAAACAAATCAAATATACGTTTTTAAAAATGCGCCACTGTTAGACAGGAATTCCGATTATTCTAAATGTATCTAAATAACACCTCTTCTGATATATTCAGTGATTCCATGGATTTCTACTCTATGAATAAGAAGGAAAAATATGAAATATAGTTTGAATGGCTAGACTAGAGCTTCAATTAGCTCCCCAAGTGTCGTGTAATTAACACCTGTGTGATATGCCTGTAGAGCGCGGGAAATAATTGCACGCGAATCTGATCGTCTGCAGAAGCATTAATCACATATTATGAGCTAAAATCCAAGGCAGGAATCAATTAATCAACCCTTAACCGTTTAGGTGGGAAGTACTCAACACGGGTGCTTCCTCCTGACACTTGTTTTTGCGCTCTTGAACAAGATGAAAACACACGCAAATATTTTGTTTTCGTGCCAAAGGTGAGAAAAGCAGGAAAATTATTAGTCCAATAAAGCTGACTCATTCGTCGAGAATCACTTTACTTAGGGAGTGTCGCATTAGTGGCGCCTTGTTAGGTCTTGAAAAAATAAATGGAGAGCGGATTTAATAATCTAATAAACGCCCCACAGGTTCACTCTTTCATCTCACTTTCAGTATGTCATCATTGTTACTCTCTCTCTCTCTCTCTCTGTATCATTTTCTCTTTCTCACACATTCTCCATGTTCTCCAGGAACTAGCGCATACCTTCTTTTTATTATCTTATATCGCCCTAACTAATCGCTCTCTCAGTTTCAAAACGAAACTGACATGGATTGATACCTTAACTGTGAAGTGTTATTAAAACCAATGACCGGCCTCTGTACATATCAAAAGCTTTCACCGATTCAACACTTTTGCTTTTAGTTTTTGAGGGATATTTTCAATTAAGATCGTCTGCGCACCAGACGTATCTTTGGTAAGAATGAAAGAGAGCCGATTAATAGGGGAATTCCCCTGAGATGGCTTACGTAATTACTTGCAAATGAGAAGCTAAGGGGTGAGACGTCCATCTATTTGTATTCTTGATTTGTCTTCTCCACATTTTTTTTTCATCTCCCGTTGCTATTCCTCTCCTCGTATCCATCTTCTGGTTGGGTTTTTATATTTTATAAAATATAATATTTTATATTTTTATATATATTTTATTCTCTCCTAATACCCTATATTCACATGATTAAATACCCTAACTTTTACTCTTTCTTTCTCCTCTCTCTATTTCTCTCTCTGTTTCGCCCTGTCTCTCAAATGTATCTCTCGTTCTCGAAAAAATTATTTATATTGTAAAATCCATAGACCTATCAATAATCTACATATAGAAAAAACATAGTAAACTGAAATACAATATATCTCTTCTCATTTCATTTTCTCTTCTTCCTTCTCCTCCTCCTCCTCTTTTTCTTCTTCTACTTCTTCCTATTCCTCTTCTTCTTCTTCTTTTTCTTCTCTTCTTCTTTTTCTTTTTCTTCTTCTTTCTTTCGTCTACTTCTTCACGCTTCTCTCTCGGTCATTAAAGTTTTTATATAATAGAAAGACAATGCAATAATCTTGTAAGGGATATATTTAGTAAACTATGTTCGACCTGTATATTATATATTTTATTGCTTTTAACTAAAATTATATGCATTTATTTTTTACTAGATGAAATGTTAGTATTAAATATTATTACGTCATTCTTTTAAATTGTTTGCCATCTAAGTATACCCAGCATATTTTTAATATGAATTATGACTGTGTTGTATTTGATTATGAAAGTAATTCTAAACCCCATTCCAAATCTACATCATCGTTCTTGGATCTACCTAGCTTTAAAAACACAACCTTATCTAAGGACTGCTTCTGACACAAATAATCAATCATCATCACATCAGAACTCCCCTCTCTTTCCGTGTGCAATAAAATCATTAACATTGGGGCTCTTTATCACAAAAACCCATTATAAACAGAAACATTCTTGGGCTTTCACTGTCACTACTTACTTAGGTTTCAAAACTGAAAATCATTAAAAAATGCACTGTTCTTTGTATTACCATTTATTGTTTTTTTTTAATGGAACTAAAGGTATTTTAATTGATTCTTGGAACACTGCTGGGTATTCCTGGGAGTGATGAGAGTAATCAAAACGAATATTCCCGAACTGATTAATTAATAATTATTTTCCTACCCATTCGAACAGAGGATATGTCTTAGTATGCAGGTAAAGTGTTGATTGATTGAATCGTTCTGAAAGTTTTCGGTTGATTAATTACACCTTAGTGTCAATATCTTGGGAAATTTAACGGTCTATAATGCACAAGTTAAAATACCTGAAGTTAATCAATAAATAAACCAATTTGAAATATACTAGATAGATCCTGAAATGAGAGAATAAGTTCATAAAATTGATCGTACCATTATTCGAAATCTAATACAAATTTATCAAAATAAAATCCCAACGAAAACAGTAGGATACAGTTTTATGTCCATGTTACACCATTAACAAAACCCTGCCTACCGTTGCCCAGTGCAATTTCTCTCTAATATATTGGGCAAATACAATTTAAGTATTATTGTTTTTGAAGGTTAGTAGCCATCCATGCTACTTCATGTATATTTTTTTTTATAAACTTAGATAGATTTCTTTATTTCATGAAATGGAATATAAAATTGACAATGATTGAATACATACACACATATATGCATACACTGAAAAGTCAAAATGAGACCGTTTCTCTCCACAGAGTTTGTATGATTATTTCTTGAAGGTAACTCCATTAATCCTTAATATAATTCTGTTAATGAAAATATTATATATTTTGTAATATATTTAATCTATATCGATACATTTTACTGTTGAACCTGACCATTTCAGGTTGTTGGGGCCAGTCATGATTTGAATATACCTTAATCTTTTTAATATTTGTTTTGACATTCCCTGTGCAAGATTTTTTGGAATTAAAATCTCACAGTCAGACAGTAAAATAAATGTGTATTGAAAATGCATTCGGAAACTCCACCTTTTTTCCAGACATATACAGAAATGCCATTACCGTTATTATGCTGTTTTGACTTCAAGGTTAATGTGTTTGTTTTGTCAGAAATTCTCATACACGTATGATTAGTTAGAAATATTACCTCATATTTGGTATTGGACATTTGTAATTCCAAAGGCACTCGATTATGGTATCTAAGTATACGAGTATTAGAATCCTTTTCTTTTCCTTAGTCCGAAATGACGCCATACAACTGTTTCAGGAAGAATTTTTCATGGAGGAAACAATCCGCAACCTGTCCTGTGGAAAATAATGATCACAGGATATGTTGACTTGCAAACCACTTCCATTTCGAAAAAAAAAATGTAGGAATGGATTTTATGAAAGAAAAACGATCTTCGATTTGAGAGAGTTATATCGTTTGAAACACACTAACGCCATGTCAACGTTATGTGAGTCAGCAGTTTGGCTTGGATCCAGCCATTGAGGGGGGGGGGGGGGAGGGGCACTGGTGTCACGGGGGGGGGTGGACATCGACTGAGTGGAAAATGTAGGAGGGGTTGTATCATTTTCCTTTCATGTTACGTTCCCATCCCCAATTCTTTCTCTCTCTTTCTCTCTTCCTCCTTGTTCTTCCATCGTTCGATAGGGGTACGTGCCCCTCGTATCAGCTACACCAGTGGTGTGATCATACAATTACTGATCTACATGTATATATGACTGTGTGTAAAGTATGGACCACCGTGTGTCCATACCGAGAGGGCAGTGTACTTGGGGACATCGGAATTAGTTTTCTCCCTTCGTCATGTTCGTTAAACATTAAAAAAATGTTTTGTCAAAATTGAAGGGTAATATCTTACACCTTCATCTCCTCCCCCCCCCCTCTCCCCCCCCCTCTCTCCCGCTCTCTCTCTCTCTCATTCTCCCCAATTCTTTACTTTCTCTCTCGCTCTGTCTTTAATCACTCTATCAAATAAAGTGTCTTCTATTTCGTTTGAAGTATATTAGACTACTTTTCTACATTATCTATATGTGAAAGCCAAACCAATTAAAGAAGAATGATCATCGTGCTAATTCATTACGTTTAGGGTTATCCTAGTTCTAGTATAATGATTTATTTTTTTTCAGTAACAAGAAACGATTATTTCACCTGTAGAGTGTATTGGCACTTCTTGGCAGCACATTGCCCCACTCCCTCTACCACCCCGCCGCATTTTCTTTAGAGATTTTTTTTTTTTTTTTTTTGATGGATAAGTATATAAACAAAAAATCTCATAATGCGCCTCGTCATAGCCGATTTGCCGACGGGAACAAAGCGGGATGGACAGCGGCAAATATATGGGTGTCGATACCAGATCAAAAGCCGAAGACCCGAAAAACAAATACCCGATGGGTCGGTATACACTTGCTTGTCACAACTGTGCACACTTAAGTTTCCGCCGGTATACATCTTTTTTACCAACACTACAAAGGTATCGTTGTTTGTATTTCCTGCCTTGATAAAATCTTATACATGTATTAACTCATGACGATTAAGACACCCTCCCTCTTTTTCTATCATTTAGCATAACAGTCATGCAGCAGCAAGCATCCATTTTCATGTCCGTCTGCCCGTCCGCCGCGGCGATAATTACATCAAAACTAACGTTTTATGATGAAAACCTAAAATCCCCAACCAAAAATAGTATAAAATGAAATAAAATAAAATAAAATAAAGTAAAATAAAATGAAATAGATTAAAATAAATTAGGTTAAAATAAATTAAACGAAGTTGAATAGAATCAAACAGCATTATAAGAACAAAATAGCATAAAACAAAATAGGAATGAATATTGAATAAAATAAAGAAAACAAAAGCATAATATAAGAAATGAACTCGTATATGAAGTCGATTTGGGTATAGAATATGATAGATATACATCGGATGGTCAAGATGATTCCTGAATGCCATGGTGATTATTTGATAAAACTGTACAATAATACTCGTTTACTATCAAATCTAAGAAACACGAGGTCATCCAAAATGTGTTTATTAAAATGTATATGCATTTTTGAGCCTCGTGATAATAATATGTGTACATGTATATAGGCATAAAGTTAAAATGTTACCCCGAAAGATCAAGACGAGTGTGTGCAATCAATGTGGAAATTATTCCATGATAATAGCATCCTTGTTTAGAGATAATAGTGAATCAAAATATAAACCTAAATATATGTTTTTCAAAGTCAACGAGTTTGATTTAATTTGATTTCTTAATTGGGTCCGTAATTGGGCCAAATATCCCCGCTCCCGCCCCTCTGCCTCCAAAAGAAAGAAAATCGTCTCCTAAACGTCTCTATCAAGTTACGTTAGGTTACTGACCTCCACGCCTCATCATTATCAAACCCATACATCATATACATATGAGTTTAGTCAGTGTATTTAGCAAATAAACATATCGGCAGTGATTCAATCACGGGCAACCCCACAACAAACTGACGCTTCTGCTGATAAATAAACAAACCAGGCCAAAGCATTTACACAAACCGGGGCTTCTCTGGCAATGAGCAATGGATGATTACCCCAGATATTTACTCTCGCGGTCCAAGAATGGGGCGTTTGCCAATATTCTTGCCAAGGTGCGGTTTTGGTAAGAGCTTCTCCTCTCTCACATCCCTTTTCACACCTTCTCAATTCTTACATAACAACCATATTTACAACCATACATACTGGCGCCTCCGACTAGTTTTGTTATTGTAGTTAGGGGAGTGGGCGAAGAAAATGAGAAGACGTGTTTTCCGAGACAAATATTATGTTTTCACCCACTGTTTTTTGCTTCCGCTGTAGAACTAAGCACCTTATTTTTTCCAAATTGCTTCATATTTTAAACAATCGTGGATTGTTTCTCAGCCAAAGAGAATAATTGGGAGTGGGTTGTACGAGAGACGAATTGACAGAAGCATTCACCGTGAGAAAACTATTTTTGATCGGGAAGAAGAACAAATAAAAATGTTACAGATATATGTCCAATTAATTAATTCAATTAGTTTTTCATGAAAAAATAATAAAATAAAAACAAGAAAATTATGAGCACATGTATATATAAAGCAATTCATGAAAGAAATCAATACAAATTTGATTTTAGGTTATGTATCAAGAATGTTGATCTCATTTAAGTTAATTACGTGATATAAAATGAAATAAAAGAAATTTTAACAAATTTAATATTTCACAATATTTGAAGGAAATCGATGTCTGTCGCAAGTAGCTTTATTTGAGTCTTATCACATTGAATAGAAGATGCACTGTATGTCCAGAAACAGCCTAAAATGGTAGAGCTATGCGAAACACAAACCTTAGATGAGATAATTAGATACCTCATTTCTTTTGATCTGTATGAGCATTTCTATCAATCAGGTTATTAAATATTGGTAATTTACAGTAATTTCTATTTAATAATTTTCCATGAATCATGAGAAAATCCCATTCCATACGACTTTGAAAGTGTAAAACACTTTTGCTAGAGATGACAAATCGTTGAAGAAAAAAACCCTTCTTTGCTCAAATCTTTCACCTGTTATCATTTTGAAATTCTCTTCGGAAATCATTCGTAAAGTTTATTACTTGATAATTCAGAGAAGCCCATTCTTCCTCAGCAGCTAGAAAGTTGACAGGTATTTCAGGAAGTTTCGGAATTGAGGCAAATATTCGATTAAATTGCAAAGAAACACGAATATCTCATATCCTGTACAATACTTTATGTGGTAATGTGGTATACTTTTATACAACGGATTTGATGGTATTGAGGGCCAAGTAATGTGCCCTGCGGTTATCATTAGCTTTGATCACATCACGCGAAACTCATCACATTACCACCTAATAATCTAAGTTGCGTTCAGTCTACTAACATTAATACTAAGAGTCTTTTTTTATAAGTGGTCAAGGTAGTGGGTGGAATTAATGTACATTATCCCGCAAATTGGCAGCACATTAGCTCTTCTTCCGAGTCGTGCCCGCTGGTGCCGAGGTTGTGTAAGAGGTTAATAACCTGATGATTCTTGAGAGATAGAAATTGGGGAGAAACAGAGGATGGAGATGTAAGTTGGACATGTTGGAGAAAGATGAAGGACCCCTCATCCTAGCACAAACATAATAAGAGACAAAAACAATAGACTTCCAAGGCATGAAACGGAAATAGGACCCGAAGGATATTTCGGAGTACTGAGAAGAATTATGACGATAAAGGTTATAAATGATCGTTGTTGTTTTAAGGGGGATAACGAACAAGGAGATGGTAAAGGAAGAAGAATAAAATGAAATATTGTAAAGAGCATTGCGGCAAAAAGGTGATATGTAATTGAATTCAGTTTTGCGGTTGTCGGTAATAAAAGGTAATAAAATAGTTATGAAAGTTATATAACATCATAACACAGTCAGAACAGTAATGGAAACGTAACAGAGGTAGAACTGTACTGTTGCTCTAGACGTTGCTAAAGAACAATTGACATGTGTCTATTTTTTTAAAGGTAGAAAACAGAGAGATACTAAAAAAAGATCTAATTGTAATTTTTGTTCTGCTAATGGAATTGAAGTAACGATTTTGTACAATTTATGTACCTGAATTTCAGAACATGCCTATGTTAAATTGTATCTTTGTCAATTCATGTGCAAAAGTAGGATGTTTTAGATATTTGTAAACGTACACACTAAGAAATAAAGGTACAATTTTGCACCCTTCAAATGCAACAAAAGTTGCACCTTTTTGGCTGCAACGTTGCACCCTAAGAAGTTTTTTGCATCTTTAAAGGTGCAGAGTTGTACCCTTTAGAAAAGGTACAAATGTGCACCCTTTTTGGATGTAAACGTTCTGCACCCTTAAAGGTGCAAAATTGCACCTTTTAGGGTGCAAACGGGCATTAAAGGTGCAAACAAGAACAAAAAGGTGCATTTTGCACCCTTTTCATGTAGGGTGCAAGATTGCACCCAAAAAGGTGCTGCCAGTGTTGCATTTAGGGTGCAAACCTGAACCTTTTTTTCTTAGTGTGTATAGGTCAATAAGACACTATAGGGGGACCGGAGAGAAAGTCTTTTTCTGTGAAAACAATGAGGAAATGGAGGAAAAAGGAAATATAAGAACAGAAATGGAAAGGAATTCTATCAAGATCGGGACCACAGGTTTTCCCACCCATTTTCTAGTAAAAACTTTATTCAAAACTTTCTCTGACCGAATGAGTAATACATTACAGAGAAATCTTCCAAACACCTAGCACGTCTTTTCACCAATTCGTGTGCACTAGTACTGGGAAAAGGGTGTGCGGTGAATCACTATGTTCTCATGTTTTCTGTTCTACCGCATTTGTATAAGAAATCTAATCAAAATGACGAATTGAAGTGATGAAATAAAACACACGTCCCATTTTGTTCGAGTTAAGTTTAGGTTGACTTGACACCGGAGCTTCAAAGCACAGGAAGAAACTTTCCCGCTTTTTTTTTTGTTGTTCCAGCGCTCAAGAAAATCTAACCGCAGACAAATTCTCTCAAAAAGAGGATAAAGCAGCAACTTCGGCACTATCAACAACTCAAACTTCACATCAATTAGTCAAATGGCCGAATTGTAATGGGATTTCCTGCGTCTATCATTTACTGAGTATTGTCATCAACCTGCCCGTTGAAAGGGGGGTAAATGTATACAACGAACTGGGGACGATTAGCCGATAATTGATTGTTAGCGAGAAGCTCCCGATGACGTGTTCCTTATGAATGTGTCGACTCGCGCGCGCGCTGTGTTTGCACCATAGGTTTGCATGAAAAATTGGCATGATTGGAGAGAACCGCCTGGGTCTGTTCTCATGCACAGTTAACATGGTTAAGTACACTTTTTAATTACCGTATAAAAAAATTAGAGTAACATCTCGGTCACATGCCTGTGGTGCGTGATAGTGCTTCAGAGCAATGGGGGTTGATTCAGGTGCTCTGTTTCACCCTAGTTTGAAGGAGGGAATAAGTCTCGTCACTGGTATCAGATCAGGTAGGCAGTGTGAACATCCCATCTTGTATTACGCACGGCGAATCATACCGACAAATGCAAAGGAGGAGGAGTGAATAGCCTCGTAAGCCGATCACTACCCCCAACAAAGACAAATATCGGTCAAAGGCGTACCGGGGTTTAATTCGTCAATTAGCCGCCACAACGGAGAACTTACGGAAAGGAATCAGCGAGGTGCCGACATTTTGATCCTCCCTTTTGTACTAATTCCGATTTCTCGTTTTCGCTTTCGGAAGTGTCTACTTCCGAGGTCCTGATCTATGCTTTTTTCTTCTTTCCACAATGGTCATTGTGTGTTTCTATTATAGACTGGATGCTTACTCACCACAACCCCCACATATTTGGACTTCCGAGTCCACCAGACGTCCAGGCTAGTCCAAAAGATGCCGCCGATTATCGAGTACGTCAACGTCATTCCGATATCCCACTCTCCCTTTCCGTTTGGTATTCAGGCGCCGCTTTTTTGTTTCTGAGAAATGTTCCATACTCGACTGATATTTTTCTTACTTATTGCATTCTTTCGACAACTCTCCATTCGATATGAAAACTAATATCGAATTTTAAGAATGTGAACTATAACTCGTTGTATTTTTCTGTTCTTTGGCATCGCTTTTTTTCTGAGGAATATTTCAAATTCGATGGAATTCATTCTTAGCTATTTCATTCTTTCGACACCTTTCCATTCGATATTAAAAAAAACTATTGAATATTATGTGCAAAATGTATAAATTTCGTTTTATAAACTCTCTGCTTGTCGTAATTTCTTTCAAGTTCAAGTTTTTGATATCGATTTGTAAGTTTTTGCAATAGTTTGTTTATTATTTTGATATGTGTACCAAATTAAACTTTCCAAACATGTGTGTATTGCATTTGTTGTAGTTGTATGTTTAGGTTTGTTGGGTTTTGGGGGACTGTTTTTTTTTTTTTTTTTTTTTTTTTTTTTTTTTGGGGGGGGGGGGGGGTCTTTGTCTTTGTTTTTGTGCTTTGTCTGTCGCTCTCAGACAACCTGGATTGAAAGCTGACGTGGCCTGCCTTCCTTTTATTCATACCTTTAACATTTGGATTTCGTCTTTATTCTTAAACATATATAATCCTCTGACGTCGGTAGTCGGGACAGAAAAAGCCCGATGATTAGGCCTTGCGGAGTCTAGACTTTATCCTAAATTAAGGAACATCATATTTCAACAACTGTCCAGTGCCCCTCCCCCTCCCGACTTCCAGAGTCTCATTTCCATGGAAACCGCATCCGACTCGGAGAGCAATGCCCTCCGCATCTTCCTCATAAGACCCAACCTGTCGCACTGGTAACAGGATGGGGGATAAATCATCATCACCGCTGGTATACGGGCAAACCAACGCCCACACTGGATATTCATTTCTGTGTCATTTTATCATCATTAAAAAAATCATATTGTATACCAAGACAGTAGCAGCTAATATAAACTTATGCATGCAGTGTCGTTATGTTTATCATCTATTATTGTACCATTTTATTATCATGATCATCATAAAGGAATTCGTATTTCTCACAAAAACGACAAAAGCTCATACAACTTGAAAAGGCAAACAGGATTAAAAGGTCTATTGTGTTTATCATCATGGTCTGAAGTCTAAATTTATCGATTGGTCTCTTTTTGGTAGACATTAATTATTTTAGGAAGGAGGAACTTTAACCACAAGAAATCAACGTACTCTCGGTCATGACTTGAACAGGTAACCACTTGAAATAAACGTATTGCCACTTCATGTATGTTAACAAGTCAACGACACTAGATTTGTTTTTGATTACGTTTCCCCACGTGGACAATATTAGTGTTATTGTTTACTTATTTGCTTTGTTTGGGTAATAGTTCCAAGGCCAGATCGAAGAAACGTCCTGTCCTATACATTTCCTCAAAAAAAGATGCCCTTCGACCTAAAGGAATTATTCGTTAACACGCGATCGTCAATCTTATGCCTTTTAGCCGTTTACTGGAAACAATTTGTATTTGTTTTTAGGTTTAAGTGAACACTTTCTAGTTTAGCCTGTTTGTTCTCCAGTTGTAAGTTTAGCAAGCATCAATTATTTGTCATGGTCAATTGATTTGTAAGTTTTGTCAGTAATTACCACTGTCGTTTCCTTTGAAATCTATCGAAAAGGCTAACATCCGAAATGGTATAGTATAATACCATTAAATGATAATCGCCGTTAAAACCAAATTGACACTATTACAACACAATTCAAACATTTTTTTTTTTGTCTTTCTTTAGTGATGTAAATCAAGGTTGAAAATATACTAATAAAAGTCTAAATCTTACTGATCATACAATATTTTTTAAAATCGGTAGTGCATGTCTTTCTATGGTATTCATTAGGGAAATATCAACATTAAAAATCTTTGTAAAGCCCCCCACCCCGCCCCTCCCCTTCCCACCACAACTTGCCATCACTTTGGAATAAAATAGACTTCTAAGAAATCATTCTATTTCGACTTAAAGTGTTTGAGGTGATTATTTTGGCGGGGGCGGAAGAATGGGCGTGGTCAATTACTGGTCTACAATTACCTCCTTATAAATAATATGACCATGCCGTGTCTTCTTCCGTTCCCATGATAACTCCAATACAAAACGAGATTCGTGACGGAGTGTCTGATTTCAACAAATTTCCTACTAAAATAAATTCGGGGATAAATTTAGAGCCAGGTCGCGATGTCCCGTCTGGAAATGGTAAAAATAGAGGAAATCATTGTTTTCTGTATTTTTCTCATATAATTTATATTAAAAAAGAAGTTAAGCACTGTATGCATCACATTTCATGAAGATGTTCACAATTTTATTTTTAATATTTTGGATAATCGGTCTTAATGAATTGTCATATTTTAATAAAGTGCAATATCAGTATTCACATGACTAGTCATTCTGGGTTTTTTTTTGTTTTTTTTTTTATGAGAACAGCTGCACATAGGGGACACGAGGGGCATTTGGCATCCCCCTATTGCATCGCAATATGAAGGGATAAGGGAGAGAGAGAGAGAGAGAGAGATTGAAAGGATCACGATCCAATTAGGAATAATCCTCCAACCCGCCCCCCCCCCCCCCTCGCTCTCAACTGATCATGAACTTTATATTAATATGGAATGCAATTTTATCGAGAAATGATGTTGTCATCGATATTATCAATTTTTTCTTTTGTTAAAAATTGTAATCATTTATATATATATATTCATTTTTTTTTTCTTTACCTAAATTACATTTCTCTACGCAAAGTTTGACTTGACCCCCTCCCAAGGATTTATGAATGAATATTATTTGGTGCTCCTCCACTTTGTCCACATGATATTTGGATATCACAGCCTTTCCTCCTTCAACCAAAGTGATCTGGTTCAGCCCCTCTTAATGTATTTCGACAAATGGAATGTGGAACGTTTATATATATATTGTTATCCAAATCAAGACAACGTGCAGTGTGCACGTTTGATTTATATACCGAGGCATATTTCGCCCCCAGCAAAAATATTTTTCAACGCGCGATCCTCATAGGTTTGACAAATTGACTTATGACTATCAGGAGAGTATCCCGCTGAATCCAAGACTCGAAGGGTCAAAGGTCATATCTTCGGAAGTTTTTCAGAGGTATTTCTGGATCAATGTCATTGACGGGATCCTATTGTCAGACGTTTCAAGGTCAAGTCGTTTCGGAGCGTGAGGTTCAAAGACACGGAAGTATTTTGCGGTGACCAAATGCCCCTACGGCCCCCTCATTTTTTGCGATGCTGTTATTTGACCATTTCCTCGCTTCCTTTCTTATATATCCATCTGTACATCAAGGATGTCTCTACATTATTATGACTTTTCTATAGTTTCCTTTCATTGTCTCCCTCTTTCATCCGCATCCCCTTCTTTCTTCTGCCTGTGACGTAGCTTCGGGGACGCGTCCCCCAATCTGATAGGGGAAAATGGTTAAAAAAGAAGAAAGAGAGAAAGAAAGAGAAAGAGAAGAAAGAGAGAAAAGAGAAGATGCTGACTGTCTCACACCCCTCCCCTAAAGAGTAAAACCGGTGCCACATTAATGCCAGTGTCTCCACCCATCTCTTTCCCTGTCCCCCCCCCCCTCTTTGTTCTTTTCCTTTCTCCTATTCTACTCTACAATGTTATTGGGGGGGGGGGGGGGGGGGGGGGGGGGTGGTGTGATGATAGAAGAAGTACAAAACGACATGGGACTTTTGGCCCATTTCCCCCCTCAAAATGGGTGGAAGCCCTAGGTTTGACCCCGAATCCCTGCAAATGCTTGTCCTTTCCATTATCTTCCATTTTCCGTTGATGGTAGTAGGTCGGAAGGTGTATTTTGATCGTCTTGGTTGAAGTTGATGATTCATACTGAATATATGTCTAGTAGTATGTGTGAAATATGTCTTTTTTTACCATCGGTCAAAGTCCAGAATGAAGTGGAAGTACCCAAAACGGAATTATTCAATTCCAAAAAGGAATTCGTCTCAAATTTACTAGGACATGCCACTTTGGGCCATGCATGCCTACGTTCCCCTTTTCCCAAAATTATCACCGTCATGAAGGAATTATAACCTCAATAACACTTCTCGTTTGTCCCTGTAACTGCAACCAAACAATGCTATTTGAAAATACAGAACCAAAACAAAAAGAAAATAAAAGTTCTACAGTGAACATGGGTGTCGGTCTATTTTTTATAGAATGTGATAGGGGGATAAGCGTTGATCCACCTTACTCACCGTCACGTGATCTCGGGATTTCATGCCCCCGACACCTGACCAGCAAAGAAAAAGGGTGAGTATGGTAAACGTGAAAAATGGTGAGATATTTCATCTGGTCAAGTCGACTTAATATCCATATCATGTCCACATGTAAAGATATTTAACTTGCCATGTCGACTTATCAACTTTTGTAAGTCGACATGGCGAAATAAATTATCTTGCCAAGTCGACTTCCCAAAAAGTAGGACATGAACTTTTTGTGAAGTCAACTTCACAAGATTTTTTTGCGATTTCGACAAATAAAAGTTAATAAGTCGACATGGTAAGTTAAATATCTTTACTTGTCGACATGATATGGATATTAATTCGACTTGACAAGATGAAATATCTCGTCATGTCGTCAAGTAGAACGGCACTTTAACGCTTCCGTAGTTGTTTAAATATGAAAATCATCTAGTAGCAGTGTGAAAGGAAAAGGGTTGCTCATAAAATTACCCAGGAGTTTACATTTGAGAAGTAACGTACGTAGTACGGTATGTTTGTCTGCTTCAAACAACTGCATACATTTCTCCATTTTGTTTATTTCCATGTAGCAATAACTCCGACTGCATAGGTGGCCATTAAGTACAAGCATCTTTGCTCCCAATAACAGACGCAAGGAGGGAGCAGGCGAGGGAAAAGAAGAATAATTATTTTCCAATCATTAGGGAATTGCTTCTCGACATCTCGCGAATCAATGCGCGTACTTTGATTGACTTGTTTTTCAAGTTTTCTTCCAAATTTAGCTCGGGTCGGTATTGAAGGTGAATGGCATGTTTACCTTTGGTTTCTATCCTTTCTCAGAAAAATCTCCACATGATCAAGTCTAATCAATATTTATCTTAGCATTCTTATTGCTACTGCAATTGCACTCCGAGGAGTATACCTTAATCACAAAAGACAGTCACCTTTGCCTTCTGCCTTGTTCTTTTGATGTCGTTCAAGCAGCTGTAAGCATCATAAGCATGGTAAATGCATGAGGTGACAGGCTTCTGATGAGCCAACGCAATCGTTTGAAAGTTCAGACAATCGTTGCGTACGTAGAGGGCAAATGTAACTTGTTGGATTCCAGTAATCTTTATATACGAATTCTACAGAGCTCTTAGCGGAGTTCACCACCCTTTTCAGGGCTCTTATTCCTTGAAAGATTACATAGTGTAACCCTGAAAAACTAAACCTACAATTCAGTTTCTCCACCATGAAAGTGTCGCTGATACTTCACCGAATTCTATTTAATAGACCTGTTTACTAATTTTATGCATACTTCCAGAGTCTTGCTGACATAGCAACAACTAATGTATCCAAAATGTATTCCATCCATAGAGGTGCACTTAATAGTTGGTAACTAGGGGTTCAGGAGAGAAACACGCATAAATTGAAATACATTAGTGAACAGGTCTATTGAATCTTCAGAAATGTAATAAAATAAATAAAATCTAAGAATTGAAATGTAATTATTACGAATGTCAAAGGTTTGTCAAAGAAGACAATTATTATCATGAATGAAATTATTCAACAGGTACATATAGATGCATGTGCATGTCCCCCCCCCCCCCCCCCCCCCCCCCCATTTTTTGAAGGCCCAATGAGAGAAAAAAGACAATTCAATACAATACAATTCAAATGGGTCTATACAGCACGCAGAAATGACGCCCCTCTCATTTTGGAAAGGATTCTGCCCCCATCCTCCCGCGTTTTTCTTTTCTTTCAAATCTATGGATACCCTCATACGCCACCATGGTCACTAATGACATAATTTAGCATGCTGTGATTCACGTGAGCTGGAAAGGGTTATGGTGGTCACTCCCACCCCCCCCCCCCTCCCCTCCATCAAATGTCAATAGCGGGAGGAGTATAGAAGTAAAAGATACAGACAGAAAAAAAGGACGTGAGATGAGGATAAATTCCAACATCTTGTTAACATGGTAACGGGGATGCCCCCAATAAAACCCCACATTTACAGTTCGTTTATCATAAGAAAATAGTTATAAACGAGTTTTAGATTAGTTATACTGAAAAGGGAGACTTCTAATATATACAGTTAATAATAGAAGCGTAGTAAAAAAAAATATATAGAAATTATATATTTTGTTAGTCGCGTATCCATAAATTGATAAAGAGCGGAGAGAAATGTCTTCCAGAGGGCTGGGGGGGGGGGGGGGGGGGGGGAGGTGGCAAGAAGGAATGTACGTGTGCAAAACTCCACGTAACAGCGACACACTGCAAATATAGTATATTTTTCTGAGGTTTCGAACGGGTGGGGCGTACCCCGGGCCTATCCTGTATGCATACGTCACTTGTTTTGCTTCGTTAACCTGTAATGATGATAATAACTGCTAAAACCGAAATCTCTTCCACATACGTAGCCTACATCATGCTTTTGAACCTTATAGAATACGTTACAAGCTAAGTTATTTCAAGCAAATCGAAGCAGAGAACGATTGCATACACAAGAATCAAGATTCTATTCCATTAAATCCGACTCATATTATACAAACGTATACGGGAAACGAGTCAGACGGTCAAGCACAACGCCAAACCGATCAATAGATATCGATTACCTTTCGAAAGGTTGACACGTGCGTTGCGTTCGCAGATTGTGCTTTGCGGCATATATATAGGATGAGAGGATAATACAGTCAAACCTGTCTTAGCGGCCACCTGTCTATAGCGGCCACCTGCTTATAGCGGCCACCAAAAAATCCCCCGCAGGAAATTACTGTGTTGTAGACCCTGCATATAGCGGTCACCTGCCTAACGCGGCCAGCGGCCACCCATTATGTATCCCTCGGACAATATCTGACCGCGTATAGCGGCCACTGTTATCGAGTCGAGCCGTAGCTTCATGCACAAAAAAGTAGTTTTTTGCCATAGGCGCGATGTGTTTACCGAGTCCTAGCTCAGTCACACTCTCACACAAACGTCGTGATTAGATTCTACAATGGCCATGAAGATCTAATAGTTTCACCACATTGCCGACTAATTAGAGATTAAAAGTCTTTTTAGTAAGAATTAAGCACTAGTATTGTTCGTTTACGTAATGTTCGCACCATCCAGCTGCAATCCCCTGCACTTTAGTTGTATTGTTCTCCTAAGCTATAGCGGTCGGCATTGCATTGATATTGATCGCTATTGCGCAATAGCGCAGGCTCGTACACTGCAATATAATTTTTTATTTTTAAAAGATTTATAAAAAAAAAATTTAAAGCGTTAAAACTTTTGAAAAAATAATAAAGTAGTGATTTTTTTTAGAAAGTGAAAATAATAAAATACTACCCAAGTATTATTTTTTTAAAGATCAATAATAACGATTTCATGTACGAGAGATTGTCCTGCTGAAAAACGGCGTGAAAACTCGACTCGGATCGTCCACCGGCGATCCAGGCCATTGTCGACGTTCGCACTTTCGACGAATGCAAGCGAGCACCTTCTAGTTCTATCGCCTGTTCTCAAAAACAGTTAAAACTTCTTTTAAACCATTCAAAAGGCAAATATTTATTGAATGAAAATTGATTGCACGATTTTATTCAAAAGATAAACTTATTATTGTAATTTTTTGACAGGAAGCAAAAGCATGATTAGACATCGTTTTTAGACTATAAAAATCAAGAAAAGCAGTCTACCGCGGGTGGTACGTACGTGGTAATTTGAGGGAAAATTCATTTTACACAGACATGACAGATTGCTCGTATATCTATTGTTTTTCTCATTTATTGACAACAAAGCATATTATTTTAACATTTATATATCATATGACATGTCATACGTCAAATTTGTTGATCTATAGCTTGTTTTCCTAAGTGATATATATGGATGCATGTACACTAACTTTGTTGCGTGTAACAGTGTATGTACAAAAAAATAAAAATGGCCGCCGACCTGTCTATAGCGGCCACCTGTCTATAGCGGCCACTTTTTCCGTTTCCCTTCGGTGGCCGCTATAGACAGGTTTGACTGTACTAGAAAACTGACCGAGGGCCCCCCCCCCCCCCCCCCCCGCCCTCGGCGCATATAAGGAGGGCTCGACCGTCCTGTGCACCCTTTAGAACTCCAATTGCCGTACATATATATTTAAGTAAACCAAAAAACCCCTTATTTGTGTATTTAGGGGCAATTGTGCCATCCCTCTTTTTTCACAAAATTATAGATCCGCCATTGCCCCTCCCCCTTATAGGTTCGGAAATATTCATGAGCAGCGGGTACGAATATGAACGGAATGAATATTCCAGTTGGAGGTATTTTTCCCTTCCTTGCCATTGGTTATGGATATTTGTCCCCCTCCCTTCCCTCGTTAACCAATTTATGGATACGACTTTAAGCGTAACAAAAGTCAAGTTGCCAAGTTACTACTCGTGTACTTTCACTTTTATTTACCTTGTCCAGGTTACACCGGACACTATGATTATGTTCCTATTGAACCTAAATAATAAGGCAAGGAGTCATAAAAATTCGTCCTCACATTTCTGTCCTTGCGGCTTGATGTGGTCTGTGATTAACTCAATGATCAATATCGATCGTTAAGTTAACAATGGACGATACACAGAGCCAATTGCGCGCTTTTATCCCAGGACATTTTTTTCTATGTAATGGAAATGTTGAAATTAATTACATTCCACTTTATATAAGTGGCGATGCAGTTACAGTTTCACAATGGATGACGAACTGTGCCCGGACGATGATACCATGGACCTACTATAGTCATGGAGACAACTCTCACATGACTTCCGGGATCCCTTTGCGTTTTGAACGTTGACTTTTGTCTTCTCTTCTCATTATCATACCATGAGCGTGGCAAGCACGAGATTTACATCACTTTATTCCCTTTTCATTCCATTATACATCTTCCCCTTCTTAGAACATTTTTTGAAAAGATATCACCTATATTTATAGTTCTATCGCGATACACAGCTATCTACTCTAGATCGTAACATATCGATCGTCGTGTTGGAAAGAGACGCGCTAAACCAGAGACATGCTCATTGTAACCAAAATCAAAATCATAAAGGTTGAAATACATCTGGAAAAAAATGTTATCTTAAATTGCATTACTGAGGAATTTGTAAGAACACAATAGCAAAGACTTTAAAAAAATCAACTGAGGGCAATTTCAATAGCCTTCCATCACCTGATGGGGAGTGTTTCACCAAGTGGTTTGTCAGTGATTTTTACCGACAACTGTTATAAGCTCCTGAAATGCTTGCATCTGATTGGCTGAGAGTAAATTTGTCGGTAAAAATCACTGACAAACACTGTCTTGATGAAACGCTCCCCTGATGTTGAAATGTGCGAACATTACTATGACGTATTACGTAATCCAAAAGTGATTCTGAGTGAGGGTATACAATAACAATAAGGTATTGAAATTGCCCGTAAGTGGATTTCTCGAAAGACTTTGTGATCGGTGTTTAAGGCAAGTTCACTACAATAGGACAGTAACCCATCCAAGTTTATTGATGTGCAAAATTTGTCATCTGCTCAAATTTTGAATGCAGTTTATAGCCATCAAAATAATGACGGTGGATCCCATGGTCTAAATGGGCGAGTCCCATCATCGTTGCCAGTCAATTAGCCCCCCCCCCCCCCTTCCCCCTCCCCCACTCTATCATAATTTGAAACGATGTTATTTTCCCTGGGGGATCCACAAATTACAAGCACTGCTTTTTAGTGGATCCCCCACATTTCCTCAGAAATTAAGAATTTTAATAATTCATTATAATAATGTATTTATATATGTACAGTGTACTTCTACACTTATCAAGGTAAATTCAATTTGTACATATATTTTTCATATTTTCTGTAACAATATCTGAAATGCCATTGTTTTTTCTTTCTGTTGGAAATGAAATAAATACGAATTTGAATTTGAATTTGAATAAAGCCAGATCGATGCCCCTTGCCAGTGGTTGCATGTCACTTCTCCGCGTCTTTGTGTAGACTACGTACCACCCGGCATCGCGCATGTCAACGACGGCCTTAAACTTTATGAATGGGTGAGCGAGGCGCGTGGCGGTCCAATCCGAAACACCGGACGAGGTCGATTAGCGGAGCACCGGGGCGCAAGCAGAATTGAAATTACGATCTCGTGTGACCGTGAACGGGGATCGCGATTTATTATATATAGGACGTTCGCGGCTGAAAATGAAAAGAGTTTTCCGAGAAACTTTTCGGAAGGAGGCGATCGACTTCGATCTGTCTTCATTTTCGACAAAATGAGATGCGTTTTTTCACATCAGGAGATAGAGCGAAGCGTAATTTGTACACGGCGTGAGTGTACATGATTTTACAGGAATTAAATTAATAGGATAGCTTTGCTTTTAATCAATATTCTGTCTGTTCCCTGGAAATAACGGCATGTAATATATGCCTGCATCGTATCCATGGTATCAGAATATGGTAATATTATGCACATGACACTCCCATTATGATCTGATAATGAGAGATTTCATAATGATTTTGGTCACATAAGTCTCTGTCAAATGATCCATTATTATAAACAAAAGGTGTTTGACATAATAAATAAAAGTGTTTGAAATAATGGTTTGACGGCCAAGTTCATTTAGGCTTGCAAATTTTCGTTTCGTTGCTATGGATAATATATTAGACTAATAAAACAGGTATACGAAGTCGGAACGAAAAAAAAAATTCATCAACGTAGGTCTGCTATAAGAAATCAGGTGTTCCATGCATACGGATCGACTCTATCTTTATGGATCAAAACCCGAGATTGCCACAATATTTGGAGTATTATGATAAATATACACCGTACTTGTGCCAATTTAAGTCGATTGTGGCAGTCCCCTGTTTGTTCCATATTAAGTCGACTAAAGCAGGTAAGGACATTGTTAGATCTTGGATAAATGACATCATTTCGTATCTTCATTTTCAAAGAAAGACAATTTTAACGAGGTCTGATCCATCCATATGTTAGTTTACGTCTCTATAATCAAACATTTCTCTGATTTCTCACGAGATTTCTAAAACGACGTCATCCATTCAACGAAAGCGACGGATATACGTGAGAAAGCGCGCGAAATTCATCGATCGCGCAGAACGAGCTTTTCAAGTTCGCGTCACGACAATGTGAACTTCTCCTCTACCGAATTTCAAGGTGGCTTATTTAGTTGCCATCGTTACCATAGTTACCTGTCCTCTGGTGTGTGGATCGCAGTGCATAAGGGACGAAACGTTTTACGAATATACCTACAAGCATTTTGCATTTGGAACGTTACCTATTGTGTTGCCGACAAGTTTGTTTAGAATTGTAATCCAAGAGAAAGTCTTACATCAGTGCTCTGATGGGAATACAAGACAGAGACATACACAAACTTTACACTCCGTGAATCTGCTATCGAGGGGCGTACATCTTGGATGCGACCCACGTGCTTACGCACATCACATTGGTATTCCCATGTACCTCGTTTCGACAAAATGTGACGTCATCTTACAAGTTGCCATATTGTATTATGACGAATACGGATCCCCATGATATTCAAGGATCGAACAGAGATAGAGAGAAGAGTTGAAAGGGAGGGAGGGGATAGACAGACACAGAGAGAGGGGGAGACAGAGAGAGAGAGAGATAGGGACAGAGAGAAAAAACCCTCATAAAACGACATTGGTCTGAGCCATTGGTCTAAGCCAAGGAGTTATCACTGAAGTTTCAGTGAAGTTTCAGTGATAATTCAGTCTTAGCGTAAGAGATTTACAGAGAGAGGGGGAAAAAAGAAAGAAAGAGACATGTAGGGAGATCGAAGAAAGAATCAGACAGAGGGAGAGAGAGGGAGAAAGCGGGAGAAAGCGGGATGACGAAATGCTATATTTTGTAATCAACATCTTGTACATTTGTTTTTTATCTGTATTTGTGCTTATACAGTTCTAAATCATTGAAGGGTAAATACGGCTCTTTCTCCCACGCACTTGATGAGTCGAAATTATCGAACCTTTTTACTGTTAAATGGTAACACGACGATGAATATCGTGCTCATTATTAATCCTAATGTCGGCAGCTTTGTCTTCTTCCTGTCTTATGTTGTCTCTTTACTTACAAAGCAAATTCCCTTATCTTCAATAGAAAAGATGGCGCATTGAAAATATGGCCTAACTTAGAATACCGCCCACACCTCAATAATTGATTCTATATTTTCTGCATGGGATGCGTCGGAGATGAAATATGATTCCTGTCCAATTTCATTTTTCGTTTGAACTTGGATATCGAGGGATCGATGCCGTCTGTTTTGTC
Organism: Heliocidaris erythrogramma; assembly: GCA_025617745.1. NCBI lineage: Eukaryota > Metazoa > Echinodermata > Echinoidea > Camarodonta > Echinometridae > Heliocidaris > Heliocidaris erythrogramma. The sequence goes on from CM046868.1 coordinate 30,165,726, forward strand.
TCATTTCCCTGTTGTAGATTATCGGTATTTGTCTGTATGTGATGAGAAGACGTCATATTTCTAGAGAGGATTGGTCTTTCCATTATCTTCATCTCCATTTCCTTATATTTTTCTTTCTCTTCATTTACATTGGCTCTATCTCTGTACTTTGCTCTCCTTGTAATGTTGAAGTCTACCTTTGTCTATTCTATTCTTGTGATTTTCATCTAGTCTCTTCCCCTTTAATTTACCTTTTTTTTCCACGTCTCTACATATGAGATCCCTTCCTCGCTCCTCTCTGTCTCACTGTCTGTCTGTCTCTCTCGCTCTCTGTCTCCCTCCCTCCCTCACTATCCCCCGTCTCTCTCTCTATCTCTCTCCCAATTACCACTCCTTTTCTGTCTTTCTTTTATTTTATCTCTGTCTTTGATAGTTTTCCCTTCTCTTTCTTCCACCCGGCCTCTCTATTTCCAATCACTAATATGTATTGAATTGAATATATCATAAAGAAATGTGAGAAAATTGCAATGCCCCGACCGGGATTCGAACCCGGGACCCTGGATTACATGACCAGTGCTCTACCAACTGAGCTATCCGGGCTCCCGTCGAAGCAACGTAACAATCTCACATATAGCCCCTCTCTTTCCATCGAGCGTAGGGGGTATACATCCATACCAATTCCATGCGTACGCTATAATATGGCCTACCAATGAGATATGTATTCATCGCTTTATTGCACGCACAATGAGAGTGTTCATGAAATATGATGTAGTTCATAGTGATGAGGAGCTGAATCTATATGGAGCATACGTTTATTTATAAAGTGTCTATAGTAACCAGACGGGAATCCTCCAGATCAATGTTTATACTATCAAAATAATGTGAGACATGCAGTAAAGTCTTAATGGTGCGCTGAACGCGAATATGTTTGTTTTGTTTGTTTGTTGTTGTTGCTGTTTGTTTCATTGTTTGTTTGTGTGTTTTTTGTTTGTTTTGGTTTTGTTGTTTTGTTGTGTGGTTTGTTTATTTGTTTGTTTGTTTGTTTGTTTGTGTTTTTTTTTTTTGGGGGGGGGGGGGCGTTTGCACGTTTTCAGATATTTACATTTATAGTAAATTATGTTGAGTTATGTATGCTTTGAGAAAGACTAGCAGAAATGTATTGCAGTTATTCGCTTTCGTCCATTGTTTTTGCTCTCTATTTGAGTTAACGAATAAAATATTAGAACAAATTACTGTAGGAGTGAGGGGGATGGGGCAGATTAACTGATAATGGTGTACGTTCATCTATCCCCTTTGTGAGTTTGCTGTTCCTATTTCAATGACCGTTGTTGCCGGCTTCTTAAATGGAAATCCCTCAAAGCGGCGGCGATTTTGTTTCTTTGATAAGAGAATGATTTAGTTTCTTGAAAAGGCCGATTTTATTTCTTGAAGCGAAAGATAAAACTGCTGATACAAACTTTCCGAACAACACCCCTCTGTTGATGTCCATAGAAATGAAAACAAAAAGATTCTGTGTCCACGTCCTGAAAAGATGCCGAGTCATGGTGATAGAGCATCGTTCTCTAACAACTTCGGGTGAACTTTTGAAGTGATGTTGTCCATGAGTCAGTCGGGGATATCTTGGAAAGAAAGATGACTCACTCCTGTTTGAACTTCATCATGACCATCAGCATCATCATCAAAACTTTCTTGCCCTCTTGTAACCGGGTAACCCAGTAGGAGAGTGGTAGTCTTTGACTGGAGACCCCTCTGCTTAACTTGTTGATGGGCCGCAAGGGCTATCACGAAATATCAACCCAAAGTGTTGGGAACATTAAATTTGATTAAGAAGACCATACAACGGGTGAAATTGATAAATCAAGGAAAGAATTCGGTTCGAATATGATATTTGGCATTTCCACTATAAAAGTGCGTTTACGAAACACACTGATAAAAAAGAGGAAATCCCGAAAGATGTATTGACAAACATTTTTGCCTGCTACTTTCTATACGGTGTGGAAGATGTTATCTTGCATTTCAGAAAAGATCTGAGAAATAATAATTTCATTATAATCAGTTGCCTAATGTAATTGTGCTTTTGTACACTTTTTGTATTCTTATGTTAAAAACATCTCCGAAATTTTCGGGCAACATAATTCTTAAACTTAAGGTCTGTAAAATTATTTGACTCAGACTATCCACATCAATTTGGATTTATAGTCTTAAATGTAGGCACTTTTGGTTGTCGAATCTGTACATTGGTTTCTGGTTACCCAGCTGATCCCCCCCCCCCCCCAATATTACTCTTTGGATATGTTAAAACAGGGAAGTGTTAGAGAGACTTCCCTGGTTAAAAGAAAAGAATAAAAGTACATGTAGGGCCAATAGCGGACGTGCATCGATGATGAAAGCTTGGGCGGCGCTAGTTGGGTTTTTACCTCGCAAATTTCGAAAACAAATAGCCAACTACCGTTGTCGGCAAATTGGAATATCTGAAGACAGATTCTGTCCAAAATCATCGAGGATAAGTTTGTATAGCCCCCCCCCCCCCCCCCCCCCCCCCACCCGGCCTCCAGTCCTCCCCCTTCCCATACCCGAGGGTCACTTTATTGCAATTCTTCGGACGATAATATATCAGGATGTCTAGATGTATAAGACTAATCATTTTGTAAACAAATCATCCCATGACCTCAATTGAGGTGAAAGGTTCTTTTTTCCTGCACCAACAAGTTTGACATCTGAAATCCCAGTAGCTTTCAAATCTCTTTTCAACAAGGTTTCTATCGCAAGACTCCTCTAGTTGCCTTGACAGTTGCGTCTCTTGTCCCAGGATTTTCTCTAAATGACGTCATCTCTTTACGTGTCACGAACTGATCTGGGCAACCCGATATGCCGCATTCACATTCTAACAATGGCGAGGGCTGTTAGTGTGAACCCTCTGGTATACGATGTTGCTTTCATTTTATTCAGAAGTAAACATCACATTGATCTGAGATCGAAGGAAAGGGGAAAAAAGTAGAATCAAATACTCATACGATCGTTCTTAGGCTGCAATCCTAGAATCATAGAGTTACTATTGAAACATCGAATCAATACTGTGAAAACAGTCTTTAAATTAAATGTAGTATTTAGTGGGGCAACTGAGGGGTTTGTGGATGAGGTTAGAGTATACGTCCCTGCTTTATCAACTCTATAATTGTTGTCAGTACAAGTTTGTGTTCTTTTAACAATATGCAATAATTGTAAGCAAATGTTTGGAAATCTTGACACGATTCTCAGCCTCTGTTTGCCCCAAATTGCTAGTTTGCGGATCATGTCCTCTATAAAGATAGATCATGACTGCCGGAAATTAATATGCAATATAATAACGATGATGATGATGATGATGATGATGATGCTACCTAATACCTACTACTGATGATATACTATATGAACATGGTGTCTACAGGATGGAGGGGGAGGGAGGGTAAAAAAAATAAGCTAAGACATATTTTCCATATCATGATACACGTTATACCATTATACAGTGCGTCCCAGAAAAAACGAACCCCTAAAACACAGGGTTATTGTGACCACACTATATGCTCTGTAACAATAATTATCTCTATTCCATAAACTAGAAGTATTATGCTTTTAAAATTAATGATACCTTGATGACATCCATCCGTACATGCTTTACCAAGCGGCAGCATTTTGAAAATGAAATGTAAAAAACTGTTGTGCCGGATTTGGGTAAAACCGTGAAAACGTTAGCATTACATGCGAACATGACCCAATGTAACATGATTTTTAAAACCCTATGAGAAGCCTGTTTTCATATCTTTCTTTCAATAATGAGGGCAATGATAATACCCTCATCATTAAATAAAGGATGTTCAATCTATTGTCGATGTCGATGTCGATGGGGGTAAAGAAAGGGCATGTTTTGTATAGAAATGGTAACTGCATTCGAAATGAAAAGGAATTCTTTTTGCATTTTTCTGAACTGAAGTTTCTGAAGAACTGAAGAACAAAGCGGACAGAAAGGTGATATTTTCATAAAAGTAAAGTAAGTGACACTTTCCACTGTCATCAAATGGAAATACAAAGTAGAAAGGGCACATGAGGCAGAAAATATCAAGCCTATGGCAATTTCCCACCTCAGGAGTGGCACCTTTTCCATCATATGAAGGGCACTTTTTAAACTTTTGAGGGATATTTATTGATTTTGGAATTTGGGGGGCTTTTGCCCCCGCCACCACTGGAAATTGGTATTGGCCCGTGTTTTATGAATTTCTGATTGAATGCATCACATCACAAGTCATTTTCGCATGTGATAATAACGTCTTCACGGTTTTTCCCAAAAGCGGCACAATAATGAGTTTTTACATGTCATTTTCAAAATGCTGCTGCTCGGTATAGCATGTACGGATGGATGCAATCAGGGTATTATTTAAAAGCATAATACTTTTTATGGGACGCACTGTACACGTCATGATACACCCCATCCCCACTACGGATGGGCGCCTATATTGGCAGTGAATGTAAATGAGTTCATGAGTTATTAACTATTCATTAACCAGCTAATTCATTTAAATAATGAGAGGCTCTCAACGATATGTTACAAATAGCGGTGTATAGGCATGCACACACAAATAGTGGGATGATGACTAAATCACCCCGTTAACCATAAATGATTATGCGCAGTGCGAGTCGAGCAACTTATTTGGCACTGGCATCAGTGGGGGCATCGGTGTCACTCGATGGATGAAATTTGAATGAACAGAGCCACGAATTAGAGGAGGATGCAGGAAGGGTCCCTCTCGTTTCCTTTTTTTTTTTTCTTTTCACCTTTCGATTGGGGACACGTGCCCCCATATCCCCCTCCCTCCCTCTGTAGCTCCGCCAATTATTAGGCATGCCAACTCCAATGCTTCCCAACTTACAATCATCCTCGAATTGACATGTTAACCGGTTTATCATCTAATAATAATAATAATATTCCGTTCTTGTATAGCGCATAACACGTTATGATACATACGTCTCTATGCGCTTCCAAAGGGTTTGGATATTATTACCCTGGCTTTAGCTCCGGCAGCCGTAATCAGCGCTGGTGCATTTCAAGGAATAAATCCTGCCAGGTACCCATTTACTACACCTGAGTGGAGAGTGGCAAATGTGGATTAATGTCTTGCCAAAAGACACTAGTGCCGGGCTGAGATTCGAACACTCAACCCTTGGATTGAGAGTCAAGTGAATGAACCACTATACCACGACACCTCCACACCTCCACATCTATCATCAGCGAACGCAGGAAGCACACGGAAGCAATATCATCATCTTTCAATTCTTTGGATTATGCAAAAATACGCCATCGCGGTCTTAACACGATGAACATTCGAAGCTGTCCCATTGGGGGTCATCAGACGAAATGTCATTGCCTTCTTTCTCTTTTTATTCGGTTCACAATCACGTATAATGAGGTTAATCATTCCTGCTGCATATTTCTTCGAAAGACTGACTCATATTATTTAAATTGTCTTTTGTTTCGAAGCCCAAACCAATTATCCCTTCTGAATAGCAATATTCATCACTCAAGCTTTCTCTGCTGTACGAAAATGAATTTGATTTGAGTAAGAACGTTTTTAAAAATTATTTCATTTTTTATATTCCACGCTGAATCGCCATTAGTCACTCATCATTACCCATTCTCAGGGAATAATTATTCAAATATCATAATATCCGAAACATGCTCATTTGCTGAGTACATTTTAAGGAAAATTCTATGCAAGCATGTTGCATTATTATCCTGACTATCTATTTAATGACAACAGGGGCGACTTATTTTCCAACTTACATTCATCCGGAGAAAATGTAATCTTCATTATATACTATGCGTTTCAGTTACATCTGAAAACATATAAATTTAATTCGCTAAAATGGTAACCAAAGTCCTTGGTGGGGTGATACAAAGAGACTCAGTAGTTTTTTTTTCTGATTGTTTTTGTTGATCACCCCCCCCCCCCCCCCCAATCCTAGTTCTTCCCCTTATTGCTTCCTTATATAGAGCATTATGTTGTACGACAGTATAGGAGGAATAGGGATATACCCCGTAGCATATATCAACTCTCAAATTTATTTCCCTGATGATGATGACCTACATCTGAATAAAATTCTATTTCGTAAAGAGAAGATGACAGCATCGCCACTTTCACATCAACGTGATCAACGAGATTGAAAATTGGGAGGATTATTTTGATCAGGATATATATATATATAAATCATTGAAGCTTATGTAAGAATGATGTAAGAATGTTTCATGTTGTCCAGCTCTTGATTCACTGCTGCATCCCATCATAGCATAAATCTCGACCTATACCATGTATACGTGCATGAAGCAGGTCTAGAAGTATTGTATTACCCTCCGGTCGATCAGGGTTATTGATTATGCATGTATCAGAAGTCTGTGTCAGATCAATTTTCTCGGAAGCGGCAGTGATTCAAATAGAATCAGACTATATTTTGAGGGCAAGTTTTTAATTTTTTTAACTGTAAAATTCGAATTTCAGACGAATGGACTATGACTGAACAATGACGAATAAAACAAAGATGGATACTGCGCTCATTCTGTCTAATTTTAGATTTAGCTCAAAATACGTGATGGGCGGTTGCGTAGCGTCATGAGCGCCACTGGACTATAGAATGGAGCGGGGGAGGGTTCGGGAGAGGTTATGTCATCTTCTCACACTTATCCGCCCATCTCTCTCTCTCTCTTTTTTTCTCCCTCCCTCCCTCCCTATCTCTCTCTTTTTTTCTCCCTCCCTCCATATCTCTCTCTTTCTCCCCGGTCCTTTTTAATGCTTATTCTATTTTTCCCACGGAGCGGGGGGGGGGGGGGGCACGTGCCCTCCATGCTGTCTTCCCCCAGCATAAGCAACTGGCCATTAGAGGTGGAACGTCTAGGCCCTGGATTCTTATTGTTTTTGTCAGGCGGGCCAGAAATATTCTTGAAATTTCGTCGCGGGCCACTAAGTTTTACCATGGACCTCATACAAAGACGTATGGGACTGACGTATCTTGGTTTTTTTTATAGCGAGCGAGTGAAGCTAACAAGCAAAAAAATTACACTTTAGAACCGTGAAAATGTAATTATTTTTTCATCAAAATGTGCCTATTATTTACAAAGAGACCATTACTGCCCCAAAATGAGGTGATGGAAGCATGTGAATACCGGGTAATTTTGATATTCTTGGGGAGGGGGCTGCAGGCCCCATACCCTGCGTCATACGCTTATGCATACATGCCCGAATCGGCCATATATACATGGTATAAGGTGGAATAATTTTATAATACCCCTCCCATTTTATATCATAAATAATTATTATCCTTATTCTTTCTTCGTTTGAGGTTTTTTTTATTCTTCAAAATATACTGTACGTGGTAGGACAGGAAAAGGATATGCTATTTGGGAGTGAGCGAAGCGAGCTAGCAAATATTATGATAATTTTATTAAAACCAATTAATAGATAGAATGATGTATTATGTATGAACATTATCCACATAAAACACCAGCGTACGTGCCTAGTCAGAAAATTATGGAGGAAAACCAAACCCCTTAAAATCTGAGCATCCCCCTCCCCCACTGAGTGACTTTTGGATGGCTGGCAAAAAAATATTAAGAATGTGCCACCCCCCCCCCCCCCCCCTTCTCCCACTGAGCGAGTTTTAGAGGGCTGGCGAGAAGAAAAAAATACGGGTCTCCCCCAAGCAGAATTTGACAGTTGACAAAATTTGCCCCCCTTGCATGTAAAAAATCCTGTCTAAGTCACTGACCTGTTTTTATAGGTCTCGGTCTCTGACCTAGAAGTCTCGGTCTCGGACCTCAAGGTCACGGTCTCGAGAACCGAATAAAAAAAAAATGCAAAGTTTGGAGAGACTGTTTTCCTCTGCTAAGTAATCAAATAGGAGTAATTTCAAAATATTTTAACTGGCTCAAAATGTAATGTCAAAATGTAATTTGTAATAAGGCTATCGGCTTTAGTTTGTTGGGTTTCATTTTCATTTAACTTAATAAGGTCTCGAAGTATAGGATCTCGTTCTCGGAAGGCCGGTGGTCTTGGTCTCGGAAGGGAAATTCTTGGTCTCGGTCTGGCCGTCTCGGTCTTGGACCTAGATGTTTCGACTACAACACTGAATGATATCATGATATACCTCGAAGAGGTGGAGAAGAAGAGCACTTGGAACGGGAAAATGAAGAATATAAGAGGAGGGGGTGTTTAGAATAGGGGAAAGTGGTAACAGATGAGTTTTTACGACCATGCCTCTTTACTTTGTTTATTTATCTTTATTCAGATGGATAGTTAGGAAGAGCGGCTCGCCTCGTGGTTTTCAAGCAGATGCTATGATCATCTTGGAGTCGACATCATCAATCAAAACATTTCTTTCAAACTATGACTCATTCCAATTTCCAAGAACTTGGCAGCCACTTGTATCCCATTTTAGACCGAAATTCAAATTTATGCCTTATGGTAAATAAAATTACTTTGGTACAGGGCTGTGCTTGATGTTGACGATGGTGATTCATAGTTTTCTCACACACAATTAAGAAAGCAAGTGATAGAGAAACGAAAACATAACCCATTTAATCTAATTTTCCTACAATTGATGATTTAAATATGTTTTATGATACAAAACTTTAACATAGGAAATCATGAGGCTCTCTTTCTCGTGCAGCAGGTATGACGTCACACTTCTCGGTAATTTCCCGAGTTTCGCTACGTCATACTACGGCGTACAACTTGCGCAGGGTCCCCATGGCCCAGGCCAGGCCAGAAAATCAGCTCAGCTAGCTCGCTCGATCGCTCGATCGCTGAACGAACAACCCTGGCCGTGATATATCGCTTGCAAGAGCTGAGTATCGAAGTTTCAAAATGGTGGTCTTGAAAGGAATCCCTCCTATAATTTCACCGGAACTGCTGGATGTGCTAGCAAGAATGGGACATGGTGATGAAATTGGTAAGCAATTGACGTGTGTGTCTTCAGTAAATTAGCCGTGTTATTGCCTGGTTTTTCAATCGACTTCCTTCCGCATCGCCCGGCCCTGAGGTTGTTGTACAGTGTTTGCTATAGGTGGGACTGTAGTGAAGCGAGCCATTTGCATTGTGTGTGAAAATATTACACAAATCTGGTCTTCTGCCATGTCTACATGATCGGCATTTGCTCTGAAATGAGTGTAGTTTTGAATGTCGTGACGATTACATATGATTGCTGATATAATGATCATGAAAATGCATGCCATTTCTTTTGAAAATGACCTTGTTGAGTAGGCATGGTAGGTTCTGGAAAACTAACTCTTTTCAGTGATTGTGACTTGTGTCTTGTCTTGTGTCAATTTTTTTCTTTCCTTCTTCTTGATAAGTACAGTCCACCATCTGGTGTATTCTCGTACTTGTATGGTTTGGCTGGCAGGTGCAGCGTATGAAGAGTGCCAAATAAAAAGAGGCCAAATTTGTTATTATGCCCAGCCACCATTAAATCCGCCTGACCAAGTGAATATTTAGTCAAGTTTCTTGTGTCTTTATTATTGAAATTCTGATCATTTTCAACAGAATTAACGCTATTGTTTATTCATAACTGAAACAAATATCAGTCAAGAAGAGCGGGATTCGAACCAGCAACATTGTAGAACGTGCGGTGTAGAATAAGGATACTTCGACCATGCAGATTTCGGCCAAAGTGTTTATTATGCCCAGCGACCATTAAATCCGCCTGAACAAGTTAATAATTAGTCAAATTTCTTGGTTTTCATTGTTGAAATTCAGTTATTTATAACGGACTAAACGCTATCGTTATCAATTCATAACTGAAAAAATTATCAGCAAGAAAGAGCGGGATTCGAACTCGGGACCTTAAACGCAAGTGCAGTGTAGAAAGAGAATACTCTGACAGTCTGACCAGACGCCTTTACCACTAGACCACGAGCAATCGACAGCGAATCTGTTCTTGCTGCACTGACTATACCTCCGCTCCATACAAATCTTATCTATACCTCCGTTCTGCTGTTTTTTTGTTGTTGATATCCTAGGTAGGATTCTTGCCAATTTGAGGATTACTGGGCATATTAGCTATAATAGCCCAGATTTCTTTACCACTAGACCACGAGCAGTTGACGGTACAGCTCGTTGCTCTTAAGGCTTTATACCTCCACTCTATAGAAATTCAGTACCTCTGTTCTGCTCACTGTTTTTTCGATATCCTAGGTAGGATTTTTGCCAATTTGAGGATTACTGGGCATATTAGCTAATATAGCCTAAAAAGACTACAAGGTAAATACATGTATGTGCAGCTAAAATAACAACAGAATCCCCTTTTAGCGGAGCTGGATTTCCTGTACCTCCTGCCTAAATGAGATGGCAGAGGTACGGTTCACAAGATCTCCAGGGCTATATTAGCTAATAATATGCACGATTGAGTTTTGCTAAGCTACCTTAACCACTCGCGAAATAGCCTTGTCTGTCCAATTCTCTAAAAATTATATCCGATTGTCCGTGAAATATATTGCGTATGTATACAGTATTGGTAGTTAATGCGTACATGTAAATTTTGAGTTTGCAAAATTGCTTTGGCCCTACAAATTTTGTACAATCCATGCCTGCAAAGATGCCACAAGGTGAGTTCACTAAAATTAGGAACAGCGGTGAACAAGGCTGCTTCCAGGGCCCAACCCAATGCTTTGCAATCAGTTGTGAATTTGAAACGATGATTCTGACTGGTTAATGGCCAGTCTTTGAACAATACGTGCATGCAATGATGATATTGATTGGCCATTGCTGTTTTGCGATTGATTGCAGACCTTGGTGTTACAGGGCCAAGGTCTTAAAAATCTTGTAAAATGTGAGTGCTGTAAACATCAGTGGTCATCAAACGTCATGAGTACCAGGCAGCACAACCAAGGAGGTACAGTACTAGGCAACCAAAATCGAGTCTGCAGCAGAAATTTTCACTTTCCAAACACTATTATAACAGGCTAGGCAAAAGTAAAATTTCCCAAAGCTTTGATCAGTCTTGATAAAATGTCCCCAAACATCCAAGTGCATGGTCACAGTCTTTGTCACGCTTGATATTTGCTGTGGGTCCATTCAACACAAAATCTCTTACTGTAACACTTCTTACATAACAGCAAGTGTATGAGTATCGGTCAAGAGCCAGATCTCTGGTCATGGTGTAAGTGTGAATGTGAAGTGCGAGGGTAAGGTGATAGTTTTTACTCTAGCCTGAGGAGTGTATCCTATTTATTGAAAGAATTGATAAAAGGGACCATTTAGTTGTGGAGCAAGGCCTCAGTGTAGAATAAAATGACACCTCACTGTCCTTCCATTGAAACCAAACTAGTGAATGGCTCAGTTTTCATGACAAGTCGATTTCTTACGCCCCGGTCACAAGTGGCCATGCACCTCTCTGCGGCTGGTCCACAGTATATATTGCAGAAACTCCCTACACCAGATGCATGGTTCGACACATTTTTTAAAGGCCTGCAGGAGCAAGCAAATGACTGCGGGAGGCTGCTGGACAATTCTTTAGGCCACATTTTGAGGAACGCAGTTGACATGGATGGCCATTGTACTTCTTGCAAGCAGCATACAGGCTTCTTACCATGCTCTCTTGAAGCTGTGCAGTATTATACACTGACATACAGAGAGCTCTGTACCATGCCACGCTGTAGTTGCCCGGCACTTGCATAGGAATTGTACATCACCTCACAGGTCTTTGCAAGTAAAAGGGAGGAATTTTGTGTGAAGGGTGACAGACGTCCGCGAGAAATGTAAGAATCACAGGAATGGCAACCCTGCCACAACTGCAGAAGTGCATGCATGCAAAAAAAAAGTCATTAAGAGTGTACATACAAGCTAGAAGATATAAGTTACCGATGATTTGTAATTTTGCCTCAGCAGAAGGGAAGACTCTCTTTGGAATGTACAAAGCAATCAGAAAGTGATATAAGATACAATGTAACGTTTTATAGTGAAAATGAAAGTGGTTGAATTGTCATACATGTAGATGTATCTTAAAATGCTTGAAAAAGCTTAATTGAACTTTCACTCAAAAAGTAAACCTTTTTGAGTTTTGGGTGTGGACAGAGAAATTAATCCCTCTTTTTTTATATTCATTTTCGTTTTATGTCCACACATTTTGGGATAAAATGCCTTAATCTTCTACAAATATTGTTTTTAAGAAGAATTTGTTAATGCCGCCGCCCACCAAAGGTGGTGCCGGAGGCTTTATTAGCCCATATTTCTCTTCATCTTCTTGATAATCCAAATGAATAATTTGTCACAGACAAATGAATAATATGAGCTGCTTTAATTAAGTGAGGATATGAATACAAAATAAATTATATCGAGGACAAAATTTACTACCACTCCCTTTATGATATATGTTTGTCATTCTTTATATGGTTTATTAGTTGCAGTTCTTGATTTCTTTGTGTGTTCTGCATTTCAAAGGGATTACATTCTAATAAAGATGCAGATTGCATCCAATCTCATATTTGGATTCTGATAACTTTTTTTTGGAATGATTAGTATCTTTGGATTCATTATGGAAACAGTCTTTTGAAGAAATGATTTGATAAAAATATTTTTTTCATAATACAGTTTCTTTACATAGTATGTAGTTTACAATTGAAGTTCATTTTAGGTGTGTATTTTCTTTTATGCTCATATTTCTCACTGTTGTTCCTGTCCTTATATATTTTCTTCTCTTTTTTGTATTCTCTGGTTTTTATCTCCTTCGTGACCATAATATATTATTTTGAAAGTAGCTATTATTGTTCTTTTTTCAATTATTTCTGCATGTCAATTTGATGCAATACCATTAGGTAATCATTTTACTGGTAGTATGTTGTAAACTTAAATGATGCAGTCTTCTGGATCACAATTGTTTTGTTTTGTTTTGTTGTTTTTAGTTTTTATTTTTAATCAAATTATTTGAATTTCTATAAAGATACATGTGAGATTATAGTGACTGACCACTCTCAAAAAGCAATATGGGCTTGAGTATTTAACCTCTTAATATGAAGTTGCCTTATGGTTATATATGAGACACCTTAATTGTCCCTTGAACAATCCATAATGGCATTTACATGCATACACCCCTGTAATCATTAAATCACTTTGTTGACAACCCATGTTGCCTTACTTGCCACTGAGGATTGCACTCAACATTTGCTAGAAGTTGTATTTCATATAATGAGAGGTGAAATGGTAATAAGTCTGGCATTAGAAACATTGAAGATAATAGGGCAAGTCCAAGGTTTTTATTCCTTTTCTGTCCCATATGTTACCAATTGTCAAGGACGTAATACTGAAGAACATAATAAATTCATTGATATTTGGTCTAAAACTCCAAGCTGTAGATCTATCAAGTTATCAAAGTCTGTGTAACATATGGGACAAAAGACCTTGAACTGTACTAATCATTAGATCTGCTGTGAGAGAAAAACACAAATGAGTGCATTTTCAAAACTTTCAGGAAATTGAACCAGGTTGTCATATAATTTAAGGACAAAGGTCATGGACTTCATGTGTTTTAAGAAAATGTTTGAGGATTTTCCCACCTTTTTCAGAAGAAATTCAATCAATATTTTTGTTTTTTACATGTAATTGACAAGGATAGTCTCATGATCAGTACGAGTGACAGAATATCCCTAACTTCTCTTTACAAATAATAACTGTTTGAGAGATGGAAGAGAAGTGCCTTTATGAAAGGAAGGGCTTGTGTATACTAATCATTTCTTGTTGGTTGTGAAATGTATTTGAAACCAAGTTCAGATGTTTTATTAATGGCTTTTTAGTGGCTAATACTTAACAGGTGGGTCACAGTTTGATTGGAGATATTATAATCCACTGGCACAGCAGGCGTACTGCGTGAAAAGAAATTACTCATGGTCTAAAGGTGAACCTGTGACGAGAGAAAAAAGTGCCCCTTTTTAACAACATTCAAACCGTGAACATTATTATGCATTTTAGTGATGCTATACACTGTAGAGCTTTCATGAGCAGAAACAAATATTAAGAAACTAATTATCTGCATACACTTTTACAGCATGTAGAATAAACAGAAAAGCCCCTGCACAATATTTTTCAGAATTCTTTTATTTTGGTTAATGAATGGCCAGAAACTTGCAATACTTAATTACTTCAGGTTTTCTTCTTGTGAGCTTTCTAATCTTTTGCAAATCCCTTTTTAATCATTCTTCTTGTCTTTTTTTGGGTAGTTTTTATCTCTTATTAAAGGGAATCGTGAGTTCTGGGAAAGGTAAAAAATAATTTGTGAGCTTTCTCATTCCTTTTATGTCAGTTTGGAAGAACATCATAGTAGAAACATCCCCTGAAAAGGATTGCTCTTCAAATGCTTTTATATTCAAAATGTGACTAGAAACAGCTGAAATGTTCGGGCGAAACATTCATGCCACTTGTGTGTGTAGTCCCATATACTCATTTCTGTGTGCAGTACATGTGCTTTTGAGCGAGATTGTCAATTTCTTATCTATTTTGATGACTCCAAAACAACACAGTATAAGACAATTCTTATACATGTAGACACGATAAACCTTTCCCAATTCCTTTGAGACAGTTTCTTTCACAATATAATTGCATGACCAGAACTCTACTTTATCTTTAACCTTGATAATAAAAAGATACTATTTTGATAAATACAATTAATGTGCACGACTTTGCAGGGAGTGGCATATTGCCAAATTATTATCTTTCTATTTTCATGAAATTAATTGATGAGTGGAATGCCCTCTTTCATCTGTTCACAATAGGTTTGTACACCCTTTGCATGCTTCCAGCTTGGCGTCGTCTTAGAGAGATTGTTCTGCGCCCCTCCCTCTCCTAATTAAAAAAAGGATTGTGAGTTGTTTAGAAAGTATGATTATTATTTAAATAAATATTGAAGAAACAGCTGAAATGTTCGGGCCGAACATGTGTGTGTAGTCCCATATACACATTTCTGTGTTCAGTGCATGTGACTTTCAGCAGGATTGAGTCAATTTCTTATCATTTTGGTAATTCCACAACCTTACATCATACACCAATTGTTATGTGTCATATAATCAACCTTTCCCAATTGCTTTGAGGCAGTTTCTTTGACAATTCAATATCATGACCAGAACTAAACTTTACCTTTAAATGAAGTTTTGCAGTGCCCATGTATAAAATAACATTTTGTTCAATATTCAAGGGTATTATGGCTTGAATTAACAATGCAATATACATGTTGGTCCACATACAGTTCAGTGAAAAAAAAATGCATGTGAGTGGTGTCAGTGAGCAGTTTAGTGTTGGAAAGCTCCAAAAGACCTTTGAGAGAAACAATACATAAAAAGCACTACACATGTATGAACAGTGAAATCTTTTTCATGCTACGAGAAAGCTACAAAAAGTTCTTGTAAACAAAAATATATGTTTTACACTGATACAGTCCGTGCCTGCATATGAGTATGATATCATCTGCTGAAGACCTCTGGCTCTCAATGAACATTGTATCGAAATTCCATCTATGTCATGCTGGGCTGTGATGTCAATTCATTAGGCAAGGACCAAGATGATCAATTTATCAATTAACTCTTGAAATATCTTACATTGCTTGTGATTGTGAAGCAACCACGTGAGTTGGTGGAGTTGACTGACAGATATTTTTAGCATGAGATCCAATTCTTTAAATTGTTTGCCCTTATAAAACTGCATACATAGAGACAATGTCATTCCTACATGTACATGTAGGTCATTCAGACATATTAGCTTATCATTAGTTTAATAAGGGGGGGTAGTTTTGTTTTTTGTGAAATCGTTTGAACATTTGAAATTTGTTTTCATTAATTGTTTCCACATGCATGAACCCATACCAACATATTAAATAACATTAAATAACAATGATTTTTTTGCTCTTGAAAGGTATATTTAATACAACAAAAATAAGACAAAAATATTCACATCTCATAAAATAGTATAAAAGAATAGTATTGGTCAGTGTAATGAACCTTGTGGCACACCTACATTATCTCCCTATACAATGTCAATCAGAGGCTTAGTTCAGATACATCTATGTATTTACACATGCTTCAAGGATAGTTCATTACATCATGAATTTTTTTTTTTTTTTTTGGAGTTGTGGTTCTGTTCATCTTAATTTCATTTTATTTAATGATACTTTTGTGAGAATGAACTTGTAATTATTTTAAGCTTTCAAATGAATGCCGGAATCAGAAAAGAGGTTAACTGTCGGTGAACCATATTGACTCTGAAATTGATTAAAATTAATATAAGCCCTACATAACAGCATGTAGTTTTGTTGAGTGGTGATCTTTCGGCCCGCATTCTTATTGGAAGGTCACATATGTAGATCTGCAGTCGTGAACACACCTTGCTTTGAAGTTAGATTTCCCAGTGGATGGCACACTACTTACCTCAACGCCCACTTGCACAAATTCTTTTGTGTCACTGTGCCTCAGAAGATGCATTAGAGATATGTTGATTTCACCAAGGGTAAACAAGGCAAAAGTGAGGAGGTGACATGATAAAATCCATTTACTGCTTCAACAAGGTGTAGGTATTTTAGTGCTCACATGCATCAAGATCAAAGTATGTTTAATCATCAATATTGCATTCAAACCATCAGTTGCAGTAAATTAAGGCCTAAAGTTAAAAAAAAAATTGTTAAACACCAGTCTGTTGAGTGTGCATGTGTGTGGGGGGGGGGGGGGGGGGCATAATGCAGGTGTTGTATAACTGTTTAGGCTAATGTTTAACTCCAAATCAGGTATCCACAATATCGAGGAATATAACCTTGAATCATAACAATATCTCAATACATTATTATGTATAGGGTTTAATCATTTTAATTAAAGGAGAATTACGCTCAAAAATAAAGACGATAGTGTTCAAAGGTGTTATTTATTCCTACTTGTTAGACTATATGGCTTCGCGTCAAAATATACGAGATCGATACGAATCAATTTTTTTTGAGCAAAATTTACCATCTGCTAGCAATATGTATCGTCTGCTAGCAGCACATGGGGGCTGCCATTTTGTTTATGTGTACAAGAAGATTTTCTTAATCCAAATGCTCAATTGCCTTTTTCAAAATTAAAAACCCATTTGAGATTAAAAATATAGAATAGATATGTCAATTTATTTTTAAACTGAAGATTTCCTTATACATGTATATTTCTGTTGAAAATCGATATTCGCTTAATAGAAATCTATTTTCTCGATACTGGACGTATGGGACGGAGCAAATTAATTCAAATTTTATGGATGCTTCTTCCCTGAGCATCTATAGCGGCAAACTATGCATTCACCTGCTTTCGGATAATGGACTTGAAAAGTCAGAATGCATGCTGCATATATTATGTTCTGCTCTGTTTGGCAAACCCAAGAAAATAGATTTATGTTAAGCAAAACCAGACAATTTAAAAGTATCATTATAAAGATTTAATTTTTATAATACATGTAAACACCCACTTTATATTTTCCGTCACCTATGGGATTTTAGGTAATGAAGAAAATCAATTTAGGATTTGGATTCAAAATATCTTCCTGACTGGAACATTCCTCAATGGTTCATGTACAACTCCAAATCAGCAAGAAAATGGCAGCCCCCATGTAAATGAGTAGGAGACGATACCGGGTGTTGGAATATCTTTATTTATACCCTTTTCTGATATCTTATTAGAAAATGATTTAGGCCAATAAGTAGCAATATATTACACCTTCCAATATAAGTAAATTTGTAATCAGGGCTTAATTCTCCTTTAAATGAGTTTAAGTTCCTGCCTTTAACATTTTCCCCTCATTCCCTAACATAACTTGGCAAATACTCATTATTCAAACATTAGTACCTGGGCTGAATAGGTCTATGTATGGTAGACTTTATAAAGGATTTTTTTTAGGTCGAAAGTAGTCTCTCCTCCCAGCTGTGAACCAATTTGTACCCTATCAAAAACCTGTCAGGCATGGAGTCCATTTCAGTTGTCTGGTTTGGGACTCATTTGCAAGCTGTCACGAAAGATGTGTCTGTCCTCGCCAAAGTTGCTGAGGCACAGTTATTTTTCCTTCTTTTTAATTCCCACGTCTAAATCGTCCATAATTGCATCATCGTCAGATATAAAAGGACACATCAGCTTTGAAATGTAATTCAAAGGTATGTCAGAGTAATGGTATGACAGGATCTTACGTGAGCCACTTACCCCATCCCATGTCCTACATGCAGTGTCGTAGTCTCCACTTGTAGACCCTTTGATCGAAAGTAACATACCATTTGTAAAAACCTTTAGGGGCTTTTATCCAATATTCAACATTGATCTAAAAGAAATACCAACGGCAAGATTATCAAAGAAAACAAATATGAAATTCATTGTTTTTCGAAAAGGAGGTATTAGGTAATCAAGGATATTTGTAGGCCACTTTTTATGATAGCACTTTAACCAAGAACATAGAAACTAATTCTTTTAAAAAATCATTCAAATGTAATTTTTGCTTGAAATTCTCCAATTTGAAAACATGAATTTGTACTTTACTTTACATATGTATACTGCAGTAGCAATTAGTTTACATCACAGTTTAAAGTACATGTAGGCCTATTCTATAAATATATGCTTATTATGCTGTAACGTTAATTTGGTTTAGGTTTTCCCTTTTGCGATTTCAAAAGGGATGGTCACAAACGGTCTTGATTTGAAAGACTAAATGACCCCAGTGTGTCTGAAAGGTCATCTCGGTTGCAGACTGTCTCTCTGCAGGTAGTGGTGGTAGTGGTGGGTGAAACTCCATGGAGACAATTCAAACAAGATGGCGTCCATTAAGCCCATCTTGTGCTCACTCGGGGCGGGCATTTCAACAAGCAAGGTGGGTGGACAGCTAAATAATGGGGCGCAGGTTAAGGAAAGTAATTGGAGGTGACCCCCAATTTAATCATGCATTTTGTCTCAATTCAAAAAGGCCCTCGATTTCTTTGCACAGTTCCCCTGTTGCATCTGCGAGTGTTAGTACATGCAGGTTATCTCTGAAATTTGTTTTGGGTTTCGAGCAATGCTGTTTATTTGTATAGAGTAAAGGTTTTGAAATTTTGATTTTGGAGGGATTATTATGAAATATTTATTTTATATCTATCAGAAATTCCCCATGATTTCTAACTTTGAAGCATTACTTACTTCCTTCTGGATAAGAGGCTCAAGGACGTAGGCCTTCATGTAACATACAGTGTACAAACATACAATTACCAAATCACAAGTCGGTTTGAGATGGGTGTAGTACATGTGTTGTTAAACATACGTGTTTAGCAATTTCGATTGTAGGCAAGGAATTTAGCTTCATTTGTATGAATTGGTTTAGGGGGGGGGGGATCAATACAGTTGAATGGAAACTTTTTGGTAAAGATAAACAACAAAAAGCTATTTTTGAACTTGTGTAGGTGGTGCTTCTTTGGCAGTATGTGGACGTTTTAAGTACATTGCAGAGGCATCAACTTTTCCTGTGCCACTTTTGTCATGGAAAGTCGCAATAACCCATCCGTTCGGTCACCCTCACCTTTGTTGTATGGCACAGGAATTTGATTGTTAATTTCTCCAATGAATAATAAGTGAGGACGGAATCACGTTTGATGCCGAGTAGGCGTGTAACTGGCATGTTGTTAGCAGCAGTTTGATTTTGTGTCAAGACTTGATATAGATGGGACTATCTTGAAATGCCGCTACTGTTTAGGGGGATGTGATATAGCGATTGGCTTAGACTTTAAAGTAATTGTGTATGGGACTGCTGGAGGACTTGCTGCTCTTTAAACCCAGTGGATTTGAAGACTTTTTAGGGTTGATTAAACTAGCCCCCTATGGACAACAAAGCATTGATGTCGTTATGGGGATATTCTACACATATCGGATATGATTCTTTTTATAACTACTTGAAACTTTTGACAGGGTCAAAGTGAACAAAAGGGAGGCTGTTACCATTTTTATTGAAATAAAAAGAAAGAATAAAGAAAGAATGAAGAATTTAGAAGAACATATACATGTATGTTTCAATTTCATTGAATTATTACAAGTACCCTTCATCAAATTACTTAATGAGCAAATACGTAGGCCTACGTTAAACCAAAGACAGTACAGGCAATGAACAGGTAAACTATAAATTCATTGAAAGGTTTTGACCAAAATTCACATGTTTATCCTTTAAGCATTCATAGCTTTGCAGGGCATCTGTTTCATTATTCATATCTTCTTTTGCCTCTGCATGGCTTGTATTTAGTAAGTAAGATATGAGAATAAGAGGCATATTAGCAACTTTGTAGCTTGTAATTTTGAAAAGTTCTGTGTTCTACAAAATAAAGTTTCAAATTTGCAACCAAAACTGGTACAAAAGCAGCATTGCTAAAGATGCTCAGTTAAAATTTTTAGGTTTTATATCTTGCATAATTATGCTGCACAGCACTTTAAAAGTGAGCATTTGCACCTGCCTAATAGGTTCAATAACTTCAATAATGTGCACCCTACTTTTGAGATGCTACTGTTGTACATGTCGGGATGCAAATTTTAACCTTTATTTCTCAAGTTTGTTTTCTGAACTGGTAGAGGATGAAGAAACTCAGGGGATAGAGACTGTCAATTATTTTAATAGCTCTGAAAAGTAGACCAATTTTATCACTCCAGATATTGAAGATCCCTAATGCATTTCACATTTTGTTTAATCTTCCTGTATTGATTTTATGCACTTTTAAAGTATTAAGAGTAATTCATTAAAAATTGAAATCCAGATATAATGCAGGCCGTAAAATTGATATTTCATAAGCCAGCCTTTTCCATCACTTGAAAATATTCGCCCACAAGAATATCTATGAATGCCACTTGTTAAAGGAATCCTTTGAAAATCTGTAGAAATTAGAGTCATTAAATCGTGCAATTAACTGTCTTGAAATGATTAGAATAACATTAGATTTCAAGCAAATGATCTTTTTAAAAGAGAAATTTGTATCTGTTTTTTTTTTTGGTGGTGATATATTGTACATGAGACAAAATTGGATGTAGCTGGACAAATAACTTAGAAATAATTAACTCTATTTTCATTGTTTTTTTTAAATAATGTTCTTGTTAATTAATATTGAATTGGTTTACAACATAACCCCCTAAACTTCAGTTTTATCTTTAATAGTTTTAGCTTCTGAAATTGATGGCTGTAAAGCTTTCAGAGGTATTAATGAAAATAGAACAGAATTGCATGAATCGTCTCTGGCGATAAGTACCAAAATGGAGCCTCAAATTTTGAAATATTTCAGTATATCATTTAGTATGCTATCACAAGAAGTAATTACAATTCTTGATCCGAGGAATATTTGGTAAGGTGTATTCTAGTTTTATGTTCCTTCTAGAATCTAGATAGTATCTTAAGATGGATGTTGAGTTCTAGTCGTGTGATTACATTGTGAAAGAACTAACTGTCTCAAAGCAATTGGGAAAGGTTGATCATGTCTACATAAGAATTGGCGTACATGTATACTATGAGGTCTTGGAATCATCAAGTTGATAATAAATGAACTGACCCAATCTCAATGAAAAGTACATACACTGCACACAAATCTTGCATGAATGTTCGGCCGGAACATTTCAGCTATTTCTTGTCATATTTTGAATTTGAGGCCATTCGAATATCTATCCTATTTCTGGGGAACATTTTACTATAATGTTCTTCCAAACTGACATGACAAGAATAAGAAAGCTCACAAATCATTTTTACCTTAACCAGAACTCAACCTTCTCTTTTAAAATGCACTGTGTCAAAGTTTGAAAGGTGATTCAAAATAGGGAAAAACACAATCTAAATGGTACCATGGCCAGATTTTATAATTTGTCACTCCTTTTTATCCACCAATAATTTGTTCGCCCTATAATTGTAGATATCTTAATTTATGAATTTTTGGACTTTCAAAAAAAAAAGAAGATATCTGACAATCTTTTAAGGGCTGTAAACTGTTCCTGTGGTGTAGATTTTATAGAGTGTGTGACCTTGTGGAATGTTCTGCCCTTCATCAGCAACGACTGATCACATACATGTTAATACTTCAGGGCCCGGTTTCATAAAACTTGTTACCAATAACAAGTTGCAATAATTGTTATAAGCTATTACAATCCTTGCATCTGATTGGCTGAGAGCAGATTTGTCATAGAAATGGGGCAGTTGTTATTAATAACAGGTTTTATGAAAAAGGGCTATGAAGTACCTGTAAAGGTTTCAAAATTATGGAGTTTTATTGTGTTCTTATCCAACAAGCATCATAAAGTCACCTTTGAAATGATCAGTTGACCGTAGTTTGGTATGGAGAGTCGGGTAGACAGTCAATAGCATTCACTTCCTTTTTCTGTTCTCATGGAAAGCCTAATTAATAACTATTGGTTTCCTTTGATTTTCTGAATGCATGGGAGATGTACTGAAATTGGAAGGTCGTAGAAACATCAATAAATTCCAGCCTGGGATTATGAATTGACGTCAAGGGCCTATTTTGCCCACATTTACAGTCATGGGGGCTACCATTGTCTGATCTGAAAGCAGATCAGGCAATTACTGAAGCAGCAAGTGTGAGTAAAGACGGCTATCTAACTGCCCAATTTCACCAGCATGAAAAGATATTTTAGTCTACAGATAGAAGGGTTAAGATAATGAACTGTTTTTTCTCCTTTGTTTTAGTGTACTCCTTGGTCGTACTTCTCAGCACTTTTGTTGGCCCCTAGGAGGAGGTTCTTAAATGCAATCAGATTTCAATGAGTTGCCTTTTCCCTTCAGTTAAGGATATTATTACAAAAAAACTAAAGTTACTTAATCTAGTAGTGCTGTATTGTACTCCATTTAAAATTACCTTACAAATTCTGCTTCACCCATATAGCAAGGAATATTGTAAATTGGAGGAGGCCCAATGAGTCAGTGGTAGAGCAGTGGCCTCGTAACTTGCATTTTCCTGGTTCAAAACCAAGCTAGTGCCCTTTGGTTAGGCATTAATCCCCATTACCAAGTTTCTCCGAGTGGACTTACAGCTGTCGGTCCCCTGATTGCTTCCTTACAAGCATACACATGATTTCTTAGCAAGCAGTGGGGTAAAAATAAACCATCAAACCACCATCAGCTTGTACTAGACCATCATCACAATTCTAAACCTCTCAAGACATCGGTGACCCCACCCCCCCCCTTGGAAAAAAAAAATCTTATCTGACATAATTGATGTATCTCCATGTCTAAAAGCATTTCTGTAGCTGATTATTCTCTGCATCTTTAGTAGGTTTTATTCAAATTGGAAGTTTCCATCCATGCTCATACATTATCAACCTTTTATCAAGCCAGTAGTACCCACTTTGTAGAGCCCAGTTTATGATTTAACAGTTAAGTAAATGGATTTTCTATACTATTCTTCATTACCTACAAACACCATAAAGCCATAGTTATAACTTATATGTTGTATGCAAAGAAAAATATTTTTTCTATTATATAGAATAGCCCATTTACTATGCATCTTTGAAGTATTTCATCATCCTGAGTGGTGCAGAGCGTTAGTTGTTGCTATGGTGGCTTAGAAAAGCAAAAGAACAAAGGGTGTATTTTGTATTTCTCTTTTTAAAATACACACCTCCGCACATTTTTTATCAGAGGGGTAATAACTCAGGAGGTGTGAGAGGGGTGTTAACAGAAAGCAAGAAAGACAAGGAATGCTATGGAATACAAGAAAAGTACCAAGATAGCAGCAAATTGCGCAAGTTGAGCTTACTAGTGATTCTTTTTGGCATTGAAGGTGCAAAAAATGTGGAAAATGAATTCGTAAAATCTGCATTGTGCATGGGAAAATAACATGTAGCCACAATGAAAGTATAGGCCTAATCTATCCCTGTTCATAATCGTTCAGAGTCGTTTTATGGTATATTTAACATCTTCTTTAAAATAGGAAAAATTTTCAAGTTTGTTTGCAGGTGTGCAGCCAGGAAGACCCCTGGCTTCTGGTCCTATCTGAGGGACTACATTGTGTCTGTCAAAGTTACAGAAAATTAAAGGGAAATTCCGCCCTGATATTTAGTTGATTTGCATAAAAGCAGAGAAGTGAGTGAAACAAAATTAGTGAAAGTTTGAGCAAAATCAGACAAGAAATTAGAAAGTTATGAATGTTTGAAGTTGTAGTCAATCAAACAGAAATTGGCAACTCAATGACATATCTTGCGAGCTCCTCTCCCTTTTGGCTTGTACGCAAAAAATTTCATAAATTTTGATTTGCTTAGTTGTTGATGGAGGAATACATTTCCTTCATACAGGTCTCGTGTAAAAACATATGTGCAATGATTATATGTAGGTTGCATGTATGATTAAATATTTTCTTTAGAAAAAGTGGAAACTTAAGATTTTTTAAATACAGGGCAAATGGGAAAGGGACTCTCAAGATACATATTTTAGACATTTACGAGAGAAAATCAAAACCTGGGAAGCTGGAAATGTATGCAAGAAATTTCAAAATCTTTTCAAATTCCCGCCGAACTAAAAACGACTCCCGCGAACAATTGATGCTTCCGAACCCATGTTTGGCAAACTTTTGGAGCCTAGAATACGATTGTTGGACTTTTGAAGTGCAGTGTTCTTTTCAGTTGTTAGTGTGTACATCCTACAGTGTTATTTCAAAAAGAATTTCCTTATTATTTTACGTTAGTCACACTCACTGTGGTAAGTTTGCAACTGGACTTGAGCCAAATCATTTTTCCTGCAAAGTTGTCTGCAGGAATAAGATCATTGAACTCATAATTTCATCTGCATGCCAATATTAGATTATTTGTAAACTGCACTATTGGTTAAATGTATGCTTTTGTTTTGCTTTGTGTTTTCGTTGATACATGTAATAGGACAATAACGGAAAAGATATATCATAATTGATATTGACAGCAGAAACATGTACAAAGAAGAAGAGCATTGGGCAAAAAGCCACGACGTGAAGATAGTGGTCGCTGCAGTGTAGTGAACATGGAAATTAGAAGTCACTAAGAGGAATTTGTAATAGATCAGTACCTAATTTGCTAATTTGCTTGACTGATTTAAAGTGAATTTTGCATGTTTTTAATTACGCGATAGGATACGCTCCTGTGTGTAAAAAGTCACATTTTGTACAAAAAATATTTGTGTGTGTTTACTTTTACACTAATTTCATGCCATGGCAAAATCCCCCCCCCCAAAAAAACCAAAAAAAAACAAAAAAAACAGTATCCAGCCATATAAGGGTTTGATGTATGTTCACTTAATGTTTCAGGTAGATCATATCATATTCACTGAAAAAATAATTTGTGTACAGCTAGAAAGTATAAAATCAACCTCAAAGAACTTTATTTGGCATTCTCCAGTTCAACAGTCTAACAAGGATGAAGGTTGCGCGCGTGAAACCCAACTTGAAGTTGGGTTCCGCGCGAGCCCTTGTCTCGGCGAGCATGTACGGGTGCATCGAGTAGTCTACTCATGAGTCGCTTTTACGCTTTGTATAGAGTGTATTTAAACTTGTAATATCTATAGAAGTCATATTTGAAGCCCACATTTTGAATAAAGTATAACAACATGGTGCCTCTAATATATTTTGGTGATTGGTACCCTTATAAATGAAAAATTCAAAAAGGGGGCCCATTTCACTAAACCCCATGACCCCCCCCCCCCCCGACTCCCGAGGTTCACCTCTGATAACAGTGTGAATTTAAGCTGAACGAGATGGATCAAGATCACTCCTCTAATAGCCTGTTCAGACTACAGGAATGTTATACAAGACTCGTATAACGAAACGTTGAATAAAGCACCATGGTATTGCGAAAGGAGTGTACAGACTACAACATATCGTATAAAGAAACAGGTTTTGGGGAAGTCAGCTGACACCATTATGTTTTGTATCAGGTTACACCAAGGACAGCGATGGAGCATACGATACTACAGCTGATTGGTCACATCAGCAAGCACACTTGATAAGCCCCGCCCAGCTACCGGTATACCATTCTCCTATGATATGATCAGGCCGGTATACGATGTTCAGACTACAAGGGGTTGCTTATTCTTTATCGAGTTTTCATTCGAAACGCTGCTCAAACATGCGTTTCGCTATATGAGGTTTTGTTATACGACTATGAAAATTTAATTAGTTATCGTATAGCTACATGTATACAATTCTCGTATAGCCATACAATGAATTTAGGTACAGGTGTAGTTTGAACAGGTGGTAATACGAATGGAGTTGACATTTACAGGTCTCTGCTTTCAAGTACCGGCAATATTCAATGAAAGGGCTAGAAGTGAACATGTTACTTAATTTCTCCTTTCTTTTAGAAGCGTAACGACTCGTACATGTTTTGACAGAGCCAGTCAATGAAATTACTGTAGGACTTGTCCAGTCATTCAAGCTTAATCTGATGAAAGGAATATAGTAGCTGGAGACTTGCCAACGGTCTAATCAATATGAAATGGAATTATAAGTTTATGTTCATCTTAGTCTTTCTACTTAGTCTGCATTTCAGATACTCTTGTGAGTGTTTGAATGATACTAGGCATACATGTACCACCTTTATTTTTTTCCTGTGCCCAAATGTTAGGGTGCTTCTGAAGGACCTAGCTTAGACCAACCTGAATCATTTTATACTGCACCAAAATTTAAACTTGGATCATCCTTTGACCACTACAAGGTGTATGCCAGATGGATGCAGTTTACCAAGTGTATCACATGCATTATGAACATAGGTAAACCGGAAGCGGCATGTGATATACAGTTTATGGGTCACCGAATCTAAAGCAACTCAAGTGTTTAGCAATACTGTGCCGAGGCTCTTCTGGAGTGGCCCTAAAATACCTCTGAATGTGTCCTAACAATTCGGCCAGTTTTAAATTCCCATTACAACTTTTAAAAAAATCACTTGGTAACAGTATCTTCAATTGATAATGGAAACTTTCTTTGCGAGAATGCTATCCACCAGTGTTATAGCTACGGTGGTCGGCGGTGGACGGGCCCGACCAGCACGGGGGATTTCCGTCCACCACTCCGGGTGAAAAACACTGCTTCCGACCGGCACTAATTTCACATAAAAAACAGCATTAAACGTAACTGTTTGTGAAGAAATGTGGTACTTACATTCATATTTCCATCTTTATTCTTGTTTTATTTGCAATCGTACAAGAATCGTGCTTTCTATTTGACAATAAATGATTATTTCTTAAAGATTTGCCGAGTTTTGTTGTCTTTTGTTACGCACTATACTGTACTACTGTTCGTAATTTGCACGTACAAATAGATATCATGTTTTACGTAGCGTATACCGGAAGCTGCTGTTCTGAATACTGTATTGTCGCCAATTTGAACCACCACTAAAAAGTTCCTAGCTATAACACTGCTATCCACTATGAAAAAGTGCAGAGTCATGCTTAAATTGTACATCATTAAATTTCATTGTGGATGTTATTGTTCACATGTTCATCTTGCTGATACAAAAATAAAACACTGGAAAGATATACCCATGTCACAAGGATGTTTCTAACCAGAAATCAGAGTTCAGTCCTGACAGTATTAAAAACAAAGCTTCACTGACTTTCAAGAGAAAAATATTATCATGTACATTCAAACCAAATATGAATTTTTCTGCAAGGTCTGGAGAGAAAGACTGAGCTGGGATGATGTCACAGAGCCAAGCCCACCTAAATCAACCAATCAGAGAAGCAGGAAATTAGAAATGTACACAGGAGATGGCAGCACATTTGTAAATATTGGCACAGTGCCAGCAATGAGGCAAGGGAGATAAATATCAAACAGCCAGTTTAGAGTCGGTGGTAATGAAATGTTTCATTAAAATTTTGTTATTAAAGGGTATCTGGGTCTGAACGTCACATTTTGAATGTTTCCAATGGTGGTTAATCTATACCATGCATTTCATGTATTTTAATTGATAAATTAGTTTCAGAGTGATATACCATGGTGCTTGGTACATCTGTAGGCGAAGTGTATTGTACGTATGAATTATTAATGCCTCAATTTATTGTACAAATATCAAATTTATCTTGAAAAGTTCACCTGTCAACAGATGTGCAAGAGTGGATCAGAAAGGTATTATTTATCAGCTTTTGGGGGATAGTTTCTGTCATCTGAGCTGTGAAGTAGATTTGAATAAATAAATTGAATAAGTGTACATGTAGCTCTACAAATGCTGCATGTGTTATGTTTAGTTTTGCAAATCAGGGGAATTATAACTCACAGCAAACTTTTTTGTATGAAGCGGGAGAGGGCTGGGGTGGGGTAGAGATATTCGCCTTATTTTCATCATATGGTATAGTGATTAAACTTACCTTGGAATAAAACTATGTACGCATTCTGTAGCTTGCAAATTATTTTTTAACTGACCCTTTTTTTGTGCTTTCCTTGATCCTGCCAGTGTTTTTGATATACATGAAGTATCATTTTACCATTGTGTTCATTTTTCATTTGTCGTTTTATCCCTTTTTTGTTCCTGCTAAAAATGTAGGAAATGAACACTTTGCTCAGAACTACACAACACATTTCCCTGAGGTATGATGATGATGTATTCCTCTGCCTATGGAAAAAGAAGATGGATGATGCAACCTTCCAATCATCTTCAAGATGGTGGTTTCATAAGGAGAATAATAAGCAGTATAAAAGTGTCTGTATCTGGGAGACTAACAAAGGAAACTAAGTTCCAGTGATCAATATGTTTTCCCGTTTTAGAAACAGAGCTGGCTCCCTTTCATTCTCATCTCGTTCAAATCATGCACACAATTAATAATAGCCAACAATCAAATTGACAACATTCTGAGATATTTTCTCCAAACGTGTACCAGTCACTTGAGCAGACATCCAAGGTCTAGATCGATTGGGCGCAAGAGTGTTAAATCCGACGCCAGTGTCACCGAAAGCTACAAACATATTGCAGAGTCAAGGGCCACCGACACCCGCCCACCTCTATTCGTGGGCCAGCCGCGAGTCGGCGGTGTCCGTGGTATTTACGGGGTATTGATCCGAGGGAAAGAAAGCTCCTTTCTCCCTTTCATTTGTTGTTGTGGTGATGGTGTTTTTTTGAGAAGATCAGGTTCAATTTTCTCCTTTTACACTTTCGGCAGGGTTGTACATGTATTTTTGCTGTCTCTGAAGGTTGATATGTTTTCGATAACAATCCCCCCTTATTGTGGGGGAAGGAACAATCGATAAGAGCATGCAGTAATTCTTTATTTTGTGCTAGAGTTCATAGAGAGTATTAGAAGGTAGAGTTTCTTTTGGGAGAAAGATGTAAGGACAAGGTTTGCCAATTTTATTGTTTTTTTAATTGCAGGCTACAGTTCTTTTGTTATTCCAATTATCTTTATCTAAAATGTGTGCATGTAGGTGCAAAGGCTCATCATGAAGAACAAAAGCAGTTCTTGCAAATCCTAATTGCAGAGCTGCAGACTTGTACAAAGCTTGGCTTCCTAAATCAGTTTAAGTGCCCATTGTGCAATTACTTTATGATTAGGAAGCATCCAAAAGTGACCGCCTCCTTTAACCATATCTCTCATGAAGCCTTCGGGTGACATTATTAGGCCATATTGGTGACATCATTACTGCGCTAAGATTGACGAGCCCTGTTTTTTTTAGTCAATTATCTTCCATCGGTGGGTATTGTTGTCCAAAGTGTAGAGCAACTTGCATGTACCTGACAGGTTGGGTGTTGACGTCATTGCCCATTGATGAATTTAATTGTGCTTCCTTCCTTAATTTCAGATGGAGGGATTATCCGTGACGTGCTTTTGGAGATGTCCACACCAAATGTATGTCTTCTGCGACCAACCGATGGTCTATTAACAATACCCCAATCACACCAAGGAAACCGACACCAGACCGACAGTAAACCCAACACACAATTACATTTAGCCCTAACAGGCAAGAGTCAATTGGTTTGGAGTCGGTTTGGAGTCATTTGGGCAACGTGACTGAGGTCATATACATGAGGCAAAATGTTGGTTTCTTCTGATCTGAGTCTTTGATTCTCACTATTACAAAGCAGTGAGAATCAAAGTGTTCCCTTTCCTTTTTTTTCCAGAATTGCTCCTGTCATAAAGCATGTGGAGGTATCGGGGTATAGTGGTTCATTCACTTGACTCTCAATCCAAGGGTTGGGGGTTCGAATCTCAGCCTGGCACTAGCGTCTTTTGGCAAGACATTAATCCAGATTTGCCACTATCCACCCAGGTGTTAAATGGGTACCTGGCAGGACTTATTCCTTGAAATGCACTGTGTGCTGATTATGGCCACCGGAGCTAAAGCCAGGGTAATAATATCCAAACCCTTTGGAAGCGCATAGGGAGGTTATATCATAATGTGATATGCGCTACAAGAATGGTTTATTGTTATTATTATTATTTCTGATCAGTACATGTAGGAGCTCGAACTATGCTGTTTGCGGTTTTATGGAAATTTTGTGTGTTGAGAGCTAGAAGGATATAATAAGTAAATGCCCATTTCGATCTCAACAGGCAATTTACTGAGCTTTCTAGAGGAGCAGGAATAAAAAAATAACAGTGTCAAATGTTATTTCTTCAATTTATGAAAATGAAAGGAATTTAAAAAAAAAGAAATGCATATCCAGGTTTGGATTCATTTCATGGGTGGTAGGTAGGAATAAAATTGTCTGCAATTTTTTTCTTACATTTTACATGTCACTTAATATATCAGTAGCCTCTCAATCTGTAAAAAGTACAATTTTGAAAGTTTGTCAGTTTGCCACCAAAGGTTACTTATTTTATGGGAAAGTGAACTCATGAGTACTATACGTTAAATTAAAAACATTTGCATGTTAGCTTGCATCACATTTCCGCAAAATGTCAAATTATGAAAACATCCCATCAGAGCCACTGGAGGATTGGCAGACCATGTCTCATCAAAAATGGCCTGGCCTTGACTCTGTAATTCTGTGCACTCTCCCATCCCATCCACATACACCAAAATAGTCATCATGAATAATAATTGCACGTCGATGCGAGTAGCAACAAGTTAGCGCAGCAAACTTGCTCATTACAATTATCGTGATCTTTTCTGCTGCAGCGAATGCGTAGCATCCATTAGCGGCTCGTTGACTGACAGCTCGAGCTGATTTAGCGGCAAATTGAAGACGTCATCCATAGGTCCTCCTGCTTTGCCATTTTTCCTTTCATCTTTAGTGTGCAGACAAATCTTAGTTGGTGGCTTCATTATGATTGAGAAATTATTATCACTACATGTAATGCATTTAAATTAATTCCGTTGTTTTCCATATTGTAGAGAATGTAAACAGTGTCAGTGTATTGAAATAATGAATAATTTGACATTTAACATTCTGACATTTAATGCCTGTCTTGTAAATGTTCAGATATTTGCCTTTCTGATCTAGTTAATTTTATGCACAGCTGCCTATTGAAGTTTGTTCCTGAGATTCGTAATACCAAGGAGTTATCACAGCACTCCTTGGTCATTTGTACGTAGTAATAATTAATGCATATATATATATGTTTGTTTCTGGTACTAAAATCCTGTTTGAAGCAGTGTACACAGTGAAAAGCAAATAAAGCCATAAGAAAAAGCTCTCAAAACTTAAAAGAGTTGCTCTGGTCAATAACAAAGATATACAGTAAAACCTGCTTTAGCGACCACCTGTATAGAAAGACCACCAGTCCATAAAGACCACAATTTTTGTTTCCCTTGAAGATCATTTCTCATTGAAACATGTATTAAAGGAACCTGTCCATGAAGACCACCTGCTCATAAAGACCACTTTTCCTGTCTCTCTTGAGTGGTCTTTATAGACAGGTTTCACTGTACATGTATATATAAACCATGCCAGGAAATCACACTTCTACAAAAACAAAGTCTAAAGAGCCCCTTTGAAAGAAAAGGTATATGTTTACATTGTACATGTACTCATGTTATGCAGACATTATAATTTCAGACCACAAACATATTATTGAGAAATTTCATTTAAATTACATGCATATGGACAGACCATATAGGCAGATGATAGTTATGGACATAGATTTTACCATGCTTTCATTGTTTGGATCAGTTTATCATGAAGTTAATAAAACTTGGTCAGTCAGTCCTCTAGTGTCTCCATGTGCAGTAAACCTCTTAATCTGATGGTCTGCACAGGCATCTACTCATTACCTTTTAAAGGCGTTATATGTTCTGAATTAAGCTCTACATTATGCACTTAAGAGCCTGAATGGGAAGGTTTATCAACTGAGTCACTGATTTTAAAGCCACCAATTGTGGATCACTTAATAAAGCTAAAATCCCTGTCTGAATTAACAGCTAGATTCACCTTATAGTGTTTGATTACAGGGTCTATTAAGTGCATTCAAATGAAATTAAGTGGACATGAGCTTTTCTTTTCTCAATAAATTAAAGTGTCTGTTGATAAAGCTGGTGGGTTTATTTTGCTTTATTTATTGTGAACAACATTGCAATGCATGTCCCCACATGTAAGAACTGTTCTAATTTGATTTGATGTAAGGACTTAAGGACAATTTTGAATTTGAAATAAAAACTTTTAAAAAGCTATAGTAATGATAATAGTAAATTAGATAATTAGGGGCACCAAAAACAAAAAGTACCAAAGTGTCTACTAAGACTCTGTAAGAACTTGGAGGGATTGTAAGGATCAGAGATCTCAACACTAAAATCTGTGAAAGGCAGAAAATTAGGGGATGCTATGAACCTGTTTCAAGACCTTGGTTCAGATTTGAAGAAATGGTTTATGAAGATGCCTAAAACTCTCATGATTTTCACCTAGACAATGGTAAAATAAAAATGTCGCACTCAGAATTGAGCTTCTAATACTTTAGAAGCAGTACCAAGAATTCTGTAATTCATGTGGATAACTTTTTAAAACATCTTCATTAAAATCATGATTATTTATATTCCTATGAATATTTTTCTCTCTTTTTCTTTTCCCCCTTTTTATTTCTTTGATTGTTTGAGTGGGATCTGTATGTATGTCAAACATTTGCAAAACTTGGAAGTCCCCTACTTTGAAAAGAATCAACAGGGTATATGATATACATGTATGTATTCAGGATTGAGCAGTTATAGATCGTTTCAGAATATGTATAGTTTAAGAAGGAGCGTGGAAGGATTTTAGATGACATTTGGAGATTACGTAGGATGAGACTCAAAAGCAATGAGATGCAAAATAATGATTTTATGATTTTGTGACATTATTGGTTCTTACTGATAACTAATAAAATTGTCTGAGATAAGTGAATAATGCAAGTACAACAAGTCCCAGCCAATGTGCCAATACCAAGAACTCTCTTGAGCTTTAAAATGAAGTTCAGGAATAAAGTCCTTTGTAGCACTCTGCCCAATCTTATGACAGTTAGACCTTCACCCCTGGAATACATGTTATTAAAATACAATAACATCCATTTCTTTTGGACCTCCTCACAGCAACACAATAGCTAGAAAAGGGGTTTTAATACATTTCCTACCTCATCACTTTGATTATCTCACTTAACTGAGCTTAATAACTGGATATAATCTTGATGAGGAGGGTTTAAAGTTCCTTCCGGAAATGTCTTGAAGAGATAGGGATGATCAAATGAGTTTGGATAATAGGAGCTTTGTCCGTTTGTGGGACGGAACTTTAGAAAGTGCTTTGATCTCAGGACTCGTGCCTTGGACTATTCATCGAGGCTCATGTTAGTTGCTGTGATTAATTAACTGTTAAATGTTACTCATTCTTGAGGAATGTTCCCTATTGTTCCCAGCTCTGGGAAGTTCTAGAAAGTACAGTGATTTTACAAGGTTTGGGACTTGTAATCCCTGGATTAACTTGTGTCATTGAGAGCTCCCACAAAGGAGCAGAGTGGGGATGTCTCCAGTGCCTATTGTAAATCCACACTATACCTGTCTTTTGCTCCTCAGTTATGTAGGGATTAAGGGGAAAGCAGAGCTTAATGCTACTTATCACTGGGCATTGTCTGAGGAGGGCCCTTCAGAAGAGTCAATGATACAAAAGACTGGAAAGAAAGATCCCTCTGTTTTTACAACAAAGTATTATTGGTGGGAATTAAGAGCACAACAAAAGAAAAAGGCCTTTATTTTCTCGTGGGAAAGGGTTGATCAGACAGTTAATCAGGGCATGAACTCACCAGTTTCTCAGACACATTAAGTGGAAACGAAAAGAAATCAAACTGTCTGAGCTCACAAATGTTTTCTTTCACTGGAGAACAGTTAACAGAAGTAGGAGCAACAATAGATATAGCAGTAACAGCATTGTTGCCATCTAAGAAGAGTTACAGGTACCTTCTTCTTGAAAAAAAGTCAAGCACAGACACGCCATCTTGTGTGTAGAGGCTCAAGTCTTCGGGAGGGGGGGGGGGGGTGGATGTTTCTTGCTTGAATCAACTTACAGTCTTTTCCACTTTTAATATCAAAGTGACATTGGTGCATTGTGTGTCAGTTTTATAAACTAATTTTGTCTTTGAAATATATACCAAAGAAAATATATAATTTACAAAGAGACCATACATTTTGCTGCCCAAATATGAGGAAACAAATATTAGTAGTTTAAAAAAAAACAGTCTGGGGAGATGCTGCAGCCCATTTTGCCCCCCCCCCCCCCCCCCCTCCATTTGTGTGTGTGTTGTACATGTGTGAGAAAAGATTAAGGACTGTTTTCAAAGGAATCCAGGTCGTGTCTGGATGCTTCACTCTTCAGATTAGGGTTTAGAACTTTATACTATTGTTTCCTTCATAAACTCATGTTGCTTTCATGGTATTAGGTGGCTACATGTTGTACCTACTCCATCTCAATAGATCACCCCTGAAATGTATGTTCTCACTGAAAAAAGCATATTCCTGTGGGTGGATTTTCTTTTAAGGGTTGATTGAAAGAGTTAATTAAAGTATTGAGTAATATGATAAAGTTGATGGGACCAATTATATGGTCTACTCTCTCTCTCTCTCTCTCTCTGCCCATTCTTTATTTTCCAGTAAATTTGTTACATCAACTTAATTTTCTAAGATCTAAAATCGTAATTTGCTACCTAATTATCTGTATTTTTAGCTTTTGTTTCTTATTAGTGAGAAGTTGGGTATGGATTTTTTCCCAAGCATGGACAATGAACCAAATCTTCATGTATGGGGACATCATGCAGTGGGCAGATTTAGGAGCTTACACCCCCACCCTATCCACTTTCACTCTTAAGTCAGCTATTATTTTTTGTATTTCCATGAAGTATTCTTCATTAGAAGATTCATTGTCAACATAAGCCAGTTTTCAGGCTTTGACACTTCTCTGTTTCATGCTTTTCAGGCTTTCATGTTACATGTATATCTTATTGGATAGAGAAGTTAATAGTCCAAGTTTGCGCAAAACATGTGACAAACGCTCAACCCACTTCTCTACATGAAATGCCAAGTATTATAGTGCACTGACTGAACAACCACACATGTAACAGTGACCGCACAGTTATTGCCACTATTTTGCTTTTTAATAATGATCTTTGTTGCTGATATAAGAGATAAAGAAATCAAAGATTGAAATGGAATCCTTTATTGTTAACGCCCACAGCTTGAGCCTCTAATTATTCCACTACTCCTACTTAAGTATATACTAGGCATTAGTCGTAATGTCTTGTTTTAGTTCATTCTTGCTTTATATTTAAAGTGATTGTGCATATCTCGCCTAAATGGAATTATGGGAGGGGTCATTGACTTTCTATAGTTGGCATACGAACAGTACTCTACATCATTCAGATGTGTTCAAAATGACAAATAGAATATGATATACCCTCAGGAGTTTCCATGGGTAATACAAGCCCCACAGTTTGCTTAAACAGGACTTAGTGGAATTACCGATTTAGGTATGTACCAATCTTGCATGCAGCAAAAATTTGGCGCTCCTGGAAATTACTCCTAACTTGGTAAGGGAAATTGGAAAGCATTCAGTCATGGTTCAGGTGGGGACTTTGTGATAATAATATGGGACGGGACGGCTCTTCTGAAGTTGGTGGAGGGTGTATGGTAAGCCCGATCTGTCCTAAAAGTGAGGTCCACTCTTGGTGATTCATAACATCTCTCATAATTCGGTAAATACCCAAACATTGTCAAATTGCTCATAAGAACCCAGGATAATGCGTCTTTAAGGTATACACATGAAATTGCTTATAATAATAATACCACTGTTCTTGTATAGCGCATATCACATTATGATATAACGTCCCTATGCGCTTCCAAAGGGTTTTTGGATATTATTACCCTGGCTTTAGCTCCGGCAGCCGTAATCAGCGCACAGTGCATTTCAAGGAATAAATCCTGCCAGGTACCTATTTACTACACCTGGGTGGAGAGTGGCAAATGTGGATTAATGTCTTGCCAAAAGACGCTAGTGCCGGGCTGAGATTCGAACCATTGGATTGAGAGTCAAGTGAATGAACCACTATACCACGACACCTATACTGTGAAACCTATACTGTGAAACCTATACTATGAAACCTATACTGTGAAACCTATACTGTGAAACCTATACTGTGAAACCTGTCTATAAAGACCACTCAAGGGAGACAAGAAAAGCAGTCTTTTTGAGCGGATGATCTTTATGAACAGGTTCCTTTGATACACATTTCAATGAGAAACACTTTTCAAGGGAAACAAGTATTGTGGTCTTTGTAGGCAGGTGGTCTTTCTATACAGGTGGTCGCTAAAGCAGGTTTGACTGTATAGGCAACACTTAACTTGTTTCCTTGGCTGATTTTCATAACAGCTAAGGCAATATACCATGGGCTCCTCACTATCTCTTTACCCTGAAGGTTGATCTGTAACAAAATATCGGAGGTCCTTATGTGTTTTCGAGGTCCAGATTGAAATTTTTTTCAGTTCATGTGTTTTAATCCCTGTACAAAGCCCTGCATTTCTGCATTGATCTGTAATGCTGCAATATGGCCTGTTGATAAATGTATCTGCATATTGCCATATTTGCTATATGTACATATCTCAGTGATGGCAAGGATGATATCACTGAAGAAAAAAAAAAGTTGCAACATATGTGGAAAAGACTCCCAGGCATGCTAAATGTGTCTCTGTTTTGCCATATTTGCTACATATCTCAGTGATGGCAAGGGAAAAAAAGATACAAAATATGTGGAAAAGACTCCCAGGCATGCAAAATGTGTCTCTGGGAAGCTTCTTTTTTTTGTTGTTGAAGTTCCATGATTTTGTGTCCCAATTTCACAATAATATGTTTACGATTTGTTCGGTTTGTAGGGGCTGCTATTCCAATTTGTTGGAAATGTCATGGTCTGGAATGGCTCTAGCTATACCAACTATCAGTATTAAGGTAGTCAGTGACCCCGTTCTCATTACGAGCTTGGAAAGTGGATTGCGCTATCATGGGGCGACCCATGGCGCGCACCAGGGAGGTCCACTGGCACGCCACGGGTTCACACCTGCAGAGGTTAGTGCGATCTATCTTGGCACTCTCTGCACAGGAGAATCTCTTGTGGACCACCCCCAGAGGTGGTCTAGCAGTCCGCCGCATTCTCACCTTAGAGGTGTCCTATGTAATGAGAACAGGGTCAGTCTCAGTGGTTCAGTGATAAAAATGCCAGCCATGTTGCAAGGCCAAGAAAGATTAATCCAGCATTCTGACCACCAAAATTCATTATATAGCTGTTTAATAAGAAATTAACTTATATATAGCTAAAGGGATCGAGCAACGTTTCGAACCAAAACTTGATGAAGAAGCAGCATCGACTTGTGGTCTTAAAGGGAAAGTCCACCCTGGTATACAATTGATTTGAACAAATTTAAAGCAGAAAAATGAAACAAATTAGTGAAATTTTGAGCAAAATCCAATAAGAAAGTTATGACTTTTTGAAGTTGTAATCAATTAAACAAAAATTGGCTACTCTGTGACATATCTTGCAAGCTCCTCTCCCATTTGCTCAATACAGAATATTTCATAAATTTTAATTTTCTTAGTTTTTTAATGAAGGAATAGATTTATGTCAGACGGGTTTTGTGTGTAAAAACATATGAGCAATGATTATATCTAAGCTGCTTGTATGATTGAATATTTTCTTCAGAGAAAATGGAAAATAATGATATTTGGGTACAGGGCAAATGGGAGAGGAGCTCGCAAGATACGACACGCAGTTGCCAATTGGTCTTTGATTGATTACAGCTTCAAAACTTCATAACTTGCTTATTTCTTATCCTTCACTGATCTGTTTCTTTTCAGAATTTTCTGTCTCAAAGGAAATGGGAAAGGTTGACCATGTCTACATAAGAATTGTTTGATACTGTGTTCATTGGTGTTGTTTTGGAATCATCAAAATAGATAAGAAATTGACCCAATCTTGCTGAAAAGCACATGTACTGCACACAGAAATGGGTATATGAGACTACACACACTAGTGGCATGAATGCTGGGGCCGAACATTTCAGCTATTTCTAGTCATATTTCGAATATAAGAGCATTTGAAGAGCAATCGTTTTCAGGGGATGTTCTACTATGATATGACTGACATAAAAGGATTGAGAAAGCTCACAAATTTCACCTTTCCCAGAACTCAAGATTCCCTTTAATTTAAGTGTCATATCATACCAAACCCTGATATGACCAATCAGCTGTAATTTTCATTGTTCTTTCATGCCCATGACATAACCTGATACTGCACATATTGTATGTTTAGAGCCAGAAGGGCATTAACTCTGTATTAAAGTATATGAGTTAATGCCTTCTGGTTCCAAACAGACGATAGTTTCTTTATGCGAGATTCACACACTAATGTTTCACATGTATGTGTATATGCCCCTTTCACTATCCGATCATTCTATATACGGCTTTCGTATAACTTTCCTATAGTCTGAATAGTCTAAAAGATGAAAGATGCGTGTACTATGCCATTATGTATCCCCATCCCCCCCCCCCCCCTCCTCCGCATGAGCTATTTTGATATATTTTCCCCTCTAATTGGGCTATTTTGAAATTTTCCATAATTGATATTGCTATTACATACATACACATCATATAAAAGTGAAGTACATGAAGAGGTTGCTAAAATTTACAGAGTGATCTGCAATGTACATAAAGCATGTCGTCCACAACCCCAAAAAGCATTCATCCCGTCGGCTCTTCTTTTCCCCTTCCTAATAAAGTCTGTGTACCATATGCGTGGGTGTATTAATGTTTGTGCCTCGATTTCATTTAGGAAGTGTGCAGCGTAGTAATGTCACCAAATGTCAATTGATGGGATAACACTTACTTGGAGTCTTATCTCCCCCATCCGATTCAATTTAGTATTTTGGACCCTCCTCTCCATCTCTATCCGGCCCTCTTGTGCTCCATCCATTCATCTCTTTGGGTTTTTCTGCCTTCCGTTTTTGTCTTCAGTTTCTAATCTCTTTATTGTCTGTTCACCATATTATGCTTGTTTTTGTTTTTTTTGTGTTTATTCATACCTTCGACCTAGACTTTAAGCTTCAGCCTTATGCATAAAACTGCCTGCTTCAACCAGGCAATGAAAGTAAAACTTATACGCTATATGGAAGAACATTTTGGATGTCATGATGAAATGAAATGGAAAAGAAGACATAAAAGATCTTTTAACCTTTACGATGCTTGCTTCAAGCAGACAACGGAAGTAAAACTTTTACAATATATGGAAGAACATTTTGGATGTCATGATGATGAAATGGAAAAGAAGACATAAAAGATCTTTTAACCTTTAGGATGCTTGCTTCAAGCAGACAATGAAAGTAAAACTTATACAATATATGGAAGAACATTTTGGATGTCATGATGAAATGAAATGGAAAAGAAGACATAAAAGATCTTTTAACCTTTAGGATGCTTGCTTCAACCAGACAATGAAAGTAAAACTTATACAATATATGGAAGAACATTTTGGATGTCATGATGAAATGAAATGGAAAAGAAGACATAAAAGATCTTTTAACCTTTAGGATGCTTGCTTCAACCAGACAATGAAAGTAAACCTTATACGATATATGGAAGAACATTTTGGATGTCATGATGAAATGAAATGGAAAAGAAGACATAAAAGATCTTTTAACCTTTAGGATCCTTGCTTCAACCAGACAATGAAAGTAAAACTTATACAATATATGGAAGAACATTTTGGATGTCATGATGAAATGAAATGGAAAAGAAGACATAAAAGATCTTTTAACCTTTAGGATGCTTGCTTCAACCAGACAATGAAAGTAAAACTTATACGATATATGGAAGAACATTTTGGATGTCATGATGAAATGAAATGGAAAAGGAGACGTAAAAATCTTTTAACCTTTAGGATGCTTGCTTCAACCAGACAATGAAAGTAAAACTTATACAATATATGGAAGAACATTTTGGATGTCATGATGAAATGAAATGGAAAAGAAGACATAAAAGATCTTTTAACCTTTAGGATGCTTGCTTCAAGCAGACAATGAAAGTAAAACTTATACAATATATGGAAGAACATTTTGGATGTCATGATGATGAAATGGAAAAGAAGACATAAAAGATCTTTTAACCTTTAGGATGCTTGCTTCAAGCAGACAATGAAAGTAAAACTTACATGTATACGATATATGAAAGAACAGTTTGGATGTCATGATAAAATGAAATGGAAAAGAAGACATAAAATATCTTTTAACCTTTAGGATGCTTGCTCCAACCAGACAATGAAAGTAAAACTTATACGATATATGAAAGACCATTTTGGATGTCATGATATACCTGCAAATGAAATGAAAAACGAAACAGAAAAGGTCTTTTAACATTTAGGATATGAGACTTGGCATGAATTGATCTAATAAATCAGTTTACAGTGGCAGATTCCCCCCCACTGGCAAAACCCAAGTACATACAAAAACCCTCCCCCTGGCAGTACTTAGTTGCCAAGATGGATATAAAGGAGATAGATATGAATATTTAAACTTATTTCAGGTTACAAGTACAAGATTAGAATAATATTTGTTGTGACCTTTGCATAACCTTCGCCCCTTCTCTCCCATCGTCTCCTCACATGTAATCCTATTTCTTACACTTTTGAAACGGCCGATAGCTGAGGCATGAACATCATGTCAGTGAAGAAAGCCCCATTTAGGAGAGGTTTGATAGGCATTTCCGTGTCCCGCTGATGTGGCGCCATTTACGCACGTTTCGGGCTGATTTATAATTTTGAGGAGGTGCTTTTCCAAGAAAACCTTCAATATCATCGAGGAGATTAGAGTCTCATTGAGGCTGGCCCGCGCATGAATGAAACCGATCAAGTGTTATGTCTAGCTACGAGTCAGGATGGCGTAAATGTACTGTTTGCGTGTGATTGACGATCGCTGGGATGTTACTAGGTTGTATATATGGAGGATGATACGAGATGACAGATACATGAGATAAGGCATGGGTTGTTGATGAACATGAGATTTCCATGATTTAAGGGAAATATTTGATTATCAATAAGAATGGCTATATTCAAAGCCTCATAGTTTACCGTCATGATGGGAAATAAGATCAAGGTGTGATTGAAGATTAAGCAAGCTGGCAAATGAGACCTAGATGCTGACTGATTCAAACCTGAAAAAATACAATTATTTAACATTCTGCCCTTGCCTTATAACGATGGGCAGTATATGACAAAGACAGGGTCTTCAGTTAGTTCTGCTTGTTATATTTTCTGTCTCAGATTACGTTGTTTTATTCTCGATTATCTTTCCGCAATTGTTGACCACTTTAGGTCATTGTGATATAATATGACCAAAATTGAATAATTGAAGATATATGATTACTTTATCATTGTATTGTATCTTTGAAATGCCAAATAGATGATAATAATAATAATAGTAAACTATTACCAAAAAAATTATAAAGGAATTAGAGAAGATTTAATGTTCAATT
The DNA here is from genome assembly GCA_025617745.1 of Heliocidaris erythrogramma. Lineage (NCBI taxonomy): Eukaryota > Metazoa > Echinodermata > Echinoidea > Camarodonta > Echinometridae > Heliocidaris > Heliocidaris erythrogramma. Next base: position 30,207,622 of record CM046868.1, read on the forward strand.
AACAAAGTAAAAAGCAATTCAATAGAGACAAGATATGGAAATGCTCATCACTAAAAAATGTTTTTTTGCATCTGTGCATGACTTGAAAGGCACTGTCGTGGAAGAACCCCTACATCATATTCCGACAGGTTGCACAATCTGTGCAGCGGCTGAACTTGAGCTCCTACGGTCAGGGATACATTTTTAATTGGAGGCAAATTTGATCAAGACTGAATGTAATGACATTGATCAATGGCTGCATGATTGGGGAAGGAAATTAAGGGATATCTCTCTGTTTATCCCGCCATTTATTAGAAATCATTGATGAAAGTGATTGGCCTCACCTTTACACCTACACAGCAACACGCGTTCCTTGAGTTGTCGCAAGGGATCTTGCATTCTGAAGAAAAAAAAATGTCCTATCCAATTTTCACCTAGTGAACTTGAACTCACGTTGACAATTATTTTTAATCCTTCAGAAACATGAGTATACTTGAAACAGCTTCTTTCTGTTTGCATCGGGGATGGTATGAAATTGTCATATACATGTATGAATACATTGTCTGCTTGGAGCCAGAAGGATGTTAACTCTGTACAAATGATGGGACTTTATACATGAACACCCTGTAGCAAGAAATATATGTGTCTTAGAACCTGTCAACAGTGGCCACTTTTTCTGTTTCCCTTGGGTGGCCTTAATAGACAGGTTTGACTGTATGTCTAAATTGTCTGTTTGGAGCTAGAAGGGTGTTAACTCAGATACTTCAACACCCTTCTGGCGCCAAACAGACGAAACATTGTACATGTAAGAATATATCGTCTGGAGCAAGAAGGACGTTAACTCTGTACAAAAGATGTGACTTACATATAACTCCCTTCTGGCTCGAAACAGACGATATTTGCTATGTGCAACTGATCTGTATATGTTAAAGCATGGGATACGCACAATTCTCATTTCATCTCGTTTTGCCGCTGAGGGTTTTCAGACGGGAACGAGGCTAATTAAGAGGTTGGGGTGGTACATTGTATATCTTAAAATTTGTAGAGCTATTTAATGAACTCCAAATATTAAATCACTGGATAAATCCGCCAAGCAGCGTGATCATCAGGGGAGCGTTTCATCAAGCATTTTGGCAGTGATTTTTAGCGACAACTGTTATTGTTATAAGTTACTGAAATCCTTGCATCTGATTGGCTGAGAGCAAATTGGTCAGTAAAAATCACTGACAAAATGCTTGATGAAACGTCCCCCTGGTCAATCCAACCATCTGTCCATTTATCCATCGTCCTGTCCATCCATTAATCAGTCCTTCAATCAGTCATTCACCCAAAATAGTCGCAGATAAGATAATTTAATTAGACCTATAGAATAAAAGATGTGCTTCTGTGTTAACCCTGAGTTACCTTCGATAGCTCTTAATTCATTGGATACAGTGTTAGCTACAGTAGATGGTAAACAATTACTGCGAATTATCTCCGTCCTGAATGCAGACACACTTCATCAAGAAGGGTGCAGAAAACCATGCATCACAACTCGGTTGAAGCAAATGAAAAATCATTGCAGCAAATTCAATCAGCGCCTCTTGCATGGCACTCGCCGAATATGAGTAAACTCAAGTGAATACATGATATCTGGCATCTGAGAGTAAATTCATACTCATGTGCATTATTATAATAATAATAATAATAATAATAATAATGAATATTTAGGAGCGCTAAAAACAGAAAGTACCATGGCGCTTACAAAATTACAAATTTGAAAAGAAAAGACAACAGCAACAGCAAAAAGACAGACTCAAAAAGTAAGAGATCACATTAGAAGATTATATTAGTGGGGAAAGAGATATATTTTTAGGGATCTTTCAAGCAATATTCTTAAGCAATATTCTAGAAAAGATGATCTCTGTTGTAATGGAAACTTATAAATAGACAAAAAATTAACTAATATTTTTATACCTGGTGGAAGAAATCATTGTACTTAGTGGTTAGAGGAGATTATATGGATGATGTTGTTTGTAAAGATTTCAAAATGGTTATTAAACTCTTCTTGTGCTACAATTTTCATTCTTGAATGTCTTCATCTTTTTTGTTCTAATTATTATTATTGTTATTTAATATTTACTGGTTTTTGTCTGCCCGTTTTCTTTCTTTCTTTTTCCTTTATTACAATTTTCTTGAAATCACTTCTCTAGATCAGGTCATATTTTAAAGCATCTTATATTTAACAATCTATCTTATACAAATGCAACTGCCTGTACGGGTAATAACTGAAATTCTCTTCATTATGAGCCATACCAAACTCAGATGGTGAAATAGACAATCAACAAACTTTCACACATATATGCATGACACATTCTTGAAATTTTAAGATTTACAAACGTGTTTTTGCCGTGAAATTATTGAATCACAAGATTTAATTTTGCAGTTATCAAAAGTTTCTTCCCACCAAAGCAGAAGTCATAAACAATTTGCAAAGGCTTCATGTTGCAAAAGTTTCTGGTTTTACTCTATATTATATTATGGAAAGCTCCCTGGTCGGGGGAAAAACAGTATAAAGTATTTATTTGTATATTGCATTACTCATATATTAATACAACAAGAAGTTTCTTGGTTGCTTCTCTGTAAATATTCTCTTTTTTAGCCCTTTTCAACCCAAAGGTCATTCCAAAGTTTGTCAACATCACAACGTGATCTTGTTTTGATTGGATGAATAGTTTTCAGCTTTATTATGACTGAAACCGGAGCCCAATTTGTCTGTATTCATTCATCCAAGACGTTCCTTTTGGTCGATGATCTGATTTTCTATGCCATGCAAACATTGGTCCAGATCGAGCCACCATTTACGTAGCCTGGAGAGAACTAATTAAGAATCATAGAGTGTTTGGTAAAGACACCCACCCATTGCTTCCGTGTAAACTTCACGGTCCCGTGGACTACGTCAGCGCAGTGCTTTACCAGTGCATTTCCCTCTGCCGATGTTTACATTGGAATCAACATTGTTTGACGATGCTGTGATTTTCGGGCGTTCCGCCAGACAATTTTGCGTAATTGTATCCATGCATCCCTTACCTCCTCGTCCGGTTCTAAACAGAAAAAATAAGCCTTCCAAAGAAAGAGAGCAAAAAAATTAATTTAGCCGTGTTTGGATCATTGAAACGTATGTTTACGCTCATTTTAAAGTGCATTACTATCTAGTTTACCCTAATTGAAAAGTGTACCAATTTTGGGCCGTAGAGCAGAGTGTTTGATTATTAATCTGGAAGTATTACTGTGAATCATGTAAGGCCAAAGCTAGATCCTTTGCAAGCCTTGTGGTATACGTCATTTGTATTTACACTATGACATCAGCTTCTGATGGCGCAACGAGTGGAATGCTTCCGCTTCTTGTTTGTCGCCATGGAAACAGTACATCATCCCGATAGCTTTCGGATGTGCACGCCGGGCCTCATTGCGCAGTCGGCTTGGTTCGTGTCTAATGTACATCCTAATATATGGTGGGTCAGGTGATAAGAAAGAAAAATACCGGGGTTTATCTCGTATTGATTTAGGGTTTGAGGGCATCTTTTGTTGTATGCTTGTTTAATGACATAAAACAGGTAAAGGGATATTAGCTTGATGGGGAGATAATAGAATAGGCAAATGGATATTACTAGAATGATTAGAGTGACTGTATTGAGGTTTTCAGACCATTGTGAGATGAGGTGGAAATGAGCAAAATGAATGGCTCATTTCTCTATAGAAGACCTTGCTGTCCTTAATTCCACTTTCATTCATCATCTTGGGTGTAAAATAGGATAGGGATTGGAATGGATGTCGGAGGCGATATTCCAAAATCCAACCAGCTTAAAGGCGGTCAGTCGGCGGTGCCTGTGTGTTTCTATGCAGTCCAGGCAAAGTTCAGAGATTTCCGTATTCGTACACATCACAGCGATCTATGCAGATTTTTGCAGAGGAGAAGGACCTTTCGCTGATCCTCAATATACTTTCGACTAGACCTAGTTTCGTATGCGCACAAACTAATTTGCAACATCAGCAAACACAGATTTTTCTCCATTGAAACCACCGCCTGACCGCCTTTAAGACACTAAAGTATGAATATTTCAATTTCAATTCATATCCACAATTCAGTGTATCATATCTCTGATACACCCTACAAGCATCAGATGTAATGTAGCTTTAATAGTGAAACATAGTGGCATGAAAAATGCAACTTCTGTATTTGTTTGAAATCCTCTTTTATGGCAAATTCATTTAGGTAGAACCATATCATCAGAACAGGCGTGGTTGTAGAGTCCAAATAAATCCTTGTAAAGACGTAAAAGCTTTTGAATTCCTAACAGCTACCGAGGCTCTGTGCTGAGAGAGGAGCAAAAATCCTCGAAAATTCACCTTCTTGTATCTCCCTTATTTAGGCGCTAAAAATCATTAAATTTTCCAGAGCACAAAGGAAATGATATTATTTTTCATATTACTTTTCACTGAAAACGGTTGAGTATTTTTTGAGATACAAGTATTTTTCTGTTTTTCAGAGTACCTTGAAAAGAGGTTTTGTTTTTTTCCCGACATAAGTCTGGGGCAAAATGAATATGCAAACAATTGACATATTGCTCGACTTTAAACTCCAGTCCCACTCCCTGCATAGTTTCAAGTTTGCGCAGTTTGTAGTTTTGTGTAAAACTGCCATCAAAAATCAAAGACTTAACATGGAAAGACTGGAAGCATGCAACTATCCTCGAAGGATTTCGCCCATTTGCGCCTGCGCTCGTCCAACATCATCCTTTTGCCTCAGCTCGCGCTCTCACGTCGATCAACTGTTTCCTGGGCCCAGTTTCATAAAACTTATCATCAATGACAAGCTAATTGCAATAAATGTTATAAGCTACTGAAATCTTTGCATCTGATTGGCTGAGAGCACATTTGTCGCGGTAAAAATCACTTCGGTAGCGGTTTTGCGTAACAAATTGTTTATTTTATGCAAATTAGGTAGGGCCGAGTGAAAGGTTTCGGGCGGCAAATTGCAGTGTAGGGCCGCGCCTGAGAAGGTGGAGCTGGTAAAATAAATCTTAATAATATTAAAAACTGTTCATTCCAATATGTTATGTACCACAAATTTTAATTTACCGATATCACAATTCAAAGTCTCACAATATATTTTGCATTCTGGACACGTCTTGCCATGCCACTGCATTTCACTTAGCTACCTACACCATAGCTTAAAGAGGTAATAAAAATATTATGTTCTTTATCATGCATGATCAAAGCTGCATGACACAACATTGTTTTAACCCGTTGACTACTGAATTCTTTAACTCTCATAGGCTTAATACAGGAGACACCCGGTTCCCGTAGTCTAGGGGTTAAAGGGCCCCTGCAACCAAATGCAACCCAAATGCAAGTTTTTTGCTGTTGATGTGCAGGGATGCATACAACTAATATTTTGTTATTCAAACATCTAAATATGTTTCTTCGATTTTAAAATATTTTTTATAATATTTTTTTCCAACCTCCTAAGTTCCACCCTAAAAAAAAAAAGGTCCAGATCTCATTCCTGCTATGACATCATCCGTCAATCATCAGTCAACCACACTAACATTCTACAATAGACAGTGGAATGTAACTTCCCCCAGCTTAGCACATGCTCACAATAGAATTGCATGCTTTCGAACAATACCTCCTCATTACCATTCTTTTCCTGGTGACGCTAAAGCATGTCTGACATAGCAACTGCTATGTAGGCATTGCATGGTCTAATAGAACAGATGGTCATCTCTGGCACAGCTACATACCACTCTCTCTCCTTAGCTCACTAATGCTTGACAGATCTGGAGTATTTTTTAGGGTGGAGCTTAGCATGTTTGAGAAAATGATTTCAAAAAATATTTAAAAATCTGTGAAACATATTTAGATGTTTGAATAACAAAATATGAGTTGTATGCATCCCTGCACATAAACATAAATCAACTTGCGTTGGGGTTGCAGTGAACCTTTAAGATGTGAAGTGTATGATAATGTTTCCACATCTTATGAAGATCATATCTATCTATTGGGGTGTTGCAAGAAAATTGCAATCAATTGCAAATCCCCCATCTGCAATCGATTGCAAATATGATACATGTATTTTAAATGGAACTTGCACTCAGTTGCAAGACTTGCGAATGATTTGGGGGATTTGCAATTGATAGCAACTTTCTTGCAACACCCCATATTGTCCCATAGCTTGGAGGCCATTGGGTTTACAATGTGATGGACCTTAAGACAAAGGTTCTCCAAAACTTTCTGTCTTCAGCTGTTCTAGTTATGAAAATCATAATGTACATGATTATGTGTACAATGATTAACACATTTTTGTTTTAGGAATGTCTGCTGAGGTTCAGCATTTTGTGAGAACTGAGATACCGAGATGTCAGTTTAAAGTTTTTGTTATCATATTTTATCTGGACAGTTTTAGCTGATGCACACTTTCCTACAAGTTCTATCTGTACACATGGGCCCAAAGAAGTTCGAGCTGATGGTGAGTTTTGGGAAGTTCACTTTCTCTCGTGTTTTAAAAGTTTTCTCACTTAAGTCGATGTAATCGTATCGTCATCTGCATGTTATCAGTTCTCAAAATTTGCCTGTCTATATTCATAGTTTTTCTAGGTAAAGAATTCTACTGAAACTTAACAGGTGAAAAAAGGTCTTGTGATATGTTTTATGTACACCGCACTTTGGAGTTTAATCCTGCCTTAAAATTTGCTTGCATTTTTGTCCAGGTCACAGTATACCAGCTCTTCTGGATGCTATCCTGTCTCTGTTGCCATTGGATACGTATGTACCATCTCCCGTGAGTAGACTCTTTGAATGACAGTTCAATTTTATCATTAAGCACCTACAATCCCTATCTTTCATATCGGCACTATTTTACTGAATTTATGCAGTAGTTTGATCTGGTAGTTGACGAGGTTAAGCACATAAGAGGGATAAATTTCATCAAGAGCAAAAATTCTGTTACTTCACTTTATCTTTTAAAGATGGTGTGTCAGACCCTCCCTTTTTGAAAATCACTTTGTTGATGGGTGAATTTATTTTATACTCTGGAAATGGAAAGTAGATGAAGAATCTAGTTGTTAATCATTCTAATATAGGGCATCTATTGCAGAGGTCAAGTTTTACACAAAACTCATAAGATAGCTAGGACTTTGAAATCAGGAACGTATTATGCAGTTTACCTAAAGTTACATAATTTCTGTGTAGGTTTCATGAAAAATATGACACCCAGCAAAATGTATTCAGAATGACCTGTCATGGATGATTTCAGTCTCATTTATGCATTAGCGTGGTATTATTTTGATAAAGGTGGAGTTCTGGGAAAGTTGAAAAATGATTTGTGAGCTTTCTCATTCCTTTTATGTCTGTTTGGAAGAACACCATAGTAGATATGTCCTCTGAAAAGGATTGCTCTTTGATTGCCCTCGTATTCAAAATATGACCAGAAATAGCTGAAGTGTTTAGGCCGAACATTCATGCCATATGTGTGTATAGTCCCATACATCCATTTCTGTGTGTAGTGCATGAGTTTTGCAGCAAGATTGTATCAATTTTTTATCCTTTTGATGATTCCAAAATTTCTCAGCATACACCAACTCTTATGTAGACATGCTCAACCTTTCCCAATTGCTTTGAGACAGTTTCTTTCACATTGTTATCGCATGACCAGAACTCAACTTTATCTTTAAGTCCTCAGTTAATTGTATTATTTCATTCAGTTATCATTTGGATAGCTCCTGTCAACTCAGTTATCTGTATACACTGCGGCAATATAGGCAAACACTTATCAAAATTCTTTGAATAGATGTGCTTTTGTTATCAAAACAAAGGCAACATAATCACTGAAAGCAACAAGAAAGTGCAAAGGTTATGTTTTCAAAATAGACTTTCGTGTCCCAAAATATTTCACATTATTTATCTTTAACGATAAGTATCTGTAACTTTTATTTAAGTAAGCCAGCGCTGCTTCAACTCAAAGGCATATTTATTTCAAAGAAGAAAAAATAAACATCGGCTGGTCTTTGATGTTTAATCCGATAAAAATAATGCTCTTCTTTTATATTTCTTCTGTATTTGAAAACATACAGGCTGGGCATTGCCAGTAAATTAATGCCCCATAATAGTAGCTTTTGATGTTCTAAACTGACCAAAGGTAAAATGAGACATCTGTAAAATTAATTTTAAAAATGTCAGTAGAAAGACATACATTACAAGTCATTCCCTGTTTCTTCAAATTCACCATGTATATTTATGGTTGGTTGTCAGCAATTATTTCTATGTATGACTGAAACATGTTTGAAAAAAAATACTTTAGTATTATGTGAATAATATAAACATCATCAGTAAATATAAGTTTCATAGGAGACAGAATAAAACTAATAAAACTAATATCCCACTTTGTCTTTTTGGAAGCTATGGAAATTTAGCTCAAAGATTTTACTATGTCATTTATTATGGGGATGAACCAAATTTAGAAAAAGGTCAGAAACTCCTTTGTTCATTTAGGTGTCATTTTTGCTGCTTTATTTTTTGCTTCACCTGGCAACCAGTATTGTTGATATTGGATGAGATCATTCTTCTTTGTGACGTAAAAACTGGACACAATACCAGTAAAAAAAACAAGGAAGAATTGAAAGCAGGAAAGAGAGGTTGAGGAAGAGACAGGGAAGATAGAGAGGAGAGAAAGAGAGAGAAAGAGATAGAGAGAGAGATAGATATATATATATATATATAGAGAGAGAGAGAGAGAGAGAAGTAGCCTGGTAGATAGAAAGGGAAAGGGGAGAAAGAGAGAGAAGGGGAGACACAGAGAGAGATGAACAGAAACAGGGTGAGGAAGAAACAGGGTGAGAGAAGTGAACGAGAGATAGAAAGGAAGAGTAGGAAAGGGAGTGGAGAGAGAACAAAAGATAGAGAAACATTTAGAGAGGGAGAAGAGAGAGAGTAGGAAGGAATAAATAGAATGGAGGGGAAGAGATGAAAGAGGTAAAAGAAAGAGAGCTAAAGAAAAAGGAAAAGAAGGTGAAATGGAGAGGAGAGATAAAGAGACAGAGGCAGAGGGGAGAGAGATAGAGAGAGAGAGATAGTCACATTAAAGGGAGCGACAAGTCGCAATCTATGGGCGGTTTTACAGTTGGATGCTCCTTTCTCTGGATCAAAGTTCAAAGCGACTTCAATTTATCGCGCGCAGCTAATAAAAGTTCGACACATTGACCCAAATTTGAGTAAACAAGATCGCGCGTTCTTTATTCCAGTATTTGAATCTCATTGGTCGGTTACGTATGTAGGGATTCGAGTTAACGATCACGCGAGGAATTCGGCAACAACATTCCTTCGGTAGCGCACGATTGGACCTGATTGTATCCGAATTTCCCCGAGTCAGGCCAACTGGTCAGGCCCATGGATTACGACTTGCCACTCCCTTTAATATCATTATGAAATATCAAATCCACTTGAAGGAGCAGATACATTAACAGCCGCTCCAAATTTGGTCAAATAGAGGGAAAATGGTGTGGAGCATCCAGACATTTGTTTAACCCGCTACTTCACACCAAGTGGGATGTCCCAGTTTCAGGGGTCACCTGTAGATGTCAAAGCTGGTGACCAGTCCAGAACAGGATGTGAGCATTCTGTGCCACCGGTTGCCAGGCTGAGGCGCTCCTAGACTGTTTTATGACTCAAAATAAACCAAAACAATGCGTTGATTATGCAAATTGTCTTGGTACCATGGAAACTGTTGGAATGCAATTTATCCGACATTTACTCTGGCAGCATTTACTGTGGGCCTTATTTTGTCAAAGATAAAGGGTTGGGATGGGGTTGAGATTAGGTTTTAGGTTTGGATTAGATTTGGATTAGGATTAGAGTTAGGTATAGTGTTTCATCCAGGATTGAAGTTAGGTGTTGGACTAGTGTATGATAATGATGACATTTGTTCCAGACATCATATCTTCCAAGATATAGGGTTAAAGGTAGGGTTGAAATCAGGATTAGGATTAGGATTAGGATTAGGGTTAGGGTTTAAATTAGGATTAGGGTTAGGGTTAGGGTTAGGTATAGTGTTTTGCTAGTGTGGATAGGGTCTTACAAGTCAAATATATAAATTGGACAATGAATTGATATCACACATCATATCTTCCAAGATATAGGGTTAAAGGTAGGGTTGAAATCAGGATTAGGATTAGGATTAGGATTAGGGTTAGGGTTTAAATTAGGATTAGGGTTAGGGTTAGGGTTAGGTATAGTGTTTTGCTAGTGTGGATAGGGTCTTACAAGTCAAATATATAAATTGGACAATGAATTGATATCACACACATATCTTTACATCGGATGTGCTTGTTTACCATAGGAAGCAGAAGGAAAAGGCGAAAGGAAATAATCCAACCCATGTTTTAGAAAGTACTTACAAAGTCAGTCGGTTCTGCCAATCTTCTTTGTGAAAAAATGATGAATCAATGAAAGTCCAAAGTCTACGCACTTTTTGACACGTGTGAATGACTCCTCCAGGAAATCTGTTATTTGAGAGTGACAACCAGCTGTCAAATAACACGATTCTGGTCACATTGGTGGTATAGGATGTGGTATATGGTGCCCCTCATTAATTTGTCAGATAAATTGTTTTGCATGGTTATTGTTTTAGGAGGTTGAGTGAAATGATAGGATGGAAATGATTCGATCTATTCAGTTTGCTTCAGATATGTAGAGTATGATTATGACTATTGTGCATAATGAAGCCGTTAAAAATGTCTCTTGAAGTGCTTTACAGTGATAATTGATAACCTGGTCATTGTACTCTCGCTCTCGTACAATATGTGCACATTCTCCAATCAGTGGTAGCATTCTAGCAAGCTACCATTTTATTGGTACTCACAATTAATGCCGACCATATACCTCAGTGAGTCTGGCATCCTACCAGGGACCCCTTCATCACCTGGATTGAGAGAAACAATGTAGAATTAATGCCTTTAGTCTGTTAAGGACGTAAGTGCCAGGCTGGGGCTTTAACCCTCAACATTGGCGTTTTTAGTTAAATGCTTGCACCCCTTCAATAGGACTCCTATATTGTACATTTTTTGAAAAACTGAATAATGGCAGTAGTGTAATGAACAATGAATTGATTGTTGGTGGGGGAGTAATTGTAATTGAAAAATAGTACAATTTATACCTTTTTCCCCCCAATTTTCTCTTTCGAAGTAATCTCAGAGTTATGATATATATGTCAATTAAGAAGTGATGTTTACCATATTTCATAGTTGCTCTCCAAAATACCTTGTTTATCGATTTTTAAATAGACTTTATAGTCTCGGAGAACCCCACGCCCATGTACGGTTATTAAATTCTCTGTATATATTGAAGTCAATGCATTATGCATCCAATCAAAAAATCATTGTTTTTAATCTCTCTTTCTTTGCATTTCCCGACATGACATCATTTTCGATACGCAAATAATTGATATTCAGCATTAACTGGCTCTTTACTTTACAGAAACGTTTTCAAAAAACAATTGTAGTGTATCCTTCTTATTGTACTTGAAACGAATCTTCAAGTTGTTGTAAGCTGTTTTCAGATTGTAAAGCCTGTCAAATGTAAAGGTCTCTTGAAATTTTCAATTACAATATTCATTGATTTCTGTGAAGCATACTTGTGCTTGGTCTCAGCTCGTTAGGGATAATTTGATTTTTGTCAAACATGCATTTCTAATGGCTTTCATCCTGTACTATCATCGGCATGATATTAAAAGTTATCATCATTTGCAAAAGTTTAAGACCACCTCAGGATTTGTGGGTATTTCAATAATTTGGAATACTTTCTTTTGTCTCATTGAATGATTACATAACATGTTTACTACAGTGATCAGTAGCACAAGAGTAATGGTATAAGCCTATAGTTCACCCTTGTAAAAAAGAACCATAGTTAATACCCATGGTAATTTGACAGTAATTTGACCAAATTAACATCAAATCATGCAGAGTACTGGATCAAATTACCATGGATACTATGGTACTTTTTTACAAGGGCAAGTATACATAGGTTACTGTAAATGCAGAAATATTCATGTTACATTAATTTTCGCGGATTTCGCGCTATTTTCGGCGGGCATGAATTATAGAACACGCAAAAATATTAGCACGATTTCTTATGCTTTTTTTGAATGGACGCTGCATTGCACACTTCATGTGAATAATATGTGTTTGAATCCAATCATTTTAGAGTGTGTGTGTGTGTGTAGTTGTGTCTGTAGACTGTAGCATGCATTTGAATGGACCGCGTGTGTGTGTGTGTGTGAAACAATAAATGGAGCCGCATTTTTGCGAGTGAGTAATTGTGCAGCGCGAATTCAAGAACCCGCGAATATGTTTTGGGGTAGCTCAGTGCGAAAATTTAATCACGCGAAAATAACAGCGTTTACAGCATGCCACGAAAAATAAGATTAAAGGCTACCCTGCCTGTAAAGAACTTTCAAAGTTTGTAGTTTACCTTGAGCAGTCTTAATACCACCTGTTTATAAAGACCACAATTATTGTTCCCCATGAACAGCATTTCTCATTGAAACATGTATTAGAGGAACCTGTTTATAAAGACCACCTGGCTTTCTTGTCTCCCTTGAATGGTTTTTATAGACAGGTTTCACTGTACATTCATACAGTGTATCCAAATGAGCACATCGATTCTGTACATGTGTTTATGATACAGTCTTAACATCTCCTTTGCTACTGATTGAGAATGCATTGGAAAAGCAGTGGACACAATGTTGAAAGGGAGCGATTTTTGCCTAACTCTATGACCCACCCTGAGGTGGAAACCATGCAACCTGTTGCTTAGTCCACAGACTATCTGTGGGCTGTCTCTGGAAGCCCATAATTGGTACCACAATGGAAATTAAAGTAAAATTTGTTGAGTATGGTCTTATATTTATTCATGTGTATCAAATTAATGATATTTTTTTTGGACCACTTCCAACAACCTGACAGTATAAATCAGGAATATTTTTTGCAAATGATAAACTGGTTTAAAAAATATAAAACATAAGACCTGTTCACATATGCTCAGTGCAGTAAACTGCCATGTATTATTTTACATATAAATGGATGGTAAGTGGGGATGAAAAAAAGTAAATTCTGGTGGCAACAAAGGTCCTACACATACTTTTGTGTGTGTTATAAGATACAATGTGTAAAAAACCAGGTGATGAACTGCATGGATTACCGGGCTCATGTGAACGGGGCTTGGTTTGGACAGTTTTTCACATACAATTTTATTACCAGAAAACAAGACAATCTCTGACTTAAAGAGAAGGTTGAGTTCTGGGAAGGGTGAACAATAATTTGTGAGCTTTCTCATTTTTTTTAATGTCAGTTTAGAGGAACATCATACTACTTAGTAAATATGTCCCCTGAAAAGGATTGCTCTTCGATTGCCCTCATATTCAAAATATAACGAGAAATAGCTGAAGTGTTTGAGCTGGACATTTATGCCACATAAGTGTGCAGTCACATATACCCATTTCTGTGTGCAGTGCAAATGCTTTTCAGCGAGATTGGGTCAATTTCTTATTGTTTTGACGATTCCAAAACCTCACAGTATACACCAATTCTTATGTATACACCAATTCTTATGTATACATGATCAACCTTTCCCAATTGCTTTGAGACAGTTTCGTTCACAGTGTAACTGCATGGCCAGAACTCTCCTCAGTCTTTAAAGAAAGGAAGAATGGCGAAATTTGTTTGTGCTTTTGTCACATGTACATGTATCGTGCTTTATTCAGTGCAACTTCCTTGGTGCTACCATGCAGGGTACTTTCCTGATGCTGTCGAGTTAAGTAAAGAAGTCGTCCTTTTCATTATCAGTCTGGGGATGACAGTTGTGTAGATGCCGTCCGCTTTAGGAATGGGATGGAGAAGCGTTTTGATCATGATTTCTTCCTCTTCATACAAACAGAGATTGAAACGACTATGAGTACAGGTGTATTTGCTCCTAGAGAGGACACTGTCTTAACCATCCTGCTGCCACAAATGTTAAATGCCATTGACTTTGTACTTGCAGGAAAATTGGGAGTATTTATCAAAGGGTGGGGGGAAAGTTGTCTTGGGGAGTGTGATGTCCCAGGGGATAGTTGTGAGGGGCAGGGGGGGGGGGGGTTGGTGGGCATTGTAAAATGGGGTACTAGTAGTTGTCTGGGAGGTAGTCGTCCAGTTACAATGCCTCACTAGGCTTCACATTTGTATTAAACTCCTCAGAATCACGTATTTCACATTGTCCAGAATTATATGAACTCTAAGAACTTGATTGCCATGCTATCTAGAATATTTTTGCTTTTCCCTTATAAATACCAAGTTGAATTTGAATAGTTATGATTGATTATAATGCTAGTACTATGTCAGGAATGAGACAATACTTCACCTATTGTTCTTTCTTTTTTGTATTTTTCTGTATGTGCCAAAAGGTACATCTATTGATAAGAACTTATGCATGTACCTCATCCTTTTATTTTCATCTTCTCTCTTGTTAGATTTAATGATGTTTTGACATTATCATCTGTTTGGAGCGAGAAGGGCGTAAGTCCCACCATTTGCACAGAGTCATCGCCCTTCTGGCTCCCAACAAACGATACATCACATGCTTTTCCTTTCCTTCCCCTTCACGTTGTGGTCATACCAAAAAGAAACAAGAAACCATCTGAAATTTGCCTTTTAGCTGCTTATCCAACGCTTGTGATATCCTAGGGATATCCTTTTTTTTAATGTACTTGACCTGAACTTCCATTCGCTTGTCATATTGTTCTTTTTTATGTACTTCCAACTGTTTCCATGTTGGCTATATATGGAATTGTATGGTTCTTCGTCAGTGCACTTTTTTTAGCACGTGCGCCTGGTACCATCAGCCATGTCTGCCCCAAATGCTGTACTCTCTACCCTGAAATGCCATTCACAAGAACGGAGAGAACGCTCCTGATGTTTCGCGTGAATCCTGGCGGAACCATTGACATCATTCTTAGCTAGTATCACTGAGGAAACATCCAAAATAGCTGAGTCAATAAGCGGATGTGCACGCAGCACCTTACCAGCAAGGGTTGCCAAAGATATGGCCAAGGCAGAAAATAAGTGAGGTTGCCTATGTGATATGGTGACATATGGTAAATGTACTTGTAGAGGTGGAATATGCCAGGCTTGAGCATTACCTTTTGCAAACTATTAAAAGCATGGACTGAAAATCATATTGAGAGATTTAGAGTTAGCCAACAAAAACTCAACAAATTTAGAAGGAAAAAAAAAGATAATTTAGATACTTATGTAAGGAATATATTTCTACTTCTGCAACCATAATCCAAATTATTGCATTTCTTTTAGTTTGGCTTTTTATGGGCTTCATTTTCAGTGGTCAAAGCGCATTGTGTCATTTTCTAGAATAGTCCCTCCTCTATAAACACAAGAACAATATATGCAGTCATTCAAGCTACATGTATATTGCTTTTCTATACACTTTTTTTTTCTGAGGTCAAGTCAAGAAAGACAGTTACGCAATTATTTTATATTGAATGACCAACGACTCAGTGGTTGGAATAATCATAATGACCTTTACATTCCAATCTTGCGTGTGAAATTAAAGATATTTACTAATGATCCTCTTAAATCTGTAGTTTGGGAGTGATTACAGACCTAAGCGATCACATCCTGTAGACATTGTTTGCTGTGGCAAAATAACTGAAGATTAAACTATTTCATCCATGAAGATATCTTTTCATTTCAAGTGGGATAATAAGGCCTTGAATATAGTCCAGATTGTAATTCATTTCAAACTTGTTCTGTACATGTAAGGCGACCCCTAGATTTGCACCATCAGGTGGAAGGAATGTCATTTCAACAAATGATTTCATCCTCTGACCAGTAGTGCTGTGCTGGTACATATTCCAAAAAAAATATAATGATTTTGACCGTGCCAAACATTTTTTACACAGTTTGTCCTTCTACAAAGCATGGATCTTTGCTGTTTTGCATGTGAATGTGGAATGTTAATTCAACAAACTTATAATTCAGAAGCATAATGTAGAAATATTCTGTATAAATTTTAAAAAAAAAATTAATTGAGCTATGAAATACACCTACAAATTCAAGCGTACATGATATTTTAATTTTCTTTTCTTTTACCCTTTCATAGGGTTCCATTATCATGTATCATCACAAGTTATTAAAATGATGCAATAACCATCGGAAATGCATAAATACATGTACATGTAAGTACACCAAGTAATTGCCAACTGTCTCACATATTGATTACGCAATAATTTGTAGATCCTTGCAATTCAGTCTTTCCGATAAAGATCTAGAAACCCAATATTTGCAAACTTTTATTTAGAGCCCATGTAGGTATTTTTACCGAAGTCTATATGCAGAAGGGATTTAAAGGACTCAAGAATGACAGTCATCTTAAGAACATCAGAGGCCTGAAGACTTCCACATTTTAAGCCGAAGATATATCTACATGTAAATCAGTTTATCAATTAGCACTGGAGATTTTGAGAGTCAATTGATGCTAATTTAGGAATGATTTGTTATCAGTGTTTAGGCTAATTACATGAGAATCTAGATGTTGACGGAAATAAAGGAATCCCAAACCATGTGACAGTTTTAAAGCCATTATCCAAGTTCCACATCCGCTGAGCTCACCAGCCGTCCTTGCAGAGATTAGACAATCAAAATATCACTAACTACTGCCCCAAGGTTGTCCTCACACCCGTGGGCTAACTAATTTGTCTTTTTCACACAAGAGAAAACATTGTGTAGAAAGAAACATTGCATACTTATGATAATCATATGCCAAAGGTGCATACACACATGATAAAAACACATGTGTAAGAATGGTGTATGAAAGAATTTTGTATTTAGAAAATAGATTTGGGAGATGTGCACAGTCATTAACAGCACATTTTCTTTTCTTTAGGTCATGTTTTTTGCTCAATCGTAAAAAATTTACAGTTCGCTGGTCATGGTTAAGCATGGGTTATGATAAGTCCTTTCAAGTTAATGGTTGTCGTACACTAAGATGCTCACATTTGCTGACGGTTTTTCGTTTTTTATTCAAACCGATGCTCAAACTCCTGTTTCACTCATTCCAAACAGAAAAAAACTTACAGTTATTGTCCAAAACATATAGTTTTCCTAGTCTGAATCTGTTTTGTTCTTGTTCAAAACGATCCTATAATCTGTTTTGCCAAAAGACCCTTTTACATGAAATTCATGCGACAACAAATTCATTACTTATTGTACATCTCTACAAATGTCGTCCTGAACTCTGTATATATATTTCTTGTCTGAATAGGGTGTTAAATCTGTGGTTTCTGAGCAGTGAAACTGCCCCGTTGTACAAGATAAGGATATGATTAGTAAATGAGCATTTATTTTAGAGTTAGCACACCGAAGGTGACTTTTATCGTCAAGTGCTTGAAGGCCAGGTGATTATTTTGGGAGGAAGGGCTTGTGGACAGGACTATTCGTGGGTGGTGGTGGTGGTAGGACAGACTGGTGGTGGAAGTGGTCATTTTGACAGTTTCCTCTAAAAACAAGATGTTTATAATACTTCATGTGTTTAGCTGGACTAATTGTTTTATCAGGAGATCTACTGTCGTCTTTTGTTGGGTGGGATTGTCTTGGGATTGGATTGGAAAAGGAAGGTGGATGGGAGAGAATGTGGTGGTAGGATTTCATCAGGTGAGAGTTTGTGGGTGGGCATAGACTGTGATTGCTTGATGAGCCATGAGGGATTAGTGTAATGGTCAAGGCAAGATGTCTGAAACAAGTGTCTGATAGTGAATCATGACTGAAACCAAAGATTTATCACAGAACAACTCCTTGCTGAAACTACAATGAGTGCATTTATTGTTGTCTCTGTCTTTACTCATATCAGGAAGGAAAGTGGGTATAATAAAGGAAATGGAAATAGGCTGCGAAGGTCCTTGATGGTCCGGTAGTTGTGATATTTGAAATACTTTTTCATAAAATACTTATTTCTTGATTAAAAAGAATGCATTGTGGTGATTGATTGTTTAATTGTTTAATTGATTTGTTTTTACAGTTGAATGAAAAGTTCAATTCTCCTGGTACATGTGCAGTTTCATTAATATATCAAATTATGATAAGTTTCTGCCGAACACATATAACACTTTTTAACACATGTGTTACTAAGAAATGTACGGGAAATTCAGGAACAGTTTTCAGAAATAAACAACTTTTATGTTCACTATTCCATAATACTTTTTTACCTTTTCAGGACAGGAATTATTCAAGGGCTAAATTGATCACATTTCGTTCTTCAAATTGGCATCAAACGCAACATGGTCATGCAACAAAAATGGACATAGTGTGTGCAGAAAATTTTGCTCTTTCTACTCATGCCTGTGGTATATTTTTTAGAGCTCTGAACCAAAAGTTATTAAGCCAAACCACAAAATGTGGTTGATTGTCTTGAAAGGGTTAATGTATGGGACATATCTTTGACTTCCCCGTGAACCTTCGGAGTTACAAAACTTTGAAATAGCAAATATTCAGGATGGCTAGCTTGAACCAGAATAGAAAGGATGAGAGGTATCACTTTGACAAGACAAGGGAATCTGGGGAGCGTTTCATCAAGCGTTTTGTCAGTGATTTTTACCGACTAATTTGCTCTCAGCCAATCAGATGCAAGGATTTCAGTAGCTTATAACAGTTGTCGGTAAAAATCACTGACAAAACGCTTGATGAAACGCTCCCCTGAAATAAGTATGAGAATCAGATATAACATTATGAGTGGGAGGGCCATCATATAATGTTTCACATTTTAGGCATGGATTCACAACTTACGATTTCTGCTTTGAATTTTTTCCCCAAGAGTGGCAACACGACTCCAAGATGCGATTCCTAATCGTCTAGCCTTTTGCTTAAACACATTCATTTTGATCATTTGGGGGGGGTGGGAAAATTAGAGCCAGATAGTGGATTCTCGCCAATCAAACGCTTCTGACCTTTATGGGAAAGAACATGAAGACTTGCGGAGATAGAACAAGTGCGTGTTGCCGGTTATTTTATAGCTATTCAATTATGTAGTTGTGTCTATACAGAGATAACTTTTATAGCTTGTTTTAGGCAAAAAAGCTCACTTTCCTGTAATACATTGTTACTTCCTCTTCCCCGCCCCCTCCTGTTTCAGAGCTAAATAAAAATATGTCTCACTCTGGCCAGCATTTTAGTTTACAGGGATTAATATCAGTGCAGTTGTAATTACAAATAATTGCTGCTCATCGAGTTGTATCACGGCCACTTGAAGAAGGCCAGAGCAAAGCTGCTTGGAAATAAAGATGATAAAGATTGAGAGAATGTTGGAGAGAAATCCATCTACTCTGTGCCATTGACCTTTACATAATGCAATTTCGATGAAAGCAATCAGAGATCTTGTACAAAATATTACGGGATGATTGTGGTATTTTTAGAGCAGTTCAGGAGAATGTGATAGTTCTGTTAGAGTGTTGGATTGCAGTTGTGATCTTGAAGGATTTCTTTTGGATTCAATGCTCTATATGGGGTTTACATTGAGCTTTGGAAAATACTTTGTTTTTAAAACTTGGATATAGACAGCAAATCTGAACATTATATCCTTCTTCATTCATTCATAATTGTGATGTCTGGGAGTTGCTAGATTTTTGTATTAAGCTTTGGCCTTTGAAGATATAACTTGAAAATATAGGTGTAATGTTGAAATAGATTCAGATGTTAATGCACTCTGTATCTCTCTCTCTCTCTCTCACTCTTTCTGTCTCGCTTCATTACGATTGAAGTACACCGACTTTTCCACTTTCACCTTCCCTGTCTCTTCGCTTTCTTGTCCTTGGTCTTTTTTCTTTCTCTTTCTCTTTCTATGTCCCTCTTCTGTCCCTCCAAATCGATCTCCCCTAAATCGATCTCCCCTTCATCTTTCTTTCTCTGTCTCTGTATCTTCATGTACCTCCCTCTGTCTCTATTTTCTCCTTTGCCCTAGCTCTATGTGTCTCACTCCACCCCCTTATTCTCTCTCTCTCTCTCTCTCTCCCTCTCTCCATCTCCATCCAGCTAATAATTTATGGCTCTTTTAAAAGCCTTTTCACTCCATTTTAATATAGATTTTTTCCTTGCAGTAATCAAAGCTGTATAGTCTCTGGAGAGATTTTATATCAACTTCAAATTACATGCCATGTTTGTCACCATCTCTTGGTCCCACAAGAGCCTACAATTTAATTGTTCCCGAATTTGAAAAGATACAGGTTAAAAATACCATGTCAGCAGGGTTTTACAAAGTACAAATTTTGAAGGTTCCGAAAGTGTTGCATGTTTTCTTTGAAATAATTAGCATTTATATAAGACAATTAGAAAAGGGATTAGTTTACACTCATTGGGAATAAAAACATTGATATATTTCATTTTATGAAACAACTGTATGAATCCTAATGGAATAATTTGTAGAGAGACCATGCAGGTCATGTGTTATGCACTGTGTCCTTTTTTTTTAAAATTCATATGAACCGTATCCTTTTTTTTTTAAATTCATATGAACCGTATCCTTTTTTTAATATGCTAAAAGATTAAAAGGCATGTTTAAAAAAACCAAAAAATCAGAAAAAACAAGCAAAATATAATGTACACATGCATGAATGTAATAGCTTATGTTAAATTAAGCAACATATACTGCATGATCTCACAAGTGCATGCGTTCTTGCCTCTATCCAGCCAGTAGGTACAAGCAAAGGGGGGGGGGGGGGGTTACGGGTCCAGCCCCCCTCTTTTGTGTATTATACCTACCCATTTTGGGGGTGATTACCTTATTTTTTTTCTTTGTCAGAGATTCATGCATTCAGACAACACCCTAAAAATTCTGATGACCTTCTTTTTTCCCTTTTTTCCTTTTTGCTTGTCAGAATTTCTTCTTTTTTTTTGGGGGGGGGGGAGGGGGGGAATTGAGCCCTCACCCTCCCTTTAAAGAATCCTGGAGCTGCCTCTGAGAATACCAAAGTTTTCCAATACCTCCATGTTACATTCGACATCCAGAATATGTTACTCTGCCATCCATCTCGCCCACAGCAGGTGGTAGGTAGGAAAGGTGAAATGGGGGGTGCCTTTGTTCGTTCCTTTTATCAGGACAAGGAGATGAGAAGTTCATGGAAGAGGGGTCCATCTTGAAACTCATTTGTGAAGTCGGCTTTTGAGATGGATTGGTAACGAGAAGAGACGCAACAGACAAAGAAACGCCTAGCTCCAGTTGATTGCTTGAAGTAAGTGGGGGCGTATCACCAAATGTCACTTGTTTTATCCGTATTAGGTCGGCAGTAATCAAAATTAGGCCTATTGATAATGGATACTCAATAGATCGCCAGTATTTTTTTCCCCTTGAGGATTACGAAACGGGTCAAACTCCTGAAAAGTGAAGTATTTTTATTATCTAACAGTATTTCTAAGAGTTCAAAAATTCACTCTTGTTTATACGGTGTATGAGTATCTGTGCAGTGACATAACTTGAGTTTCTCGTGGATTGTTACAAAGCTGGAAAATATTGAACCTGAATTTAGGAAAAGTTTCCTTTTTGCCTTGCTAGTGTCTGTAAGTGATATTGCCATTTTCCCTCTACCTCCTTTCACAGGCAATTATAGTTGAGTTTACATGAGGGAGATTTATAGTACGAATGCTTTTTAAAGTAGAAAAGCTTTCATTGTGCATCACCTGTAACCATTTCATGAGCAATGTGTTCATTAAGTTTTTCGTTTTTGTCCACTTTCTTTTTAAAACAAGTCTCGTGCAATTACTTGCGTTAACACAGTGAGTAAGGTATCGTCTCCTTGCGATCACTTTAATGGTGTGTACTCCAAGGGGAATAGTAAAAAAGGTAGGTCCGGAAACCACCCGCTTCCGACTTTGCCTAATTCCCCCCAAATTCTCAGTAAAACTGACACTCTAGTCAATATTCATAAAGTCAGAAGTTCATCCTGCTCGACGCGAGTCACTATTTCTACTTTTACTTAAGGTTACGCAAATGGAAGCTGGATTAGAAGAGTTATAGCCTGTTCAGACTATGAAAAAGTTATACAAGATTCGTATTAAAGAATCATCGTAGAGCGAAAGGTGCATACAGACTGGACTGCAACATCGTGTAAAGAAATGTTGTATAAAGAAACTGGTTTGGGGGAAGTCAGCTGACACCATATGTTTTGTATCATGTTACGTCATGGAATATTCATGGATTAATTCATGGAAATTAATTCATGGAAATTAATTCATGGGAATTAATGAATATTCATGGAAAAATTACAGCTGATTGGTCAGATCAGTGCGCACATAGAATAAGCCCCGCCCAGTTATAAATGATTCTCATACGATATGACATTCAGACTGCAAGGCAGTTTGCTGATTCTTTATTGAGTTTTCATTCAAAACGATAGTCAAAGATGCGTTTCGCTGTACAGCGTTCCATTATATAGACTATAGAAAATGAAGTACTTATCGTATAGCTATATGGTTTTCGTAGCAATACGGTTTTTATAAAGCTATACGGTTATATATGTAGTCTGAAAGAGGGGTTAATCTCTTGTAATTCAATCTTTCTTGTCCATGAACTGGGAAGAGAACAAAGAGAAGTATAATGTGCATCATCGTTGTCTTTTAGGATCAGGGCCACCAGTTTTATTGGAAATGAAATTGATTTGTAAATAAACTGTGGTGTCAAATTTCTCTGGCTTTCACTTGTCATCTACACACATGGAGTTATGGTTTGATGAAAATGCTAAATTGTCTTGGCATTGACTTCTTTAAAAATGCTCTATACTTTCCTACTTTTCTGACTCGCCTGTTATTTCTAAGATGTAAAAGAAACTTGTGTTACGAGCAGAAAGCAGAGTGTATCAAGTGAGTTGTTCTGACAGTTATGAATAGTGAAAAGACCCCCTCCCCCTGCACCCTGTGCGTTTTGAAATGTACTAGCATATAAAGATGAAACACAAATTGGTAGTCATCCCAAAATGTATTTCAAGAGATAAAAGGCATTCTTCAATAACCTGTAACCATCTGTAGCCATGTAGCAATATCTGCATTGAGAGCTTCATCTAATTATAATCTTCTTCTATCCTTTTAAGCCCAATTAATACCAGTATTCACTGGAATTAATGATCGACCTGCATTACATAATGTCGCGACAGTGTATATGACGCAAGTGCGATTGCTTAACCATTCCATGTTTATAGTGCAATGCTGTGACGTAACGCGGATGCTGCGCTTGTGCACTCTTAATCCAAGGCTGATTCAGATTAGTTAATCTACCCGACAGGTTCTGAGGAGCTTTCACAATCAGGAAAATGTTTGACATTTTTTTTATTGGAGTGAATAACAGTTGTACGATACATGCCCTGGGCCCTGTTTCATAAAACTTGCTATCAATAACAACTGCCTTATTTCTATGACAAATTTGCTCTCAGCCAATCAGATTCAAGGATTTCAGTAGCTTATGGCAATTATTGTAACTTGTTATTGATAACACTTATGAAGTGAGGCCCTGGACCAAATACTATACTAACTTAAAACGCAGTTGCAACCCAACCCTAACCCTATATCTTTCACGAAATTAAACCCAGAGCAGTATTGTTGCCAGAATACATGTCTGAGCACCTGGGGAGCGTTTCATCAAGCGTTTTGTCCGTGATTTTTACTGATAAATTTGCTCTCAGCCAATCAGACGCAAGAATTTAGTAGCTTATAACAGTTGTCGGTAAAAATCACTGACAAAACGCTTGATGAAATGCTCCCTGGATAACTTTCTGTGGAAAGTACCCCCAAAAACTGTGAATACTATTTCTCAATCTAGAGGGTGTAAAATTGCCTTAATATAATAATAATAATAATAATTACATTTATAGGGCGCTTTATACAAGCGTTTCTAAGCTCACAGGTGGTCTGTCTAACTCAGTATACATTGTACATCCAATAACTTAAAAGCAACAAAATGAAATAAAATATTACTAATACAATACATTTAAATGAAACTAACTACTTCTGTGCGCCTCCAGTATACTATGACTGATTAAAAAGGTAGGTTTTAAGAAGGGTTTTGTAAGATTCAATGGATGCGGCATTTTATTAGCTGATACGTAGAGCTTTTGTGCTGGTCCTGCATGGGCCCTCTTGCATTAAAAGTAATGATTAAATGTTAAACGCAACTCAAAAAAATTCAACGCAAGTCCAATATACGAGATCCTGATTGGTTGAAAATCAAGTTGCGTTTAATATTTTTGAGGTGCGTTTAATCGCAACTCTTTATACAAGAGGGCCCTGGACCCAATAGAGGTTTAAGTGACTATTTTTCACAATGTCATTACACAGAATACTTTGGGAATTTGGAATCATGTGGGGGGGGGGGGGGGGCTCAAAGTGACATGTATGCCTTACTTCTTGCAGGGAAAGTGTTCAAATGATTTTTACACTACTTAGATGCGAGATATCATGGTCTGGTGAATTTACCTCGGGACTATGGATGAGTGAACATTAACTAGCATCCCAGCTGTAGCATTAACAACATTCGGCAAGACATTTATCTGCACGATTGCTGCTATATTGTCTTTATTCAGTTGTAGAGGGCTAGTCACATATCATTTATTAGTTTGCAGGCACAAATACTGGTCAGTCATAACAGTGTCTGTACTGTAAGACTACCATAATAGGCCCATACTTTAGCTGCTCCTGACACAACCAGTAGGTAGCTGGGTTAGGCTTCTCTTAAGACACAATGATTTTCTAATAAAGTGTCAAATTACGGTCTGTGTTGATATGATAACTATGAAATTATTCTCTGTATAGCAAAAAAGGGTATTGATATCAGTCGTACTCATCCAATTTATTTCTAATGAGCCTCCAGCACCTATTTTCTTATAATTTGCAATATCTTTTTATGCTGACTGATTTCATAGTTATAGATATTGTTATCGTTATTATTATTGCTTACAGGTGACCAGCTCTTTAGTCATGTGAATAGGTACCTGGGAAGAAGAAATTGCCTGAGAGCTGAATTTTAGCACTTATCCTGGCAGCTCAGCTGAACCTGGGCCCCGTTCGTTAAACTTGTTATGAACAACAAGTTGCAATAACTGTTATAAGCTACTGAAATCCTTGCATCTGATTGGCTGAGAGCTAATTTGTCATAGAAATGTGGCAGTTGTCACTGATAACAAGTTTTATGAAATGGGGCCCTGGTGTGATGGTAATTAGCGCAATTGATGCACATTCCAGTATATTGATGCAGCAACTAAAATGTGTTGCATGGATATTGAATTATATTTATATATTATTTATTATTATATAGGAAGGCCAGTGTGAAAACCTTTCCTTCTCCTTATATGTCCTCTGCTGTCCAAGCAAAGTGCTGTTTAATCAGGTAAACCTTAAGCAAGCAACTGATGTCATTATGGAGCTATGCATTTAATTCTGGTGTGCCATGTCCATAGATAGTACCCTGTATAGCTAAAAAAAAAAAAAAAAAAGGGAACTCTATTAGAGGAACCTATTTCATTACGAGAGGATCGTTTTGGATCTTGTGTTTTGAGGAGTATGACATCATCACATACCCATTGCTATTAGTCAGAGCTGTCAGCGACTACTATGACAGACGATTCAGTTACTCGCTGCCAATAGACGAGGCGCTAACAAGTCGTTATATTTAGCGGGCTGACTTCCACATCCGTCACCGAAAATCATCTGCTCGGTGGATCGGAAGTTGCATGTGAAATTATCATTTACGATTTAATGCAATCCATATGGTATGGTGCTCTGCAATTGGAGAAAAACCTGTATTTCAATTAAGAGTCCACAGTAGTTGATGCTTGGACAATACGGACATATGGCCAAAAAAAGAGTTGTTACGATTGCGGGGTCATTTACACCACTGTTGACAATGGATGGCATTGCGCTCTTATGAGAGTGATTCATGCTGTAGGTGCGCACACTTTCGCTTTGGCAGAGTAGTTTTCCATGTCTCTTCCTACGTTTGACTCATCCAAGGGTATCCCCTTCTGTCTTTTGACGACTTTTATTTTTATCCCCCTTCCTCCTGCGACCTATTCTGACAATATTTTCTAACTCAGTCACTCATCTCTCTGTCTCTGTGCCTCTCTTTCTCTCTGCATTTCTGTGGTTTCCTCTCTCTCTCTCTCTCTATATATAATATATGTCTCCCTCTCGCTCTTTCTCTGTCATGTTCTCTCTGTCGTCCCCTGTCACAGGCCTCCCTGTTATAGTTTTAGATTCTTTTGGCCCTCTTCGTTGCTCTCCTCTCGCTTTCTTATTGTCTCTCACTTCATCTTTCATTCCCCATACCAGTGCAAGCTCAAGGGGCAAACAACCAGGGACCAACTTTGCTTAACATAATTGTATGTACATATTTGGTATGGAGCTACAGTGAATATTGGAATAAAAATTGTCAGCAATATACCATGTTTCACAAAGGGTGATAGAAACAATAGAAATATTATATGCTCAGAGCTAAAAGGGCGTTTACGCACATAGTTTTACTTTATAGAGTTAATATCCTTCTGACTATTATCAGACAATATCTTCTGTTTATTTTAAAGTTTATATACATAAGTACTTCCATACCGATATTTGCACACTCATGTACACATGATTTCATTGAGGAATAGATTTCTCTTATGAGAAATTGCAATGCCTTAAAGATAAAGTAGAGTTCTGGTCATGCAATAATATTGTGAAAGAAACTGTCTCAAAGGAATTGGGAAAGGTTGATCATGTCTACATAAGAATTGCCTTATACTGTGTTGTTTTGGAATCATCAAAATAGATAAGAAATTGACCCAGTTTCGCTGAAAAGCACATGTACTGCACACAGAAATGGGTACATGGGAATACACACTCAAGTGGCATGAATGTTCGACCCAAACATTTCAACTATTTCTAGTCATATTTCGAATATAATAGCATTCGACAAGCAATCCTTTTCAGGGGTTGTGTCTCATGATGTTCTTCCAAGCTGACATAAAAGGAATGAGAAAGCTCACAAATTATTTTTCACCTTTCCCAGAACTCACGATTTCCTTTAACATAGAGCGAGGGTTTTTGCCCAAACAACTTTTGACCCATGATTTCCTGATAATGATTGCCTTTTATCATGGTTTTGACACTCTTTGTGTATTGGCTATACCTTTAATTCTAGATCACTTTAAGATGTATGATATATCTTCTGGTGTCATGAGGTATAATTAAGATTAAGTTGATGGAGTTATAATCACAATTCAAGCACTAATTATGACAGATCAGCCTTTGGTATGACAATATTTATTAGTGTAGCATGTGCACTAACTTCACACCCAATTAGCATCCAAGATGACTTGGTAGTTATTAATTCTTCACGATATTCAATTTATCATACTTTTTGTTCAGGGTATACAGAGTTAGACATGGTAGAAGTCCAAAAATGTCAAACTGGATTCAATTAGGTGTTGAATTGTCTGAAATGTTAAACCCATTTAGAGTTAAAGGTTTCCTACTTGATTGCATTTACACTTGTTTCAATTGCAAAAAAGCTTATGCAGCAAATACACGTACTTCTTAATGACAATAACGCATTTCTTAAGAACCATCCCATAGCATTTCTTAAAATGACAACCCTTATCTGTTAAACTTCAAAAACCTTACCAATTGCAGGAGACACGTGCATTGCATTACATGTTGTTTTCCAATTTTCCTAATTTGGAACAATTTTGTTATTTCCTGACGCATATTTATTTGACATGCATGCAAAAATGGATCGTTTCAGTTTGACGTAAGTTACAGATGCAGTTGGCCAGCATCCAAACGAAGTGTGTTTTTAACAGCTTGTTGAGGAATCAAGGAGTTTGTTGTCATCGTCAGGACGATAGTGTAAAGAATTCTGCAACATTTCTCTCTGTTTCTCCTTGGTAATAAGCTTGATAAAGCTACCCCTCCAGTGGTAAAGATGGGTTTCATGTTTAATGGGACGTGTCAGCCACGAGTCGAGGCAACCCCCGCATTGGTCTGGATTTGTCGTCGCTGCCAAACTTCACCCTTCCAGTCGCCCAGAACGCAGAGTTGCTCATCGCGCCTAATGCGGTTTTCATTTGTTGTGCAGTTGTCAAGTTTGGATATGACTTTCGTACATGTACATGTATGTTACGTCAATTTGGAGAGCTCCTTCTTTGACTGGAGAAGCTGACATATTTGTCCGACGCCGCACTCCCTGCTCTCAAACATCCCACGTTCTTAAACACCCACGTGGGCATGTGGTAATATGGTTCTAAAATTGCTTCAATTTGTTCCACTTTTTGCATCAATTTATTTTAAGAAGTTTGATGGCTTTTCCATCCAGGTAGTTGCTTGATTCATTAGAATTTGGGATGGACAATGTATGCCAGGAGTAGGTACCCTTGGGATTCATGGATTCATTTTCTTCTTTTTTCTTCTCCTATTTCATGTGAGAAGTACTATCTTCAGTATGATAGTGATGACCATGTCTTTTTGTATGTGTATGTTTGAATCAATTGTATCATATCTCTTTGATGATTGATATCTTTGCGTTCACATGATGAAAGTTCATGCGAGTAAAGAACTCACAGTGACCGTTAAAAAGAGGTCATTAAATGTGCGTAGATAAATTGGGGGACACTGTCATCAGCTATTTTTTTAAAGGAGAAATCATAGAACTTGATATATGAAATGTTATAAAAGGCACTGTAAATTCACCAAAATATTTATTGCTGAGAATGAGCAAAGGCATCTCTTTCTCTCTCTGTCTGTCTCGGTTACTCCCTCTTTCTCAGAAACATGACCAAAATCAAAGCACCATACATGTATTATGATTTGAATCAGTAATTAATAATGTATTAAAGATAAAGTGGAGTTCTGGTCTTGCGATTACATTGTGAAAGAAACTGTATCAAATAGATTGGGAAAGGTTGATTATTTCGACATAAGAATTGGTGTATACTGTGAGGTTTCGTAATCAAAATGATAGAAATTGACCCAATCTCGCTGAAAAGCACATGCACTGCACATATAAACCGGTATATGGGACAATTGACGCATGAATGTTCGGCCCGAACATTTCAGCAATTTCATTTCATATTTCGAATATGAGGGCAATTGCGGAGCATTCCTTTTCAGGGGACATTTATACTATGATGAAGCTCACAAATTATTTTTCACCTTTCCCAGAACTCAACCTTCTATTTAACTACAATTGCAGAACATTATTTCCATATAAGTACACATTTAATGTTACCACTACAGGAAGAGCTGGGAAACAGGGCCCCGTTTCATAAAACTTGTTATCAATAACAACTGTCCAATTTCTATGACAAATTTGCTCTCAGCCAATCAGATTCAAGGATTTACATGTAAGTAGCTTATAACAATTATTGTAACTTGTTATTGATAACAAGTTTTATGAAACGGGGCCCTGGTGGACCATAATACTTGTAACACAAATGTATTAGACATGACATATTGGTAAGTTACTTTCAGCATGTGTTGATAAGTTTCCCAGGGTTGTTTTATTCATCCATTGCTGTTCATAATAGAGTGAATTTGGTGTAATAGACTTATTTGTCATAAAACCGTATGTTGTTAAATGGTAATTGGCATTAGGAATCACTAAATAATTTAGATAATTGCATGACAATGAAGATAAATTGGATATGATTCAGTGAGCATGACACTACAGCCGTTTTGATTTTTTTTAACCTTTGAAATTTTTAAAAGTGCATTAACTTTAGTGCGATATGCTATTTCTAGACTTTATTATATGTGACGCTGGATAAAGCCAGGACAATGCAGAATCTGTGTGCCATTTGAAACATTAACTTGAGTTAAGTTATCTTGTGAGGTGGATGTAATTATCAAAAAGTTAGTTAACACCTGGGCCTTGTTTCATAACACTTTTGATCAATGACAAGTTGCAATAACTGTTATAAAGTTACTGAAATCCTTGCATCTGATTGGCTGAGAGCAAACTTGTCTGTAAAAATCACTGACAAGACACTTGATGAAACACTCCCCAGGTATGTTCACATCAAGGGAAGATAGGGATTTTACCACTTGAATGCACTCCTTTATTGCACTCAATTCTTTTTTGAGTAGTCAAATAAATATTTAATTGGCTTAATAACATTCTAAATGATTCCAAATAATATTTTTAAAAATGATAAAGTGAGAATACTTATTATCCTTTATGTAGATTTGGGTGACAGACTTGATGTAATAATGATGATGATCTCTCTTATAGAGTACCGAAGTGATGACGTCACAAAAAGCTATTTTTTCATTTTGAGATTTTTTATACCATATCTCAAAGGAACATGGTGAAAAACATCCAGAGCCCAAATTTTATGGCAATTGGCTCATTGGGCCCCGAGATATGGCCGCATGAATACCTCCTTAGCCCCATTGAAGTCAGTGTTAAATTGGCCTGGTTCTAAACTGTTAAGAACCAGGCCAATTTACACTGACTTCAATGGGGCTAATTAGATATTCATATAGCCATACCTTGGGCCACCATGAACTGATTCATGTCAAATTTGATGTGTGAACGTTTTCCATCATGCTCTACCTAAATATGGTCCTAAAAATATTGAAATACAAAAATCAAAATTTGATGACGTCACACTTCGGTACTCTATATAGACTTGTTGTTAAAGTTACAAATATGAGTCTGTGCCTATAGCCTAAGTTTTGGAGGGATGGATGGGGGTTTATGGTCCATTGACAAGTAATGCTGTCAAGTTAAATGTGTAATTATCAGGCAATTAAAAAGTGAGTATTATTGAAGCGTTCAGTTTTATGGACAGTTTTTTTTTTTAATAAGTAGGGTCAGTGGAATATTGATATGGTTGAAGAAGGGGTAGTGAACCATTACAGCTTGGATGCATTTTTCTAGACTTCATAGTGCACAATTAGCTATTTAATTTTGTGATTTGTTTTGTTGGCCATAATAAAAGTCACTCAGTTCAGTAGTGCAAGAAATCATTCCTTCATTGTCTGTATAAAAATTAAGCTTCTGTGCCTTTTCATCATGCCCTTTAATGATCCTGCAGAACAATTTTTTTTTTAATGAGAATATAAAAACATATCCTTGTTTGGATATAGGAAAACAACAAATTTCGGCAGATTTTGTTTGTACAATTCATTCCAGGCATGTGAGACTTCCGCGTTTACGCGAATTTCCGCGTTTTTAAAATCATTTTCTCGCGTTTTTATTCTCTTTCCGCGCTTTTGTAACTTTCGGAGGCAATGAAAAACCATAGATTCTCGTATCATGCTACGTGAGCAATTTGTATAAAACGCCTGGTAATAGAGACTATCAAAATCACCCAGCATGCACCGCGCGGGCAGTGGCTATCGTGCGTGCATTATATGACTGCACCGGGCGAGTGATCGCTTCGCGCGGGGGAAACTCTGGCCGGGCGGCCGGGCCGCGCCGGCTGGCGCCGGCGGCCGGGCCCGGGAGATCGCCGAATTAGCTACGCATGTGGGGATTCGTGCGTGTATTGCGTTGCATGGATCCGCTGCTGGACTTCGTTTTCGAGTGCAAGTGGGACTTCGTTTGGATATATTTTTTCTGCTTTTCAAACACAGTTGTGCCCCATTTCGGAACTTGTTTGTAACTTTTTTTACTGATGTTATAACTTCACAAAAAAATGAAACAGAGCCACAAGAAGAATTGAAGAAGGTGTTAAGTTGGAGAGACTAGGATAGAGAAAAAGTGTGTAGGCCTAGTCTGTGAGTATCAAAATAAACAATGAATTTTGAATTACATGTAATCTAGAACTGTGAACGTGAATAACACATGTAAATAAGTAATTTCTGTGTATTCTAGGGTGCATATTTGTTAGTGTCTCAATTACTATTTGTGCTTGTCATGCTTGTGGTCTATCATAACACACCTAGGCCTACCCAGAAACAGTTTATCCTAATTCCTAACCTGAATTTCCTCTCTGTCTTGGTATGCACCAGATTGCATAATTTCCAATTTTAAAATGCAAGAGCTCCCTACCGTGGGAGGGGCGTGCCCACCGCCCTATACCCTATCTGCTCGGTCGCTTTGCCCGGTCGCTTCGCTCGCTCGCATTGTTTACTTTCCTCTTTTTTTTTTTTACCTCACTCACATGCCTGTCATTCTATCAATGATTAGTTTACATAAGGATGAAAGTAGTCCATGAGTTTTCTATCTAACATGATTGCACCCAAGATAAGCTGTAGTTACTAAAACCATCATATTTCAACAACATTACTCTGTCATGCATTACATGTTTACAGTGTGTTTTGTGGTGGCTGGTTAGAGACAATCCTTGACAAATATTTATCATGATGAGCAGTTGCCTCACATGCCTGGCTGCAACTCGGAGTCAGTGACTGCAATATTAGCAGGAACAGAAAATCATTCTTGATTGAAATAAATCGTATTTATCAGATGTAGCCTTCAACTCTGATTGCACTGATTTTGTTTGTTTGCCTCGCAGGGGTAACACGTTTTAAAATAGATGGGATCATTTTGCTATCATTATTAATAACGGTATTTTAACGAGAGAGAAGGAGTGGGCGGTTATTTAGGAAGGGATGCCTATCAGACTTTTGTTAACGCAAATCGAAATGACACTGACTTCAGGTGAAATTCCCTTTTCCACCATGACGGAGATAATCTTCAATGCAGAGTTAGACAATGTATCAGGTTTTGATCATGTTGTATTTCACCCAAGCTGATATTATATGAAACTTTCTTTTTTGTTGTTGTCTTTTTGTCTTATATTGCTTTTTTATTGTTTTTAAACGAAAGCTTCAGCAGTGATTCATCGAGAAAGGGATGCAGGAACCATTCAGCCCCTTACCCTCCCCCACCTTTACATGTATTTTTGGCCAATTCCCAATTTTGTGTGAATGCTTTTGTTGTGTATTGTGTACTTAAGATATGCCTGGTTGGGTTTTTTGCTAACGGAGGGGGAGGCACTTGCTCACAGTGCCCTCTTGCCTTCCTTAAACTGCCAATTGCTAGAAGTGACCCCCCCCCCCAATATGCTTTTTTAGGCCACCTCCTGTAAACATGTATGCATACCCCCTCTTCACAAAATCCTTGATCTTCCACTGATTTAGATGTGTTAGTGGGTGTTATTTGATTTTTAACAAGGGATTTATCAAGGATAAAATATGTTAGAACTTACAAAATGCATGAAATCCATCATATGAATTGTCAAAATTACTGAAGATGGAATACCTGTGAAGAAAAAACATTTGCTTTCAACTTGTCAGCCATAGAATTTGTTCTAACAAGTAACTTGGAGCAACTTTTTTTCTATGTGTTCTTTTAAGCAATAGTATTTGTCTTACAGAAGGAAGGGGAAAAAAAAATTAAGGGTCCTATTTCAGTTGTTCGGTGGGGTAGTTTTTATCTTGGTAGTCTTTTCAAATATTCTTCAATAGAATTTGCTCTTAACAAAGAAAATAGGAAGGTGCTGTAACAATAGTGACAGGGGCAAAGTTCCTTTGAGTCTTGGTCACTGAAAATGTTCTGGTTTGCTATAGAACACAGTCAAGAAATAAAGGGTTGTTTCATCCTTGCTCAGCAATCACCGATGGGCATGATTCATTGATAGACCTCACTGAGTAGTAATGGGGCTCCTGAGATGGTGCTGTGTTTCCTTTTGCCTCTGTGTGTTTCAGTATTTTGCTGTTTATGTTCAGGCATATGAGATGGGGATGGGGCAGCAGCTCCCTCCCCCCCCCCCCCCCCAACTCCTTGAGAATTGAAATTTCCTATATTCGGGCAGCCAGCATGTTGTATCCTTGCAGCAGGCCCCTCATGTACAGACAGAGAAACGCCAGATATTTTGATGGCAAAATTCCATTATAAATATAGTAAAGTTTCAAGTCTTTTTCCTTGCTTGCTACACTCGCTCGCAAACTCTAGAAACTTGAAAGTTGATATTTCAGCAAGGGACGTCAGATCCGCTATGTGTAAGCATACTGTACGACCGTAAATTTTCGCAATTTCGCGTTTCGCAAATTTTTCAGATTGACAAAAGTTTTGTGCCATGAAATAGTTGAATTGCAATTGACATAACATTTAATTTTTTTTGCAATGCGCAAAAGTTTCTTCGTGGGAAATTCAAGTGGAAACACAGCACCATGAGTATTCTGTCCGTGGAAACACAGCCCAATGTGTCTGGCTTGTTATGATGTAAGAGGGCTTAGAGCACGAGATGATGGATGAAGGTTGGATCATTCCGACCCTCAGAGGAGTTGTAGAACATGAAACCTTTTCCAATCCTACTACTACCATGATGACGCAAACTTGGCATCACCCTCCATACCAATGAGCCTATGATTAGGATGGAGGGATGATGCCAGAGGATGAAGGCGGGGTAATTTCGACCGGCTAAAGCATCTGATCATGATGATGAGAGGAGAAACATGAATTATATATTTTTTTAATTGATAGGTAATTATAATCAAATCAAATCCGCTTTGCAGATGAGGCTTTCATTAGGATAGAGTGATGCAAGTTTAATAGTGAATGTGATGTCGCTGATGAGGATGATGATGAGGATGATGGTAATGATTCGAGGAGGAGCTAAAAAGATGAATTGTGAATGGACAATAAGGGGAATATTTATAGGTTTGTAAAAAATGATGATGATGATAATGATTACAATTAAAGCATCATCAGCCATCACAAATGGGACTCTTATTATGGTAGAGTGATACCAGTGAGTGAAGTCCTTTATTAATGGTGATGATGATGATGATGATGAATATGAATGATGATGATGATGATGAGGAGGATACTTGTTCTTGAATAGATGATGTAGGGAATTATTATATGTTGAGGATGCACAAATCATCATCCCATAATACACCTTAGGCTTTCCTTATGATGGAATGATTCCAGTGAATGAGGGTGATGATGATGATGGTAATGATGGTAGTGGGAGCAATTGATAGGATAAACCACCATGAAGAGGATAGGAATGTAATTAAAGAGATAGTCCACCCTTATTACAAGTTGGCTTTAAAAGAAGCAGAACAGTCAAAGAAACATGTCAGTGAAGGTTTGAGCAAAATCCGACAAGAAATAAGAAACTTATGAATTTTTGAAGTTGTAATCAATCAGACACAAATTGGCAACTCCGTGACGTACCTTGCGAGCTCCTCTCCCATTTGCTCAGTAGAGAAAATTTCATAAATTTTCATTTTCTTGGTTTTTGATGAAGGAATAGACTTGTTTCATACAGGTTTTGTGTAACAGCATATGAGCAATTATATATCTAAGGTGCATGTACGACTGAATATAATTACATTAGAGAAAATGGAAATTAATGATTTTGGGGTACAGGGCAAATGGGAGAGGAACTCGCATGATACATCACAGAGATGCTAATTTGTGTCTGATTGATTACCACTTCAAAAATTCACAACTTTCTTATCAGATTTTGCTCAAACCTTGACTGATCTGTTTCTTTAATTTTTTGCTTCTTTTAAAACCAGCTTGTAATCATGGTGGACTATCCCTTTAAGGGAGAGGAAGAAGGGAGGGGAGGGAAATAGAAAGGAGGGGAAGGGGTGATTTCTTGTTAGGTCATGCAATTGTCTTGGTCTGGAAACACCCAGGTTGATCAATTTGATTCTATTCAATTCAGTTATTTTCCATTTTAAAACAATATAAACATGTACAAGAACACCAGCAAATAATTACAGCAACATAATCAGAAATAAAAACCCAGCTGATGTGCAATTGTCTTCTTTGGAATTGTCTTCTTTGGAATATCACTTATAAGAAATTATTTAAAATGTGCTACCCTGTATAAATATCAGACATAAATAAATAAACAAAATAAATAAATAAATAAATGAATAAATAACAGTCTGTCATGTGGACCTGTAATAATGAGGCTCCCTGATTTCCTGATGTTACAAATGTCGAACATCTACAACATGAAAGTTCAAGTGATGTTGTTGAAGACCAAGATTTTTATTTCGGTGATGATGACAATGATGTTTAGAAACTGGGTGTTGAAATGAATAAACAATGACGATGTACTTTTGATGACGCCATAAGATATAATAAGGTGTGGTTTGTTTATCGGCCTTGTCATGTGCAGTCATTATGTGATGCGCCCTAGTACATGGACATTCATTAATTTGCTACATTTTTAGCTAAATTAGTGCATGAAATTCAAGTTCACATGCCGCTAATGGCAGTGATGAGTCAGATTAACTCACCACTTTCATCATCTGTTCGGGTTCATATTTTTAAAGTTCACCTGGGGCCCGTTGCATAGAATATGCGTTAAATCGCAACTCCTAAAAATCAAATGCAAGTCCTTAATGCGCACTTCTGATCGGTTGAAAATAAAGTTGCATTTAATTTTTCCTGAGTTGCGTTCAAACGCAAGTTTTATGCAATGGGCCCCTGATTTATGAGTTACATATAGCAATCTGTTGCATAACTTGTATAATTGTACATCAGCACTGTCACCTATAGATTTTCAATATGGGCGATTCCACAATTAGTGAGACATGACCAAAATTGTTAATGTCAATATTCTTCCATGTTTTATGCCCAAGATGGTTGAAATTTGGATTATACATGTATGTCTTGGGGAATCATTTTCTACCATTAAATTAACCCTTTCCTGCCTCCTGCATGGAGAATCTGATACTATACATACATTGCCACGAAAATAATGTTTAAAATCTTGGGTTTTAGCATACTTTTGAGACCATTTTTTTTTTTTTTTTGTTAATGGAAATGCACTAAATCAGTCAATTATAAACTATATTTTCAGATGTACATGTTTGAAGAACAGAAAATATCAGTTAGAAGGTGTTAAGCCCCCATTATTTCATGATTTTCCGCAAGGTGTAACATTACTGAACTGTAACGTTACTAACCCTTGATTTTTAATTTCACTTGAAAATAAAAGGGTCAAATGGTAAATTCTTCATACCAAAACAAAGATTAAAACCTCGAAAATAACTGAAGAAATATTATTTCATCTAACCTTGAGTTTTAGGTGTGCAATGTCCAACCAAAGGTGACCCCCAATTGTTCATGTCCTTTTTTTTGTAACGTTACTAACAAAAATTTGCTGCCGTAGCTCCAAGCAAATCCCAAATTTATTCTGTTTTCACACTAGTTAAATGTATACACCAGAATTACCATTAGTGTAATTACAGAGATTGAAGATGTGCGTGCAAGTTTTCTTTGTATGAGGCCCAAAAGGCAAAATTTCCTTTAAAAATGTAACGTTACTTAATCAAGGAATTGCCCATATTGTACCAATCGTGTTCATATTGGAGGGGAAAGAAATTGGAAAATTTGTAATGGTTCATTTACTTTTCAACAAGTTTCATTCTCCATTTGAGATCATACTCTGTAAAAGTTCACTTGGTTCATGATTGCATAATTTTACACTAGCACCTAGATTTAAATTAGTTAGGGAATGAATATTGTACTAATGGTGTTCTTCGGAGAACAAAATTGGAAAGATTGTTATGGAGCATTTATTTTCAAAAAGTTTCAATCTCCATTTAAGTTCACTTAGTTTGTGATGCAGTAAGCTTTTTATTGCATAATTTTACACCAGCACCTAGACTTTAATTAATTTGGGACTGAATATTGTACTAATTTTGCTCATATTGGAGGCAAAATCATTGAAAAAAAATGTTACGGTGTATTATTTTTGTCAACAATTGTCATTTTCAGTTTGGGTTCATATACTTTGTAAAATTTCACTTCATTTATAGCTTAGCATACTTAGCATAAATCTACACAATCCACTGTGTTATAATTGGTTTGAAAATTAAATTCCTAATGATGCTTATAATTGGGGCAATTACCTTGAACGTCTGATATAGTTCTTTTCCTTTTCAATCACTCCTTTTAGTTTGGTCGAGTTGTATAAGATGATGAAAACAAATTGCGCAATTTACGTTATCGGTTAAAACAACTTAATATTGTTCAGTTAATACATTTACATACACTATTCTTACATTGTTAGATGTGCATAAAATAAAAATACCTTCTTTTTTTTTCCTTAGGAGTTCTTTTTTGATTTGCTGTTGTGGCAAAATGTTATTTCCTCGCATTCTAGTTTCTTGTAAATACTTCAGTCTTTTTTGGAGCTTTTGGAGCTAGATTGCTGTCTATTACATACTTATTCACTATCAGGGGAGCGTTTCATCAAGCGTTTTATCAGTGATTTTTACCAACAACTGTTATAAGCTACTGAAATCCTTGCATCTGATTGGCTGAAAGCAAATTTGTCTGTAAAAATCACTGACAAGACACTCAATGAAATGCTCCCCAGATGTTTGTGTGTATTGATTTATTTCAGAGTTTGATTTGTTTCAGAGTTTGGTTAGTTGTGAACTGAAAAAAATTAAAAGATGACTGAGGGAAGATGATCAGCTCATGACCTTTCAATGATTTCCAGAACTTTCCTGCCATTCATGCCTCTCAGTGATAGCTATTGAATCAATTTATGAGACATGAAATATGACCAGTAAGCGTCCCCGCATTTCTGGATTTAGACCATTACTGAATAAAAGATGGACGACATGTGTTAGATCCTGACTTAAAATGCCTGTACTGCATACTAATTATCAGTAGCTATCGGTGGTGCATTCAAGTTTGATGGTCAGCGTTGGGGTAATCCGACAGTTGTTCTTAGGACTTTGTTTCTGAAAAAATACTGTATACGCCATATATTTTGCGGGGGTTTTATTTTCGCGATTCGCTAGTGGGTCACGAAATTAACAAAGAGCTAAAATATTGCCAACATAAGTAGTCAGTTGAATTTGTTGTCTCTTTGACAGAAATTCACCACTAAGCTTTGGGAAAGTACATCATTATTGGTCTGTGTAGATTTAAGAATTTCCCTTTGTGAATTCAACCACTCGCGAAATAGTGTGGCTAGTCCTATTCGCAGAAATTTATGGGTGCAAAATTTATGGCATATACAGTATAGGGTTGTAAATTGGGTATGGGGGTTATAGAGTTGCAATAGTTTTTGGAGATTAGGTTTAAAGATAAAGTTGAGCTCTGGTCTTGAGATTACATTGTGAAAGAAACTGTCTCAAAGCAATTGGGAAAGGTTGATCATGTCTACATGGTGTATACTGTAAGGTTTTGGAATCATCAAAATGTCAAGAAATTGACTCAATCTTGCTGAAAAGCGCATGCACTGCACACAGAAATGGGTATATGGGACTGGCAGTGCACACACAAATGGCATGGATGTTCGGCCCGAACACTTCAGCTGTTTCTCGTCATATTTCGATTATGAGAGAATTTGAGGAGCAATCCTTTTCAGGGGAGATTTCTATTATGATGTTCTTCCAAACTGACATGAGAAAGCTCACAAATTATTTTTCACCATTCTCTTTAAGATTATGGCTAGGGGTATAGTATTGTATCCAGAGGTGCAGTTTAGAATTTGGTTAGTACTAGACAAAGATCATGGAGAATTTATCGATGAAGCATGTGTCATACGCTCTAAAGAAAATAGAGTGATCACTGACGTGACTCCCCTGGGGACAGAAAAGAGGGTGAAAATTCACGCTTCTTTTTATTTAGCAGTTAGCACTCTAAAATAACTCTATTCACTTCTAAACAAGTGTTCACTGACGTGACTCCCACCATGAAAATGGACTGAAAATTCACACTTTTTAAAAAGAGAGTGGTGCATTTGTTTTACAATTCAAATTTGCTCATCCTCATTTTGAGATTAATCCTTCAGTGAAGAGTGCAGGTTGCATTTCAAATCATCTTTAATTATCCAGAATGAGAATAATTTTTCTACTGCAATACCCAGTTTTGGCAAGGAAAGTGCAGTTAAGTTGTCTTTTTAACTCTCAGGCCTTGGGGGTCGTATGCAATTAGGAAGGTATTATTTATGCAGCACAACTTTTTGGTTTGGCTTACAATTTATCTTCTGAGATGTTATTAGTCCGCCACCCCCCCCCCCCCCATACCCCCTCCCAGTTTACCCATAAATGAATATACTTTCATCTCAGTCTGAAGGATAATAACTATTATTGCTACAAATTTGACAGTGAAATGCAAACTTGCTACCAGGGTGTTGGTCAATTTCCTGTTGAATTTTAATGGAAACATTTTTATACAATGATGCAAAATTATATAATTTCACCCTTCACCCCGTTATCTGTTTTATAATTCTTGTTTTATTTTCATATCTGTATAGAAATGAAAGAGAAAGTGAGAGTTCATTTGAATTCATAAGTTGTGGCTATGGGAATTTCAAAGTTTATTTCATGCAGAGTTTGTAATCGACAGAAGTGCTTTCATGTCATTTAGCAAGTACGAAAGAAAAACAAGATAAAAATACATGTTGTTACATTTGGAAGCTGCAGGTAAACAACGGTCTCGTTTTTATCTCATGAGCAATCACATTATTACCTCCTCCACCATTTTCAAGATTACTTACCAATTCGATGCTTCAGGCAGATGTAATCATGTCTTTAAAAAGGGTATTGTAATAATCTTTCTCATGTTTACTTAATATCAGACTTAATGTGACACTGTTAGTTTAGATTATGACTATAGACTGTTTACCATATGTACATTTCAAATGTGTATTATTGTGTTGTAAAATTACAAAACTAGTAGTACCAGGGCCCTGTTTCATAAAACTTGTTATCAATCACAAGTTACAATAACTGTTATAAGCTACTGAAATCCTAGCAACTGATTGGCTGAGAGCAAATTTGTCATAGAAATGTGGCGGTTGTTACTGATAACAAGTTTTATGAAACAGGGCCCTGGTGTTATTTTATGTGTTTGAACAAAGAGCTATCTTCTATCATGCAATAGAGATCTCTATTTTTGATACACTCTATTAGGATAATGTAATAAGAATGTGGTTGCTTATAATGGTTGTATATGTACATCCCTGGAAAAATAATTAGACCAGCTTCTTATAAAGGCTTGTATGGCAAGTGTTGACTATATCAGTAATTGAATTTTCAGAATGATTTCTACTAGCTAACTCATAATGAGTGAATGAATACTCCCCAAAACAATTACCTTGTGTAATAAATAATCCCTAGGACAATTACCGCCAAGGTAATTGCCCCTAGGACAATTAACCCCGGACAATTTTCGCTGAAGGACAATTACTTCTAAGGGTACCCCAACGGATAGAACTTTCAGAACAACTTACAGAATATAAATATCCTTGATGCTAACGGTCCTCGGGGATATTCTCCAGGGGTAGGGGTTTTGGAGAAAATGTCCGGACAGAAGTGGTCTGGGGATAATTGTCCAAGGGATATGTAGAGTAGAGGTGTTGTGGTCTAGTGGATACGTCACCGGACTGTGGATCACATGGTTTGCGGTTCGAATCCCGCCGCGGCGCTAATGTCCTTTGGCAAGACATTCATCTACATTTGCCACTCTCCACCCAGGTGAAGTAAATGGGTACCCGGTAGGAAGAAATTCCTTGAATGCCTTAGCGCCTATCATGGCAGCTCGGCTAAAGCCGGGGTAATAATGTGATACTTTGTATTAAGCGCAGTAGAGTATATTCGTATAGTAGCTGCGCTATATAAATGGACATATTATTATTATATGCCTGATTTTCTCGTAAAGCCATGTCCACTCCTCTGGAGGCAGTTTGATCAGTTCTTGGTGGAAAATTGCTACATTTGATAGCAGGCATGCCTTGTGGCATTCTGTCAACAAGGTGTTGCCTTTTTTCCCCCCTCACAGCAGCTTATTCATGCTGCAAAAATGTTTTTTTGTTTCATAAAATTAATTTTCTAATGCCTTTAATTTTTATGTCACACGCACTGGTCTCAGTAGAATAATGAAAAGACCATGGTGTTCAGACCAAGAGTAGTAACGCTTGAAATTCATTGTCTCAGACGTTTATAGTCTATTAGGTGGTCCAAAAACTCTTTCTCATGGGAAAAAAGGGATGTTGTAATTGTCTGGGGAAATTTTTCTGGGACAATTTGTCCTGGCTGTAGTCGTCCTAGTGGTATTTGTCCTGGGGTAAAAAGTCATAGGGGTAATTGTTCTAGTTAGTAGTAGTCCATTAATCATGCATTAGCTGTTGATAATCATTTTCCTACTTCCATAGACAATGGACTTAACACTACTCATTTACCCCAAAATGGAGCTGGTCTAATAATTTTTTCCAGGGCTGTATTTCTAATGGATTTCTAACAGGTGAACTTTTATTTTGAACTTAACACAGGCAGCACCCACGAAAAGAGTTAGTCAAACCTGCTTTAGTGACCACCTGTATAGAAAGATCACCTGTTTATAAAGACCACATTTTTTTTTCTCCTGTGAAAAGTGTTTCTCATTGAAATATGTAATAAAGGAACCTGTACATAAAGACCACCTGCTCATAAAGAGCAGGTCTCCCTTGAGTAGTTTTTATAGACAGGTTTCACTGTAGTATGGTATCTTTAATTTACAGCAATAAATCGATGTATCTACCTATTTGCTAGTTTCCCAAACTATGCCGTCATTCGAGAAAAACTAAGTCTTGAACGCGCAGCCCCTGCCCGCGCGCGCGTACTCCCCGTCCACCAATCCAATCGCGCCACCGCCATACTCTTCCTCTTCCTTTCTCGCCCGTCAGTGAAGTGACATCTATGAGCTAAGTCTTAGCCTAAAACGCGAGATTTTTGCCCCCAAAAGCTTTTTTGGTTGCTGTTCGCATTTAAAATCCCGTTCACCAAATCCTAATACTCATTTTGGTGTATCGGACTTTTTATAAGTCAACCTCCTTCACGGTTAATTTAATCAAAAAAGATCGCCGTTTTCTCTTCCCCGTTTGGACTTTACACAGACGGTGTACTAGTACACTGTGTCAGGGCATCTTCCCCGTGTATTATAGGTGGTTGATTCAACGCGCTTAGACAAGCGGTTTGTAGAGAACGTTGACTAGTCTCCGTATACAGGAGTTTATTACCACTTCGTATTGTGAGTGGGTTGTTATACCTTTTGTTAGTCTCCGTATACAGGAGTTTTTCCCACTCCGTTTTGTGAGTGGTTTGGTTGCTTTTTAGTTCTATATTTGTGCTTGCTTGTCTTTAATTTTCAGCAATGTCGAAGGCTCCGTCTACAGCTAGTGGTTCTCCTGTGGGAACTCGTCTAGCTTTGGGAGGGTTGGCTGCGAGAGGTTCCTCTCGCACCACCGTTATCTTCCCTGGAGCTTCGACTGTCGGTAAGTTAGGGCCTACTTCGTGTACGGCTCGCCCCGTTATGAGTTCGCCCTCTCTTTTGACTGCCAACTCATGCGGGGAAAACCGAGAGAGTGAGTGCTGGAACACGGCCAATACCTCTCTCGAAGAAAGAGACTTGTATAACGGTGAGAGTGAGTGCCTCCGGCCAATACCTCTCACCGATGAAACTGTGGGTGTTATCCCTGCCCACAGTTCGTCTCGCTCGAGCAGCATTCCTCGCTCTTCAGCCATAGGAGTGCTTGCTCAGGGGTCGGCTCCTTTTGTCTCTCCGCACGCTTCTACCACAAGCAAGGCGGGTAAGGGAAAAAAGAGTCGTGATCCTCCAAAAGTACTCCCTTCAGGGCCTACTACGGAGGCGGTGCCCGTTTCAAAGGGTAAAGGGGGCGATAAACATGCCCACCTGCCCAAGAAGCGTAAGCGCCAGAGTACTGCCCAGCCAACAGGCGAGGCGGACTCTCTCCCCTTGACACCGACTGTGGTTTCACCTCATGTGTCAGGGGGGGCCAAGAAGAAGAAGGTTAGCCCCCAAGGGGCGACTACTTCTTCTGAGTTAGGCGTCTCCCATGAACTTTTGAATTATCTCAAGATC
This sequence comes from Heliocidaris erythrogramma, assembly GCA_025617745.1. Lineage (NCBI taxonomy): Eukaryota > Metazoa > Echinodermata > Echinoidea > Camarodonta > Echinometridae > Heliocidaris > Heliocidaris erythrogramma. The sequence goes on from CM046868.1 coordinate 30,251,497, forward strand.
ATTGTGGAGCGGAGTGGTTGGTCAGACTCTGTGTCTGTACTCCCCACCACGCCTGACTCCAACCCCTCCCCCCAAGGGGGAAGGGGGGATACCTGTACCCTACCCGACTCGGGTCCGGGTCGGATACCGGTTCCGGTTCGGATACCGGTTTCGGATACCGGTTTTCCGGGTCCCGATTCCGGTTTTGCCGGTTATCCGGCTAGGAACACTGGTTTTCCCTTGTCTAACTCCACTGCAACCAGTGGATTGGGATCCGGTTCCTTTTCTCAGGTATCCGGCTCCTTGTGTTTGGGTTCCAACGCACAGGAGTCTTGCCGCCCCACTTCGGGCGTCTCCCGACCACGCTCAGCTTTTGATCGTCCGGTCGGGACTGCTCCCATTCCAGCGGCACTTGGTGCTCCGCCTGGGGAGGAATCCTGGGACTGCCTAAACCGCCCTTCTTGGGATCAGGTTTCTCAGTCCGGATTTTCGGAGGATGATGCCTCTTCACAGGTTGAGATTACACCCCAGACCAGTCGGTCCTTGGCGGTAGAGACTCAAGCCCTGCTGGAGAAATATCTTCCCGACACTTTTTTACAGAGTCGGGCCGATCAGGGACATCAGTCTCTCCTTTTTCAAGGCGAGCGTCCCTCCAAGGGCATCCCTCTTACAGAGGACTTCAAACAAGTCTATAATGACTTCGCCTCACAGCCTCTCTCAGTCCTTGGCAAGCTCCGTCCCCCGGCCAGGGAATTCACCTTCTCCCAACAAGACTCTCTCGATTTTTTTACGAGAAAGTCTTGTTCCAGTGACCTCCTACATGTAGGTGGTAGGCTTGGTGTCAACTTTAAAGGTACACCTTACGCCAAGAAGGAAAAATTTCAGTCCTTGATGGAAGCACATTCCAGGACTGGCCTGAGGCTGACGGCCTACTTGGGTACGCTCCTTTCCCTACGCACCAGGAGCCAGGAACTTGTCATGTCCGATTCGGACGTCATGTTGCTAGACGAAGCCCTCTTGTCCTTGACAGGCTCGTTGTGGTCAGAATTGTCTGTGGCGACAGCAGTAGCCACTAATGCTAGGAGGAGTCTTGCTCTTTCCTCTCTGGGCATTGCGGATGCGGACATACCTGCCCTCTTGGCCAGTGTTCCGCACTCGGGTCAACACCTCTTTGGAGGTAAGGTGTCTGATGTGATTCAACTTGAGGTTGATTCACGCAAGCAGGCGACGGAACTTCTGAAACGCCTTAAGTCCTCGGCTCCTAAGCCCCAGGCCCAGGCCCAGGCCCAGGCCCAGGCTAGGTTCCCACCTAGACGCGGTGGCACTTCCCGCTATCATGCCTCTCGTGCACCGCAAGTTCAGCCCAGTGCCCCTCCTACACAGGGGGCCAGGGCGGAGCCTTCTACTCGAGGTAGGGGAAGGCATCGTAGTCGCGGTCGGGGCCGAGGTTCGGCCCGCGATTCGCGGCGAGTTTGAGGGTGCGCCCCGAGCGTTGGAGGAGAGGGTTGGCGGCCGTCTTCAGTACTTTCTTCCCGCTTGGGAAGAAATTACCGACGACAAATTCGTGCTCTCCATCGTGCGAGGAGGCTTCTGCATAAAACTCGCAGAGCCCCTCCCACACGGAGCCATCCGCCGCAACCCGCCTACTCTATCGCCCCCCTTTCTAGAGCACATCTCTTCCGAGATTCAAGAGCTGCTAGAAAAGGGCGCGATCGAAAGGGTGAGAGACCACCCCCACCTGTGTCTCTCCCCTATCTTTATAATTCCCAAACGCTCGGGGAAACTCAGAACGATCTTGAATATGAAGGTCATCAATACCTTCATTCCAAGAGAACGTTTCCGCATGGAAACTTTGGCCTCGATTCTTCCGGCGATCAGACCGTCAGATGTGGCCATTTCGGTAGACCTGAAAGATGCTTACTTTCACATTCCGATACACCCTTCTTCAAGGGACCTTCTAGGCTTCGCCTTTCAAGGCGAAACCTTCCGGTTCAAGGCCTTACCTTTCGGCCTGAAACCGGCGCCTCGAGTGTTTACTCGAGTTGTCTCTGCCTTAGCCGCTTTCCTCAGGTATCGCGGTCTGAGACTTTTCACTTACCTGGACGACTGGCTCCTGGTGGCGAGCTCAGTGTCCGTCCTTCAGTCACACATGGAACTACTTCTTCGTACTACACAAGAAGTAGGATTCATAGTCAACTGGGACAAGTCGGAGTTGACTCCTTCCCGCAGACCCGTTTACCTGGGTGCGGAAATAGACATCGTGAACCAACTTGCCCGCCCCAGTCGGGAGAGAGTTCAGACAATTGTCTTACTAGCTCGATCTCTTCGTCTCTTACGTCGAGTTCGGGCAGGCCGATGGCTCCAGTTTTTGGGCCACTTATCGAGCCTGGTAGACGTCCTCAAGGACTGTCGACTTCATATGAGGCCTTTCCAGCTTCATCTACTGAAGTTTTTCAAGCCCAGTGTAGACTCGCTCAAGGTGTGGATTCCTCTATCCGAGGAAATCAAACGCCTGCTTATTCCCTGGTCGAAAGAGTCGTTCCTTCTACAGGGCAAGTCTCTTCGCACGCCCCTTCCGTCAGTCACCATCTCGACGGATGCCTCCCTACAGGGATGGGGCGGCCATTGTGCGGACCAGGTGGTTTCGGGGGACTGGTCACACCTGTGCACCTTACCCCACATCAATGTTTTGGAATTGATGGCAGCCTTCATGTCTCTCCGCCACTTCGAGGACATGATTGTAGGTCGCTCCGTCCTGATCTTGACGGACAACACCACTGTTGCTGCCTACATCAACAGACAAGGCGGGACTCGTTCCTCTACCCTGAACGATCTAACCGCCAAACTTTGGAGGTGGTGTCGGTCTCACCGAGTGATCCCGATCGCCTCCTATGTTCCCGGGCGGGACAATCTGATTGCAGATTTTCTGTCCCGGGGCATGTGTCTCCCCTCCGAGTGGACACTGCATCAAGAGGTCTTCGACTACCTCAGTTCAGTCTCCGCCCCTCTGGAGATAGATCTGTTTGCTACAGCTCTCAATCATCGCCTCCCGAGATACTGCTCTCGAGTGCGAGATCCGGAAGCTTGGGCCCTCGATGCGTTCTCCCTTCAGTGGAAGAACTTCCGGGGTTACGCCTTCCCGCCGGTCTCCTTAATTCCTCAGGTCCTGAGGAAGATTCAGGAGGATCAGGCGTGGGTCCTGCTCATAGCACCTCGCTGGCCGAGGAGACCTTGGTTTCCTCTTCTTCTGTCTCTGCTGGACGGTCGACCTCTCTCCCTTCCCCAGAGAGCAGACCTCATATCTCAGCCCCTATCCGGGATCCTCCACCATCGGCCGACGGCGCTACATTTGACCGCCTGGCCTCTATCGGGGAGGATGCAAGGACTGCAGGACTCTCTGAGAGAGCCTCCCGGTTCATAGTCCAGAGCAGACGAGATTCTACCCGAGCTGTTTACAACTCGAGATTAGAAGCCTTTCATGATTGGTGTGGGGAAAAGGGATTTTCTTCCCGTTCTGCCCCGGTGGGTGCTATTGCGGATTTCCTTATCGCCCTTTTTGATAAGGGCAGGTCCCTCTCTACCATTCGTGGTTACCGGTCAGCTATTGCTGCGGTTCATCTTGGTTTTACTGATGGTTCGGGAGTTTCAAACTCTCCTTTCTTGACTCATTTGCTGAGGTCTTTCTTTTTGAAACGACCAGCAAATCGCCAACTGACTCCTGCGTGGAGCCTTCCTTTGGTTTTAGACGCCTTGGCCAAACCGCCCTTTGAGCCGTTGTCCAAAGCGTCGCTACACCATCTCTCGATTAAGACCGCTTTCCTCATCGCTATTGCTTCCGGGCAGAGAAGAAGCACTATTCAGGCTCTCTCTACTGCGCCCGGGCATATCAGATGGGAAAGGCAAGGTGTACGTCTTGTCCCTCGACCTTCGTTTATTGCTAAGAATCAGACGGATTCTTCGGGCTCAATCGAAGTGTTCTTGAGTCCTCTGTCAGATTTCTCTTCTGTCAAGGAGGATAGGTCTTGGTGCCCTGTTAGGGCTCTCAAATGGTACTTGGATAGGACTAAGGTTTTTCGTAAGGATGATCAGCTCTTTCTCATTTCCCGTCACCCTTTTTCCCCAGCATCACGGGAGACTATTTCCCGTTGGATTGTCGAGGCTATCCAAGCTGCGGGTTCGGAGGCTCTCCTGTCTGAGAATCCTCCACGAGCGCACGATACTAGGAGTGTTTCCACCTCCTGGGCGCTCTTTCAGGGTCTTCCTTTGGAAGACATTTTGAGGGCCGCTTTTTGGCGTTCCCCTACTTCCTTCACATCCTTCTATCTTAAGGATGTTCCTTCGGGTGAGGTTAGATTTGCAACCTCTGGGTTGAGAGCTGCTTCGTCGTCTCTGTCTGCCCTGCGTTAGTTACTCCCGTCCCGGGACATGCCACCCGGGTTTTTATCCGTGCTATTCTAGCAAATAGGTAGATACATCGATTTATTGCTGTAAATCAAGAAAATTATAACTAATTTTGTTATTTACTAGATAAATCTATGTATCTACCTATGTCCCTCCCTCCAGCCCCTCTCCTTGTCTGACATCATGTCCTAGAACTGTCTCTGACTGCTCGGAAGAGGAAGAGTATGGCGGTGGCGCGATTGGATTGGTGGACGGGGAGTACGCGTGCGCGGGCAGGGGCTGCGCGTTCAAGACTTAGTTTTTCTCGAATGACGGCATAGTTTGGGAAACTAGCAAATAGGTAGATACATAGATTTATCTAGTAAATAACAAAATTAGTTATAATTTTCTTGATTTCCGTTTTCCTTTGCTCTTGACAGTCCGCTTTACAATCGCATCCGCTTTAGCCAATCAGTAGTAGATGTGAACAGAGGTTATCATTTTGGTAAGAACCAGAAAGGCGTTAACTCATATCATTTTACATAGAGTTAACGCCCTTCTGCCTCTCACCAGGGCCTTGTTTCATAAAACTTATTATACCTATACAATCAGGCTTGGGAATAACTTAGAATCATAGACCCACTAAATCGTGTAGATGAAACATTAGCATGCACGGATAGGGTAGATAAATAGAATTAGACTCTGTCTCTTTGCCACTTTACGTTTTCCCCAAGAGCAACAGGAATCACAATAATATTGGCCGATATTGTTAGCAAACGTGTATTATCAATTTTGTACCATGTACTATGATTTGATACGCTGAAGAATTCGCAATTCTACGTTTTTATGTTTCACAAACTGGTCACGCTTTGTTATGCAGGTGGATGGCAGACTTTATCCTTGAAACTTTGGAAACTATTTTGTATTGTTATCAAATCTTTTTCAAGAATAGTAATGCACAATTGTACTGCAAAGTGAACATTTGGGAATATTCTATGTTCCATGAAAAATACACCTTTCATGAGGACAATGAGCCAACTTGTCCTCATGAAAGGTGTATTCTCATGTAACATAGATGACGTTAATTTGCTTGTCTGTAAGATGACGTAACAATAGGTTATAAGCCTGACGTTATCTTTCATGATCAAGGGACTCTGTCCCATGTGGCTAAAAAATAAAGACCCTTTCTTCTCTCACTTTGAAAAAACATCGGCTAAGCGTAATACAAAATATCTCGGGACTTGTCCGAAATACTGAACAAATTGTCAATTCAAAGTGGCATTAATCTGTTGGAGCCACTTACCGAGGGTGGGGGTATTTTCTCGATATGAATTCAAATGTGGACGAAAATACCATATTGCTGTTCCTTAGGTCAGTGCAACCAAACACGCAATACTCCCACACATTCTAGTGTCAAATTCTCTTCAATTTACCTTGGTAACCGCACTCATTTTTTCTACTTGTGATGAAGCTGATTCCCCAGGGGATCGCAGATATGGCCAGCAGCGGAATCTGTTGCTTAATAAAGGACAGTCCCGTCACTCGAGTCCCGTCACTCGATTCCCCAAAGCCACCAGGCCTTTGATTTGGCAGTCAACTGCTTAAAGTCTGTACAACCAATCTCGTGATTAGCCTGATCTCGAGTTGGAGGAGACAACTAGTTGTTTCCTGAATTAACTTCCAATTTATAACAAGAATAAGAAAATAGGGGATATTTTTGAAATGGCAGCTTGTCTTTCTCTTCATATTTTCTTTGCTTTAAAGGGTTTTGACCTTCACAAGTAATTGCCTTTAAATGTCGTTCACCTAAAACTTATCAAGAAATAATGTCAATCCTTAAATCTGAAGTTTGAGCCCCTAAAGTTCCCAGATTTACAGAATAAAAATCCTATGACGTACATGTACATACTAAGAATACAACAATATGCTTTTACAATAAGTAAAGAAATATCTTCAGGAAGATTATTTGAAACTTTAAGCAGGATTTTTTTCCATCAACTAACTTTACAAAAATTAAAGCCCCCCCCCCTCTCTTTCTTTGTTTCTATGTGTTTCTTTTGACATTAAAAAAGGTTGAAATTTGGTTTGGCAAATATCAAAATTGTAACGGTTGACAAGGTCAGAGGGATTGCTGTATTTTGTGTTCTGTCCCTTTGGCGATCTGGCACATGCTGCGGTGACATTTGCTTCGGGTTTTGTTTCATCAGAGATATATAGGGTGGTAAGGGTTGCAGTAGGGTTTGTTTTGGGGTTAGGGTTAGGGTGAGGTATAGCGAGGAATGGGCCAAGGAGGAGCAACTGTCGGCCAAGCGTGTGCCTTAGAACACCCCTGCAACCTCTGCAGGAGCAGGGTCCCTTGGAATCCTGTCTTGTTGTCTTTTTCTCTCTACCCCCCTTTCTCCATCTCTTGCCTGGTAGTTGTCATGATGTATCGTTAGAATACATTTAATGGGCAAAATTATGTTGCCATCAATGCTATATACCATGCTAGGACAACTGTTGTAATTGATTTGATCTTATGGGATTCCCAATAAAATCTTTTTGAACTTCAGGGAAGGGTTACAAGTATTGAATCTGTATTTAACTCTTTTCATACGATTAACGGATACAACTTGTCAAATTTACTTATCAAAATTTTCACTTTAAGGACTTGGAAAAGGTTTCCAGATCAAGGGATTACATTAGTTTTTTCCCCCCAGCGATTACTCACCATTTGGGTGGGTGGTTGAACAGTTACTAATTTGTGTGTTGACATTTTACTGATTTGCTTGTTCAAACGAGCCACACGCCTTGGGCTGTAACTCTCAATACCTGTCTAAAAGACCTGTCTCAATATAGTAAAGCCTTATCATGGTACATTAAGACCTCTTTAAGAGAAACAGATGGAAGAGAATGATGTATTAGATGTATTTTCTTATTTTCTCTCTCTCTCTCTTTATTTTCTCATGTAATGAAACGGTTATTGAAATCAAAAGGTTTTTGAAATCAAAAGGTTTTGTCAATCTTTTTTTCGCTTGGGGTAGTATTCTGAAAGCTAATTAGGACAAGTCAGTGGTTATGTCTGCGTATACAGGTAGCTGGCTACATAAGTGTATAGTTTGAGACATCGGCTCGAGGACCAATAATACGTGTTTATTCTGTGCAATTTCAATTTGATTTGACACTTACCATACATTTCTCTACCAAAATAGGTAATAATTTTTAAAATATTGAATCTAAAAATTGATCATATAAGATGCTTATATCATTGGTATCACATATGATCATTATTGTACCATCGGTCTGTATTAAACATACCTTGCTATCAATCTGAAATCAAAGTTCCATTTTTTAAAGATGTCACAGTCATTTAAGATAGAATCTTTCTATATTTGGGCACCCGTTTTTCTGAATTTTAAACTCTTAAATTGTCATAACTCACAAGTCTGAAATACAAAATGGTTTGTACACAATTTAACGATCTAACCCATGTGGTTCTGCAGTGTTATAAATACCATAGTAGAGAAATTCAAACTATTCTCAATGTCTATGGATATGAACAAAGCTGAATCATACCGTTGTGAGTGGAAACCTCATGTCTTACAGCAGTAAATGACTTCCATAGCAATAGACTCATGCTATTACGCAGTAAACTGACTAGAAAGTAATCAATAAATGTTAGCAGGTTGTTTGGTATCTCTTTCAAGCATGTCCTTACTCCAGTTTATACTTGTCATTATCCTCTCTCCCATCTACCAATCAATTTGTTAAACGGCAGGTGGATTTGCGTATATATGCTTGTACTGAACGGTCCCATATTGACCCTTAATTACCACGAGACAAATGTTTCCTAAGCCCTTAAATAGAACACATCCGACATCGGCTCAATCTGGTGACGCAGGACCCCTTTTGTCGCCACTTGCGTTATCAATTTCGCGGGGGTCGCAAATAGTCCGGGAATCGATGCGAACAGGTAATTACATATTTATCGCCTCATTACGCCATGATATGGAGACGAATACTCCGGGCAAGGGCGTTGGTTTGCGCAGAGTTTAAAAATCAATAGTTGGATATGTGAGTTGATATGAGAGGAGTACGTATGCCGGCTTCTTGAATCATGTGGTAGGATGGATGTGTTGTGGAGGGTGGTCTGTTGTACTCGTCATCAGCATGAATGAATGAGCAAAGTCTAGATGACGTTTGCCCTCTTTTGCTCTGTTAAGTTCTGAAGGATGTTTGGGCTGATATGATTCTCTATTTACATTCATTACTACCGATACGCAGAGGTCTTAACTGGCATGAACCATGTACTTTTTTTACTTTAGGCTCTAATTGCACATACATATCTTTAACTTTGTATTTAATAGGATGATGTATGTCCTTTCAATTTATTTGAGACCTTCTCAATATCTGAAATTTGTATAAAATAATTACATTGTCTACAAAAACCATCAGAAATTTGTATAAAATAATTTTCACTTTCTACAAAAGCATCTGAAATTTGTACAAAATAATAACATTTTCCACAAAAGCATTATAAAAGAGAAAAAATGCATCACTCAAACATAAATATTTGTATCCCTGCACTTTCCATCATATATTTTTCATGCAGTTATAGATAGATTTATGCACAGATCAACCACTTTGGGTATTTTACTCACTGTAAATCAGATATATTTCATAATATTTTAACTCAAACATTTATACGTGAAGAAGAAGAAAGAGGTGTTGTGCTTCTTGAATACTATTAAAGCTGGATTTTTATTCATTGGACCTTGTTTTGGAAAATTTTCATAAGAAAACACTACAATATTGTAAATCTGACTGATAGCACAAACTACCAATAGGTCGCAAATGATGATGATGATGATGATGATGATGATGATGATGATGATGATGATGAACAGCATTTATGTAGTGCCATTTATCTGCAGAAACATTCAAAGGTGCCCAGCTCCCTCAGTATGTCACAAATCATTCTATGTCACAAATCATTCACATAGCTTTTAAGTTCTGATTTGAAGGTTTCAAGGTTGGTACAGTTACGAAGTTGGATTGGTAGAGAGTTCCACAGGCATGGAGCAACTCCAGAAAAGGCTCTATCCCGTATGCTTTCAGGCGGGTATTGGGCACTTGGAGAATCAGTCCTGCAGAATGTAATCCTGGCCATAGCTGACGTACACTGATAAGAGCAGATGCATAGCTAGGGGACAGGTTATGGAGAGCCAAAGTAAGCAGCAAAATCTTATAGCACCAACCAATCCACCTACAGAACAAATGGGACAAAGGGCAATTCCTTTGAATAGATTTTATTGATTGCTTCATGTATGAGATGGCATTTCAGTGGGTTTTACTGGAGTAAGTACAAGTTGTATGTATCATGGACAAGCTTGGAATATACACAGAAGAAAATGAAAATAAAGAATTTTGCACCATATTTGATGTTTTAAGCCTCCGGATCATAACTGAAACTACCCCTCTCCCTCTCTTATTTTCTTTTCAGTGCATAGAGACCCCTGTGGTGATAAGCGCTTAATAAGTATTGTTCATTATTATTCATTGTTATTACCCGTAAATGGGGTGATATCTAGAACTTGTCACTTGTCTGATTAAAGGCTTGTTCACATGTGATGTCGTTGTAAACCCCTGAGGTGTGTTTTTTTTTAACCCTTTCGCAACATCACTTCACATTTTGTGGTATGACTCAATAACTTTCGATTCAGAGCTCTAAAAATTATATCAAATGCAAGATTTGAAAGAGCAAAAATCTCTGCACACACTGCGCCTATTTTCGTTGCATCTTTGCGTTTGATGCCAGGAATCTGAAAAAATATTCCTGAAAAAAAAGAATAGGCCTCAAAATCCTTAAGTTGGCAACACACTGAGTGTTTTAAAAATTGTTGTTTTTGTAATCAAAATTAGCAATTTTTTCAACTTTTCAGCAAAGTTCTTAACCATGTATTTTGTTTTCAAAGACTGCATTTTATTAGAACCATGCTACACTAAAAGAAAAAATATCGTTGCCAGTTTGAATAACAAAATGTGACCATTTTGACACTTGAATAATTCCTGTTGTGAAAGGGTTAAAGTGTAAATGAATGGCAGATGAAGATGAAAAAAGTAGTACCATGCAACAAAGATCCTACTTGTCATGCTTGTACTCACTTATCTGTGTGTTAAAAGGTGCTGAAATGTGAAGGGCATTACTCTTATATTATTATGAATAGAAACACAGTGTCATATTCAAACAAGCTTTTATTGTACTATAATTGTCGCTACATTCACATCAGGCCAAGACAGCAAATAGAAGCAAATATTAACTAGATTAACTATTCTCAGAATTCTGTTGGTAATGCTTTAGTTTAGAGAGCAGCTTTTCACTGGAATAGATTTACAGTTTGATTTCCAAATCGTCAAACCTTGGGAAGTGTTAACTTTAAAGATAAATTTGTAAAGGTTTCATGTGTGAGCTACTTTTCAATATGAAATTCTTTTTGGACTCTCCTAGGCTTTTATACCAAACATTCCAACACTTTTTTTTCAGAATTCAGAATAGTATTCTGTTAGTTACTGTATTTTTGATAAAGGTTTATAGTTTTTCAAAGTCAATAGAATAAAGGAAAAATATGGTTTTATGTCATACAAAGGCACAAAAGATAATTATTTGTGACCTCGACTAACAACTTCAATAGAAACAAAAGCTAGATTTGAAGACCAATGTAGCTTGTATATTCAAAAACTTCAGTAGCTTTAACCTAGCATAAATATTATCTGAAGACATTACTGTCAGCCTATTCTTGTAACAGATTAAGCTTGCTGTAAATTAAAGTAAAGATAAACTTTCAAATTTCATCAAAATTTGGTAGCGTAGCAATGTAGAGGCTGATGGGTACCAAAATACAAAGATTTACGTCAGCAAAGCTCAGTGAAGGACTTTTTGTTTGTATTGCCTGTATAGTAAAAAAAAGGAACTCCTAATGGATCTATTAGCCATTACAAACAAGACCATGAGTTGATGAATAAAAGAATAATAATATGGTTATCATCTTGGGAAATCAAGGGATCTGTTGCAGCAATAATAAACAGAAACATTTAGGTTCAAAAGACCTATTCAAGCGATAATGTTTTTCTAGAAAAGTGACACCCTGGACACTGGGGGACAGATTGTCAAAAATTGCAGAATGTGTTATTCAGGGTTCATTTCTTTGTTTCGCTTTGTGCCAAAAGTGTTAAAAATAGCATTTATGCAATAGCTTATTATGTAAAGTATGCTACATGATTTTTTTTTGTGTAGATGGATTAATATTTTTAAAAGGTGTTTGTTTAAAACTTTTCTTGAAGATATGCGTGTTATTTGTAGCTCGTTACAAGACGTCAAACGCATAGACATACACGTCTTGCGTTTGTGGGGCAATGCGCAAGCCAAATCCCTCGTGAGTGTAATATGAATTGAAAGTAACGTCAGTCCACTGCTTTTGTAGTGTCTCCTACGTTTCATTATCGTAGGTGGTTCACTGTTCAGTATTGTCCATGAGTGCAAGTAAGTTCTACAGACTTCAGAATTCCAACAAATGTACATGCAGTTTGTGGGTTTTTTTTTGTATTTTTGGCATCACACCAAGTCAAATCTGTTGCTATTTTAATCACCAAATGTCAGCTAATTACTTTAAAAATTTGAAAAGCTGCATTTCAAACTGAAAGGTATTGGAAAACATGCTACGGGTTACTGTCACAGGCTGACTCGGGTGTCTGTGTAAATTGCCTTAGGAAAGATAAAGTGCTTCAGCAAGTTCTTTTGTTTGAATACAAAGATAATGTCTTCTGTTTTGAATGCTACAAAAGTAAAAATAGATTTGCTATAGCCATCATCTGTTCTAGATACTGCATGGTTCATTTAGTGGACTGACTTGACCTACTTTTAACTGGATAGATTTTCTGTACTGACATTGTATGTATGATAGCATGTCTGCTTCCTCGCAAATATGAAGGAAACAATGGAAGGGTTTGCTTAGTTACTGGGAAAATGTATTATTATCAAGAAAAATTACTATTTCTATTGCCATCCACCCTAGTGTTCCTATATTCACCACGCTTATAGTGTGTAATGTATTCTTGGGCCTACAGTCTCAGTTTTGCTGGAGGGGGGGGGGGAGCTGCCATCTGTTGCCTGAATATCAACTATCCTGTTATTTTATTTTTTCAAGTAAGCAAAGCAAGCAAGAAATATTGTCTAGCTTCTCTTATAATGAACATGTAATTTCTTAATCAAAATGGTTCGATGATGGTGTATTATACCTGACTGCTAAGAATGCATGTGTATGCTTGTAAGTAAGCAGCCAGGGGATGGACGGCTTTAAGTCCTCTCTGAGGGACATGGTAATTAGGATTAATGCCTTACCAAAGGGCACTAGCATATCCACTTGGTTTGGAACCCAGGTCCTCCCTGTTATGAGACCACTGCTCTACCACTGAGCCATCTATATACTAGAATAGATATGAAAATTACAAATAGACCACCTTACTGCCCGAGTAGGAGATGTTGGCTACCGGAGTGAGGTGATGGCTACCTGAAAATCGGTCATTTAAAAAAATTCTCAGGAGGGGAGGAAGGCGGCAACTCCCCCCCCCCTTCGACTCGTTCACCTATGAGTAAAATACACCTATGAATATATTACACAATTAAGAGCAATATTATTCATGAATTTGATGGATGTTTTGTCTCTTCTTGTTTGTCTTTCAGGCTCGAACGATGGAGGTGATCCCATCAGACAAAGAGAAGGGGATCAAAACTCCTGTTTGGGATGAATACCAAGAACTACTGAACAAACACAATGGCTCAAAGGTAATGATATTAGCCTTATTTTGGGTGATTCCACACATGCTCCAGTGACATGGGTTAGGATGTAGGTGTAGGGTTAGGATTTAAAAATGGGTTTTATGTTTGGGTGAGGTATAGTGTTAGGTTTCGTGTTTGGGTTAGTTATACAATGTGTCCCAGAAAAAACGAAACCCGAGATTTATCGATGTTTAACCATATCTTAATCACAATTATGATTAATAAATGACACATATTTGTAAAGCTTGGATCCTCTTCTTTCATTTGAGGCCACTCATATGATACATACTTCACGCATGAGTGAATAAAGACAATATGAAGCAGGGCTACCAAAAAGTCGTTTGGCCAACGATATCTGAATTTCAAAGAGATAATCACATTTCTAGAAAGTTCATTTTCTGCCCTTTCATATGACACCACAATCAGGAAAAATGAGCCAGGGATGACAAAGCTCTGTTGGTGTAAATTGATGCTTTGTTATTTATTAATCATAATTGTGATTAAGATATGATTAAACATCAATAATTCTTGGTTTCGTTTGTTTTCTGCAACACACTGTAGTGTTAGATTTAGTTTAGGCTTAGGTATAGTGTGAGATTTAGTGTTGGAAGTTAGGAATTTGGTGTATGTTACAAATTGACCGTGGAGCAAATTAATGCCACCAGGCCCCCCCCCCCGTTTCATAAAACTTGTTATCAGTAACAAGTTACCATAACAGTTATAAGCTACTGAAATCTTTGCATCTGATTGGCTGAGAGCAACTTTGTCATAGAATTGGGGCAGTTGTTATTGATAACAAGTTTATGAAACAGGACCCTGAGCATGTCGTAAAACTATGTGCTCTCTGTCATCAGAGTAAAGTCTGTTTGTCACTAAATTTCAAATAAGATTACTAGACATGCTCAAAATTTGTGATTTTCCTTTCTTTATAGAAGTTATTCTGCCTGCATTTTTTTGCCTATATTGTGTCTCTTATTGTTTTTCCTTGTTTATATGCAACAGGTGAATATGGGAACAATAGAGAGGTTTGCATTCTATGACACAGCCAAGAAAGCATATGCTGTCATCGCCACAGGGTAAGGATTGTGGGTGGAGGTAGGGAGGGTGTTGGACATTTGAAGTTGTAAGTGTGATATGGAGATTTTCATTCTTTAACTCTTACTGAACTGGGCTATTTTGCTCCATGAAAATACTGGGGGGCCTGGGAGGCCCCCCATTGATCTCGGAAACGCAATGTCCAATGAACTTGAAAATTTGCATGTCGATAGATGAATGAATCTGATGCTGAATCTGATGGTGTGATTAATTTCAATCAATTATGCAATTTTTTTTAATAATTAGCTAATTAATTATTCATAATGCATATTTTATGCATTTTTTTGGATATTTTCATAATTTCAGCCTAAACAAGTAGAAAACTACATGAAAACTGTAATAATGAAGAATAATGTTTCCCAAATGTGAAATAAATCAATTGTTATATATTTGTATGTGTACAGCAGATTTGCATAAACTATTAATATGCAAATTTACTATTTACGATTAGCAATTTTAATGACATGTGCATACTAATTAGCATATAACAACCCCTAGGTATGTCTGATATGGACAAATGTGGTATCAAAACGTGCGCAAGACTGCAGGGAAAAAAGTCATGAAACGAGAGTCCAAAATTGCCAGCGGTCCCCCCAGGGACCCTCCCCCCCCCCCCCCCCAGTCCAGTTAGGGTTAAGGAGGGTGGAATACCTTTTTGTTTCAAGGGGAAGTCCACCCTGCTATTCAGTTGGTTTTAACCAAGGCTGAAAAATGGGAGAAACAGATCAGAAAAAGTGAGAGGAAACGCCTTGTAAAGCTATAAAGAGAGTTAAGAATTTTTAAAGTTGTAATTAGTCAAATGCAAAATGGCAAGTCTGTGAGGAAACTTTCAAGCTCCTTTTATTCATGTAGATGAGTTTTATTCTGAATTGTATATAATATTGCAAAGTATCTCATTTTGAATTTTAATTGGGTTGAGTGAGCTGCTGCATTAACGTAACAGTGGGCATAATGAGACTGTTTGAAATGGTCTAGGATTACGTTTTTGAATGGATCATTTGCCTAGTCTCACATGTCGTGAAATGTAGATGAATGAAGTGCTTGTAAGAAAAATTGGGGTTAATGTTGATGATTTATAGTTCAAGTTGCCTAAAAATGAGACCATAGATTAGTTGATTTCCACCATTAAAGGGGCGATTAAATTAAAAGGTGTAACATTAAAGTGTGAGTGAGCAGCATACGTTGGGGCAGGATTATACTGGATAGAGAGGTGGGTAATTTGCCTAATTCAGCTTCCCAGCTGCATATTTTTTCTACCCATGCCTCAATTAAATTGCGTTATATGGACTGTTTATAGGGTGTGATGACTGAAGTTTACCAGCCTTCTGATGTCAATAAGGGCTTTGTTTTAACCTCCTTTTGTCCTATATTTGGCATTTTCTCTAATGTTCATTTCTGGAAGACAGAACTCTGTGTGTGGAAGTTGCAATTTGAAGTGTTTTAAATCTATCACTGCTTTCTTGTAGTTAGAAAACTTCTGGAGGTTTTGATATCATACATTCACAGATATTGAACTTCATCTTCTCTATGTTGCTCTGACATATGTGTAACGGCACAGTCCGGCGAGGTGGCCGGTGGCCGGTGGCCGCCTACCACCTCGCCTATACGCGTTGCAATTGGCCGGTGGCCGCCTACCACCTCGCCTATACGCGTTGCAATTGGCCGGTGGCCGCCTACCACCTCGCCTATACGCGTTGCAATTGAAGACGACGGAAGGATTACAGCACACAAAAATTGAATGAATTGTGAAGTAGAATTTATTAACAAAACATAATTTAGCCAAATTGAAGAATTAATACAAATCTCTGAGCTGGGCGACCGACAATCGACAAAAAGTTAAAGTTGCATGGCTAAGTATGAAACTGGCAGAGGAAAACAAAATGGCTGGACGCAAACTTGCATTTATCCCAAAGCCCCTTTTCCTTTTATATGCCCCCCAAAATACCGCATGCCAAACCTCCCATGGGTTTTGATTAATCCTCCCTATAATTAATGCATGTTAAATAGGACTTAATTTACCGCGAATTTGGCTTTCCAAGTTGAGTTCTCCGACCTGCCATTGTTCTCCGACCTGCCATTGTTCTCTTCGCACTTGTGCAGCTCTCTCTTCTGCTCTCTCTCTCGTCATTTCACTCTTTCTACATCTTTCGTACCTCACACTCTTCTTGTCGCTCACTTATTTCTTTCACCTGTTCTCTCTCACCGTTTCCCGTCCAAGCAAACAGGAAAACAGCAACCCTGAAATAAATATTTCAAAAAGAAATAATTATTTTCAGCTGGACTGTCTGCAATTTCTAATTCTGTACAAATTATTCATTCCCAACAACCAATCACCATCCTATAATCCTGTACATTAACATTAGTAAATCCCAGACAGCCTCAAACCACCCAGCAACAGCTCTGCCCAGTAATAAACTCCACCATGCTATTATTTATAACCTTACCAAATATCTTTGAGAAATTTCTCAATGTTTGCCTTATCATCCATCCACATACCAGACGCCAGCCTGACCCAGGAACACTATTGGCAACTGAAATGTACTAACATTAGAATGTGGATAGTGCAAGAAGGCAAACAAACTTTCCATCAAAACCAAAACAAATCTTGATTTCTGTACCACTATATATGCTCTTTGACAGTTGCTCTGGATTCCTTTAATTAACGAACCAGGGATAGGGTTATGGTTGCTGTTGGTTTTAGGTATAGTAAGTGTGGTCAACGGTACGTTTAAAGTGATTTGGCAACTTTGTAGAGGCTTGATAAAATCTGAGCTGCCTGGCCTTACATGCTATCAGTGTATGTAATATGGTGTAAAAATGAAGCCCAAGGGGGAAAAAAGCACTTCAAAATCATCATATCCTTCACAAAAGTAAACATATGCAAGTGACCGGAAATGCCAGACTCATTTCCCCCCATAGACTCAGTGTTAGACTAAAGCGTATGGCCATACACTTTCGTAAATGGGAGTATTCAGTCATAGATATCTTAATGATAGCATTATATATTTGAAAACCTTTCTATGCCTGGCTATTTATGTATCCTTCTGAACATCATTATAGTAAGACAGATATCAAAATTCAACAATTTATTAAATCAAGCCTCCACAAAGTTACCAAATCCCTTAAAGTCAAGAATTTGGTTCTTGTAGAGTACTAAAGCAGAGCAATTATCACCTGAGCATTTGTCGTATGACCTTCCCTATCTTGTTCAGTTGTTGAAAATAGAACTGCATGGGTCGAACTTGCATTCAACCCCAAAAAAGTGTGGTATTAGAACTGCTTCTTTTTTCCTTTTATATATCCATATAACATTTTTGAACAGTTGCAGGAGATTTTGCAATCGTACATTGACTCAATTAATTATCAGATATTGTATTTGAGTTACTCTAAGCATGTAGCTTCATGCTCTAGGCAAAGCTTCGGAAGTGGAAACTTCACAAAGTTGTTGACCCCTATAAAAGACTCAGTAAAAGTGGGTTGGGTGGGGATGGGATGGGATTAATCAAAGCAAAAGGAGGTTAATGCAAAATAATACCAGCACAATAAATGGGTTGGTCCACTGGCATTATGAAGTGAACCCTTTGTTGGAGGAACTGGTGAAAGAAAGTAGAAATCTCGAGGTCCCTCTATTAATACTTTGTGGTTTGAGCTCCCAGTGGAGTTCTATAATACCTTGAGGTTTCTTCGATGTGTGTGTCCCAGAGGCAACAGGCCTAAAGGATGAAAGAAAGAAAGATAGGAAGGAAGGAAGAAATGAACCGGAAGATGGACAAGTACTATTTTATTGGTACCCCTGTCCCCGTGTTACCCTCTTCCTAACTATGCTATCTCCGTCTTCTGTCATCATAATGGTATTAATTCATTCCTCCTCGCAAGGTGTTGCCATGTTCTACCATGGATATAATCTTAAACTCCCCCCCCCCCCCCCCCCAAAAAAAAAAGAAGAAAAAAGAAAAGAAAAAAAAGAAAAAAATATATATATATAAATTTTAAAAAAATAAAATAAAATAAAAATAAATAAACAAATAAAATTTTAAAAAATTCTCTAGGTGCTTGGTGCTTAGGACACAGAGTAGATGTAAATCACTGTCATTTATTCTCAGTTTATTACGTCACTTTATTTTCTATGTATATATGCCTTTTTTTCTGATCTCCAAATTACTTATCTGACATAATTGCCATGCTTCCACTATCAAAGGTAGTGCCATAGAGATACAAACTGCCAAAACTGTATATATATATATATATATATATATATTTTCTTAACTCGTTGACTTCTGTATTCTCGCATTCCCATAGGCTTAATACAGGGACCATCTGGTTCTCATAGGCAATGAGTTAAGTATGCATCTATACAAAATATCACAATTCTGTCAACTCTGCAACCTGCAAGAAGTAATAGATAATGCATTTCGTAGACTAAATAGAAAAGAAATATCTAAAATAAATGAGAAATGTATCTGCATCAATTGAGAAGTATGACCAGTCTTATTCAGCTTATAACGGACGGGCGTATAGGCCTGCTTTCTTTGTTGTCATGCCACCTTATTACAGTCAATCAAACAAATAAGTTGGTCAACATTAACCCTTTCTTTGGGATCCTCCATGGAAGATGATGCAGTTACTCCGCAATTTGATTGTAAAATATTTGAGAGAGAGAGAGAGAGAGAGTGACAAAAGGGAAAGAAAAAGTAAAAGTTTTCATAAATCATCATCATACTCGGCAAGTCTTCAGAGAGTTTTTCAGCAGATGATCCGAAACGGGAGCTAGTGAGCGGAAACTGGGGGGAAGAAATAAATTAGAGAACGTGTTGAAAGGAAGGAATAGTTGTAAAATTCTGGCTCTCCTAGTAGTAAATTGTGAAAGTAACAAAAGGTGAACTGACCTGCTTTACTTTTCCCCCATTTTTTATCTTACCAATCTGCACCTGGTTATTTTCCTCAGTAACTGGGATTAAGGAGGGAGGATCTGTTTTATTACGATGAATTAGTATTTCTACCACGCATTTTCTGATATACATGTAGTTCCAATCAAGGCACTATAAATCCTGTTGTGGGTCAGGCTCGACTAGCACATGTGCTATTATCTGGCCCCTTTTACCAACCAATGCTTTTATTCACCAATGCTTTTCTTCATTTATATGTAAATATCATTGTATGTAAAAAAAAAAAAAAAAAAATGTATTGTAATTAAATGTTGTTGGTGGTAATCAATCAATCAATCATCCTTATCTCTTCCTTATCCTTCAAACAATTATTGTCATTAAAAAAAATGGATTACTCGTTGAATTATAGCAGCAATATTAATTTTGAAATGATCTATGCTAACTGTGTACACTCTTTCTTTATAACTACATCTAGTTAATACATTGTACAGTTAACCTTGCATCACTCGAAGTCGCGTAAGTAGAACTTTACCAAAGTCGAATCAATTTTCTTGACCAAACTATGCGAAACCTGTCTATAAAGACCGCTCAAGGGAGACAACAAAAGTGGTCTTTATGAGCAGGTGGTCTTTATGTACAGGTTCCTTTAATACATGTTTCAATGAGAAACACTTTTTCAAGGGAAACAAAAATTGTAGTCTTTCTATACAGGTGGTCACTAAAGCAGGTTTGACTGTATGTGAAACTTCTGTTATTTACATTTCCTAAGTCAACTTTTGCATAAGTCAAACTAATTTTTGTGGTACAAACAGATTCGACTTATGCAACGTTAACTGTATTTGGATCACAATGAAGTTAAAGTTGAAGTTTATTGTCCAAAACACCCTCAAAATAACATAATATCCATACAAAAATATAAACAGATAATATGACAATGGACAAAAGGTATCAGAAAATAGCATAATTGCTAGTCAGGTCTGATACCTGACAGAGCTTACACTGTTTACAATAAGTTCACAGTAATGATGATTGATAACTTGTCTAAATTACACCTACAAACATTTGGAGTATGAAAGAACACATTTCCAACATTTACAATGTAGTATGAACATCGTGAAAAAGGCAAGATACATATTCAAGGTATGTTGGCACACATAATAAATGATTTTAGATTTTTACGAAAAGAATTACTTGAACAATGACAATGAATGAATGAATTAGTAATCACGCTAATAACTCCTTGGAAGTATTTGAAATGAACTAATGCGTAAGTGTAACAAAACTGAGAAAAGTTTTGTATAGACTTTTAGGTGAAAACTTTAACACATTTTCAATACATTAGCCATGGACTTGAAGCAAGAAATTCACAGGAGACGGAACACACCCACATATGACACATTTAGGTGAAAAGTTGAAACTAAGCCATTTGAAGGCTCCTGTCTTATAATTTATTGATCCAAATTGATCAGTCTAGCTCCAATCGTTGTCAGAACGTTGATACCAATTTTATATTCTTAGTAATTTCATAATTAGAAATCATGGTATCATTAATAAACATTACTGCTTTGGTTAGATATTTTTAAAAATTGAAATTGTAAATATGTTTTGATGTAGGTGGGTTTGGCACCTGTCCCCCCAAAAAACAAAGTTATGGAAGTTTTGCAATTGAAAGTACCTGCTTTGTGTATTGCTAATTTGCAGTAACAGTGTTGAGGTAATATATGAGTTTGTTTGTGGTTAAGTAAATGAATTGGGTACTTAATTGTCTCTTGTACAATATATACTTAACAAATTTTTAATTGTGTAAAAGCACAGGTATGGTGCATGGTATATGGCATTGAAAGTGTTGAAAATCAGTAGTGTTTTCATCGTTGTGTCAAGTAAAACGTTCATTTTGAAATCATAAACTATATAATATGCTTTTTCAGCCATTTTGCCATCGATTGATGCATAATTTAACTGACAGGAATGATTTTATCTTTTATGACCGACCAGTGTTGTAGAATAATGGCAGTGATTATCATTTTATTACATGCTGAATGAATATGATTGTGCTATGGTCAGCAGTGTTATTCAATATCCATTTTTGCCCACTCTGTGGTTCCAGCCCCAATGCGATTGTGGTCGGGACACTTGGGGGTGGGGGATCGGGTGGTTGGGCATTGTTTTTTGTGGGAATATTATTTACAATGCCCCACTCTGCCCCCAATGATCAAAGATTTTTTGCTGTGTTTCGTGCGTGGTCGGGATCCCTAGGGGACTTATGGCCACAGCGCGCAGTAGACTGTGTGTAAAGGGCAATTACTCGCTGGGGAAATCTCATTGAAGTGTCGTAAATAATGTTACTCTTTCTCTCACATTACTTCTTTAGTTAAAGGCACCCTCTTAACTTATTTGGGGCTATGACGCAGAATTCATCCAAATGGTTTATGAATGGCTAGTTGTGTTTCTGAGAAAAGCAGAGACAGAGTGAAAAATTTCGCCCCCGAAAATGTAGGTAATGGGGCCGTTCTTGTGTGCGTGCGTTTTGTCAGGTACGCACTTCTGAAAAAAAGAAAAAGAAAAACATCACGATTCTCTCTTTATGCACCTCTTGTCCTTGAAATTTTCCAATTTGTTTTTAACCCATTTGATACTGAGCCTTACATCACATGAGCTGGGTCTGTAGAATATGCATTTCATACAAACATTAATAGACTACAGTGTGTATCCAACAGGTACCAGTAGAGTCATTTTAGGAGACCATAGACCCAGAATTAAGATGGGGATGTTAAACAATATATTTGTTTATGACAATGAAGAAAGATTTAGCCTACCCATGTATAATTGTTGGTATTAAAATTTGTTGTATTCATTCTTCAACAATCTATTTAATGTCTTTGCACACTTTGTGTAAAAGCTGTCAGTGTGTATTACTTTTCGATATGATGTTTATGATGTCATTATACTAAGTATATTGATACCATTTTAAAATAAATCAACAAAGAGGGCAGCATTTGTTGAAAATACATGACACTTTCTTGTTGCAAACTAGTGATAGTGATTAAGGCACTACTTCGTCATTCCAATATCACAATAACTTGATGAATAATGTTATATCGTTTTTGATGTCCTTCCATCTCTATCTATTGTACCTTGCCCAAAACAAAAGTCCTTTGTCGAACGCAAAACTGCAACAAGGAAAATATTAATATTTGAGGAAGATATTCATTTTATGATCATTGAAAAGGATTTGGAACATTTTATGGTCAATGGGAGGATTTAGATCATTTTTTGTTCCCTTCTTAAATATCATTACGAAATAGTAAATAGCATTATGGGTTGAAATTAAATTCTCAATGAGTATAAGAACGTTGCGTAATTGACGTTTCTGACTGGGTGATTACCGGAAAGGTTACAGCCTTTTTTCTCCCCTGGCTTCGCTATAATTTCACTGATGTCCCAATCAAATGGTAGGATTAAAGAGAGATTAGTCTGGTGTGTGCCATGGGATTAGTACGGTAGCCCTCCCAATCCACAATATTCTATTTGACCTTCATCTTTGGATTATCTTTCAAGGTCATATTGGTTGTAATATGATCTGCTTGTGTAAAACATGCTAGTCTGCTTAAAGCAGACCCAACTGGTATTTTAGGATGTGCATTCTGTCCCTAAAGTAGAAGAAATACGGAAATAGTCACACTTTTTTGGAGCAATGTCCATTCACTCCTAGGCATAATAGTTGGGAGGGGAGAGAGCACATTTTGGAAATAGTAGCTTCTGGAGACCATTGCTGTGAATATCACTTTTTTAAATTCATTTTTTCCTTCTATACCTCCCGTTGAACACTCGATATCTACCTCAACTGTATATGAACCCTGCTTGTCTGTTTATTTAGTAGTAGTTTTTGTTGTTTATATATTGCTGTGTGCCAGGTAGAAGGGCATGGATGGTTGCATGGCCATTTGGGCATACATCTCTAGAAGTATATCGTCTGTTTGGAGCCAGAAGGGCGTTAACTCATATAATTTAACACAGAGTTAATGCCCTTCTGGATATGAACAGACGATATGTTTTAAAGTTTTCCAGGCACACTGCCAAATCCAATTCCCTGAAATAAATACAAACACAGAGCAGAAGCACATTCGGAGACAATTTATAGGACGCAATACAAGTACGATTGGGTAAGAAATTAGCAAAGACTTTGAGGAACTTTACCATAAATGGCCCATACCATTTTAAATGCTTAACTACCAAAAGCAACATTTTACTTCAGTACAGTGGAGCTAAAAATGGTCCCTGGTTCAACTGGAATGTGCGTGTGAGTTGGGGGGGGGGGGGGGGGGGCTTACAGTTTTGCTTCCCCATCATTTTCAAGTTCAACCCTAGATCTTCTGTGGTAGCAGTAAAGAGTTTGTTTGTAAACAGTTGTACAGGCTGCAACATCACCCAGACCAACTTGACCCTTGGAAGGGTGAAAACGAGAAGTCGATAAGGAGGATTAATATCCGACCCTGCTCAAACCAATGACGTCATAACCCACATCCATTATCCTCCTTTAGAAGAATGCCTTCCATTTCATTTTCTTCTCTGTTCCTTTTCGTTTTTTCCTTTTCTCTGATTTCTCTTGTTCGCTCTTTGTGCATTTTCCTAAATGTTTACTCTAACCATTGCTGTCAGGAAACGACATTTCTCCCACATTGGGTTCATGATTATATGTGTCAGGTACATTACATTTGAATAGTTTAGACATAGGGGGTTCCCCTCAAACAGAAAGTGATTACAGGTCTAAATTCCATTTAAACCTGAACATGCACAATTCCTCCACAGTTTTTTTCTTTTTAATCCATGTTCTAAAGACTTCGAACAGTCAGTGACCACATCAAAAAATAGGAAGGTTTTTTTGTTGTCAAATGGTTGGCTGTCAGGTTTTGAAAATTCAGAAAGTGATTACAGGTGAATTTCAGATGTTCGGACACAATTCTGAATGCCATCCAGGTCTGGAATCCACTTGAAGATACAGGCACTTCTGTAGCATCACAAGCTCTGTAGAAGTCGCTCAGAGATCTCAGGTACTTCTGTACCGTCCATCTCATATCTGGAAGCCACTTGGAGATCTCAGGGGCTTCAGCATGTACTATTATATGTAAATTTCAGGAGGCAACTCTGAGATCATATATGATTATATATAATTCTGTTGCATCACATGTTTGCAAATCAATCTTGGATTGCAGGTACTTGTAAATGTTCTTCTTTTGCAGGAATGGCTGTTGAGCTTAAATTGTTTGTTGGGTCCCATCTACTCCCCCCCCCCCCATCTCCCAAGATTCACTATGGACTTCTTGAAGATTGTAATTTCTCCTAAAGCCTGGCGCACACTATACGATCCGACTGCGACCCGATTTTCGAACAAATTGCAGTTTGCATTAAATGTGAAATTTAAAAAAAGTGAAATTATCTCATTTGAAGTTCGGAATAATGATACGAATACTAATATCGAAATTTTGGTTAACTGGAATTCTTCTGGTTAGAGTAAAGGCCAAATCGGCTTCAAATCTTAGTCGATCGCAAGATTGGTATGACGTCACTACGATTTGGAATTGAATTCGCTTTTATTCCTACACGGGGGCTCGCAGTAGCCCGGAATTTCGATTTTAGTATTCATACTACTATTCAGAACTTTGATCACAAAGATTTTACATGTTTGAAGGTTCATATCCAATGTTGTAACAACTTTTCCCAAAATCGCATCGTAGTCAGATCGTGCAGTGTGCGCCGGGCTTAAGATATACTGGAAGGCTGTGCTGCATGGATAGGTTTCAACAATAGCTACGTTCATACAGTATTTGGGGTTTCGAAACTTTAAGTTAACGAAAAAATATCTCACTAACTACGACAAGGGTTCACACGGGCCCAAAACAATTAGGCTTGTTGAAATTGCAATGAGCGTCGTTGTTGAGATTGCAAGTCGAGTGACCATAGGTTAACATAAAAAGAGAGATCGTTGAGATTGCAAGTCGAGCAATCATAGGTTAACATAAAAAGAGAGGTCATCGTTAACAACGAGTTTACTAAACTTAAAGTTTATTCTGTCAACACGGTCCATAACTACGAGGGAGGACGCTCGCTGCTTGTGGTTTCAGCATTAACTTCAAGCTTGCTTGTTGCTTTGGAACTACCTTAGGGCAGGACTCCAAATACATTGGAGATAGCATATTGTTATAGGTCCTCATGAAATAAAGGATCCTACTGAGTAATACATTTTGAAAAAGTGACATTTGAGTCATTTTTGTGTGTTGGAGCGAATGTGGGAGTTGTCCACAGCTACATCACAGTGACATTACCTATTCGGCCAATTTGAAATTCCCATATGTATAGTGATTACAACTTTCAAAAATTCAGAACTTTCTTATTGCTTGTCCGATTTCGTTCAAACTTTCATCAATCTGCTTCTCTGATTTTTCCTCTTTCTTTCAAAGCAACTTGCTATTAAGGTTGGATTTCCCTTTAAGCTCCCTCCGTGTGAACCTGACTATTGTTTGGTGATGGTTGACATATCAATTTTGAATCTGCTTTATTTGCCCTTCGACCTTCATTGTCTCTTTCAAGCATTTAGCTGGGTGTAAACAGTGACACAAAGAGATGGCCCATGATTGCTAGTGGCCCTGATCGGTGACTTTCCTTTTTGAGAAAAGTTCCCCTCTAAACTTTGGAAATCAAGTGAGGACATTAAGCCACCCTAGACGTTATGCCTCCTTTTGCTAATTATTGTAGAAGATTAGATATTACACCCAAAACAACAATACAGGGTGTGAAACTGCTGTAGGGTTGTCGTGTCAATATCTGACTGAGCTAATGGGTTGATTGTCATTTATTGCCTGCTACTTGTCAAGTTGTTGTCCTGATTATTGTGAACTTTGTAAAGAGCAATAGATAATAAGTACTCTCCATATCATTACATGTATGCCGCAGGCACTGACGCATCAGGGTGGATCAGAACGCACTTCTTCGGGATTATCCCATAAATTCTTTCTTATATGCATGTCTTGTGACTCTTGTCTCACTGACATGTTTTAAATTTTTCATGCATCACGAAGCCTTGTTCTTATGAGAGATGTATTTCCTTAAAGATGTCTGGAAGCAATTGGGAAAGGTTGATCATGTCTAAATAATGATTGGTGTATACTGTGAGGTTTTGAAATCATCAAAATGATAAGAAATCAACCCAAAGATGTGGCATGAATGTTCAGCCCCGAACACTTTTTGCATCATATTATGAATATAAGGGCATTTGAACAGAAATCCTTTTCAGGGGGACATTTCTTCAACGATGTTCTTCCAAACTGATGCAAAAAGGATGAGAAAGCTCACAAATTATTTTTCACCTTTCCTTTATTTGTCCACGAGTATGCAGATGGGCATTCTGATGTTTTAACATATCCTGCAGTAATTTGGACATGAACTTGCGCTTGAAGTAGTGTAATTGTTCATAAAGGTTTCATAAATTGCCTGCAAAACATTGTTTCAGGCACAAAGGGAAAATCTATCCTGATTACAAGTTGGTTTTTAAAAGAAGCAGAAAAATTAAAGAAACGAATCAGTGAAGGTTTGAGAAAAAAATCTGTTAAAAAAATAAGAAAGTCATGAAGTTTGGAAGTTGTAATCAATCGAAATATTGGCAACTCAGTGATGTATCTTGCGAGCTCCTCTCCCATTTGCCCTGTATCAAAAAAATCATTTATTTCCATTTCCTCTAAAGAAAATATTCAAACATGCATGCACCCGAGATATAATCATTTCTCATATGTTTTTACACAAAACCGCTATGAAACAAATCTATTCCTTCGTCAGAAAGAAAAGGAAAGTTTATGAAATTTTCTGTACTGGGCAAATGGTTGAGGAGCTTGTAAGATACTTCACTGAGTTGCCAATTTGTATTTGATTGATAACAACTTCAAAAATTCGTAAGTTTCTCATTTCTTATCGGATATTGCTCAAACTTTTTCTGTTTCTCTCATTTTTCTGCTTTTATTAAAATTAACTAAATACCAGGGTGGAATATCCCTTTAATAGGAGAATTTCAATTACAAGGAAATACAGTGTTGTCTCCTCTTTATATGTTACCAGCTTTTGCCGGAAGTTACTAGAGCTCATTACCAGAGCTTTAGTTTTGCTCAAGTTGAGAACTACTCACTTTTTTGAATGCCATTAAGAAGTGAAACAAGCAATAAAACTTACATTTTAAAACTTTGTGGTATTGCGGTTTGAGAGTGGAACAAGCTAGTACAGGTAACTTTCCTGAAAGCTACATCAACGTCACAGACCCCGTTCTCATTATGAGATTGGAAAGTGGATCGCGCTGTCATGGGGCGCGCCAGGGAGGTCC
This sequence comes from Heliocidaris erythrogramma, assembly GCA_025617745.1. Classification (NCBI taxonomy): domain Eukaryota; kingdom Metazoa; phylum Echinodermata; class Echinoidea; order Camarodonta; family Echinometridae; genus Heliocidaris; species Heliocidaris erythrogramma. Next base: position 30,279,017 of record CM046868.1, read on the forward strand.
ACTGGCACACCGGATTGGGATCGCCGTGGAGCGTCCCGAAATGACAACGTCGCCGCGTTCTCACCTTACGGTGGCGTGATCTAGCGCGCACTAGAGCACGCTACACCTTGTAATGAGAACGGGGTCTCTGTGCATGACTTTCAGGATATGTAATGAACCGGTATCAAATATGTCAGGTTGTAAGAATGGGTGTATTCCATGACATTGGTCTGTTTAAGGTTAAACCTGTCTCCCCATGACATTAGTAGGTCACCGGCTTTCTTCATCAAATCCTACTCATGCTGCTTATCGTTATCGATGACGTGGGTTTTGGCATGCAGTTCATTGTTAACGTGAAGTGTTGTTGTACGTGGCAGGCACTAAACGTTCTCCAGTGGGAAAGCAACTGACATTGTGTTTGTAAAACTTAGGAAAATAAGAGGATTGGTTGAAAAGGAATAATCGTGATGAAAAAAATTGTTATTGGGTTTTATTGTAGCACCATAAAATATGCATGGTAATATATTATGCACCACTTGCTCAACTTTGAATTTTGTATTGCTACTCTCTTTTTGTGTGCCTAGCTGCCTCTCACCTGCTCCTTTCATTTTGTCTCTTGTTGTACCTATACTCTTTCTCTGCCTTCTCTCTCCCCCCTTTTCTATGTGGTCTAGTGGATAAGTCACCAGACTGTGAATCACATGTACAGGGTTCAGGATTCAAATCCCTGTCACAGCACTAACTTTGGCTAGGCATTGATGTACATTTGCCACACTCGACCCAGGTGAGGAAAATGGGTACCGGGCAGGAATTAATGACTTCGCTTGCTAAGTGCTGTAATATCAGCAATGCTAAAGCCAGGGTAATAATTGTGGAGCGTCAGGAGTGTCAACTCTGATGGACATGAGCGCTATAGAAGAACCCACTTTTATTATTAGTAGTAGTAATAGTAGGTAGTAGTAGTAGTAGTAGTATTAGAATTAGTATTAGTATTAGTAGTAGTAGTAGTATTAGTAGTATTATTAGTAGTATTATTAGTATTAGTATTATTTTTATTTTTATTTTTATTTTTTTAATTTTTATATTTATTATTATTATTATAAGTAGTAGTAGTATTATCCTCTTTGCCTCTCTTTCTTTCTCTAGATTATCATCTTCCCTATTCTTCTCTCTCACCCTCCCCTTTTCCCATTTCCTTGGTGTCCATCTTATTCCCTCTTTCTTTCTGTCTCCCACTCTACATCTTTCTCATTCTTCTCTTCCTCCACCTCATTCTTTCTTCCTTCCACCCAAATCCTCCTGTTTCTCTTCCATCTCTACCCCCTCGCATCTTTCTCTTTCTCCCCTGCCCTCCTCTCTCTCTCTCTCTCTCTCTCCCTCTCTTTCTCTCTCTCTCTCTCTCTCCCTTTCTCTCTCTCTCTCTCTCCCTTTCTCTCTCTCTCTCTCCCTCTCTCCTTTCCCCATTTTTAATCCCACTTGCCATATTCTTCCTCTCCATCTACTTCATATCCTCTTCAGTCTTTACTTTCATAAATGTTGAGATCATTTCTGTGAAACTTCTGTTTAGCACCTTCCACTTGTTGCTGTAGCCATATTTAGCTTTCACTGGACATGTTGCGTTTCCTTTTTTGGTATATTTCATTACTTCGGGAAGTTCTTTTGGATGACTTTTCTGCGAAACGGGTTTCATAAACCTTGAGTGTTTCTGCAAAGAATTGTCATTAAAACTCCATTTATACACTGATGCTCTTTTAGATATAGAGTGTAATATAAATTTATACAAGCTGGTCAGAATCGTGCTAGTAGCACCGTGAAATGAGCTTCATTATGGCTCATTCTTACTCTATTGGTTAAAAAGAAAACATAATAAATGAGGTCAAATTGAATGTCAGTTCTATGTAATTCTCAGAAATTAACTCTTATCGTGTGAAGGAGCATCATTTTTCTCCAATCTCTCTCTCTCTCTCACTCTCTCTTCCTCTCTCTCTTATAGCTAGTTTTCTTTCAAGTTGTAGTGAATTTACACAAGTAAGACAGCTGGGGAGAATAAATCACCTGATACTTTGCTTTACATGTATATCTGAGAGCAAGCATTCTACTCTGGTGCAATTGATTGATTTCAACTTTGAAAACCTTTATCCTTTATCAGATTTTCCTCAAAACTTTCCTCTGTTTCTGTAAGTTTAATGCCGCATTATTTTAAGCCAACTTGATGCCAAAAATTTAAGAATTAAAAAGTTAGAAAATTAATTCCTAGTTACTTGTCTGGATTTTTGTTTTAATGCGGAGGAGGGGATACTATGTTATTTGATATTTTTCCTGTAAGTAAGTGTTCCATTTTTCATCATTTGTCTGTTTAGAGCGAGAAGGACTGTAAACCTGTGTGTTCAGTGATACAAGTTAGCACCCTTTTAGCGCTCATCAGCAGACAATACTAAAGATAATTGACTTGTTGCGTTCCCTCTGGTCACAAATGCCCAGTGATATCAATTCTGAAATGAAAATGATGATATTGTAACAACATTGACCTTCAATATGTCCAGTTTGCGCAGGATTTATCCGGCTCTATTGACCCAAAATTGACTGCATGAATCATAACCCCCAAATCACATGCTTAGGAAGTTATCGAAAATTGAGGATTTTTGGAACAAAAGAGGGATGACTTTTCCTATTCTTTGTCCAAACTTGTGGTTTTCCTTGTCAGCTGTGACCATTTATTATTCTAACCCATTATGTCTATTGTATGGACCTTCAGGTGTGGAGGAATGTAAAGTAAACACTTTATCATCCTGTCTATTTAACTGTGACTCATCAATGACAGAACGGGACTATCCTAAAGTTCGCCATTGTCTACGGAAATATGGTTTGGCGTTGGACAAAGAAGGGGTTTCCTCAAAATTATTATTAAAAAAAAAATGAGTAATGACATAACTAACCCAACATGAAGTAATCTAATGTGTGATGGGTGGTCGTTTGGAGGGGCCACACTGCAGTTTCACCGGGAGGTTATAGAATATTGTGTGATATATCAAACTCTAAATATATTCTGAAAGTAGTTCTATTCAAAGAATATTGACATATGATGGACATTTTCTTTCCCTTTCTAGAATTAATTGTACCTGCATAGAACACCTTTTTTGCAAATATATATCAGATACTTTAACAGCTTTAATGTTGATTTTTATTTTTAAAAATATTAAGTTCAATTCAAATATCCTTTATATGTAGTCACCTTCTTTTCCTTGTTCAAAAGAGAGCATACTTTCAATGAGTAGTATAACAAATGTGTCTGTCCATATATTTAGTTTATGACATTATATAGAATAGTATGCAAGGTCTATGATCCATTGAATTAGAACAGGATTCGGTAGCTATAAAAGTAATTGTGGAGATTGGGGGATACTACCATGATAACTTTTATGATTTTAATGGTCTGTTTATTATTAGGTCTATCGCACGTATATTCTTGATTCTATTTTGGTGATAATTCTGTGTGTACATGTATGCAGTAAAATATGTATCATCAGTTAATGATAGATAAGGGTTTGTTTGACATGAATTCTGTCAATCGGAAATAATTGTTGAAGTTTCGACAGACATGATTTTCATCAATGGTTGACATCTTTACATCTCATTTACCCGTCTTTATGTTCCATTATATTCATCTATTCATGGTGTGCAAGCATTTTTTTACCCTTTATTATTGAGGGGGTGGGGGTGTCTGCAAATTCATTTAACTAGTTAATATTTTACAGAAATCATGAGTGGCTGTTTTACTATTCTCTCATTTCAATGAGCATTATAGTGTATCTGACTCAAAATGACCTTTGTGCTAGAGCCAGAAGGGCATTAACTCATCCCATTATATAGAGTTAATGCCCTTATAGCTCTGATGGGGGATTCCCTTGAATTGTTGGATATGTCTTTTGGGAGTTTTCTTCTTCCTTTTTTGTTGTTGTCCAAAGTAAGAGGTATGGTGAAAGTCATCTTCAGTCGCGATTTGAAGCTGTGTATTTAGAAATTGATTGCCAAAGTTGGCACACACCACTTTATTTATGGGCTATTCCACAGCAAAGGAGCAGAGAGTAATGATATTTTGACATTAACAGATGAAGAAACAAAAAAAGGGAAAATACATTCAGAAATGCCACAGTCTTGACCCGATTAATGGTAATTGATGCAGGACAGATAACAGAAAAATTCTCCTTGATATCCTGAAACCATCAGTAAGCCTACCTGATGCAATAATATGGCTCTGTTATATATGTAATCTCTTAATCCAAAAGGTTAGAAACTTGCAATCCTCTCTCCCTCTCTGACCGCAGCAGGGTCCTTGCGTTGCCAATTGGATTTATGCGGGGAACCATAGTGATTAGCAATAGCGATACAAACATTTGGTTGGCAGATTTCATATTTTGAAATGGCATGATGAAAACGTAGGTGTGATGGAAAACTTTTGGACTTTGATTGTCGCGTGTCAAGTTGACTATCGCTACTTAACTCTGTGGTATTATTGCAAGTTTGTTTATGTTAAAGTTACAGTTAGTATCCATTTATAGCTTTATACACATAAAATTTAATGTAAAGTCCTGTCCGGATCTCCTTATCCGTCATTACAGTAAATTACAATTAAGAACTGTTTTCTATAGAGTGCAGTTTCTCCTTAATGTTCATGTTGTATTGTAATGTACCATTTAGTTTATTTATATAGAAATTGCATATGTATGACAATATCGTTGTTGAGAGCCAGAAGGGCGTTAACTCTGTGTTGAAGTATATGAGTTAACGTCCTTCTGGCTCGTAGCAGGCAAATTCTTGTTGTTTATAAACTTTGTTATTCCTGTCTAACACTTATTAGTCCATTTTATGCCTCATTTTTTTTTTAAATTCCTCTCAATTTTCTGTCCCACTTTATATTTTTCTTTTTCTTCCATTGTATCTTCCTCATATCTGTTCTTCTCTCTCCATCTCACTTTCTCTCTTGTGCACTCTCTCTCTCTCTCTCTCTTTGTTTCTATGTATATCTATCATTTTCTTTGTCCCACTTTTCTTCTCTCCACCCCTCCCCTCCCCCTACCCCTCTCTGTCTCTCTGTCTGTCTCTCTCTCAGTCTCAGTCTCAGTCTCTTTCTATTTTACTGTCTACAGCTTTTCTGCTCTGTGTGCTTATCAACAAAACATTTAGGTTAGGCCTTCTTTGATTTGTAATGGGGTTATCGCAGTTAGATGACTTTTGGATGGAGTCAAACCCAAAGCCAATGTCACGATTGAGATCACAGTACAAAGGCCTGCCTTGAATTGCCTATCATAGCCTCGGGGAGGAAGGGGGAGTTAATGGGACTTGACCCTTGACCTGACTAACCTTGTATGACCCTGCTGTAGTGTGCAAGTTATTGTTTGTAATTACAGGAGTAAGTGACATATCACAACATGCCTTTGGGGTGTACATAAAGGAAGCTCATATTGCTTTCGAGATTAGTCTACTCCAAGAACCCGTTTGGGGCGATTCCGTGCAGAGCGTCCCGTACGATGTATGACATTTATCGATACATTTCAACTGTAAATGAAAAAATCTCTTGACATGACCATGACAATAGTTGTTGATACCAGAAAGAACCATTGTTTCACATTTGGTCTTATTAAGATATTCTTAGGTTTTTTTGAAGAAATGTCTGGAAAAATGACATATGTCGTACGGGACACGTTGCAGGGAATTGTCCTTTTCTTTGTCAAGGGGTTTTTATATCCAGGGAGAAAAATAAGTTTGAGCAAATTGAATATTCTTTATGTACTCTACACCTGAAATTGTTTCCATGTGTTTTCAGTTGATTTTTTTACTCCTTTATTTATTTTTCATCAACTTTCCTACAATTTTTACAAACCCCTTTTTAGTATATGCAATGGGCAGGTTACAGAGCCCCCCCCCAAAAAAAAACCCTCTAAAGTCGGCCTCTACCAGTTACTCTCGTTGTTATTTTTAGTATTTAATTACTATCATGGCAGTTGCCACGTACTGCAGCTCATTTCATTACAAAATGGGTTCTGATATCGAAACTACACAGACTATACCGCAGTGATGAAACCCTTTGGAGAGCGATTAGACAGTTTAAAGAAGAGGTTCTGTCCTAAGGAGAGGTTGAATGGAGGCACTTGTAGAAAAATCTTGTAATGAGGGAGAAAGTAGAGATCAAAGACCTCAGGGAAAAGTTTCCTCCCGTTCCGCTGAAAAGCGGGACATGCTCCTTCGTGACAGGCACAGGAGGGGGTGTGATTTGGAGGGTTGAAAGTTTGGGCCGACTGGTGTTTCAACGGCAGTGTCGCCATCAAATCTAAACCATCTTGACGACTCCTCCCCGAAAGGGGAACACAATCCCTTACTCACATCTCACGCACCCAACACCATAATGGCACTTTGTTTGATGGAGCAGCAAGTGGGCCACCCTACCCCTCCGCCCCAGATACAAGTATCACTTGTTGGCTGCTGACATCCTAGATGATGAAATCTAATTAGATTAGTTGGTAGAAGTAAGGGATATTTAAGTGTATTATTCACCTCAAGTTTTCACAGATGAGGTAATGTTTTCGTTGGGCTACCGGTAGCAAAAGCAGACGGTGGGAAAGAACTTGGCCTTTTAAGAGGATGTACAATGGGTTGATTGATGTGGAGTAAAAGGTTGCTTTCATTATAAAGTAGAATTGAAACTATTGTGAAGATTAAAATGATTGTTCACGAATCACGATCACAGCGTCTCCATTTATCAAGTCCAGTTCTTCTCCTTGGTCAGTAACCTTGTCATGATCTTACACCAACACTCACAGAGCCAAGTTGAGTTAGAGGGTAGAGCATTGTGGTGTATTGTGGTTCATTCATTTAACTCTCAATACAAAACTCGAGAGTCTGTTCCTCATGCTTATTCTTAAATATTTGATAATTGTCGTTATTATATTATTAGAGGAGGAGGCATCATTTTAAGTTTCTTGTATGGATTCAAGCGCTCTGAGTAGTTTGTAACTAGATATAGCGCTATATAAGAAATTACTTATTATTATTATTATTATTATTATTATTTAGGATTAAAAGCATTGTGCAGTCATGCAAATTTTCAATTAAATTTGAATTTCAATGTTATCATACCCTTAAAAAAAAAAAAAATGAAATGGACATGACTATATTTTCATTAAAAACACTCAAGTTATTTTAGTTGTGCTTTGAAACTGTTAAGGGAGAGCTCAAAGGATGTTGTAAATTCTAAATAATCTATGCATGGAATAAGAATTACAGAGAGTTGGGCCTCTAAAGTACATCAATAGCAGATTCTTCCATTTTGGGAACATTACATCTTCAACAAAAAAAAAGTTTTATGAGAGCCAGAAAAATAGATAATGGCTCTGTAAACTGACCTTGTCCTATCTGGAAATTTCCTTTTCTCTCACCTATACAGGGAGACGGCAATCTACGGCAACATCATCTTGACCAAGGGTAACACCTTCGTCTAGGGGGCAAGCAATTTACCCCGCCCGAAAACCAGGCCCCCCTCTCTCTCCTCCTTCCTCCAGCCCCCTACAGGGTTCTCAAGGACACCAATCTCCAGGGGCGACAGACGAGGCACCAATCATGCAGTTTTCCGTACCAAGTGGGTCCTTAGGAGTTGGCAGCTTTTTTTTTCAGTACAGTGCAGGTGTAGCGTATGTATACGTATTAATAGAAGGGATTAAATAATTGAATCCTCCATTAATACCTCTGTAATAAGTAACGACAGCCAGTGGAGGGCTGGGCGAGCCGGGCAATGAAATATCGGTGAAGGGAAGCGGAGTAGCCGTGAGAAAAAAAAGCGGTGTAGGACCAGATTTTTGTAAACAAAGATGGATGTACAGGGGAATAGTGTATAGAATGTATCTGAAGGCATTGGAATACTGCCATGTTTGAAAACTTGCCCATTGAAATTATTCTTGATTTCTGGTAAAGATAAAAAATAAAATTTCAATAGAATTCAATGACACTATCATGACATATTTACATGTGTAAATAAATAGCATCTGCCAAATAGTTCTACAAGAAAGCGTTTTGTTGTTGAGTAATAAACAAGGTAAGCAAGGCATTCCATAAAAATATGCTCAGGTCGGTGTTGTCCCATGTGCACATATCTGTGCTTTCAATTTCCAGGTTATGCAGTTTTCACCAATTTCACTGTATTGTTTATATACCTTTGGCTGGCCGGAAATTTGCAACGGCATAGAATTATTACACAATAGCACATGATGTTTTGATACGTAATATCGAAATGAAGTTTCACCGTAACTAATCAACTTTGGCTTTTAACACATCATTGTTGAGCATCTTTTACATGTATACTTGTAAGCGCTTAGAGAGCGGAAGACAACATCGATAAGAGAAGGCCATGTGAAATAACACATCCCTAATCATCTCACTTAAGTCATTGTTAATATGTAATCATCTCGTGTTAAATAAAAACAATTATCAATCATTCGAAGAATTTCAATCAATTTCTGATAATTCCAGCGTAAGATACTTGTACGGGAGTACTTGAGATACAGCGTGGGAGACCATGTGGACATATAGAAATTCCACATGTAAGATCACATGTGCATTCTCTTCACTTTACAATTGGCTTTATAACTGTTACACAATTTAATTAACCCTTGTTTTACAAAACAACAAACATTCTAATGAGTTTTAGAGAATATCAAGTAGGCATTTTTGCTATAAATTATTTGTAGAGAGATGCTTAGGAGACATCTTGAGTGATCGTATTCGTATTGCTCTTCACTTTACAAGTATCGTTATGTATGATATCCTTGTTTGGACACAAAACCACACGTCCAATAGCTCGTCAAAATTTTCTCAACGATTAATATACATATCTGCCCCTATGGACGCTTTGTTAACTAGAAGATGTATCTTATGAATGCTATAAAGATGAGTTATTCATTCAAATTGAAGTTGTTCATGAGCATGCCATCCCGAGATGTTTTCTTGTAAATTTGATGTATGCAAAGTTTTCTAACAAGAGTCAAAAGTACTTCAAGAATTTGCAACTATCACACTTGATATCATATCATGTAACTGCCAGTGCTTTACCTAGATTTATTAGAGTTCTAAATTATGTGCAGCAGTCTGTTTGCATGGTGATAGATACTTGGAGGGCCTTTTCAATATTTATTACTACTTTTTAAAAGGATATTGTCTCTATCGGTACTTATTGGAAATCTTGATAGGAAAATAATGATGGACGGAATTAGAGTTCAGATGTTATCGTGCATTAGGTACAATGATCAGTGCATATATAATATTCCTTTGTATCTTATTATTCTTAAATCTATTTTTGTAATACTGGTATATCTTTAATCGGATGAATTAAAAAATTATAATTGAAAATCTAATTTAAAGTGATCTTAACTGCTTCATTTGTTAATTAATGCTTTGAATGGATAGAGGTGGATATATTGAAGTGAGGAATGTATAGTTGTGGATCAGAATTGTTTTGAACTTGGACTATTAAATTCCATTTTTTTTTCAGCTTTTTATTTTGGAAATTTAGTTTAATTTAAAACATGTAAATGAAAAACTAATCTTAAGTGATCTGAACTGCCACATTTGTGAATCTCAATGTAATGAATGCATAGAGGTAGGGATAATGTAATTCAGAACAAATTGTCGTAGATCAGATTTGTTTAGAGAGCAGAGTAATATGCGTGGGTGGACATTACTGGAAGAGAACAGGAACACTTTTTGTGTAACCAGGGCACTCTGGGGTCACTGTCCTGCTTCTTAGTGAAAACAGAGTAGGTTACAACCAGAACAAGTTAGTAGAATGTATCAGTTTATCTTTTTTAAAGATGTAATTTCTCCATCCTGTTTTAGTTATTTAGTGCAAAATTGACAATTACAGAAGCAACGATGAACCAACAGACAAAAACTCAAATAATAGTATGTATCATTGCAAGTTTATTAATATAACTTAACCTGAACCCAAGGCCTATTGATATCTCAGATCTTATACCTCCACCATCTTGTCCAGCTCAGCTGGGTATGGCTGAGCACACCTCAAAAGTTATCATCTAGGTATTACCCAGTAAACCAAACACCGATCCCTGGGAGTTGGACAACCGCAGGCAGGCCCCATTATTATGCCATCCGTTGGCGCATTAGTCCCTGGCTCCACTCTGGTGTCTGACTTATGTAGGTCATCGACTCTCTTCGTCCAACAAGATGGTCTTGGACATGAGAGATGTGCTTTGGTCTAAGATTTACCACCCCCCCCCCCTCCTTAGTACAACTCCCCACTCCTTTTAAATGGTTTAAACTTGAAGAAAGTTACTGTTTTGTTTTTATCTGCTATAATTGTATCCCCCGGAGGATACTTTGGATTCAGCAGCTTTACGCCGCCGCCGCCGCCATCGCCGCCTCCGCGTCACATTCATATGTGCACTCTAACGGCCACATTCCTTGACAGATTTCTTTCAAACTTTGTATGGAGGTGTATCTTGGTATAATCTAGACACCTATAATTTCTGGTGATGCTGCCCCCAGTGTTCCATCTTTTATAGGGTCAAAGGTCATATTTTTGTGTGCGCTCTGAGGTCACATTTCTTGACAGATTTCTTTCAAATTTTCTATAGAGATGCATTATACTCAAATCTACACACATTGTTTTGGTGATGCAGCTCCTAGTGTTGAAAGTAGTCCGTGCCACTGGCGGCAATCTCTACGCCATCCTTTTGTTTGAGGGAGGGGAGGTTCTTTATCCCTCCTTCGAATTGCTGCCAGTGCCGGGGATACATTTGCATTGCGTGGCAATGGACATTTCTAGTTTGTTTGGGAGACATACTGTAGATAAGAAAGAGAAAGGAGAAATTTTCAACAATTTACAAAAGCTTTAACATGAAAAGAAGAAATAGAAATGACAGGAAAATAAGAGGTTGATAGTTTGCAGAGAGAAGAATCAGAATAGCCTATAGGTTAACTTGGACCCCGTTCTCATGACAAGGGATAGAGCGCTCTAGCGCGCGCTAGATTGTGCCACCTCTGAGGTGAGAACGAGGCGACGTCGTTCGGCGTACTCCATGTCGATCCAAAACCGACCACCTCTGGGGGGTGGTCCACGAGAGATAGCGTGATCTAAAGCGTGCCTATTCGCAGTTTATTTGTGCAGAACCCGGCTGTTTCAGCGGCATGCCAGTGGACCTCCCTGGCGTGCCCCACGATGGAGCAATACGCTGTCCAATATCATAATGAGAATGGGGTCCTAGAGAGAATGAGGGCATTTACCCTTCAGAAACCAGAGCAGTAGAGACTTCATATCTTGGTTGTCTGACCCCACCCACAACAAACCAGTTGTGAGTATTGATCCAGGTAAATCTTCCTGATCTGGTTGCGGTCTTGAGCAGTCTGGGCTATCTTTTATCCAAAGAAATCCAGTCCTCTTTGTAGTTATGTCCTGCGAAGCGTTGACCTGCAGAAAATTAGAACATGATCAACCCAGAGAATTTTGTAAAGATGTAGGAGCAAAGTTTTTTTCAATATTGGAAATTTGATGATTCCTGCAGGTGTGATTCCGATTCACAGCACAAATGTTCCTTGAGTAGGCATTTCATCTACATTACCGGCCTTTACCCAGGATTGAGTGCTGCAGAGTAGAAAACTTCTAGCTAGGCATTTCATCTGAGTTACCATCCTGTACCCAGGACAGATTGTGATACCTAGTTGGCTGAGAGAAAGCCATTTCTAATGAGTGCCACTGCTTTGCTTACATGTTGTGTAAAGCAATGTGAGAAATGCACCCTGAGGAGTGGAGATGGTGCACAGAAGCCTTACATTGTTTGTAGTGCCATTTGTAAGTAACTGTAATTATATAAAGGACTGAAGAAGATTTTAATGAGAATCTCATCTTTAAATCTATGTCCACCATAGGCATGTAAAAAAAAAGGGTAGGCCTACAATGCCAAATGGCATTCAGAATTCACAGTAGCGATAAGGATATTAAAAGGTCTATTTGAGGGATTTAGAGTGTCATTCAGGATTTAACTTTTAGTATAATCTGTTTCACCATTTTCCTAGCTTTTCTGCAAAGTCGTGGGAGCTGAGGAGACACTGCATGAGGCTCTGTATTTTCATTTGGAGTCGATTAATCCTTAGGCATGGGTACCTGCAGAACCGCTAACCAGGTTCAATTACCCCTGTACCACCTCTCCGGTCTCTCTGTGGTCCCTGCCCTGCACAGTAGGATCCTCTCTTTGGTGTATTTAAGGGATTTGAAGAGATCTAGAGATGGAACCAACTCTCTGTGTCTCTGGGTCCTAGCTGCCCCAGCACAGTGGGGTCCTCTCTTTGGTGTATTTAAGGGATTTGAGGAGATCTACAGATGAAGCTGTGGATTTGCAGGAGACTGGCTGGGTGGGTGGGTGGGTCAGAGTCACTGGGAGACTGTTCTTCCACCAAAGCAGTCATTTTATTCTGAGAGAGCCCAAGAACGAAATGAAAACGTCCCCTTACCCCCCTCCCCCTCCCCCCCCCCCAAAAAAAAAAAAAAAAAGGGAGAGGAACATATGTTGACCTCTTGCAAATTTATGTAGCTGGAACTTTCCGCTATGAAAGACTTCTGATTTGTCACATTTATGTTAGGTACATGTAGGTATCTTGCAATATACAGCCTAATACTTTGCACTTAATTCTTGAACACAATATTGGTGATAGTATCCTAACCCTGCAATAGCAGTATTGTAAAGAAATCATGATGATAAGTGCAAATGTTTTTTGTTTTGTTGCCATTTATGATTAGTTATTTGTATAAGCATGAGTTAAAGTTGCCATTCTGAATTCTCTTGTCTGTCTCTGAGTCATATTGAGCTTGAAGGTTAGAAAGTGGAACATGGTTGGGAGGGAAAAAACTTACACGGCTATCATGATGAGGTCCTTCCAACACAAGGCCAAAGGACCTTGACTGTTAATGTGCACCTTTTACAGGAGGAAATGTTTAAAGAAGCAAATTCAAAACCCTGTCATAAGAGGGGCATATACCTAGGATAAAATCGTCTACCGAGAGCCCAAACAGTGTTTTTTTTTTTTTATTCAACCCTTTTACATGTAGCTCACAACAGAGGAAATGTAAGTGTAACAAAATTTGTTTTGGGAGGGAAGAGTGCAGTCATGAACTTTGTATTGCCCTTGATTTCAAAGGTCAGTTCATGTTAATGTCGCTACCCATGATTGCTAAGCTCCGCCCACTTTTACAATTCTCAAACAATGATCACATTAGTGCATCGGTTGTGACCCTGTATACCGTTCTTGTACAAAATAAATGCCTAAAACGGCTCCGCATTAACTTTTTTGGCACAGGGTTCGGATGGACACTTATGGTGTCTGTATGTATGGTCCAACTGTTAACATTTGGATATTTCTGGGGTCCAGAATTAGAATGAGGCTGCTCGTGTGAACCAGGCACCTGCTAGTTTTGAGCCCAGTCTAAACTCTTGTTCAGCTATACAGCGTTTCTCTGTATTCATGCAAACCGTTTTCCATGTGTGTGAACAGAGTTACACACCTGCGTCACAGGAAATCATGTTAAAGTACAGTACTCACACTTTAACAGATTTAAAATGACTTTTCAAGAGCAATTTCTCGCTAACGGGGCCGGGCATTGAAGTTGTAACACGGAAATCCTTTTTAATAATACAAATGTTAAAAGCATTCAATACCAATGTGATCTGAGGAGATGATGTAATGATTGATCCGTTGTGAATATTATTTTAGCAAAGTTGTTGTTGTTGTTGTTGTTGGAGCTTGATGGCGCTCTTCAATCTTCATAGATTATCTGCGCCACTGACGTTCCATATTAGTTATTTGGCCTCATCTTTGTGATGTCCACTTTGTTGAGGTGGGTTCGCTTTTCCCGGCCAATGTCTTCGGGTTTGAACTGGCTCATCTGCCTCTGCGAAGTGCAAAATTAGTTTCCCATCACCTTTAATTGTGCATTATTGTAATCAAACTTTCGTACCAAAAAATAATGAGGATAATGACGAGTCGAATTCCTTTTTTATATTTGAAACTACAGTAATAAACCAATGACGTCATTGTAGTTGATTTGTACTCACCCAACCTTTTTGTTTGTGTGTAAAACAGGAGTCTGTTGACTCATTTATTAATACCAAAGTTGGTCACTTGTCTTATTGCCATATTCTACCAGTAGATGCTTTTCCAAGGCTTAGCTCACGTGCCCTCACACCAAGCTAATTCGAGGAAAGTCATGGGCAAGCACATACCACCATCATGAGCTGGCCTCCGGTCTTGCTTTCCTGGTAGTTGTTATGATTCTGTCATACCCTGGGAAAGCCAAACTCAGATCTCGTGGATAATTGGGGGTCATCGTGGAGACCTGTTACAAAATAAAGCTCTATGTGCCTTCATTCAGACATTCATTTCAACAGCGTAGATTTTTATGTACAAATACAATAAATATCACTACTTCAAGTTTGATTTGGAGATACATTTGAGAGGGTGGCATTTGTTTTACAGATTTGTTTCTTTTTCATTAGGTACATCTTCAAGATGATCTTCCAGATGTTCAGGATTTTGCTGTGAATATGAAAACAGCATCGGTGTATTTTCTTCAAAGTTCTGCAGATATTGTTTGAAGTACATAATGAAATGCTACCTGCATTGATAGTATCTGGAATATGCTGTATAGTTATATTCCTAAATTAAGCTTAACCGACAGGTGTATTTCAAGAAATTACCCTGCGTTTTGGACCCTTTTCAATATCCTTTGACTTTCATCATGGATGTCCTCATATTGATAACCTCCAATAAGAACCTCTTTTTAATCATGGGAATGTTTTTCAGCAAAACTTTCCCATCCCCAAAAACATTAAATTGTGAAATTTCATTTGGTAATTATTCAGTTGAAGGAAAGACTGCTCAATATATAGCTCGAATACCCCAAGGGAAGTTATTGTTTTACGACATTACTTTATTACAATCCTGTCTGATGCCCACTAGTCGAATATGGTGAAGTTTTGAAACACTAGGTTGGTTATCACAGGAAAAATACTTGTTCAAAAATTTCTGCTGCATTGTCCCATGATATTTGCTGTGAATTCTGGTAAAAGGGCATATGACTCTACTTATACAACACTCCTGTTCAAAAATATTTTTTTATAAAGCATTTAGAATTTTATGTTTACAACTTTCACTGACAACTTAAGATCTTGTTACACAAATTATTGAGTCTTCAAATCAGTACAAGGCTGACCAAATTTGTGTCTCTACGTTCTAACGTTCTAACGTCTCCTAATGACGGGTTTTGGTTGGAGAGTTTGTTGGGGACCTTTGGCTTATAATTAATACCCTCTGGCTTTTAAAAGGATCATTTTCTAGAGAGTTTAAGCAAATGGCAAACTACTTGACTTTTCCTGGTGACATTTTCATATTCCCTGCAATATATGCAACAACTTACTGCTTCTTCACATCTCTTTTAGTGAACCACACTGATTTGTCAGTTTTTTTTTTCCATATCTCCATCTCTCTTCTCATCTGAAAATGAAATACAGTGAAACCTGTGTATAAAGACCACTCAAGGGAGACAAGAAAAGCGGTCTCTATGAGCAGGTGGTCTTTATGTGCAGTTTCGTTAATACACTTTTCAACGAGAAACACTTTTCAAGGAAAACAAAAATTATGGTCTTTATAGACAGGTGGTCGCTAAAGCAGTTTTAACTGTATAAAATATTACAAGATGTGTTGTTGCACCTTTTATGAATCAAAATATAATACGAGATTCAATATCTACTGTGAGGAGGTTTGAAATTCCAAATATTTTTAATCTGCCTTGCCATTAAGATTATAGATCCTAGATTTTATGTATCTTTTATTTGTTTGTGAAATCAGGAGAGCAGATAATCATTAACTTTCTACTTGTCATTACACTAGCTATGTCGAATGTAAAGATGCAGTATAAAACCCACGATCTTACAGTGTGGATTATCCGAATTAGGACACCCTTAAAGTGTCATCTCCCCCCCCCCCCCCCCGCATCTCTGCATAGGCCAATATGTATCTGAATTTGTAAGTTTGTGTGTTATGTAAGTCATGTAAATTAATTATTCAGCATGAGGCTTCATTTCATAATCGATACCATGACCTTCCATATTTAAAGCTCATGTATAGTTTTGGTAGCGAAAAGGACATTGGAAAGAAATGTGTTAAATATAGTCTTATATTTAAATAAGTGCTTGGTACTGCAAAATTGGAAAATAGCGTTGAACACGGACATAATATACTAAAGCTTTTCGACATGCACTCATCAGAGTAAATTCGCATGAATGAGCAGAACGCCAGAAACGAAACAATAGAATAGAGCCGAAAGAACAGTGGACGCTAAATGGCGCGCTATGATTGGCTGTCAAGAAATATCTATGTGATATCATATGGTATTCCAGCAATGATTTCTGGTGAATTTTACTGTAAATATATATGTAAGGAACACCAGATCACGGCAATATACTGCCCTATGCTAGGACCTTGCTGCCCCGACGGCTCCCGCATAGCAATCTCGGGGCACGGAAATGTCATGTGTGTCACTGTGTGTAGGTTTTGAACATGTGTATGGTGTATGGTGTATAGTGCACGCTGCCGTTGATGAGAGTTTACGTCCCTGGCCCAGTATCTAAATTATTGTTTGCCTCTCATTTGTTTAATATTCCACTTTAGGAGGTGAAATCTTCGCAACATCTTTGTATTGCTAGTATCTTGCTATTTGTCAACAAAAATCTGAGAAGTCTGCCAAAAAGTTTTTTGAGGGCTTACCAAAACTGTACATTTCCTTTAAACAATTCTTCTAAATAATTTAATTTCCAGGAATGATAATAAGATTCAGTCGACCCTGGATATTGTACATCATATTAATATTTTGGACAGGATAAGCTGTAAGGGGTAATGAGAATGTCAAATCTTCAAAGTATATCAATTTAGTCTACAACAATTAACAAAACAGTTCTGAAATGCATACATTATTATATATGTAAGTTTATAATATCTATTTCCTTAAGTTTCTTTTAGAAAGATGATTTGGCGTGGCCCTTCTGACCTATATGTATGCCTTGTTCACTAATAAGGGACTAAATCTAAGCCATGCACCCTGCTGATTTTCTTTTCCATGTACAAGTTTAGCTTTAATCATATATGATGAAAGCATTAGTTGTGACCTTTACTTGTTGGAGTTTGGAAACGAAAAAGCATTCCATTAAAGAAGATTAAAATGTTCTGACAAAACAAGATGTAAGAGATGCGCACAAGTCACAGTACCGGCAAACATCTCTTAATCCAGGCTCCCTGTAGCCTAGATACTAAGCAATTTGTTTGCAGTGATTCTGGACAAAAGTAATACTGTATTTTCTGTGGGTTACTTAAAGGTAAAGTGCAGCATTTGTCAAATTTGAAGGGGTGAAAAAATTGGTTTCCTTGATTTTAAATGTTTGGTTACATCTGAGCCCTCTTTCATGTAAAGTTGCATTTAAATGTAAGTCAAAATATTCATCACAACTTGGTTTTCAACCAATCAGGATCGCCTTTTGGGGACTTGTGCTTTTAATTTTTTGAGTTGGGATTAAAAGCAACTTTTTATACAAGAATTAAGGCCCTTTGCAGGTAGAACTCTCTGGAATTTTTGATAAAGCGGTGTTTTCTAGGATTTATTAAACACCGTTATATCTGTTGGCTTGAAGTCCACAGGAGTGGACGAAAGCTTGCTAACAAAATTTAAGGTTGGTAGAAGCTTAAACTACAATTGTACCATTATATCTGGAAGCACATAGCACAGCATGGTCATAGAGGTTATTCAAAATACACACACACACACACACACCTACGTGGTTGTACATAGATAGTTTTGTGGGGTACAGAGAACAAAAGAGCACAATGATGCCCTTTATTCCGTCATGCTTGTGGGGTACAAAATACAATAGGAGAAGTGCTTGTGGGGTACAAAACAATAGGAGAAATGAATAGAGTTCCCCACAAGTCCATGTATGTGAATGTGTGTGTTTCCACCGGAAAACGAGGACTGTGTGTCAACATTACCCAACCGTGGACTTATTCATAATTAACTATTCACGTTATTTTTCAATTGTTTTTGAAGAGAATAATCCTGGAAGACTAAAAATAAATCCCGTTCAATTTCCGGGCGTGCCCGTCTGTTGGATAGAGTGCGTAAGCCAAATAAAATAATAAATAAATTTAAAAAAAATGTTAAAAAAATTTACACACGAAAAATTTCACTACCGCCCAAACGTGGACTCTGCTCATTTATGCTCGTAAGGTCAACAGCGTAGTTAGAAGCTAAAAATAAAGCCAACAAACTGTAAATCAAAACGAGGACGGTCCTCGGTCTCGTGTGTGTCCTAGGTTCGAAGGTGTGTTTTCATATTAGTGTCCCACGGTTGCCGGTCAACACCCACGCACACACACACACACACACAGCTGTCCATATATTTTACACATCCTGCTTGCACAAGGGAATTTTCATCCTGGCCAAGGATACATATTATTTTCACCTCGCGTTTGATATTCCACTTGAGCAAAAATCTTTGCAGCAGTGTGGAATCATTGGTATCATTCTTTATATCAACTAACATCAAAGAAATCTGATGGAAAGTTTTGGGGGCCTTACAAACTACTGCTGGCTCATAGTTCATGAACAGGACTTTGTCATGACATGAACCTGAAGGCCAACTTTCATGTTCTTTTACTTCTTTAATTCTGTTCCTTTTGTTTTGTATGGAGTCACCCTGAGAATAACAATTTTGTAACATCCATTAGGCCGAAAATTAGAGGTCTGTGTGGGCAGTCTAGCTACCCTGGCATGAAGATAATTGATATTGATATTTTTGATATGTTGGTTTCGGAAGAAAAACAAATGTTTCTTCAATTAAAGTGTTGTTCCCGGTCCCTGCGAAAGAGGTCTGTTTTGACAACGACCTGTGGACTCACTTTGCGGTTTCTTTTGAGGGCGAGTTGGGAAGAGAGCGATGGGATGAGTTGTTTGAAAACAACCCAGGGTATTCTCTTTGAAATTTTTTTTTGTAATGTATTAACTTTCAACAAAACATGGACCTGTGTTCAGTATGTCCGTTTATTAAAGCAGAGCTTTTGTATCAATTATATCCACACACATGAAAGGTGGAGCAATGTTTGGTCAGGGTCCTGTACTGGATGACACACTTCTGATTTTGTTTCTGTCAAAATCTTTTTATCCAGAGCTGCTAAGAGTTTGCTGAGCGTGTCATACCAGGAGCCCCTTTTAAGATGTCGGTAAGCACCATTTTTAAACCAGTAGCTCCTTTAAGGTCTCAGTAAGCACCTTTTTGTACAAGTACCAGTGGCTTTTTTAAAGTGCTAGTAAGCACCTTTTGGACGATTAGATCCTTTTGGTATGTTAGTATGAGCACCTTTCTATCAGCCGCTCCATGTTGGGTAGAAGGAAGCACTTATTAGAACCAGCAGCTCTTTTAGGGTGTTAGGAAGCACCCTTTTGTCAACAAGCAGCTCCCTTTAAGGTGTTAGAAAGCACCCTCTTTTAACAAGAAGCTTATTTGAAGGCGTTAGTAAGCTCCTCTTGTAACCGGTAGCTCCTATGTAGTGTTGGTATGTACCTTTTTTCAATCAGTAGCTCCTTTTTAAAAGTAAACACCTTTTGGACCAGTAGCTTAGTAGCACCTCTTGTAGAAATTAGCTCCTATAAAGTGTCGGTAGGCACCTTCTTTCAGTCTGTAGCTCTTTTTAGCTCACCTGAGCCTAAGGCTCGAGTGAGCTATTGCGATGGAAATTTGTCCGTCGTCCGTCGTCCGTCGTGCATCGTTCGTTAACTTTTTACATTTTCATCTTCTTCTCCAAAACCCATGATCGGAATTCAACCAAACTTGGTAGGAATCATCCTTAGGGGTAGGGGACCCAAAGTTGCTAAAATGGTACATGTGGCCCCCAGGGGGGCCCAGGGGGAGGGCCCCCAATTGTAAAAGCTATGTAAATTTCAAACATCTTCTTCTCCAGAACCAGGCATAGCTCAGACTTGGTATTGTGTATGGAGATACCTCTGTAGATGAAGAATGAATGTTGTTCATGAAATTTCTCTGAGTGGCCCTATAGGGGCCCTGTGGGGGTAACATACTGGAAGGGGGGGCGCTGCCAGGCAAAATGTACAATCTGATCTTCTTCTCCAAAACACATGATCGGAGTTCAACCAAACTTGGTAGGAATCATCCTTAGAGGTAGGGGACCCAAAGTTGCTAAAATGGTACATGTGGCCCCCAGGGGGGCCCAGGGGGGCCCAGGGGGAAGGCGCCCAATTGCAAAAGCTATGTAAATTTCAAACATCTTCTTCTCCAGAACCAGGAATAGCTCAGACTTGGTATTGTGTATGGAGATACCTCTATAGACGAAAAATGAAAGTTGTTCATGAATTTTTTTCTGGGTGGCCCTATAGGGGGTCTGTGGGGGTAACATACTGGAGGGGTGGGGGGATTATGTTAATTTCTAACATCATCTCATGTACATCCTCCTAGTTGTTTCAATTTCTAACATATCTCCTCGTGGTGCTAGAGAGAACATGCACCAGATGTGAATTGATCCACCTCAGGTGTTTAAAAGTGAGCACCTTTTTTTAACCAGTACCTCCTTTCAACATGTTAGATAGCACCCTTTTGAAGGAGTAGGCCTAGCTCCTTTTAAGATAAGAGTAAGCACCTTTTTCCAACTCCTTTTAACATGTTAGTAAGCACTTTTTAATCAGCACCTTCTTTTATGGTGTTAGTGAACACCTTAGTTATTCAGAAAGGTGCTTACCAACATCTTTAAAGGTGCCGCTGGTGTGACAAGTTTAAATACCTATTCATAGAGTTTATGAGAGCTTTTAAACAGACCATAGTTTGAGTTACTTCCATCTTATAAAAAAGTGCTTTTCTTTTGAAAAGCCATATTTATAATTTGTTTCTGGAATCGGCTATCTGTAAGTTCTCCACTTAGTCATCAGATAAAAACAACAGTGATAATGTTGAAATCAAATAAAGAAATTTGTCTTTGAAGAATAATTTATAGTAATTAAAGCCCATCAAATGGACTTTAAGAGACGGTTCCTACTTTGGGGCCACTCCAATGTTGTCATTATATTTCTATGAGGGAAATGGCTTTGTAAAAACTTCCCTTAAATCAGCTTTGATGATAAGTACTATTAAACAAGCTCCATTAAGAATGCATTTTAGAAGTTGCATTTACATTTGCAGATGAGTGAAAGTGTGTCAGGCTTATTGTTACTGGGGTGGTGTGATACCACTTAATAGACATGAAGATGAGATACCGGTAATTCATTCATCAGGCCATTGATGATTCACTGCTCTGGTATAAGCAGAGCAACGGATATGATTTCATCCCCAAATTGACTCTGTTGATGTTACCCCTAAGCCAGTCGCGCGGTTCCGATCCGGGGAGGATGTGCAGCGGTGTCAGCGCAAATACAAACAAAAACACAGCCGTCGGTCTTCGTTGTCGGCCGGCCGTATGTTTACTTCCTCCTGTCGTTTATTCTCATTCACCGCGATTAAGACGCCCTGTCATCGCATCGTTAGAGTCACCCCTGTATGTGTTCAATAGTGCCCCACTTGGCCGGCTGGTGATACCTATATAAACCTCCTCTGTATTGATTCTTCGTAACGGAGTGATGATGCACTTGAGAGAGAGAGAGAGAGAGAGAGCTAGATTCAAAGGATGGGGACACAGGCAGAGAAAGAGAGAGGGAGAGAGAAAGATGGAGAGAGGGAGACAGATGGATGGAGACTGGAGAGAGATAGAGAGAAGAAATTGCAAAGAAGGACCTGTGGCGTAAGTCGTATCTTGGCAATTGATGACTAATGCCTCACCAAAGGACACTAACACATTGTCTGGGTTTTGAACCCAGCACCTACTGGTCAAGTGACCACTTCCCTACCTCCATCATGCCTCATGAGTTGAGAGAGCGAGAAAGAGAGAGAGAGCTAGAGTGAGACACAAAGGTGGAGTATGAGAGAAAGGTGGAATGAGAAAGAAAGAGACAGAGTAGTGAGAGAAGAAGAGAGAGAGAGAGAGAGAGGAAGAAAAATGCCTGAAAAGGTTAACGAAGACCATACCGACATGACATGCAAGTCCTAAAAATATCAACCAGCGGGTGAAAACCAGGTAGAAGCCTCCTGTTTGCTATTATTTTGTAGTCTATTCACCTTCCATCCCCTCACACGCTAGTCTCTAGCTTTCCATACTCTTTAAGGAAGATTTTTAGTGATGTTGATCCACAGAGGAGGATGCACGTCCTAGTATGTGCAACATCTCAAGAGTGGCATCCTGTGTGTGTAGGTCTACATTTCATTTTAGGGTTTTGGCACAATTTTCCGTACATGTTGAATGGTAATTTTAAAGCAACACTAAAGAAACACTATTTTGACCTTGCCGTTGGGACAATATAAGTCTTAATACATATATATTAACTGCCGGCGTTCATATTGCAATTTCCATTATTACTTGTGACATTTATCTTGATTTCTTCCATAGCAATATCCTCACAATCTCATTGTTTCATAATTACTTCAATTTCAACCAATTTTATAATGTTAGTTATTGATAAGTTTGTTTAGCAATATTCATTTTTCTTGTTATTATCTCTTCGTAATCTCCTTATATTGATTTCCTCAAACCTTTTCTTGATGTTTTATATTTTACCCATTGGGTGTATTTCTATTTCTAAACTGTATATATTTGTAATGTATCTCAGGGCCCCATGGAAGATCAAATTTTGTTGAATGGGCTACCCTGGTGAAATATGAATAAATAAATAAATAAATAAAATAAATGGGAGTTTGAGATAACAGTGCACATCTTTAAAGAGCTCTGTATCTACAATTATATTTATAAATTACTTTATCGTTTGATGAAACAACGAAATAGAACTGCAGGGAAAAGCCTTTGAGGATGCATACAAATTTTCAGTTATTGTGATTATGGTACACCTGTGGAAGTTCATGTGGATGGGATTTAATTGTTTAGTTTTCACAGTTTCTTAGGAAAATTGCTAGACTTTTGATCAAAAATGAATTGAGCTCTGATGTAAAAACAATGATTTGTCTGTACCTAAGGCATGCCACATAGTTTTACAAGGAGGCATGTGCCAGATGTGCCCCTAAAAATCTGCCAGCGTAATACTATCCAGATTGGAATAATTTTAGTCAATCGATGATGGGCCAGTCTTCTTGCCAATTTATACACCTATAGGGAAATTTTGAATTATAATCCGTTGTCATTTTGACAAGGTCTTTATCACAGAGACTAGAAGTCGTGTATTGAGTCCACGAGTTGGTGTAAGAGGGGGGATAGCGGAAGGGCAGGCGGGTTCAGAATGCGGTGAAAGCAGGCGGATCTGATCCGAAGTAATCCACACACCGATTAATCTTCATTTCCCCTCTGTCCAATAGAGCTGGCAGACGAAAAAAATAAAGGACCGGAGCTTTGTTTCTGCGAAAATCTAATATAATTGGGGTAGAAATAAGAAGAGTGAGGGAGCAATGGAGGGAGATGGAGGGAGATGGAGGGAGAGAGGGAAATATACCAGAGGGGAGAGACCAGAGGAAGAAAGAGAGAAAGAGAGGGAAGAGTGTGTGTGTGTGAGAGAGAGAGAGAGAGAGAGAGAAGGGGAAGGGAGGGAGAAAGAGAGAGAGAGAGAGAGAGAAAGGGAGAAAGAGAGGGGAGAGAGTGATGAAGGGAGAGTAAGCAAAATGGAGGGAGAGGGGCACATAGAGAGAGAGAGAGAGAGAGAGAGAGAGCGGGGGATAGGGAAGAGAGAGAGAGGGAGAAATAGGGAGAGAGAATCATCCAAAGATAGCAAATGGGTCAATTTGATGACAGAGGATCTGATGGGGTTGAACAAATCTTGTAGGGGGGAGGAGGGCTGGTGGTAATGATCTTGGCTGCTTGTTGGTGGAGGAGATGAATGCATTGTTGTCATAATGCATCATGTTCCAATAAAGTGGAGCATCCGTTATAGGGGTAGTGTCTGACTAAATGAGGATTGGTTGAGTGAGATGAGATGGGGAGAGGGAGAGAGTAATAAGAAAACATCTATTTTTCTGAAATAAAACTCACTTTCCTGGAAAAGAAGTTCATTGAAATAACAGTCGAAGCAGTGACAGTGGACACCTCTCTATTAGGGCAACCTGTCTATAGTGGTCACTTATATTGTGCTCTAGAACCCTTTTAGAAAGGCCATCTTACTATAATCACTACTTTGTGTGTCTTGTTTTATATTTATATATTAATATATATCCCTGCTTCTTCTTTTATTTTATAGAGAGAGAACAATATGAAGTAAGGTTCCCCCTGACATCCCATCACCATATTTTCTTTCTTTAATGCAACTTAATTATCAAATTTTAGAAATCACAATTTTGAAGATCTCTATTATTTTCCTTTTTAATTATTTTTCTCATGAGTCATTAGAAAAAAAGGCTTATTTTAACTTACAAAGGATCACCAGAAAGCACCAATGCTTTACAGGCTTAGTATACACTGTGGTTTTTAGCTCACCTGAGTGAGCTATTGCGATGGAAATTTGTCCGTCGTCCGTCGTGCGTCGTCCGTTAACTTTTTACATTTTCATCTTCTTCTCCAAAACCCATGATCGGAATTCAACCAAACTTGGTAGGAATCATCCTTAGGGGTGGGGGACCCAAAGTTGTTAAAATGGTACATGTGGCCCCCAGGGTGGCCCAGGGGGAGGGCCCCCAATTGTAAAAGCTATGTAAATTTCAAACATCTTCTTCTCCAGAACCAGGCATAGCTCAGACTTGGTATTGTGTATGGAGATACCTCTATAGATGAAGAATGAATGTTGTTCATGAAATTTCTCTGAGTGGCCCTATAGGGGCCCTGTGGGGGTAACATACTGGAGGGGGGCGCTGCCAGGCATCAGGGTAGGGATCCAAAGTTGCTAAAATGGTACATGTGCCCCCAGGGGGGACCAGGGGGAGGGCCCCCAAGTGTAAAAGCTATGTAAATTTTCCTTTTTAATTATTTTTCTCATGAGTCATTAGAAAAAAAGGCTTATTTTAACTTACAAAGGATCACCAGAAAGCACCAATGCTTTACAGGCTTAGTATACACTGTGGTTTTTAGCTCACCTGAGTGAGCTATTGCGATGGAAATTTGTCCGTCGTCCGTCGTGCGTCGTCCGTTAACTTTTTACATTTTCATCTTCTTCTCCAAAACCCATGATCGGAATTCAACCAAACTTGGTAGGAATCATCCTTAGGGGTGGGGGACCCAAAGTTGTTAAAATGGTACATGTGGCCCCCAGGGTGGCCCAGGGGGAGGGCCCCCAATTGTAAAAGCTATGTAAATTTCAAACATCTTCTTCTCCAGAACCAGGCATAGCTCAGACTTGGTATTGTGTATGGAGATACCTCTATAGATGAAGAATGAATGTTGTTCATGAAATTTCTCTGAGTGGCCCTATAGGGGCCCTGTGGGGGTAACATACTGGAGGGGGGCGCTGCCAGGCAAAATGTACATTCTGATCTTCTTCTCCAAAACACATGATCGGAATTCAACCAAACTGGGTAGGAATCATCCTTAGGGGTAGGGGACCCAAAGTTGCTAAAATGGTACATGTGCCCCCCAGGGGGACCAGGGGGAGGGCCCCCAATTGTAAAAGCTATGTAAATTTCAAACATCTTCTTCTCCAGAACCAGGCATAGCTCAGACTTGGTATTGTGTATGGAGATACCTCTATAGATGAAGAATGAATGTTGTTCATGAAATTTCTCTGAGTGGCCCAATAGGGTCCTGTGGGGGTAACATACTGGAGGGGGGGGGGGCGCTGCCAGGCAAAATGTACATTCTGATCTTCTTCTCCAAAACACATGATCGGAATTCAACCAAACTTGGTAGGAATCATCCTTAGGGGTAGGGGATCCAAAGTTGCTAAAATGGTACATGTGCCCCCCAGGGGGGACCAGGGGGAGGGCCCCCAAGTGTAAAAGCTATGTAAATTTCAAACATCTTCTTCTCCAGAACCAGGAATAGCTCAGACTTGGTATTGTGTATGGAGATACCTCTATAGAC
Source organism: Heliocidaris erythrogramma (assembly GCA_025617745.1). Classification (NCBI taxonomy): domain Eukaryota; kingdom Metazoa; phylum Echinodermata; class Echinoidea; order Camarodonta; family Echinometridae; genus Heliocidaris; species Heliocidaris erythrogramma. The sequence goes on from CM046868.1 coordinate 30,305,144, forward strand.
GAAAAATTAAAGTTGTTCATGAATTTTTTCTGGGTGGCCCTATAGGGGCTCTGTGGGGGTAACATACTGGGGGGGGGGGGGGCAAGTTGTCCGCCATCCAGAAACTTTTTACATTTTCAGCTTCTTCTCCAATACCCATGATTGGAATTTAACCGAACTTGGTAGGAAGCTCAGACTTGGTATTGTGTATAGAGATACCTCTATAGATGAAGAATGAAAGTTGTTCATGCGTTAGAGAGAACATGCACCAGATGTGATTTGATCCACCTCAGGTGAGCGTCGTGCCCCCTGGGGCTCTTGTTTTTCTCCCTCTCTCTTTCTCTCCCTTCCTCTCTCTCAGTCCCTCTCTCTTCCCTTCTCTCTCTCTCTCTCTCTCTCTCTCTCTCTTTCTTGTTTTGTTTTGGTATGTGTCTATTTTATCAATGCTGAAAGAATTTACAAGACTCAAAAATTCAAATTTGTCTGAAAGATAATCTGATCTACATAGTGGTAAGTCCCATATCTTGATCTCTATTGGATTAAATGAACTCGGTTTCAGATTAGTATCTTAAGAGAGGATTATCTCTGGAGATGCAGTTTTCTTCTGGAGCATGTTACCATATTGAATTTGATGTCACTGCATTGGGTAGAGATTTTGCAGAAAAATATTAATCTCTAATTAAAAATACACAATTATCTGTCTGCTTTGCACCATGATTGGAAGAATTATAAAAACTGTGTTTTTGTTAAAGTTTTGAGGGCGAGGAATAATTACTGTTTAATGAGAAAGTGGAATCTCATGCTCTAGAATTATGAATATTTGACCAAATTCAAACATATCATGCACAATCATATAAGTGTTTTACCCACCATGAGCCTAAAAAAATACTTGAATTGATAATTTATCCAAAACAAGTCATTGTTAGTTTGATGGTTGCATATTTTGATGATTACGTTAGCAGAATAATGGAAATTGTGCCCATGTTACATACATATATATATAAAAGAGCCCATAAGAGATATATGTTATGTTATGTCTAGACATTGTGGGAGAGTAATTACCATTATATGATGCGTTGGAATCTCAATCTTCAGAATTTATGAAGGATTAATCAAACCCTTATAGCTTAAATATGATCTCGGTGAGGATTTCATAATCCTCACTGAAACTTTGGCAGGATTGACAATTATAATTATGTACAAAAAACTATTTTTATAATTTCCATCTTCCATAGAGGTACTATTTAACATTTTTGAGGAAAATGGAAATCTATGACTATATAGAAAATGAATTTTACTGGCTGTATAATATATACTTAGAAGAATTGAATATACAACATGATTTCTGTTTATTTCTACTCTCCAATTCTTTTCCCTAAATTGATTTTGACCGGTTTGCACACATTTAAAGAAATAATAAAAGAGATGATTTGGTACATATCTTCCATTTATTTTCTAAAATATTAATACCTTTTGTGATGTCCATAATGCCTGAGGGAGTATAGTAAGAAGTGCGGCATCACAAATAGAAGGGATAAGGGAGTTTGGTGATGAAACTACTTGTACTTGAAGTGCTTGAAGTGAGACAAAATTTGCACACACCTCATGGAGGGATCTACAGGTATCAATGTTGTTTTATTATGCAAATATATAGTAAACTAAGATAAAATGTGTGTATGAAACATCATTCAAGCACAGTAAATAAATTTCCTTCATAAATTTAAAGTATGTTTGTATATTTATTGCAATGGCAATGTGTTTCTCTTAGCAGTTGTGAAAGTATGAATACGGGAAGTGATATAAAACTCATTTATGAATTTTGTTATGAATGTATGGTGAAAAATAAATATAAATGGAAAATGATCTGCCTTATTTTTATAATGAAAATTGCCTTGGGATGATATACTCTCTTCAAAATGTATTTTTGATAAATATAATAAAGACTGTCTTGTCAAATTACACTTTAATTAACTGCATTTTATTTTTGTTTTTATGTAATTTTGATAGTTGTGTTATTTGAGTGTATTATCTAGTTGAAAATCATATCCAAATTGTAATGTATGTAGTACTGGCAGGGACGTCACGGATCCAGAAGTTTGTGAAAAGAGTCCAAATCCCCCCCCCCCCCCCAAAAAAAAAAAAAAAAAAAAAAAAAAAAAAATCTCGACATGCAAAAAAATGGGGTATCAGGAAAAAGGGGGTCCTAATTACTGACAAGCACAAAAAATATATATCAAGCAAAAAGGGGGCCCACCAATTGACAGAAACCTATGACAAGCAAATGAAAAAGGATGCCTGGACCCCTTTGCCCCCCCCCCCCCCCCCCCCAGATCTGCCCCTTATTTTGATGATGGTATGGACAATGGAGAAACAGTGGTGATGTGATGATGGAAGTAGTGTTGACAATGACAACAGTGATGATAACAGTAAGATTGTTCATTCTAAATTGTCAAAGTAGATGTTGGGAGCATTTCCAAGAAAGTTGAGAATGAGATTTGCGATGACATTAATCCCATGATAATAGGTGCATTTGATTATGATAATATTGGTAATATGCCAGGATGATGATAAGGATTAAAGATAAAATCATTTTTTCGATCGCAGTTACATGATTTATGCAGCTAACTTCCCAATGAAAGCACATAATTATAAATAGAAAGACAGCTGAATAGTAGAGTATGATCAGGAAAAAATTGTGTTTACTTGAATGATGAATGAAAAGTCTGGCAATATCATGACAATTTACAAGTATAAAAGCAATTCATGGACGTTTTCCTGCTAAGTAGGCATGTATATGCCAACCCTCCCTTATTCAGAGATGTTTTTTTTAATACTTATTCATTCATTTGAATGTGTATCCATCTAATTCTTTTCTTCCATGCATACTAATTTGACTGTTTACATATCTCTCTTTATGTTATTTTTATTTCCCATTTTGTCATATATATTTTGTAGTCCACGTTTCAGCTAACACTTACAGGTGTCCGCGTGACATCCTTCCTGTGGTATGTAAGCACGAAAATGAAGCATCGGGATTGCAGTCATCCTTTTCCCTTGCGATGACGTTGCTCTGCTGCTCTTGCCAAGCTCTTGTTTCGTGTATCCCCAACATCCATAACAGATCTCAGTTTGCACTCTATTTCACCCCAAACGAACTATTTCATTGAGCCCCTGTCCTCACCTTGAACGCACCCTTCAAACTCATTTCGATTAAACAGATTGGTATTTCACCGCGGCAGGCAACGCCAAAGAGCAAAAGGGCTTTCGCTGGGTTTCCAACTCGGCCCCAGAAAGTACTTATGTTATTAAGTGATGATGAGCGGTTCGTTAATTATTTGTTTGTTCCTTATTTATTACACCCTTATTTCCCTCACCCCAATCAGCCCCATTTCCTTCACCCCAATTTAAAAAAACAATATGCAATAAATGCGCCGAACACAAGATATGCAGAGTTTGTTTTTTGGTTGGTTTTTTTTGTGGCAAAGTTGGGGTCGAGGTCATAAATCCATGTACGATGGAATAATAACAAAGCAAATAGTATTAAAACACAAGTTTTCTTTCAGTTAGTTATTGGTGATATAATATTCATTTTAAAATATACGGGCAACGCATATTCATTTTTTTTCTATCATTTCTGATTTTCTGAGTTTTTATATGTTCATAAAATGTGTTCATAAAATAGAAAGCAGCTACAGAAAACGCTTAAACACTAAACGAATACATAATCATTTATACGAGCATGTAGTTGCGGAGAGTTGCTTGACTCGGATGTCATTATTATCTTGCATTGTTTCTCCTGGAAGGTAGTGGAATTTAGTGGTTGGAGATAAACAGCTAATTTGTTATAGGGAGTAAAAGTGAATACCATATCCTTATATATATATATATATATATATTTATATATAAATAAGTGTCCTGCGTCGGTTGATGAAAAATACACAAAAGTCAATGATGAATAAGACAACCGTTAAGAGAAGAAAGAATTCAAATTTTCGCCCATAGGGCTTCATCAGGAATGATGACTTTATTAAAAAATGCATCCAGCATCAGCAATATATATATATATATATATATAAAATTTGATTACAGAATGTGTACAGTATAATAACCGGAAGTGTACTCTCTCTCTCTCTCTCTCTCTAACTTTCTCCCTCTCCCTTTCTCTCTCATAAAATGCACAAGCACTTTTCCGACTGGAGATTATACATACTCGGAAGTGCCATATTTCTGGAAATGTGACGTCATATAACAAGACAACATTCCTGTTTTCAATAACGAAATCTCCATTTTTTCTCCTCTCTGTCTCTGTCTCTCTCTGTCTATGTGTGTCTGTCTATGTCTGTCTGTCTCTCTCTCTCTCTCTCTCTCTCCCCCTCTCTCTCTGTCTCTCTCTTTCTCCCTTTCCTCCTTCAAATACCCTCGCGATCTGAGCTAACACCCTTGTCTATCCTCGTCCTCCACTCCAAAGAGCGCATCACCAAAATTATACCAGGCGACTTTGGCGTTGCCCGGCAACCGTAATGGGCACTCATCGGGTTGTCTGCAACCGGTGTGTTGTTCGCGTTATTAAATCTTCCGTACCGGAATTACTCGGGTTCATTCACAAAGAAATATGGGAGAGAAAATGTCTATATTTGAAGAGACGCAATGTTAGGAACACATCGCGCAGGCCCAATTTTACCTCTGAACACATCCGCTTTGAAATTAACGAAATGTTGTTATCCCATCCTGTTGTGAATATATATAGCGAGGCTTTGAAAGGACTGTGAATAATTTGGCACGGCAAGTAAACAACATCGCCGGTATTATTCTTTCAAGCTGTTTTCCGATCCATGTTAAGACTGAATTGTTTATGATATCAATTTTCTTTCCAGCTATTTTCGGGTTTGGGCAGATAGGTCTTTGGCATCAAAGGGATCTGCGTCCCTTCTTGTTGCCGCTAGGTTCTCATCAGTCCACTTTAAAAAGTGAGAAGTCTATTAAAGCCATACCACCTACACCAATATCAACACCTTCAATCCTATTTTTGTGCCCAGTTTTAAGTAAGAAAATGGTGGTGGTGGTGAACAAATAGTAAAACTCCTGGGAATCCGTACTCCATAGTATTATTAGCAAAATGGCGTATCCATGAGGGCGAAAAGGCCCCCCCCCCCCCCCTCTCTCTCTCTCTCTCTTCCCCACATTCAATAATTCCTTCTCGCCTATATAAATTTAAACGGAAGAGGGAGATGATCCACATAAATGAAAGAACTACGGATCTAATTCGTTGTATAGAGCGATTCAAAATTCGAGGCGAAATTTTCTGCAAATGAGAAAAAAAAAACGAGAGTAAGGTTCGAACCTAGGACCCTGGGACTAAATTATCCCCCTGGTAAATTATAACCGGACAACTCACACTCTAGGACAACTAACCCACAGGATAATTACCCAAGACAACAGCACCTAGAACAACTACCCATTGCGAAAATTACTCCCAAACCCGATTTATTTGAAATCCGCCTCCTTAATACTTGACTGGAATTTTTCGAAGCTAAAGAAAATCGAAAGCTAATTGATAACGCGACTATGTCCTTAATGCCACTTATTGGCCGATATCTCCACTTAAGACACAAATCAGTTTCTTGCTATTTATCAACATGAAATAAAGTCATTATACTGTTTCATCCTTAAAGGTCATAATTATAATAACCAATACTGCTAACCGGTTCAAAGGGGATTGCCCACGTTTAGTCATAGAGGATTTTATACCGCGATGGAGTTTACTTCTGACCTACTTTGATGGGTGAAGTTGCTACCAGACATTGATTTTTAGTTACATATTTAAAGGTATCTTCTAAGAACAACTAAGTGCACATTTAGTGCATCGATAGAAAAGGTGCCCATACTTCTTCAAAGAGAAAATGTTTATATATTCGTTTAGTATAAATGGAAGTTACTTCACAGTGCTATGATTTGGGAGGATAGTTGGTTTTCTTTCATAGTCTATACTCTATAATGTTAGAATCATCACTGACCTCAAAAATAACCAAGGTCTATATTTGCATTAGCTTTCATGCCGGAAGGATAGCATATTCTATTCTGTCAACTGTTCAAAGTCATGTACCGGTGGTTGAGTGTTTGTTGACAAGAGGGGGGAGGATCCGTTATCAAAGTGGGCATGTCCTAAGTAAGCCCCGCCTCATTTGCGTTGTTGCATGACGTAGTGCACGCGTTCGACCGATTCGGGGGTTCCCCCGACTGAGTCGATTACGCGATGTAATCTTCATACCTGGTACGGTACATGCACAAGATCCGCAATTAGACTTACAGGATGTCCGAAATACATATTCCAGTCAAGAACCGGATCGAAATTTCCACTCCGTTCCAAATAGGATGTAAACCGGTAAATGAAAAATGATTGGAAAGAAAATGCACACTTTTCACTGGATTTCACCGTTCGGAAGTCATTAACCGCATACTGATGCAATGATACAAAGTGTGATATGGTGCGTGCAATATTGCATCCCGGTATCCCCAAATCAAGTTGCATCACGCAACGCACATACTAGTAATGTTCTTGGGGTCATCTCGTTTTGGGGGTCACTTCATTATGAGGGAATCAACCAGTTAATATGTGCCCATTTAAGGGCATCGAAACAATTCTTACAGAATTCCTCATGTGGAACGTTTCACAGCGCAGTTAATGGAGCATCGGCAATGTTTTCTGAAAGAGTATTTGTTGTGATAATAAACTTCTAAATTAGGGTATGATTAAAATGCGTTGAATGGTATTCAAGCCTTCTACCTAATTACCACATTCGACGTGAAAAACTTCTATTCCCTCCCGTCAAAACAATGCCTAAGATCAGATCCATATTTAGCCAAGAACTCAGTGCGTGGATGATTTTACAAACTTGTGTGAACTGTGTGGTATAAGGGAGAGTGATAAAGATGTAGGATATGAATATTACTGATGACAAAATTAAATGTTAATTAAATGGAAAAGGATGAGGGGAATTATAATAGTGGTCATAATCTTGACATATCAGGTTAATCACAATTATTTGCCCGTATAGATGAATCGACTGAAAATAGCCTTTGATATACAAGGGGATTACTGTTCCCCTCGGATAGGGAGTAAAGCGGTATTTTATGTGATTTTTACTTTCCTCTATGCACGAATTAAGTAGCTTTGTTTTGCACGCTATGAATAAGATGAATGTCAATGAATGGGCCAGTCATTCACAAACCGCTTTTCCTATACTTTCGACGACCTCATGTTATATATAACTTATACCAGAGGCTTGGCAGAAATGAACCAGTTCGGGGTTAGCGCATGGTACAAATGACCCCAAATATCCACAGATATTTTAGACATGGAGGGTCCCTTTATGTGCACTTCAGAAAAATAACTCTGGGAGTGATAGAGGTGCCTCATGAATAGCTTTTGTTTCCCCCTTTAAAAAGAATACTTCCACCTGGATATCATGGAATGCACCATTAGTGCATAATTGAATAATGATTACATGACATTCATGAGCACATATCGAATATTAGTGTCAGTGGGTTTTAGAATTTTGTACAGATGACCTTTATCTGCTCATGCTCAGATTGCATCTCCGAAGTGGCTTATAGCAGAAGTTAATATATGCAACACCTGAACAAGTATACTTTGACTTTCGAAACACTATTTAGGCTTTGAAAAAGTTAACCATACTTGGCCAGGGAATAGAATGTATAAATGTTTATACATTCTACTGGTACGATCAAAAGGGAAGGTCTGGAATAGATCCGCATACCTGGACATCAGTTGCCCGGTGTTTCTGCATGGCCACGACGGTGCTCAAAGCAAAGAAATTGCTGTCCATACGGTGTAAACAAAGATTGAGAATGCTAAGAAACACGGCATTGTAAGAAATCAATCATTGCCAGTACATGTATAGAGAAAAAACCGTTTGGTTTGAAGTCAAGACAAAAGAAAGATTAGTAGCTTCGTTTCCGTGACTTCCAGATGTGGTTGCTTAAAAAAACCCTGTAATCACGGAAACTGTCCGCATTGTGACTTTTGATATTCAGAGAGCCGTCTCGAAATCCGAAGTGATAATGACTAAATTCCTAGCCTAATGGCTTTCTGAAAGCGTTTTAAACTTATGCGCTTATCAGTTGGACTTTTGTCGTATCACCAGAATACGTTTCATTAACAAATGGTGTATAAAGTATACGGATATCCAGCTCAGGTAACTACTCAATAATTGAGGTTATCGAGTTAGTGCTTGAACGATTTACCAATCAATATGCTTGTCAATTAGCAGAGAGCTAACTTGATCATGTGTAGCCATTGCTCTGACATGGCGTTATGTACTCATTTGCTACACTCTACTGAAAGGGCTTTTAACCTTTGAAAATACAGGCAACGTCATCACACCCCCACCCCACCCCTCCCCCGGCGCTTCCGGAATCTATGCGATTTCTTCAATGCGTGAAAATTCACCGCGCAGTTTCAAAACCCTTTTTCATTGAAGTCCGATGCATCTTATGACACAAAAAAAAATATACGAAAATCGGACGTTTAGTTACAGAGTCGCGTGAAACCATCATGTAACTTCATGCGCATGGTCTCAAGTAAATCGCATTTCTGTCATATGAGACAAAAATTTGAAATAAGTTTTCGGCATAGAAATTACCGATGTACGATTTGTCGTTATTAGGCTTTACATGCACTTGAAATTTAAACACTCTTTAACGTTAGGCCATAAGAGCGAATTACCTCGTAAGTACCTGGTAAGCGCCTCCATATCATCGCAAATATTCCGTTCATTTTTTTAATGAAAAATAAATTAATCATGACCTCATTTTTCCCCTCTGATTTTTTTTTCTAATGACGAATACAAAATACCTACCTATTCAAATGGTAACAAAACGATCTTTAATTATTACATATTAAACCAAACAAGATGAATGCAACTGCGTCTCCTATATGCCTCCGCCTAAATTCAGTTAAGCTCATGAATCTAACTACATGTTATTGAAATATTGTGATAACCAGAAAAAAGAGCCTTAAATAGACCGCCTCTGTAATGTATACAAATTTATGCACATATAATTCGCTGAGCACCTAGTGACGAGCTATCCATTAACCTGCTTTTTATAAATGAGCCTCAATGCTTGGAATCCAGTTTGCATACATTATTTTTTGCTATGTCCGGCAAGCTTTCAGGTTGTCAAGAACAACGTTTGTTTGAAAGGTATGTATAAAATTTGCATACATTACCGAAGCTGTCTATTGCATGTTAATTGACCTTTTTGACATTTGACTTAACAAACCAAAAGTCGATCACTTTATCTCCCCCTGGGCATGTATACAAAATAGTTGAGATGTATAATAACAAAACTAACAAATCTTTAATTTCATCCACATTGACCTCTATGAACTTTGACCTTTAACCTACATAAACAAAACTTGTCTCAATATGGTGATGCATACTAGTACCAAGTTTGAAGTCAATGGCTCAAATTGTTCAAGACATATCGTAATAAGGAAGCTAAATAACTGAAATTTTATGGTAAACGTCCATGGGCCTACCAGAGATCCATGGTTTGTCTTACTACAGTGATGCATACTAGCACCCGATTTAAAGTTCATACCTCAAATTGTTCTTGAGATGTCGCGTTAATGAGACTAAAACCTGCAATTTCAGAACTGACCACTATGACCTTTGAACTTTGACCTACATACCCCAAATTCTGATCAGATTAATTTGATCATCATCATCTTTCTTCTTTTTTTTTTTTGCTGTCCTCATAATTGTGCTGTTTTAGTCTATTAAATATTATGTCAAAGACATATTTTTTAAAAGTATGTAACCTTGGTAACATATATTGTAATAAAGTATTGTGTGAAATATACCCCCAAAAAATTAACCAGATCGCCTCCCTGTGGTGATACGTACTAGTACCAAGTTTGTAGTTCATACCTCAGATGGTTCTTGAGATATCGTGTTACCAAGAAAGCGGGAGGACGGACGGACGGACGGACGGACGGACAACCCATAGACATAATGCCTCCGGGACCACGTTCGGTGGGCGGAGGCATAAAAAAGGCAGAGAAGCGTATGGTTTGCGGGATGGTTTGCTGGTTTTCTTTACGATTCGTTCATTCGTTTATGAACATGTCACAATTACCATGATAATTCGATGATAACAAAAGATTGATAGCAAAGCAGCTTGTCGGCTATATCACTTTCAAACTTTATTTTTCTGTCAAGGCCGAGTTTCCTCTAAAAAAATGGGGCGTCATTAAAATGGGGGAGGCAGTGTCTGACCAAATTTGCAGACCTTGAAATTAACCTACATTTTTCTAAGTAAGAGAAAGGGAAAAGAAAAGGTCTTCATATTTTCAAATTGGCCCGAACGTATAGAAATAGGTCTCTAGATTTTCAAATTAACCGACAAAGAAGTAAAAATAGGCAAGTAGGTCATGAGCAGATGAATTTTTTTTAGTTTGCCGACAGGGATTCAGAAAAATAAATTTTCCAAAGCAACCAAAAAACGAAAAAGAAGGATGTTCTCGGACGTGATAGATATTTCAATTTGCCAAAAATCTAAAGATACATATCTCAATTTGTCAACAACAATTATACGAATTTTCGACATAAAGAGGGAGGGGCGTCACTTCTTCCCTCGAAGGGGCAGGTAACTACCTCAAAATTTATCACTGATGAACCGCGTATGTTTTACATGAATGTACGAACATTTCCGGTTTTTGAATATGATACCCATTACCGGTCGTGGCTAGTGTATTAGCTGACATCCCCCACAGGAGCATCTGTTATCACCATACCCCCTCCCCCTCCACCATCGTGGTGCAGCGCGAGTCCAGCCACCAAGGGGGCGCTTGCATCATTGGGGTGATCCGACGTTTTGCTCCTGGCTTTGTTTCCTCAAAGATGTAGGGTTGGGGTTAGGTTGCACTTGGATTTTTATATAGGTTAGGTTTAGGGGGTAGGGTTAAGGACATGTTAAGTTTGGTGGTTGAAGTAAGTAATTTGGCTGCATGTGGGGGCACAGGAGAAAAGGTGAAAGGGAGCGTCTTCTTGTCACATTGCCCCCCTCACATTTTCTTCTCCCTATCTCTCTCTTCTCTCTTTCTCTCTCGCTCTATCTAATCTACCTCTCTGTGTGTCTATCTTTCTATCTCTATCTCTGTCTCTCTTTCTCTATCTCTATCTATCTCTCTCTGTCTCTGTCTTTGTCTCTCTTTCTCTCTTTCTGATTTTTTTTCTTCATTTGAGTGGGGACACACTTGCCCCCTCTCCTCCATGCAGCAATGCCACTGATATCCACTATCAGAAGAATCCAACCTCGGTTGTCAGTTATCTATATACATCTACATATTTAATGATGCCGCATCTCGCCGTCGGAAGCGAGCTTGTAATTTAAAAACGACCGTTAATAGTCACGCACCGTGGACTAATATGAACGCACTCGGGTTAATTACTACGGTCATTAAAACAATGCGGAAATAGAGGTGACGACCGTGCAGTCGAATCCGCGCTTTTCCAGCGAGCGATCCCTGTGGAATTTTTTTTCTCCCCGCCAAATTTGGCTTACCCGACTTCACAGCGTAAATAACAAGATGCATGAAATTGGGATAGCTATGGGAAGTCTTGTTGATTGAGCGTGAATTATAAATAGAGATTAGGTAGACGAATGATGAATGGGAGACTCATTTTTGCGTGTTTAGGGAAAGCGTTAAAGGTGAGATCTCTGCGCCGGCTCGCTTTGAGTTTAACGATGTGTCTACATCTTCGTTAGATCTCATGATATGTATTTGGGTTTGTGCGACATAATTATGTTCCGACGACAGTTGCTTGGCGGTCATTTTCTAACGCTACAAAATTTCCTAAATCCTGGACTACCTAGCCCTAATCCTAACCCTGAACCTAATTTTAAAAAACCAACCATCGCAACCCTATACATGTATAACCATAACCAATACGAACGCAAAGAGAAATCAGCTCGAGGGCAATTTCAATGCCCTATTTTGTATATCCCTTAGAAATCATGTTCGGATTACGTAATACGTTATTGCAATGTTCGCACATTCCAAGGGTACTGAAGTTGCCTTGGCTTATGTTGATTTTTGTTAAGTCTTTGCCATCGTCTGAACCCAAACCCCCTATCTGTGACTCCCCAAAAGCCCAGAGCGGATGTCGCCAGCGCATGTGTCAGATCACCGAATTTGGAGCCATCTAATTACCCTTCATATTCGGTTATGATTGATTAAAGTTCAAGGTTATTGGTTACAGCTTGACATCGTCTGTGACAGTCGCGATGTCCAATAATTTGATTAATGCGTCTTCATCACTAAAATTATATATTACTATCATTCGTAACCTCCGCCAATACCGCTACCACCACCAACACCACAACCAGAGCCACCACCATGATCCGCGTTACTCCTACCAACTTTACCGCAAATACCACCAAATACCTCTACCTTTGTTACCGACATGACCAAGCTGCTAAATAGTCATCATCTATAATGAGAGAAAATTGATTAGGATGATCTTTCTTGTCTTGAAATAGTATTGACTTTGGCCGCGATGGAGGTGATGGTATTCTGGAGTACTGAAAACAAAAGTCGGGCTACACTCGGTTCAAACTGCAGGTATAGTTACCGACTGATTTAAGGGGAAACTTAAAATAGAAATGGATCTATTGCATTAATCATTGCACCATGGGAGAACAGTTCCTCTGGAGTTGGCATAAGATACAGTAGTTAGAGGGAGCATTGTTTTGAGATGGCCAGACCCCCAGTGACCCCACGGGTGAATGATAACATTTCAAAATGAGTTAAGAGTTAAGAAACTTAATATTTTGTAAGAAAAACGAGTAAGAATATTGTAATCATAAAGAAAAAATAACAATTACATAAGAAATTGACATATTTACATAGATTTTAATATTGTTTCTTTCATTGTGTTTGTGTCATTTGTGTTAATAAAATGGCTGGAAGGTATGCAAGAAATAACAGATTCTGATGTTGCCTATAGATTTTCGTTTTTCATTCTTGTTATCTTAATGAACTCTAACGTATTATTTCCATTTTTCATAGTAGATTAGACGTGCATGCATGGCTTGAATCATAATCGTCACAAGCGTCATCTTACTGCTTTTTTTTTTCGTTTTTCACACATTTTCGTTTAGAATTCCAATAATTAAATTCAATAGATTGGTAAGCGTGTATTACATGCTGGATAAGTGTTGCCTATATATAGTCGGACAAAAAAAAATCCACTGAAAATCCATTTTTACGGAAAGTGTAAAGTCGGGGTATATAATTATAAGGACAACTTTGGCCACGCAAATGAAAGAAATTATGACAATAAAATCCGACAGTTTTTGAAGAGTTATCAGTGGGATATTTTCCGTTGAGTAAAACTTGAAAACCTGACGAAGAGGTAACAGCTGCCTATTCTCGCTTTAAATGACACAAATCGGCGGTCCCGCTTAAAACGTTCCATGTCGGCGGCGCGCGCTGATTGGCTGAAACGTTTCCGCCGTTTGACTCGTACCATTAGTCGAATTACGTTTCTCTTATCTGTTTTATCTCATACTTTGTCAACGGCTTTCCCCTCCCCCCCCCCCCCCCCCCCCCCCATTTCGCTCAAGGTGTGTCGATAACCCGTGTTTAGAAAATGGTCTATAGAGTCTGATGATCTATTAATCGTTATATAATGAGAATCTGACAACCTGTTGGAAGAAACCTTGTAAGCCTCAGTGCCTCATACAATAATAAAGGGGAACAGGTAGACTCCAGACATGCTTACTTTTGATTCAAGAAAAAGACCCGATTTTGTCAATGCTTTTGCCTCCTAGAAGATGTATATAGAAAATTGGTTCGTTGTAGGATTTCAGTATGTTTTATTCCCATTCAGTAGAAAAAATATGCAGGGATAGCAAATATAAGATTTATTTCTTATTCAATACAATTTCAAAGGGATAACAGTAAGACAATTATTTCGTGAACTTGTATTTGTAAAGACACTGTATACGCGTTTGTCATGATTGGAGGAATATTAAACGTCTGCATAATACGAAAAGCATTGGCTAAAGCTACTGCGGTCCATCACCACCCCCCCCCCCCCCCAAAAAAAAAAGAACACACAAAAAAAAAACACACACACAAAACACAAAACAAAACAAAACAAAAAAACTTCCCGTAGGGGGTCCATGCCCTAACAAAGCTGTAAGTTAATGAGCTAAAGCTCGTATATATAGATGTTTTTTTTACAGCTCTCAGATTAAGTACTATTAATCTGTCTATTATGAGTGTGTCGGTGTGTGCATGCATGTGCACCTCGTATGTCTGTGAATATTTCCAGAAGTTGGATGAATCTACAATGTATCGAAAGCCCATATACCAAGATGTAAGCCACCATTATGGGGAATTCCAAAATTATTCATACAGTGCTCTTTTTCGTAGAAAAATAGTATATTGAAATGATAGAGTTCATTCCAAGTACATCCTAAAATATAATCTACACTTCCCTAGATAATGTAGGGATGATCATAGTTACCTAGAAAAATGCTATAAAAAGGTGGAATATTAATGAAATTATCTCTCGAAATATGACATCGTGGAAAAAAATATACCACCTTTATTATTATTATTATACCGCATTACAGTATGTAAATTATGTAGATGAAAAGATGGGGTTTAATTTTCGATGAAACAATTTCTTGGAAACCTTCCGGGCTGATCAGGCCCCGATCATGATGATAGGCGCCACCCGAGGATGACCTTTTCGCGAGATACACGTACATGTACGTATGGTGTAAAAGTAATGAGTTTGTCCTCAATATAATTCAAAATAATAGATGTAAATAATATTGATGCCAATTATCTCTCTCTCTCTCTCTCTTTCTCTCTCTCTCTCTCTCACGCACACACACACTCTCTGCTTTCTATGAAGAGGGCTAGTTTAAATAAACAAATTTACATTGCCTTTAATTCTTCGTGGATTTTCTTTTATGTTTCAATTAAAATTTGCTTTATAAGGCTGTTTGAGAGAGCTCTTGACACAAGTAATTTGCGCCTATTATTGTATATTTAACAGAAATATGGCGCAATATCAATGCTGTGCATCATCATCATTATCACCACCACCACCACCACCACCACCACCGTCATCATCATCATCATCATCACCATCATCATCATCACCACCATCGTCATCATCATCATCATCACCACCATCATCATTGTCAATATCATCACAACCACCATCACCGTTATTTAAGTACATTGTATTACTGTGCATCATACTTTAGCTTCACCGCATTGAATGAACCGATACAGGTTTCAAATACAAATTTAGATTTGGAAGGGAAAAAGGTTGTGCAATGCATGCCCGGGGTCATCAACGTGTTACAATACGTGGGTGTTCAATAAGGCTATACTATATGCGGGTTCATGATCAATATTTGAATATCATACTTTATCATTCAACACTCATCCAAGTTCATTAAAATCGTCGTCCAAATGTGTCGCTGACATTTCCATCCCATTCCCTTGAAAATTGGACAGTGTGTAGCAACAACAGCTTAACACCTTTTTCGCTTCCGACAGTACCGATCAATGAAATAATATGGATGCCTCTATCACGAAGCCTAAACTGTTTCCGTTTACAGGGAGTGCCTGGGCTAGCTAGCTTACTGGTAAATTAATGTGAAATATGTTTAATTTCCATATGTGGAAGGACATCATGGTAACATAGTAGGAATAACTAGAGTAATGTTTTCATGTTTCAAATCTTATTAAGTTACTTATTGGGCATGCAGCGCAGACTTGAACCAAGCCCTTATTTTGACAACAATGTTTGTAAGGTCCCATATGCCTATATCTGTGAGCAGTGATCTCTATACTCATTTCCTGGGAATACGATTTGGAATCATGATTTCGGGATCCCTCCTACCCTACCGAGATTCTTTCCGTTGGCAGAGTGTGAGCATTTTTTTGAATTAATTTCTTGTAACGATAATCTTGATTTCATTTTTCTTTCCGGAACATATCATTTCTTGGCCGTGAAGAAGGGCCACGGGATTTTTCCCAAGAATATAAAAAATTTAGACCTAAATATATATATTTTTCTTAATAGGGGGCTGCGGCCGGCCCTACGCTGGATCTGCTCATGATGCATTCAAGCGTATTTTAAAAGCAAATTCTGTTTAAAAAAAAAAGAAGTTACTTTTAAACTGACTTTTAAACGTGCCCAAGACTGGTTGCCCAAGATTGTTGTTGGTGTTTTTTTCCTTAATAATAATAGTATAATAACAATAATATTCCGCTTTTATATAGCGCCTAATACATCGGCGATGTCACTAAGCGCTTTACAGATATATTTTTACCCCGGTCATCGGAGTCTGGCATGCCCGCACACAATGTATGTACATTCTCCACTCACTGGGGGAGTATTCCAGCAATGGGCCGTGGCGCTCACATTGCTAGGGGGCAGCAACCGCCCCTTAATATTACATTTTGAATAATCAGTCCAAAAGGATGAAAAGGTGATGTGAATATATTAGATAGTGAAAATTATAAGTAATTCATATAAAAGTACTCATCTTGTTGATATCTGTATTTATGATTTGAAATCATTTTGTTACAGGCAAGAAACCTTGTTTCTTGAACACTGAGATGGCAGCCAGCGCCTTACCTGTGCTCCACCTACTATTATATAATAAACATGATAATATTACACTTCTAAAACAAGAAATTGGTACACAAATGCCCAACACACATGAGGGCAATTATGAGTCCGACCAACTGTGGGCAATTATGTCCAATCCAAGTAATATTGCTTAGTTTGTAGTGGAAGGTGATCGGGGCAGAACAATACCCAAGTTGCGCTTACAGTGGTCGGACACACATGAGCTATTTTAACCAGTTTTTTTAAGAGTGATTGGGCCCCCGTTGGTGATGTTTGTGTTGGTGATGCTTGAGACTTTTGTGAATGAAGTTCATGTGGAGCTCCAAAGCCCATGAAATAATTGCTGGAGAATGGATCAAGATGATGGTATCTCATGTTGATTTTAAGGACAAAAGTAATTGTTTCAATTCGGAGTGTCTTCCTGGGTAATAAATAAATCCCTGAAAACGCAATTCATAAGATCAGCGTGAAGCGTATTTGTGATGAGAAAATAAACTTGGACATAAAATATCTTTGGGGTCTGCAGTCAAAGTTTGTTTTTCCAAAATGAAAGCCTCAGGAAACAGGCAGAATAAAGTGAACAAAACGACATTTACCCTGTCCTCAATTATCCAAACCAATTTAGAAGTATTGTAATTACTCTTACATGATTGGTGATGAACAGGCAAACAAAATTCAGAGAAACAAACTCCTCGTAATTATGATTATGAACAAGATTAAAGGGAAATCCAACCTTAATAGCAAGTTGCTTTGAAAGAAAGAGGAAAAATCAGAGAAGCAGATTGGTGAAAGTTTGAACGAAATCGGACAAGCAATAAGAAAGTTATGAATTTTTGAAAGTTGTAATCACTATACATATGGGAATTTCAAATTGGCCGAATAGGTAATGTCACTGTGATGTAGCTGTGGACAGCTCCTCCATTCGTTCCAACACACAAAATGACTAAAATGTCACTTTTTTCAAAATGTATTACTCAGTAGGATTTTTTTCTTTCATGAGGACCTATAACAATATGCTATCTCCAATATATTTTGAGTACTGCCCCGAGGGTAACAGCGCCTCGAAGAAAACCGCAAATTAATATTTTTGTGTTTCCAAATATGTTTCCAAAAAATTGGAAATCCCCTTATTTTTCCCACCCCCGTTAAAGAATATTGGATCCGCCAAGGTGAAGACTAGAACGACCGCCCACAAGAGACCGACGGACCAAGAGAACGACAGCCCAAGAGACCGAAATTGTTGGTCTTGTGCACCCTCAAAAAAGTTGTCGAGGTCCAGGAGACCCACATGGCGGTCTCACGAACCCTCAGATAACTTTTCAGTTTGGTCTCCTAGTCTGCCCCTGTATAGCTGTCCGATCAGTAAACCATACTTTTGTATTCATTTATTTTAGATTATTTATATCTGTTCCAATCTATGTTTCTCTCTTTCTTTCATATAAATTGCATCTGACTTTCGTGTTTCTCAGTGTACATTCTTCATCTTGACCTTTGTAATGGTGAGCCCCAGACTTGCAAACAACAGCCTTTAGGATAGAGTGAGTTTTAACGGAATCGCACTGAAATGTAAAATGAATAATTCAATTACAAAAAAGTAAAATTGATACTGAGCTGAGCTGTTTCTCACATTCCAAGTGATTTTCTTCTCCCATCCTTTCTCCTTAGCGAAAAAAATTAAACAACCATTGATGAAATAAGGCAAATTTTGTGAATAAACAAGAAATAAACAGGAAGAGAAATTACCCAACTGATTTTCATACACATACACATTAGAGATGTAGATGACAAGAACTTTAAAGGGAGAAGCAAGGATGAGGAGTACTCAGCTCAAAAGCTCGATGGCTGAGATATATCAGCGAGTAAAATTCAGACAGAAATAGATCCGTAAATAAAATAAAAACCATGATAGGTGATTACGTCACGCGGTACGTGACGAGAACAGCATATGTCATGTTAAAGGAAAGAAGAACGAGTTTTTAAAAAAAAACTGCGCGGGAAAACGTCATGGTGTTAAGGAATCGTCTGCGAAGAAACGCTCGACGGAATATCGAAATTGTCATGGTCATTCACCATCACTGAGTCCACTTAGAGAAAGAGTGAACGTGTACGGTGATGCGACATTTTCTCCGGCGACTTCTGCTCCGGGCCTTATATCGTCAGATATAGGGGTAGGGCTAGTGTTCCCACTGCGTTTTCGGATGGATATAGGATATAGGAGTAAGGGTTTGGTATAGCTTCAAGTCCAGGGTTGCAGATATAGGGATTGCCTCGTGTAACATGGTGTAGGAAATCTACAGCAGAGCAACTGTCGCCGAAGCATGTGTCTCCTTACAACCATGTCTACCAGTAAGGTACCAGTAAGGTCGAAGGTGTACAGAAGAAATATGTTATTACCATGTTGTATTAAATTACCCCCACCTTGTTCTGACTTATACCATAATGAATATATACAATCAATTAGTCATTTTCTAATGGGTAAAGGCAGCAATACGCTGTTTAGGCAGAAAAATGCAAACTTTCACTATTAGAAACTGGAAATGTTCTCGACTAGTATTTAAAACTGTATGATATTGCAGTAGATCTGTAAACCGACGGTATTATTATTTTACAACAGACAATGTAAAGTCCCCATAGGTCCTTGCAGGGTCACCAATAATCCCCCTCCCCTCGAAAATTAGAAATACCTGATTTTTTTTGTGTGTAAATGGTGATTTAACGCTTGGATTTGCCTGTGTGCTCGAAAGTGCTCGAAAAAGCTGTTCCAAACCCCCAAATTTTCTCGCTCGGTCGCTATGAAACGTCGCAAAATACATGTAAATAAACATAATTTACTGAGGAATCCCTCTCCAAATTATACCTATGCATACAATTTTAAATAGTTATCATTTACGAACCGGTCTATTACGGCTACAGCCCACAAGACCGACGGCTCTTGAGAATATCGGTCTTCAGGGTTCACGACTCACGAGTTCGACAGCCCATGAGAACGACATGTCGGCCTCGCGGGCTTTCCGACAACTCTCCTGAGAGTTCCCGAGATCGTTGTCGGTCTCGTGTACTCGATCTCGTAGGCCGTCGGTCTCGTGGGTTGTCGGTCTCGTGAGCTGTCGGTCTACTGCGGTGACCCGAAGATTACATCGTTCTTAGTACCACCATCCAGCATCATAAAGAATGACGTACGAGTATTGTTGTCCATTGTTTGTTTTCTGATGTAACGCTACGTTTTGGGCGTCATTATTTGTCTCGGTACCTTTTCCCCACAGTTCAATCGTTCTGTTTGGTAACGTTGTCTAGGGCTAGCATAATATTGGCCTAGGGTGTCACAATAATGTGTCAAACCCAGTTCAGTAAACACAGCCTACACTCACGTTGTTGGGGAAATAATTAGAGGATAGTCTGGGGCAAAAATTCGGTCCGATAAGAAGGATACGACCAGACAACGGGCTACAGCTCTAGTAGAAAAAAAATCCTTATAAAAAGCTGGAATTACCATAGCAATTATGACGGAAACATTAAAATGCTTACAAATTTTTTCAAACTACATGTATAATGCTCATGAGCTGTAAACTAATTTCCGATTAACAGTGTATGGAAATTTCAGTGACAAGGATTGTTTTTAATGAATTAAGTTGATTGCCACAGGCGACCCCGACATGGCAACAAACAAAAGGGATGAAAAACAACGAGGGGGAGGCAAATTGCCCCCCCCCCACACACACACACACGTACACGATGAGCGAGTCTGTGAGGGCCCCCTTCTTTCTGACAATCCTGATTCGCCCCTGCATATTATTACAGACCTGTAAGTAAATATTCAAAGTTTACGATGATTGCA
Organism: Heliocidaris erythrogramma; assembly: GCA_025617745.1. NCBI lineage: Eukaryota > Metazoa > Echinodermata > Echinoidea > Camarodonta > Echinometridae > Heliocidaris > Heliocidaris erythrogramma. Next base: position 30,325,652 of record CM046868.1, read on the forward strand.
TCATATATATTGTCATAACATGGAGGGTATTGTTTCTCCGTGGAGACAAGAGAAAGGTTTCCAATGCTACCACTGAAGTGAAAATTCTCTTTACATATTACAATCGCTGAACTTCTGAATGTAAGAATCCAGACCAAAACCTATCAAAAAAAAAAAAAAAAAAAGCTCAGTCAGAACGAACAAAACAAATTTACACTGCAGTCGAGAGAATTCTGGGGGTGTGTAGCTGGGTCAAGGACTTAATAGAATAATAAAAATGGATAAATGCCTGAAAATAGTTTTAGTCCATTTTTAAAAATCTTATTTCGAAATCGATGTCTGTTTTTAATGGTGAGGAACAATCGCGATTACTTCCCACAAAGAATTAGTTGCTTCTACAAATTTTCTGAAAGGAAAAGGGAAATATTTATTCCGAGATGTCTCATGCAAATCAATTTGATAGAATAGTGAGTGACTATTTACTTATCTAACCGGCATTAGTATATTCTATGATGTAAAGTATTATCCTATGTATTTGTCCGTTAAAATTGCTTGTCATACAAGTACATAAGTCTTTAACCTAATAAACGTATTTTGCAGTTATTTATTATAATCGGCTTATTAAGTCCTAACCTGGCACATAATACTTTCCCACGTAAACAATAATACCTGACTATCTATAGTGATTCATAACTGAGGAATTCAGCTATGACTAACACCTAATGATAATAATTTTACCCAGGATCACAGTCTCGTTTGTATTGAAAGGACCTGATTATTTAAGTGTTAAATTTGCATGATTATGCGGTCACAAATTGAATGTTTTCATTTTATTTTATTTTTGATGAGCGGAAAATGTGGTCGCCGTTGAAAGTAGTAGTACCCCATTCTGCTTTTGAAAGGGTTTGCTTAATGGCCATCGATCTGGTGTCAAGTAACTACTCAAACACACGATAATAGAACCCGGTAAGAGGTGCTGAGTAACTGTCATTAATTTTTGCTATTAAAGGCAGTGCATTCTGTTCACTGCATTTCAATTGTACAAATGCGAACAGAGAGCTTCTTTTATATCCCAACAATACATGAACTCTCCCCGGTCATGCAAGACATTCCATCTAATACAAATCTATGGTTAGATACCCCCTTCTTTATAAGTGCGCATATTTTGCTTTTCTTTTCAGGCATGCGACTTTCTAAGGATCCGCTGTTTTGCCTGAGATATTGACACTCTTCCAACAAGCACAAAGACATTCCTCGGGCAGGTAGTCAATGAAGAACTAACGCACAATAATGTGATCTTTAACTGAAGACAACTCGGCGACGCGTGGCTATTGTTGTCTTTGTGTCAATCTACAGATCGCATTGTCAACTTCGCGAATACACGTGCCAACAATGCTTTTGTCAATATGTTCATTTCAATTCGAGCAATAACAGATATCCAGGTGCTACTTAATGACACGTACGATAAGGAATGTGGATTGGTTTTTTTGAGCGGGAGTTTGTCCCCCAACAGTCGTGCCTCGTGCGTGTATTAATTTCTTTATTTGTTCTCCATTTTCCTACTCCATGGCACGATTGATTCCAGTAATGTTTGATGATACGATGACTTGACTGGTATGTGATACCAACCCTGTATATATGCCGATCTATAATTACATACTTGTGTTTAATGATTATGAAGATGATCTTCCACGTAAAACGCTAACTTGAATTTACATAATGGTAGTGGGGGGCACGTGCCACCTGCAGCATAACTTTGCACATCAGAAAAAAAAGTGTCTAAATTTTTTCATAAAACTGGCAAAAATTGATAACTGCTCTTGCATGTCAGCACTATTTGAGACACTATTTTGGCTTGCCCAACCTAGCAACACTTCATGTATGCACTCTGCATTCTGACTATTGTCATGTGGAGTTGGCGCATTATAAATTCTCTATATTATTATTATCATTATTGAAATACAATGACTTGTAAAAGGTTCATTACTAGGAGTTTGACAAGGAGGTAAGCTTTAAATTTGAATGCATTACGGAAATGGCCTATTACTTGTATATACGGAAGTTCTTTTTTGTAATATGATTTATATATATATATATATATATAGCTTTAAATATTTCATCATAAATATTTCATCATCGCGATATGATGGAGTTATACAATGGTTTCAATTGACATGTACATATCACAGTAACGTCTCATTAAGCATGTGGTTTTTAAATCGGAAATCTTCGTTGCACAAGACCAGTAATGTAACTGATGTGCAACAGAAGACACGAAAGGTGAAAAGTGCAATTCTTCCTCCGCAAGAAATGACAAAGAATTCTGCCAGGTGCACTCAAGAACAGTTTCTCCAAAATGCCACAGGTCTCATGCAGAGTCTTTTCCCTTTTGTATTCGTTATTCACTTCAATTAACAAAGAATGCAATTATCCAGTATTGATATAATAAGTAGGTCTTATTTACACAGGGTAGCCACGGCTCTTCCTGCGGGGTCCTACAATTATTATTACCCCAGCATTGCCAGGTACCCATTTATAGGTACCCATTTACATATGGGTGGAGAGGGACAAATGTGGGCAAAACACCTTGTCTAAGGATGTAAGCACCCAGCGAGGATCGAACCAAGAACCTCTCGTATGAGAGTAAAGAGTCTTCACCAATATACCACAGTGACGATATTAGGTTATCAATTTAGTATACTTATATTGTTTATACCAGAGTGCTGTTAAACACTTTGTTAACGCATCGGGTGGTCCAGCGAAGGGTGAAGCCGGAGTACACCCCCACCCACCCGCGTTTGAACATCACAAAATCCATACACTTTCCAAAGCATGCTGGGGCTATCACAATGTACACCGGTGATGCATTTGAAGATGAGCCTATATGTAAATTAATCAATGCGTGTGGTAACCATACGAAGGGCCTTCGTGCAGTAGAAGGAATAGGTCACAGCGTTTTGTATACATAAACGTGTTATTTCACATTTTAATGTGTTGTGTGAGAGCAGGATGCCCGTATAACTTTCTCAAAACAAAGAATGACAAGATAAACATCTAGCATAATATAATAAAACAATCAAGATAAGACAAAATATCCTCAATAAAAATGGTAAATGGTGTTAGAATTACAGGATGCAAGTAGTATACATCATACTGATCACATAACGATAAATCAATTACGATTATTATATGAATGCGCCAGGAAACTGCAAACTGCCCCCCCCCCCCCCGAATAAATCGGTGTTGTTCGACGATTGACTATAAGAGCAGTGGCATGATATATCAATGATAATGATGATTATCAAACAAAAGCTGTAAGGGGGAATAAGAGAGATAATGTCCTTTGGTATGAAAAACGACAAAGTTTGACAACTCTTGTTGATTCCTAGAATAAAATTGGACCTTTCTTATAACTGCTTCAACCATTATATTTGTTTGAATTTCTTACCTTTATTCAAAAGAGTAGCCTACTGTATTTTCGCCATGCATAAAGTAGAAATTGAAGGAAAATTAAACCATGTATCTCTTTAATTTTGGGACACCGACATTTTCTTTTCCTTATCCTTTTCTACTTTTTTTCTGTGAAAACTTAGAACCAAATGTCACGTAGGCCTATCAAAATGTGAAATACATTAAGTGAATCTTTATTAGGCAATGGCGCGAAATAAAAGTGATTTTTTTTTTAAAATCGAAATGAAGGCCTTCTTATATCAGGTTTTAGTGCTTGAATTCTGTTTTAAATAATCCTTCCAACGTGTTCACCCTGAGACGAGACAAAAATGAATCAAAGTTGTCGTGCTTGTGCAGTGATTTTGAAAAGTTGATGTCCATTTTGATATTGGTATGAGACATCGGTAGGCCTAATTACTTCCGAAAAGATTAATTTCCTCTGAAATCTTATCTTATTGATGATAGTCATGACTCATTTTTCTTGTATAACTTTAATAATCATAATTACTTTCATGTCTTAAATGAACCGTCAAAAGTACATATCGCTATTTTGTCATTGTCTCCATTTAGATGCTAAACCAACGAGACTACCTTCGCATTCCGTCTATTAGAACAACGCAGTTGAATCATTTGTGTAGATGTCAAATATAGAGCGATGTTCCAATAATCTGCTCTGCACTGCTGGAATTTCTTGCGGTTGTGTGGACTTCCGAGCGTGTACTTTTGATGAACTTGACTCTCAAATACCATTGTCGCTCTGTCACCTGTTACTAATTTTAGTCCCACTTTTTGTGGTAGGCCAGTCGTCCCAGTGAACACATTTTGGGGACTTCTGTCGTCGAATATACAGCCCCCTCAAATGAATCCATTTCATCACTTTACAAAAACAGTACAAAGGAGAGCCTGAAATTATCGAGGGTGCAAAATCGCGCGCGCTTTTGTGACAGACGATATGATCAGAAAATTTAATACACCACAAATTACCGCTCGTGTGTCACCTGTGGTTTTAAAATCACCGGTCTGCTTTCGGTTTATTCTCGCTTTTGTCTTGGAACAATACAACATGTACAAGGAGGTCGTGAAAGAAAAGAAAGAGATGTAAGAGAACAAGTCTTAATTATCGCAGAGAAAAGACAAGTATTCGAAGCATTTTTACCTGCATTACACGCCAAGGTCGAAAGATAGAGGAACACAGACACATGTTGTATTATTATGCGCTGGTTGTTGACCTGTGCAAGCGATTCGCTCACTTTCATTTTACGAACACGAGAGGGAGTTAAACCGCTTTGACGACGGAAGAACTGGAGAGAAATCATGCGTCTTCATGTGCAACACGAATTGTTTTAGACATTTTGATTATTGATAAGCTTGGTAAAATACGATCCGCATTTTTATTTCTAATATAGCCATTAATAGTTAGTTTTATTTCAACTCGGTAATAAAAACACAATGATTTAAATCTTTAAATACGAAGGAATTGCAATAACATGAAGACAATATTGCGTGATTAGGTCAAGTTGCAAACCGGGAACAAAAATTTCTTACGAAATTGACCTTACATAAACTGCAAACAGAATATAAGAAAAAAAACAAGTTAAAACCCAAGTTAAAACAACAACAAAAACAAAGTACGAAAAATGCCATGCAAAAACAGAATGAATTTTGAAAACTCGTACTCAAGTTGAAAGAGATTTATTATTTATTTTCCAAGAGATATTATCCGTGATAGAATTTTTACTTCTTTGTAGTAGGTAGAAGCTAAAATAAATTATATTCGGCAAGTAAAAATTTGAAGTATTTCTAGTACGACGTGGGTGGATGATTGGAGTTATTATATCATTATGTTTTTCATTGATCATAACAATAAATGACAGATAAATTACTTACAAAATGATATCAAGATTAATACTTAAATATAGGTGTGGTATTCGCCAATGTTCATATGCCATTGAAGGACTGAGCAGATTGCACCTATGTCCCCATTTTTCTACCAGTTCCATGCTGTAGGTAAGAAAAATATATTGGAGAAGTTGCTACTGATTCAAAGGAGATAATGTGTTTAAAGTAAGTCACGACTTGTCCTTCATTCAGTCTCATAATTTTTGTAGCATCAGTTTGAATTACGCAGCCATCGGAGAATCAATTGAAATAAAATATTATATGTAGCCTGTAGTGAAAAATGCAAACGTACAATTTTCAGGATTCCTTGCTAGATAATTATGTTCAACTCTCTCCATTCTTGAGTACTTCACACATGCACGTACGAACGAAGGAATCAAATTAAATATTGTTAAATTCATAAGTGTGTTATGTAACCCTCTGCTCGTTATGCGTTTACTTCTTCTTCACCTGTATTCAGCAGAGCAACCACTTTCAGACTTCAATTGAAACCTTGTGATCACTTCCAATAGACCGATTCGGTAATGTATGCAAATTTTATGCATACCTTACAAACAAAGGTTGTTGTTCTTGACAACCTGAAAGCTTGCCGGGCATAGCAACAGATAATGTATGCAAACTGGATTCCAAGCATTGAGGCTCATTTATAAAAAGCATGTTCATGGAATAGCTCGCCACCATGGTCACTAGGTGCTCAGAGAATATATGTGCATAAATTTGTATACATTACAGAAGCGGTCTATTCGCCCAACTTTTGTCTATATTTCTACTGCGCCGACGATGAAATACGTCAGAGACAGAAGATAAATAACATCCATGCAGTGTAAATGACCGTCTCATGTTCACATGTGAAATCGCCTATGGCTATCTGGTCAGATGCGAGACACATCCTTCCTCAGAATTGCATACCTTTCGAAAATAGATCATGCAGAGTTTACTAATGTATTCAAATTTAGAGATGATTATTCCCATAATTCTTCGTAAAGTATTATTTAATCACATGTTTTTAATTATGCTAGGGTGTATGTTTAGTATCTCTTATAAGAGCATGTTGAATTTATCGCACATTTCATATACTCGTTGTTGCTATGTCGGGCGATCCTTCAGAATTTATAGACTCTCGGTTTATCAAGAGCAATTTTAGTTTGAGAAGTATGCGCTTACTTTTTAATTGTAACTTGGCTGGTTTAATTCAAAAGATAAAAGAACAAAAAACGAATGAATATACGAAGATGAAGGACTAATAGCAAAAAAGAAGAAGAAGGAGCAGAAGAAGAAGAAGGAGAAGGAGAAGGAGGAGGAGAAGATCAAGATGATGGTGATGGTGATGATGTGATGATGATGAGGAGGAAGGAAGAGTTGAAGGAAGGGGAGGAGGAGAAGCAGAAAATATAAAATTGTAGCAATATAATGCTGTTGGTTTATAAAACAGAAATATAATTTTGAAGAAGATGTGTGATAAAAATTAATGAATTGGAATGTAAACAAAGTACATCAGAAAAGGAAATGATACAATGTCAAACTCGATGCCGTATATGAATTTATTTTTTTAATCGATATCATAGAATAATGCTGAAAATGATCATGTTGCTGATGATCATGTTGATGAAGGTGAAAATGATGATAACATGACGATATTGATTTCACTCTCTCTTTCTCTGTCAAAATACCTTCCGGCATTTCTTTCCTTTCTTGTCAGAGAATTTAAACACATACTTGTGCCCTCCCCCCCCCCCAATCAAAGAACCAATTTACCTCTGATTACAATCATCTATCTGCATCATGATGATGAAGAAACTGACAGTGGGGATAACGTTTAACACTAACAGAGCGAGACAGGACAAAGATAGTGCGTCGCGCCAATCTAGGGCAGAGTGATGGGCTCTCACGCCCCTGCCCAAGCCGGGGAAAGGTCGTTGGTCTAGACTCGAGACACGGGGTTCCAGGTGAAAAGAGGGTGAAAGAGGGGGGCTATTTCGTGAGAGCTATTTATGGGGGCGGTTGCATGTCATGCGGATTAGGATAGGAAAGGGGCGTACCGAGTTGAACATGTTATCTTAGGGAAAGGGAGCCCGGGTATGTCATCACGAGGTAACAAAGAGGACAAAGTCGTCTGGATTCAGGTTCTAAACCACATGTATAGTCTCTTTATAGGTGATTATAAAACAGTTGCGGGATGCAATCACCGTCAAAGGTACTACAATATTTTGATGTGGTCGAGAAAGTGTTGCTATATGTTTATTAATTAGGATGATAATGTGATAAAACGTTCCTGAAAGTAAAAAATCAACAAAAATATAAATGTTTAGTAAGAGAAAAATCAATGTTTATTTTCATTGAAAATACCAAGAACTACTTAGTACTTCCATTTATTAAACTTACATTGTAAAACGGTTTTATAATAAAAAGTAATAGATAATTAACAATAACTATGCCTGACATTTTTCATTTATGTTTTTTTAAGCATTTTAAGGTATATATTTCTGCAAGGTTCTTCAATTTTCATATCTACTTGCCAGGTTCTTCAATTTCCATATCTACTTGCCAACAAAAAAAAAAAAAAACGATTAACAAGAAGTTTTAATAGGCCAGGGGAAAAAGCAATACTATCTAAAATAAATTAGTTTTTGTCTTGGGAGTACATTGTGAAAGACACCGATCAGAAATCATCTCAGTCAAAGTCACATTCACTGCACACAGAAATGTGCATAAATATGGGACGGGCATGATGGCATTTGAATTTTGAAAAGCAATCCTTTTCAGGGGACATTTCTTCTACATATTCTTCGAAACTGATGTGATCGATAAAAAGGAGAAAGCTCACAACTTTTATATTTCACCTTTAATACCAGATGTCAATCATATCTCTAACCTGCAAGCGTTTTTAACAATCGTCTGTTCACTATAAAGCTTCTTTGTGGATTTTTGTACAGCATGCTTTTGCCTTCCTTGATCGAGTGTCCAATGGTTTTAACGTGACGTCAGTACTTATCTCATGGAGAGGGCATTATCTGATCATTCGATGGCGTAGCTTCGGTATCAGCATTGAGGGACACTGGCGTAGTGGGGGGGGGGCATCGATTCTATCACCCCCCTCTCTCTCGCTCTCTTCCATGCAATGGGGGGGGGGGGGGGGCAGGGGTACCCCATAGCTACGCCACTGCCTTCACTCTTACCCTGGGCCTTCTTGCACAAAAAGTTGCAACTCAAAAAATTAAACGCAACTCGATTATCAACCAATCAGGATCGCATATTTGGGACTTGCGTTTAATTTTTTGAGTTGCGTTTAATCGCAACTTTTTATGCAAGAGGGCCCTGGTCAGGGACGTATCTAGAAAAAAAAGATGAACGGAGGGGCATTACACTCTGCCGCCAAATCGGGCATGCCAGTACTCCGGGTGTATGCTCTCACATAGCATGTCTGCAATTAGGAGATCCACTGCTATCAAAAACTGTGTTCATTATTTCCAGTGATAATTAATTTTTATGAGATAGATATTTTAACACGATAAAAAACTACTTTCGAAAAATAAACTCGACACTTTCAATAGCCCTGTCTATCACCTTTAGAAATGTGCGAACATTACAATGGTGTATTACATAATCCGAACCTGATTTCTATGGGAAGTACAATAGGCCTTTGAGTTTATTTTTCGAAAGTAGTTCTTATCGTGTTTTTTGTAATTTGGAAAAAACTGGAAAACACGTGAGCACTAAAGCGAGAGACCGCATGAAAGAGGATACATCTAGACTGGGAGAAAGATGAAGAGAATGGGATGCACGAAATGAATGACGAATAGATATACAAAAGGGATGCAAACCAAATAATGATAATTGGCATCGATCAAGACAATCGAAATGTTAAAAAAAAAAAAAAAAAAAACGATTGCTAAGTAGTTGCGCTGGCCGCTGCCCCAGGATAGCAGTTCGCACAAACGTCGATACAATGGTTACTATGCAACCACAACCCTCCTCCCCGTAAAATTGACAGTCCGGGGCTTTGTGCTTAAACGGTTGCGTTAAAACACAACTCAAAAAAATTAAAAGCAACTTGATTTTCAACCAATAGGTACGGCAAGTTTAGTTCTGATGAACGTACGTGACACGCGCTGCCACCGTACTTCCTGCACGTGTTTCTTGCGTGCATCGCACGGGCTCCTTGCGGAGACTGTCACGAAACCCATGGCTCCATATGGAGCCGTGACATGTCGCGCGTCGGACTTACACTTAATTTTTTCGAGTTGCGTTTAATCGCAACTTTTTATGCAAGAGCGCCCTGCAGGGAACTGTACGGGCTGTATTCGCCTCAAGAGTTCTTGCAGGTAAGAGGGGTATGTTAATGAGGAGGGTACAAGACGCCCAAGAAGAGATCCAGAGAAGTGCACGACTGGTTGTGACCACGTACGAATCGCAGGAGTTGGCCTACAGATGATCGCAGCTGTGGACATGCACGCACGTGCAAAAACACGCACGATCAGATGTGGAGTAGCATCAAGTATATAAGATCATCAAGCTTGCTGATAAGTGCTACCTGTATACTAAAATTGGGACAAGAGTCACTTGTACTAACATTTAAGTGTCACTTATCACTACAAGTAGACAACACATCAGAAAGGAGTTAATTGAAGTGGAATAACAGCATTTTTATAAAGTCACAAGAATTTGTAGTATTTTCGCCAATCTCTTAAAAGTTTTAATTCAGTTAATTCTCAACATCTAAAAAAAATCCTGATTTACGTCTTGGTTTGATCCGAAAATAGCTCTATATGAAAAAATATATATATAATAAAACAAACAAAAGACTCCTTATCATTCGAGTACCTTCAACATAAACCAAGATTTAATAATTAAAAAAAATACTTTTACCATGGAATGCAACTTTCTCATTTACAGCCCACGTGATGATTATGGCCCTTGCTCATAATTAAAATCATCACAACTTTCCCCTCTTGAATTCTTTTCTGTCTGTTCAGTTTCTCTTTATCCTTGACCATATATCAAATCCATATCCATTGTTGCTTATAATCCCATCCTGTCATATATCTTCAAACGATCCCTTTCTTTCTGAGCTAACGGTTCCTTTCTCTCAGGACTTGTGTTTTTCGAAACTTTGAGTTAGCGAAACTTTAAGTTAACGAAACAACGACTCACTAACACGAGGGTTCAAACGGACCCAAAACAACGACGCTTGTTGTTCTGAGATTACAAGTCGAGCGATCATATAGTAACACGAACAGAGGTCATCATTAACAACGAGTTTGCTAAACTTAAAGTTTTAAAGTTTATTCTGTCCACACGGTCCATAGCTATGAGGGAAGACCCCCCCCCCCCCCTGTTAACTACAAGATCCCCTGGTTCTGGAACTACAAGTAAACTGAAGTTTCGAAACTACGGGTCCGTTCATACGGTCTGAAACTACAAGATAACTTAAAGTTTTGAAACTACAAGAGAAACTTAAAGTTTAGTTCCCTCCGTATGGACCTGACTTATATAAGACCTCATCCCTCCCTACCACGTACGTCCTTCTATCTTCTATTCATTCTCTCTTATCTATTCATCTTTCTCTTTTCTTCCGCATTGTCCCCACCTCAGTCAATACATGTATTCCAAACAGAAGTTAACCAATATCACTAGCTAGAGGAAATACACAAAAAATCCAAGTGAACAAGAAATAATTATCATTTACTTTTAATCATAATTTCAATAAATATAGACATCATATTTCATGGGGTGTAGACATGCGTAACAAGGCAGATATCTTTTCGACCAGACAATTATTTTTCTTCTTCTTTCTTTCTTTCTCACTTTACATATTTCCAATAATTCTTAATTATTTAAATGTATAGATCATGGATAGGGTTTAAAGCTACACATCCCCGGGTTTGTTGACCACCAGCAATCTCATGCAAAAGAAAATACAAACTAACTCAACCATATTGGCTTCAAGTGGATTGATAGTGTGTTAACATTCCAATAATGGCACAAGTTGTTTTCACAATCATTTCTGCAGCTATTGAAATTTCTGAAGAGGATATCATCTTTTTCATAGTGAATGTTTACATGTAATACTCTATCTGTTTAAAAGTAATCGGTGGACATTAGATAACACCAGTGGCGTAATGATCCAAAAATTTTGGACATGAGCATCTCCATTTTCTCTATTTTCTTTATAACTGACACACTAAGCGAAGTCGATTAGCAAGGTAACTTCAAATTTATGGATGCTTCCTTCCCAAGTGTCTGTGAGGCTGAAGTATTTCATTCACCTGCTTGAGTCTTTTGTACTATAATTGTCAGATCGCAAATTGCATAAATATACGTTGTGGCTCTTGCGGGGGGTGGGGGGCTTGTCTCATTGAGACCCGTACATCATCCACGTAAATCACTTTCTGAAATGCACCCTAAACGGGGACTGCAGTAGAAGTAGTTTTGATACCCTAAACAGGGAAACCCGTCTAACATCTCTGATTTCTATACCCTTAACAGCGATTTTATATCTTGCGTGTTATTTTACATCCTATTTGAGGATTTAATACATAGAACCATTTTTTAGCCAAAAATGAACCGTAAAAGAAATTTAACCTTATTTGGAACACGTTACAAAACTATATCCCCCCTTCTTCTTATCACCTCTGCATTTGATACCCTTTTTCTTGGATACCCTAAACGCGTAACCCATGTTACGCACCTAATGCTGAAAAAGTACCCTTTTTATCCGTTTTTGTGTACACGGATGATGTACAGTCCTCAATGAGACAAGCCCCCCGCATGTAGTATTGGTAAAGTCATGAATTTTAGAAAAGTGCCTTTTTTGTGCATCGCAGCATCGAAGACAATGGCCGGTATCTATCAAAACTAGTAAAGGCCGAGCAAATGATTTTGCTAATCTTTTGCTTGCACCTTCAGATATTCCAACCAAGTAGTTGCTAGCAAAAAGAAGCAGAAGCTTGTTTTCTTGCTAGCAGTCGCTTTCCCAGATTAGCAAAAGCTTACATTCCTTTTCAAATTTATAAGCATCAAAAGGCATCTTTTGACCAAAACTTGTGTTCGTGTTGTTCTGTTAGACACAAAATTATTAAATACATGTAGTCAAGACCTAAAATAAAAACCAAAATGTCGCCAGATCATGTGGTTCTGCCATGTAAAATAGATGTTATTTTGTCCTTTGATATATAGTACTCTCTTTTCAAGAATTCAAATTAGTCTTCATCATCAGGGTCCTGTTCCATGAAACTTATCAATAACAAGTTGCAGTTAAACTGATATAAGCTACTGAAATCCTTGCATCTGATTGGCTGAAAACAAACTTGTTATAGAACTTTGGCAGTTCTTATTGATAAAACAAGTTTTATGAAACAGGGCCCAGATGACATTTAGACCAATATGACTCTTACCGATGATGCAGTATGCTTCTACAAATATGCTTTCAATAGAGAGTGTTAAAGGGAAGGAACATCATAGTAGAAATGTCCCCTGAAAAGGATTGCTCTTCAAATACCCTCACATTAAAAATATGACAAGAAACAGCTAAAATGTTGGGGCTAAACATGTGTGTGTGTAGTCCCAGTGCATTTCTGAGTGCAGTGCATATGACTCTCAGCAGGACTGAGTCAATTTTGTTCTCATTTTGGTGATTCAGAAACCTTACAGCATGCACCAATTCTTATGTACTATATAATCAACCTTTCCTAATTGTTTTGAGACAGCTTCTTGCGCAATGTAATCTCATGACCAGAACCCAACTTTATCTTTAAATTAACACAATATTTAAAAGTTCAAGCTTTGGCAAGAAATTTTCTATTTGAACATAAGTCTTGATACACATAATGATTTATTCAAGGCATATTTACACTGTACTTACAGCACCTTCCACCACAATTGATCAGTTTTTATGAATGATTGAATAGCATACCTAGAGTTCTTGTGATAATTAATAGGATTAATGCTAAATTGAGATAACTGGAGGAGGGACATCGGGGGGGGGGGGGGATTGTGACACCCTCCCACTCAAATTGTTGTCTGCAAAGTTGTACATTCATGGATCTTTTTCTACCTCTGTTGTCAAGTGAAACACTTTGTGGTAGTCTTTCTTTTTTGTTGTTGAAAATTTGACACTAAACTTGTCAGCAACTTTTATCAGATACTCTGCTCATTCAAAATGCTCTAGTAACCACAGGCGGGGGAGGGGGGGGGGGGGGGGTGCTGCCATCTCTTACCCTAATACCAATGTTCCAATTTCTTAATTTAAGAGATTATTCATGTCATAAGCAACAGAAGTAATCATATTTTCAGTAAAAGTAAAAGAATTTCTTGACAAGAATATTTTGGCATTCTTTGCAATTTTTCCAGATGGATGCAATCGAAGAAATATATTATCAATGCTGAATCAATATGCATATGTAAATGATTGAAAATAGGATTACTTCTGTTGCTTATGACATAAATAATCTCTTCTCCTCTTTACATGATGTAATAACTGTACATTGCATTCTTGTATTTGAAATATATTATGCAATCAAGCATACCATTAATTATCATTTTAACACCTCACAGTATACGTAAACCATAAGACTGTTACGTCTCTGACGCTCTTGGTTCTGTTGTTAGGGATCTGTCATTTTCATGTACAAAGGCAGCTCTTCCGTTACTTGTACAGAGAAATTGTAAGAGGGGCCATATGAGTGTGATCCTCATTAACTGTACCAATCCAAGAAGAGTAGAGAGAAGGAACATACAACAAGGAAGAACAAGATCCACAGCCTCAGTCCAGCATTGTTTTTGATGGCCTGAGACACAGATATAAAAAAACAAAATGAAAAGGAAAAATATTAAGGAGATATTAATATTTCTTTGTGTAAATATTTTTTTTCTTGCATTCTTTAAATTGTATTTTGTTTTTAATGAAAATGTAGAAATAAACAGATCTTGCTTGCTTCTAGCTAGCTCACGATCACGTCAGTTCAGCGCGCACACATAATGTTCACGGTTCGAGGTAAGCTACTGATTTCTTCCAATCTTTGAAAATCTTGTCGACAAAATGTCTGATTTTGGCCCTGATTCAGATGTTAGAACCTGGAATCACACCGTCATTCCATCAATCACTGGGTGAATCACTGCAGCAGCCACACACACATATACGATTCATACAGCTACAGTACAGTCAAGTCGTATATCGTAAGCTAGTGCAAGAATTCTCGCTTTCGTGGCTCATCTGAGACCCTGTCAGGGGTCTTGAAAAAAAGTCCTGATAATCTTTTTGAACAAGCTTACATCTCTAAAATTTAATTTTATCGTATTCTTTGGGGGATTAGCTTTCCAAAAATGTATAATTTGTCCTATTTCTTATTTTATGGGACATTTCTCCGGTTATCTGCTTTAAGAACATGTTTAAATTATGATTGTGAATACCCATCTTTGTCCTTCAAAGTAGGAAGCAGAAACTCGGCTCCTTATCTTTTGAGTAGAGCGAATGAAGAGATTGATGGATGTTGACTTACATTAGAAATGAATGTTGGCATCTAGTTAGAATTTATTGAATTTACTAACAGAATATTATTCTGATTCATATCGACTCTTTCTAAACATTGCTCTAAGACAGTTTTCAGCAGTAATTAAAAGAAAACATCTAAATATCGTTATCATGTTTGCTCACTTACGACAGTTTGATTTTACTAACAATATTGCTGAATATAACAGCAAATAGGAAAAAACAGGAGGGGGTGGCTGTTCTTTACAATATACCCTTTTCTTGATTTGTCCCCACCCCCTCCTACTGGAGGCAGTGTTCCTATTTGACAAGGTTAAGAATTAATGTATTTTACCTCTCTAATATCTTGGTTGGCTGCGGTAATATTCTCTGTTGTGTGAACTACTGTATCACCTATCCGGTCTATGTCAGCACTCTACATAAGAATAGAAAAAATTGGACGTTCATAAAAGATTTGATTAGAATTGCATGGGTCAAAGTCGCAAGACACCTGAAAAAAAAAAGAAAGAAAACCAGTGCCAAGATCAGGTGACAATTGTTTTTGAGCTGGCAGATTCTTGATCAAAGGAAAGGCATTTTCATTTTTTTTTTTCATTTTTTACACTATTCTTATTTTGTCTTGAAATTCACATATTTACTAGAGTAAAATTTGTGCTAAATTAATATTCAAACTATACAAAAGAGAGCAATGTAAGCCATAGCAAGGCTAAATCTTAGGTGAGTATATGATCATTTCCAATCTGGAAACCTTCATGCTGGCAGATCATGTTAGTAAAGACATCATGATTGTAATAGCTATATATCAAGGTAGGATTTTGTGATTACAAGAACACCTCATACCGTGATATGATATATTTCAACAATTATCAGAAGTAATTTACGTAGTTCCGCGCGGTTGAAGGATGACGATGATGTCAAACAATTCAAAGAGAAAACTTTGATATGAAATATGATGGACAAGAAACAAGGTGCGTCCAAATCCTCCTCCTAAGAGTGCTATTACAAGTTAACGAGTCAATGATGTAACAGGTGGGAGATTAAACACAGATTGGTGACAATATTATTCCGTGGGGAAGGGCCTGCGAGCCAGCACCCAGCTTGACACCTCGGCGTGACACCCGCTGCCGTCCCACCCGGTAATGAGCTCTGTCGCCTTGGGCCCCGTCGGGAACCACCGAGCGCTATGAAGCAATTTGAATAGTGTCAGAAAAAATCGGACATACGTGTAGGTGGGGGAAGGACTCTATTATCAAAGGGTCATGGAATTTATCAGTCAACTTTGACACAGAAGTTGTATG
Source organism: Heliocidaris erythrogramma (assembly GCA_025617745.1). Lineage (NCBI taxonomy): Eukaryota > Metazoa > Echinodermata > Echinoidea > Camarodonta > Echinometridae > Heliocidaris > Heliocidaris erythrogramma. Next base: position 30,341,765 of record CM046868.1, read on the forward strand.
CATTTATCTTGAGTACATAATATAATTTTCTTTTCAAGTCAAATTCTGATTTTTTGATGTATTTCTCATATCTTGAAAGCACCTAGCATTGCCTTAAACAAAGAGATACGTGCCTATATGTATAATATCTTACACATATAAAGCTGAAATCACCTTAGGGCATTACTTTCAAACTGGTAAGAGAGAGGACAAATGCATGTACTGTATAATTATGTAGGTCACGTATTCACTCTCTAGAGCATCTGACCTCAATATCTTTGCCACTCCCCTATTCAATTAATAATGAATTAGACAATTACTTCATTTCCTTTAAAAGAAAATAAACTTTAATGTTTCAAAATTATGTTATGCATGTCGTTTTGGCCTTGAATATTCCTGTGGCTCAGTCACTAATTGGTTAATAGATAAAAACCTGTAGGCAGAAGGTAGTATAAACCATCATTCAACCCCCCCCCCCCCCACACACACACACACACACACACACAAAGAAATTACCCCGGAAGTTTGATGAAATTCCGGAGAAAACTATCACTTCTATCGATGTTCTTGAACAAAAATTACGAAAAACAAGAGTTTTTACTTTGTAAACACAACTACTACAAAATGTTATGTGTTTATTTTGAATGAATATTGAAATACTGGGTAGAACAATTCTTTATTGCAGCTTAAGTGATGTTGGTTTAGAAAAGGGTAGTTAATCATTTTGGCAACATCAAGCATCGTTGTACCCAAAGATCATTCCATTAATCAAAAGAGAAATGTGATAACTAAAATTATCAGTTAAGATAATAGAATAAACAATTAACCAAAAGATAATGGACCCCTCCCATCCCACGAAGTTCCTTTCATTAATATGTAACCCAAAACTATACTCACTATCTATCCTCACTTCTCCTGCACACAATTTAGGCCTATATATTCTATTCTAGGTCATAACAAGGTTCAAGGTTGATAATATTCTTGAGAGAAAACTTATGAGAGAGAAAAAATATATACTACCATGAAACCTGTACATGTATTAAGATTGCTTTTTATGAGCTGGTGGTCTCTATGTACATGTTTCTTTAATACACGTTTTCAATGAGAAACACTTTTCAAGGGAAACAAAAATTGTCCTCTTTACAGACAGGTGGTCTTTCTATACAGGTGGTCACTGTAGAAAGAGGGAACAATAATAGATGAGAAAAGGCAAAAAGAAAACGAAAGAAAAAAGAAAGAAAAAAGAAAGAAAAAGAAAGACAACATGACTAATAACACAGTAAGAATAAAAGGATTGCGAAGAAAAGCATAATATGTTAGTTACCTTACAAGCACCAGGAAAAATATAAGTTTATAATTTAACTCATCAGGCAAGGAAATCCTTAAATAACTTGAATTTCTCATCTCCATCTTATCAGATTGCAAAAAGGCTTTGGAAAGAAACCAAACATCAATAAAATTGCAATATCAAGTTTTTGCCATTGCCACAATGCAAAAAAAAAAGTAATTGAAATTGATTGACCTAAAATATCTGAACAGGTGGGTAGATGATACTTAAATACCAACACCCAACAAATCCACAAGTAAAATGCTTCATCATGGTCCAGTATCAACAACAAAGAAGCCACAGGGGAAATATATTTGATATCATATCAAATAACCATACCAGGTGAAAAGCATCAACATAACGAGAAACCTTTAAGATGATCTAAATTGGGAATAAAATCACCGACAGAGAAGTCAGTTGATTCTTACAAGTCAAAGAGGTTTATTCTAGACCTTGAAGAGGGACAAAGGCAATGTGACGTCCAAAGATGTTCTTGATTGCTCCTTCATAACACCTTGCTTTTTGCCCCCTCCTTGTCTGTTTCTTTTTCTGTGGCCACCCTGACCACAACGACGTCACTCGTTGCGTCTGCCGTCCCGATCGCTATACTGCGGTTCTGTGCAGCGGACCTGCCCAGTTAATTGGGTGTTTGTCACGGCGAATTGACAATTAACATTTGACGTGGATACCCCAGCGAGACTGATTTGTTAATATCCCTTCCCAAAGTCTACTCTCAAAAGAATTTCTCTCCCACCGTAAAACAAAGAAGATGCAAAGTGCTTGACATTGTAAGGACGCTCTCACTCCACTCATGGGCGATGATGACGCAAGCTCATTAATGAGCTCCAAATCTCATAAATTAGTACAACTGGGTGCACTTCATTTGCGGCATCATAAAATTATGACTTCCAAAATATTTTGAAAGGAAGACGTTCAAAAGCAGCTGTTTAATATCATCTTTAAATGAGGTCAAAATAAACTTTCAATTGAAAACTCATTTCCAGATCTCTATTTCAGGCCTAGCCCTAGAGTGACACCAAACTGCCAAATTGATGCTGTTACTACAAAAAGATAAGGAAAATGAAATATTTTCCCTCGGAGTAGCAGACAAACAAAATCACTCACTTGCTAAAATTGTACAGACAATTATGGCACAAATGACATTGAAAAGCAAGCACTAAAGATAGAGACTGCATCACAGTGATATCAGAAAACAATTATCAAGTTGTTACAGAGGTACATGCACTTGTATGACTAGAATATTGCCCTTCAAAATATAATCATCACTGCAGGCTCTTGGGTAATAACAATTTTTAAAAAACAACATTCTTTTGAACATTTATCTATTTGAGGGACATTATATTTCAACCTGTCTGCATATGCTGGAGACATCTGCACCAAACACCAATGAAAAGTTGTAATTCAAGCTTTTTCAACTTGTCCCTCAAATAAAGATAAAATAATTTTCAGAATATTACATCCAATTCTACTTGCAGTCTTGAGAAAGGAATACATCGTCTGTTCAGCCAGAAGGGCTTTAACTCTGTGTTTTAGTATAGGAGTTAACGCCCTTCTGGCTCCAAACAGACGACATGTATGTTTAGACAAGTTGAGATTATCTGTTTGAACTTGTGACCCCTTCCCAATCCCAAACTTCAATGAAATATCGCAATCATGAAATCGACCACACAGTCACCAGAAATTCATTGCTAAAGAAGTTACCATGGAAACATAAATTGTTTATTTAGGCTATCAAGACCCCCACAAAGAGCTACAGTATTAGCACTAGTAATATTAAGGGGGCACGGGTGCATAGCTTGAAGGTCTGTATAAAAAGATACAAGTTGTGGCTTTTCCGTCAAAATTAAGTTACCAGAAATGCAAGATAATTATTAAAATATTTGGGTTATAAATACCCAACAAAGAACAAGTGCACTAAGAAGGGCAAGGGTATCACATGTAGTTTGTCAGACCTGTGGTAAAAAAAAGATACCACTTGATGCTTTTAACTTTGTTGTAACTACTTTCGTTACTCTCTTTATTTCCCTGGGGTATATACATATATAATTTGATCAGCTTGTCAAGTTTTGCCCTTTTCACTGGGAGTCACGAGGTTTACGTGTGTATAGGTGCTGCGGTACAACCACAAAGAAATATATATAATCACAATGCATTAGTTTGCACTGTGTGATGAACTTTCATTGGCAAGATTGAATAGAGATAAAGAATGAATTTGAACAGAGATAAAGAAGGACCTGTTAAAATATATGTGAACAGTTTACAGAATGTTCAAGATAAAAGGGGAAAAGACAGATACAAAGAAAGAGTGAGGTAGGAGTTAGAGAGTGAGCACATAAGAGAAGAAGGAAAAGGAGAAGAAGAAGAAGAAGAAACAGAAGAAAAAGAAGAAGAAACAGAAGAAAAAAAAGAAGAAGAGGAAGAAGAGGAGACAGATACAAAGAAATAGTGAGATATGAGTTAGAGAGTGAGCAAGTAAGAGAGAAGGAAAAGGAGAAGAAGAAGAAGAAGAAGAAGTAGAAGAAGAGGAAGAAGAGGAGACAGATACAAAGAAATAGTGAGATATGAGTTAGAGAGTGAGCAAGTAAGAGAGAAGGAAAAGGAGAAGAAGAAGAAGAAACAGAAGAAGAAAAAAAAGAAGAAAAAAAAAAGAAGAGGAAAAAGAGGAGACAGATAAGAAAACCCATTCTACTGAGAAGGATGGAAGCACACATTAGTCCAACATTTTTTTTTTTAAATCGGAATAAATACCAAAGAATCACACTGCTACTGGTCACTATTTCTTGAGGTCTGAAATAAGCAAGCAAGTAAACTGGCACATGAAAAGATACCAACTGGGTACCCTACAAAGCTATGAAAATTCTCTTTAATCCGTATGTGAACATTTTGCTCTTCAGTTTTAATAGCAAAACAATATACAGATGGAACCCTAAACACTTTGGATTGATCAGAGTCAACTACAAGATCATCCAGATACACATGTATTCACATTGTGAAATTGTGGTAGAGTGCCAAAATATTACTATGATAAACAACTATGACAATATTATGGGGTTCTAAATTCATCTTGGTCCAACAGGGTCATGACTGACACTTTGTGACCTTGTTGATGATGGTTCTCCAGGGCCCTGTTTCATATAACTTGTCATAGATGACAAGTTGCAATAACTGTTATAAGCTACTGAAATCCCCGCATCTGATTGGCTGAGAGCAAATTTGTCGGTAATATATAAGATTGAAAAAGTACATTTATCTGAGTCACTCCTTTCAGACATTTCCCAGGAAGAAAGATGCCAAAAATGTCTCTTCAGATTTTCATGAAGTAGCCTATAAAAACATTGATATTTGTGATAACTTCATAATTGTGAGATTTTTAATATGGAGCAGCAAAAACATCTCAAATAACTTGAACCTTGAGTGATTTATGTCTCGTCTTTGTCTAAAATCAATAAAATTTGTTATGTCAAGGTGTCAGAAATCCCTTGGTGCATTTACTGTGTCTTCCAGGTGTCATTTTACAATTTAGATTTAGGCATTTCATTTCACATCGAAAACAGAAAAACAAAGTGGATGGTCTTCTGCCTGTACTAGTTTTTTTAATTGGACTAAAGCATGATTGGAAGTTTAAAACATGTAATTGGTATAAAAGATTTCAATTGTTGAAACAATTATTCACTAATAATATACTTGTATCATATTTTCAAAATTAGTAGGTTATATCTTCTGAGAGGTACTCCCAAGTACAAAATAATCATGAAATTCCTTACTTTCTTTTCAAATGAAAACGCACTTTGATATAAAGAAAAAAATTAATGTATGTCTCTCTCAAGCAATAAAAGCAATGAAATAGCAATATAAAAGTTATATTACGAGAGATAAGCTGAGTGAGATTTTGTTGACAAATTGTGTTTTCTATAAATACAAATATGCAAGCAGAATTATACTTTTACCTCTGAAGAAAGTTTATGATACTAAATGTACCTTCTAAAATTCAAGTTTTCTCTATTTTTCTTCACTTTTACCTGCTGTGTTTAGCAGCACAATACTCTGTCATCTTCATGTAAACATGTGACAGGGATCAGTGACATCGTGATCATTGTCAAAAGTTACACGCAGAGAGCTGAAATTAGTCAAATATGGTTGGAATGTCACCTGTGGAGTCAGTTTGGCAATCTTACTAATATGACCCCAGCTGTGATCTAGTATCACTATAAACTGATGTGGGGGGGGGGCAGGACAGTGTATTAAAGGGGAAGTCAAAAATTGTTTTGATCCATTTTTTTCTGGTTTTCATACTTTTTCAACTCCTTTTAGATTCATAACTCTCTCATTTGCTGTCCGATTTTCCTCTAACTCTTTTTTTCATTGGTTTGTTTGATATACATTGTGAAAAAGGGGGAAACTCATGTTCAAACCCCTATATCTCGAGAGTCAGGAACCAAATCCAATACACTGGTCTTTCAAAGGAGACATTTTACGGAGGTGTCTAAAAACATTTTTACCCTTTTGAGTTATGCCCAAACTCTTCCTTGGCTTACAAGTTTTTCCCTCATTAAGTCAGAGTCCTTCTTCATAAAACAGTGAGAAACTTTACAATTGACAGTAGTAATGTTTGAATGGAAGAGAAATTTCTGTTAAAATCTAAAAGGATACAGGACAAAATGAGGTTAGGGGTCCACGCCCTCCAAGTCATCATTTCCCTTTTTTTTTAATTAGAAAAACCATACTAACACATTTGCTTCAATAATATATATTTTTAAATCTATAAAACAAAAAGAGGGGTTTTGTTTTTAATCACTTGCATTTGTTTTTCTTCTACTGTTAGTAAATCAAAATACACTTCCCAAAGTCAAAGTCAATTTCTTGCCATGACACTATCATAATAAATTAAGTTAAAGTACCAGCACACCTATCACTTTTTTAAATATGATCAATTAAAAAAAATGGGAAAAGCATAAAAGATACAATATTTTATTATTAATCACTACTCATTCAAAATCATAATCAAATAATTTCCAAAAGTGCTAATAGTTCTGTTACAATATTTCTTTTACTTACAATAATTTAAGCAAGTAACAAGACACGATTTTAAATAGCTTATAGAATACCATGAGATACTGCTTTTCTCATTTTACTACCACTTTAATACTAGTTACAAGTCAACTGAGTACTTCCTCAAAATCATAAATCATAATACTGTATAGACTACGTGCATACTTCTTTCACCTCATTTTACCAGACTTTCAAGAGGTTTCACTCAAAATTACAAATAAAAATAATATACTAAGTGCATACTTCTGTTTTCTCATTTTACAAGAAATTCAAGTAGCCTGCCGCCAACAAGATTGGATGGAAGTTTGTAGATTGTAATTGACATAAATCAGTGGTTGGGATTTGACATTGGTGCTGGTATCTTGACATTTCAAACATTTTGAGACAGGCAAAACTGTCACACTCTACAAGATGAGATACGAAATCTACAAGTACATTTTCGTATTGATTCAAGTATATACACTATACAGAATTAGTCATTCTATATTTTGTTGAGGGTACATTAGAAATCTACTGAGAGACATGTATTTGACCTCAGTCAGGTACACCGCGCACGTCAAACCTGGGAAATCAATTTCCACTAGCCTGCCCGGCTTTAACCGTCTGCGCATGATCGTTTCTACTGGTAACCTGATTCAAATCTATTAATATATGTATGATGTCACATGTAGGTTTTCATGGGGAGTTTTTTTCTATGTCATCGTATGTATACAAGAAATGTAAATTAGAACAGGATTGTCAACTATGATAGCAACAGGAGAAGGTGTCTAATATTTATTCCACAATTTAAACATCCCCTCTTTCTGACTATTACTTACAAACAGGAAAAATAACTGGAAATAAAACAGATTTTATCTAACATTTTGTTACTGGATAGGAAAGTGTTTGAATCATTTACCGTACATCCTAAAATCTTAAAGCATCCCCACATTTCTACACTTTTGATTCGCAATTCGGCAAAAAATTGCACAGAATTCAAACAAAATTGTCATGACACGTGACCTCTAATTAAAAATGTTTCAGAAATAGAATCATATCACTACTATGGTAATCATTAAACAACAGTACAAAATTTGAAGTTCATTCATTTAACAGTTTTACATACATGTACATGTACGCACATTGCAAGAATACACTAATAATGGATGTTAAACAGACACACTGAAGCCTTCTATATAATGTGATATACGCCCTTCTGGCACTCCATAGACAATACTTCCAAACTCAGCTTGAGTGATGGAAGCATAATAATGCTTTAATATCTAGTAAAGTACTACTGCATGCTATTAACAGCAAGAAGGACTTTAAAGTCAATGCAAAACAACTATATGACTTTCTTCTATTCAAAAAGACAATACTTCCAACATCGGTTTGAGTGACAGAAGCATATTACAGCCCTAAAAGCCAGTGAAATGAGTTTTGAATGCATGTACATGATGCATAAAGTACATAGAGACAATGAGAGCTACACATAAACTAAATATGGTTTTTGTTTAATACAGGAAGAATACTGTGTATTTAATTTGCACCTGCAGAATAATACAGTCTCAATCTTGAAACAATAACAATTTAATGACATTAGAGACTAGATAAACCAGACAAACATGAGATGAAGAGGGTTTTGCAAGCTTTTTATAGCAAGTACAAATAATTACTATGACAACACAAACAGAAGACAGGGATGAAGAATGAATAACGTAGGTAAAGTTTTGAGGGTTACGCCATGTATTCTTTCAGAGATATAAGAGCCCTGACAAGGTATGGTGAGCTCCAGTAAGAGCTCTAAACTACGTTTTAAAGAGCTTTAAGGGGCTCCATGTCGCCATATGTGACCCTCCACCACAAAACGACCAATAAGTCGCAATGGGAGTTTTAGAGTAAACAGCTGAAAAAGGTTGTTTGGGGTGGAAATTTAAAGTTTAAGTTTTCGGTATTTTCTGAAATTTAATTCATTAATCTACCATCTGACAAAATTTTGGGGTAAAATTCCATGCTGAAATATGTTTTTACCCTCATTCAAAATGACCATTTTCTCCTGGATATTCAAACTTCGTGAGTCAGCTTGCTGGGATCGTACTTCACATCGCTTTTCTGGTATAGCTCAAAAACTATGCGCTGTCTGATATTCAAAATTTACAGAAAGAAAGAAATATATCTATTCTAAAGGTATGGAAAGTTTCAACCCAATCCAATGAGTACTTCTCAGTGTAGGCTTTGGAGTTTTGACTCAACCTTTTGTGCGACAAACAATAGGACACAGATTAGGTGCTCTAAAATGGTAACCTTCTTTGGAGCCCGTTTTCTCAATTGTTTTGGTCATTAGCCTGTCTGACACTCGGACATTCTCATTGTAATTTATAAGGGTTTGCTTAGCCTATAACACAAGTTATATATCATTTTAAAGCTAAGAATCTATCTAAGCTTTCAAACTGTGCTGAAATGAAAAAACCCAAATTTCCGACTTATTGGTCGTTTTGTGGTGGAGGGTCACATATGATATTCAAAGTATGAGCTTGAAATATTTAACTCTATAAACAGACATCGCAAGTTTAAATACTCCCTGGCAACCCTGTGACATATCTTGCAAGCTCCTCTCCCATTTCATAAATTTTCATTTTCTTTGTTTTTGATGAGGGAATAGATTTGTATCATACAGGGTTTTGTGTAAAAGCATAAGTGAAATGATCATATCTAGGATGCATGTATAATAAAATATTTTCTTTAGAGAAAATGTAAATCTATCATTTTTTCAGTTCAGGGCAAATGGGAGAGGAGCCGTAAGATCATGGAGTTGCCAATTTGATTGATTACAGCTTCAAAACTTCATAACTTTCTTATTTCTTATGCGATTTTGCTCAAACTTTCATTGATCTGCTTCTTTAATTTTTCTGCTTCTTTTAAAACCAACTTAATATCAGGGTGGATTTCCCCTTTCAGTTTTTTGTTAGGTCGGCCTCAAAAAATTGCTAAGAGCCAGAGTGGGCCTCGAGTTAAAAACGGTTGAGAAGCGCTGCTCTACAAGTTTCTTCACCATGAAAAAAAAAAAAATCGCTGAAACATCACTCATAAAGAATCAAGAAGAATTACAATAAAGAAGAAAAAGGAAACTGAGATGAACACCGATAAATAGCGACGGGCGTACAAAATGGAAAGGTATTGCAATGCTTCAAGATTTAAGCTTATATTGCTATACCTCTGCATGTTACTACATTATCCATATATTGTACCTGTATTATGATCATATTTGACTTTTAATTCTGTTATTGTTTACTCATAATTATTCTTTTTGTCATAATGATCATACTATGCAATGCCATGTACCATGCAGAAATAAAAATAAATAAAATAAAATAAAATAAAATAAAATAAAATAAAATAAAATAATACAGAATCACGGTTACGGCTGGATACAGGTAAAGGGGAGGATGAGTGGAGGAATAAAGTGACAAATAGTTTGTTCAATTACCTGTTGAAGAACCTTGTCAGTAAATATCTCCTGAAGCTCTGCTATCTCAACTACTTTGCCCTCGATTTGTCTGTGAAAACAAGAGTCAAGAGGGCCTTGAAAGGATAATTACACATAAAGAAGATGTTTTCACAGAAGCACCCTTAGGATTGCTCACATATGACAAAGTAAACTGAAGCAGGTTTGCTTTTGACGTGTAAATGAATGGCTAGTGGGGATGAAACAAACTATGTGCGGAAAACAAAAGTCCTATGCTACTCACTTTCATACCTGTGTATTTTAAGCCTATCAAGACGATTGACCACTTTATGTGGTTTGGCTCAATAACTTTTGATTCAGAGCTCTAAAAAATATACCAGATGCATAAAGTAGAAAGAGCAAAAAATTTCTGCACACACTATGTCCATTTTTTGTGCATGACCATATTGCGTTTGACGTCAGGAATTTTAAAAACTAGAATAAGCTTTAAATCCTTAGAGATCACATTGCAAGAAAATCACAAATATGGCAATTAATGTATCACTAGAAACTGGGAAGCTTACAGATGGCAATCGTATAAGTTTTATGTCAACTGCGTATCTGATGATTATAAAAACAACATAAATAAAAGCTCTTCTAAGCATCTGGAATATCCGAGGATTCGCCAGAAATATAGCGATGTTTTGATGTCGTCACACAAGGGATCGATCCTGCTTAAGCAGACGACGTCCTATAATGAATGAACGTAATTGCAATGCAATTATTTATCAAATTATAAAGAGTTTGGTATATTTAACATGACCTTATTTCACACCATTCTAAAAGGGAAAGTGAACTGATTCTGATAACTAAAACCGTTTGATAGTAAATACACAGGAGAAGGGTCAATGATCAATGAAATAAACCCCACTTTCAAATTGAAAAGCCCTCCGAATAATATCACAGATTGTATTCGTTCCCTCTTGAAACGCCGATCATGCCCCGGTGCAAGCAGCTGAAAATACAATGGCGTCTTATTTCGTTTACAAGTGACTGATTCTTTTATTTTTTTAACGCTGCATTTTTCATCAAAATAATACCATACACGAAGTTAAGAGTGAGGCAACAGACTAACATTAAGACTGACGCTAGTCAAGTAAGAGAAATAAGTGAAGAGGAGATGACAAAACAGGCACTGAAAAATGTGTAAGATGTTATGGGACATCGTCTGCTTAGACAGGACTGGTCCTTCGTGTGTTGTCACACATCTCAGCAGCGTTCAAGGAGCTCTTCAGCTGCTATATCGGGGGCTGTATTTTACCGTTTTATAATTGATAATAATCATTAATTCAAATGTTTCCGAGCGTTGAATTTGGATAACCTTGTATAATTTATGCCATCTATGCAATAATAAGTATTAAGCCAATATTTATTTTTATGGAATTTTCTTGCAATGTGATCTTTAAATTGGAAACACACTGAGAGGTTCAAAATCATTGTTTTTTATCATAATTGGCAATTCTGTCAACTTTTCGACAAAATTCCTAACCATGTATATTTTTTCTAAGATATTATATTAGAACCATGTAGCACTAAAAGAAAAAAAATTATTGTTGCCAATTTGAAGAACAAAATGTGATCAATTTAGCCCTTAAATAATTCCTGTCCTGAAAGGGTTAAGATACAAAACTATGAAGCGCACTACAATTAAAGAAAACCTGGCAGTAAACTGCGTCATATCTGAACAAGCCTTTAATATAAGTATGCTGTGTGTTAGGATATACATGTATAATGACTTTCATCTGTATCACCTCTTAAAGGTAAGGTTAAGTTCCTGTTGCAAAAATGAAAGTGGAAATACTCTTTTCGAAGAGAGGCATGTGCCAAATAGTTTTGACAATTTCTATGAATTTCAAAGTAAATATCCCAAGAAAAAAAACTTCAAAATTTAAGGCAAAAAACTACTATTCAAACTACATTATATATACATACATATGTTTCCATATTATAAGAAAAATAAGCCTATCAAATAAAATCATTATTCTGATTTTTCATATTTGCCACAATTGATGTGATATGACATGATATGGAATTCATAAGATACAGAATAGCACATTATATAGGACTCATATGAAAACCAATTTCAGACTCCAACAGCTTTCAGGCTTTGTCATGAAAAAAAGTGTAAATAATATCATGAATGGAGGGCACCCTGAGGTACCTGGAAATAAAAAGGCACACCACAGATAATCATTGCACCAATGCCTTCTCAGTTTCAAGTTGGCACCAAGATTTGTACATGAAATATAATTTTTAAAAGAAATTTTACTTTATTACAAGAATTTGAAATCCATAATGAATCAAAATGTAAAATTTTTACAAGACAGATGTAATGCCGTAATACAACCCCCCCCCCCTGGTCTATTGTGTGACTTTTTTGAACCAATAAGAAGATCTCATCACATCTTTTACAACAATTACATTTGAAGTCTTTTGATATCAATTTTACAAATATTGGATGTATTGATTTAGAATCACATGACCTGTTGCAATTGGAATTAACGATTACATAAGTCAGGCATAATTAACTTTCCAGACTTCAAGTATTTCTTATTTTATTGGAGAGTCTCAATAACTGTTATTAAGCAAATAATTACCGTTGGTGAAGGTGATGGGACAAACTATCACTTCCGAGGCAATCCGAGGCAATCTGGATGTAGCTATCTTACCGAAGCAAAGCTGAGGAAAGATAGTGTACACATTCAGATCGCTGAGGAAGTGATAGTACGTTTCATCGCCTGAAACCAAAAGGTGATTATTTGCTTTATAGTTCACGTCTGAAACATATAACCGGTGCAAGAATGACAATTATTGTCTACTTCTCGAAAAAGACATTTAGGCCCGAATACACAAAAGAAGTTTAAACCATTACATAAACCCCCTCCTGGGTGCGTGTTTTATTTTAGCGCGCAAATGGGCAATGCGTGCTTATTTAAGCTTATTTTAGTACACTTGTGGAGCTATTCGTATAGGTCACGCACTTTTCATTCCGACTATTCGTAAAGGTCACGCACTTTCATTTTGCGCGTAACCAAAATACTGATAACGCATAGTGACTCTATATGGTCTGAAGAGATCAGCCAAACACATAAGTACTATGTCTGTCAAGGTCACAAACTTTTCTTTTGGAGTGATTGATGGGGAAAACTATGTTTTCTCACATGATTACCTTTTGACATATCTAACAGCAAGATTCTTATTATGTGGAATATAATAGCTAATACCTGCATTCAATACAAAGTATTAGCGCAAGTGCGCTGGAGAAGTGGAGGGGGTATCCTTTAGTCGGACACAAAGCTGTGGGTTATTCAGCAGATAATTCCATTATTCAACAGCATTTTGCTCCATGATATATATCTGAATGACTGGGAGATATAAAAGAAATAATTTAATAACGCGCATCGAACTAAAAGCATCATGAAAAAATAAGTAAAAAGATAGTAGGGCATGAGGGTCCGAGGAAATGGCCGGGGTACCGGTCTGACTTGGTGGATGAAATCTGAAATAACAAGACCCTCGATGAGGGGCGGTGGCAGGCGAGGTCCGATCACCTACTTTTACGTTCCTTTCCCCTTTTCCTTTCACTCTGTTTTCCGCTTTTTTGCTCTTTTATTTTTTTGCCAGTTGATGGGAGGGGGGGAGGAGAGGCACATGCCCCCATGCCCCTTGTAGCTTCCCTACTGGTCCTAGATAATACCTACCTCACTTCGTCCACCATGCAATTCATATCATTGAATAATCGCTGGTTCTCTTGCTGGAACTGCAATAAGAAAAAAGTACAAAGACAGAGCAAACGTTAATCAAACAAGTAAAACGAAACACGTTTCATCACATCAAACTACACAACCGATTCTGCAGATTGACAAATGTAGCTGATATTTTTAACTCTTTCAGTGCCGATGTCACATATACGTGACAGATATACTTGACATTTTCATTCACCAATTGCTCGACCATAGGAAAGGTATATGGGCAATTCCATGAAAAATGTTCACTTTAGTAAAAAAATGAAGTTTGCAATTGCACTTAAACTCTCAAATATTCTTGAAAAGTAATGTATAAATGTTCATTTTCCAATAGACAAATCATTAAACTGACAAATTTTCGTATTTTTTTCCACCAGTGAAAATCTAATATGATGTATCGCAATAACACAAAAATGTGGCTATTTTTGAAGAGTTTATTCTTCCTGTCTCTAATGAAGGCCTAAAATCTACTGGAGGTCTCCTTCAACTTTTAAACAGTAGTTCAGTGTACATATCAACAGAAAATCACAATGAATGTTTATATCATTCATAAATTTTCGAGGCATTGATCCTCAAAATTGTGTGATTTCTTTATCATTAGAAGTGTCATGTCCGTTACGTTTTTCACTTAAAGTTTTCATAGCCAACAGGAAATTTGTATTTGGTTACTGTAAATTCAGTTTCTATGTTAGAACTAAATCCCCTTACATGTGTAGCAACCATTTTTCCTTACCACTGTCAGTTTTCAAGCAAATGGCGTAACGGACATGACACTTTGCGTAACGGACATGACACTTTATATACGACAAGTGGCAGAAACCACATTGTGGGCTCCATTTAATAGATTGATTATTATTTTCAATTGCTTGAGGATAGTGGGATGTTTCTAGATACTAGTGACTCATAAATATAAATCTGCTTGTTATATTTAAGACACAACAACAAGCAGATTTTCCAGTTTACCCATGGAAGTCTGTAGATTTCAGATGATCTTGCTAGCCCTGTTATGTAATCCCATTCCAACATCTTGATCATGATTGATGACCAACATGCAGCAGCAGGTATGTCCCTGTTATTTACATAGTGGATTACTGAAGCCAAGACAATGCAGTTCCACTATTGGCCATCTCCCTAGCACTTTTCCATGATAACTTAAGTAGACCTCATTTCATAATGACACTGGTTTTGTGGAACTGCTTTAGTGCATGTTGCAGATACATGTAGTTAACTTTCTTTCTTTAAAACTGATGTGAATCATTCAGGACATTTTCATGATATGTTCAAACTTTTGATCAGGTCTGGTTCATTAAGTTTTCTTTGCCTCAAAGCTTGAGACGTGCTCTACTTTGTTGTATGTTGTTGTGGTACTCTAAGCATTATATTCCATGCATTGTAGTATAGTTGTTAGATCACTAAAACCTGCAAAAAAGAACTTAGATGTGTTACTATTTAACATTTGGTAGTAGTACTGAGCTGTTAGTTTTGTCTTTTTTATGCCAAATGTTTTTTTGAAAGAAAGAAGTGAAGATATGGTTCACTTCACAAGGGTGTCATGTCCGTTACGCTAGCATATTAATACTATCTGAGAAATATTAGCCTATAAAGGAGAAAACACCATAGCATCAACTAATAATTTGTTCTGTTTTGGTATGGAGGGTAGTATTAACTAAAATGTATCATAAATTGTAGCTAGCTGGTGCAGAAGCAAGTTTGCTTTATTTTTTATATCTTGTGTAAACATTGAAAAACCAACCCTTCTAAAATTACAGAAATATATGAGATAGTACAGAATACCAGTTATGATGTGTGTCCCTATCTTTCAACCTTACTATATGAACAATAAAATATCTGCCATATCTCGTAATAAAACAAATATGTCCGCTCACAAAAAGTGGACAAAACTGTCATGTCCGTTACGCTACATTCTGAGCTATAAAAAAAGAATGCAATGTAAAACTAATCTCAAACATGAATTTATGATTACAGCATGACTTTAAGTTTTAATTAATACCCAAACCAGGTTCATTCTATCCCAAAACTCACAGGAATTTTCATAATAAAAAGTAGGTTAAAAAGCCTTGTCCATTTTGTGTCATGTCCGTTACGCTCACAACGAGTGCATTTTCTCCACAACCGTTCAATAAAATGATGTGAAATTTCATGAGTATATCCCTGATAGTCAAATGTGTCTGATAAACTCAATAAAAATTGTTTGGAGACTGCCAATTCTATTGTGTGATGTTTTGAATTACAAAAAACTGTCTGAATGTCATGTCCGTTACGCTGGAATTGACCATATGGTGGTCAATGTATATCAACAAGATGAGCATAATTCAAGCATTCTAAATATATGATTATAATTATATACTACCATAGAAATTTCAGAAAAAAATTGCAGATTTTGAAAAAAGATATTACCTTATTTCATCATTAAACAATAGTAAACAAATGAGAAAACCAAAAATAATGGGCAAAAAAGAAACTCAAATCTAATTTCCAATAATTCTTATGCATAAAGTCTGGTAAAGTAATTCATGTTTGGTATCATAAGAAATGGTAATAAATTTCCTACAAGTTTTGTAAACAATATTTTGTGAAATAATAGATAGTTAATGAAGTGCAGACATTTGAAAAGAAAAACAAGATGAATGCGACTGCGTCTCCTATATGCCTCCGCCTAAATTCAGTTGATGGCTCAAACTGTTCTAGAAATATTTGATAACGAGGCTAAAAACCAGTAATTTCATGTAATTTCATGTAAATTGACCTCTGTGACCTCTGACCTTTGACCTACTTACACCAAAATCTAATCAGTTCATCTTTCTATGGGGATGCATACTGGTACCAAGTTTGAAGTTCTCACCTCAGATAGTTCTTGAGATATCGCGGTAACAGTGCTAAAAACCAGTAATTCCATGTAATTTCATGTAAATTGACCTCTGTGACCTCTGACCTTTGACCTACTTACACCAAAATCTAATCAGTTCATCTTTCTATGGGGATGCATACTGGTACCAAGTTTGAAGTTCTCACCTCAAACAGTTCTCGAGATATCATGGTAACGGTGCTAAAAACCAAGAATTCCATGTAATTTCATGTAAATTGACCTCTGTGACCTCTGACCTTTGACCTACTTACACCAAAATCTAATCAGTTCATCTTTCTATGGGGATGCATACTGGTACCAAGTTTGAAGTTCTCACCTCAGATAGTTCTTGAGATATCGCGGTAACAGTGCTAAAAACCAGTAATTCCATGTAATTTCATGTAAATTGACCTCTGTGACCTCTGACCTTTGACCTACTTACACCAAAATCTAATCAGTTCATCTTTCTATGGGGATGCATACTGGTACCAAGTTTGAAGTTCTCACCTCAAACAGTTCTCGAGATATCATGGTAACGGTGCTAAAAACCAAGAATTCCATGTAATTAATAATAATAATACAACGCACTTATATTGCGCCATCTATCTAGTTAACTATTCCGAGGCGCATGATGAAAATGAGAGAAGCGAGAAGGTAGAAATAGAAAGGACTGAAGAATGCTACAAATCTGTGTTGAATTACATTTCACTGTATGCTTTAGAGAAAAGTACTGTCTTCAATTTTGACTTCAAAGAATCCAAAGTGTCTATGGCACGGATATTAGGAGGTAAGTTATTCCATAAACTAGGCGCCGCAGCTATGAAGGCACGGTCACCAAGAGATGATTTCGTTCTTTGTGCCACAATAAGATTTTTGCCAGAAGAACGCAGACAGCGAGTTGGTACATATTCAGAAATTAGATTTTCAATATACGAGGGGGCAGAACCATGTAATGCCCTCCAAGTAATAAGCAGAATTTTATACTCGATACGCTCTCTGACTGGTAGCCAATGTAACCCTTTCAAAATTGGTGAAATATGATCCCTTTTACGTGTCTTAGACAATATTCTGGCAGCAGCGTTTTGTGCTCTTTGTAGCTTAGCTATTTGAGAAGATGACACATTGTACAGAAGAGAATTGCAATAGTCAAGACGAGAAATTACAAATGCATGAATTATAGTGGCAACTGTTTTATCTGACAATATCTTTCTGATGTTACTGATACTACGTAGATGAAAATACATTGACTGACATGTTTTTTGTACAAAATCATTCATTGTCATATTACTATCAAATAACACTCCAAGATTACGAGCAGTGTTTTTAGGTAATACATGTGAATCACCAATTCGAATGGAATAGTGTTGTAAATCAACCTTCTGATACTGAGATGAAAGAATTAAAAATTCACTCTTAGCATCATTGAGCTTAAGCTTGTTCAAACACATCCATGCCTTCATTTCAGCTATACACCTTTCCAACTTCTGACGTCTGCTAATTACACTCTCAGGGTCCAAAGGATTAAATGGTATATAAAGCTGAGTATCATCTGCATAAAGGTGGACATGGACATCATGTAATCGAGCAATCTCTGCAAGAGGTGTAGAGTAGATACTAAAGAGGGACGGGCCCAAAACTGACCCTTGTGGCACGCCGTAAGAGAGATTAACCTCTGGTGAAACGGAGTCGTTGATCTTTACGGACTGTGATCGATTATCCATGTAAGAGCGAAACCAGGACAAGGCACAACCTTCAATGCCCACAGATGAAAGTCGGAGCTGTAGGATGTCATGATCGATAGTGTCGAAGGCCGACGATATATCAAGAAGCACTAGAAATACAGCCTGTTTGGAATCAAGAGCTTGCAAAATGTCGTTATGTACCTTAAGTAAAGCCGTCTCTGTTCCATGGTGCTTTTTGTAGGCTGATTGGAAAGATTCATGGAGATTGTGATCTTCAAGATGGTCATGGAGACGTACAGCAACAATCCTCTCTAACACTTTTGAGAGAAATTTCAGATTAGACACGGGGCGATAGTTCTTGAAATCCTCCGTGTCTAAATTTGACTTTTTCAACAGAGGACACACAATAGCACTTTTAAATGAGTCGGGAAACACACCACGTTGAAGAGACTCATTTATGATTTTCGTAATACATGGCAGCAAACATTTTATGTGCTTTTTCAGGATCCACGTTGGCAAGGGGTCATTAAAGGAGGAGGAGGATGGTGAACGAGTTATGACCCTTAACACTTCATCTTCAGTAGCTGGATCAAAGGAGTGCAATGCCGGTAGGCCTGTATCATTGGAAGAAGACATCTCACGTACCGGCACTGATGAAACTGTGGAACATGTGGAGGTGTCAAGTTCCTGCCGAATCTTGATGATCTTTGAATCAAAGTAGTCTCTAAACTTTGCTGCAAGATCGAGATCAGTATCATGCACTGGAAATTTGGGTTTACTTCGATGATGGAGAAGGCTGTTGATAACTTTGTACAGCTCTCTAGGGTCATCTTCACAACTTAAAATCTGGTTCTCATAATAAGATGATTTAGACTCTTTGATCATATTCCAGACAAGATCCCTCTGGGAAGTATATAGTTGTCTGTCGATTTCAAGTTTTGATTTACGCCATCTCCGCTCAAGTCTCCTCCGAAGTTTTTTAGCTTCTGCAATCTCCTCTGAGTACCATCCATTAAATGGTCTAATAGTGATCATGCATTTCTTCAATGGAGCATGCTTCTCAAGAATCTCAGAAAGTGTACTTTCATATTGCTCGATTAGCAGGTTAAGCTCTGGCTCTTGATTAGTGATTAGGACTGATGAGCTAAGATCTGCAGCAAAATCATCATGGTTAATGGATTTCAGCTTCCGATATGAAATGATCTGTCTATTTGTGGCTGGTTTATTGGTATTCAGAACACAGTGTAATGCAGCATGGTCACTGATAAAAGATGACACCTCAACAGATTTGATGAGACTATCACAGGAGCGAGTAATAACATAGTCCAAGATGTGACCATTCACATGAGTTCCATCCTGTACCATCTGGGTCAGACCGAAGGAGTTGAGAATATCTTTGAATTTCTGTGTCTCTGAACTGGTAGAATTATCCCAATGAAGGTTGAAATCACCCACAATCAAAAGCTTGCATTGGGAAGATAGAAGTGTCGCTGTGTAATCTGCAAACTCATCGATAAACACAGCAGTAGAGATCTTGTTCTTTCGACTATAGGGAGGTCGGTACAATACCAAGATCTTGATCGGTGTGGAAGTCCCGGGAAACTGAATGTCGCAACACAGGCTCTCAAAGCTTGATGCAGTAAAGGTTGATGTAACACCTCTCTTGATTGATGCCCTATGGAGAATGGCAATACCACCACCAAGACGATTAGGGCGAGGGACATGATAAAATGTGAAACCGGCTAACGTAAGATCACCAATCACCTTCCTGTGCTTCTCTGAATCGGAGAGCCAGGTCTCTGTGAGGCAAACAATGTCAAAGTTATGTTGAATGAAATGATCTGCCAGTAGGTCTGCTTTATTACAAACAGATTGGGCATTGATAACACACAACTTAGCACTGTTTTTGGCATGTACAACACTTGATTTATCAGAGGAAATGTAAGGGGGGCATAATCTATGATTGCAAGTGGTCCCATCGCATGCATCAAGGTAGGGAAACGACCGTGCTGGAATACACCTTTGCTTTCTTCTCCCTGCTCTTTTACCTCTGTGAATTGGTCGTTTCTGAATTCCCAGAGAGTTGATATTCTGCAATACTTCCTCCTGCAGTGGACATGTTGTCAGGTTCAGTCTCTCAACATTAATATGTACCAATTTGTTTCTGTCATATGTCTTACGGTCATTTGTTGATGCATGAGCATTATAGCGATGCTCACCAGAGACAGAATTATGGCTGCTTGGTCCAGGATTCAGATCAATGTCCCCAGATAAAATAAGTCGTAGTTGGAAAGTCGAAGTTGTGTTTGCATAATATGCAATAAGATTTCCAGTAAACTTTGAGTGCTTCAACTGGAGTTGTGCATTACAACCATAGATCTTGGACTTCAATACATGAGGGCTGGTCAATGACTTTAGCTCCTTCCTTCCTACAGCAGATACAATAAGAACAATGGCCAGCAGGTTGAATGCCTTCATTGTTAAGTCCATGTATATTCAGGAAGACAATGGTATGTCTGGATGAGTGCACTTCAAAGGCCAAGACAAGATACATGGAGGACATGCATGTAGTGATGGCTGAGTGTATGAAGACAGATTGCAAAAACTTTGTCCACTTTGATCTTCTAAAATAGCAGCAAAAAACATCAAAAATAGTCTAGAGGGATCCTGACTATATCACAAAAAGGCTGGTGTGCATAATGTAGCAAATCAGTCAAAAATAAAACAGCAACAACACAAACTTGTAGAGCAAAGGAAGCAGAGGGACAGCCTGTCAGGCGCACACTCTCTTGTTATTTCATGTAAATTGACCTCTGTGACCTCTGACCTTCGACCTACTTACCCAAAAATCTAATCAGTTCATCTTCATATAGGGAAACATACTAGTACCAAGTTTGAAGTTCTTACCTCAGACAGTTCTTGAGATATCGCGGTAACGGTGCTAAAAACCAAGAATTTCATGTAATTTCATGTAAATTGACCTCTGACCTCCTTACCCCAAAATCTAATCAGTTCATCTTCGTATAGGGAAACATACTAGTACCAAGTTTGAAGTTCTTACCTCAGACAGTTCTTGAGATATCGCGGTAACGGTGCTAAAAACCAAGAATTTCATGTAATTTCATGTAAATTGACCTCTGTGACCTCTGAACTTTGACCTACCTACCCCAAAATCTAATCAGTTCCTCTTTCTACGGGATACATACTGGTACCAAGTTTGAAGTTCTCACCTCCAACAGTTCTTGAGATATCGCGGTAACGGTGCTAAAAACCAAGAATTTCATGTAATTTCATGTAAATTGACCTCTGTGACCTCTGACCTTTGACCTACTTACCCCAAAATATAATCAGTTCATCTTCATATAGGGAAACATACTAGTACCAAGTTTGAAGTTCTTACCTCAAACAGTTCTTGAGATATCGCGGTAACGGTGCTAAAAACCAAGAATTTCATGTAATTTCATGTAAATTGACCTCTGTGACCTCTGACCTTTGACCTACTTACCCCAAAATCTAATCAGCTCATCTTCGTATGGGGATACATACTGGTACCAAGTTTGAAGTTCTTACCTCAAACAGTTCTTGAGATATCGCGGTAACGGTGCTAAAAACCAAGAATTTCATGTAATTTCATGTAAATTGACCTCTGTGACCCCTGACCTTTGACCTACTTACCCCAAAATCTAATCAGTTCATCTTCGTATGGGGATACATACTAGTACCAAGTTTGAGGTTCCTACCTCAAATGATTCTTCAGATATCGCGGTAACGAGAAGTGGGACGGACGGACGGACGGACGGACAACCCGAAAACATAATGCCTCCGGCACCCACCTTCGGTGGGCGGAGGCATAAAAATTTCGGTAACACTTTGAAGAGAGCTAAACCCCTTGGCACAATAAGAGTTAAAACAACCTGTGAGCCTATCAACAACTCACATGAAGATGCTCATAAGACACAATAAGAAAACTTATAGTGCTGTCATACTTCCAGGTAAAGTCTACATTGTTGCTGTAAGGGACACTGAGACCATTTATTTGATACTAAGTGGGAGGTGGTGATCCTCTGGGGCAGCTAGGGGTTTTTATGTGGCATTTACTGTGAGGTAGAATGGAAATCTCTTGAAAAGTTCTGAGTTTTACCATGTAAAATCAGCCATGTCCACTTCATTGGATAAAACACCTCATCGAAGGACATGCCAGTATGCATCAGGCAGGGATTTAAACCTACAACCTCTCTAGTGAAAGTCATGAGAAAGAACCACTATACCACAATGATGGGAGAGCGCCTCAAGAATGTCCATAAGCTGGATGTACACATTCTACGTTCTTACACTTAAAGGTATGTTCTGAGCCTACAAAATATGGTGATCCGACATTTGCTCTCGCATCATTTGCTCCGAGTTTTATCTTGTCGAAGATACAGGATTACGGTTAAGAGTTGGAATTGGGTTTCATGCTAAAACGTTGCTAAAACGTAGCTTTAGGGTAAAGGATGAAATGTTTCTTGTTTGCCCCATCACATCACTTACCATTCTTATCTCTTCTGGTGAGAGTTCTTGATCTTCTTCCTCTTGACTGGTTAAATTGATGTCCAATGGTGGTTTATCTGTAAGAAGAGAAATACGGTTAAAATATACATCAATTATTAAGGTGACATACGAATACCCAATGCTCTTGGCAGTTATTCATTGATGTCTAATAGTGGGTTATCTATATCAAACAATATAGGCCCAAAGAAACAGAAGAGTCAAAGTTCTTCTATGCCCCTATTCCCAAATCAGGATTGAAGACATCCAAAGATCTGGCAAAACAATACAAAGAGAAAATTGGATCTAACTTTCATCATCTTGCGGTTTCTCCAGAGCTTATCAACCAACAAGCTCATATGCTAGCAAAAGTTAGGCCAGAAATAAATTTGGCTGCAGTTCTGAGCTACCCTATCAAGTAATCCCTCCATGTCTCTTTAAAGAAGATGGGAACAATTGCATGACATCCAAGGCTGATCTTCTCCAACGTCTAGCTCGACACAGCTTCCTGTAACAGATACCATTGATGGTATGGCTGAGTTTCAGTCCATGAACATCCAGCATAGGAAGACCTGCCAAGATGTGGCTGATGCCTTTCTCTGAAAGATTTCCAAATCACTGGAAACAGAACAAGAGGGTCGTGTGGTTTCCGACTGCTATGACGATGAAACATGCCCAAAAGGCAAAGAGAGGTCCCGGAGACAAGGGATATATGATCATCTATCATCTCTTGCCGGTAATCATCTACATGTATGTCCAACGGTACATTATTTGTAATAAAAGCAATACAGGTACAGGAATATGAAAGGGGAAGATATTATACACATATCATTAAATATTATTAATGGCACCTAATTCAGTTGAACAACTGGAAGTTCTTTACATGATGCACCACGCGGTACCCCGGGTAACGTTGTACCCCGGGGTACCACGTTGTGTAGCGCCATCTCACGTCCACTTGAGTACAACCCCAGAGTTATGAATGCAGTGCGTGTACTTAGTCATTCCCAATGCATGTTAAGTGTTATTATGCATGGTGTGCATGCGCAGTACTGTTGCTCGCGCTAGCTGCTAGCCCTAGCTGCAGTGGTGGCTATATATACAGCACTAGCTCCCGCGGCTTTTGAACTTGATTTTATTTCGCTTCTTCCTAAAAAAACATCACATCATCGTTACTGTATTTTAGCTGTCAAACTTTCAAACTTAGACAATGGTGGATACGGAAATTTACTGTAAGGGAAAGGACGTAAAAGACGAAGATTTCAAGGACCGAGAAAGTTGAAAGAGCACGATATCGTGCAATACAGAAGTTGGGGGACGAGCAGGCCGCTGATCTGTGTACATGGTAGCGGTTTTTAGGAAGGCGAGTGACGGGGGAGACAAGGAGCAGGCTGTTATTATGACACTGCTGGCCTAATCCCTCTCTCAAATCGAAGAAATAGAAATCAATAATAGAATAATTACAACAATGAATTATAGGATTTTTTACAAGAACATTGGACACAATTGAATGTTGAAAAAATCACACCAAAATAATTTCCCACTTTTTGGTAACCCAGGGTACAGCCCTAAAAAAAAATTAAATAATTAAAAAAAATGGCCGATTTTTATTTGGTACCCCAGGGTACCATTTATGTCATCACATGTCATATGCCAGATATTAACCAGCCTGACCATCAAGAGTTCTAAACAAAACTTAGGTCTCGTACTGCAAACTTCCTCACCTCAGAGAGATCTCCAGCCAATGTCCACCAACCTCGACCATGCTCACAAACTTCTGCCATCAGTCACACATCCACCCAGGCTCAGACAGCCTGTACCCATCAAAGTGCAACTGCTTTGTGGAGTATACCCTACCAACTCCTGTATGTACACCATAAGCAACTCAGAAAGAAGCTAAGGCTGCCTTCATCAAAGCACTACCAAGATGGTCTTTCACATGGCGGGCGAGTACCCCCTCTACTCCACCTTCAGAGACAGCTTTCTTGAACAATGGCCAAGAAGATGGACAAGACACTACTTCATAAGCAAAACTCAGGCTGAATGCTTTACAAAGCTATCTATACTTGGGTCCTGGGGGGTCTTTCACAAAGAGTTAAGTTTGACTTAAAGTCATGCATAAGTGCCAATGCGCATACGATATTAAACACGTAATCTCATTGGTAGATTACCCAATAGTACGCGTTCCCTGAGCATGATCTGACCAATGCAGTGATGCGTAATATACAGCCAGCAACTACAAATTTAAGAACGACTGTTAGTCAAACTCTTTGTGAAACACCCCCCTGGTCTCACAACACTCTTTCTGATGGGAATAACACCTCACTGTTTCCAAGCCATTCCCTTCATCAGTTTAGGATCCCCATACTAATGATCTCATATCGCAAGTGCAGGCAGCACAGAGAATGACTACGGCAGGCAGAGTAGCGTTACTTCAATGATAAAAGAACTTGGTCGGAGTACACTTGCTGAAAGTACAAAGATAGCGACACTCACCACCTTCTTCAAAGCCCATGAGGGCTATCTCTCCATCCCAGTTCGGGACCTGCTGCACCCTGTCACCCCGTTTAACCAGAAGATCTCACAATAAATCATATATCAAAATTAGCACATATAAAGATTCTTTTAAATACTCATTTCTTCCGAAAATACTTACCGATTGGAATTCTCTACCTGAAACAATAGTAAACATTCAAGATCCCAAACTGTCCAAAGCTAAACTGCAACAGCATGATCAATAGTACCATTTTATTAGTTTTGCGCACACCCACCCGACTCGCCGTACTTCACAGGTGTGTTGAGCTGTATCATTCCAGATTCAGATCTGAGCTTCTTACTCGACTTGTATGTTAACAAAACATAGAGGATGCAACCGCAACAACTAGTATTATGAGTGCAGCAAAATTTGCTTTAGTTTAAATACCGTTTTAAACCGCGTCATTGTCTTTCAGTATTATACATGTCAATGTGAACGCTATACCCATTACGATTTTCATGTTATATTTTGTGACAAGACCTCCAAGTATTACGTAATTCTGAATTGTACTGTATATTGTACTGTGATGTATGTATATGTATTTGTATTTATGTCTTATGTATGTATTTTGAACTGCCATGAGTCCACAAAGGGACCTTGGACCTGGTTTATATATCCACAAGTTTTTTTATTCAAAATAGAGACTTGACAAAAGAAACATTGTAAACACAGCATAAAATGTATATATGTTTAAAATATGATATTTTTCTCTTAAAAAAAAACCTTTATGCTGGGATGGACTTCCCCTTTCAATTGTGGAAGGAAACCTGCTGCCCAGGAGAATGCACAAACCAGATGAGTATCTTCAGGGATTTGATTGAGTATGCAAGATTACTTACTTTTCAGCTTGTCATCTGCATTGTTGGAGACAGACTGGCTTGGATGAGATGAAAGCCCTTCCTGTCTTAGTCTTGATCTGGAAGAAAATTGGACCGAATGTATTTTAAACAGAGGATGTGTGCATATTGTAAAGAAACATAAATCAATGGTCATTTTCAGTGATTTCCATTCCAATTGATAAATCACTCGATGATTATTGATTAATATGACACTCATAGTACTTAATGACTACTCTACCCCCCCCCCCAAAAAAAAACTTTCATTGATAATGAAAAGCCCAGGGGGGTTTGTCCTCATTGCAAGGGGGTTATCATGCGCGACCAAAAAAATCATGTAAAAAGGGTTGTTTTTCACGATCAGGCACGTTACGTACGTAACGTGAATAGGGTCTCAAAATCACCAAAAATCAAGAAAAAGGGTATCTTTTTCAAAGTGATGAATTACGCATTTAGGGTCATACTTAGGGTCATTCAACACTAGAACAAGTTAAAATCACCATTTTAGCTGAAGTATCCCGTGAATTATGGAAGGAAAAAAATATCAAAAATATCCACCAAAGTTCCAAAGGGGTAGTAAAAACTGGTATTACTTGCTTAGGGGGGTTACAAACAATTATTACTTACTTAGGGTAGCAAATTACCCAACTCACGGGTAATCATACTTATTTAGGGTGTATTTTTGGCACCACGTAAATACTTGCTTAGGGTGCTTTTGGTGAGTCTTTGGTCACGCATGATACCCCCCTTGCAATGAGGACATACCCCCCTGCGATGAAAAGGCTTAAAAGATATCCTACATTCCCAACTACTCACATGCGTTTCTTGTCGACAACACGCTTTACTCTGATGGCTCTTTGCTCACTGTACAGCTTACAAACACCTGCAAGCCAAACAAGCATATTACAATCGAATATGTTCAACTCACAGACTATGTAATCAGAGAGCTTTTTCACACAGCTGAAAATATAAAATGTTTATGAATCATCTCTTACATTTAATTGTGTAAACATTTTCATCAACATCATGTTTGAAGGGTTCCATATTCTAAACATACCTCCGTGGTACACACATTTACCAAAAAGGAAAGGGCAATATCGTTCAAGATCTGCTTTTGTGCTCTTGTATTTGCCAAACAGTCTAATATCTTTTTATACTAATGGTGAACTGTATGAATTAGAGCAACTGTAAACAAATCATATAAAATAATACACTTTAAGAAAGATGCAACAGCATTTGGATTCTGCATATTTGCTGTTAATAACACAAAGTATCATCTTTAAATCTTTACATTTTGGTTACAAGAACCAACAAACTCATTTATTACTCAGATGGGTTAGACCAAAAGAGTGAAGAGAAATTCAAAGGAATCAAAATGAACATAATCCTGTCCCAAGCTCCTCACCTTTCAGATACTCATCGATGAGCTGAAACACTGCTTCTCTGTGTTGTCTCACTTGGGATGGGACATTCTGACGATGTGCTACATTGAGGGATGAAGATACAAGAAAAGTCAGATGGCTACATGTAAATAAACCTGTT
Organism: Heliocidaris erythrogramma; assembly: GCA_025617745.1. Taxonomy (NCBI): domain Eukaryota; kingdom Metazoa; phylum Echinodermata; class Echinoidea; order Camarodonta; family Echinometridae; genus Heliocidaris; species Heliocidaris erythrogramma. The sequence goes on from CM046868.1 coordinate 30,369,360, forward strand.
TACTAAATAAATGTATTTCATTTCATGCATGTTTCTCTCCAGGATCCTTAGTTACAAATTATTTAGTGCACCTGCTAAGCATAATGGCATCTCTATGGATGGAATCCATTTTGCAAACATTAGTTGTTGCCATGTCGGGTAAGAGGTCAAAAGAAACTTTTGTACAAGAAGTATTCATAAAATTAGTAAACAGGTCTATTGGTATTGGCTATTACTGATTGAAGCTACCATGCATATATGTTTTTGCTTCTGTGCTGATGAAATAAGCCAGTAATCCCATCAGCAACTCTTAAGAGGGAGAGAGAGAGAATCACTGATAAATGTATAGCCGTATCCACAATGACTTTCACTATACAAAGCCTGTGAACTGCATACATTCAACAGGAGCCACAGACAGATTTACTATGTTATCCACAGGGCTTAACATTATTTTTTTCCCTGGGTCTCTAAGCAAAATATAAGGGGTCCATGTACTTGAAGTCCCTGTGCCCGTTTTTTTTTTTTTTTTTTTTAGGGGGGGGGGGTGGGGTCTGGAATTAAATGTGGGGATCAATGAATACCACACCATTATCAGTGTAAAAATCAATATTATAATTATACATCAAATATGGTGGGATTGATCACAAAAGATACAATAATTATCTCTCTTGGAGTTAACCTAATAATGATGATCTTGTCAATTAAGACTTTGCCAAAAGTTTATACCCCACACTTAAAAAAACTAGAAATGTGCATTGCTGGTGCTGCGCAATGCGAAATGTATCCCCCGGCACTGGCAGCGATTTGAAGGAGGGACAAAGACCCTCCCCCATCCCCTCCCTCAAACAAAAGGATGGTGTAGAAATTGCCGCCAGTGGCCCGGAATATTGTCAACACTAGGAGCAGCATTACCAAAACGATTTGTGCAGATTAGACTATAATGCATTTTTATAGAAAATTCGGAAGAAATATGACCTCAGAGCGCACATAAGCCATCCACTAAAATATGACCTTTGATCCTATGAAAGACGGAACACTAGAGGCAGCATCACCAAAAACTGTAGAGGTGTAATCTATAATGGACCTACATACAAAATCTGAAAGAAATGAGTTAACAAATGTGTCCTCCAGAATGCATGCAACGAAAATATGACATTTGACCCTAACAACAACCTGAATATGACATTTGACTGTATAGAAAGTGGTACAGTGGGGGTAGCATCAGCAAACAATTTAGATGTGTAGGTTTCACTAAGACACATCTTCATATAAAATTTGAAAGGAATGTGTTGAGAGATATACCAAGATACATCTCCATACAAAATTTGAAAGAAATCCATCAAGAAATGTGGCCTGCAGAGTGCACTCACGCCATGCCCTGAAGTATGACCTTTGACCCTATAAAAGACGGAACACTGGTGGCAGCATCACCAAAAACTATAGGTTTTTAGATTACAAAGAGACACCTTCGTGCAAAATTTGAACGAAATCCGTCAAGAAATGCAGAAGTAAGAGTGCAAGAAATGGAAAAATGACCTTTGACCCTATAAAGGACGGAACAATGAGGGCAGCATCACCAAAAATTAAATATGTGTAGATTATACCAAGATACATCTCCATACAAAATTTGAATGAAATCCGTCAAGAAATGCAGAAGTAAGAGTGCACAAAAGGGACAAATGAGCTTTGACCCTATAAAGGACGGAACAATGAGGGCAGCATCACCAAACAGTAAAGATGTGTAGGTTATACCAAGATACATCTCCATACAAAATTTGAAAGAAATCCATCAAGAAATGTGGCCTGCAGAGTGCACTCACGCCATGCCCTGAAGTATGACCTTTGACCCTATAAAGACGGAACACTGGTGGCAGCATCACCAAAAACTATAGGTTTTTAGATTACACCAAGAGACACCTTCATGCAAAATTTGAACAAAATCTGTCAAGAAATGCAGAAGTAAGAGTGCAAGAAATGGAAAAATGACCTTTGACCCTATAAAGGACGGAACAATGAGGGCAGCATCACCAAAAATTAAATATGTGTAGATTATACCAAGATACATCTCCATACAAAATTTGAATGAAATCCGTCAAGAAATGCAGAAGTAAGAGTGCACAAAAGGGACAAATGAGCTTTGACCCTATAAAGGACGGAACAATGAGGGCAGCATCACCAAACAGTAAAGATGTGTAGATTATACCAAGATACATCTCCATACAAAATTTGAATGAAATCCGTCAAGAAATGCAGAAGTAAGAGTGCACAAAAGGGACAAATGAGCTTTGACCCTATAAAGGACGGAACAATGAGGGCAGCATCACCAAACAGTAAAGATGTGTAGATTATACCAAGATACATCTCCATACAAAATTTGAAAGAAATCCATCAAGAAATGTGGCCTGCAGAGTGAACTCACGCCATCCCTTGAAGTATGACCTTTGACCCTATAAAAGACGGGACACTGGTGGCAGCATCACCAAAAAGTACAGGTTTTTAGATTACACCAAGGGACACCTACATGCAAAATTTGAACGAAATCCGTCAAGAAATGCAGAAGTAAGAGTGCAAGAAATGGAAAAATTACCTTTGACCCTATAAAGGACGGAACAATGAGGGCAGCATCACCAAAAATTAAACATGTGTAGATTATACCAAGATACATCTCCATACAAAATTTGAACAAAATCCGTTGAGAAATGTGGCCTGCAGAGTGCACTCACGCCATGCCCTGAAGTATGACCTTTGACCCTATAAAAGACGGAACACTGGTGGCAGCATCACCAAACACTATAGGTTTTTAAATTACACCAAGAGACACCTTCATGCAAAATTTGAACGAAATCCGTTGAGAAATGTGACCCCCAGAGCGCACACAAGAGTACACACAAGACATCTATCAAAATATGACCTTTGACCCTATAAAAGACGGAACACTGGGGGCAGCATCACCAAAATCCATAGGGTTCCAGATTTTACCAAGAGACACCTTCATACAAAATTTGAACAAAATCCGTTGAGAAATGTGACCGCTAGAGCGCACACAAACTATCCCCCAAAATATGGCCTTTTACCCTATAAAAGACGGAACACTGGGGGCAGCATCACCAGAAACTATAGGGGTCCAGATTTTACCAAGATACACGTCCACAGAAAGTCTGAAAGAAATTCGTCGAGAAATGTGACCGCTAGAGCGCACACAAGAATTTGACGCGGCGGCGGCGGCGGCGAAACGCTGCTGAATCCAAAGTATCCTCCGGCATACTGCCGGGGGATACAATAAACATCTACAGGAACTAATAAGGAGTCTTTGAATTAATAAAGAGGTTAAGGGGTTTCCAAGAAGAAGTGTCTTACCAGAAAAGACCATTCAGACATTGACCCCAAGGCAACTACCCCTCAGACGATTACCCTCTAGGAAGGTGTCTGTAGGATAATTGGGGATATTTTTGGTCTTGTCCAAGGGGACAGTTGTCCTACGGGTAATAGTCTGGGGTTACTTGTATGGATATAAAATGATCTCAATGATCACACTAATATGGACAATCAAAGTACCTTCGGCCTTGAACAGCCTGATTGTATCTGTGCATGTTCGCATAAAATCCTGCGCATCTGAGTCTATCTGATCCCTCTCTGCATCCGACATGTGACATCCATCATTTACCAGGTGACTGAGGAAAAGAGCATGAGAATATAAAGAACATAAAAATCCTTGAATTAGCAAGTTGGTAATACAACTATTGATAAACAAGCAAATATCCAATGTCGCATATTTGGCAGTGCATAGATTGAAAATAAGTTATACATTTACATTAAGTTCGGACCATGCTCAATGAATCACAGAGATATGTGAGGACATAATAGCTGAGACAAGAGTCCCAAACCCTTTGATCGATTGTTAGCAATCTTTCAATTCATCGCCTATATCACTATAGATGGTGATCTTGTAAAGGGGAAGAGTACAGTCAAACTCCTGACACTCAAAAGCCCAACAAATCCTGATGCATGACTTTAATATGCTACACGTCTATGACTGAACGGAACAAAGACCTCCACTCTGATTATTGACTTTACCTTGCAGCATTGATGTACTGTTTCCTATGTTCCAGCAAGAAATCCTTCAGTTTGGAGATTGTGGTCACCTGTCCGAACAGAAAGATAAATGACTGGCATCAATACTAAAGAAAAGTAAATTAAAAAGATATTGCAAGAAATTTTGAAGCCCAAGATCATAATACAAACTAATAGACAGTATATGTCTTTACCAAAACAATGAAAGTAATATTGACTCATTTTACAAATGAGTTTTGCAACCATTATTTGTCTTAGTTACTTTATTACATGATGAGGATTTTGAACATTTCCCACAATTCTTTTTAAATATTACCATAACAATTATAGGAGCATGTGATTTTTTTTTTTTGGAGCAAACATGTCCTGTCAGGGTCTTCTAACCCATTGCCTTAGAGAACAAGGTGGTTCTGCATCAAGCCTTAGTGAATGAAATAAATTAAAGAGAAAGTCTACCCTGATGTAAGTTGGTTTTAAAAGAAGCAGACAAATTAAAGAAACAGATCAATGAAAGCTTGAGCAAAATCAGGGGCTCCGCTAGAACATTTTGAAGGGGGGGGGGGGGGGGGGGGGGTTTGTTACACCCAAATTTGCAGACAAATTTTTAGGGTGTGACACCCATATTTGCCATATTTGATGACAAAAAATGCTGAACCCTAATCTCTCCCCCCCTCCCCCACAAATAAAATTTTCTGCAAGCGAGCAAGCAAAATTATTGTAACTTTCATAGTGAAAATGTACAGAAGTTACATACAGCACTTTAAAATACGTAATTATCTGGGAACCAAATATGATATTCTGGCCCCTCACTGTCCTAAAAATCTGAACTTTGTGGTGGGGGGGGGGGGAGGGATGCTGCAGCCCATTGCGAAAGGGGGACGCCCGTTGGCCCGCATATTAACTATCCAGTGTTTTACAAAAATGGGCCACTTTTTCCTTCTTTTCTTTCTTATTTTTGTTTTCTTCCTTTCCCTTTACATTTTTCTTTTCTTTTTTTCTTCTCCTTTTTCTTTTCTCTTTCACCTTCCCTCTCCCTCCCCCCTTTTATTTTTGCCGACAGGAATTCTGTGTGTGTGTGGGGGGGGGGGGGGGGGGGGGGGGTGTTCTTTGTTTTGATGAGGAAACATATGTGTATCATACAGGTTTTGATTAGTGCCCATTTTCCATTCTAATAGTACAATGTTCCCTTCTTATAAGTGCCCTTTTTCACATCTGATAAGTGACCCTTTTTCTTTGTATGACTGCCTCTTCTTCTTTCTAACACGTGCCCTTTTCACCTTTTGATAAATGCCCCTTTTAAGCTGAGAAAAGTGTCCTCTGAAAACCGACAAGTGTCCCTGCTTTTGTCTGATTGGCGCCCATTTTCCGTTCTAATAGTTCTAAAAAAGTGCCCTTTTCACATCTGATTAATGCCTCTTTTTAAGTGGCCTTTTTACTTCTGATCAGTGCCCTTTTTTCTTTCTAATACTAGTAGTATTATTTTCCCTATTGATAAGTGCCCCTTTTGTCTTCTGATAAGTGCCCTACATATATACCTATATATATTTGATATATTGTACCTATATACTCTAATGTCGCTTACAAACTGTGCCCTAAAGTCCACAAAAGAGCCATATACCTATAGCTCCAAATGATCAAAGAGGCTTCATAATAATAGATTCCCCTACTGATATCAGCACAATGAGAGGCAGTGGAGCAGGGGTAGGTATTATACAAGAATGAGCAGTGCCCCTAAATCATAACAGGAAGGAGGACAATTTTTTCATTTTTTTTTCCAGCTTTTTACGCTCGCTCGCATTTACCATTGTCTTTTTATCATTCGGAAAATCAAAATATCTTCAATATTTTGCTTGCGCACTTCGCTCGCTTGCAAATGAGTAATCAGACCCATTACACTCAACTGCAAAGTAATTTTTTGTTGTTTTTTTAAATCTAGAACCATGTTAAGACAAACAATAATGTGCTGAAAATGATCCTCGATCATGTCGATAGTGTATTAATCAGAATGTAGCGGTATACTAATGTCTAAAAGTGGCATTTTCCGCCTTGTTTTCACCCTTTGTAGGACTGGTGCCCCTTTTTATTGATGCCCCCCCCCCCCCCCACTTTGAAAAATGCTCCGCCGCCCCTGACTTTATCATGTTTATACTTACAATGTATAGCTTTGATTTTGAAATTGAAGTTTGATTTTCTTAATCTTCTTAATCTTACCCTTATTGCTTGACCAAATATTTTATTCAATTTAATAACAAGTTAGAAAACGTCAGATTTGTCGGAAAAATAAAGTCAGACCCGCGTGACCAAATGGCAAAGCAACGCAGCTCAGCCTCATTCTCAGGCTCTCAGATCAGTACTACAGTAGTTGGCAGCGCAGCGCAGCTCAAGCCGAGCCTATTCACATCTTATTCTTAGCCGGATCGCTGGCGGGGCTAGCTCTCTCTCGAGCTCTTCGCGCTGGCGCTGACCCAAATTTTAACTCACCACCTCCTTTGCCTTTGCAGCAAAGTCACCCTTTATCGGTTTTGCATGGCCCAAAAGGGATGACTTAGAAGAGTCCTTTGTGACACCAAGAGCCTTATTTCTTGTCCGCACTGTTTTAATCGAGGCCTTGAAAAGAGCTGTTCTGTCTGCTGCCATGTTGACAAATTTTATCTTCCAACAACAACGTCACTCTGCGAGGGTGTCGTCGAAAACACAAATCAAAAGAGAAGAAAACTATTAGTATCAAAATTAAAAAGATTCTCATTTTTATTCTCCATCACTTCACATCGTCATAACCAGGGGCAGATCCAATTCCAAATTCCAGGGGGGGGGACCTGGGGTCCGATCCCCTCCCCTGGCGAAAGAAAAGACACCCCAAAACTCTTTTTTTTTCGCTTGTCAGACAATTTAGGGGGGGGGGGAACCCTCAAAAGGCTGATGACCTTTTTTGTTTTTGCTTGTGCATGCTTGTGAGAGATTTTGAATTAAATAGACACTTCAACCACTACTTTTTAAAAACTTATATTGTGCCCCCTTGCTCAGAAAAATTCTGGCTCCGCCATCGGTCATGAGTACCACCATCATAATCACCTCACTGTATGATAATCTCACTTTTCATGCCCATCATATCTCACAATTAAGTATTAACTATACTCATTACTAACTATATATCATAACTAAATTCATTACTTTCATCAGCATTATATCCACAGGCGTAGCCAGGATTTTTTCAACAGGGGGGGGGGGGGCAGACGTGAAGGATTCAACCGCATAGCCAGGATTTCATTTTAGGGGCGGTTGTGAACACGCGAAGATTGCGAAATTGGTGATGAGCATGCAAAGCGTGCTCCCCAGGGGGTGGGTGCAGGGAGCTCTGACGTTTTATAGCAAATTTGAGAGAAAGATAACGGCTCGTATAGCACCGGAAAGTTATTTCGACGTCCGGACTGCTTTTCAGTTATTTGGACGTAACACTGCACTGTAACAGGGATGGGTGCAGGGAGGGGGGGGGGGGGAGTTTCCCCCTTCCCGCGCGAGGCGCGAAAGCTCTCACGTTTTACAGCAAATTTGAGAGAAAGATAACTGATCGTAACACTTTTTTTTAGGCGGAAAGTTATAGTTCGACGCCCTGACTGCTTTTCAGTTATTTGGACGTAATACTGCACTGTATGTAACAGGGGTGGGTGCAGGGAGGGGAATTTCCCCCCTTCCCGCGCGAAGCGCGAAAGCTCTGACGTTTGAGCACCTTTTTTTTTAGGCTGAATGTTAGTTCGAGGCCCTGGCTGATTTTCAGCCTGTATGTAAGGGGTGGGGGCAGGAAGCGTGCTCCCCAGGGGGGGGGGGGGGGGGTGCAGGGAGCTCTGACGTTTTATAGCAAATTTGAGAGAAAGATAACGGCTCGTATAGCACCGGAAAGTTATTTCGACGTCCGGACTGCTTTTCAGTTATTTGGACGTAACACTGCACTGTAACAGGGATGGGTGCAGGGAGAGGGGAGTTTCCCCCCTTCCCGCGCGAGGCGCGAAAGCTCTGACTTTTTAGCAGATTTAAGAGAAAGATAAACGGCTCGTAGCAAACAATTTTTTTAAGGCGGAAAGTTATAGTGCGACGCCCTGACTGCTTTTCAGTTATTTGGACGCAATACTGCACTGTATGTAACAGGGGTGGGTGCAGGGACGGGGAGTTTCCCCCTTTCCGCGCGAAGCGCGAAAGCTCTCACGTTTTACAGCAAATTTGAGGGAAAGATAACGTTTCAGCAAATTTAAGAGAAAGATAAACGGCTAGTAGCAAACAATGTTTTCCCGCGCGAAGCGCCAAAGCTCTGACGTTTGAGCACCTTTTTTTTAGGCGGAATGTTAGTTCGACGCCCTGGCTGATTTTCAGTTATTTTGGACGCAATACTGCACTGTATGTAACAGGGGTGGGTGGTAGGGAGGGGGAGTCCCCCTCCCTTCCCGCGCGAAGCGCTTTAGCAAATTTTAGCAAATTTAAGAGAAAGATGAACGGTTCGGGTTGTTTTTTTTAGGCGGAAAGTTATAGTTCGACGCCCTGACTGCTTTTCAGTTATTTGGACGCAATACTGCACTGTATGTGACAGGGGTTGGTGCAGCTAGGGAAAGCTCTGACGTTTTAGCAAATTTAAGAGAAAGATAAACGGCTCGTAGCAAACAATGTTTTTTTTTGCGGAAAATTATTAGTTCGACGCCCTGATTGCTTTTCAGTTATTTGGACGCAATACTGCACTGTATGTGACAGGATTTGGTGCGTGAATCGCGAAAACTTTGACGTTTTAGCAAATTTTGAGAGAAAGATAACGGCTAGTAACGCCTTTTTAGTACTTTTTCTCTCACTTCCCCCGCTTTTTCGCTCTCGCTTTTTTCTTTTCCTTTTTTTTTTAGTGGCTGAATAGGAGGGGCATGGTCCAGTGCAATTGCTCCACGCTGACGTCAGGGGTCCAAAGTTCACTAGCGCTTTAGCTGGGGAGGTGCGGCCAATTTTAATTGCTCTCCCTGAAAAATCTCAGGGAAAGTCGTCAGCGTGGAGCAATTGCACTGGACTCTTTTTTTTTTCGGGGCCAACAGGTTCTCGGGATCGCGCCATCACTCGGCTTATCGCGTATAGTCGGCGAATAAAAAAATCAATAAAAAGAGTCCAGAACTAGACTACCCCCCCCCCCCCCGGCAAGAGAATTTTGGACTGAAAAGGAGAGTCTCTGAAATGCTGAGGACCCTTTTTTTTTTTTTGCTTGTCAGAGAATTTTGGAGGGAAAAAGCCCTTTTTTTTTGGTGTGTGGTCCCCCCCCCCCCGTTTACTCAATCCTGGATCCGCCACTGTAAATGCTTATAATTATGTTTCTTCTTCTTTTTCACAAAAAGAACATAAGTCACTTGATACATAACCAAACCGGAAAAGATGATGGTTTGTATAATGCCATGTATATGTTTAAATTGGAACTCTAATAGCCGACTATTCAGTGTACAATGTCTAAACCTTAAAAATATGTTTTCTATTTCCTTGTAAGTAAAACCTTAATTTCTTTCAATGCTTTCAAAAAACCAGTAGTTCAAAACCTTCTTTTTTGATGAGTTGTAAATATATTTGTTTTGATTTTAAGTTAGATATATTAGTTATTGTCTCACCAAAAATGAAATCAGTTTCAGAGTTATTATTTTTTTCCATTCTAAAATTCTTTTTCCAACCCAAAGGTATACACGCGCAAAAGTGCTTTAACCTATCAATGTCATTTACTTCTAAACCTAACTCTGCAAAATATCTATCAGGTTTTAATTTGCCATCGTTTCCTAAAATATGTTTTAGTTTGTAAACTCCTTTTTTGTGCATCTTCTCATCGTATATACAATTTCCTTTAAATCGAATAAGCGTATTATTGAAAATTACCACATCACCAATGTACTGGTTATAACTGGCACTTCTTATATGTCTCGCATTTACCCAGTCTTCTAATATATCCATATAAAATTGCGGAACTGTCACTTTTAATAATACTTGTAATTAATCACATGAAAATATGAATTCTCCACCTATATATCTAGTTACAAAGTTACAATTTCATATCTTCATCCTTATTTAGACGTTTTTGAACCCACATAACTCTCTGTGATTTAATTTGTGCTGGAAAGTTTCGTCATTTTTAAACCCCCTTGCTCAATATAGTCTAAGAACATTTCATTTCTATTTATTTTATATTTCTTTCCTTTTAAAATCCAATACTAATTTATCTAACGAATCACGCTCGGTATATAACTTTAGAATATATGTGCACTTTAACTAGTTGAATTTTTCCCATTAAGATTAAATCTCTTTGCCTTTTTCCAAAAATGTAAAAGTGATATTATTTTACTTAATATTTCCTTGTAATTCATATTCATAATTATGTTCATCTCGGGAGAAAAACACCCCTAGAATCTACACAAAGTCAACTATTTCACCAAAAGAAACATTAAATTCCAAACATTGACATAGACCTAATCTTATTATGTTAGTCTTATCCCTATTTACTTTTAGTCCCAGAAGTTTTTCAAAGTCCACAAATAACACCTCTAGCCTATTTATTGATTGTACATTTCGTGCAAAAATAGTCATATCATCCGCCTAAAGAACTAATTTCATTTCCTTATCTCCAAAATTGTCTGTTCGTAGTTTATGTGCCATTATTTCAATGCATAAATAAATAAATAAGACGACAGCGGATCACCCTGCCTAACGCCTCTCTCCACTTTGAAACAGCCAGTGGGAGTGGAACCTCCTTCGTTCAAAACAAAACTTTGACCCACTTTTGAAAAGATGGACTCGAATCCAAAAGATAACAAAACTTTTTGAAGAAATTGATGTGAAACCGAGTCGAAAGCTTTTTTCGAAATCTATGGCTAACTAACAGAAAACCAGGTAAATTATGATATGATGTATGAAAAATAATATCATCTTTGTATGGCTTCCCCAATATTCTTCCCCTTCATATAACCTACTTGATCTCCCATAGTAATTTCATTCAATATACTTCCTTTATTTTGCCAAAATGTTTCTCTCCGTCAACAAATTGGCAATAAGCATACAGATCTATCGCTAGTGAACAACTTTGCCCTGTGAAGATAATATTTAAAAAAATATATAACACAAAACTACAATAGTAATTTTGTTTTGATCATTATTTTGTAATTGCTTTGAAATTTTTAATACATGAAAAATTAAGTGATCGAAATTTTATTCTGAAATTAACAACTGTAGAACGAGCCTTATTTCTCAAAAATGGCAGCGCCCAGTGATCTTTACGCAATTTTGTGTTTTTTCTGCTTCTCGGCTCTCAGTCTTACGGATGTTGCTTCCAAGGTTCTCTCAGAAAATGACAGAATAGTTGTTCCTGAACAGGAAGAGTGCTATACAGAAGAATGTGGAGTTGAATACAATCCAGTGGAGCCTCTTGTGAAGTGTTCGTTTCTGTGAGTAATCAGCCGAATCAGGCATCAATTTCCGGGGAGCTCCTGCGGGGTGGGACTGCGATGCGGCGTCGCGCTGCCGTTGCTGGGAACTTGTCTTGACTTGAGTTCCCAGCACAAAGGCAGCAGTGGCAAAAAAAAAAAAAAAAAAGCTGACGCTACTCTTCATAGAGCCTGACAGCCTGGTTTTTTTATCTAGCTCTGCAATATACATGATATAGTAGCCATTTTCGTGTCTAGACTTACTCACTTAGTCTTATGATGGGGTGACCCACTCCTGGGTACATTTCTGTAAAATAGTTGGTATTTTCTGTCGCATGTACTAAAGGTATGGGGGAAAAAATAAGATAAATATTTTAAATACTTGCTTTCAAATTCAGCCCTTAAAAATCTCACTCCTACCTCAAATGGCCGTTAGGAAGAACTTTTGATATTTTCAGCAAAATCCAAAGTCAAAATCTTGTCCAAAACCGGAGAAATCCCCGCCGATTTGTTTCGCGATCGCGTGTTGTTTACAAACTGCCGATGTCTTATACTAAAATCGGCCAATACAATTTTTGTCCACGAAGAAACTCGGGATCGCAAGCGCACATCGATCTTTACGATCGCGCACACAGAAAATCGGAACTTTTCCGTGTACGCCATAGGGACCGAATTTTTGAGGACAAAACTCTTTTGGGGAGATGTCGGCGCCCGCGGCGACCAGGAAATGTACACAATGACTCCGATAGCTCGTTTCGCGAGAATCAACAGTAAATTACGGATTTGATTTTTGAAAATATCTTTTCCAACATTGGTGAGTTGAATTTATTGTATTTCTTGGATATTTTGGGGTCGGTTTTTGAAAATTAAATGCCGATTTTGAGTGAATATTGGTGACTTTTGTGCAGTGGTGTTTTAAAAAGATGAGGTGTATGACTGCCTACATTATACACACGAAGTATAGGAATGTAGCTATGAGTGGGGTGACCCACACCACGAATAGTGGTCATATTGACCACTACGAATACAAAATGCAAAAATAGTTGATAATGATATTTTCTGTCGCGTGTAGTAAAGGTATGGGGGGAAAATAAGAAATATTTTAAATACTTGCTTTCAAGTTCAGCCCTTAAAAATCTCACTCCTACCTCAAATGGCCGTTAGAAAGAACTTTTGATATTTTCAGCAAAATCCAAAGTCAAAATCTTGTCCAAAACCGGAGAAATCCCCGCCGATTTGTTTCGCGATCGCGTGTTGTTTACATACTGCCGATGTCTTAGACTAAAATCGGCCAATAAAATTTTTGTCCACGAAGAAACTCGGGATCGCAAGCGCACATTGATCTTTACGATCGCGCACACAGAAAATCGGGACTTTCCGTGTATGCCACATACATGTAGGGACCGAATTTTTAAGGACAAAACTCTTTTGGGGAGATGTCAGCGCCCGCGGCGACCAGGAAATGTACACAATGACTCCGATAGCTCGTTTCGCGAGAATCAACAGTAAATTACGGATTTGATTTTTGGAAATATCTTTTCCAACATCGGTGAGTTGAATTTATTGTATTTCTTGGATATTTAGTGGTCGGTTTAAGTAAATTAAATGCCGATTTTGAGTGAATGTTTGTGACTTTTGTGCAGTGGTGTTTTAAAAAGTTGCGGTGTATGACTGCCTACATTGTACACACGAAGTATAGGAATGTAGCTATGAGTGGGGTGACCATATTTCGCGCACATTCAAATTTTTATTAGAAATGTGATATTCGATACTTGATTTCTCATATTCTACAATAATTTATTTATAAAGTTTTATACCAAACGGAAAGCAAAATTCTGGACTAAAACTTGATTCAACAAGAACATTAATCGACGAAGAATTTCGGAAATATCGCGATCTCAAAACGGCTTGTCTCGAATGGGTGGGGTGCGGGAGCGGGATGGGAGCGGGAACGGGCACACCCTTTCGAGACAAGCCCCCCCGGTTATCTCGAATGGACGCGTTCCCAGCGAGAAGTTCAATGAACGCGCCACTTCGAGACAACCGGGGGGGCTTTCCTCGAATGAGTGTGTTGAGTAGACTTTTGTAACAGACGTTTTAGAATTTTTTTTGAAAAATGTACTCTTGCTGGTTTTTTCGTTTTTCTTTTGTCTAAGATGTAGAAAATATAAAAAAACGGTATCTAAAAATGCTTTTGACAAGGAAATCATTATTTGTGCAAAATAAATCGGAGAATTGAATAATTATGCATTAAAACACACGGGGAAGAAAGGGCAAGTGGCGTAGCTAGGATTGTTAATTTATTTTTATTTTTTTGGCGTGACCTGTTAAATATTGTGAAATTGTGTTACAGACATGTGCTGACATAAGCCAAGGTGTGTTTATCATCTTTCCAAAGTTAGAAACACCTTTTAATGCCACTATCATTCTATCAATACCCACTATCAAAAGTCAAAACTCATATCAAAAGGTCGTTTGTACCCGGCCCCAACTCCCCATACCAGGGGTAGGCCTATGCTCGTAACTCCTTTTCAAAAGTGACCCCCTATTCCGGAGAAGTTGGAATTTGTTTTACCCCCTATCCCGGGAAATTTTCTGAGATATTGGACCCCTATCCAGGCAATTTAGGAAATTAACCACCCCCCCCCCCCACCTATCCCCGGGGAGGAAACCACCAGAGTCTGCGAAAATTGAACCCTATTTACATTTTCCCGGGAATATTTTTTCATCTTCCTCATTCATCTTCCTATTTTCTTACTCACCCACCAATAAGGGGTGGGGCATGGCCATCTTGTGCCTCCCCCCCCCCGTAAAAAAATACGCCGCAGTGAATTAACATTCTATTCTGGACTGTCTGCCCGACCAGACCTTTGACTTTAAATGAACATTCCATTATGAATTCATGCAACCTCATACATTCATTTGACAACCCCGGTTATCAGTGACGGCACCGGGGGCATGGGGGGGGGGGCATTTGCCCCCCAGTCAGAAGCTTTGCCCCCCAGTTGCCCCCAATAATTTTCGGAGTGAAAAAAATAAAAGGGTGGAAAATTTTGTTTGTCCGCCCTTGCCCCCAACAATTTCTTTTGCCCCCCCCCCCACCCCACTTTAAAAATCCTGGTGCCGCCACTGCCGGTTATATTTTCTACATCTTAGACAAAAGAAAAACCAAAAAACCAGCAAGAGTACATTTTTCAAAAAAAATTCTAAAACGTCTATTACAAAAGTCTACTCAACACACTCATTCGAGGAAAGCCCCCCCGGTTGTCTCGAAGTGGCGCGTTCATTGAACTTCTCGCTGGGAACGCGTCCATTCGAGATAACCGGGGGCTTGCCTCGAAAGGGTGTGCCCGTTCCCGCTCCCATCCCGCTCCCATCCCGCTCCCGCACCCCACCCATTCGAGACAAGCCTCTCAAAAACCAGTGTCGGATCGCAAAAACACTGAAGAAAAAAAAGGGCATAAAAACCACGAGACCTAAGTTCGCACACGTAAATTAACATCTAAGTTATCCAACGTAGCGGTCCAGCAAAGGGAAGATAATTGCATCATTTGTAAGACAAAATATCATACAATCATTTGGTATCACGTTTTACCTACAACTTTGATGACATCTATCAAAATGAGGATTTTTGGACCGTTGTCGGTAACTTCATATTTTTCGGAAACTGACGCAAAAAGTAGCAAAATTGCCGATATTTTGTCAATATCTTCATAATTTCTCACCCAACTTAAAAGAAAATATAGTCCATATGTAATTTTAGCTTCCTCTATCTAATAGCGCTATCAGATTTTCGAAATCTTTTGTAGTTTTTTAGATATTGCCCTGTGCGCGAACTTAGGTCATGCGCGAAATATGGTCACACCACCATACTTAGTAAAGTCTTAAAACTTAACTTAAGTTAAAAAACTTAAATTAAGAACCTCTTGAAAATCAAGTCTACGACTAAAGTACAGTTCACCATTTACTGCGGCAGCCCGGCGAAAACGTAGTCACAGTCATGACAGTAGTAAAAGTTAGCTGTACGAGCTCCTTGGCTTATCAATCTGGTAGTGGTACATGCCTACGGAGCTGTACACGGGGTCCTATTATTTATGGCGCCTGTCGGAAAGTGTCAACACAAAAATCCTATGCATCAAATTCACCCATTCCCACGCACGGTGAACCTTGCAAACTACCCTCTGTATTTTCTGTGGTGGTTCTGGTCATATTTAAAATCTGAAGAAAGTAAAGATATCAATGGACACAAAATCTCAAAACTTATCTACAAAAATTTGGCAGCGGGGATAGGATTCAGCTTACCTTCCGCATGTTGCTGTAAGAATTGTCATTATCATGACAAACGATGACCTCTAATTCTCTCGAGCAGCTGAGCCAGCGCGAAGTCAGCACTAATCTAGTTCTAGACATTTTTAATTATTTTGTCCGTAAAACCATGAAGTCTGGTTCGAAGTCCACCGATTCACTCTCCCCACAAATTCACCTTCCCCAAAATTTTGGGTTTGTATAGCTCCTATAGCTTCATGGTTTTACGGACAAAATAATTAAAAACGTCTAGAACCTGACTAGTGCTGACTTCGCGCTGGCTCAGCTGCTCGAGAGAATTAGAGGTCATCGTTTGTCATGATAATGACAATTCTATCTATATGGCATTAGAGGTGCATGGCCGATATTGGAGACTGTTTCCTATTTGGGAGACAGTCTCCCCTATTGGAGACTTAGCTTACAAAAGGACAAAAGAAAAACACCAACATCAAGGCAGTTTTTCTCAGCCAAATTTTTGCCTTACTAAGGTCAGAAGCCCATTTGTTTTGTGTGTAGATCATAACATAAAATGTTATGAAAACAAAAGGAGACGGTCAAAAGGGGTAATTTTTCATGAGGAACTTGCTTATCACATTTTCATTTTGAGCCAAGGATAATTCCTTTGCAGCAAATGTAGACAAAGAAAATTGGTCTCCTAAATCGGAGACTGTCTCCGTGCATAGGCTACCAAAAATGTTGACAAAATCTCTAACAATTTAGAGACATTCTCCCAAATAGGAAATGGTCTCCAATATTGGCCTTGCACCTCTACTGACATACAGACCTAATCTGGATATTTCACCGCAGCCAGCAGTTGTTATTGTGATTTTTGTATGAATTAGATCAAATATAGAAGACCTTTGGCATACTCCATGTAGTCATCCAATCATCTATAATAAAATTGCAATGAAATTTAGACTTGAATATTCCTAGAATGGTAGAGCATTTATTCAGCAACAAGTCATCTTTTGATTTTCCTGTAGAACTGAAAGTAATGTTTCATATTGATTTTAGTATTCATTTCCTTTAGGAGGAAAAGTTTTTAGCACTAATTTCTAATTCTATGTGTATTTGTATTTTATTTCTTTACATGAACTGTCAACCGCAGACCTGACGACTTTATAGAATGTGATGCACCAGAGGACTTGAAAGGGAACGAGACACTGAGAAGAGAGCTGGGCACTGGATGCTCTAAGGTACAGTGGTACACACAGGGTGTTTTTAAGTAGTCTCTTCTTACTTTTTGACAGTTGTAAGAGAGCGTTTGACATTTTAACATGGTCATGAAAATGAAAAAAAATGTTGCTTCATTTGTTGTTGAATGTGAGAAAAAACATCCCTAAATAAAATGTTTTAAGAAATATTAATGTGTATTATTGGAAAAATTAATGTTGATGTTTCATAATAAGAGTAATACTGTATATAGACCTTACAAACATCTCTCAAGCTATACACAGAAGAGGAGTAATTTCAAATAAATTCCACTGAGTTTTCACCCTCCTACTCATATTTTTAAAAAATGTATTTAAAAAGTTAAATACATTTTAGAGTATCAAAGCTGCCAAACCACTACATAAAGAAGCTCCAAATGGTACCTTATGTAGGTTTCAGTGCAAAGTTTTTTTTTTTTTTTTTTTTTTAAGTGGGAGCTCTTTGAATTTTATTAAGAAAAATAACCTTGGATGAGTTATATAATTTTCCCCCATTTGTCTTTTTTTTTGCCAATCATAAACTGCTCTATTTTCATTTCTCCATATATCTCTATTCTCTTCTCTCTTCCTTTCCTCATGTATTTCTAACATATCTTTTTAATTCTCTCCCTTTCTTTCCTTTCCTTTACATTTCTAGTATGGAAAAGAAAAATTCCAGGATGTGCAGAAATCACCCGTGATCTGTAGAGTTCTCCCAGGTATAGAATGTCATGGAAACAGGACATTTATCAAAGAAAACATTCCTTGTTTGAAGTAAGTATCTTCAAATAACACTTCCCTTCAATATACAAGTACAATCAAAGTCTTTTGCAATTGCAATACAAACTACTCTCACCTTCTGTTTTTGTCTCACCTGCATAGTGGAGCGAGACTATATTTCTATGGATTTGAGGTAGAATCACCAAATTCATACCACATGTACATCTCTTTCAGGCGCAGGTCAAGTTCGAAAATGAGTTGAATCAGACCAAGGTCAAAGGTCAAAAGGTCAATGAACTGTCAGTGAAAATCACCTGTACATGTAATAACTTTTTGTACCTTTGAGGTAGGATCACCAAATGCAAATTACAATTGTTTCACTTGAAGGTGCATCTTTTGTTTGTAAATGGGTCAGTGTAAATGGTCAAAAGGATATTTGGGTCATTGTATGAAGTTCGGGCAAAAATTATGATGTCCGTGTTATGCTGGTATGAGATCTTCTATTACACATGGAAGATGAAATCATCTGTTGAAGATCTTTATGCAAATGAATATGTATAAAATACATGGCTGTCTCTCTCTCTTTCTCTCTGTCTTTCAGATTTGAAGGTCAACATTTCATAAGTACTCTGATATTTTCCATCTTCCTGGGTTTCTTTGGAGTCGACAGATTCTGCATGGGTCACGTCCCTACAGCAGTTGGCAAACTATTGACTCTGGGTGGATTAGGAGTTTGGTGGATTGTTGACATTGTTCTTCTTGTCACTGGAGGACTTATGCCAGAGGATGGTAGTAACTGGTGTCCGTAAACAGTTTCTGGTTGGCAAAATACTGATTACTTTACTTGAGGCAGTGTAGAGTGTATTGGATCAAAGACATGATTGATATTGGAAGGCTGATGCAAGCTGATTGAAATAACGGTCATCTACAGAGGATAACCTGCATTGTGAAGCAAGAGCAAACCAACCATTTACTACAGTCAGCTCTGACATGCATAGTTGAATGTGTATCAAGGATTGCCTATGCTGTCCAAGATTTGGAAACAACGTGTGATTTCGGCCATTGCTTTTCCTGACTAGCCAAAAATATTTTTTAACTTAGAGAAGTTGCCAAGTGCCTTGATCGGAATTGACTCCTTTTGGAGAAAGTGCAGTGGTATAAAAGTGACCTGCAATTTCAGGAGGGACTCGACCGCATGGAGTTGTATCTGTATGTGCAGCCGAGCTCTGGGAAGTCCATCTTCACATGAGTAAGACACTGTCTTGTGTAATGGAATGAATCTTATGAAAGGGAGTTTGATACATGAAAGTGGAGGCATACAGATTGAAAACTGAAATTCATAGAACATTCATCTCAAATGTGTATGAGATATTTTTGGTTTTGTGTTTGTCTACATAAGAGATTGAGATATATTGAATTTGTGCAATATTACTTTGATACAGGATTTGTTGTAAGTGCGACAGTAGTGGGAAGTGGAAAGTTGGTGGCTGTTTGTTGACAATATCAAAATGGAAGAATACCCATTACCAGTAGGAAAGGAGTGGCAAAGTGTGCCAGTAACTGTCATTACTCTTCTTGTAATAGTAGCTGGTATGATTGCTATTATTTAGGCAATGATTAAGACAAGGGGTCTAATATCTGGAGTACATGTACTTGAAGGAAAACCAAGAAAATATTAATTTTAGCCAAAGGACCCAGATAGCTTACACTATGGTGTATTTCTCCCTTTTCCCATTGCTTTGAGGAAGTTTGGCTTGGATATGATTCATAGTTTTTCTGTACAATTATGGGATGATTTTATTAAAACTCTTACATGTAAATGTATTCTTACAGGTACAAATGACTTGAATTACAAATGAAACAGAATCCACTGGTCAGTTAAATATCATAAGTTGTGCATGGTGTGAGTAACATAATGTTCATGTAAAAATCTCCCCAGTTCCATTGTAACTTATAGTATTATGCAAAAGCATACATTGCCTTGTAGGACTGGGAATTATTCATTTTTAGTGAAAATCTCCTTCAAGCTAATAGACAATATTCTGCTTGTATTAATATTGCAGAAGGAAAGTTGGCAATGTACACAAAATATAATTACAAAATATAATTACATAAAATAAGAATGTGAAAAATATTTAGTATTATGATCAAGTATCTAGGGAAATTGTTCCAACCTGAAAATATGTAAAATGGTTCACTAGCAGTGATGTTACCTGCCATTGATATGTGTACATAGTTGTTTCGAGTTATTAATAAAAAGTGTCCACATTTTTTTTAACACCTAGTGGAAGTTCTTTTCTTTAAATTGTTTGTATACATTTCCTATTGAAATCTTTCAAATATTTGCAAAGAAATTTGAGTACATAATGCCTTCATTTTAAACCAATATGTCTAGTACAGAGTAAATAAGAAATCTCTCTCTCTCTCCAGAATTCTCATCTAAGAAAAAGTTGAATAAGCATCAGGCAAGTTTATAGAGACCCCATTACATTTATGTTATTGACGCTGGTCCTGGCTGGATAGACATTCACAGATGCACAGTTGTGTAAATGAATGATTATGTGAAGTAACAATATCATATGAACAAATAGTATACATACTGAAAGAATCATCCTTAAAGGTATTTCATCGCTTGTGCATCCCTAAATTTTGAAGTTGTGTGAGTATGCAATAAATTACAAAAAGAATTATAATTGGAAAACTTATGCGGATGTGAAAAGTATTATAATTTGCTTTTTAGTAAGTTGGTAACACTTTATTTTTTTTCAAAACAAAATTGCATAATTTTAACAATTACTCTTTTAATGTTACTAGTACAAGTACTTGCGTTGATTTCTGAATAGCTCCCCCTGCGACAAAGCAATATTTTTATTTCTTACAAAGCAGTTATAGAAAATGTGACCTTGAAATTCTTATGCAGTATCTACAGGATGTCTACTAAACCTGAGCAAAGTTTCGCAGAATTTTGTTAAGTCTGCAAAATTGATGAAGTACCTTTAACACATATTTTTGTACACTGATGACTCTGTGTGAAAAAAAATTAAAAAGTAGGAAATTAAACTCAATTACTCAATCAACATTTAATTTCATGGTCCATGTAATTGTCAAAGTAAATTGTACACAATGAATATAAAATATGTTTAAGTAGGATTATGATTTCAAAACTCAAAAGCATGGATATCCCCACAATTGAACTGTCACTTTAAGATATATCTTTTATAGGATAAGGGATACAAATCTTTTATAGGATAAGGGATACAAAAACTTTTCATGAAATAGCTCTGGGCCACTTTTGACGTGTTGATAGTTCTATAGATATCAGGCCTAATGGATTTAATTTGTAACATGGGGTATGAAAAACAGTATTTAAATTTTATTTAGATTTGAAGAGAAAAAAATAATTAATTGATTTAAACATTTCTACAAAATCTTGTTCAAGAATGGATGTAGAAATAAACAGAAATCAAGATATTTTAAAATCATTCTCATGAAGTTTGAATTGTGTGATAGTGTCCGTCCTCATGTTACAAGACGTGATGCTATTGTTGCAAAGCAAAAGAGGATAGTGAGTGAGTGAGAGAGAGTGAGAGAGGGGGAGAGAGAGAGAGAGACCGTGGGGGGGGGGGGGGATAGTCAGAGAGGGGAGAGATGGCAAGTGAGAGTGAGGGAGAGAGGGTGAATTGGCACAATCAAGGGAGAGTATTAGGAAAATGCTTTAAAAACTAGTAGAAGAAAGCGCGTTACCGTCAAAGGTGTGGTATGGTCAACTTTCTGTCTTTGCCTACAAAATTATTCCAAGAAATTTGGTAATGAGGAAGAGAGAAAGAGAGGAAATAGAGGAGGAAGATGAGGGAGCAGGAAATTAAATTATGGAGACATGGAAAGAGACCTAAAAATGATGTGACTTGTGAGACAATGAGAGAATCGTGAAGAAATTTGAAAGGAGAGACGGAGAGATGAGATAACAATGAAAGCTATACGCAAGGGTTGAAGGGAAGATATAAAATTAAAGCAATGAGAGAGATTTATGGAGCGATAAAAATGGAGAGACAGACAGACATTATATTATAGTATACTTAACTTTGCATAAGTCAAATCTGTTGGGACCACAAAAAAATAGTTCGACTTGTGCAAAATTGGACTTCCGAAATGTAAATAACACATGTTTTGCATAGTTTGCTCCAAAGCATGGGCGTTAATCGTTACGTAACTCTATTCATCATGGGGGGGACGGCTATTGTGTCGTCCCCCCCATGATGAATAGAGTTACGTAACGATTAACGCCCATGCTCCAAAGCATTGTCTCGACTTTGGGAAAGTTCGACTTATGGGACTTATGAAGAGTTAACTGTATAACATCTCTTCAACAAGAGAGTTGATGAGATGAAAATGGAGAGACAGGGAGTGTAACACAAATCTTTGAGAGAAGAACAGAGAGACGTAGAGAGACATGGAAGTGTTTGAATGGAAAGACCAGAGATGGTGGGAGAGTGAGACATGAATATTGTGGAACTAAGTTAGAAATGGATATTAACAGAGGGTGGTATGAAAAGAAACTTAGTATTTCCCCCACTGTCTCTCCCCCCTCCCCCCGTTTGTTTGTTTTGTCAGACATTTCTTGAATTGATTATTATTTTTCACAACACTATCAAAGGCAGAAAAGATAGAATGTGCTTTAAATTTTTCCTTTCATGATTTGTCTACTTGCACGACCATAATTCCTAAATTGCTCAACGAAAACCCAGAAAGACTGCACTCAAACCGATATTAAAACTGACTTGGAATTCGTTTATCAATGGATTCTCGGAACTTTGTTGAATTAAAACCCACTTGGAATACTCAAGGTCCCTACGACATTCACGTTTGTTTGAATTGTGACTTCGAAAATGAAGAAAACGGGTGAGTAATCGGATGGGTTCGGGTGCCGGGTGCGTGCTGGGACTCCACTCTTTTGAGAAATGCCATTGCCCGACGGGCCGGTCACTCGGCCGCGCCGCTGCTTCAGCTGAGCTCTGCCTCCGGTGCCCCTTTCGTTCTTTCTTTGACGGACATGACGGAGCTGAGCTGAGCTGATAATTCATTGACTTGGTCTGGCCCCGGGGGGGGGGGGGGGGGGGGGGGGGGGCACTCACATATATATATGTCACACATGTATGTGCCGCTGTGACGTCCCCCATTTTCAACCTTCTCGGGTCGCTCCCATGTCATGATATGCATGATATGCGATTTTCAGATTTTCACTAACCGCACCTCGATTGGCTTCCGACTCGCTCCCTAGAATATGAGAAAACAATGCGCACAGCCCATTGTCCGGGACGCGTCCGGGAACGGTCGCTCCCTAACCTCCCAGGCCCGCGCAGCGCACTCATAGCTACATTCTAGCTATGTGACAAAAAAAATTGAACTGCATACATCTTGATACAAATAGTATCATAGGAAAGCTCTTTAAAAGACCTTTCCAATGACACTAACAACTTTCAAATTGGTCATGTAACTAAAAAGTTATGATAATTTAAGTCCTGTAATTTCAACCATATTTCCGGCCACTGTCTTAATGTAAAACCAATGGAGGGCATGAAAAAGTGTGTGACCAATATGGAGGGAATTTCATGTCACACTATAAACACACGCATAACTTCTCTATTTCTGAGACTTTTGAAGTGATCTAGGTATCAATGGAAAGCTGAAATTAAGCCTGGAGCAGCTACTAATTAGTTACTTTCTTAACAGTAAGTATATTGATTTATGCTAATTAACTTATGTTATGCGAAATATGGAAAATATTTGTTACAATTGTATTTGTAGAAAACGAAGAATATTATGTATAAAAAAACACATTAAAATAGAGTTTGATTCATTTCAGGGTGCCTTTTAATTCATAATGATTTAACAAACACAAAATAAAAGCTGAAAATAATTTTTAAAAAAATTTTAATTTTAAATTAGAATAATTAATAAAAAATATTCGTCAATTTGATTTTTAATCAATTGAATTCAGATTGAAGAGAAAGTTGAAATTTATTTTTCCCCCAAGAATTACATAATCATATTTGAAAAGAAAGTATAATGACAGTCAAATTCATAGAAATGCGGATATGTTTGATACATAAATCATAATTCACGACAAAAACATTTGACCAGTGTCAGATGCGCCATCTCTGCCGCGCCCACCACGTCCAGCGGTCTGTCAGAAGCCAGACCACTGGCGGGGTATCATCGACCGAGCGCCAGCTCTTGGCCCGGCGCACCCGGCGGCCTAACTCCAGGTACAACTATCCAAAGTCGACCTCGCCCATTTTATGGCTAATTGCATCGCTTAATTTCGGCAGGTAAGATAGAAATTTGTACTTACACTTCAAGAAAATTACTGTAACTATGTAGCAGGCTCCTTCATTTTACGATTTAACGATTGTTTCGATGAAACAAATGGAATTTCCTCGCAGAGCCGATCTTTTCCCCGTACTGTACCGTCGATTCAAATGACTCGATCGCACTGTGTGATCGAGTCAGCGACGTATATACGGTACATTACACACAGTGCGATCGAGTCATTTGAATCGACGGTACGATACGGGGTAAAGATCAGTTCGGGGAGGCAATTCCATTTTTTTCATCGAAACAATCGTTAAATCGTAAAATCAAAGAGCCTGCTACATAGTTACAGTAATTCCCTTAAAGTGTAAGTACAAATTTCTATCTTACCTGCCGAAATTAAGCGATGCAATTAGCCATAAAATGGGCTAGGTCGACTTTGGATAGTTGTACCTGGAGCTCCAACGCTGCGCGTTGGAGCTCCTTTGAGTTACCGGCGGCCTGGCTTCTGACAGACCCGCTGTGCAAGAGTTTCCTGCGTGACCTATTTGAAAGCTGGCGCATGTCTAGAATCTAGTGAAAATGAATCATTTCATACTTTGATAATTAACAAAAGTTATGTTCACTGTTTTAATAAATATTTTACTCATTTTACTGATGAAATTCGATGATGATAACGGCCAAAACTTTTCTAAAATTTCAAGCGATGATATCAATTTCTGGATGGTGGATGTCCACATTGAAACTTACATGTATCGAAAGTGCAGAATCTGGGCTACTCAAATACGGCCTCGAGAAAGTTGCGCCGATTTGCGCTCGCTGGAGAGAGCTGATTTTCAATTGGGATGTATGCAGAGGCGATGTCACTTGCGAACAGTGTGAACAAGCCTTCTCGCCATACTCGGCGCTCGCGGTACCGTTGCATTTGCACATACCTATACATTCCTATACTTCGTGTGTATAATGTAGGCAGTCATACACCTCAACTTTTTAAAACACCACTGCACAAAAGTCACAAACATTCACTCAAAATCGGCATTTAATTTACAAAAACCGACCACTAAATATCCAAGAAATACAATAAATTCAACTCACCAATGTTGGAAAAGATATTTCCAAAAATCAAATCCGTAATTTACTGTTGATTCTCGCGAAACGAGCTATCGGAGTCATTGTGTACATTTCCTGGTCGCCGCGGGCGCTGACATCTCCCCAAAAGAGTTTTGTCCTTAAAAATTCGGTCCCTATGTGGCATACACGGAAAGTCCCGATTTTCTGTGTGCGCGATTGTAAAGATCGATGTGCGCTTGCGATCCCGAGTTTCTTCGTGGACAAAAATTTTATTGGCCGATTTTAGTCTAAGACATCGGCAGTATGTAAACAACACGCGATCGCGAAACAAATCGGCAGGGATTTCTCCGGTTTTGGACAAGATTTTGACTTTGGATTTTGCTGAAAATATCAAAAGTTCTTTCTAACGGCCATTTGAGGTAGGAGTGAGATTTTTAAGGGCTGAATTTGAAAGCAAGTATTTAAAATATTTATCTTATTTTCCCCCCATACCTTTACTACACGCGACAGAAAATATCAACTATTTTTGCATTTTGTATTCGTAGTGGTCAATATGACCACTATTCGTGGTGTGGCCCAC
Organism: Heliocidaris erythrogramma; assembly: GCA_025617745.1. NCBI lineage: Eukaryota > Metazoa > Echinodermata > Echinoidea > Camarodonta > Echinometridae > Heliocidaris > Heliocidaris erythrogramma. Next base: position 30,395,006 of record CM046868.1, read on the forward strand.
ATCAGCAAGCAATGGTCATATTGACCATTAGGATCATATACATGTGTGTATACTGGGTATTGGGGATACAGATGTAATTTTGTTTGAAATGGAGGTTTTTGTGGGCAAACTGATACTTAAGTATCATTCTTTAGATTTTAAGTTATCAGTTCGTTAAGATACAAAATGTAGAAAGTTGTAAAAACTTACATTTACAGCCCTCTTTTTGGTACTTGTTACCCACACCTCCATACGGATGACGACTGCTCTCAATATGTTGCGCACTAGTGAGGCCGCTCTACATGGTTACGCACCGTAGATACGTACGCAGAATGTTACGCACACAAGCTATTCTACGAAGACCTGGAAGGGCCAAACTGACGACGTAAAAAAATTAAAAATATTACGTACGTACGTAATATTTTTAATTTTTTTACGTCGTCAGTTTGGCCCTTCCAGGTCTTCGTAGGAGATCGACGAACCAATCGCGCCGGTACTACTACGAGCGCTGAGGGCTCCCTTCATCATAATCGTGAAAAATACAAACTGGATGCTGACGGGACAGTCTCGATAGCAGTTATCGACAAAAAGGACCCAAAATTTCAGGAAACCCTCTTCAAAGGTCACAAAACAACCTGGTAAGTTTTAATCATCTATTATTCAACATAAGTATTTGGATGTAAGTAAACTGCAATATATGAGTTTCAATTAAATATAGCCAAAAATGCACAGTGATGCAGTTTAGGTATGGGATGTGTGTTGGCTGCGTTACTACACAGTCGGCAATGGCGTGTACCTATGAGTGGTGTGGCCCAGCAGGGGAGCTGGGCGGCCTAGTGCCCCCTAACTTAGTCAGTGCTAGGGGCGGCTCAATCTGCATGTGCATGATGTGACATCGAGTCAGTGCAGTGGCGCGGCATGCACAGCCATGACAGCGCTAAAAACAGCGCTGCGACCGCTGACTCAGCTCATGCACCGTATGTGTACCAGAGTAGTGAGATCGCGAGCAGCTAAAATTAGCTCTGCCCATGAGCCCTTTCGCTCCTTAGACCCTCAAAAATTAACCATTTAGCTCCTTAGCCCCCTGTTTTGAGATTGGCAGCGGCACACCCACATCCAAAAATAGGTTGAGTGCCCCCTCTGGGGTCTGGCATGCCTGGTGACTTACAAACTTATTCCAATGGTCCTTGGTTTGAAACTGAATAAAGATTAAAGTGTCTCACGTCTTTCAAGGGGCGACATCCTAGGTTGTTCCCCAGCCTGGCTAGACCGAAAATTCTGTCTCTCGTTCGTTAGCCTCTTATTTGGATAGGGTCGGCTCTTCACTTAGAGAAAGAAACGCTCCATTCACTCGCCTGTGCAAACTCACTGACTGCCGAGGAACAGTAGGCATGTCGTTGTTAAAATGTGAATATTACGATTTTTAAAAATATTTGTGTAAATTAAATAGATTAGGCCTATGCTCTATACTTAAACGAACATGTTCAACTTACCGATTTGACTGTTATTCCTTTTAATGCTCCTTTTTCAGGTAATTCAGGGTCCAAGGTTTTCTCCGTTTGAAAATCTTCCAGCCGTATTTAAACTGTTATAGTGTGTAAGTCAATGTGTATTCGGTTTGCACAGCAGAGTGATACGGCCGTTTCTGTCTCTAAGTGAAGAGCTAACGAACGAAAGACAGAATTTTCGGTCTACAGCCTGGCCAGATGTAAAAATCTTGCACACATGCAAGAGATTTGGTAAACTAATGAGGAAGGGAGAAAGAGATGAAATAGAGGAGGAGGAAGATGAGGGAGCAGGAAATTAAATTATGGAGACATGGAGAGAGACCTAAAAAGGATGTGACTTGTGAGACAATGAGAGAATTGTGAAGAAATTTGAAAGGAGAGACAGGGAGAGATGAGATAACAGAATGAAAGATATATACACAAGGATTGAAGGGAAGATATAAAATTAAAGCAGTGAGAGAGATTATGGAGCGATGAAACTGGAGAGACAGATAGACATTATTATACTCCAGTTAACTTTGCATAAGTCGAATCTGTTGGGACCACAAAAAAATAGTTCGACTTGTGCTGAGCTCTGCTTCCGGTGCCCCTTTCGTTCTTTGACGGAGCTGAGCTGAGCTGATAGTCATTAACTTGGCATGGCATGCCTGGTGACATATAGTTTTTACTTTAGATCCAGACTTTAGAAGTGAATGTTCTGATGCAGTGGCCAATGCCACTGTAATGTAAAGTTAGTTTCTGTGTGAGAATGTGAGAATTGATGAGAGAAACTGGAAAGTTTGTTTAAATTTTAAGTTGATGAAGTTGTACTTGGATTTGGAGTTGTAAAATTGTAGCTGTACAAGCTCCTTGGCTTATCACTCTGGTACTGGCCTACGGAGATGTACATGGGATCCATATACTGTGTGTGGAGGCAGATATCAAAAAAAAAAAAACAGATCTAAATATCACCATTTCTCACATACTTTGAGCCATGCAAACCACCCTCGGAGTTTGCTAAAGGGTTTACCTTCCAGGATCAACTAAGATTGTAAAAATTGAATGTTTAAAAAAGAAAAAAAAACACAAAAATTGGCAGGTGTGATAAGATTTTTTACCTTGCACGTGTAACTTGTATACCTGGGGCTACCCATGCAAGGTAAGATTTCTGTAGTCCCATGTACAGCTAAGTCAGTGCCATATTTGCCAATGTACAAAAATATTATCAATACGTGTAAAGTTAGAATGTAGTCATGTAGATCTAAGCTAGAATGACTGAATATTGTCTAAATTTTTAAAGTCACAAATCGAATGATAAGATCATGAGAATCTCAAACTGTCAAGTCATTTGACACATATCAAGATGGAACAATGTTTTTGCTAACAAAATGATGCAAATCCCAAAGTTTAATTGGTCAAAGTGACTATTTTATGTTGATGTTTGCAAAGGAGTAGATATATAGATCTACACTTTCTTGTATGTAGATCTATTTACATGTATTTTACTTTGGATTAATGTTAATTATTGACAAGAGGGGAATTTCCAAGTTAATACCAGTTTTGCGAATCACATTGGCAATATCTTTTCAGTATGATTTCTACCATTTTCTGTCAAACAGTTCACAAGCAGAAATGTGTCGCAATTCACCTCACTCGGTCGTCATCCTCTCGACCTCCGACCAATCAGACCCGGAGCCGTGCTTCTTGCAAATCCAATGTAAATCTGGTGCTGGGGTGATCTCCATGGCGGTCCAGAGCAATGCTCGTCATGCTGAGGTTCATGATAATATTGATGGGTACCTGAGTACAGCGAGGGGACAGAGGATACAGACAGAATGCAGGGAAGGTGATGATGACGACGATGATGACATCATCTACAGGAAGGAAATCAAGCTGGAGAGGTCTCATAGTAGTGTCAAATTAAAGGTTGAAAATTTATTTGTTTGTTAAAAGGGGAAGTCCTCTTCCAAAAATGAGTTGGTTTTATTGAAGCCGGAAAGTATGAGAGAAACATAATCACTGAAGTTTTGAGGAAAATCCATTTAAGAATAAGTTATTGAATTTTTAAAGTTGTATTTGAATAAAACCAAATTGGCAATTTGTGATGTACATGTACGTTTAAAATATCTCTCCCATTTGCTTTGTACTGAAAATTCCATGAATTTCAATCTTTATGTCTGTTAAAGAAATTTTTACACATCCCCACATTTTCGTTGTGGGGGTTTGTAAAAGTATGTTTCTAATAAGGTAGAGGTATAATATAATAAATTTTCAGAAAAATATGAAATTTATGAAATTCTTAGTACAGGACAAACGGAAGGGATGCTGAATAGGCATGTCATAGAGTTGCCAATTTGCATTCAATCGATTGCAACATTACAAATGCATAACTTTCTTATACTTGATCAGATTTTCCTTCGATTTTTTTCTATTTCCTCTGACCTACTTTTCATATTTTTATGATGTTGTATAAGCCAACTTCAAGCCAGAGTGGACTTTCCCTTTAAATAGGGTATGATTTGTTTAACCATAATTAGCAGATTAAAATAGGTTTTTTAAATAAAAGCAACACTTCAAAATCGTTTCCTTCATTCTTTGGGTTAACGGTGTAGAAATATGAATAAAATGGTGGATAAAGTAAAAGCGCACACAGGGAACATGTGTGGGAATTGAGGTCCATGTCCATCCTTTAAAGTGCATACAGCCTTACAGGTGTGTTGACTAGTCTATGCACAAGTTGCTTTTTAATTTCCTACATCTCTTTATACTAAGCTTTGAATATATTGAATATAGATTGTCCCAAATTATAGGGATTCATGCTCGGCTCAGCTTCAGAAATGTTTGCTTGACTTTGAACTTTGGAAGATTATTATTTGTCCGTCAAACAGGAACATGTGTAGATGGCAAACATAATATCTTTTGTGAGAGTCGTGAGAATTTTTGGGCATTTATGAGTTAACACAGTTAACGCTTCATAACAATACATGTTCCCTTATTTCCAATATATGCAGATAAATGGAAAAGGAAATGGCATTTTTTAAATGTAATCAGAAATAGTCAATATCTAGCATGTCAAGCATGTGTTAAAATGTTTCATGGTTTATGGTTTCCTTCCTGTGGTAACTTACATTTGTTGATGATGCAGTGAAATGAATTGAATTTGAATTGATCAGTTCATCTGTCCTAAATTCAGATATGTTTGTTTCCAGTGTAAATAAAACATTTCACTCAAAGAAAAGTTACATAAAGCAATGTAAAAAGTTCAAAATGAGCATCACAAGAATACAACACTGGAACTTTCTATAAGGTTGATTGCTTATTTTATGTCAGATTTCAAATGGAAATCGCAGAGCCACACAACTACAGAGGTACAAAACAAAAGCAGCATATTTGCCAAACACATATACTGTATGTGGTTAATTGTCTTCTTTTCTTGTGAATAGTTTGTGTCCTTGGCTGATAAGAACCTACTCCATCTTCATCACATTCACCTGACATTGACAAAGAGCAGAAGCAGTGAGATGCCTACACCTCTGCTGCAGGGTCGTCATGGCAACATCGACATGGACCATGTTCGGGGGCTTCTGTCATCCCAGCAGCCTATCTCAGACAGAGCAGAGAGTCTCATGAATACCATCGAGCAGTACCAGAAGGTCAGTGAATAGCTATCGGCAGTGGAGCGACAAAACCTTGTATCTCAAAAAAGTTAAATGTACAGGAGAGTGAAAAAAGACATGGCTGCCATAAACACTAAGAAATGGGATTGTCTTCCCTTTGACTTGGCACAGTGGCTTCATTTATGGAGTAAGAGAGCTGGGATTTGGACAGGACATCACTTGACTGATTATCTGAAGATTAACACAAAAAAGTAATTTTTACCAAAATTTGAGATACAAGGTTTTATCACCCCACCGGCAATATATCCCATCAGTTATTTCTTAACACCACTGCAAAATGTTCAATCTGACTAAAGAAATTGCCAGAAGGATTAGATGTTGAATTTAGAAAATTGTAAATTTTATTTGACTGAGGTCCCAAATGGACATATGATTATCAATATGCTAATTGCATGGTATTAAAAGCCTTCCAGTTCCCAGAGAATAAAGACGAATCAGCTACCAGTCAGTGGCTAACTAGTCTTGTGTAGACCTGGTATGATGTCACTACAATTTGCAGCTGATCCGGTTTTTTTTCCAACTGGAAGGCGCACAACACTCTGCAATATTGATACAACTATTCATATGACAGTTCAGGACCTTGGTCAGGAGAAGTTACATATATTTAAATTTCCAGCGGCCTTTACAACTACGACAAAACATTTAGAAAGGATTAAGATTGTCAAATCTCATCTGCCTTGTCAATGTTTTGACTCTTGTTTAACATGACAGTCTGTAAATGCATGTTATTTGGGTAGTTTGAGATAACATTTGCATTGTTTACCATTTTTTAACAGAATCAGTCATCAGTAGTGCAAGATCTACAGACAGCTGTGGTTGAATCTGCAGCCAATCAGAAATCAGGAAGCAGTGATTTAGGTATGATGGGACAAATGGCTACTCTCCTTTCAGGCTTCTCCCGGAGTGGCGCTCAAGGCCAGGTAGCAGCTAGTCCTGATGTTATGCTTAAGGTAATAATCCAAAGTATATATTTGTTTAAACTGAGTCAAGATTGACTATGGTCTTAACTATAATGAAATGAAGGATAGCCCTCTGCTCTTTTATGAGACTTAGAGAGACCATTAAATTATATGAATTAAACTTACTTAACGAAGTGTCTTCAACCATACAGGTTCCAGAAAGATTTTTTGAGCTCACTCATACATCTATTTAAAACTAAGTTAAAATAATATTTTCTTTAACATGGTGAATACAGTGGAACCTCGTTATTACAACTCGTTGGGACCACGGAACTTACCTTGTAATATCGAAAACTTTTTATATCAGGGTTAAAAAACAAAAGAATTCAAAGAAGTGGGGCTGGTAAAATTACCTTCTTATAACGAGAGTTTGGTATAACAGTGTTCTTTATAATGAGGTTCTACTGTAATACGAACAATGTTACAAAAAAAGAGAAAAATGTAAAGAGGCTCATGAATTAATTCTTTGAGATGGACAAAGAAGGATAGGTGAGAATAATTAGCAAATTTGGAATCCTGACAAGGGACAGGGCATGCTGCCTGAAATGTTGAGGCCCTTCTTTCTTTAAAGAAGAAATTACTGACCCAAGAAAGAATGACTGACAACTCTTTAAGTACTAACCTACATGTTGCTTCCACAGAGTTTTATGCATTTTAATTTGGATTCTCTCTATTTCATACAGATGATGTCATCATTTGGAGGTGGAGGGGACTCAGGTGGTAAGGAAAGCATGTATGGAGCCCTGAAGATGATGTGTAAAGATGTCACTAACATGAGGTCCCAGGAAGAACAAGATGCCAAGAACAAAGCCAAACAGGATCAAGAAAAGAGGTATATCAAAAAAGAAATCAGTGACATAGTTTTAGAAGTTTATGGAACACACCTTAATGTGTATGGTGCCGGTGTCCGACTGGTAAATTTTATAGGCCTCATAGGTTGAATTCGAAATAGTGGTGAAGTCTGATTCAATTGAGTTTCACACGAAGCTTTCACCTTCTTTTTCATTGTTTTGTAGACTTTCTTGTCTATGCTTTGCTTGATGATTCCTTCCAAGGAGTGTTGTCGTTTTTGAGATATGCAGAAGAACTTTCCAAGTTGTTGGAGAAGACAAGAAGTGTCATGAACCTGAGTTACTTTGGATGCCTTTGATAATGTGTGGTTTAGATTCTTGTTCAAGGTTGTCCTCAATTCTATTCAATTCAATTTCAGTTTATTATCTAAAATATACAATGGAGTAATGCAAGGACTAATCGTGTAATATTTACATAAAAAAAGGCATCAGAAACAGGAATAAATATATAAAAATCAATTTCCAAATTATTAAGCAATTGAAATTATAAAATGACATACTTTAAATACTTCAAAGCATATTCATATTCTATTAAAATGATAATGATAAAGTTAGCGTCAGGCAGCTAAAGGAATGAATAAAATAATTTTTCAAATCCATTTTTAAAATACCCTCAAAGTGCCTGTACTTGTCCAAGGTTTCAGTGGCACCAAGTATGGATTTTGTTCTTTGTATAAATCCATGCCTGTTTATATAAATACGTTTGAACAAGTGCTTATGAAACACTTCTCTTCTCCCTTCTCCTTTGCAGCAAACACGAGGAAGAGAAGACAGACGTAGGTAGTCTATCACAAATCTCTCTTGAGAACCATCTCCAGTCATTCCTTTCCAACATGGAGGAAAAGATGATGGCCAGATTGGATGCCAGACTGGACACGTTACAAGCGCACTTTGACCTCCGACTCAACAGGCTGGAGACCATGCTTACCGAGCTCACAACGCAGGCAGCAGAGGAGACCCAAACCAAAGTGAATGTCCGAGAAGAGGAGAAAGCTGCTGCCAAAGAGAAGGATCCAAGGGCCAATCTCTACAAGTACTTATGAAGTAGTACTCTTCCATGAACACTTATGTAGTGTCAAAGGCTGATTTTCCGACACATGTTCTGACGACAATTTTCTATGGTCAATTTCTAACACGAATAGATTTCCTAACTTTAATCCTGGACTCCGAATTACAACTTAAACGAAATCTAGCCTAAAATCCAACTGCAAACCAAGCCCAAACCCTATGGTCCGAATTCACAAAAGAGGTTTATCTCAAACCGTGATCTAAACCATGGTTTAAACCTCCGGCGTGGAGTAAAATAAGCGTAAATAAACGTAAATAAACGTATATAAGCGCATCACTATCCACAAATTGGACATGAGGACATGCGCATATCACTCTTAGGGAGGTTTAAACCATGGGGTAGATAAACCTCTTCAGGACTGTGTCTTAGATGAAATTAAGTCTTTGGCAAATGTTGTCAGAGCAGATGTTGCCAAAGCAAATGTTGGATCACATAAAGTCCTTAATTATATTTGAAAGGTTTATAGATGAAGGGAGAGTTGATTTCGACAAGAACTTTATGAATTTCATCTGGATATGTAAATGATAAAGGGCAAATCATTTTTTTTTTTTTTCGTCTTTGGCCAGATTTCATTTTCAAATCATTTGTCATGACTTGAAAAAGAGATTTATATCTTGCCTTAATGGTACTTCATGAAAACTTTAGGAATTGATGAATTATGTCATTTAGCCATTGAAACAACTCAGGAAAAATCTTTGTCCAATGTAGAATTCCGAAAATTAAAGGATTTAGATAGAAAATATAGTTCAATAATAACTTCATATTCGATAATGAAATTTTGTTTTGATTGAAAATTTGCTTTTGAATTATGCTGGGCTCTTTACATTTTGGGGATATGTATTTTTGTCCGAAAATTCTTATTCCCCATGTGATGCACAATATGTGCTTTTGATTAAAGACCCATAGTAGTGGGCTCTCATGGGGAATTCGACACCATGCGGGTGTTTACCAAGTAACGGTTGTGTTATCAGTCACCCAGAGTGGATTTCCGTTTTTATGACCATGAACAGGCCTTTAAATATATATAATGTTCTGCATTTTCCACCCATCGCTGCACGCCCCATATGGTAAAGTCATTATCTCACCCGAAGACTCCCCGAGAGAGCAGAGGGTAATTTCTTGACTGGACAGCAGGTTTGCTGTGTTCAAGACTTGTACACCACCCATTGATATTTCCAGTGCTTTCCACAAAGTCTGGTGTCAGCAAATTGTGACCTACTTCACTTGGAATCTGCCTACCATATCCCTTGAAAAAAGTGTATGCCAGTTTTTCTTTACTTTGCTGTCGTGGTCTAGTGGATATGTCACCGGACTATGGATCATATGGTTCGCGGTTCAAGTCCCGCTGCGGCACTAATGTCCTTTGGCAAGACATTAATCTACATTTGCCACTCTCCACCCAGGTGTTAAATGGGTACCCTGTAGGATACGAATGTCACTGTGACTGGAATAGTATGTGTGCGCCTGTAAAATGGCAGCCAGATTGGAATGCTCCCTTGTGGAGTGGAGAATGTGCACTATAAGTGCAGAATCGTATTAATAGGATCCAATAACCGGGGTAATAATGCACTGTAAATCGCTTTGAGCAGTTACTAACTGGAAAAGGCGACATATAAATGCAGATTATTATTATTAGATTATTATTATGATGCATTTAATTGCCAAAGACCAAACATTTCTATCTAATCTAGGAAGTGAAATTTTCCTCATCTATATGCTTTCCTTTATCCTTCTTTATTATAAGAAATGTCATGTACTGTATGCCAGAGAATTCTGAAATACAGCTTACTTTAAGAGGCTGCAAGTTGTTGGTTTGTCGATTCTGAATAGGACTTTTGTACAGGAAAAAAAGATTTACAAATGGTTTTGTACATTTGTTGATGAGGACAGTTACCACCTTACATTATGTTCTAGTTAAGCTTTTTGTTACTTAATTCGGTATTCCAAGTCAGATTCTAATTTCTGTTTGATTTTAGACTTAATGAAGAAACCAGCTCTATCTGTTTTAAGTTGAATAAGATTCAAACTCAATACTTTTGTAATAGTCTTTTATACTTTGTGAATCATATACATTTGACTAAGCAGTCTTAAAATAAACATAGCTTTTATGCTTTCAAATGTGTTATAAAATATGCAAGGCAGATAAAGGGGGTCCGCTTGCTATTCATAAGGACAGCTATTCATAGAAAACTGCTGTTCATTTAACACGTGTTATGAATAGCAGTCCTTATGAATGTCATGAATAGTGGTTTTTATGAATGGAGGTCCTTAGGAATAGCGAGGTAATTTGTCTATGGTTTGCTTGCTGTTTAGAAGGACCGCTATTCATTTAGTCGCGCGTCCTTATGACTAGCGAGGTTACCCTGATAAAGGAGCCTACCCTGCTATATTGCATTGTCTTAAAAAACATGTATGATCATGAATGCATCATTGAATTGGTCCTAATTCAGAGGATAGTAAGCTTATTTTATAAGCCTGAAGTAATAAACTGCCAATCTGTTTTAAAAATATGTACAGTTAACCCTTTCAGGACAGCAATTATTCAAGGGCTAAATTGATCAAATTGGCAACAATAATATTTTTCTTTTAGTGCTACATGGTTCTAATAAGGTGTTATGTCTTTGAAAACAATATATATGGTTAGGAATTTTGTTGAACAAATTGCCAATTTTGATGAAAAACAATGATTTTGAACCTCTCAATGTGTTGCCAATTTAAGGACTTCAAAGCTTATTCTCCTTTTTAAAATTCCTGGCATCAAACGCAATATGGTCGTGCAACAAAAATGGACACAGTGCGTGCAGAAATCTTTGCTCTTTCTACTCATGCATCTGGTATATTTTTATAGAGCTCTGAATCAAAAGTTATTAAGCCAAACCACAAAATGTGGTGAATTGTCTTGAAAGGGTTAACCTTGCATAACTCGAATCAGTTTTATTGACCAAACTATGCAAAACTTGTTCTTTACATATCCTAAGTCAAATTTTTTTGTATATATTTTGTGGTCCCAATATATTCGACTTGGGCAAAGTTAACTGTATATTTATTTTTAGCTCACCTGAGCCTAAGGCTCGAGTGAGCTATTGGATGGAAATTTGTCCGTCGTCCATCGTGCATCGTCCGTTAACTTTTTACATTTTCATCTTCTTTTCCAAAACCCATGATCGGAATTCAACCAAACTTGGTAGGAATCATCCTTAGGGGTAGGGGACCCAAAGTTGTTAAAATGGTACATGTGGCCCCCAGGGGGGCCCAGGGGGAGGGCCCCCAATTGTAAGAGCTATGTAAATTTGAAACATCTCCTTCTCCAGAACCAGGTATAGCTCAGACTTGGTATTGTGTATGGAGATACCTCTATAGATGAAGAATGAATGTTGTTTATGAAATTTCTCTGAGTGGCCCTATAGGGGCCCTGTGGGGGTAACATACTGGAGGGGGGGGGGGGGCGCTGCCAGGCAAAATTTACATTCTGATCTTCTTCTCCAACACATGATAGGAATTCAACCAAACTTGGTAGGAATCATCCTTAGGGGTAGGGGACCCAAAGTTGCTAAAATGGTACATGTGGCCCCCAGGGAGGCCCAGGGGGAGGGCCCCCAATTGTAAAAGCTACGTAAATTTGAAACATCTCCTTCTCCAGAACCAGGTATAGCTCAGACTTGGTATTGTGTATGGAGATACCTCTATAGATGAAGAATGAATGTTGTTTATGAAATTTCTCTGAGTGGCCCTATAGGGGCCCTGTGGGGGTAACATACTTGAGGGGGGGGGGCGCTGCCAGGCAAAATGTACATTCTGATCTTCTCCAAAACACATGATCGGAATTCAACCAAACTTGGTAGGAATCATCCTTAGGGTTAGGGGATCCAAAGTTGCTAAAATGGTACATGTGGCCCGCAGGGGGAGGGCCCCCAAGTGTAAAAGCTATGTAAATTTCAAACATCTTCTTCTCCAGAACCAGGAATAGCTCAGACTTGGTATTGTGTATGGAGATACCTCTATAGACGAAAAATGAAAGTTGTTCATGAATTTTTTCTGGGTGGCCCTATAGGGGTCTGTGGGGGTAACATACTGGAGGGGGGGGGGTGGGGCAAGTTGTCCGCCATCCATAAACTTTTTACATTTTCAGCTTCTTCTCCAAAACACATGATTGGAATTTAACCGAACTTGGTAGGAAGCTCAGACTTGGTATTGTGTATAGAGATACCTCTATAGATGAAGAATGAAAGTTGTTCATGAAATTTTTCTGGGTGGCTTTATAGGGGCCCCTGTACCAGATGTGAATTGATCCACCTCAGGTGAGCGTCGTGCCCCCTGGGGCTCTTGTTATTTTAGGATCACTTATCTTTAAAAAAGACATGGTACTACAATGCTAAGCTCTTGTCACATTTAAAGGGATACTCAACCACAGATTGTGGACGTTTTTATGCCGCGTTTGACTCACAAACTTTGTGTACGAGTGAATGGGGCTTACGTAATCCTGACTTTCCCCACGGCCGCCTGGTGGCGTATCCCTTTAATGAGGTATGAAACATGATTGCATAAAATGTTAGCAGTATTGTAAGCTTTCCAATACTTGAATTTTATATAATTTTTAAATGAAAATGAGTGTACTGTAAATTCAGAAACTGTCATGAATCGTTAACATTCTGTGTTGTGAATCTGGTGTTGTGAATCTGGGCCATGCTTGACATTGGGGGAAAGTTTTCAGGTTTTACTGAAGTTGTTGACAGTATGGTGATTCTGACAGCTTGAAAAGTTAGGTTGTCAATTTTCCGACACAGCACTGAAAATAGATTTGACATTAATCAACATGTCTTTTGAGCTTTTATTAAGACAGTGTTTGTTGAATTTATTGATTGGTAGATTTTTTTTTTTCAAAGGCAAGTGTCCCTCTGAATGGTGACAAGTGTTATGTCTCAAAGGAATGGTTAATTATTATGGAAAAAAGGTAAAATATTTTCAAAATGAAAAAAGTATTTGTAGCTCCATGCATTTATACCAGTTGCTTTGCTTTACGCATTTGCCCCCCCCCCCCCCCCCTGAAAAGGGATAAAAACAAAAACAGAGGTTAATTACCTTGCAGACTATTGCTCATCATTTCACTAAATTTTGTTGTTGATACATGGTATATTGTACATGTAATAGGGTGTAAATCTAATAGAATGGTAAATTGTACCAATGATTTGCTTTTGGTTGTATGAAATAAGCCAGTACAAAACAAAAAAAATGAAGACAAAAATGAAATCATACTAGCTGCATCTAATTGGTTTGAGCAAATATTTTACATGCAGTTGATAAAAAAGATAGTTGTCTCATTATATTATAGATTGATATCTCCATAATTGCTTTTTGTAAGATAGGAAATCCAATAGAAACTCAACGATACTGAATTCAGTAAAAGATTAGTACATATACTGTATTCATGTATAGAAAGTACCAGTATAATTATGTGTCCGATGTCTTAACCATGGATATGAATGAATGATTCTACTGCATTGTCTTATAATGATTTGGTGCAATAATTTTATAGATTTGTAATAAAAATACTTGTACTTAATGGATTGTGCTGAAGTTGTTTTTCCTTTTTTCTGTCTGTTTGTCGCACTTTGATTTTTTTTTTTTCAGTGCCACACAAAGATAGGGAGATAGGTAGTAAGGGGATGTGCTGCTTTGACGACCCCCTTTTTTGGCTTCCAATTGCCGTTGGCAAGATACCTGAATTTGTCCCCAGCTTTCGCGTACTTATGTCCGCTCACTTGCGTGCGCAATTGCACATATGCATGCTTTATGGAATGCCCAAGTTTTTTCGCTGGGTATATTATAGTTCCACCATTTTTCGCTTCTTTTTTTTTTTCGCTTCTAATCAGTTTGGCTGAGGCACACCCTCGTCAACATTAAACTTGAGTCCCCCCATAAATAAATCATCCTATGACTGGTATTTTACATTGTCTATGGCCAACATATCCAATATTACAGACCTCGCTTTATGCACCAGCCTACTTATGTAAAAATTATGAAAACAAGTAGGGCCTATTTTTCTGTTGTTTTTATCTTACCATATTTTAATTAGATATTCGTTCCATTGATAAGAAAGGACCATCATTTTCTCCCCCCCCCCCCCCCCCATCCTTTTTTTTTTTCTCATTCACACTCTGTCACAATCACGATAAATATGGAGATGCCATAGCACATGTGTAACTACGTCGCGAATTTATACCCATCTTAACCCATCTGAACCCCGTCGATCTAGCTGTAGAGAAAAGCGCGGGTGTTGCGCTCTAACGATTTCACGGCGCTTTCTATATCCTTCCATGCATTCAAAGCATGCATCAAGGCGATATATTGTATAGGTCATGTTGGCAAGCAAGGCATGCATCCGCTAGCGCTAGCTAGCTAGCGACTAGCGATCGAGCGTGCGCGCAGAGCCAAAGTCCACCATCTTCATTCGCATTGGTCGCTAGGAGGAAGGCGGGGCACATATATTCGGTACGCATTTTATTTTCTTCCATTCATTCTTAACAAGCATTTGTGTGCATGTGAGATAGGCGTGTGCGTTGAAACTGTGAGACTTTGAAGAATGCCAGGATCTGGAATCCAAGAAAAATGTTTAGTAAACGGGCCGTCAAGATTTGAAGGCAAAGATCCTCATGACGTATGTATTATAAATGGTCAATTTACACGTAGATAGCTAGTTGTGTGTAATTTCAGGCAGTGTGCATCTCACCGTAACTCAGTCAAAGTCATAAGACAAGTGAACGTGCATGACGTGAGTGAAGTCGAACGGCCACTCATTGATGTCTGATGATGATGAGGATGATGATGTTACCTAGGGATACCTAGGGAAGATATAACTCCAGCCAGGGAGCTCCAACCCGTTGGAGCTCGTTGGAGTTAGGGAAGATACTGAACACAGGCACGTCTACGACTACGCCTCTATATTCAGTTCCAAGTTCTGATGTGATGGCTGGATCGTTTCCTGGTGCAGGCTGTGCCTGTGGGCTGTGGCTGTGCAACAGTGACTGACTTGACTTGAGCATGTTGAGTGATAACCCCAGGGAGCTCGATCGCACTGTGTGATCGAGTCAGCGACGGTATACGGTACATTACACACAGTGCGATCGAGTCATTTGTGAATCGACGGTACAGTACAGGGAAAAGATCGGCTCGGCGAGGAAATTCCATTTTTTTCATCAAAACAATCGTTAAATCGTAAAATCAAAGAGCCTGCTAGATAGAGTAATTCTCTTGAAGTGTCAAGTACAAATTTCTATTTTACCTGCCGAAATTAAGCGATGCGATTAGCCATAAAATGGGCGTTGGAGCTCCCTGGGGTTAGTTGAGTGACTGTCTGTGTTAATATGTGATGCATGGGAAAATAAATTAGAATACATGGGGTTACGGCATGGCAAGCCTGGCTTAGACAGAAAAAGCGGTCTATTTCAATTTTGTTCGGGAGGTGCTCCGGTAAGACTACATCAGGATTTGCGGAATCCCTCTCCCATGTCTCCTACATCATGTACATACGGTAGGCCTAGACCGAAAAGTCTGCCATAGCCACTCCCGTTGTAGACCGAAAATTCTGTCTCTCGTTCGTTAGCCTCTTATTTGGATAGGGTCGGATCTTCACTTAGAGACAGAAACGCTCCATTCACTCGCCTGTGCAAACTCTCTGACCGCCGAGGAACAGTCGTCGTTAAAATGTGAATATTACGATTTTTAAAAATATTTGTGTAAATTAAATAGATTACCGTAGGCCTAGGCTCTATACTTAAACGAACATGTTCAACTTACCAGTTTGACTGTTATTCTTTTTAATGCTCCTTTTTCAGGTAATTCAGGGTCCAAGGTTTTCTCCGTTTTAAAATCTTCCAGCCGTATTCAAACTGTTATAGTGTGTAAGTCAATGTGTATTCGGTTCGCACAGCAGAGTGATATGGCCGTTTCTGTCTCTAAGTGAAGAGCTAACGAGCAAGAGACAGAATTTTCGGTCTACTCCCGTTGGGGTCCTTCGCTTTGTGTTTCCCTATGGTGCTACAAATATTCGGCTCGTCGCGGAGGAGCTACACACACCGGTGTGAAGTTGGTCACATATTCGATATTCTACTTGTCTTGCTTGTGAAGTTAGAAGAAGCATCTTGCTGGACCCTGCAAGGTGTGTAAAAGCCATGAAAACCCGTTAAATTTGAATATACTGAATATGCTCAATATTGAATATGCTTCTAGCAACTTCCAACGTCCAACTTCACGCCGGTGCTACACACAAATGTGCATTACTTTTGCTTTGCCTTTGGCCAAAGTTGATGAAAATACTACAAATACCACATCACATAAATCACCAACTCTACTCATACTTACAGTTACATCAATATTTCTTTTCTCAGTGCTGGTCTCTCAAAATTTGGAGTGTCAATCAGTAGTGCTTCAACATGGGAGAAAAGATCGTTCGAGATATAATATTCTCGCTTTTTCTTCATCGGAAAATATTCAAATCGTAAATGTCACCCTCATTCATGCAAGTTTACGAATTTTTATTGCAGTTAAGTAAGGTTTGTGAGATTGTCTTATGTGGCATTTGTGATATTTTTACCGAAATATGGTGAAACAAATTTTCAGCTTTGACTGCATTTGAGTGCAGAGCTCCGCTGCTGAGCTGGGACCTACATGTATGCGCATGCATGCATTCACTATACTACTTTACTAGTATTCCGTTTGCCTTGATTCATTTGCGATAGCCCCTTTGACAACATATATGAATATTATTTCTAGCATTTCAAAAATTTGGCACATTGTACCCATTGCGTTTGCATGTATTTGTGGGGTGCATAGCTCACGGAGTCTCAGCCATACGATAGCCCCTTTGACAATATATATTGATATTATTTCTAGCATGTCAAAAATTTGGCACATTGTACCCATTGCGTTTGCATGTATTTGTGGGGTGCATAGCTCACGGAGTCTCAGCCTTACGTAATCTCGGAATAGAAAACTAGAATCTAGAATCTATTCATTCAATATATTGCATGTATACACACATGTATACAATGTATCCCGGAAGTCACCATTTAGGAGTGAAAAGCTAAATGCCACTCTCCAAAGAGCCTTGCAGTTATTTCTATCTCACCAACATTGTAGGCAGCATAGAATCTACATGTATGGTCAGAGGTCCTAAAGCTACGCAGGTCCTAAAACTATGTACGTACCTTGCAAATACGCGCAATGTGAGACGTTCACTGCTCCAAACTTTTGGTTTGACTGAGCAACAGGATTATCATTTACGTTTTCCAAAAATAATGAGTAATTTTCCTTTATTTTTGTGATATTTATCACTATTTGGAAATCAGGGTGAAATTGTCAGCTATAAAATCATGATTTGCATCCATTTATTATGTGTGCGTAGCTTTAGGACCCTTGTCGAACAAAACTGACATGGGGATCGACATTGACTTCAAAATAGATGTTATTGACATTTTGGCCGTCGTAATTTTCTTAGGGATTTAATTTCAGAGTATGTACATGTAGAGCCAAGATATATGAAAGAAATTTGCATAAGTGTGTACATGTAGCTTTAGGTCCCCCATCATATAGTAAGTCTGGTTCTAGGACTCCTACCCCCTGGACAACCACCCCCCGGATAACCACCCCTAGGATAACCACCCTCTAGGACAACTACCCCCTAGGACAACTACCCCTAGGGCAACCACCCTCTAGGACGACTACCCCCCTAGGACAAGTACCCCCCGGATAACTACCCCCCAGACAACTAACCAATAGGACAACCACCCTCTAGGACAACTACCCCCCGGACAACCACCCTCTAGGACAACTACCCCCCGGATAACTACCCCCCCGGACAACTACCCCCGGACAACTACCCCCGGACAACTACCCCCCGGACAACTACCCCCTGGACAACTACCCCCTGGACAACTACCCCCCGGACAACCACCCCCTAGGACAACTACGGGGGGTAGTTGTCCCTGGGGGTAGTTGTCCGGGGTAGTTGTCCGGGGGGTAGTTGTCCGGGGGGTAGTTGTCCTAGAGGGTGGTTGTCCTAGGGGTAGTTGTCTGGGGGGTAGTTATCCGGGGGTACTTGTCCTAGGGGGGTAGTCGTCCTAGAGGGTGGTTGCCCTAGGGGTAGTTGTCCTAGGGGGTAGTTGTCCTAGAGGGTGGTTATCCTAGGGGTGGTTATCCGGGGGGTGGTTGTCCAGGGGGTAGGTGTCCGGATACGAGTAAGTCTATGTAAAAAAAAGCTCCAGGCATGTCTTAGAAATCACTTTATCAATAACCATTTTCTTTGAATCTTCTTATCATAAAAGAATATTTCAGCCCCATTTCCTTCCCCCAATTATGGTAATTTTGAAGAAAAAACAGAAAATTGTTCAAACTCACTGTAAAAGTCTTCGCTGCACTTTTAGACCTGGAAATATTGACTTGCGCCATTGTAAAACCCACCATACATTAGACAAGACTGCAATGTTGTGCTCGCTTGCAGGCCAGAAGCCAGATCATGGCTACATTGTACATGTATATCTAGACTTACTTAAGTGCCCTTCATGAGGATCGTTTTACCCCTACAACGCTCCGCACAGCAATCTTGGCAGTTTCACCTGGACATGTTCGATATCGCCACACATGTGGTCGTGCAACCCTCACAGGTGGAAAGGATGAGCTTTTGATTAGACTTCTCAGGTGGTACCAGTTTATTTTCTTCCCATCATTTACAGTACATGTAGATGATTGTCATGTAGGATATTGAGCTTGTCTTTTGATAAAACAATTGAAAGCATATTTTTTCCAGAATTTAGAAATGTGTACAGAATTTCATAAACATGATATCACAATCACATACATGTAAGCAGGCTATTTTTTTTTTTTTTTTTACAGATGTACTGTGTGTTTGGAGAAAAAAAACTAGAGGAAGTACCAAATGTGACTTTTTTTCCTTCAATGTTCGTATTGTAGAAAGGGGAATAATGTAGTTATTTTGGCCCAGCCATGCTTGTGTATCTCTGTGATGCGATTTTTTTTTTTTTTAACAGTGGCGCACTCACTGATCATGTGCATGATAAATTGTAAGTTTTCAGCCTTTTGTAACCTACCACTACCAGTTTGTGTAGACTGTTGTTTTACAACTAAATGGTGATTTGAAATGTTTTACATTCTACAGTTCAAGGTTCATATAAGCCTTGGGGGAGGGGATGGAAGGGGGGAATAGGCAATGGATACGAGGTCAAAGTACATTCTGAAACTGCTCTGTAGTGAAAGAACATTGTCTTGGAAATTCCAGTTTCTAAAATTTTACATATACATGTAATTAATGCCTTAGTGCCCTAAATGTTAGTATAGCAATATTTAGCAATATATAGTCCTGTGGATTGAACTTAAGGCCATACATGTAGGTCCCCTTGTTACCCATTTCTAAGCATATATTTGTACGTATGTACATGTACATGTACTGAAGGTCTTGAGCCGAGACAGACACGAACCACACTACTGTATCACTCAAATCGTGTGAACTTGGTAACAGAGGTCCGGCAGAAAAGTCTCAGAAAAAAACTCATTTTTTTGTCATATTTTCTTGCTCAGAAAATGAATTTTTGAAATAATTATGCTGAGAATGTATTGGAATGTGTCTCAAAGCCCTCTAAGGAAAAGAACAGAAATTTTGATCTACATGTATTTACATGTATCTACATCTATCTACTGTGTACATGTTCCTTACCGAGTTACCGGACCAGTCGGGACTCTGGGAAGGATTTTTAAAAGTTGAACGAGTCATACCAGAAATTTGGGTTGCAAGCAGCACTAATGAGAAAATTGGAATGCGCTGATGCGTGTACAACACTACACTTGTGAAATCATTTGAATAACCTGTGTAAATATAATGGAGAATATTTGTGTGTGCTAAACTATAAAAGCAATCGTCTAATTAGGAGACAAAGAATCTACAGACCCCCGAAATCCAATTTGGATCAATATATGACGTATTTTGATAAATTGTTGCAGGAACTTTGTAAAGAAAATAAACAAATATATATTCTTGGAGACTATAATATCGATCTATTAAAAATGAATTCAAACAGGATTACTAATCTTATGAATATTATTGCATCACACGGTTTTTACATTCAAATTAATTTACCAACCCGTATAACCAAATCCACAGCTTCCATTATAGACAATATATTGACAAATGACTGCAACGATATTACATCTGGTGTGTTATATTCTTCAATCACTGATCACATGCCAATTTTCTGTTATAAGAAAGGTTTCTATAAAAATGATTCAGATCAAACGTATACTTGCAGGAAAATCAATGACTTAACGATCAATAGATTTTTTATTGAACTGCGTGATGTTGATTGGAGTGACGTATTTTTGTGTATGGATGCTGATATAGCTTATAAATTGTTTATGAATATTTTCCTAAAATTATACGATAAACATTTTCCTTTGATATCAATGAAAAAGAGAAGAAAAAATAAGAAACCGTGGGTCACTAATAGAATGTTGAGATTGATTAGAAAAAAGAATAAATTGTTTAAAGTTTTTTGTTTAAGTCGACATAAAAGTGATGAGAGAAAATTTAAAAAAGTTCGAAATAGAGTTATTAATGCTCTTCGTAAAGCTCGTCAAGAATATTATAAAAACGTGTTACAATCGAATCGGAGTAGTATACGAAACACCTGGAAAACAATTAACGAATTATTGGGCAAAAAGAAAACTCAAATTCCTACAACTTTTGAATGTAATGGAAAATTATTTATTGAACCCATGGAAATAGCAAATCAATTTAATGATTATTTTATAAACATTGGAAAATCTGTTAGTGACTCAGTACCGCATTCTATTCATTCTTCTCATTTTTATTGCCAAACAAGTGTTGTTAATTCCTTCTTTTTATCACCCGTTCATGCGAGTGAATTAATCAATGTAAGTAAACAGCTTAGAAGTAATGCAAGTTGTGGAATCGATAGTGTAAGTTGCAAAGTCGTTAAGCATATTATTCATGCCATTGTCTTGCCGTTAGTTCACGTATTTAATCTTTCATTTGTATCTGGTAAAGTACCCTTGAAACTTAAAGAATCTAAGGTAATCCCTGTTTTTAAGAAAGACGACCCCGGAAAATTTGTAAACTATAGACCCATCTCCCTACTACCATGTTTTTCTAAATTACTAGAGCGACTTGTGTATAACCGATTATATAAATTTTTAAATTACAACAATATTTTAAGTGACACTCAATATGGATTTAGACCTAACTATTCATGTGAACATGTTCTTTTGAAAGTCCAACAAAAAATATTGGAATCATTTCAAGCTAACGAACATATAATAGGGGTTTTCTTAGACTTGTCGAAGGCATTTGATTCTATAGATCACTCAATTCTTTTATTTAAACTTTATCAATATGGAATAAGAGGGATTGCATCAGATTGGTTTAGGGATTATCTTTCAAACAGAATTCAACATACTTTTGTTCACGGTACATTATCTTCTTCTTTAAATGTCTCTATCGGGGTACCTCAAGGATCAATTCTGGGTCCCTTGCTATTTCTTTTATACATAAATGACCTTTCTAAATCATCTAGTTTGTTAACTTTCTATCAATTTGCTGACGACACTAGTGTATTTTTTTCGTCTAAAAATTTGATTAATACTGTCCATGTTTTAAATAATGAACTTGAGAATATATGTGACTGGTTAAAAGCAAATAAGCTATCACTTAATGTTAATAAAAGTAAATGTATTTATTTTCGAAAAACAAAATCTCATATAATATCAAACATAACTAACACCAGTGGTCCCTTAATTAATACTGATAATATTCCCATTTATATTGATAATAAACTTATTCCATTCAGTAACTCTGTCAACTTTTTGGGTGTCACATTGGATGATTTCTTAGGCTTTAAAGACCATATCATAAATGTTTTACACAAGATCAGTAGAAATACTGGTTTGATAAATAAGTTGAAATATAGTTTGTTACCAGAAAATTTAATAACATATCATTCCATTATCTTTCCTTATTTGAAATACTGTAATATTGTATGGGCTACAAATGCAACTCAGACTGAATTAGACACATTATTTAAAGTTCAAAAAAAAATGTTTAAGAATAATTACTAATTCTGACTATTTAGAGCCATCTGCTCCTATTTTTAAGAAATTATCATTATTGAATATATCTGATATAAATAAGCAAGAAATTGCAACGTTCATGTATAAATATAAAAATAGGTTATTACCTACCCCCTTTTTAGACAGCTTTCAATATAATAGTGAAGTTCATAATTATAATACTAGATCGTCAAACAAATTTCATTTATGGTCCATTAAATCAAGTCATCAAGCTAAGTCAATGAGTTACATAGGTCCTAAACATTGGAATATTATTCCCCATGACATAACAAAATCACAATTTGTATCTTCCTTTAGGAAGCAATATAAAACATTATTAGTAAATAATTATTAATCACACAGTTAATTTTGATGTTATATTCGAATTCCCTTACATTTTGTTCTCTTCTTCTCCCCCCCCCCTTTTTTTGTTTGTTTTAATTCCTGTATTCTGTTTTCTGTTGTTATAATTTAGATGTTTGTGTGTGTTTAGGTTCATATTGTTTTTATGCCTAAAATAATTTGGTTCTGTTTTTTTTATTGTCTAATGGGCAATCCAAATTCTACAGGTTTCCTAACCTTCATGGAAAGCCCCGCATAATTTTGTATATGTATTTTAATCTATTGTTACCATGTATATTGATTTTATCTTGCGAAATAAATTGAATTGAATTGACAAAGAACTAATTCACAGAGTCAAGCACAGACATATGAAACACTGTGATAAAAAGAATACCAGTAAAAAAAATCAATGCAGTCAATATTACATGTATCTCACAAACCTCAAATTAAAGGTACCAATCACCAAAAAATATTTGCTCTGTACATGTATGTTGGGGGTTCCATGCCGCTGTACTACATACTCCAGAATGAGCTTCAATTGATAAGTGAATAAAGAGTAAATTACAAGATTAAATACACTCTAACACTACGGCGACTTGTGACTATACTGGTTGATGCACCTGTGCGCGCTCGCTCAAATTAGGACCCCGAAGTTGGAGTTGGGTTCCGTGCGAGGGGGTTTTATGTTTTCCTTTACTTTCTTCATATGGTACTTAAAACCATTAACCCACAGAAGGTCAGGTAAAGTGTTTTGAGGTTAGTTTTATACACTCTACCATCATTTGCAAAAGTTTAAGACCACCTCGGGATTTGTGGGTATTTCAATAATTTGGAATACTTTTGTCTTATTGAATGATTACATAACATGTTTACTCCAGTGATCAGTAGCACAAGGCTAATGGTATAAGCCTATAGTTCAAGTATGATACATTAGGTTATGCCATGAAAATAATTGAATGTCTGAAAAATAAGTTTTTAAATTTTGTTGTCTTTCTTTGACTTATTGCATTTTGGAATAGTGGTCTTAAACTTTTGCAAATGATGGTAGCTGTAAACAAATTATTTTTCAGGTGATTGTTCTGTTTTAAAGTGGGTGCATCATTTAGATTGCACTGTGACAGGTTGCTCGCTACATATGTAAGTGTAGTAATCAGGGTACACAATACAAACTGAATTTTACTTTATATACCTTGTAAAAGTTTGACTTTGGCTTTTTGTCGCCCACCGGAGGTGAAGGCGAGACTAAGGGATCCAAATGTCGTCCGTCCATCGTCCGTCCGACCGTCCGTCCATCGTCCGTCCGTCCGTCCGTCCGTCACAAACGTTATGACAGATAACTTTGCAACCTTCACTCACTTTTCAACCAAACTTGGGTTGTAGATGCACTAAGGGGACCTGCCTGTTATGGTGCCGTTGGAGGTCACATGATAGGGTCAAAGGTCATTTGGGGTCATACGTTAACCTGCAAGACTCTCTTATGACAGATAACTTTGCAACCGTCAATCACTTTTCAACCAAACTTGGGTTGTAGATGCACTAAGGGGACCTGCCTGTTATGGTGCCGTTGGAGGTCACATGATAGGGTCAAAGGTCATTTGAGGTCATACGATAAAGTTTACCTGCAAGACTCTCTTATGACAGATAACTTTGCAACCGTCACTCACTTTTCAACCAAACTTGGGTTGTAGATGCACTAAGGGGACCTGCATGTTATGGTGCCGTTGGAGGTCACATGATAAGGTCAAAGGTCATTTCAGGTCAAACATTATAGTTTACCCGCAAGACTCTCTTATGACATAACTTTGTAAACGTCACTTTCCAAACAGTAATGTAGATATATGCAAGCATAACTTATGCAGATTTATGCACTTGGGGGACCTGTTGCATGGCAACAGAGATCACGATATTTCTAGTTATCGCATGTGGGCGAGACACATTATTGCTAATGCCTTGTTTTTTAAAGATAGCAGCACTCTCAAAAATGTATTTCACAGATTTTTTTTAATCAGAAATAATTTCAGAAAAAAGTTGAACACAGAATACCATTTTTGCTTTTGTCATAGCTTTTTGGGCTGAAAACCGTTCCGAAGAATGTGAGAGCTTTGCACCCCCAACCTTGGCTTTGGGACAATCCTTGATCTGCCCCTCTCCGTCAATATATTTCACTTGCGTGTGCATTGTCTCGTATGCATTCATGAGAAAGATTTCACTGTTATTTGTAACCCAATGCAGAGGCCAAGATAACATGGATATGACCCTGGAATATTGTCTTCAACTTGGCTTCTGTAGGAGAGTCAGTAAGAGTTCATTGGTCTAGAGATTCAATGAGAAGTGTGAAAAGAAAGTCAGTGGAAATCAGTAGTGGTCATAATGCTTACACCCGAGCGTATTTCCAGTAGCTTCCTGTATACCCAGGGTTCTCGCCAGTTCATGTACATAACTTTGTCGTAATACCAAGCCTGGTGTAGGGGACTTCAGAAAAAGAAAAACAAACAACGAAGTGTTGATTCTCTCCAACAAGGGTGAGAAATATGGCGGTGCATACAGTTTCAATCTACAAAATTGTTTTGGTTCGTAAACCACCTCCATGGGATGCCATAAGGTCATATTTCACTCACTTTCTACCGATAACTATGTCGTTACACCCTCTCAACCTGCAAAATTGATTTGTCTTCTAAAATTCTCCCTCTGAGATTCTGCAAAGAAATAGTTCTTTTAATTTGGACCGTGTGTCAACGATTTTCTGCTGAGAAACCTGGTATTCAGCCCATGTTCCATCTGGGCTGAATACCAGATGCATTTTTCCTCCTTTGAAGTACAGTCTCATTTCATACAATGTTTCAGTGGTAAGTATTACATTTCTAAAACCTCTATGCATGAATGCATTTTGAAGTTTCACAAGCATTGCTTAAAAATACATTGACCTATACTCCAGGTTGCCCTACTGGAAACCATTTGTTGTCCAGAATTTTCCCGAAATGAACAATTTCAATGTTTTTATTTTTAACTATAAAAACGATTTTTGTATTCACATTTCCGAAAAGGAAAAACTGGTGAGTGGTCCATGAATTATGATCTCAAAACCTTTAAGAAAGTTAAGATGGATGGAAGGGTAGACCATGTAGCACAGAAAATTTAAAACACTTTGTGTTGTCCACCAAGATACAGCATATAATTTGGAACATTTTCTTTTTTTTCTTTTTTTTTCATTGCCTTTAAATGAATTGAATAGAAATCAATGAGGTACATGCCTCTTTGTTGTTGTTTATTTTTAAATCAAAGATTATTGAGCCTTTTAACTGTCCTCAACCCCCCCCCCCCCCAAAGAAAAAAAATTTATTCTCTCCCATCCCTTTTCCTCATCTGGAGCAAATGAAAATTCTCCTTCCCCAGGTCCTGTATTTTCAATTTCATCTTGCCTTTTGCTTTTTTAATTCATACTCCTTGTGAAGCCCAATCAACGGTACAGCATAAAGCAGTTCCCCAAAGCCCTTGTCTATACTGGAAGTAAAATGTAAGACCTTTTGTTGCGCTCTCTTGGGGAGGAGTCTTCATGATAAAGCCTTTTGTCAAGAGACAATGGTTCTGCTACTCACTTCCCCTGCAGCGGTTGAATGTGCCTAGGAGCATGGACCTATTTTGAATGCTTATAGTAGTAACATCATCATCATTACCCGGTACATGTATCTCCAGCATCACAGCTGTAACCAAGGACTCCTCTCTCTCTCTCTCTCTCTCTCTCTCTCTCTCTCTCTCTTTCTCTCTTTCTCTCTCTCCCTCTCTCTCCCATGTATGTGTATCTACAGTACTTGTTCACCTTGTTCTTTTATACCCTTCCTGTGTTTGGTTTGAGTATCTAATACATGTGTGTACATAACAACAAAACAAACATCAAAAGGGGAAATACCTTTTTGATATTATTTTTTGCATTACTGAAAATTATGGTAAGCAAAACCAGACAAAGCCTTCACAATTTTTTCACACATGGAACTTGCCATAAAGATCACATTAAAAGTGAAAGGCATGTAAAATGGTTGAAATTCCACTATTCAGTACCTTACCATATTTTTTTTTAAAGATAGGGGGAAATGCTTTTTTATTAAAGGGAAAGTCCACCCTGATTACAAGTTGGTTTTAAAAGAAGCAAAAAATCAAAGAAATAGTGAAGGTTTGAGCAAAATATGATACCCACCCCCAAAAAGAAAAAAAGCCCTTAAAAATCCTTTTCTGTTCATTCTTTCTTTTTTTGTCTCGCCCACCGGAGGTGATAGAAGCACTAGGGGCATCTCCATTTTATTGTGTTGTCGGAGGTCACATGATGATGATGTCAAAGGTCAAATGTGAAATAACTTCACATCAGTTGCTTGGATTACAACCTACATTTTGTAACTTGGGACATATTTGCACTGAGGGTACCTTGACATTATGTTGCCGTTGGAGGTCACATGATGGGTCAAAGGTCATTTGAGGTCATACGTTAAAGTTTACCTGCACTCTCTTATGACATAACTTTGCAACTGTCACTCACTTTTCAACCAAACTTGGGTTGTAGATGCACTGAGGGGACCTGCTTGTTATGGTGCCGTTTGGGGTCACACGATAAGGTCAAAGGTCATTTCAGGTCAAACGTTAAAGTTTACCTGCAAGACTCTCTTATGACATAACTTTGCAACCGTCACTCACTTTTTAACCAAACTTGGGTTGTAGATGCACTGAGGGGACCTGCATGTTATGGTGCCGTTGGAGGTCACATGATAAGGTCAAAGGTCATACGTTAAAGTTTACCTGCAAGACTCTTATGACAGATAACTTTGCAACCATCACTCACTTTTCAACCAAACTTGGGTTTTAGAAGCACTTGGGGGACCTGCATGTTATGCTGCCATCAGAGGTCACATGGTAAGGTCAAAGGTCATTTCAGGTCAAACATAGTTTACCCGCAAGACTCTCTTATGACATAACTTTGTAAACGTCACTTTCCAAACATTAGTAATGTAGATATATATGCAAGCATAACTTATGCAGATTTATGCACTTGGGGGACCTGTTGCATGGCAACAGAAATCACGATATTTCTAGTTATCGCATGTGGGCGAGACACATTATCGCTAATGCCTTGTTTTTATAAGGGGGCCGCCAATGTATGTTATGCTTTCATAACCTTTCGAGTAAGAACCATAGAAACAAGGCAAGATCAAATCGCTCTTCAAAAAGTGCCAGAATCCTGGCTGGATGTGAAGCGTAAGGTTGTGGGTTCCACAGGGCCAGGGGCCATTCGTAATTTAGTGTTCATCACTTTAGATTATTATTTTTTTTTTTTAAACGTGTATATTTGGATAAATTGCAAATACTCGCATGTTATACATACTTTTTGGTAAAAATTACCACTTTATCCAACAAAAATATGCCATACAGAGATTTGTTTTTGTCTTTTTTTATTTCAGTTGAATATATTGCAACAACATGATGTATACTTTGATGGTTAATTAATAAACACAGCTACACGTGGCACCCGTGGATGTTCATGGCTGCTTCTGCTAGTTGTATTATTAAACTGAGTGCAATAGAGTCTGTAGTGTCTTCGAAAAGCAGCATGCGAGGCAAACGTTTATCAGTGTAGTTCAAACAAAAGAATTAATGATCAACTATTATATAATCATGGAGGGGGTCACTAACTCATTTTTAAACATCTCATTATGTGACATGATTCTCATGATACAAGATATTGTCAGATCTGAGTCAGTGGTTACATGTATCTTGATATTGTTTGACCGTTTTCAATGATTTTGGGTGGCAGGTCAGGGTGAGGGGGAGCCATTATTTTTTTAAAGCATTACTTAACATCATGCAAAGCAAAAAATCATAACTGGTATGTATATGTAGTTATGAATGAGTATGGATAATTGGGTATTCCCTGTGAGCATTATAATGAAGAGTCAAATTGATATTTTTAATGTATTTTTCCTTTAATATTCACCTTGGGTCGACACTTCAGCACATTAGCCCCATCAACAGCATGATCAAATGCCAACTTGCCAAATATTTAGTACATTTTATTGCAGTCATGCATGCATGCATGTAATGGCCATTACTGAAATTAATGAAAATCCATCATTGTTAATAAGCGGGGGAGATAATGGGAAATGATGTCATATTGATATCAAGAATTTGTAACGTAATAGATATTTTCAGAAGATTCAAGGAGAAATAATTGCATGGATGACGTAAATATTTGAACTTTGCCCCCATATATGGGCTCTGCCAGGTTTCAACCCTTTTAGAAAGTCTGTCATAGAGATGAAGTGAACTGGAGGGAAGGACCAGTTTACAGTTTACGACAAGTGTAGAGCAGCGTAGTAGCAGTTGTTGCTTGAAGTTTTTAATGACTAATTTGTTGGATACTTTATGCAAAGTCTATACTTATTGTATCCCCCGGCAGTATGCCGGAGGATACTTTGGATTCAGCAGCGTTTCGCCGCCGCCGCCGCGTCACATTCTTGTGTGCGCTCTAGCGGTCACATTTCTCGACGAATTTCTTTCAGACTTCCTGTGGACGTGTATCTTGGTAAAATCTGGACCCCTATAGTTTCTGGTGATGCTGCCCCCAGTGTTCCGTCTTTTATAGGGTAAAAGGCCATATTTTGGGGGATAGTTTGTGTGCGCTCTAGCGGTCACATTTCTCAACGGATTTTGTTCAAATTTTGTATGAAGGTGTCTCTTGGTAAAATCTGGAAGCCTATAGATTTTGGTGATGCTGCCCCCAGTGTTTCGTCTTTTATAGGGTCAAAGGTCATATTTTGATAGATGTCTTGTGTGTACTCTTTGTGTGCGCTCTGGCGGTCACATTTCTCAACGGATTTCGTTCAAATTTTGCATGAAGGTGTCTCTTGGTGTAATTTAAAAACCTATAGTGTTTGGTGATGCTGCCACCAGTGTTCCGTCTTTTATAGGGTCAAAGGTCATACTTCAGGGCATGGCGTGAGTGCACTCTGCAGGCCACATTTCTCAACGGATTTTGTTCAAATTTTGTATGGAGATGTATCTTGGTATAATCTACACATGTTTAATTTTTGGTGATGCTGCCCTCATTGTTCCGTCCTTTATAGGGTCAAAGGTCATTTTTCCATTTCTTGCACTCTTACTTCTGCATTTCTTGACGGATTTCGTTCAAATTTTGCATGAAGGTGTCCCTTGGTGTAATCTAAAAACCTGTACTTTTTGGTGATGCTGCCACCAGTGTCCCGTCTTTTATAGGGTCAAAGGTCATACTTCAAGGGATGGCGTGAGTTCACTCTGCAGGCCACATTTCTTGATGGATTTCTTTCAAATTTTGTATGGAGATGTATCTTGGTATAATCTACACATCTTTAATACTGTTTGGTGATGCTCCCCTCATTGTTCCGTCCTTTATAGGGTCAAAGCTCATTTGTCCCTTTTGTGCACTCTTACTTCTGCATTTCTTGACGGATTTCATTCAAATTTTGTATGGAGATGTATCTTGGTATAATCTACACATATTTAATTTTTGGTGATGCTGCCCTCATTGTTCCGTCCTTTATAGGGTCAAAGGTCATTTTTCCATTTCTTGCACTCTTACTTCTGCATTTCTTGACGGATTTCGTTCACATTTTGCATGAAGGTGTCTCTTGGTGTAATCTAAAAACCTATAGTTTTTGGTGATGCTGCCACCAGTGTTCCGTCTTTTATAGGGTCAAAGGTCATACTTCAGGGCATGGCATGAGTGCACTCTGCAGCTCGGCAGCTTGTAATATGTGTACCTTTCATGAATTTTAGAGTGCCTACTTTTTCTTCCTTTTTTTGTTTGCCACTTTGAATTGAAATATGAATTTCTTCTTGAATTTCTTTCCTGTACATACATGTTAATATATTGCATTTATGCCACTTGTAGAAAAGTAAAATATTTTTGGTGTGTAAACGCAGGCCAAGATGGACGTGATGTGTTGCATGCTTCATTACTGTACGTGTGTTGTGCTCACGTTCCTCTTTTGCGTAATCATGGGTGATAAAGGTGCGCAGTCTTGAATATTATCGGTTCAGGTAACTCTTGGTTAAATATTAATCAGGAGCTTCAATAATAGTCTTGGTACACAACTGTAATGACGTGCAGGAGATGTATTTGCTTTCATAACGGTTGTGTACTGAAGCTAGTCATATTTGTTTAGTTTTATTCAGTGGTGTACAAATATGCCAGAAGGGTGGAGGTGGACTGATTTTTTTTTTTAAGGTCTCGCCCTTGCATGTCCAAGTTGTGAATTCAGGGGCAAGTCATGATGAAATTACTTTTTATGCTACATGTACTATGTACCTGCAAGGTGTGGTCGGCTCATATATAGTTCATGAACCTATTAAAAGAAGTGAGCCTTCAACCCTTCATGTTACACTGATCAGCCGAGTTTTTTTTCATTGGTATTTCGCCCGTCTGTGACGTTGAACATCAAAATTATTATGGCTTATAATTTTAGTTGGTAACCATGGCAACTGAAGTTTCTTGTCCCCGCCCACATCCTTTTTTGCGCCTGCCTCTTTTTTTTTTTTTTAGTTGTTTGATATTTTTGCTTTAAAAAAACTCTCCAATTTACATCTCCAATATGAGCAACATACATATAAAGTAACAACTTTTATGAGGCTATCTGATGAGGCATTTACTGGCATGTTGCCATAGAAAATTATGAATTTTTGTGTGTACACGTATTTGTAAGTGAGGCTGAGTGCTGTTGAAGTGTATCCTGATTCCTGACTTACATCGTACATTTGATATTCATGACGTCATGTACAACTACGTGTGCAATGTAAATGCATTTTATTTGTAAACACCGACATTTTGTGATCAGGTTTGCATCTAAATAGTGAATTTATTACATTCAAACTTATCTCGCGTCACTCCCTGTAAGTATTTACATGCAGATTCAAAGCAGTGTCAAATATGGGATTATGCTTGATTTATGCATGCAAAATTATTGTTGAATATTATTGCATTTATAAATAGTGGCTGAATTACACTCGTATCCAAATTTTCCATTAGATTTTTTTTTATTAAAAAAAACAGGTGTTGTGGTTGTTTGCAAATCATTGAGGTTTAAATGTTTTCTTGTGTGCTATTTGGTTTGGCCTTGATTTGAACTTTTTAGCCTACTGAACATGGAAGAAAAATACTTTTTTAAACAAAATTTAACAAACATTCAATAGACTGTTCATTCAGGCATCTCTAGATAAGCGCTACATGTATGAGGTTCTTGAAAGTGAGACTGACGTGGCACATGTAGTTTTCAGCATCTGTTACAGATTTAAAGCCATACATGTAAGTTCCTTGTTGAAAATCACAAACATAAACCATACAAACCAGTTATTATTTGCACTTTGTTCATGTATGCATTAGGCTACTAGTATTATAGCATTCTGATACAAAAGTAAAATTTGTTGGCAAAGAGCAAACAATAAGCCACTTCGGGGATGCAATCTGAGCATGAGCAGATAAAGGTCATCTGTACCAAATTCTAAAACCCACTGACACTAATATTCGATATGCGCTCATGAATGTCATGTAATCATTATTCAATTATGCACTAATGGTGCATTCCGTGATATCCAGGTGGAAGTATTCTTTTTAAAGGGGGAAACAAAAGCTATTCATGAGGCACCTCTATCACTCTCAGAGTTATTTTTCTGAACTGCACATAAAGGGACCCTCCATGTCTAAAATATCTGTGGATATTTGGGGTCATTTGTACCATGCGCTAACCCCGAACATGTACATGTATGCACTGTACCCTTAGGAACTTCAACTTGGTACAGGACTAGGAAAATGTATCGACACTCTGGAACCTGGGCATCACTGATCATCTTCATATCATTCCTCAAAGTCAAGATTATAACATTAAAGACAATACCTATTGAGTTCAATTGTTTATCAAGGAATGATAATTTCATAGCATTTCCCACCTTTTGCTTTCAGATTGCCTACAACCGTTTTCTAAACGAGCAACATCAACGCAAACTCTCTGGTACCATGACGACCATCAATGGCTCCTCCCTCAAGGCCAGTTGTAACGGCGACATGCAGACGAAGAGGAAACTCCGCGTCTGCGTTTCTACGACCAACAGAGCGGATTACTCCAAGCTGGGTAACATCATGCAAGCCATTAAAGACGATGACGAGCTAGAACTGTCGACCATTGTACTAGGATGTCATCTTATTGATGATTATGGGTAAGATATATCCAAGTTTTGATTAGCCCCATCTGCGACGATGATCTGACATTTGCTTCAGGGCCCTGTTCCATAAAGCTTGTTATTGATAACAACTGCTTAATTTCTGTGACTAATTTGCTCACAGCCAATCAGATGCAAAGATTTGAGTAGCTTATAACAACTATCGTAATTTGTTATTGATAAGTTTTGTGAAACATGGCCCAGGTTTTATTTCGTCAAAGATATAAGGTGAGGGTCTTAGGGTTGGGGTTACGATTGGGTCTTATGTTATAGGGAAGTCCACCCTGATATCAAGCTGGTTTTAACCTGTTCAGGACAGGAATTATTTAAGGGCTAAATTGATCACATTTCGTTCTTCAAATTGGCAACACTAGTATTTTTTCTTTTAGTGCTACACGGTTCTAATAAGGTGTAATGTCTTTGAAAACAATATACAGGGTCACAAATTTTGTCGACAAGTTGAAAAATTGCCAATTTTGATTAAAAAAACAATGATTTTGAACCTCTCAATGTGTTGCCAATTTAAGGATTTTAAAGCTTATTCTCGTTTTTAAAATTCCTGGCATCAAGCGCAATATTGTCTTGCAACAAAAATGGACATAGTGTATGCAGACAATTTTTCCTCTTTCCACTCATGCATCTGGTATATTTTTTAGAGCTCTGAATCAAGTTATTGAGCCAAAACACAAAATGTGGTCAGTTGTCTTGAAATGCTTAATGCAGGAACCACCCACTTGCCACAAAAAGTGGATTAAGAGATTCGGTGCCATGGGTCGTAAATCCTGTACAAGATTGGAAGCTTATGTACAAACACTTTTGAAGCTACAATTGGCATTTCTTTCTATCTGAAACAAATGTAACGGTAATTGAGACCAGGGGAGCATTTCATCAAGCATTTTGTCAGTGATTTTTACTGACAACTGTTATAAGCTACTGAAATCCTTCCATCTGATTGGCTGAGAGCAAATTTGTCAGTAAAAATCACTGACAAAACGCTTGATGAAATGCTCCCGTGGTATCCAGAGACCCAAACTAGGAGGAAAACTTTGATTACATTAATTGTTTTGAAAGGGTTAAAAGAAGCAGAAAAATGAAAGAAACAGAACGCTGAAAGTTTGAGCAAAATTTGATAAGAAATAAGAAAGCTATGAATTTTTAAAATTTGAATTGGCAACTGTTTCTTTCTCCCGTAAACTGAAAAAGTCATAAACTTCCATTTTCTGTAAAGAAAATATTTAATCATATATGCACCCTAGATGTAATCAAATGCAAATGTGTTTTTACATGTACACACAACCTATATGAAACAAATATATATTCCTTTATCAATAACTGAGAAAATGAAAATCTATGAAATTTACAAATCAATTAAACACCAGGGTTTGATCCAGTTAGAAATTCGTTTAGTGTAGGGATGACCCCTGTGCCGCTACATTTTTGAAGATTTATCATATTGAATGAAGTTTTGGAACTTAAGATTTTGCATTTTGATTCACTTTGAGCATACATGTACATGTTTGTATATATATCAAATAGGAAAAAGATACACTAAGTCAAAACATACTGTTATGGAACGATAAGAAACATGTTGCTGCAATAAATGATGACTTGTGACAGTCATGGATTAGATCATCATTTGTAGTAGGGTTTATTCAACAACTGTGTTGGATACAGGCTGGGTGGATATCCTGTATGAAAACAAAATAATGAAAGTACACTAAATGTAAGGCTTCCAAATAATTCATCAGTTCTTTTTCTTTTATCTCTCTCTCTTTAAAGACGAGGACAATCATAATAAAGGTTAACATACCTAAAGAATATTTAGTTCAAGCTTCAAAACTATGGCTATAACTGTAAGCAAACTGCTGTCTTCTTGAGCAAACTGCTGGCGGACGAAAAAACAACATGGTTTCCGGAATTCTTTCTTTAGTCTTTTCTCACGTCTTTAAATTAAATCAAGAGAGTATTATTCTATCACACATACATTGGCACCATTGGCAACCCATTACACACATTGGTTACAAATTTTGAAGTCTGAAAACTAAATGAGTATGGAGTTTTTTTATAACGGAAATTGATTTTGATGGTCTACCGTACTAATCATTTTTCAGATCTTTAAAGGTAGAGGTTTGCATGGTGGTAGTGATAACGTGGAGAAGGTTTACGGTTCACCATGTGGTTAGTCCTGAAAAAGACTAATGAGTATTAAAGAAGAAGAAAGTAGAGAAAAGTTAAGGGGAGAAGAAAAGGAAAAGGCGAGATAGACGGACAGTCAACCTGTCCGAAACGTCGAGTCTTCTCCACTCTCAGCCATCTCATCTGGTTTACAGTCCTTTTCAGGACTTCACACTTTCAAGAAAGATTACTTCTACACTCTCTGAATTTCTATCTCACCTTTCCTTTTCTTCTCCTCTCAACTTTTCTCTACTTTCTTCTTCTTACTCAATAGTCCTTTTCAGGACTAACCACATGGTGAACCGTAAACCTTCTCCA
Source organism: Heliocidaris erythrogramma (assembly GCA_025617745.1). NCBI lineage: Eukaryota > Metazoa > Echinodermata > Echinoidea > Camarodonta > Echinometridae > Heliocidaris > Heliocidaris erythrogramma. The sequence continues at coordinate 30,430,223 of CM046868.1, forward strand.
CGTTATCATTTTTCTTTTCATATTCATGTTTGATACTGCTCTCTGTACAACATCTGGTATACAGAAAAGGGTCTCTACAGTGCGTCCCATAAAAAAGTTTAACAGTTGGAAAAAGTCTACCCAAATAAATATTTCAAACTATTCTAAGGAAATTTGCATACCTTTTCTATCAAATGAAACCAAAATATCAACCAATATTCTACGCTTGAATGAGCAAAAGCCAATTTTGTGAAAGGGTGCAAAATCCAGGCTTGACAAGAATTGATATTGGCTCTGGCTGGTATCAGCCAAGTGAGTCATGAAAAGGCTTTAAAGACATTTCCGTATTCTGGTCAATATATAAAGGCAATTTATGAAATAACAAGCTTTGTTCTATATTTGTCTTTAGACATCTCATCAACATTCTATGCCCGAGTGAGCAATTAATACTAGTATGTTGTTGAGTGTTTCAAATGTTACTTTTGGTGAGTCTCTTAATTTCACATGGCTTGCTCACTCAACCATAAAGTTTTACAGTGAGCAAAGTTTATTCTTCCATATACATGTATTGTCTTTTAATGATCAGAATATATTACTTTTTAAGCCTTTTCATGACTCAAGTTTGCTGATACCAGCCAGAACATAAACAAACCTTTATCAAGTATGGATTTGGCACCCTTTCACAAATATTGGCTTTTGCTCACTCAAGCATAAAATACTATGAGGTATTTTGGTGTCATAATGATAAAAGAGACCCTAAGCTTTCCACAGGTATGAACATTTCCTGAAAATATTCTGAAATATTTAAATGGGGATACCGGTACTTTTTTTTTTCAATTCTCAATTTTGAACGGTTCTTAACTTCGTTCATACAAGCCAGGACAAATACCAATTCTTGTCAAGTGTGAATTTTGCACCCTTTCACAAAAGTGGTTTTTGATCACTCAAGCTTAATAACAAGTCAGATTGTGTTGTGTTCTTGCATAGGAGATACACTAAGCTATCAACAGGAATGAAAATGTTTGGAAAATAATGTGGAATATTGATTTGGGGAGACTTTTGCCAGCTGTTAACTTTTTTGGGGGATGCACTGTATTAGATTTCCCTGTATGATAAAGACTTGTTATTCCCATACACAATTCCTTGCCAATAATTATCTACATGTATTTGGGGGGGGGGGGGGGGGGTGTTTCACAAAGAGTTAAGTTGGACTTAGAGTCACGCGTAAGCGCCAGTGTGCATTCTGGTATTGAACGTGTAATCTCATTTATAGACTTCCCAATAGCGCGCGTCCCCTGAGCATGATCTGACCGATGCAGCGATCCTATGGTGGTGATACAGCACGCAACTAGGAATTTAAGTGCGACTTTAAGTCCAACTTAACTCTTTGTGAAACACCCCCCCTGGGGTTCCAAATATAGAGTTGATGGTATTTCAGGCTTGCACGATTGCATCGTGACAAAAATAGTTTTAACCCAGTATGTAGCAACTAGGGTTTGTGATAATTGTCAAACCTTAGATAGACGTGAGACTCCATGGGCTTATTCATTATAAACAACATTTATTCATGCCAAGTTTCATCATTTTTTACCACTCAGCTTCTGACATCCTGGGGGGGCATTGATAAAATCTTTCTCCGGCTTGTGAGGTTGCCAGAATAATCCAGCCTTTTTACACATGAGTGTGGGAGGAACTTCTGAATGTTTAAGAGCATCTTGAATTCTGATTATGGCGGAAAATAAAATTGCACAGAATCAAGCCAAGTTTGTAACTGAATGTTGAAAGCTGCAAATGAATAATACATGTATGCCAAATCCTTTTGGTTAGAATTAGCCAAATATAGAGCAGCTGAAATGTCATAAAATTCAATTAATTGTCCTGACGCAAGTGAACAGAGTATGCAGGCTTCACATGCAAATGTGAGTTGCTTTTCAGGGAATGTGATTTCCAGTAAGTTTTTGTTAATTTGTAATTTGCCTTTTTGACTGATCTACCTTGTAAAATGCATGATACAGAATTCAAAATTACAAACAAAAAAAAATTCCATCACTTTTAATATGTATAACAAAATATTGTATGTAAAATTCTGGAGAGTGAATAAATTTGGAGATTTAAAGTATACTCATTTGGAGGCATACATGTAATTAGGACACATATTTTGCTCTCCTGAAATGCTACATGTAGATCCCACATACTTTGGTAATGCATTTACTACATTCAGATATGTGCGTTTACTTGTGAACACTTTTACATACATTTCTCTTTCAAGTCAACACTTTACAATATAAATAATGTTTATAATGTGAACAACATTACATGATACTTACAGTTGTACCATAGTTTGTTAACACGGGCAAGATATTTTGAGTTTGACTACCAGTACAGCTTGTATAATTTTTTTTATCACAGTTAGTGTTATACAGCTGAATCATTTCAAGGAACTGAAATTTGCAACTTCAATTGACATTTTCTGAGAATAATTCCATTAGTCTGGTGTGGGAAAAGGGGTGGGGGGGGGGGGGGGGGGATATTTTTATAAGAGATGAAGGAAGATTTTTAAGTCCTTTCAAAGTTCAGGAACCAGTACATTTACATGATTGTGCATGTTGTAGGTGTAACCACTACATAGTAAAATAATGTGCAGAATTTTAAAATTTATTTCGACTTAATAGTTTTTCTAAAACCTTGCAATTTTAATGTACATGTACATGTAGGTTACATTAAAGAAGTGTATGACATGTACATACATGTACATGTAGCTCTGCATGATAGTGTATGTACTAGCATGTTAATTGTACAGCCCACCAGCTACCAGGATGCTAATTTGCTCAGTCATTAACATTTTTTGTGTGAACTTCCCTCAGATCTGATAAGAGGATATACCGTAGCTAAATGTAGATTACCAAGAAATAGTGGGTGTTATAAAACGGGCGGTATTCTGAAAACTATGTCATCTGTTATGTTAAGGAAAATTATGTTAATTATTATAAGAAACTGCAATTGTGCGCAATAACCACTAATCATTGGTGCTTGCGCAGATGTCTCTGTTGACTTTACGCGAGCACAGCCATCTTTGTGCGATCATTGACCAATGAATTGTCCTGGTTTTGATTTGTTACATGTATGACAATTAACATCGTTTTACTAACATGAAAGATAACATCGTTTTCAGAATACTGCCTCTGGAAAAATTCCATGAACCTCATGATCTTTCTCATCCTAATTATGCATACGTGGACAGGAGTATTATTAGCAATTTAACCCCTTCTGCCCATGGACAGGAAACTGTGCCCAGAAATGTTGGACTGAAACTAAACCAAAAACCTCTGTAGAACTATGTTTGGAATGATAATAACTTACTGCTTACTTAAAGGAAAAGTCCATCCTGGTATTTAGTTGATTTTAATAAAAGCAGAAAAATGAGAGAAGCAGATACATGTAAGTAAAAGTTTGAGCAAAATAAGAAAGTTACAAATTTTTCCAGGATGCTAATTTGCTCACTCATTTAATTTTTTGGGTGAACTTCCCTCAGATCTGCTAGGAAGATATAGCTACATGTATGTACTTGTAGATTACCAAGAAATAGTCGGTTTTTGTAAAACTGGAAATATTCCATGAACCTTTTGCTCTTTTTCATTCTAATGATGCATGCATAAGTAGAAAGGAGGATTATTTATAGCAATTTAACCCTTTCTGCCCATGGACAGGAAATTGTGCCCAGAAATGTTGGACTGAAACTGAAACAAACACCGTATGTCTGGAATGAAAATTGCATAATAACTTACTGCTTACTTAAAGGGAAAGTCCATCCTGGTATTTAGTTGATTTGAATAAATGCAGAAAAATAAGAGAAACGGATAAGTAAACGTGTGACCAAATCGGATAATCAATCAAACACAAATTGGCAACTCCCATGTGGTCAGTACAGAAAATGTCATATATTTTCATTATCTTAGATTCTGATGAAGGAATAGATTTGTTTCGTACAGGTTTTGTGTAAAAGCATATGATCAATGATTATATGTAAGGTACATGTAAGTTTGAATATTTTCTGTAGAGAAAATGGAAATGAATGACCTTTTTGGGTACAGGGCAAATTGGAGAGAAGCTTGCAAGATATATGTACGTCACAGAGTTGCCAATTGTGTTTTTATATATTACAACTTCAAAAATTGTTTATTTCGTATCGCATTTTGCTCAAACCTTCATTAATCTATATTTGTTTAATTTTCCTGCTTCTTTTAAAACCAACTTGTAATCAGGGTGGACTTTCCTTGTAAGAGAAATATCCTATAATACTTGTATTTAATGGACTTTACTGATATAGGACCCCTGGCAATGAACTGGGTATAAATCATTATTACCTACCCCAGATGTCTTTAATGGAGAAGTGTGCAAATATCATGACTGAGAAATTTGATTAATTATGTGATATCAAATTATCAAAATGTGCATTCGACGTGTACATTGTGTGTTGCCCTTTGGAATTAAGAGTTTTATTTGGATCATATTGTGCGTAATAAATTATGAATACATGTATATGTGTGCTTTGAATTGGTCTGAATAAAAATGCCTGTTCACATTTTTCAAGTTTTGTGGTGAAATTCTTCATCAGATGTGTACTTCATGGAGAGAGGGAGGGGGGGGGGGGGGGGAGTGGGAAGTCATGTTGACCAGAGTATATGTACCTCCCTCCATTTAGAATGTATGGACCTGTATGTCATTGTGATCATTAGATATATCATTCTGAGGAATATTTCTGAATCAGATGCATATGAAAATGGGAGAGGTAGTCTTGGGTCAAATTTAAGAAAGAAACTCATATTTAATGTTATACATGTTTTTCATTTTTAAAGAGATTTCCTGAATCTATGGAAAGCTTTTGAACGTATGGAAGTATGTTTTAATGATTAATTTGGCAAATTTTTGCTTTCCATTTTGTCTCGCACAGATCCACGTATCGACTGATTGAGAAAGATGGTTTCAACATTGACAGTCGTCTCCACACTATCGTTCGTGGAGAAGATGAAGCCGCTATGGTGGAATCTGTTGGCCTAGCCATGGTCAAGCTCCCGGACATCATGCTACGCCTTAAACCCGATGTCCTCTTCGTGCATGGGGACCGCTTTGACGTCCTCTCCCTCGCAGCCTGCGCTGCCCTCATGAACATTCGCATCATCCACGTAGAAGGGGGCGAGGTGAGCGGGACCATCGATGACAGCATCAGGCATACCATCTCCAAGCTGGCGCACTATCACGTGTGCTGCACTGAGCGTGCACACAAGCGTCTGTTGGCCATGTGCGAGGACAATGATAGGATACTGTTAGCCGGATGTCCATCGTATGACAAGCTATTAAGCACAGATGTTAGAGACTGTCAGGTAAGAAAAGACAAGGCCAAGTAAAATAGAATCCAAGTTTCTCATTCGGATTGTTATGTCTCCGCCCACCGAAGGTGGTGCCGGAGGCATTATGTTTTCGGGTTGTCCGTCCATCCGTCCGTCCCGCTTTCTTGTTCTAGCAATAACTCAAGAACCACATGAGGTATGAACTTCAAACTTAGTGCTCGTATGTATCACCATAGGAAGACGATTTGATTAGATTTTGGGGTACGTAGTTCAAAGGTCACAGATGTCAATTTCTGAAATTGCAGGTGTTAGCCTCGTTCTCGTCATAACTCAAGAACCATTTGAGGTATGAACTGCAAACTTAGTGCTAGTCAAAGAGTCAATTAACATGTTATTAGAGGCTTTTTATTCCGGTTCAAGCAAAATTTAAAACAAATCAACATGAATATATTTCTAATCTGGCAAGGGCAGAGGCATAAATTTCGACTGCGCGCAGTCGAGAATTCGTCTAGTTTGAAAATGTGGAGGAGTATGAGGAGGGAGGGAGGGGGTCTATGTCATTTTATAGTTATTTTTACTGGACTCTCAATTCCTTGTGGCCAATTCTCAACACAAACGTTCTTTGATTTGTCCATGCACTACAAAGGCTCAAAACAGTTTGACATTGCACATTTTTCTAACTTCATTTTCTAGATTTCCTCAGATTCTTCTTCATTTCATATCAATAACAACAACAAAAAAGGAAAAAAGAGGCGGGCTGAAAAATGAAAGCAGGAGGGGAGGGTGTTGTAAATCAATCACATTAAAGTTCATCCTGATCTAATCAATTAAGTCTATATCATTTTTTACAGCATATACTCGACAAATGGCTGAAGGGAGATGGCCAGCCCAAGGAGTACATCGTTGCCCTACAGCATCCCGTCACTACAAGTATAGCAGACTCTCTCAAGATGTATAGTCTAATGGTAGACGCACTCATCGAGTTCAACAAGCGCGTCATCATGCTGTTCCCTAACATCGACGCCGGTAAGCTTAGACACCTGTTTGCGTGGACGTGCCAAGAGCTCAAATATTGATCCGATTCAATCAATAATCAGCCAGCTGTTTTTATTATTGTATAGATTGGGAGAACAAACAAACCACTTTGCCACTCCAGTGGTAATAATGGTTTTTGTTATTGTTATAATTCTTTTGTATGCTTATGAAGTTTAGTGAAAAATTAATCCGGAGAGCTGAAAATAAACTAAAGCTAACTTCATTGCATTACAGATTTTAGCCAACCTTGAAATTTGTTTTTAGATTATAAACATTATTTTAAAAATAGAGAAATTGAAATTTTACAGCCCAAATATGTTGGGTTTTTGCGATATCGATGCTAGCACTGTATATTATTGAATGGCTTTAACTGCAATTATGAAAAACATTGAATTCTCCTAACTTTGATTTTAAGGGTTTTGAAATGAAGGCCACCACATTTAATTCAATCATTTTCCTATTTATCTTAACCTGTCTCCCCTCCCCTCCATCAATTGTTTTTCTGATATCTCCTTTCCTGATAATGTAACCATCATTTTGATCCATCGTAGCAAGTCCATGTACATGTAATACAATGTTATTTAGCAACCTGAAAACATGTGTGTATGATATCGATTTGTTGCTTTTCAGGAAAATGTGTTCGAAGTGCTCATTGTTTTCTTCTTTTCTCTCGCTCTCTTGCAGGAAGCAAAGACATAGTCCGCATCATGCGTCAGAAGGGTGTGGAGACCAACCCCATGTTCTATCCCGTCAAGCATATACCCTTTGAAGAGTTCATCATCTTGGTAGCCAATGCAGGATGCATGATAGGCAACAGCAGTGCAGGGGTCAGGGAGGCGGGAGCTTACGGCACACCAGTGGTAAACCTTGGCTCCAGGCAGACTGGGAGAGAGACAGGTAAGTTGGGTCCAGAAAAGGGGAGAGATTCGGGTGATCACCAGAGTTCTGGAATAGGGTAGATCTTATATCACAGATAATGACAGCGATAACTATGGCTACAAAATCAGTCTCTTCAAGTGGAAGAGGTACTGGATGTTGTTAGTGCTCATGTTGTGCGTATGAGCCTTCAGCACCAATTTTCTCGGATCCATTATTGTTTCTACCCTTCAGGGGAGTGTTTCATCAAGTGTTTTTGTCAGTGAATTTTACCGACAACTGTTATAAGCTACTGAAATCCATGCATCTGATTGGCTGAGAACAAATTTGTCAGTAAAAATCACCGATAAAACGCTTGATGAAACGCTCCCCAGAAGACTGTCATCCTCAAAAGTTGATATGGGACCAACCCCTTAGTCAGATTCAGAAACATAAAATTAGACTTGTCTGTAGAGAGATTGCTCAAAGGAATTAGGAAAAGCAGTCATTATAGAAGCTGACTTAGCCAAGCTTGACTGCTTAAATGAAACAAGATTTTATAAATGCTTGCTCTTTTGTATCTAGGCATATTTGAAACAAAATTTTTAGATGGCTGGAGTTAAAAGGAGGGAATAGAAATCTCTATTGGTGGAAATATTCTTGAATATGGTTGAGTCAAAACTGGTTGGTGTCATCCATGTATGATTGTGTTATTAGTGATAATAGATAGCTGTGATTGATTTTCTATATATCTAATATAATTTAATGATAATTAAACTATTGATTTGAGGGATGCCTCTTGAATAATATAAGTAATCTGTGAACCGATGGAATATTTTATTCAATATGAATTGCACAGGTATATTTTTAACTTTTTTATTTTATTTTCAGGTGAAAACGTCTTGCACTGCAGGGATGCAGACACAAAACAGAAGATCCATCATGCTCTAGAAATCCAATACCAAAGACAATTCCCTCCGTAAGTTTGTTTCATCAATGCACAACCATTGTTTTTACCTCATTATCTTGTAGAGTTTACTTCCGAAACCATTTGATTGTGTGTTCTAGTTCAGATGTTACAGTTTGGAATATGTTTCAAGTTGAGGTTAATGAACCTAAGCAATAACGATGGTAAACAATGAATGGTTAAAAAAACAGAGTCCTCTTCCTTAATAAAGAAAAACCGTCCCTACAAGTGATCTGCTTTTATATAGCTTGTTACATTAGAATTCATGTTCAATACCACTTTTATTCTTAAAACTGAGTTTAGGTGAAGTTGATGCTGATCTTTTATTTTTATTCACTTACTCCACTTTAGAAGGATTGCCAATTTTGTTGCACCTGCTTGACTTTCTCACCTTATTTTTTCTTCAGGCCTCTTGGAGGATTTTTTCCAGATTTGATTATGTAGTCCATACGTGGCCCGCTCCTTAAACATGGCTTTAAGTGTGAAAAAAAAGAATTACGCATGTTCAAATAAAAATCCATATCACCTGTGTGGTATTTGTCTACCTTTCTAGAGTAGCCTCATACTCTTATCGATTGGCATATGTCACACAACAGAATATAAATCCACGAAGAAATAATGAAAAATTATATTGTATGTTCATGATTTCAAATAAATGATATCAGCTGTGGGATTTCGGTAGCCAAAGGAAGATCAGGAATTAAAGTTAGTAGTCAGAACATCAGAATTCCCTTCTATAACTAAAGGAAAAAAAACAATGCAGAGTAACTTCTACGGCTCATTTGGGAATTTTCTATCTGAACTTCACATGTCATATGACTATATTTTGAGCAATGGCATAAAGAAATACTGTTCATTTTTTTGTTCAAATAGTTTTAAAACAAAGTTGTTCCCTTGAAATGTGACAGGGGAGATTAAACTAGTTTTTAACTTCCCAGATGCTTAGTGCTCTACTGTAGGAAAAATAAAGATTAAAACTGTTTAGAATTATTTGTATCAACATGCAGGTACATATTATGTACCTTGATGTACTGGGTTGTCTTGCTTTTTCAATCTCATTGTTGAGGCTGTTCTCACATTGTAAAGGTTCTCACATGCAACAGTAACATGTATGGCCTAATTTCATTAATGCACTAGATCTTACATCTATGGTGACGGCCATGCCGTACCGAGGATCATCAAGTTCCTCAAGTCCATCAAACAAGAAGAAACTATCCAGAAACAGTTCATCTTCCCTCCCATGCCAGAGAGCCCCAGCATCGACATTGATCACATCTTGGAGACGCAGAGCGCCCTTGCTGTCGACATGGGAGGAACACAGCTCCGAGTTGCCTTGATAGCAGCTGATGTGAGTACATAATAACATGTGAGCTTGGGAAAGAAATCAGACCTTTAATGACCTTTCAAATTAAATAGAAGGGAAGCAAAGCTCCATGCAACCCACTGCCATTAGACTATTATCGAAATACTTTTTAGAGCAGACCCTTTCTTTACATTGTCTGTTCAGATATTAATAATTTGCTAGCTATGATAAGAGCATTCATTTTTTTTATGTGAAGACTGATTGTAATTTGTCTTTCCTACTCATCTTGCATAGGAAAATAAAAGGAAAATGAAATGTAAAAACAATTATCGCCAACATGATCCTTCTTAGTGTACATTGCTATGAAATTAAACAGAGTAGGGGTTGCGATCGAAACCCGTTGACAAGCTCTGAAAGGACCACCTCTGCAAGTGAAGATTACCGCATGGCAATTTAGGATTTAAAAAAATAGATAAAACTCTCGTTCTCTCTGGATGTGCCAATGATCATAATAGAACAACAAGATCTCAATGTTACTCTAACCATTCCACTTTGTGTAAACTCGATTGTCTACAGGGTGAGATAAAGCTGAGGAAATCCAGGCCTACACCCCACACAGGGAACGAAGACAGGATGAAGGCTCTTCTTGAACTTCTCCTAGAAGCCACACAGGAGAGCTATGCTCTCAACTGCAGAGTGCTTGGTGTTGGTAGGTTTCCTTCTTTGTTTTCTTTGGAGATGGCTACAAAGCTGTTAATGATGTGATGGAAGTTGGTCTTAGGAGAGTTAGAATGCTGTATACTGAGAGTTGTAAGCTGATTTAATCGGGGTGGGGGATTTTGAAAAGAGATTCATCATCAACAAATACAGTACTGATTCACAACATGATTTATTTTTATATTTTGTGTACTTGGCCAAGAATTGCATATAGTCATCAACAGCTGTGCAAAATTGTAAATGTGGCAATGTCAATTGTTTGTTCCTTTTGTTCTCTAAGTTACATTTCAACCTAGATATGCATTCATATACTTCACAACGATGCACAATGAAAAGATATAAATTTCAACTCAACCAATTATCATTGTGTAGGGGTTCTTTGAATTGTTGGCCTTTTGCCAAATGATTCATGTGCTATTTGATACTCAGATACACTTGAAATCACTTTAATTCTGATCATTTTGATTGTGATATATATGTTTTTGCAAGATGTAGTCAGGGTTCTTGTATGATGTAAAGGTATTGTTCACTGAATTCTCACACAATCTTGTAAGTTGTTTTTGCCATGTGAAAAACTGTATATTTCGTGATTAGCTACTTTGCATGAAGCCACAGATATGGCAGTGAAGCACACATTTGAGATTTAAGAAATATTCTCTCTGCTTGTACATGTACATGTAGGTGTTAAGATAGAAAAACTCATAGTCATTATCTTTTCATTATCAAAACTTTATCTATTTGTATACCCATGATTTTTGAATTGGAATTGAAAATATTGATACTTGATACTTTTTGATTTGAAGTGTACATCTCCTGTAATCTACTGCATTGTTTTAGGAATCAGTACGGGAGGCCGAGTCAATTCAAAGGAAGGACTTGTCATGCATTCAACAAAAGCCATTGCAGGTGGGATATACATTTAACAGCCTCAATGATTGAATCTGGAAATTGTTAATTTTTTGATAAGTGCCGTTTTTTAGCCTGATATTGATTAAGCTGTAGAAGTAATTGAAGGATATTCTGATTCTTTGTCCTGGATAATGAAGTGAAGGATTCTTAATAAAAAAATAGAATCTCCTATGATGACATTTAAGCAGAATATTGTTCCTTTCTCAGCCAACCACAACTATTTCCTAAAGATGTGTCTCTGTCTAACGTGCATGTTTATTCCCTGAAGCTTTTGTTGATATAACTTGTTCCATTTCCTGGCTGTTTGATTGTGTACATATTCTTCAAACCCTGTCCATATGTTTGACCTGTAAATCACCTGTGACATTTCCCAGGCAGACATCTAGAAGTATCTCACTGTACCTGAATAAGTAATACAGAAGAAAATAGCCATATTAAAGGTAGTGCATAGTGTGGGGGGTTCAAAAATAAATTTTATTCATTTTTTGTTATAACAATCTGGGGTACCTAACCAACCCTCCAAACCGCACATTGTAGTATTGTTTAGTTTTCGACATATTAACGTTTTTTTCTATTTAATGTATTTTATTGAAAATTCAGGGATCGCCTTTTTATCGGGGGACCCCCGATAAAAATGCGATCCCTTAGGCAGAATTGCTAAGCCATATATCTTGAGTTATTCATTGGCCGATCGCCATGAAATTTTAGGAGTATCTTCATGTGAGACTACTTCATCATATTATTTAACGACAAACTTGATTTCTTATGTAAAACCTTTATTTTGGCCGAGGAGAATATCTTTGCCAACGATCGCGTCCTATATACACTAAAGGAAAAAAGAAACTTATAAAAGTTCAAGAGATCACCAAATTAAATTCTCTGCATGGAAATGTACCAAATTTGGATATAATGTTGATTCAATGCATGGCTTTAAATGACAGTCAATAACAAAAAGTTTTCTTCAATGCCACAAAAGAAATGTGCACTGAAGCAAAGGACTCTCTAATCCCCAAGTCACAAAGACAAACTGCAGCCTTGTACACCATATGCATGTCAATGAATGAAACAAAAGAATTTCAAAAGGGATTTGCACCCCTCGAGCAAGAGGATATTGATGTTCTGCCATGGTGCGCCCGTTCACCAGACCTTTCCCCAATTGAACATCTCTGGGAAGAGCTTGGTCGACGTGTGTCAACCCATCAATCAACCCATCAATAGGGAGACGCTCATTGCAGCACTGCAAGAGGAATGGAACAATGTTCCCCAGGCTACCATCGCGAATCTGATCGGAAGCATGCGAAGACGGTGTACAGCTTGCCAGCAAGCTAGAGGTGGACATACTGGCTATTAATCTGTTTGGATATGAACTTGCAAATCCCTTTTGAAATTCTTTTGTTTCATTCATTGACATGCATATGGTGTACAAGGCTGCAGTTTGTCTTTGTGACTTGGGGATTAGAGAGTCCTTTGCTTCAGTGCACATTTCTTTTGTGGCATTGAAGAAAACTTTTTGTTATTGACTGTCATTTAAAGCCATGCATTGAATCAACATTATATCCAAATTTGGTACATTTCCATGCAGAGAATTTAATTTGGTGATCTCTTGAACTTTTATAAGTTTCTTTTTTCCTTTAGTGTAGCTCGAGAAAAGAAAACCCTTTATATCTCTGAACCTTGACCGATTTTAACCGGACCAACAACCATTATCTTCTGTAGGTCCCTTTGATCGAATAAAATATACATTTGAAAAATCTATGATCTTTGCAAACACTATGTACAACCTTTAAGAGTTACACATGTGACTGTTTAAATAGTACACTTACACAGTCCTGTGTATGGACTGAAATATTTGACTTTTAGTGTATTATTTTGTATTCAGACAAAGAATTAATTCTCTTTCATCCATTTTATACTTCTAGATTAGTCTTGTTACTCAAAGATGTTACATTTTCTGGAGAGTAAAATAACTTTTGTGTTTAACATAATGAGAGCACTGAAGACCTTCCTTATACAGTATGCTTGAAGCATTATTTTTGCAGGTATGTGTTACATCGGTTTATCTGAACACCGAACTGGTTCTAAGCTACAAAATCATGAAAAAAAAATCACACGAGTTGAGTTACAAGGTTTTTCCAACCCACCAATGATATGTAAATCAATCTATGAAAGGTGTGTGTATATATCATTTGTTGTAAAGGTTGGGACGAGATTGACCTGAGGACGCCCATAGAAACGACCCTCCACCTCCCTGTCTGGGTGGACAACGATGGCAACTGTGCTGCCCTTGGAGAGAGGAAGTTTGGAAGTGGCAAAGGAGTCAAAGATTTCATCACGATAGCAACAGGCACAGGTGGGTGCAAATGTTTAGTATTGGTTTTGAAAGTGCATTTTAGGAGAAACCGTTCCAGAAATTATTCTCAATTATGTGATCTTTTTTTAGGGAATTGGACAAAAACATGTGTATTGGAGCCTTGGAGGTCTATATATAATATAGATATAAAATAATATAAATATAAAAAACTTACAAACTATTGAATAAATTGAATAAATTACATGTAAATACAAATACAGATTGTGTAAAACCAGAAACTTTCGTGTGCATGACACATTCACAAATTCTGTGAGTGGTCGAGATTCGCAGAAGGCTTGAAATGTAAGAATTAAATAGAATCAGAAAATGAAGCATTTTCCTTTCCTGTACGTAATGGTTTTCATTAACAATTTGCGAAAGTTTCATGCCACGAAAGTATCTGGTTTTGCATTATATGCGGGACCGATAATTCAAAATTAACTTTTATTTGAAGTTTTGAAGTTGTGTTTCTGGCAGTGAAATAGTATAGAATTTTCTTTATTTCTGTCTTGGTGTAGAAACCAAGACGTCATCCTGAATGAATGTAATTAAAGTTTTCCTCCTAGTTTGGGTCTCTGGATTCCAGGTCTCGATTACCGTTATGACATTTGTTTCAGGTAGAAAGATATGGCAATTGTAACTTCAACAGTGTTTCTACATAAGCTTCCAATCTTGTACAGGATTTACGACCCATGGCATCAAATCTATTAACCCATTTTTTGTGGCATGTGGGTGGTGGTTCCTGCATTAAGCCTTTCAAGACATTTTGTGGTTTGGCTCAATAAATTTTTATTCGGAGCTCTAAAAAAATTATACCAGATGCTTGAGTAGAAAGAGCAAAAATGTCTGCACACACTATGTCCATTTTTGTTGCATGACCATATTGCGTTTGATGCCAGGAACTTAAAAAACAAGAATAAGCTTTAAAATCCTTAAATTGGCAACAAACTGAGAGGTTCAAAATCATTGTTCTTTATCAAAATTGGCAATATTTTTCAACTTCTCGACAAAATTCCTTACCATGTATATTGTTGTCAAAGACATTACACCTTATTAGAACCATGTAGCACTAAAAGAGAAATATTATTGTTGCCAATTTGAAGAACAAAATTTAGCCCTAAATTAATGTCCTGAAAGGGTTAAGCCGAGGATACTAAAGAGAATCCAGCAGTCAACAGGTTAATATTGTTTTTTTTTTTTTTTTTTGTTCTGTTCCAATGTTGGTGTTAGGTATTGGTGGAGGCATTGTGTTAGATAAGCACCTAGTTCATGGTACAAACTTCTGTGCAGCTGAGCTGGGTCATATGAAGGTGTCACTCGATGGTCCTTCCTGTCAGTGTGGAAGTCACGGGTGTGTGGAGGCATACAGCTCGGGCAACGCTCTCAAGAGGGAAGCATTGAAACTACACGAAAGTGGGTTGCATCATGTTGCTTTCTCTCATGTCAAGTTTTTAAAATACAGTGAAACCTGTCTATAAAGACCACTCAAGGGAGACAAGAAAAGCGGTCTTTATGAGCAGGTGGTCTTTATGGACAGGTTCCTTTTAATACACATTTCAATGAGAAACATTGTTCAAGGGAAGCGAAAATTGTGGTCTTTCTATACAGGTGGTCGCTAAAGCAGGTTTGACTGTATATCAGGAGACCCCCCAAAAAGGCTGGCTGAAACAGGAAGCTGGAAGGGACAGGGAAACTATCATTAGTGCAGTGTCCTGAATGCAAATTTTAGATGCAAAGCGAAAGTGTAAAGAGCTCATCATTTCACTAGGATGGGATTTCAAGTTTCAACATGACTCCACCATAGGAACAGAGGAGAATTATTCTCTGCTAAAGCTTGTGATTATGGGAATTGTTACCTATGTACACATAAATGTATAGTCTATAAATCTCTAACAATTCTGTCTCTTTCGCTTTATGAATTTCAGCTGGTGATCTTGTAGTGGATAGCATGATCATTGAGAAGGACGAAGAAGTGACTGCTAAACATCTCATACAAGCTGCTGACATGGGCAACCAACAGGCCAAGAAGATTCTAGATACAGGTAAGATACTTGTGACAAGTACTAGAAAAATTTGTTGATATTGGGTCATTCCGTGAGATTGGGGAAAAAATTATGACGATGTCCATGTAATGCTGGTGTGAGGTCTTCTATTACACCTGGAAGATGAAATCATCTGTTGAAGATTTTTTTTTATGCAATGAATATGTATAGTAGTGCCCAGCCAGAATCATTCCTATGTCAGTTGTTGGTACTCTTTTAAAGCTTTGCTTAAAATGCATTTTCTCTTTTTACCACCGTTACATTGGACATCAAATTCATATAACATTACATACAATTTTGGTCTGCCATATTGATTCACTTTGAAGCTAGAGTACTTCTCACCATAAGTGGCTATGCTTTTTACGCTGAACTCAATTTTAGCAAACATTATTATGGTTGTTAGGAGACGTAGTTCCTCACTTCTGGTATGTCACAAAAATTGCCCCAACCCCGTGGAATGACCCTATTGTTACCAAACAACATTTTGAGCTGGCGAATGATTTAATGTCTGTAAGAAAGGACAAATTATTTTCCAAAGCATCTTTTCAAACAATATTTTGTGTATTGCAGAAAGGAGGGACTGAACTTTCAGTTGATACCCATATTCATTATGAACCTTGAGAAATATCAGTTAAGAATACTTTACAAAACTATTTAAAAGAAAGTATATTGCCTGTGGTGGGGGAGGGGGTTAGCTTGATAATTCAGTGGGACAATGGAGAGTTGTGACAAAGTTCTACTTCATGCAGTTCACAAAGGGGCTGTTCAAATATTTCTAGCAACAGAAAGAAGTTACATGTATCAGATTTTAATTTTTCGTCGCCAAGATTGAAATAAACACACTCTGACCTGCCAAGTTATAAATTTCGCAAAATTATGTATCACCAAGAGGAAGGATATCATATTGTTTAATTAATTGCTCTCCTGTTGTGTCTCAGTTTGGATATTGGTGTATGAAAGTAATGTCCATTACATGTATTATCAGTTTGGATTTGAAGAAAGATAAATTACTTTGCATACGGCGCTATTTCAACAAATTGCTTTCGGGAATATTCATGATAATGGCATTATGACAAAGAGTTATAATGCCTTATGAAAAAACAATATCCAGAAGTACATAATAATTAAAATAATCATTATACCTCCGCCAAACGAAGTTTGAAGGGGGTATAAAGGAATCAAGTCAGCGGTTGGGCGGTCGGTCGGTCGGTCTGTTGCAAATCTTGCGGATCAAACTCATGAAATTTGTTACACACATTGGTCTTGGTGGGAAGATGTGCAAGACATATTGTTTGGATGTGTCGGAAGCTGCGTTGCCATGGAAACGGCATATCTATGGCAGTAAATCGGGGAAAAATCTTGCGGATCGAACTACTTCCTCAGTTTTCGACCAAAAGTCAAGAAAGGCTGTTGTCACAGGGCGGGGGTATTAATCATCATCTTCAGTGATATTTCTAGTTGAATCTGTCCAAGATCACTCAAATTCAGGAATGGATAGAGGCAAGACCTTTTTTCCAGTTTCAGTAGATTTTGGGACATAATTTTTTTTCCTCCAAAATAAGTTTACTTTAATAATAGCACATTAAATATTGATTATTTTTCTACTCCGAACATTTCAGCCAAGATCTGTGAATGAAAAGAATTTTTTGTACGAGAAGAATCTTGTAATGAATTTCTCTTTTTTTTTTTTAGGTGCTCAAGCGCTCGCTACAGCCATCACGTCCCTCCTCCATGTCTTAAACCCCAAGTTGGTCATTCTATGTGGTGTCTTGTCCAAGGTATACCTCGATCCTGTCAAGGAGGCGGTGGCGTCTCACAGTCTCCCGTCGGCATCGTCTGAGGTTGAAATCGTTAGCTCCCAGCTAGCAGAGCCGGCCCTCCTCGGAGCAGCTAGCCTGGTATTGGAATACGCCACCAGGAGAACATACTGATTTAAAGAGCCTTGGACATAGTTGGACTCTGCTGAATAATCATGCTTTCACCTGTCACAAAAAGATCTGTTATGTCTAGCGAGTAAAGAGTATGATTCGTAGAAAACCTGCATCTTCTCTTTACATTTGATTATTTCCAAAGACTGTTGTATATGTCTTTAAGTATGTATTTCTGTGGATTCTTTCTTCAAACACTGCCTAGCATCTTTTAAGTAAAATTTCATCCCTGGTGCTTTGCTATTTACACATGGTGACAAGCCATAGAGATAAGTATGCGTGTAGTCATTTGCACCCCCTTTTTTTTATAACAAAAGCCTTCTTTCACTGGTACAGAACCTTTACTGTACTGGGCTAGTTCAAGCTCCTCTCTGACTTGGGGGCCCTCCCCCACCCCCCTCCCACCCCTCACTCACCCCTCACCCACCCCTCACCCACCCCTCAATGACTGATCGTCGCGAGATTTTGCACGGACCTCGAGAATGGCCTAAAAAAAACAAATTCATTGCCATTTTTATGTAAATCTGTATCTTTTCATTTAATATAATTTATGCAAAGTAAATGCATAAATATGCATTTTGATTGATAATCAAGTAAAGAAAAGCCTTGGAGATAAAATTTGAATGCAAGAAGTTCTTTCTCAACCTTAAAAACATTACATAAGAAAAAATTTTGAAAGTGATTTCAGTTATGTATTGTATTGTTTTTACAAATTTTTAATGTACATTTATTTCTTTGTTTTTCAGCTTTAACTTTTTGATTGTTTTTCTAAGTCTGCTGTTTCGGAATTTTATCTCAACCAATATTCAGTGAAAATAGATGATAATTCTAGCTTAAAGAAGATATTATATGTAATAAAGGAGGAACATGAGGATATGCAGTTTCCTATTCGTTTTGTACACCGTTTCGGGGATGACATGAGGTCACAAAGGGTCATGTGCCTGGGTAACGGTATGACCCATTTTGTAAACTTTGTGTCAAAAGATGCACAAGACAAACTGTCAGAAAATGGCGTTACATGAAATGCAGCACCACCCCCCCCCCCCCCCCCCCCCCAGTACAGTAAGGGTTAAAAGTTTACTAGTGATCCAAAAAAAAAAAAAAATTCAATTGTCTTTCCAATTATGACTCTATCATTGCATATCACCTACGATTGTGGACAAATGACAACACAAAATCTGCACTTTTTCCACCTTCCCCTAGTTTTACAGTAAGATTCTGAGAGAGATGGACACCTGATGAAATTAAGTGAAGCCAAATGCTAAATGCAAATCACTGATTGTGAAATTTGATTTGTTTTTGACACTTTGAGAAATGGATCGTAGCAGCTTACAATGTTCATCTTCTTTCCCACAGAAAAAATCCACGTTGCCAAATTTACAAAGAAGCCATTTTGACCCTTTTTCTCACTTTGTACGTTTCTGTAAGAAATATTGCCCTTCTCATTTCAGTGTTCCTTTTTTGTAAATGTTCTGTTTCTTACTATTTGATTGATGTTGGAAGCAACATTTTAATGGAATTTTATATGATTTTTAAAGATTTTTTGAAATATTGAAATAGCTCAGATCCCCAAAGATGGACAATCGTATTTGAATGAGCAGTATTATCATTGATGTATGATTGAACAAAACGAGACTATTCGACTGCGAGGTGAAATTTGTTGTCATTTGCTTTATTAATGATTTGATGCCTTAAATTTTATATCTTCAGTACAGTAGTTATGATATCACAGACTGCTATTAGTCTGTGGATACATGCAGGATGTGTGCATGATGAGAAAAGTACTGTCCATGGAATAGATCGCTTCTGTAATGTATACAAATTTATGCGCATATATTCTCTGACCACCTAGTGACGAACTATTCCATGAACATGCTCTTTATAAATGAGCCTCAATGCTTGTAATCCAGTTTGCATACATTATTTGTTGCTATGCCCGGCAAGCTTTTGGGTTGTCAAGAACAACCTTTGTTTGAAAGGTATGGATAAAATTTGCATACATTACCGAAGCGGTCTATTGGAACCATAGAATCGAACCATGAAATAGGAAGGATTAGGGTGAAGAAGAACAGACATTAGAAAAGCGTTACTGACTTAACTTTGTTTCCGGAAATGATGCCGACCCTTTTTTTTCTGTGTTATTCATCATGAATAAAAAATGAACAGGACCCATTTCTTTCCGGGAAAGAAGAAAATGTCAAAGACGGTTTTCTAATATTTGTTCCTGTTCATCCAGCTTTATGGTTCTTTATCATGACAAGGAGCACTATATATGTCTTGATGGAACTGTCTTTTTAGGGTGTTTTTATAGCCAGACTTTGCCGAGTTCATATTTTGTACTATGAAGCAAAGCTGTTTGCCTAAAAATTACCTGTTAATTTTATGTTATTGATAATTCAATCTTTGATATTACTGATAATTGTTACACTATCTATGACTGCAATATGAATTTTAAAAAATAATGAGTACTAGTTAGAAATAATTTGTAAACGTGAGTAAATGATTTAAAATAAATACAAAATTTATGACTTAACATACCAAAAAAAAAAAAAGATATAAAGGAACTGAAAGTATTGTTTATTCCTGATTAAGTAAGGATTTGAAATTTTTTATTATCCAATGTATAACAATTAGGTCTGCATTAATTAGGCATATAGACTTGGTCTTGTAATTGATTATATTGGCACAGGATTAGAGAAATTTAAAGCCAGATATTGCCACCATGATTACAGGATTGCAGGATTGTATTCTCCCTACATATCAGAAGTGATTTGGATGTGAGGATAAATGACAAGTCAAAAAGTTGTTTGATGTGATTATAATAAGCAACTCAAATGTATTAAAGGGAAATTCAACCTTAATGGCAAGTTGCTCTGAAAGAAAGGGGACAAATCAGAGGGGACAAATCAGAGAAGCCGATTGGTGAAAGTTTGAACGAAATTGGACAAGCAATAAGAAAGTTATGAATTTTTACCTGTATACATATGGAATTTCAAATTGGCCGAATACATATAGGTAATGTCACTGTGATGTAATGGCGGACAGCTCCCCCATTTACTCCAACACACAAAATGACTGTCATTTTTTTCAAAATGTATGACTCGTTAAGATCTTCTATCACGAGGAACTATAACAATGCCATCTACAATATTTTTTGAGTACTGCCCTGAGGGTACAGGAGCTTTGGAGAAAACCGCAAATTAATGCTATTTTTGTTTACGACAAAAGGGAGAGTTGTCCGCCAGCATGTCAAAATCGACTCACCAAACTCTTATTCCTTGTCCGATTTCTTTCAAACTTTCAGCATCCTGTTTTTCTTATTTTTCTGCTTTCACAAAAATGATCTCATTACCAAGGTTGGACTGCCCTTTTAACTATTTAATCAAGTTAGCTGTAGTGATAGGGTAGGTATGCATTTTTTTGTGACAGCCTCTTGGCCAATGAAGTACACTCAATGCTGTATTATAAATAAGGTAGTCATCTTCCCACTAGTAACTGCAACCCAGTACATCATTATAATTAAGTACCTGCTTTGCATGTATTCATTCGTCCCCTACCTCTGAATGGGAAGAATAAGCTAAGAGTATGGTTCTATCCACCGAAGGAAGCCTAATAATTACCTATTCATGCTCCAATGGTACATATAATGATAGACAGGTGGAAGTATTCATCTCACCATGTCAAACAAAATCATTCTGCGGAGGATCTCCTTTCTTTCAAAAGTGATTACTTTAAAATTCTAGCTGAAATCCCTACAAGGCTACAATAAGCCAGTTCGTAATTACAATTTGCGCATGTGCAGATAAAGGTCATTTGTACCCAGTACATCATTGACCTTTATACGCTGTCATTTTTTACGCACCATGATGAGCGCATCGGTATGATTTTACATGTTAAGCAAGTAGCGCGTCCAGCAAAACAAATGCTCGTGCATGTACTATTATGAACTGGCTTATTAACATGTGTGGATATTCTGGGTCATTCATGCCATGTGCCAATAACCAATTTCTGTTGTAAACTAATTCTGTAAATGTGAAGACTAGAATATGAAATGTAGTCATGCATCATCCCTATGTTGGGGAAAAAAAGATGTAAAATAGAAACTACCCCTGAAGACACCACCAAATATCCTTCCAATGCACTATCTGAAATTTGAATCAAAGAAAAATGATCAATGTTTTGTTATATTCAGTAGTGATGGGAGCCTTGATTTGGTGAAGTAGGCATTTATTTTCTTTTTTATACCAATGACAGAGACATGCGGTTTGGGAAATACACTTTAATTTCATCATGTGCATGTATGCACCGCTCATTCTTGCAATAAGTGGAAATTTAAAATGAAGTTTAATTTATCTACCTTTCCATGCTAATGCTGCACTCAAATTGTACTCCATGTAGATATGTAACCATTGAAAGAATACCCCGTAAGAAATGTTAAATTATTTCAAGTCATTTTTCTGTCAATAGCATTCCATGTTTTGCATACTTGCGTATCTATTGAAGGCATTTTTTTCCCCTTCGCATTTACCTAGTTTTCTGTCATATTATATATAATTGCTTATTTATGATGGCCATTCTAAAGAATGTTAAGATGTTGAAATTGTATTAAAAAATACAAAACAATTTCATATTAATTGTCCTGTCCTTGGCTTCTGAAAGTGGTTGTGCATGGTGTATGTAGTGACACGTCAAGGACAAGATGATTGAGAGCAGAACTGTCTTACAATTATTAAAGATAGAGTTGAGTTCTTGTCATGCAATTACATTGTGAAAGAAACTGTCAAAGCAAATGGGATTGGGTCATCAAAATGATAAGAAATTGTCCCAACTTTGCTGATAAAAGCCTGGAAAGCACATGCACTGCACACAGAAATGGATATATATGTCGCATGAATGTTCGACCTGAACACTTCACCTATTTCTCGTCATATTTGGAATATGAGGGCATTTGAAGAGCAATCCTTTTCAGAGGACATTTCTACCATGGTGTGTTACGTGTGTTACATGTATTACAAACTGACATAAAAGGAATGAGAAAGCTCATATGTGACCCTCCACCACAAAACGACCAATATTGTCGCAATGGGAGTTTTAGAGTAAACGGCTGAAAAAGGTGGTTTGGGGTGGAAATTTGTATTTCAAGTTTTTGGTATTTCCTGAAATTTAATTTATCAATCTACCATCTGAAAAAATTTCGGGGTAAAATAACATTTTGAAAAATATGTTTTCACTCTCTATGTACTGTCTGATATTCAAAATCTACAGAAAGAAAGAAATATATCTATTCTAAAGGTATAGGAAGTTTCAACCCAGTCCAATGAGTACTTCACAGTGTAGGCTTTGGAGTTTTGACTCAAACCTTTTGTGCTACAAACCATAGGACACAGATTAGGTGCTCTGAAATGGTCACTCATCTTTAGAGCCCCTTTTCCCTATTGTTTTGGTCATTAGCCTTTCTGACACTGATATTCTCATTGTAATTTATGACGGTTTGCTTAGTCTATACAAAACGAGCTACATGTATATATCATTTTAAAGCTTAGAATCTAAGCTTTCAAACTGTGCTGAAATTTTAAAAACCCAAATTTCCGACTTATGCCAGAATCCGGTGACCGGGGTGATAATATATCGGTAAAGCGCTTATGGACATCACTGATGTATTAGGCGCTATATAAAAGCGGAATATTATTATTATTATTGCATGATGAGCCAAAATGAGTGATCTGACATAGTTCTCCTACAACAAATTTTCCATATTGTCAGAGATATATGGTTAGGGTTAATAGTTAGATTCAGTGTTTAGTCCATGGTTTAAGTTATGAATTTGCTTAGTGTTAACAAATGACCACAGAACAAGTATGCCCGAAGCAACGTTCGCAAAAAGGTATCGTATAGGACAAACCAATCAGATCAGATGCAATGAGTGGTATATTTTATTTAGTATATAAATATAAAATTGACAAAGTACCGAAATATACAAATACACTGAGCAAGTCTTACAATTGGATTTGTTCATCAATGATGAGTATGCTAAACAGCATCACAGGAAGGGGAAAGTTTCAAAAAACAATTGTGAGGAGAAAATGCGATACAGCAAAAAAGAGCGTGACCAATGAGAAGAGATTCATAATATGTGTTGAAAGGACTTCAGTGGGACATTAATGTACATTTGTCACTCTCTTCCTTTATTTTACCTGAGTGCTAAGAAAGCATGTGTAACGCTTGCAAGTAAACAACCAGGGGCCGAACAGCTTTTAATCTTCTCCAAGGAACTTGGTAATGATGATGAATTCCCTCACCAATCCACTTGGTCTCAAACCGAGGTACTCCCGCTTACGCGACCACTGCTCTACCACTGAGCCATTGTGTACCTCTGGGCTTATTCACACAAGAAAATCATCTCGGTGATGTCACCTCAGGGAGTTGTTTCTCTGTATTCTTCCCTTTCCCTGCTTGGTTGCTAGGTTACGACTGATGTATGCCTCCTGCTGCATCTGGATGTTCATCTCCTGCAGATGGCGCTGATGATTCTCTTTCTGGTTGGCGAGGCGTTTCTTGAGATCTGAGATCTTGGCATCTTTGAAGGCCAGTACCTCCTCTTGTTTCTCTTTCTCTGCTTTGATGGCTGTATTTTGTCAAGAATGTCAAACAGCAGGAAAAGGATTTAATATAGGAAATCTGTTCTTCCTGCATAATATGTTAAAATGGATGAGAGGGTCAAAATGTTTCCCAGTGATGAGAAGAGTAACAGAAAATAATCAGTTTAAAAATGTCCTAGAATTCAATGGCTTGGTTTGCTTCCTGAAACCAGCAGCAAAAATAAATAATTAGCATACAATTCAAAATACAGTGAAACCTGTCTATAAAGACCACTCAAGGGAGACAAGAAAAGTGGTCTTTATGTACAGGTTCCTTTAATACAAATTTCAATGAGAAACACTTTTCACAGGAAAAAAATTGTGGTCTTTATCTGTATAAAGATCTTTGAAAATCCTGAAAACAAGTTTTATTAATCAAATCATTCAAATGATGATCATCCCTAAAAACAAAAGTCATAATTGCTGGATAATAGTTTCATATTGAAAATACATCTACAGTCAAACCTGCTTTAGCGACCTCCTGTATAGAAAGACTACCTGTCTATAAAGACCACAATTTTAGTTTCCCTTGAAAAATGTTTTTCATTGAAATGTGTATTAAACACTATGAACATGATGACAAAGAAAGCGGACAAAATATACAGCTCCTCATTGTACCCTCGACAATTGTTCTGGTAGACAAAAAAAAATTCCTTCATTGCCATTATGTAAAATAAGTAGAACAGGTGAATATGCATGTGACACCTGTTCTACATAATAGCAATGAAGGGATGTTCTATTGTCTACCAGAGCAATTGTGGAAGGTACAATGAAGAGCTGTATATTTTGTCCGCTTTTTTGTTCGCCATGTTCATAGTGAAAGGAACCTGTACATAAAGACCACCCGCTCATAAAGACCACCTGCTCATAAAGACCACTTTTCTTGTCTCCCTTGAGTGGTCTTTATATACAGGTTTCACTGTATAATCCTAAAATTTATGAAATATCCTGGACCTTTCTAGTCATCAAGGTAGCCCACTCTTAGTAAAATGATCCCACGTCTATATAAAAGAGACATCATAAGACAATATATCACAGTTTACACAAAATGAAGATTTAACTTCTGAAAGATTACACTAAAAGGGCGTGTTCGCAACAAATAATTTAATACTCAATACAGAGAAAATGGTTTTTTTTTGTAGGAACCCTTTGTATATGATCATCATTATTCTACTCACTTGTGCATGCCATCTCTAGATTTTGACTCTTGGATGATTCCTTCTTCACCCTGTCACTGATCCTACCAAATCTAAGTAAACAAATATAAAAAGAATTTAGACTGGAAGACATAAAAGTAAACAGCGACAAAATTAGAAAATAGAACGTACACAAATCTCCCTATGAACAAAGGATGAACAAAAATAACCACAAATACACATGTAGGCTATCTCATCCGATTTTAATCAAACACAAGAAAATTTTTAAAGCCTATCTCTCTCTCTCTCTATCTCTCTTTCTCATTGCCACTATTTGAATAATCAACGAATCACTTTCTTACTAAGTTTTGCGGAATGAAATAAAAAGTAAAATCAACAAATTTATCATTAGCTGCAATGTGCATAGTGCATAGCATACAACGCAGGATACAGCCGAGTACTGCAATGGTAAACTTACGATGCTTCAAACAGCTTTTTTTCTCGGGTGAGTTGTGCAGTAAGGATCTCAATTTCTCCCAAAGCAAACTGAAGTTTGTCCGACTGACTCGCTAGCAGTGCCTTGGTCTTCTCATGCTCTCTTCTCTCATCCTATATGCATCCATGATACAGTAGAAGAAAACATGTAGGAATGAGAGAAGTTTATGTGAGTGAGAGAGACAGAGAGAAAGAGACAGGCAAAGAGATAGAGGGGAAGGGGAGGGAGACAGAGAGAGAGAGAGAAAGAGAGATGGAAGCGAAAATACAGGGAGAGAGATAGAGAAAAGGTAATCGAACAGCAGAAAACAAATGAGAAAAATGTAGAGAAAAGTGGCGAAATGGGGAAGTTTGAGAAAGAAGATGGAGAGAGAGAGAAGGAAAGAGACAGCAGGAGATTGATAGACAAATTGTTTAGGTGTAAGATAAGGAAAAGTACAATAAAAATGTACCTTTTTTAAAAATATTTCCTTATTTCATTTGAATTCACAAGAATTAACATAACAGCTCAGTACAAATCATAATACATGTATATCTAAAATATTATAAAACTAAATTCAACTTGTTTAGAATGTTGGTTCCCAGTAGTCATTATTTGATTGCCTAGAAAGCCAGAATACAAAACATTTCTTTATAACTACTTTCTACACCTGTCCTAATCTTATCCTTCTCTTGAGGGGCATCAGGGGGGGGGGGGGGGGCACCTATCAGTGTTTCCCCCATCCTTTATACAGATCAATGCCTTTGCCTCTCTTTTAAACAGACGATAAAAGACTTGAGTCTAGGTCCCATTCAAAAGAGTTGGAAGTGATCCACATTGATAGACACTCAACTAGACTTTGATATCATTGCAACTCCTAACACAAGAAAATATTAAGTTAATGTATCTGTTGGATTGTTCGGTCAGTTTCAGCTCCTTATAAGACTCTTGTCTCTCATTCTTAATCTTACCTCTAGTTCTTGTTGAAGTCTGTCTAATTCTGACTGTTCAATAACAGAGCTTCTCATTGTCTGCACCTACATAATAATCAAAGAGAACGTTGATAATCTTGAATTCTTGTAACATGTGCCGTGACTATGAATATGATACATAACCATTGGCAGATCCAGGGGGGCACTTCTGGCCCGTGCCCCCCCCCCCCCCTTTGGAAGAAAAGTATGCATTTTGACCATAGCCGATCCGCCATTTTCTTGATTGTGCCGCCCCTTTTAGAATGAAGAACTTTTGTTTTTGTTTGTTTTTTTTGTCAGGGAATTATGGAGGGAAACTGGACCCCCATAACGCCCCCCCCCCACTGAGCGAATTTTGAAGGTCTGACAAAATTTTGTTGTCGACAAAACACATTAATCCAACAGATACATTATAACCATTCTTGATTGTGCCGCCCCTTTTAGAATGAAGAACTTTTGTTTTTGTTTTTGTTTTTGTTTTGCTTGTCAGGGAATTATGGAGGGAAACTGGACCCCCATAACGCCCCCCCCCCCCCACTGAGCGAATTTTGAAGGTCTGACAAAATTTTGTTGTCGACATCCCCCCCCCCCCACCCCCGAGCGACATTTCAAGAAGCTGGCGAGACCAAAAAAATATTTGTCTACCTATTCCAAAAGTTGACAAACCTTCATTTGTGTGCCCCTCTTTTACTCAATCCTGGATCCGCCCCTGCATATAACAATTTGCCAGCCCAGGAATTCATTTCAGTTAGTTCTTGGCAAACATCTGTCCCAAGGGGAGGTGGTTTTTGAATGAACATTATGCAAGCAGACCACACACATATTCTGACCAGCTGACTTCGGCACTAACACTGTCTGTATGCCGAAGATGTCTAACCATGCTAACTCAGAATAGACCAAAAATTCTGTCTCTCGTTCGTTAGCTCTTCACTTTATAGAGACAGAAACTGTCGTATCACTCTGCTGTGCAAACCGACTACACGAAGACGTGTAGTTGGAAAAATCGCAAAAATTTCATTTTTCTTCATATACATGTATCTAGTCTACTACTATTCTAGATCTACATATTATTATTGAATTTGTTTATAGGCCTAGGCTTTACTATCTAAGGAATCGGTTCAACTTACCAATTTGATTTTTCAGGTAATTCAGCCTTTTTCAGGGTCCAAGGTTTTCTCTGTTTGAAAATCTTGCAGCCGTATACAAACTGTGGTGTGTAAGTCAATGTGTATTTGGTTTGCACAGCAGAGTGATACCTAGGGATACCTAAGGGAAGATACTGAACGCAGGCACTACGCCTCTATATTCAGTTCCAAGTTCTTTTTCCTCTTCAAGATGGCTGGATCGTTTCCTGGTGCAGGCGATTCGTAATACGACCGTCTCTGTCTCTAACTAACTTACTAAGTGAAGAGCTAACGAACGAGACTAGAGACAGAATTTTTGGTCCAACTCAGTAACCATGGTAACTGACATAACTCATCATGCTGATCATCTATTATTATTCTACTCTGCATATTCTGAAGTTACATCGATAAGAAAATTGTGATGAAAGGATGCCAATAACATGTTGAGGGTCCATTTTCGAGCCTATATTGATGGCTGTGTCAAATGTTGTTTTACAATTACAGGCGAGGTACATGTATTGCACCAGGAAACGATCCAGCCATCTTGAAGAGGAAAAAGAACTTGGAACCGAATATAGAGGCGTAGTGCCTGCGTTCAGTATCTTCCCTAGGTATCCCTAGGTAAGGCGAGCGCAACCCTTATAAAAAATACCATGGTAATACTACGTATTTCATGGTATTACCGCCATAATACCACGAAAACATGGTAAATCCGTGGTCAGGTGGTGGTACACACAGTGACACATCGTATTGCCACAGTATTACTACGAAAAACATTGTAGGCCTAGGCCTATATTCATAGTATTTTCATCTTGACAATGGGTAACGCGGTAAATTCATGGTACTTTCACAGTAATACCGTCCCAATTTACCGCAATACCATGGTACTTTTTTGTAAGGGAAGGCTGACCATGCTGACTGAAGGTGCCGCCGCCGAGCTGGGCCGGACCGAGGAGGCATATAACATGCGGCAAGTCCTGAATGACGATGCAGGTGTTGCTGTCACAGCAAGGAATTTATTCGATTCTTTGACTTACCTCCGAACGAAGACTGTCCATGATATTCTTCTGAGTAATCACAACATCTTTAAACTGATTAAAAACAAGAGGAAGAGATGTATCTTTATATTCTGAAATGTCAGTCATATTCTCATCTTCAATCTTCTTTATTTTGTTTTTCCCGGCACGGACTTAATTTCATGATACGACTTTCAACATGAGATGGCGCTATCGCCAAAAGAGAAAGAAATACTAGTATGGCTGCGTCCATACGCCTATTTGATTGACATGCCGACGAAAGTTCAATTTCTTGTAAGGGATTTATAAATATAAGTCTTTATAAACTTTGGTTTCACGATTCCTTGTCTTCGAGTTCGAAGCTGTTGTGAGAAAGATTATTTCATCTTAAGTCCAAAGCAGTCACAAGTCAATGGACGGCAAGTTACAGCCTGTTTCCACGCTATCTGGTCACCAAGACCGAGTATGGTGCGTCTCGTGGAATCCGACCGGCACACTTCTGGCGAGCTGTGGCGGCGACAAAACGATCAGAATATGGGGCAAAGAAGGTAAAGTCTGTCACATGCTGGCACGGCACCGCGCGGCATTTAGTGGGAGGGCGCCGCCTAGCATTTCCTCTATGACAGCATTAATGGGCACATCAATAGTTCTAATTTGTGATAGATCTGATTTTTCTTTCAGCAATTTTTCTAATTTTTGATAATTTTATGATAAGATTATGTGTAAAAAATGTTAACCCTATTTGAGGCATATTCCATCACTCACACTTATGCGAGGTTATAATTAACCACTCATAGGTACACGCCATTGCCGACTGTGTAGGAATGCAGCCAACACACATCCCATACCTAAACTGCATCACTGTGCATTTTTGGCTATATTTAAGTGAAACTCATATATTGCAGTTTACTTAAATCTAAATACTTATGTTGAATAATAGATGATTAAAACTTACAGTTTGTTTTGTGACCTTTGAAGAGGGTTTCCTGAAATTTTGGGTACTTTTTGTCGATAACTGCTATCGAGACTGTCCCGTCAGCATCCATTTTGTATTTTTCACGATTATGATGAAGGGAGCCCTCAGCGCTCGTAGTGGTACCGGCGCGATCGGTTCGTCGATCTCCTACGAAGACCTGGAAGGGCCAAACTGACGACGTAAAAAAATAAGAAATATTACGTACGTACGTAATAATAACTACGTAATATTTTTTATTTTTTTACGTCGTCAGTTTGGCCCTTCCAGGTCTTCGTAGAATAGCTTGTGTGCGTAACATTCTGCGTACGTATCTATGGTGCGTAACCATGTAGAGCGGCCTCACTAGTGCGCAACATATTGAGAGCAAGTGGGTAACAAGTACGAAAAACAAGGCTGTAAATGTAAGTTTTTATAACTTTCTACATTTTGTATCTTAACGAACTTATAACGTAAAATCTAAAGAGTGATACTTAAGTATCAGTTTGCCCACAAAAACCTCCATTTCAAACAAAATTACATCTGTATCCCCAATACCCAGTATACACACATGTATATGATCCTAATGGTCAATATGACCATTGCTTGCTGATGTGTAATTAACTTGCTTTTAACTGGGGATTTTTACAATTACAGTGCCCCCATTTAACATCCCTGTTTGGCCATCTTCTTTATTTGACAAAAACAACTGTGCTCGATATGTACGCTAGTAGTAGATCTACACTGGCAAGCAACAAAACAAAACAACACACCCCCCCAAAACCCCCCCCCAAAACCCCCCCCCCCCCCCCAAACCCCCCCCCCCCCAAACCCCCCCCCCCCCCCCCAACATATCAACAAATTAAAAGGGAAAAAACTCACCGGTTTTCCGTCTTTCCTTCAGGCAGCTTCACACGCTGCAGTCTTTGTACGTCCAACGATGGTGGCAAAATGCAATTGCGTAATGGGTGAGGCTATTTGTCACCAAGACAAAAGAAGACGGAGGTAGCCGCATTGTAAAGACACTAATGTGTGGAATTGCCAATTTAAAGAGTGGACAGATCGCATGCTGTCTACATGATAACTCCATTTACATATGTGTTGCGTATATATTTGTGTGATGGAAATCACTTTATCCACTGCATATAATGCGTTCACAAATCATGTATGTAAATTGAGTGATGTTTATTGTATCTAGGTAACACCAAATACTCTTGTACATGTATGAGGGATTGAATGAGACATTTATTGCATCGTTATGTCATATGAATTGCGATAATGCTAAATCAACCTCTTTTCAGGTGACGAGTGGGTTTGCAAGAAGATCCTCCAGGACGGGCACACCAGAACCATCCGACGGGTCTCCTGGTCGCCCTGTGGTCAGCTGCTGGCCTCTGCGGGCTTCGATGCCCAGACCTGCATCTGGGATCGCAGGAGCGGAGAGTTTGAGTGCAGCGCCACCTTGGAGGGCCATGAAAACGAGGTCAAGAGCGCTGCCTGGTCACACTCGGGCTCCCTTCTCTCAACGTGCAGCAGGGATAAGAGCGTGTGGATATGGGAAGGTAAATTCATTCAGAAAGGTGTTTAAAAGTTTCACAAAAAGTGTATTCATAGTGTGATAAAGTAAATATAGATCCCAAATTTGGACGTAACTGAAATTGTGTGTCACAAAGGCTTACAAATGCGATACACTTCATCACAAGGGAACAATACTCTTTGTGAAGTGGAGAGTACATGCAATGTTTAATCAGTCATCATGCACATGAGCAAAGATGCAAAAACCACAAGAAATCTTTTGCTCCTTGAATGTTAAAAAATGATCAGCGTCTCATGCTAGTATGCAACCTCTAATATATGTTTCAAATTCAATAAAAATGGTACATTATATTTGTGTTATATGTTTTTGTTATGTTTTTAAGTTATGTTTTTGAGAAATATATTTTAAGCTACTTTCAAAGTTTTGCAGAATGATACGACATAATGTTCATCTTTTTTTCCCCTCAGTTGACCAAGAAGATGATGATTACCAGTGTGCCAGTGTACTCAGTATTCATACTCAAGATGTGAAGAACATTGCTTGGCAGCCTGGGCGTGAAGTAGGATACCGCTATATTACTTTGAACACTCCTGGGGAGCGTTTCATCAAGCGTTTTGTCAGTGATTTTGACTGACAAATAGTAGCTTATAACAGTAGTCGGTAAAAATCGCTGACCAGCGCTTGATGAAATGCTTCCCTGTACCCCAATACCAGAAAAGTAGTAGCATATAGGTAGCTAAACATTCTAACGTTAAAAAAAAAACATCAAAGGCAGTGTGCTATTGAAAATATGCTGTATTGATGAAGGATTTCAATAAGCCACTTCGGAGATGCAATCTGAGCATGAGCAGATAAAGGTCATCTGTACCAAATTCTAAAACCCACTGACACTAATATTCGATATGTGCTCATGAATGTCATGTAATCATTATTCAATTATGCACTAATGGTGCATTCCATGATATCCAGGTGGAAGTATTCTTTTTAAAGGGGGAAACAAAAGCTATTCATGAGGCACCTGTATCACTCCCAGAGTTATTTTTCTGAAGTGCACATAAAGGGACCCTTCATGTCTAAAATATCTGTGGATATTTGGGGTCATTTGTACCATGCGCTAACCCCGAACTGGCTTATTACTTGGGAGATACAAAGTAGACTTGAAATATGAATGACAGGTAATATAAAGCAAGTGACTTGTTTAAAAGCTTTATCTATCCAATTTCACTATTCAGTATAAGAACTGAATTGTGTCATGAAAAAAACAAAACCCCTGCAGCTGTAAAATATTACGGGTAGGATACATAGAGCATTATTTTCATTGGTCATTTTTGGCTGTGTAAATCATAGAATGCATATACTAATGCAGCTAAAATTCTGTTATTGAGAACAATGTAGCTGACACTATGAACATGGCGAACAAAGAAGCGGACAAAATATACAGCTCCTCATTGTACCCTCCACAATTGTTCTGGTAGACAATAGAACATCCCTTCATCGCTATTATGTAAAATATGTAGAACAGGTGTCACATGCATATTCACCTGTTCTACTTATTTTACATAATAGCAATGAAGGGATGTTCTTTTGTCTACCAGAACAATTGTGGAGGGTACAATGAGGAGCTGTATATTTTGTCTGCTTTCTTTGTCATTTTGTTCATTGTGTGATTGAATGGTATAAAGGGAGCAATATAAAACACCTATTGTGCCTAATTTGAAATCTATGAGAATGTGGAAGAATTATGACGTATGAAGTAGCATCTAGCCTGTATAGGTAATTTTGTTCCTCTTTGTGTGCCTGTATCGTTTTCCCTGATTCTCTCCCTTTCCCTGTCTTTCTCCAACTCTGTCTATTGACTATCTCTCCCTGTCTCTCTCTGTCTGTCTGTCTGTCTTTCTTTTTGAAAATTTTCTCTCTCTCTTTACCTCCATCCCTATTTCTGATTTTTTAGATCCTGGCATCGTGTAGCTATGACAACACCATCCATTTTTTCCATGAGGAAGACGATGACTGGAGTAGCTTTGCAACCCTTGAAGGTCATGAGTCCACGGTATGGGCCATCGGCTTCGATAAGACCGGGTCTAGACTTGCATCCTGCAGCGATGACAAGACTGTTAAGATCTGGCAGGAGTACCAGCCTGGAAACCCAGAAGGTACAGAAATTTGTTTATATTTATTGTTACCATGATCAGTGGTGGATTAAGGTGGTGGGGGACACTACCTGCCCATGCCCCCCTTCCCTTTTAAAACCAAATTTGGCATACCTTCAGGTATGCACAACTGGGCGTTGTGGCGTGCGCCTGTAATCCAGCTACCAGTGGAAGTTATAAACTGATTCAGCGGACCCAGGTTCGAGACTGAGTCACGTCTTTCGGATGGTGACGTTAAAGGTCGGTCCCAGACGTAAATAATCATATCTGATTGATACACGTCTGTAAAAACCCAATTACACACACACACACACTTCAGTACACACACAAAAAAAAATGTGTCTCCTCCCACTTCTTGTGTTCTTGTGCCCCCTCACCCTTTCAAATGTAAGACTCAAAAAGTTACATGAAAATGTGATTATGTTTTTGTTCACATGTCAAAGATGTTTCGGAACTGTCCCCCCTCCCATTTAGAGAAACCTAGATCTGCCCATGACCATGTTAACAGTCCACTCACCTAGCTGTAGATAGTAGAAACAATCCAACATGCACTAGTTTAGCTTTCTGAGATTTCTTTGAATATTGCATTGACAGATTTTTCATTGACGTTCAAGAGTGGACAATGATTTTGCTTTCATGATTCTTTCTTATTCCGCTGAAATTAGCAGTTTCGTTTGTAGAAAATACTGAATAACATTAACTGCACCTTTAAAACATAATTATTTTCTGTGAATTTCTTTAAAATCCTTATTTAGCTGTGTGTCATGCTCTTTCTTGCTGTTATCATGATAAACACACATGCACTATTTCACATATCTTTGCAGGTGTGGTGACATCAGGGAACATGCCAGCATGGAAGTGTGTTTGTACGCTATCAGGACATCATTCCAGAACAGTGTTTGATATTAATTGGTTAGTATGAACATTCATAAGCTCTATCCTTTGCTTCTTCCACTGTTTGTTTTCCCTTAACTTCTTCCATTAATTTGGCATAGGACAAGAGTCCATATACCACAGTCATTGAGTTGCCCAGTTATGTCCATATCATTTCAGTGGATCTATTGCCTGAATATATTCAATCTCTTTTCTTTATATTATTTCCTGAATTACTCTTTTTGAAATATTTTGTAAAAGTAAATTTGAAATGAAAAAGGATACCAATAAATTACTGAGAGCTTTTTTGTGAGAGTCCTTTATCAAACAAGGCTTTTACAATTTTTCTTTTTCCTCATCTTCAACGTAATATCTTGGTTATAAATGCCTTCTGTCATATTTAGTTACCCACTGGAATTACAAAATTTGCTGTAAGAATATGAAATTATGGTAATGTAATTTTTTTTTTGAGGGAGATGGAAATACGTAGACGATTGAATGAATAATAGTACAGTATTTTCTGTTCAACTCTTATTCTCCCAAATCTTCTTATAGGTGTCATCAGACAGGATTGATTGCAACATGTGCTGCAGATGACAGCATCCTCGTATTCAAGGAAGACGAATCTGCCCACGACAGGCGGAACCAACCAACCTTTGACCTTGCTGTGAAGACGAGCAGGGCGCATGCAGAAGATGTCAACGGCATTTGCTGGAATCCCAAGCAAGCGGGGCTTCTGGCGTCTTGTTCAGACGATGGATCCGTGAAGTTGTGGCAGTATAGTTCAGAGTTATCGTGATATTACCTTGTCAGTCGAACTGAAATAATCATGAACTGATATTGAAGTAATGTAATAATAACCGTTTTTATAACCATGCCGTACCAGACACAAACAACAGACCAAAGTGCTTATGGTGTAGTATTAACCCGGTCACTGGATTCAGTTATGATTCTGTGCTTTACAATGCATACCTTCCACTCCACTGGGGAGCATTCCAGCCAGTCACCATTTTACAGCAGTGCATGTACCTTATCTAAGCACAATGATGCTTGCACTATAGCAGGTATTCATGTAATACCTGGATGGGGAGAGGCATTGTAGATAAAAATGCCTTGCTCAAGGACATGGATGCTGTGCTGGGGCTCTAAACCATGACCTTTGCATTCCCAGACAAGTGATAAAACGACTGGATTAGACGCCGCTAACCTAAAACAGAATCGACACTCATGGGCAATTCCTTGCAATCTGTCTCGTACGACATATGTCTTTTTCAACATATTTCATCAAAAAAATGAAGAATCTCTTGATATGATCATTGAATAATGGTGCTTTCTGATATTACCTGTAGTCATAGTCATATAAAAAGATTTTTTATTATTAGATGAAATATATGGATAAATAACATATGTCGTACAGTACACTCTACGCTGAATTGTCTTCTGAATGATCTAGTGGGCCTATCCTTAAAGTCCTGGGTGGTGTTTCATAAAGCTGTTTGTAAAGTTACGAATTAATTTACGAACGACTGGAACATGTTCCTCGGTGCTATACTAATCAGATTCTCAATCTTTTAGCACAAGAACATATCACCAGTCGTGCGTAAAGTCATTTGTAACTTACAAACAGCTTTATGAAACACCCCACTGGAGTATTTTCATGGGAAAAGATTAATATCAGCCCAAATGTCACCATAGCTTTGAGCTGGAATCAATTTAAGATTACTTTCATGAAGAGAATTCTACATGCTGAGAACAGCTGAAAGGTTGAGAAAGACCTACTTTATCCAAATTTTCTTGGGGTTGAGAAGTGAGAACAACTACTTCATGAAACAAATTGTTAAAAAGATAAAGTTGAGTTATGGTCATGCTGTTGCATTGTGAAAGAAACTGTCTCAAAGCAATTGGAAAAGGTTGACCATGTCATGATGAGAAATTGACCCAATTTCGCTGAAAAGCACATACACTACACACAGAAATGGGTAAATGGGACTGCACACACATGTGGCAAGAATGTTCGGCCTGAAAACTTCAGCTATTTATCGTCATATTTCGATTATGAGGGCATTTGAAGAGCAATCCTTTTCAGGGGACATTTCTATTATGATGTTCTCCCAAATTGACATAAAAGGAATGAGAAAGCTCACAAATTATATTTCACCTTTCCCAAAACTCAACCTTCTCCCTAAAGAATACTTGAGATAAAGCTGAAGAAATTGGCATTAATGCCAGCATTGTGAATTATATTACCCCCAGCTCTTAATTTGCCGCTGTGCTGATTAACCCGTTGACTACTGGATTCTCTCATTCCCATAGGCTTAATACAGGGACCACCCGGTTCCCGTACGCAAAGGGTTAATTATGTGTTTCATCCAAGGCCTTCCATGCAGATTGCAAAATAAATGTACCATATCCAGTACTGAACTGTAAACTCTATTAGATAACAGAATAAATTCTTGATAACATCAGGCACATATTTATTAATGTGTAGTTGTCATTACCTCTGAAGGATATTATCAGTTATTGATACTGGCCCGTATTCTCGTAAGAGGCCTAAGATAAGCCTGGCCTAACTTAGGCCACTGATTTATGGAAGACCATTTGTCAACCTTAAAGTCCTGTATAAATTACTCTATTTATGTATAAAAATAAAGAAACAAACTTATTTTTCGGTGTGAAATGAGCATCAGAAATCAATTCAAATGTGACAAGTGTTTTGTATTTGCATTTAGTAACAGAACTATGGTGATTCGCGGATGAAAAGAGGTTGACATTTGGCACTCCATAATTCAGTGGACTAAATCTACGCACTTAGGTGGGGTTTAAGCCTGGCTTTAAAGTCAGACGGCTTTCGGGAATACAGGCCATTGTGATTATTGTTATTATATCATCTATGTTACTGTTACAAGAACTTTATTTACTTTTGATATTACTTGTTTTACTATTGTCTTACAGCTTCTCCCAGGTCAATTTCCATGAGCGTACTAAGTCATGTGCTTTTTAAAAGATGATGATTTTTCTTATAAAGTTGAGGCTTGAGCATTTATTCAAAAATTCTTTTGAATTTCCCCTTTAATTTCTTAAGTGTAAACAGACATTTCATAATTACAAATTGCACACTGTATTATCAGTGGTGTTAAAATAGAAAACACAGCATGCATTATTATATAGAACTAAACAGGATATATCTACTAGAATTGAATTGTTTTGAGACTGCACTCTACCGGGCAATGAATCTGAATTGAAGCCATTTATGTCATTGTCAATAATATATACTTCTCAAGGAGTTATGCTAGATAATATTTTAATTTGTTCATTTTTTTTCTCCTCAAAAACTTTCCACTTAGTCCCCAATGCCAGTGGCTAGTTGTTTTTTTGCTTGTCAATTTTTTTCAGAGATTTATGTGCTCCCCCTTTTTTTTTACAAAATCTTGGATCTGCTCCTGCCCAATGCCATATTTGATTTCATGAAGTGAGCCACCTGTTGCTCAGAAATATGTATGTTTCTATACCTATTATGTTTGTCACAATTGCTCTATGTTCTTCATTACAATAATGAAGATTCATACTTCTAAGAAGTTGCAAAATGAACTTGCTTTATGTCAGAATACAAACCATATTAAAAGCGTCCTGTGCTTTATCAACAAAGTGGGTGAAATGCATCTGTTGAGTAATGGGAGTAATTGATAGATAAAGTTTCAAATAGGTACAAATTTATTAGTCTTACTTATATAAAGCACTTAAATGTATGAAAGGGACTGAAAATGTGTGAAATTAAACAATGTTAAATGATATTAACTAGTTTTATTTTAAAGCCAGTATGTCCTCATTCGCTCTGCATAACAAGATGATGATCAATTTATTTCATATTATAATAAAGACTTGAGAAAAAATTGCACTGTTGTATCTTTTTATTGTTACTACGAGTATCATTGATTTCTGGAATTCTTCGTGAGTGAATGCTTGAAAAAGTAACAGAGATCACAAAAACAATGGAACAATGCTTTCATATGTACATTTATAAATTTTCTGATTTATTTTACAAAACAGATACTAAAATAAAGTCTACAATATGATTTATTTTTATATTTTGTATTTATATTTTATATCATATTTATCAGTCAATATACTCAATATGATCAATTATGTGAGTATATTAAAGTTTATTGTAGGTTAAGTTTTTCAGGGTTACACCTAGCCTTCAATCAAGGCGGCTGTGCTGCTCTGTCGATCTCCTGGTCGATCCTCGCAATGTTCAGAATAGTCCTCTGATTGCGCGGGAAGTCGACACAAGCGTGCAGCTTGCTGCTGACTGCTGAGCAAGACTTCCCGCGCAATGATCAGAGGATGATTCCGCAGGTTTCGAGGATCGACCATAGTACCAGGGGATCAAAAGAGCAGTACACATCGCCTCGATTAGAGGCTCGGTAATACACCATGTGAAATGAACAGTATCGCTGAATGCGTCACTAAATTAACAAACTTTGTTACGAATTTATCCATATATTTTTCACGAGTCGCCACCGAACATGGAAAAATCTTGATGTACTTATGCCTTTGGAAAGCAGTATGTGCCGAAGGATAGCTTCATGGTGTTGGTAATGATAATGAATCAAAATTTAATATCACTCTGACAGCATACGTATGAAGGACCAAATATATTGATAAAGCCTTGTCATGATGACATAAATGTAATCACAAAGATGAAGATGACGGTGAAGACTATGGCGGAAGGACTCATTATAGCGACAGTAGATCAATTAATGATTTTTGGGGAGCTTAGTATAGCAGCAGTCTACATTACATTTGACAGTGATATGAGCAAATAATTATGATTGCTCCCCGGACAGAACGGTTTAGATATTGCCTGTTTAAGAAGCTACCATTGCCTGTCATCTTCTCTCCGAATATTTTGATGTTAGAAATTTGTAACCCCACCAAAAAATGCTACAAGATATCTAAAGGAAAATTTGATTAGTCTTTTCAGAGAAACAATTTTATTTTGTAATTAATTTGATAAACAATTCCAAGGTTGTTTTACAAAGCCACCTACCAATATCAACGTAATTTATTATGAACTTCAGATTTTGTTCTAAACCTTGGCCAACTTAAAAAAAACCACTTTTCTCTGTGTTCTCTCTCTCTCTCTCACGTTGTAACAGTGAGTCACATTTCTAACTTTGAATTTCGAGAGAGGGAAGGTATATAGGGCAGGGAGAGAGTGAGTGAGAGAAGGAGAGAGAGAGAGAGAGAGAGAGAGAGAGAGAGGGAAAGAGAGAGAGAGCGAAAAAAAAAAGACAGAGGGAGAGTGAACAGATATGAAAGCGTACGCTACCCTAATCAAATTGAAAGAGATGTGCGAAGCCGAAGGAGAATTTTCTTACTCCGAATTTAATAGAAACTGCTCACATTGTAAACTGAAATTAAATCTGTGGCATTGTAGTTGCCAGGTAAGATCACACATTTTGTTGCAATAGGTACATTAAGTTGATGGAATTATTGACAATTTTAAAATTAATAAATACGTTTGAACACATTCTGGATTGATTTCATCACTTGTATGCTCGGCCATACTGATTAAAATGGAAACGATTTACTACCATGACGTAATGTTAAATATTCATGACTCGACTGCAAGCTATTTCTTAAAATGGCGTTCAACGTTTCTTCCACGACGAGTGATGACGATATTTGTAAGAGCTTAGATTATGCCGCTAGAATGTTGAAGATTGACAGATTCAAAGATTTGCAAGTTGATGCAATAAAATCTGCACTTAAAGGACAAGATGTTTTTGTGAATCTGCCTACTGGCTATGGAAAAAGTGTTATTTTTCACGCGCTATCGCTCTGTGCTGATTACCTCCGTGGGCCAGGGATGGAGAGTGAGACTGCATGCTGCGCTGCTTAGCTTCGCGAGCTGGGCCAGGCGGATCCCCCGGGGCCTTGCCGGGCAGTGAAGTTGCTGGTAACTCCTTGGTTACATCAGAATTGATGGAGATGCATCTATTGTTGAACGGTGACTTTTATTGCCCATTCTTCATTATTTGTAAATATATGATGATCTCTTGAGAAATATGTACATTTGTCTTATTTCAAATTACCATGGTTTGAAAGCTAGAGATCGAATTCTTCATAATGTGCTTGTCTGTGAATGTATTTTGAGCAAGAGATTTACGTAATCCCCCCCAAAAATAATAGACTAGTCCAGAACTGAAGTAAGAAATCCTTGAGATTTCATTGGCCAATTTGCTGGGCGATCGCCGCGGTTATCTAACTATTCACGTTTTCATGCATAATTCAGTAGGAAATCGTGCCTCATGAATATATAATTCAGGTCGGGTGTCAAGAGGCCCTCGGCGCAAGCGCCTCGGTTTTTCTCCATATCGCCAAGGATTTCGACAGCGCCATGGCCTCGACAAGAGGCTACCTTCTCGAGGGTTCGCGAGACGGATAGCCCCTATTCAAAGTTTTCACGAGACCGATGCCAGTGAGACCGACACTGATTAATTTCTTTCAAATACCATGTCTTCGATTTTTTGTCTTTACCTTCTATCATCATCTCTTTGTATTTTCCTCACCTTTTCCAATTTATTCATTTTCTCTTTCTATTCTCCATCGATAAACAGAGCGTAATTCGAGTTAACTTCTTTGATGACATAAAGAACATAATTATACTCAATTTCGTTAATTTTGAGACCCTTGCCATTACAGTACATGAGCTGTTAATATTTATGATATGATTTACACGCGATATGAAACTTTATTACGTGCCTTGAAAGTGTGGATGTTGTTTATAATCAGGGGTGTAGCATAGGTCCAGGCAATACGGTGGCACTCTTGGGGGGGGGGGGGGGCACCGGTCTTATTTGATGGATGAAATGCGATTAAGGGGTGAGAAGGGTTCTATCATCTTCTTTCACGTGCCCTCCCCCTCTTTTCCCCTTTCTCTATTCCCTCTTCCCTCTCTCTTTCTCTCTTTCCCTTTCTCTCTTTCCCTTTCTCTCTCTTTTTTTACTTTGTTCATCATTCGGGGGGGGGGCAAGTGCCCCCTTACCTACGCCGCTCCTTATAATGTTTTATTGACATGCTCCACTTCCGTTCCAGAGCGTTACTATATGATCATAATACTGGCCATTGAAGAAATATGTTCCATATAGAAACTCAACATAATGCACACGTCTTTCAACGCCCTCGCAAATGACTTATCGCGCTTTCTCTACTCACAATGCAAAAGGAAGGCGCGATCGAATCACCATTAATTGACAAATTAGTGTTCATGTTGTGCGTTCGACGATATCTTTTATGCCGGACACAGAAAAGGGCAAATACGATCGAATATCCAACTCCAAACATAATTTCTTGTTTGACGACGTTAGAACGAGCCTATTCCATGGTTGTCAATCAAACCAATTTTTCTTTTGCCCCTTTTCTCCGGTTTCTATCGTTTTGGTTTGCTTGGCTGGCCTTCCTTTTCATCATAATTATGTTAGTAATGATGCAAATCGACCAGGTTGTCATTTTAGTGTTGACTAAGAATTTTGAGCTGTAATATAGACGACCAATTGACCAATACATGTATAACCAGCGGCCTATTTAGAAATGGACATAAGAGGGTAAGGGGGAGGGAAGGGGTTCCTCCGTGGACGGTGAAGGCGGGGGGGGGGGGGGGAGGGGTATACCTGAGCTGCTCCGTGTAGGGGGTGCTGAGGGTCCTGCATAGGGTGCTGGTGGTGAGTAGGATGGTACTGAGAATGCTGGAGGAGGTACTGCCTTTAGTAAATTCTGGAGTGAAAAGGCCCCAACCAAATGTGACAAATGTCTTTTGGCTTGTCAGACAGGTTTTGGAGTAAAAGAGCACCCAGCGCCATCCGTACAACATAAATTGTCACCCCGGTTCCTGCGTAAAGTTTCATATACATGTAGATGGCTAAAATGATAGTGGGGAAAAAATCGTCATAGATATCGTTATATTTGCAATGGCCGCAACATTTCAGATATTGCTTCTTGGACTTTTTGTGTATTGCTTGTATAGAAATGATTATAGCTGCATTTTGGTAGTTTCGTTGAATTGCAAACATAATTCATTCATCACTCTCAAAACAAAATGTGGTGAAAAGGTTCTTGAAATTGCGCAGTGGTGCTATAAAAGAACTATACTATCAAGAGCCCGCTAAAGTTTTGAAAGTATGAATAAAGTTTCCTTAAACGACGGGAAAAGATTTTTCTTTAAGAACCACGTAACAGTTAAAGGTTCCTCTTTTCACCATTTTTTTTGAAGAGTGATGGGCGCATAAGTTATAACTGATCCATTAGCCATTTTGCAGCATGGTCTGCTATGACCATTTTCTTCATAAAATTTGTGTATATGTGTTACGAACAAAAATATGAAATATACACTAAAAGAGCAAAACAAATAAATGACACTTTTCGCTGCCATTGTGAAAGGGAAATGTAGGTCAAGTTTCTTTCTTTTTGAATTTTTTATTGTTAGGTGCAAAGTCACAGAGCGTCATCGTATTCAATTTTAATAATGATAATGGACAAATGACTTCTTCAAAAGGATGTTGCCCTACTTTCCTAGTTTAAGGAAGATGACACGTAAATATAGCCAGTGAAGTCAAGCCGTGACGAAAAGACACGTTTGCATAATTGCATCCATCAAACGCACCAATGCTAACAGAAGTTTTAAACCATATTTAAGTAATGAAAATGGTCTAGTTATCGAATATCTGCGATGACACCAAGGGGTGATGACACACATAATTGCAATCAAAAAGATTAAGATGAGTATCAGCCCGTGACATGACTATATCATATATCACCAGAAATAATGAAGTAACAAATGGCTTGTCTAGTGAAGGCCATGTAGTTTCACGAATTAATCTTTATTAGTATAATGTAAAACTGAAATTCAAAACGTATTTTTCTTTTATGCGCTTTTCCTTTTTGAACCCAAGACTAGTATCAGCCCATAATATCACTATGCTAAGCATGCAGAAACAATGAAATAACAAATGACTATAGTCTAATCAAAGCCTTATAGTTTCACTAAATAATCTATAATGTAAAACTGAAATTCAAAACCTATTTGTTTTTGTTATTCGATTTTCGCTATTGTACTCAAGATAAGTATAGCAGCCCAGAACATTACCAACATAAAGCACCAGAAGCAATACATTAATGAATAACCTAGTAGGCCTAAAGCCATTAGCTTTGTCAATTAATTTTATTATTATATAAAACTCATTTGTTTTTATTCACTTCTCGCTTTTGTACTCACTTTCACATCTTTTAAATTAAAGAGTCAATTTAGCGGTTCTATAAATAAGGAAATGGGATTGCATACAAAAGGTTTTTTTTAATGATTTTTATTACCAGGATACAGGATTTTGTGTAACATGGCCCCGGTCCTTTTCTCACAAGAGCTTCATGCTTGGTTGGTAGATTCACAGTCCATTTATTTACGCATTCACTGACATGTTTTGGGTTTTATCATCCATTACTTTTTTGGATGGAAATAATGAAGAATGAGATGTCAAAAAGAAAAAGCAATCAAACCTTTGTAATAAGTGGATTTGTGTGAAAGCAAACAAATAAAGAGAAACGGGGTGATG
This sequence comes from Heliocidaris erythrogramma, assembly GCA_025617745.1. NCBI lineage: Eukaryota > Metazoa > Echinodermata > Echinoidea > Camarodonta > Echinometridae > Heliocidaris > Heliocidaris erythrogramma. The sequence goes on from CM046868.1 coordinate 30,474,139, forward strand.
ACAGTTAAAAAAGATTGAAAGATGAGATCATTAAATCTATGCGAATCTTAAATTGGCATCTTCGTGAATCGATTGTGACGTATTCCCGGTCAACTCTCCCGCTTGCCATATACTTACATGGGCCGCAGAACCGGGGGGGGGGGGGGGGGTGGGGGTTGCTGCAGCCTCCCTCACTTTTTGAGTAGACACGTTTATAAAATCTCAGAAAAAAGTTCGAAAATTGTTTCAGATCAGCGCCCCCCCCCCCAACTTTCAAAAACGCTCCACGGCCCCTGACTTAAATGTTATTTATTTACGGCTTTCTCATAAGCGCTGCAGTAATGAAACCATATTGTTAAAGGTCCTCCAAAAAGAAAAAGAATCTATATTATATTATAATCTATATCTGACTTTTAAAAACAATGACATTTTAGTTATTTTGTGTGTTGGAGCACATGGGATAATTATTATTATCGATGAGGTCAATCTAAAATTTGCTTTATGTATATTATGTATAGTGATTGCAACATTCAAAAATTCATAATTTTCCTATTGGTTGTCCGATTTCATTCAAACTTTCGCTTATCGGCTTCTTTGATTCTTCAGCTTTCTTTGAGAACAACTTGTCATTATGCTTGGAAATATTACACAGTGGCGTAGCATTAGTCCAACCATTAAGGGGCCACTTCTGTCAAGGAACTTGGGGGAGGTGGGTGATACTCATCTTACCCCGTGGATGGATGAAGTGGGATTGAAATATAGGGCAATGTTGAGGAGGGTTTTAGAGGGGGCCGTATTCTATTATTTCAAGTTCCTCCACTGCCCCCTTTCTTTCTCTCACTCTTCCCGCCACTATTTCATAGGGGACATGTGCCCTCTGTGCACTACACCACTTGTATATAAGACATGTTATATCAAATTAACTCCACATCTAATTAAGATGCGAAATTGTGTATCTGAGTCCATGTATTTACACTACATTACATTGTCAGTGCATTTGTCCGACACATTGTGTCATCTATTTCACAATTGACTTTGATTTTGCAACCTAATTCAAATAATATTTTAATGCACCGTTCTAAACAACAACAACAACAACAACAACATAAATACATCAGAGCGACAATTTACAATGAAATGCTCCGATTTCAACCGGAAAGAAACGTTGGACTTATAGGGCAAAAGTCACAGTCTGCTTATTAAATTGTGGGATATATAGCAGGTCTATTTATTTCTTGGTCAATTTTCATCACGGGAGCTGCCCCACCACACCCCCTCCGCCAAGAAAAAAAAATCCCAAGCAAACATAGCCAAATTCACATGACCCTGATCTAAATTTACCATGCAGTGACTTTACATAAAACGCCACTGTTGTCTTTTGGTTACCTCATATCATACGCTATACGCATACGCATTTCTAGCAGTCCCTTTTCGGAGTTTGTTAAATAAGGATTCTCATTTTGCTAAGTGGACTGCAATGACGTAGAACTGTTGACACTGCATGCCGAAAATGGCTGCTAGATACGAGTAAAGTTTATGCAAGATCGTGAAACTCTTATACAAGGACGGGGGCTGAGACGCGGCGTGACAAAAATTTGATTAGGAATCAGTTAAGAAGCAGCGCCCTCAAATATTGATAAGTCAACATGCACAGACTCGCCGGATCGAGGCATTTTCCCTGCAATATCATCTGAAAAACGTCAGCGAGAAGGGTATTTAAATTCACCTGCCTTACATTCTCTATAGTAAACGCAGAGAAAACGCACGAAACCCTTTTCGGCAATTTGCTGTTTTTGTCAAAACTGTTTGCTAGGTGTGAGAGGTGCTTTGAATCTGTTTGAACACCGAGCAACAAACAATCGCAAAACCTGTCAAAGTAAATGTAGCATTGGACTTCGCTGCCTGAGATAGTATCATTTCATAATGATCATCGTTTGTCTCAGAGCTGTTGAAGCAGCCTTTATGGCTTTTACAGGGTATTCCAATGCATTACCGCGACATACAATTTAAATTTCCTTGGCATAGCATGCACTTCTGTCATCATGCAGATAACAATGAGTAAAATTATTTTTGTTTTACTTTCGTGGGTTGAAAACTGTAACTTTTTTGTTTTTCTTTGTCTTCTTCAACAACACTGAGAATGTTCCGTATAGCAACAGCGATTATAACAAAAAACAGGTTTTGTGAAAATATTTTTGTGCTTGTTGCATCTAGATTTTCCTTGACCGAAATGAAAAACAATTGAATTCCTTGAAAGAGCTTTGAGCTATGACTGTATGTGAGGACCAACTGGTTGGTGCGGTCGGACAGACTCTTCTTATTTGATTATTATGCGAATCATTGATGAGAACATTAAAGTGGAATCAAACCTGAACAGGAAATCATGAAAACATACTATATCAATGAAAGTCTTAGGAAAAAAAATCAGACAAACAACTTCGAGAACAAGAAAGTTAATGGAGAACCTCCCCTTGATTGTGTTGGCAGTTCTATCCTGTTTTATATCTTACATGGAGAACTCGTGCATTATAGGTGTATTCAAAAATTGTCTAAAATAACTCCTTTTCCATACTAAAGATAAGAATGGGCATATATTTTTCTTGATAATTATATTTTGGGGTGACATATTTTGCATGACCCCAAAGAGTTTGTTCGACCCCACCTTAAGAATTGAGAAGAGGGTAATTTGAGTAATTTTGGCACAAAGCAAACTGGAGAGTTTCCATAAGCATGACCTGTTATTGCATAATTATCATTAGTGATCGACACTTTACTCTTTCTTTTCATTTGTCCGATTTTTCTGAAATTTTCAGTAACAAGTTTATTTTATTTTCCTGCTTCTATTGCAAAGATGGCTTTCTCTCAAAGCGTATCCGGACAACTACCCGCTAGACAGTTACCCCCGGACAACTACCCCCTGGATTCTGGGGAATTATCCGGGGGTGGGTAATTGTCCTGGGGGTAGTTGTCCGGGGGGTAATTGTTCTGGGGGTAGTTGTTCAGGGGGTAGTTGTCCTAGAATCCTCTCAAAGGTTAAGTCTCCCAAATCGACTTTTTTTTTACACTTTGCTTTCGACCCATAGTATAAATTGCCTTTCACATGTTTAACGATTTCTTCCACTTTCACATTCCCCAGCGTCAAAGTAATAGAACGATGCTATGTTATACGTGAGACCAGGAAGCTGTAAATAGAAGGAGTGGAAACTCTTGTAAAATTATGCAAACATATGCGTGAGTTCTAAAGCTTAACAATGGATGCGTAACATTCCACTTGGCTTTGAAGTTCCATGCGTTGTGCCGCTCTTCCATCACGGGGAAATGCGGAGGCCAGTTACCACTTTCGCATTTATCAAATTACAGGCCAAAATTAATTTCAATGTAAATTGTAAAATTTATGTGGGGATTGTGTTGGGAATAGTGCATCGAACAATTTTTCAAATTTAGTACTCCGCTCTTCCTATAATTTGTGTGCCAGCGTCGGTGAAAGGAAAATTAAATCCTCACAAAAACTCAATATTTTAGGATATTCCGGTCATCTCCGGTCGTTTTAATGTCCCGTTAATCCATGATTTACAATATTCGATATAAAGTACTTCCCTATAGTGCGCGCATTCGCGCGCATTTCGTATTTTTGCAGTTGAAAAAAAATATGAAATGACATAAGTTTCTGTTCGATCGTTCAACTCATTACGGTACACATTCGACAACTGATGAGAAATCATTGAAAGGGACAGCGAACAGTTGCTGAGATACCATTTTCTGATGTAGGAGTTTGAAACCCTGATAATTCATGCGCTCTTTTATCTAACCACCTGGTTAACAGTTGCGGAGTAGCGCATAACTTTTCGGCGTGGCCGAGCATGGGATCAAAGGAGAGCAGCTTGTTTCCACTCCTTCTATTTACAGCTCCCTGGTGAGACCAATCCGATGTTCTTAGAGAAATGAGTGAGTGGTAATTTTCCCCGTAACTGTAAAGAATAAATGTCATAACACAAAATCCCTCTCATACAGGAAGAAATTAAATACATTCTCGTATGACCGTGAAGTTTCAGTGCTTTCGTGCTAAAGAATAGGCCCAAAGACGTGATTTGGGATAATTATATGAAATCATTTAATGAGAAATCCTAAATATACATGGAGTATATTATATATGCGGTGTGCATCAGTGAAAATGCCTATCGAATGTTTTCTTATATTATCTCGTTGCTAACTAACGAAATTAATATGATTATCGCAAGCGAGTATAATAACGTAAAAAGGATTATTGAGGTTAATTGCATTTAATTTTTCATAGCATAACATTGTGTCAAACATTGCTTAACAGACGTCCACCGACTGCCTAAACAGTATTGTGATCCTCGCAAAAGCAGGACCAATATTAATCATGCACGAATCTCACGAAAGCATGACCAATTAAAAACATGGCATTTCGTACCTCCTTGCACAATCTAAAATTAAAAGACCTTCACTTTCCATATAAAGTTATAGTACAGAGGCACTAACATGCAGTAAAAAAGGGAGGCATTTGTAAGATGATTAGGCTAGCTTTATTGTTAATTAAAAGCCTCCCCAGTACATGCAGTATATAAAGTTTCCATATAACGTATATACAGAGGCACTAAATGCGATAAAAATGGAGGCATTTGTAAGATGATTAAGCTATAGCTTTATTTTTCAAAGCCACCTCAGTGTAAAGTTTGTAGAAAGTGCGTGGAGAAAATTTGTCATTTTGTACAAATGTTGACAAATAATTATTCTTCTGTGATTGCTTGTGCGTGTGCAAAATGCTGTTACACTAGATATCCAATACAGGTATAAGTGAACAGAAGCGTAAAATCGGAAAATGTAAAAAGCTGTATGAGAATGCCCTAATTTCTTTTGTGATATCGAGATGTGTCATCTTGAGTTAATTATTAATATATTTTAAAAACCGGAGTTGGTATACGACCACAAATTCAGTACCGCCATAAAAATGTAGCCAGGATAATAACCTTCAATGCAACATGGAAAAAAAAACGAAATTTAATAAGCTAGGCAAGTTTATAACCAGTTTGATTACTATCGAGTAATAAACTTAGACAAAACGATATTGGTTTGAGTTGATTGAAAAACCTTGGTACATGTACGTCAGTCCCTCGATCCAATAATTTCTTGCAATTTTTCCGCTTTCGACTGGCGTAAGTGGTGATATCATCATTGCACTTGTTTTCAAAGTCGAATATCTATAGGAAAAGTCTGGAAGGGGCAATGCTAGATCATTTTGAATGGGGGTTGGGTTTGGGCGAGTGTGGGACCAAATTATTTTCTCAAGATGTTCCCGTCCCCCCCCCCCCCCCCCCACCAGACCTAACGATGCTTTTGCTTACACCACATCAACTCTCTTCCCAAACCACAAGCCAACCTCATTGGCGTTTTAATTTTTTTCTTCTTCTTTTTTCCCCTCTCTCTCTCTCTTGCTATCTCTTGTAGCCATACCGTAATCAGAGCCCTGTTTCATAAAACCTGTGTCAACAAGTCACAATAACTGTTATAAGCCACTGAAATAATAGCATTTGATTGGCTGAAGGCACATTTGTCATAATCTGTTGCAAATATTATTGATAAAAAGGTTTTATGAAACGGGGCCCTGGTTGTAACTTTTGCCATTATTTATTGGTATTGTTATGACTTGTTGGGGCATGCACAATACAAGCTCTGCTTCCCAAAGCATGCCCCTCCGTTTCAGTCAATATATTCAGGTCAATATTATATATTTATACATATTATTTTTTCATTATTATCTTATTCATCCTTGATTGTTTTATCAAGTTTATTACACATGTATTGTATTATGTTAACTGCATAAACGATATAGAAATGGAAAACTGAAATAAATCAAATCAAATAAAATAAAATCACATGTTTCTGAGTTTTTAGCCCTGAACCGCTTTTCATCTTAGTTCTGGTATATGTTCAACAAAAGAGATTTTTTGTCATTGTAATTTTTATTTGATGTGACCTTCAACTTTAGGAGTCCCGAGTATGTCCGCTGCTTCAAAAAGAGCCTTAAAGTAGATATTCAAAGAAAATCACAAATATGGCAATTAATGTATCACTAGAAACTGGGAAGCTTACAGATGACAATCGTATAAGTTTTATGTCAACTGCGTATCTGGTGATTATAAAAACAACACAAATAAAAGCTCTTCTCAGCATCTGGAATATCCGAGGATTCGCCAGAAATATAGCGATGTTTTGATGTCGTCACACTCGGGATCGATCCTGCTTAAGCAGACGACGTCCTATAATGAATGAACGTAATTGCAATGCAATTATTTATCAAATTATAAAGAGTTTGGTGTATTTAAACATGACCCTATTTCACACCATTATAAAGGGAAAGTGAAACTGATTCTGATAGCTAAAACCGTTTGATTGTAAATACATAGGAGAAGGGTCAATGATCAATGAAATAAACCCCACTTTCAAATTGAAAAGCCCTCCGAATAATAGCAGGATGGTATTCGTTCCCTCTTGAAACGCCGAACATGCCCCGGTGCAAACAGCTGAAAATACAATGGCGTCTTATTTTGTTTACAAGTGACTGATTCCTTTATTTTTTTAACGCTGCATTTTTCATCAAAATAATACCATACACGAAGTTAAGAGTGAGGCAACAGACTAACATTAAGACTGACGCTAGTGAAGGAAGAGAAATAAGTGAAGAGGAGATGACAAAATAGGCTCTGAAAAATGTGTAAGATGTTATGGGACATCGTCTGCTTAGACAGGACTGGTACAGGGTGTGTCGTCACATATCTCAGCAGCGTTCGAGGAGCTCTTCAGCTGCTATATCGGGGGCTGTATTTTACCGTTTTATAATTGATAATAATCATTACTTCAAATGTTTCCAAGCGTTGAATTTGGATAACCTTGTTTAATTTATGCCATCTATGCAATAATAAGTATTAAGCCAATATTTAAAATCATTAACGTTCTACTTTAACTTGCTTTCGAGAATGTGATTCTTCTTCTTCTTCTTCTTCTTCTTCTTCTTCTCTCTTATATCTTCTCTCTTTTCTTCTTCTCTTTCGTCTTCTTGTATTTACTCTACATTCTGAGTTTTCCTCTCCTTGTATGTTTAGTGAATATACTATTGAGTCCGTTTCGCTTTTTATTGCGTATAAGTCAGACATATACTTACGTTACCCTATAAAGGTGCCTAATCATTTACAAGCTATATGCTTTTTATTTAGGCTCCCCACAGTTTATATTAATTATTTGCCTGTCATTTACCTATACATCTCGAAACTTTCTACCTATTCATGCGTACATTATACTGTACATGATTTGGGTTCTATACGCGTATATTTTGTAACCGACTCTTTACATCCTTGTAAAATAAAAATTGCTTTTGATGTAAAAGCGGAAGAAGTAAACTTCAAACCACAAACTTCAAACTATACCATGTGGGAGATCCGTTTCTCTATTATTTTGATACAATGCACTGTAATATCGATTTCAAAATTACATTCTATTTGAAATATATTCGTTATCTTAGACTTCATAACATCTTATTTTCTATATATAAATCTCACCACTCCCTCGTCGAAATTCACACATTCTTCAAATTTATTGAAAGAATCCAAAGTGACATTCTTCTCGACACATTATTACAACTAGTCATAGGAGTCTGAGGACTGGGGCTCTTTGTGTTGAAATGTCCTTGATGTTGATCGTTCCAAAGACACTGGTTGACCTTTATAAGTAGACTGCTAGTCAGTCTTTACATTATCACGCTAATTGATTGACTGCGGCGTACTGACCACCACCGCTACCACAAAAGCCACCATCACTACAGCGATGGCAAGTAGTACGTTTCATTGTCTCACTTTTTAGGCTTCTTCTTTTCTATCATGAGGAGGTTCAGATCTATAGGTTAGATCACGCCAGTGCAGATTCTGTCATATCTGTCACACAGTGGTTTTCTATTTCAACAGCACCAAGCTGCCGAACTGCCTTGCAGAATGATTTCATACTATGAAACTTATATGAAAGATATGAAAAGTTTATCCCGACGGGTGGTTGTTCACTATTGCAAAGATTTGCAAATACCCATAATGGATGATATTATAAAACTGTAAAGCACGAGTGATGACATTTTGAATCTATCTAAATCTACCGTGCAGTATCTTACTGAAAGCCCGTCTGAATTCCTTGTTGAAGATGGTGTAGATGATAGGATTGGCAGCACTATTTGCATATCCCAAGAAAGTTAGAATTTGGAGCTTGAACGAGTCAGGATCGCAAGAGGTACATACAGATGCCACAGAAACGGCAACAAAGAAAGGCATCCAACAGACGGTGAAGACTCCGATCACTATCGCAACCGTGCGCGCAGCCTTCCGTTCCCGCGCAACGGAAATCTTGTTGGTGATGGGTTTGCCGAATTCTGGCTGTTGGGAACAGCTTGGAGTTGGTCTTACTGAGTCCTCCTCGTTGTTGATACCACTGGCACAGGCTTTTGAAGCAGGCACGGCCAGTGATGTAGATCTCTTCGCAATGCTCTCCTGATCCTGTCTTCGAGTCGGGTCACTTCCGGTGCCTTCCGATGCTGTTCCGGTTCCGTGGCCGACACGCGTCGCGTGTTTTTTGGCAATACCAAAGATGCGCGTATGCGTAAAGAGTACCACGGCTAGGGGTAGAAAGAACCCGATCGTGGTTGCGGGGATGATGAAATATGGATTTAGCCCGAGGTAACACATGTCGTCATGAAATTCAGCGAAATAGAAAGGAGGGACCCCGACGAGAAGCGAGAGTAACCATGCTGCGGCGATGTGTCTGTAAGCCATTCGGTTTGTCCGCTTCAGTGAGTACTTCAGTGGGTTCTTGATAGAGCGGTAGCGGTCGATGGAAATTGCCGCCAAATTGAAGATGGAGATGGTCACGAAGAGGACATCTAATGCAAGCCAGAACCTACAGAGGATCTCACCAAGGTACCATTTTCTGTAGTACGCCTCCTGGATCGAGAAGGGCAGGATCACGAGAGAGACTATGAAGTCGGCTGATGCAAGCGACAAGACGAACTGGTTGGAGACTGTCCTCAAGCTATGGAACGCTCCTATGGCAATGAAAACCATCGAGTTACCGATGATGGCAGTTAGCATTATGGCGATGTAAACGGTTAACTTCACGGCAGTATCTGCTTTTATCAAAAGATCCAGATGAGTGGAAGTGGTATTCCTTTCCATTTTTGGACTGCTCAAGCGATTCGAAGACAACACGCACCTAAAGTCCTCGTTTCAGATCGTATAGATGAATAGCCCAAAACACTCAGACAGAGATGCGATGATTTAGCGTTCGACTCTGATCAGAACATTATCAAACATTTAAAGTTGCACATTTCTATTCACTGTTAATTGAATACATTTAGATCGATGTGAATGGTTCCTTTTTGATTAAGAATCCACGTTGAGCTTGTGGACATGGTGGATGTTGTTGATATATATTTGTTGTTGACTGCAGTAGGTACTATTAACCGGTTGTTCGCTCCTTTAAAAAGTAACATATGCCACGGAATCAACTCCGCTCAATATCTGATTATTCTATAACGAAATCAAATTTAAATCGAGCAAATTCCTGGGCCGAAGACAGATCATAAGAAAAAAAACTGTTACAGCAAAACCGAGAAGTCATGCAAATATCAAGAAAAATACCTTTCTCGGAACCAGTCATTTATATATTTTTCATCCATCCGCAAGAAAATCGAAGAAGTACATGCAGTGCTCTCGTTTGCTTGTGAAAAATCACTGTTTGCCTTCATCAGACTTGCTTAAAAGAACATTTAAATTCCCAAAATATGGATGAAAATGGTTTTACTCTGCCAACGAATATGTTTAAGCCAAGTGCAGTGGTGATGAAACTGCGGCGAGTGTCATCATGTACACTCGTCTGACTAAAAGCGGGCCAAAACCGCTCAAAAGATAACGATAGAATATTGAAATTGTTCATAAATGACGCAGATCGTTTGCGCATGCACACTCACAGCTTATCATTATGCTTTACAATATGAACATTGCCAAAGTAACGGGGGGGGGGGGGTGGTGATAATTATGTGATGGCTTGGCATAGCATGGATCCTGTCATTAAGGGGGTTGGGTATTATTTGAGGGGGAGGGGAGTCATGGTTTTAACTATAGTAGGTGGATGAAATGCGACGGATCGAAAGGAGGATGGTGTGGGGGTGTTTGAGGGGAGGGTTTCTACTATCACTTTCCCACCCTCCTTTTCCCCTCTTCCTTAAAAAAAATATCTTTCCCTTTTTCTCCCCCCTTTCAACCATTAGATTGCGGCACTTCTCTCTTGCCCCCCCCCCCCCCCCCTCTTCATTTTTACGCCACATGCATGTGAAGGGAGTAACTGACAGCGCTCTCTCTTCCCCTATACCATGCCTACAATTCCATACCCCTCTTCCCCGCTCCATCTTGCCTCAATATCCCCCCCCCCCTCGACCTCTCTCTTTCACTTCCATTCTCTCTCTCTCTCTACCTCCTTTCGATAATACACACCTTCTCTTTTCAGAAGTGTAACAAGCTAACACCATGTAAGCCTCAACGTCACTTTCCTCTAGTCACTTATTCTGATTGAAGTAACGGTAATTCCATTATTCATTTAAAGGGCGAGTCAATTAGAATTATATTTCATGATAATATCAAAGTATTGTGTCAATATTGCTAGAAATCGCATATACTTTTTATTAAAAAGACCTGTGTACTTCTCTAAGCTTCGTTGAAATTGCCTAAATCGCACGTTTATCAGCTAGTCTGTCACGCCCCTCGAAAAATAGGGCCCAGTCACGTGCCTTGTCAGGTGACCTGTGACGTACCATCGGGAACATCTAGCTATCGGACGACGCTTGTCTGTGTATATCCAGTGCAGGGAATTTTGGATAGGCATGATAGGAGTGCATATCTCAAGAAAATGCCGAGGAGATGTGTTGTTGCTGGGTGCAGCAAAGGCACCAGCGATGGTGTCAGTCTGCACACCTTTCCTAAAGATAATGCAACTCGAAAAATTTGGATTTCAGTGATCAAGCTGACGCGAGCTAGCTCAGTGGGATGGCCCTTCCGCTCACAGTACTGTTTGCAGTGACCACTTCAGGGAGGAGGACTTCGATAGTCAGGCCCTCAGGCCAGGGGCTGTATGACCATCTAGGATTTGCGCCCAAGAATAAAATGCTGCGGCCGACAGCTATCCCTGTCATCAGACTGGGAACTGAGGGCTGTGGAACTGGAAGCCAAACACAGGGAGCTAAACAAACAAGAGTCGGTCTGCAGTTCTGAAGCTGGAGTCACTGGAGAAAAAGAGGGTAGGTCTACCGTACCGTAGCGTAGAGCCCGGGGGGGGGGGGCACTCAACCTGTTTTTGGATGTGGGTGTGCCGCTGCCAATCTCAAAACAGGGGGCTAAGGAGCTAAATGGTTAATTGAGGAAGCTCATTTTTGAGGGTCTAAGGAGCGAACGGGCTCATGGCAGAGCTAATTTTAGCTGCTCGCGATCTCACTACTCTGGTACACATACGGTGCATGAGCTGAGTCAGCGGTCGCAGCGCTGTTTTTAACGCTGTACATGCCGCGCCACTGCACTGGCTCGATGTCGCATGCAGATTGATCTCGCTGAGCCGCCGCTAGCACTAGACTAAGTAATACCGCGTTCAGTTAGGGGGCACTATAGGCCGCCCAGCTCCCCGCTGCGCTGGCCTGGGAGGCTAGGGAGCGACCGTTCCCGGACAATGGGCTGTGCGCATTGTTTTCTCATATTCTATAGGGAGCGACTCGGAAGCCAATCGAGGTGCGGTTAGTGAAAATCTGAAAATCGCATATCATGGGAGCGACCCGAGAAGGTTGAAAATGGGGGACGTCACAGCGGCACATACATGTGTGACATATATATGTGAGTGCCCCCCCCCCCCCCCCGGGAGGCAGCTAGCTTGCAGCACACGATTTTGCTGTATTTGTTGTAATATATTTAGACTTTCATCCAGTCTTTCAGTGTACTTGGTTGTTATCATAAGCACGCACACAAAGATTCGCAAGGTACGGTCAGCAGTAAAGCGACTGTCCACACGTCTACTTGTCTGTAAAATATTACGTTAAAATATTACGTTTTTCCAAAACATAAACCTAATCCAAAAGAGGAATTATCATGGGTAAAGTGTTTGAAAAAATGCCAGACTTGTCATTTGACCTCTACTAAAATGTCTAAACAACCTATTCAAATCCTTTTGGGGGACTTAAAGATTGTCGAAATTGTATAAATAGTGATATGAAAATGGATACATTATCATTCATTTACATTGCCAACATATTAGTCAAACTTAGTGGCTTCGCGGGGGACTTCCCGATGCTACGTCAAATCGCTCTAGCCAATCAGCTGTCAATTTTTTGGGGCGTTCCCAAATTAGTGAGTTTTTTGACCAATTTCTTGTTACTGGGCAATTTTTTTTCTGTGAAAATGTCAGAATTGTGTCATTGGACCTATGTACTACATTTTTAGCCCCAATGTTGATTCTAATTGACTCGCCCTTTAAATGTAGGTCAACCATTCTCGAACTGGTTTGACGAATCCCTTTGATCCACATACTGCCCCATTTACATTGCTTGACAACGTATAATGAAACGTAATACAGTGGAACCTCGTTATAAAGAACACTTTTATAACAAACTCTCGTTATAACAAGGTACTCCTTTGTATTTCATTGTCTTTTATAGTCCAATTAGGAGTTTGTTATAACGAGGTTCCACTGTATTTTATCGATTGGTTGGAGCTCAGGGGAAGATTCCCACTCCCCTGATTGACTGCCCCCAAGAAAAATAAAGAGAACGAAAGTGAGAAAGAGAGAGAGAGAGAGAGAGAGTAGGAAGAGGGAGAGAGAAAGAGAGAGAGAGCGAGAGAGAGAGAGAGAGAGAGAGAGAGGAGAGGGAAAGGGGAGGAAAAGGAGGGAGGGGGAAGGGAGAGGGGAAAGGGAATGTGACAAATATGAGGATGTTCATAACGAAGAGAATTAAGTTACATCTTTCTTTTTTTGTGGCACAGCATTTTCCGTTTTCCAAACGCAGCCCCTGTATTTAATAATAATAATAATAATAATAATAATAATAATAATAATAATAATAATAGTAATAATAATAATAATAGCATCATTTATAATGCGCACATATCCATCCCAAGGGATGCTCAAGGCGCCTAACAAATTAACATACATAATAATTATAGAAGAAAGATAAGAAAATTACATAGGACAGAGAAAGTAATATTGAATAGGTAACACTGTGAAATTTTCACAATATAAGTTTGAATCATATTACAAGCTCGTATGCCATAAGCTCAAAATGGCGATTATAATCATACCTTTTGAAAGGGTTATTTCGTGAACTGAACATCGGTGTATTGGACCTTAATTAAAAACGAACTGCGTCGGCATTTGTTTGTTTTCATGAATAGTGTCTGGAGAGGATATGGAAATGAACAATAAAATGCAAACAATGGAATATATAACGGTTAATTATGATATATGATACCTGTATGTGACTGCATTTATTAGGTATATAACGTTACGCGCCCATGAAGACGGAACAGTTTGATTATCAAGTAACACGTGACTAGAAAATGAAAAAAATGAGAGAAAATGTACAAGTAGGAGAAAGGGAGAGAGAAACAGAAGAGAGAGAGAGAGAGAGAGAGAGAAATGGGGAGAGAAGAGAGAAAAGATAGAGAGATAAGTCGATAGATGGGAGACATATAGGAGAGAGAGGGGAGAGATATAAATATAATCTGAGGAGAGATAGCGAGAGAGGGAGAGAGAGAGAGAGAACTAGATAGATAGATTGGGAGATAGACAGGACAGAGAGAGGGGGAGAGATAAAGATAGAGTCTGAGGAGATAGAGAGAGAGAGGGGGGGGGGGGGAGTTGGGGAGACAGAATGAGCGATATAAATGAATAATAATTCATTAATTAATAATTATTATTATTGGCATTCTCAACAGTCTACGCTAGAGAACGTCACGGCAGAGTAAAGGGACTGTGGGCAATATGCGTAGAAGTTATTTACAATGTAGCTTGTTTCGTGTTTCAGGGGCGAATCCGGGGGACCGAATCGACCGCGACCCCCTCTTTTGAAACCCATCTGGCATATACCTTCATTACACACAAAAAAAAATTCCCCTTAACTGTGTACTTTTCCGGCTCGCTGCCCCCTCTTCTACAAAATCCTGGACCCGCCGCTGTGTTTACAAGAGAGAAATGGCTCTAACTGAAAAAAAGGTAAGACGAAATAAATTATCTAATAAACTGTGACACAGAGATGTAAGAAATGAAGCTGAAGCTAAGTGCTATTTCACACACGCCTTAAAGCGATTGTGACGTCTCGTGCTGTAATTTCATCCAATAGGAAAAGTTCTATCATACTACCAAGGCGTACTGACCTACGAAACAATGGATGTGCAGCGCGTGCGCGCTAAGTACCAACTTTTAGCCAATGAGGAACCCGGTACTAAGATCCTACCTACACGCGCAAGTTTTGTGTTTACATTAGTAACGCATCTGTACAGGTGCTTCATTCTTTACGAATTCTCCAAGATACAAAGACGTTAGCTCTGCTTTTGTCTAAATATCTCAAAGAAAATGGCCGGTAAATCATCTCGTAATCGTCGATATTTTGCCAGACTCCGAAAGAGAATGGGGAAACGTATCAGACGTCTGTGTTGTTTCGTTTCAGGTGCGAAACTTTTTCTTTCCCGGCTCATGTTTTTGCAACATTCCTTAATACATTGCAAGAATAATTATGTATACAGGGTATATATCATAATCACTACATTGCATGAATATAATGATATAATACACTAGTGTATATCTCATACAAAAAGAGACTTACATAATTATTGACCACAAAAAAAAATAAATAAGTATTTAGAATGCTTACCTTATAGTTATACTAGCAGAGTGAGTACTGCCAGTTGAAGAAAAGGGCCAACGGTTCCGGTTCTTGGTAACCGTCCGTGGCGATGTCGTGATGCCGTAAAAATTGAAGGCCGCGGCCCGATTTGCGAAGATAGTAAAGTTCAGATGTTGTATTGTCCCGTTATATGTACAAAACTGGGGAAAAGGGTGAATTAAAATATTATGCAGAGGCTATATTAGCAGTATTGGTCTGGTAGAATCTACATTGACTGAGTGACTTGTAAAAACATGATAATCTGTAGAGCATCTACATGAAAGAGAAGCATGGAGAAAACCTATTCCAGAAAGCATGGTCTGGAAAAAAAAACCTGTTAGTTCTAATGACTAAAATAGAGTATGGTAACCAAGAATGTCAATGCAAAAAAAAAAAGAAAGAAAGGTGTCAACAATAAGACATAAGATGAAAAAGTACATAGATGTATGTAAACAGATGTTCAAAAAAGAAGATATGTTTGGAAGTCATTGTAAAAGTCAATTGAATAGAATTGTCAGGTGTAAGAGTTGAAAAGGTAGTTACTACAAAGTTATTCTAGTTCTTGAGCTTTTAAAATAGTTCTGTCAGGAAAATTCTTTATCATAACAGCCTCTTAAAAAAAAATATGATCATAAACTAAAGACTCATTTCCAATCGTTTTTTATACAGACACAGAGGATGATTACAGCGGAAGGTGTAGTCATGCCCTGACCGTAGCAGACCTGAAAATGGTAAGCGATCATATTGTGACACCTTTTACGTTTCATATCAGCATCATTCAGTCTAAAATGGATTAACCCTTTCAATCGCATTTCAATTTCAATCCTACTCTTATCTATATCATTTTCACATTCCCCTTTTCATTATCAAAATGTTTTAAAACTTTCTCCTTTCATTGAGGCTGCTAGCCTTTTGTCTCATTCCTTTTTAAAACTCATGGAATCTTCATTCCAATTCTCATGGAAACTTCATTCCAATTCATATTTCCCAAAATTTGGTTCATTGCTTCCTTAAACAGTTCCATGATACTGATGTTGAAGAAAGAATGAGCTACTCAACATCATCATGGAGCTCAGAAGAGGGCATTCCAAACATCGCATATTATCCCGTTTTCCCATCGAGGTATAACGGCAGTGATGACGATGGGACAAGCGAGTGCAGCGTCCCTCCATCCGAATGCTTTTCACTCAATGATGCTGAAGGCTTCATCCATGTTCAAGATAATCAGAGTGTTGATTCATTTACAACGGCAAGTTTGTTAGAGTTCTTGAAGGAAATGGATGATGAAGACAGCCTCGCAGATCTCTCGATCAGCGATGAAGATGACGATGACAAATTAACCACCGTCACCGATATGAGCGACTTTGGAAGTGACGATGAAGACGTAGACGACATTTCCATTGTTGACCTAGATTTGAACAATGACTGTGAAGAACAAAACATCAATATTGCTACCAAAATTTTGGATGAGCTCATTGCAGATGTCTCATCGAGAATGAACTGTTAAATATCTCAAGCGATCTTTACTGAACTGGATTATCTAAACAATTATCAAACACTCAAAATAAATTTGTATGACATAAAATTCAAACCTTGTTATACGCATAGCTACTTTGTTTGCAGAAAACGCGTGATATTTCAGCAAAGTATTTCAATCTATATCATGTATATCGACCTGGATATCTAATATAAACAACCAACAAATATTCGAAATGAATTTCTATAAAGTAAAATTCAAACCTTGTTATATGCACCGCCTTTTTGTTAGTAGAAAACGTGTGATATTTAATGCAAATAGAAGAGGTTGTTTCGTAAACTTTACAACAATTGCAAAAACAGCAGATGTAAATGGAAATTAACTCTTCTTTGAAATTCAGAAAAACAAATTAGCAGGAATAATGTTCGAACATTGAGATGACAGATAATGGGGAATGTTTACTAGGGGGTACTCGTTTTTCCGAAGGTCCGTAATTCCGAAACACAAATTTCTCATAGCAGGGTGTTCATCATTCCGAATATGAAATAGGGTTCATAATTCCGAACATTTGATGCATTACTCCGAAGGTTCGTTATTCCGAAGATTCGTATTCCGAAAATGAAAATGGGTGCATAATTCCCGAGGCTAGTAATTCCGAACATGCAATAGAGCCCTACATAACTTTTCGGAATTATGAACCTTCGGAAATATGAACCCTTTTTCATTTTCGAAATTATGAACCCTATTTCATATTCGGAATTACGAACCGTCTGAGTAACGAACCTTTGGAAATATGAACCTTCGGAAAAACGAACCTTCAGAATTATGAACTTTCAGAAAAATGACATGTAACAGCTTACTAGACCGTTCGGTCATGATGTGTGGTGTAAAACATGGAGAATTCCAAATTTCTTGTTGCAGTTTCATTTTCCATTTTAATGATACAGACTTTTTACCATGATACATTTTGGGTAAAACATCCTAACCAGTCCTCCCTCGCAAGAAACAATAAATGGGAATCATGACCGCAATCACCGTATTGCCACTGAGATTACCATTATCTTTATCAGGGGCGGATGCAGGATTTTGTAAAAAAAAAAAAAAAAAAAGGGGGGGGGGGGCACAGTATTCTCCGAAAATTTTCTGACAAGCAAAAAAGGGTTATCAGAATTGTTGGGTCAAATTTTTCTCCAAAATTCTCTGACAAGCAACAATAACAACAACAAAAAAAGGTTATCACACGTTTTGGGCTCTCGTTCAAAATTCTCTGACAAAAAAAAAAAGGTTTCAGGGGGGGGGGGGCACAATGTACACTTTTATTTTAAATGGGGGGGGGGGTGGCACGGGCCGGAAGTCCCCCCTAAATCCGCCACTGATCTTTACAGTGATCTAAACTCACTATCAAGAATGCACAATTTTCTTATTTTTTGGCCGGTGATTTTTTCAAGCATTCATTTATCTGTCTCCTTCATGAGTTTTCAGGCTGATTTTTCTATTTAATTCCATTCAAAGTGACATTGTTTCCAGCAATTTCTGTATTTATATGTAGGGTTAATTCGTCTTTGTACATGTTGCATAATTAACTTTGTATATTAACATATTTATTTTACTATGAATATTTACGTGACTCGGTCAAAACTTCCTCCCCTTCTAATGAGCAATATGTAAACTTTATAATACAAATACACTGCATGATTGGCTTTTGTTTGGTGAAAACGATTAATATTTGAGTAAAATAAAGACGGGTTGTCAAAACCTTTGTGTTTCTTTTTCAAAAGCATTAACTCCGGAGTTGCTGTACATTATTCTTGTGTCATTACCTTGGAATTTTCAACCTTGCAAAGCTTCTACGCAGCTTTTGCACTCTGAAAGAGGGAGATATAGGGAATAAGCAGAGAGCAATTAGAGCGAGAGAGAAGAGACAGATAGACAGATAGAGATGGGGAGAGAGTGAAAGAGAAAAGGAAAAAGAGAGAGAAAGAGAGAGAGAGATAGATGGAGAGAAAGAGAGAGAGAGAGAGCGAGAGAAAGAATGAGAGAGAGAGAGAGAGGCGGGGGATAATTGTAATGAGAGCAGGAAATATGATACATGTATTTCTTAATAAATAAACTGTATATTCTTACAAGTGTGTGCAACTCACTGACATATTTTGTACATTGGTATTTGCTTGTTTACCGAATGGAAATATTCCTTCCCATTTTCCCATGCAGTCGAAATTGAGTTAAATTACAGCATCGGATGCTTTTAATAAACGGTATTTCCATTTTTGTAGTGATTTTTAGCGATATTGCACCCGTTCGCTCTCTTCCTTTCTCCCTCTCTCTCTCTCTAATCATCTCTTGCTATCTCTCTCCCTCTTAATATCTTTCTTTCCCTCTCCCATCTCTCTAATCTGTCTAAATATATAGTTATATGTATCTCCCTTTTCACTCTCACTCTCTCCTCCCTTTCCCTTCATCTCCCAACCAACCCCCTCTCTCTGTATAATAATTATATCTGCCAGTCTTTCTCATGTTTCTCACGTCTTTCCCCTGTCTCTTTATATCTCTTCACGTTTCTTCCGCGTTAGAATAAACAGTATTCATGGTGGTTACCGAACAATTGCGTTATCTAAGCAGTGTCCTGCTCGAGCTCTAAGAACAACCTGACACTGTGTGTATAGACAGTAATTCTGAATGCAATTTTCCTCGCTTCAAATAAGCAGTTTTGAACCGCTGTTCAACTGTATATACCCAGGGACACGATAAAAATGAACTGAGGACATGGATATGTTTGCCAAAGAGAGAATGAAAAATGGGTGAAGAAAGAGAGGGAAAGAGAGAGAGAGAGAGAGAGAGAGCGAGATAGAGAACGAGGGAGAGGGGGAATTATCAATTATTGTAGAAGAAATTGCCAAATCCATGACCCCCCCCCCCCCAGAAATATATATTTCCCATGGCCTATATACATATAAATTGCCAAAGTATCAGATTCTTAAAAACGTTCAAGGAACAAAGCTCAGAATGTGAAGTAAAGAAAAGAAGACGAAAGAAGGGAATAAAAAGAGAGAAGAAGAAGAAGACTTCCAAAACACTCCTTTCATTCGATGACCTTGCTCTCTCATATTTCAACCACCTCGTAAGACCGGTGTCCCCCCCCCCCTCCCCGCCCATGACATCAGTGCCCCCTTAATGGCTGGAAACACACTACGCCTCTCACTTCTCCCACCAAGAGGAAAAACTGACGTAAGAAGGGGAGGGGGGGGGGGTAATGTGGAACATTCTTTTGTATCATTAGTTTGTGCCGTTTTCAAAATGTAGTTTGCATTCGCAGCATTCATTCATGTGCACGCACGCTCGCTGAAGTGGATGGCAAATAAAAGTGAACATTTTCTCTCTATCAGTGTTTGAACACCATATATTCCCATCGACTTGGGATCTTCCCATTTCTATCTTTTGACTATTATCCGAGTAGAAAAGGCAAATCTAATTATCTGAATATAGGTTTTCACGGTCAAACAACAAGAAATCAGCACTCAGAATCGTCTCACTCGCTCGCTTGTATTGAGGTTTTAAAACCTATTAAACCTGCTCCCAATATGCATGCCCATGGTTCATGTTTCGAGCATTCAGATTAGATATTGCGACGTGTACAAATTTTTTCTTTCTACATCGAAATCCAGTTAGCATCATTTTACTGGGTGATGTAAAACCGTCGTTCGGTTTCATGCATAGCCATACTCTCGTGAAAATGTACAACGTCAATATAACAATCAATGACAGTGACTCAAATATCTATTTCTTATATTTTTACATGTTCTAGATCCTTTTAGTGCAAATTTTTTTGTGTATCATTTATATTTGTCAAATGCCTGGGATCGAATAAGCTTTTATTTTTATTCTAAAGATAGCTTAATTTAGTTTTACTTTACTTTAGTTTATTTTTTTAGTTTAAAAAGCCTGCCAATTAACTGGAAGCTGTTTTCAGCATAACCGTGAATATAAAAAAAAAACAGCTTTAAAAATTTATGCATTATAAAACATAATTCTTAAAAAAAGAATAATGGTAACAATTTGGACAATAACAAAATCACAAACGAAACAAAGAGAAGAAGGAAGGTGGAATGCTATTTTCCCCCTACAATTAAACATACCAGGGCCCCGTTGCATAAAACTAACCATTAACGGTAACTTTGCCATCAATAGTAACTCCCTTGGAAACCTTGATTTTGATTGGCTGTTTATTGAGTGATGTTACCATGGTAGTTACCATTGATAGCACATTTACCATTAATGGTAAGTTTTATGCAACGGGGGCCAAGATATGGGGCTAACATATAGCATATTCACTGATTTAATATTTGTGTTTCTGATATTGCGGTGTTCAGTAAAGGATTTGCATGCACCATTAAGCACTTTTATAATTAAATTTAACTTCGGTTCTTGAAAATCTATTGTGTTTTAAAATTTCGGAGCATCATAAATTAGATTCTTTGATAAATACACGAGAACATAAATTATTGTATTAGATAATAAATATTGTTAAGTGCATTAAATACCAAAATCATTTTTTCATCATCGCACTTAATTCCAAGCAATCAACGAGGAAAGAGTGTCTGAAGATTATACCGGCTACCAACATCCAATACAACCCTTAGTGCGCTATTCTGCAGATTCGGTAACTTTGTGGATGCTTAATTTAATAAATTGTTTAATTTTGATATCTGTCTTGTATAATGATGTTCAGAAAGATAAATAAATAGCCAGGCATATAAAGGTTTTCAAATATATAATGCTATTATTAAGATATCTATGACTGAATACTCCCATTTACGAAAGCGTATGGCCATACTCTTTACTTTAGCCTATAACTGAGTATGGGGGAAAATGTGTCTGGCATCTCCGGTCACTTGCATATGTTTACTTTTGTGAAGGATATGATGATTTTGAAGTGCTTCCCCCCCCCCCCCCGGTCTTAATTTCAACACCATATTACATACACTGATAGCGTGTAAGGCAAGGCAGCTCAGATTTTATCAAGCCTCTACAAAGTTACCAAATCACTTTAGATTAGTTGACTCACTAATTGTCCACACTACTGAGCAATAATCGATGTTGGGCTGTATCATTGTCTGATAAAGCAAGATGGATGTCTGTTGTTGTTTTTTTTTTTATCAACAAAGCTTCTTGCCATTCGCAACAAATACAGCTTACAAATACACCTTACTTATGACATTTGCAATCTGATTGTTCCAGCTAAAATGCTCGTCTATTTGTTAAACTCAAGGTATTTGATCTCGTCTACTCCTTTTATTTGTCTGCCATTCATGGCAATTTTTTTAAATTCAGTACTGAAATCTCGTAGTTTGGCTTTTGTGCATTTAACCAAAAGCAGCTGATTGTGTCTAAACCAATTCGAAATAAAAGACAGCTGCAGTCTGCTCTGTATTTTGTAACCGAGGGTCTTTCGATACAAAATAGATAAGTGCCGTCTGCAGGCAGAGATACGGAGCAACTTTTCACCGCTTTCTTAATCATGTTATTGTTAATCATGTTAATATCATTCAGAGTTAAAATCAGACTCATAAACTTGCCCCGGTTGCAATGATTGCCCTAAGATATTATTTACTACGCACAGTACCCAAATTTTGACTTCGTTATGTCATTATAAATTTATTCGTGTACCTCAACTCCCTAAAGTCTTTGCCAGTCAACAATTCCCGCAGTTGAATGTATCATTTCATTTATTTTTATTTTATTATTTTTCATTTATTTTATTGCATTTAAGCATAGAGGCAGAGAGGACTGGTCGAATATGTTAATGTGTTAAAAGTCTCTCATTCGGTATCGGCATAATTTAATTGGGATCGCTTGCTTCCACCGTGAAATTAGAATGCTGACATGAACTAATCAAAATTTAATTTCAAATGAAGGACAACGACTGTACATCAATTTGTCTGATGATTTGATAAATTTTACAAGGTGAATCTAACATATTAACACGATTAAAACAAAATAAGTGGAACATATTAACAAAGTCAGCTCTCTATATATCTGGGTTACGATACATTATTTACAATATGACAATGTATACAAAGGCACAGACACTTTAGCTTTATTTTAGGCATGCTAGGAAAGGGATGAAGATGCGGGGATTTAAAACAAAAAATAACACGAGAACGGAAAGAAAGTTAGAGAGAGAGAGAAAGCTAAGCAAGTGTTTAATTTTCAGCTTTTATTTGAATTGCCAAGTTTCATGCCAATATGACCGCTTATGTACATTGCCAACACCACAAGATGCACAAGATAGTGATCATTTTTATACTTTCTGCAAACATTACTCCTCGCTATTTTGTTAGCACCACGCTTTTACCAACCCCCATTACTGCAATCTTTGTCGTGATCCTTCCAAATCGATAATAATCGGTAGCAGTTCTCAATCGATACAATATTTATACAATTCTTTTTTGAAAGTAAATGGAAACGAATCATGCAGGATGGAACAAGCGAATATGCGGAAGCAAATTGTTTGATTGTTCTCTTTATATTGCACTGCAGAAGTACAATCATAACCCCCAATATATTCAAAGCTCCCAAATGCTAAGGACTCTTAGTTTTTAGTCGAGGTCATCAGCCCATTTTATGGCTAATATTTTTACATAGTCAGAAGCCATTTGCTGAAGGCTGCCTTGCACTACCCCAACAGGTCGACATCCAACAACTGGGTCTTTTTGCAGCGGGAAGAAAAATAATAATATTCATTTTAAAGGAGAATTAACCTAAACAAATGCAGACGAAAGTGTTCAAAGGTGTTATTTATTCCTACTTGTTAGACTATATGGCTTCGCGTCAAAATTTACGAGATCGATACGAATCAAGATTTTCTGAGCAAAATTTATCATCTGCTCGCAACATGTATCGTCTGCTAGCAGTACATGGGGGCCGCCATTTTTTTTATGTGTACATGAAGATTTTCTTAATCCAAATGCTCAATTGCCTCTTTCAAAATTAAAAACCCGTTTGAGATTAAAAATATAGAATAGATATGTCAATTTATTTTTAAACTGACGATTTCCTTATATATTTCTGTTGAAAATCGATATTCGCTTAATAGAAATCTATTTTCTCGATACTGTGACGCATGGGACGGAGCAAATTAATTCAAATTTATGGATGCTTCTTCCCCGAGCATCTATAGCGGCAAACTATGCATTCACCTGATTTCGGATAATGGACTTGAAAAGTCAGAATGCATGCTGCATATATTATGTTCTGCTCTGTTTGGCAAACCCAAGAAAATAGATTTTTGTTAAGCAAAACCAGACAATTTAAAAATATCATTATAAAGATTTAATTTTTATAATACATGTAAACACCCACTTTATATTTTTTGTCACATATGGGATTTTAGGTAATGAAGAAAAGCAATTTAGGTTTTGGATTCAAAATATCTTCTTGACTGGAACATTTCTCAATGGTTCATGTACAAATCCAAATCAGCAAGAAAATGGCAGCCCCCATGGAAATGAGTAGGAGACGATACCGGTGTTGGAATATCTTTATTTATACCCTTTTCTGATTATCTTATTAGAAAATGATTTAGGCCAACAAGTAGGAATATATTACACCTTCCAATATAAGTAAATTTGTAATTAGGGGTTGATTCTCCTTTAATTTTACTATTTAATCTCTTTCCATAATCTCAATTCTTAGCATTCTTATGTAACCCATGCAAGATGCATTTTTTTGTTTGAAGTTTGGTGCAAGCTGGATCGAATAGTGTTGAACAGGGCCTTCATAATGCGAAAAGATGTGCTAATATTAAAGGGCTACTCCATGTCCATATCTACAGTAGATCTCTTCGTAGATTGAAGTTTAGCAGAAGAAAAATTACTAACGCTTTGTTTCAAAGTACATGTATAACATTAGTAGTAACTTGATCTACTTTTCAAGTCTTTTGACTTGTATACACTCAAAATATACACCAAGTTAATAAAACTAGGGAAACAAAACAGCGGATGAAACATTTCTTAACAAACAACATCCCAAACAAACATAAAATCAACTTGCAATCATAAAACGTTTACATCGCGTTTTCTAAGTGCGTTTGCCAAAAATTAGAGAAAAGGAAAGGTAATAATCCCCTATTCAACATAGTTTCCCAAGTATTTTCGCATAACTCTAATAACAAAGGCCCAGATTTGCTGGAAATATTGATGAAGGATTTCAAGGAAACTATGCAGCTAGACAGTTTTACTATAGAGGGCAGTGGTCGTGTTTGGAACATCATCGGCGAGTGCCTGTAATCAGTATGAATAATTATATTTTGCACCTTAACATTTTGCTAAAGGCTCTCCGAAAGTCTTTATTAAACAGTGTATAAATGATCGGGTTTAACGCGCTGTTCCAATAGCCAATCCACGATATGATGATGTAAACCTGCTCAGAAACGTTACATGTGTCACAGACAGACAGCGTAACGTGCATTACAAAGAATGGTAACCAACACGCTATGAAGACACCGACAATGATGGCGATCGTTCGTGCCGCTTTACGCTCACGGGCCGTCGAAATCCTGGTTGAACTGCCAGACGACGACGCACCGTCCTGATTTTGTGATGCAGAGTTGAACAAATTCGCGCCGGAAATCGTCGAGCGGAGTCTCTGGAGCGTCGTCTGTCGCTGGAGCTGTGGCTTAAGCTCGATGGAGAATTCAGCAATCGATACCGCGTTGGCATTGTTGCCGACCATTTTGGCTCGCTTCTTGGCTGCTCGGTAAATCTTTACGTAGACAAAGAGCACCACGAACAGAGGTCCGTAGAATGAGACGAACGATGAGCAGACGGCAAAGGCTGCGTTTCTCTGAAGACCACATTGTAAGGTCTCGTCCGAATAGTCAATCACAAACACAGACGGTATGCTGACAAGAAAGGATAGAGACCACACGGCACCAATTATTTGCCCCGCTAACTTAGGAGTGCGTCGAACTGAGTACTTCACCGGTTGGTTGATGGCGCGGTAACGGTCTATTGAGATGGCGCAGAGACTCAAAATGGACGCCGTGATCAAGAGGACGTCCGTACTGACCCACAACGTACACAATACTCTCCCAATAAACCATCTCTTGAGGAAGAGAAACTGGAGACCCAAAGGGAGGATGAGGATGGACACCAAGATGTCCGTAACGGCAAGGGAACTCACGAAGAGATTGGACACAGAGCGAAGGGTCTGGTTCTTGACGATAGCGATGATGACGAATGTGTTCCCAAGAAAACTGATTAGGGTGATGAAGACGCACACCGCGAAGTATACAATGTCCACGGCACTCTCGATGGCATGACTGCCCGAAGATGAGTAATAAGATGAGGAATTCATCTTCTATCAAAGATTCTGATATAATAATTTTGTCCAGTTGGGTAACCCTCAAGCAGCTGCAACCAATATAAAAGTCGTCAATACTGCAATGATATTGATGCAGGTGAACAGTTCTTCATCAGTCGTCGCACGTAAACTTTAAATGCCCTGAATAGGGAAAATCAGAATTAAACTGCGAATGAAGTCTCACAAAATCTATTCTGGCAAATGTTTCTTTTTTGTGGATGAATTACAGTGTGTAAAACACAAATTTAGTCCCTTCGTCGAGATCATAAGAAGAGATGAGCTTAATTCAACTAACAGTTGTCCTGTACATAACCATAATTATAGTTCGCTATGCTATACGACGAATAATTGCCAGTATACAATCCTATAGCACATTTTCAAAGGCGAAAACTCCGGCGAAAACTAAGGGCACTTCATTTCCACGCAAACCATCAATCTCCAATAAGCCCAAATGGAACTTGGTGAACAGTTACTACGTGACATGAAAGTTAAAGTCGTGTCACCAGTAGAGAAAATTCCGACAGTGCTATTGCTGTCACTTTGCTGGACTCCTTGGTGAAATCTTCGACGCATTTAGAGGCAAAAATTAGCATCGGATGCGGCAAATCTGACCGTCTTTTGCCCATCCCCTACTTCCAAACCGCGATTTTATCTTCATCTCCAAGTTTAGTCTAGAACAGGATGTTGTCTTTGGAATGAGGACAATCAGCGATGTCTTCTTGAGTATATTAAAATCGACACGTTCTCGAAGGTACGTAGTTGTTGTCAAGTGTCATAATTATGGTGATTCCTGAGAAACCAATTGCTGCATTGGTCACTAATTAAACGCAATATCATCAACGCAGACTACAGGACAGAAAGTACACCAACTTAATAATTTCGGTTAGCTTTGGCATTCGGATACGGTATGGAAGGGTTTCATAAAGATTCGTTTGGCTCGTTAGCAATGGTATGACAAGTGCATGTGTAAACAAAACTATCTTGGCGGTGATTTCCTTCGCCCCGTTTCCTAATCTTTGATTTTGTGACGTACTGACAAGGACTGGGGGAAATTATTAAAGAGAGAAAATGGGAAACCGCTTGAGTTCAATTTAAAAATATTGGCTATTAATGTGCACTTGTATCTCATGATAGTAGAGACTTGTATCTAGTCGAGAGATGATGTAGATTTTTGTGCCTTCCTTTTCTGGTATTGGAGGTTCTGGAAGTTAGAAAAGTAATCTTGACTTATTAAAACATCTGCTTTGGTTTGTTTTCATTGGATTCCTAGTACAGAAATAAACTGTATAAATGAATGACTGCACAAATATCATGCTTACGATTTTTACGAATATCTTGTCAGCAACGCAATTGCAAAATATGGCAAGGTGAAGGATTTTAAATAAAAGAAGAAGATATCCAGTCATATTCTTGATACGGTATCCTTGCGAAGCAAAGTGTTAAATAATATTATTCATATTTTGAAAATCGAATACTTCAAAAAAGGGCATTCGTTAGAGAAAGAGGGTAAGGGATATTTAAAAAATAAAGTAAAATACAAAGAGAAAAAGTAGGAACGAAATTATATAGGGTGAAAAGAGAATAAGCATGAAAGGAGACTGGATAAATAGAGGAAGATAGATGGAGGGAGGGAGGAAAGGAGGAGGAGGAGGAGGAGAGAGAGAGAGGGAGAGATAGGCAGGGGAGAGGACTCCAGAGGAGGAGAGAGCAGTGATGACAGAGGGAGAGCATGCATGGAGAAATGATGATTGAAGGAGACAGACAGAGAGAGAGAGAGGGGGGAGAGATGGAGAGATAGAGGGCGACGATGAGAGAGAGAGAGAGAGAGAACAAGAAAAAGAACCAACAGAGACCGGAAGAGGAGAATAGGGGAGACTGGTGGAGGAAAGAGATAAAATGGAAGAGAGAGAGAGAGAGAGAGAGAAAGAGAGAGAAAGAAAAAAAGGGGGTCTATGGAGAGGAAGTGATGAAGGGAGAATAGAGTACTATATCAAATAGAAGCAGAGAAGCTGCATGGCATTCGCAAAATTTTGAGTGAAAAATAACCCGACGAATAATAACCAAAACGGCACGTACGACAGCCAAATTAATTAGTCAGCCATAGTCTACAACCTTTCTTAAAATTATGCGTCAGGCATTAAATTAATTTATTATAACGGAAATGAAATGGCGCTTTATAACACTGGAAACCTTTTCTCATGAATCCCGTCACAACGAGACTATTTCTTCCTTTTATGTTAAATTAAAATGCAGTCGATACGAACAGTACTAATTTAATGAGGCAGTGAGCCCAAGCTCAGCAAATGTGTGGAAGCACCATCAGCATCGTCGGGCATTTAATGAATGTATTATAAAGTAAATAAACCGGTACATTCGAATAAATTTGAAACCCTTTCTAATTAATCCTGTCACAGCGATACAGAATCTAATTTGAAATTAACATGCAGTCGATTTTAACAATACAAATGCGACAGCAAGCCCAAACTTTGCAGATGTATCGAAGCACATTAACATTTATTTAGTGTCTGTTCCGATGGCATGCACCGTTCCGTAGTTTAAATTGTGTATACTTTATTTTCTTTTATAGTATCGGTATTTTTGTAATTCTTATTTGAAAGAACATACAGTTGTATTCATGGTCCCTGTTACGGTGGGACTCTGCAGTACTAGTTTGCAGAGAGACAATTTTGTTGCGTTGTATTGTGTTGTGTTGTACCGCACTGGTGTGCTGTGTTGTCCTTCTTTGTTTGTTTGTTTGTTTGCTTTGTTTTGTTTTGTTTTTGTGGTCCTTTTGTTTGTTTGTTCATTCCGCAAATATATCATGTTTATTGTAAATACATATAGTTCGCAATAAAAACATAAATTAAAAAAAAAATTCTTAAGTGTGCCTAAATTTCTAGAAATTTTTAAAAGTTTTAATTAACTTATTTCATTCATAGCCTTGCCAATTATTCATTGGTAATCTTTGAGTAAAACGACAGAAAAATATATTCAGATTATCAAAGAAACAAACGTAATTTCAATCGAAGAGCTCCAGACTGCTACCTTAAAGCGTAGGTCACATGTCTGATAACAACGATAGCAATATTTCAAATTAAAAGTACACCTAGTATATGGTGTGTATGCTCGTGTCTGTTATTATAGTAGGGCAGCTCTAGGGGGAACATTTAATGTAAAATCTCGTTATTGTGATCGTTATCACACAAATGTGACCTAGGCTTATTTGCCCAACGATTTTGGTCGACTCAAATGTATTGAAGCTCGGTAATGAGCAGAGGAAAAAAAGATATAAACTTGAAATGAAATCGAGCGATATAATAATCCCGAATCACATGTTTAACACGCGATCTCCTTCATGACATTTGTCAAAAAATTGTTTGCCTTTTCCAGGCAACCCAGTGAATGTCATTTGCAACACATTTTTGTTAATTTATTCATAATGTCTTTCGTCCAAACAATCTACTGTCGCATATGATTGCATAATAAGCAATCTCTCTAGAATTACTTACGCCAATTTCTCTCAAAATGAATCTCCATTACCATCCAGGGCCTCGTTTCATAAAACTTGTTATCAACAAGTTACGATAACAGTTATAAGCTTCTGAAATACATGCAGTTGCATTTGCTTGGCTGAGAGCACATTTGTGAAAGATCTGAGGCAATTGTTATTGAAAACAAGTTTTATGAAACGGGGCCCAGAACTGAATATTAGCTCGCTTTCTGTATACCTGTAGTTACGACATAATTTTTTCGCTGTCATAATGGTACGAATTTTCAGAATAAAAATTAATCATAGAATGCATTTTATTAATGAGTTACTAGCGTGTCCACAACTTTCATTTCGATTGTTCTTTCATTAGTTAGCGTTACGGGAGTGTTTTCATAATCAAAAGTGTTTTTATTGTAGAATAATTACAAGTACTTTCTCACTCTGCTAAAATTGGAAATGTAGTCACTTTACATAGAATAAGATATGCGGATAGGGGGGGGGGGGAGTTATTACGAAGTTATTGTTAATTTCTTTTGCTTTGGACAAAATTACTTTTCATAACCCCATAGAAAAAGCATACTCACACGTACCTTTAAAGGGCTGGTCATATTGCCCCCTGCCCCCAGGATCGACGCCCCTGTAGGTCACTTTCGCTGTCGGATATTAATAAGAAAACCTAATTATTTTTTTAAAAATCGGGGTTCATGATTATGCTTCTTGAATGCTAACTAGGACTTCACCTATCACTGTCACTTTCTCTCTCTCCCTCTCTCTCTCTCTCTGTTTCCATTGAATTACTTTTTCCATTTCCTAATTCTCGCTTTTCCATGATACATATTTTTTACGCAAACAATTTTTGGACGCAGGAAGATTTTCTCTTTTGTCGTACACGTTATCACTTTATTTATGTATGTCAAGGACGTGTTAATTGCGTGTCACCTTCAGTGACGGAGTGAAAAAGTGTGTTATTGACGTCATACACACATGCGATAATGCAAACGATTTAGGTTAAATAGGAAGTCCACCCTGATATTGGTTTGAAAAGAAGCAGAAAAAAGTAAAGGAAAAAGATTAATGGAAGTTTGAGAAAAATCCGATGAGAAATAGGAAATTAGGAATTTTTGAAGTTGTAATCAACTTAAAAACAAATTAGCACTCGTTGACGTATCTTGCGAGCTCCTCTCTCATTTGCCCTGTACTAATAAAAAAATCATTAATTTCTATTTTCTATTTGGAAAATATTAAATCATACATGCATATTGGCAATGATAATTGCAATTGATAATGGTTGCACATAATATGTTTTACACAAAACCTGGATGAAAGAAATCTTTTCCATCATCAACAACTGAGAAAATGAAAAAATTGTGAAATTTTCTGTATTGAGCAAATGGGAGAGGAGCTCCCGAGATTTGTCACGGAGTTGTCAATTTATGTTTGATTGATTACAGCTTGATTACAAATTCATAACTTTCTTATATCTTATCGGATTTTGCTCAAACTTTCACTAATTTATTCCTCTCATTTTCTGCTTTTATTAAAAATAAACTAAATCCCACAGTGGACTACCCCTTTAAAGTGGATGACATAAGACCCTGTATTCTCACTAACGATTTTCCAACAAGAACTATCCAGTGATTACATCCGTGATTTTTCCTGCGCACCATTTTACCATTAGTGAGCTTTCGAATGTGTGGACTTGAACGCCGTCCTAGATTTTCCCAGCTACAATGGACTGCTTTGTTATAGCTGCATACCGCGCTTTGTGCAAGAACGGCTCACCCGTCCACTGGCTTCTCCCTCGTCCACTAGTCAGATCGAGAACGCGTCAAACATGGTTTTGCCGTCTTCTCTAAAACGTGAACCTCGCTTCACCCATTGTTAGCTTCATGCTTCACCTACTTTGTACGCAGTCAACACAAAGCAGTCCATTGTCGCTGGGACGATCTAGGATGGCGCTCTAATTGACACATCCGAAAACTCCTCATTGGAGGATGGGGGGGGGGGGGGGGGGGGGGGGGAGATGGGAGGCATTTGCTCCCCTTTAAACCCCTACCAAAAAGGAAATTCCAACCTTAATGGCAAGTGGTTCTGAAAGGAGGAGGAAAAATTAGAGGAGAGTGGTAAAAGTTTGAACGAAATCGGACAAGCAATCAAAACACGTATGGTAATTTGAAATTTGGCTGAATCGGTAATGTCACTGTGATATAGTGGCGGACAACTACCCCATTTGCCACAAAATTATTAAAATGTCATTTTTTTCTCCGAATGTAGTAGTCAGTAGTATCCTTTTCTTTCATGAGGACCTATAACAATATGCTATCTACAATGTATTTGACTAATGCCCCGAGGGAAAAGGCGCTTAGGAGAAAACCGCAAATTAATATTTTAGTGTGCACAAACTGGAGAGTTGACTGCCAATATGTCACAGAGTTGCCAATGAGAGATTAGCATAGATTTAGTGATCTCATTTTTCAAATATCCATAACCTTCTTATTACTTGTCCTTTTCTTTGAAACTTTCGCTATCCTGTTTTTTTTCTGCCTTCACACAAATCTCTATGATATACAATGTATAGCGTAAAAAATTAATTGTAAATCAAAACCAAGTAAAACCATTTCGAATCATACATTTTATAGGAAGGCACAAACACTTATGAAACTCTCTTATCGCTCTCTGTTTTTCTGTATAAATCCATTTCCATTTATATCAATTCCCCTCTAACATTCTGGATCTGTTTCCCTCTACTAAAAATTATCTCTTTCGTTCATCACAATAAATAACTGTTTAAAACCATAAAACATTACATTAGGTATGTCTGTTTTCAATTATTCTTTTCACACGCTCTTAAACCCTACCTTTCTGCTAAAAATAGCTCTTCCGTGTACCACAATCACGTTTCATCACTTAAAACCATACCACCTTTCATAGCAATGTAAAATCATAAAATTCTTTTCTTCCGATTTCACTTTCTGTTTATCCATTCAACTTTCATTCCTCCCCATCACTCGAATCTCATATCTCGTCAAAAATTAGCTATTTCTCTTTCCTCAAAATTATCAAAAGCTGGACAATACAGACCACAGTATGCAATACTTTCTATATGCCTTTGCAAACAGTTTTTAATATAATGCATAAAAGAAAAATAACATAATGGAGCATAAAATAATGGCCCAAAAAGTTAAGCATTTAAAATGAATACCTATGCCTCACAGCTGAAAAATGGACTCTGTGGAGAAAATGATTAGATATGCATTTTATAAATTTGCTAAAATGCTAAACACAAATTACATCATGGTTAAAACAATACATATACTGAATACTATAGTATCATAATTAGCATTAAAACATTACTCAACAATACTGATAAAACATTTAAAAAAAACAATAGGGCAATTTGCTACTTTGCTTTTACCCGTTGAAAAAGCAGGAGAGAGAGAAGGCGTATGTGCTGTGTATGTTTGTCTGTATACATGTACATGTGTTCTTTTGTGCGATATGATTTTTTAATAGATGTGTTGCAATGCACATCTAACATATATCAGATTATTTTCTTCTGGAACAAACATTTGCGTTTGCAAACCGGTTCTTTAGGTAGTCCAGGAAGCCGTCCACTTGTTCAACTCACTAAAATTTGATTGATTTTATCACGATTCCTGAAATTGTACTTATCTCATGCCAATTTTGTTGTTGTTGTTGTAGTTGGATGACAAGTTCTGTTAATTGTTTGTTGAAGCTTCGTCTACGAGAAGAATATGAAGCAGGAAGAGGAAATCTTGTAGGGTGCTCCACAAGTAGACTACTAATGAACAAAGAAAATAAATAACCATTGATAATCAAAATATTTCATCAATGGTTACCACTCATACTGACCAAAGTTATCAATTCTTACATGAATGAGTTGTATGTGTATGTATAATTCCAAACATATTAAATGCCTGCTTTATCTTAGACCATAATTTCTTTCTATAAAGCTTGCAATTTACTAAAGTGACATTCTTGTTGTTTTCTTTTCGTACTGACAAATCTAAGTACACGTTGGAGCTTTCCAAAAATAAACATTGTAAAAATGAAAGTTCTTTGTCAAATAAAACCAATATATCATACTATTTGTATGTTTTTAGAGTTTAAATCACTGGCCCCCGTTCACCCAGAACAAAATGTTGGAATCGTTGCTACATGTAGCCAATATACAAATGGGCAGAGAAGTTTGTCACACCAAAGCCAACAACTTTGCCAACCCTGTATCAAAACAGTGCTACTAACTCTGAGGTAAGTGTAAATGATAGAAAAGATTTTTTTTCAATCAGATCAATGCAGTATCTGTTTGTTATTCTTCCACTCAACCCCCACCCCCAATGCATTCCCTAGGTCCTACAAAGCTGAGGTAAGCAGTAGATTAGTTGAGTTGTGAAATCAGAACAAAACATAAATAGCATGGAATAAAATACTTCAAATATAAATTTAACCATTTGCAAGCTACCACCATATCAAAATAAAATTGATGGATATCACTCTTGCGAAATTAATGTGTGAAATTTTACGATCAAAATCAACAAATGTGAAAATCTAACAGCAATATTTTTCTCGTCACACATGTAGACTGAATTTGCACAGGCTGCTACATAAAGTGGCATAACAAAGATAAATCTCTCTTTGGCCAAACGTGCATACACGCATTGGTACACATGCACCAGTGTCAAAGCAATTGAAACAAATGATTCACATATATGGTTTAAATGTTTGAGCTTGATGCTCAGTGTCTCAAATATGTATCAATGAGGCAAATTTCATAAACCTGTTGAATTTTAAAGGGAAGGTTGAGTTCTGGGAAAGGTGAAAAATAATTTTTGTGAGCTTTTCCATTGTCTTTACGACAGTTTGGAAGGTTATCATAGGAGGAATATCCCCTGAAAAGAATTGCTTCTCAAATGCCCTCATATTCAAAATATGACAAGAAATAGCTGAAAAATGTTTGGGCTGCTGCATGTGCATGCAGTCCCATATACCCATTTCTGTGTGCAGTTCATGTGCTTTTTAGCGAGATTTGGGCCAATTTCTTATCATTTTGATGATTCCCAAACCTCAAGTATACACCAATGCTTATTTAGACATGATCAACCTTTCCAATTGCTTTGAGACAGTTCTTTCACCACGTAATCGCATTACCAGAACTCAACTTTATCTTTAAGCTAAGGGGATAACTTGGCTGCTGCTGCTGCTTGCACAAAAGTTACAGCCAATTCGCACTTCAATAGATGACCCAATTTAATTTCACCCGTCACTAAAGTCGTCTTTCTTGATAAATTTTAATTTACGACTAGGAAACTTACGCACGTTTTTATGGAACAGGTCCCGTATATTCAGTGCATAATAGCGAATCCTAGTACATGCGCCTGCACAGAAAGGACCTTTAACATCAATATGAAGGGTTAATTTGAACCCTTGCAGTGCTACTAAGTTTTCAAAGCAGTATCACAACTTATACTACACGAGCTATGAAAATAATCCTGGTTCACTCATCAATGTTCACCATGAAAAAAAAAAGAATCAAAGTTCACAATTCATGAACCCACTTTCAAGAAAAAAAGACAAGCTTTTCAAAAAATTCAAACAAGCATTTGATGATCTCTTCTAAAAAAAAGAGAAGAGTTTGGGTGGTAAGAACTGCTTACTGCACTGTAAGGTTTCAATTGTAAACTCTATGACAATAATACATTAGGAGTAACTACTGTACTGTATGGTACAGTGGAACCTCGTTATAACATACTCCTTGGCACCAAGTATATTACCTTGTTATATCAGGGTTCAAAAACAATAGAATACAAAGAGGTGGGACTGGAAAAAATCACCTATTTATAATGAGTTTGTTAGAACAGTGTTTTTTATAACAAGGTTCCACTATATAGCTTTTTTAAAAATCAAAGAATCTTTTGGCTAATACCACTTTAGAATGACTAAGCCTTGTATCAAAGCCAGGTCAAAGGGCTTCCACAGACTTTAAAGAATCTTTGCCTTCATCTATGACGGAGAGCCATTAGACCTCTAGAGAAAAGCCCTTGAATCAGCTAACATAATGTGATAAAGCTTACATACTCCAAAGAAAGTATAGCCAAGGACAGGCACTTGCATCTGGCCTTTAGACAACACAAGAAAATGGGGAACACTCAGAAAACTCAAACACACTAGTTCTGACCTCTCTATATGAGAGCTGAGGAAAGTGATCAACACATGCTACACAACCCTTGTAGAGGACTCAACCTGTAGTTCTTGGCTGACATACAAGAAACAGAGCCTCACATAGTGAGAGATTCAAACCGAAGAGAGAAGAGAGGTTTCGTGTCACAAGGAAAGTTTATTTATCTCAAGAGTGGCCTTCGGGCAGGCAGTTGATGGGGGAAGATGGAGACCTTCAGAGTCGGTCTTCGTTTCAAAGGACAACCCTGCTGGATTCAAAGAGTGGGACAGAAGACTGAATCCTGCTATACCTCTCATCCGATCCGATCAGAGCCTTTAATAGAATAAAGCCAAAACGTGGACAGGCTCAAATTTACAGGAATTATTTGAACAAGTACTCTGTGGCTATTGTCAAGTTCTTGCTCAAGTACAAGGACTCCCAACAACTTCATTGACATGGCCAACTTAGTAATCATTTCAGGATACCGACAACCTCACGTTGCCATCGATGTCTTCTGCTGTTGCCTTTTCAGCAACCATGCAGTTCTTTATTCTGTGCAATGACTTCCAAACAGTATGTGGGGAAAGCTTCCCTTTAATTGAGGAACCTAAGGGGATCCACACCGCTCTGGCTTATCCATTTGCTAGGGTCTCTTGGTGAATCAGTTTCATCAGCAGTCAGTTACTCAAGGAGTATAATATCACAGCTACAGAGCACCAAGAGGAAACGATATACCACAAAATAGAGGAAGAGACAAGCTAGCTTCTACCGTTTCCTTTTGTCAATTATTCTGTCCACTGATAACACTCCAGTTCAATGTCTAAACATACAGAGCTCTCCGGAGTCTTTCTCTATTTCTCATCTACCATATGTTTCATCAAACTTGCAGAACTTTTTGAGTTTGGCTTGCAGGGCTTTCTGAGCCTGGCTTGCAGAGTTCTCTGAGCCTGGCTTGCTGAGCTTTCTAAGCTTAACTTTCCGAGCTTTCAGTTGGTCATTAAAAACTACTTACAATTATTTGTCATAACATTATCAATAACAGATTTGGAAAAATATTTTTGGATATTATTTCACTGAGAATAATCCATGTTCCTGCATAATTGTTTTACCAGACTTCATGATAGGTCATTCCAATCAAAATTCCAGACCAAACTGATCTTCATTTAATCATAGTTAGATTAAGATCAATTCAGACACAATTTATACATTAATTTGATGGTTGTGACATTCCTTACATGTCTTTTCACAGAAGATTCATACTACCATTCTTGTATAAACAAGTTAGTTTTCTACAAGACGTGAACAATGTGCCGGTCGGGTCATATGTCTAATGGATTACATAATGAACAAATCTGAGGGAGATTTATCTCCTTACTCTTTCTCAAACTAAGCACACCATCAATCAAATCTTTTAAAATGCTGCTACTATAAAGTTTTTCATTCAACAGGAAAACATATGATAATCATAATGTCTCTAATGAAGGAAAGAATGAGAAATTTTACTCATCTGTTGCACAAGATACAGCTGGAAATCCTCCAAACACATCAACTTACAATCGAAGATAAAAGGTGTTTCTTATCTAGTCTAAAAGCAGCATTTCAATTCAACAAGAAATCAGTCTCTAATTCTTATATGGACAGACTGATGCAAAGAAATGATTTTGAATTCTCTTCATCGGAGAAAATTGCATCTTAGAAGTAAATGCAAGAGTTCTTGACAACCTGCATTCTGCAGTCAACAGGAACAACCCATGACATGCACTGATCTTTCTTGTCATTCAGACATGACTCACGACTGTCAGCATGGAAAATGAATGCATGGCAAGCATGTAAAAAATGCCTTCCATCACATTGGACAGATAGGGACAGATAGGGACAGATAGGGACAGCCTTTGCCAATATGTAGGATCAACATGACCCTACCGCACAAGTTATTATGTGCAGTTTAC
Source organism: Heliocidaris erythrogramma (assembly GCA_025617745.1). Taxonomy (NCBI): domain Eukaryota; kingdom Metazoa; phylum Echinodermata; class Echinoidea; order Camarodonta; family Echinometridae; genus Heliocidaris; species Heliocidaris erythrogramma. The sequence continues at coordinate 30,511,543 of CM046868.1, forward strand.
CATTATGCCTTTGCCAATAAAAAGGATTAACGAAACCCTTCTGCACAGGGTGCAATGTGGCCACTGGCCCTCACCAATAAGATGAATCACCAAACACTCCATCTATGGGTACAAGAAGAAACCTAATTTGGAGATAAGGCCTTCACCACTACTGGACAGGCCTTTTGTAATAAATTCGAGGAAGAAGAAGAAGAAGAAGAAGAAGAAGAGGCCTATACGTTATGCAGAATCTCTTTCTAAAATGGAGTTATGGTAAAGTATCGTGTTGTGCCAAGTCTTCTCAAATACACATATAAAGCATGAAATAATTGATAGCAGTTGGCTAAGCAACAATCATGTTCATTACTTTCTCAGAGCTAGAATCCTTGTGCACAGGAAGTATTTTGATGTTCAATGTTTGCGCACAACGGCACTGCCCAGCGAGCTTCTTTAGAAGTGCCATTTACAGCTTAACAATGCCATCGCTAAGTCTTTAACTATCGTTTTTACAACTCCAAACTAAATGGAATGGCAGGGTATTCACTGCAGCCACTGAAGAACACAAAATGAAATCTCTGTTGAACTCTGTCTTGTTGATAGCACTATAATAGTCGAAACAGAGCATGGCAAATTATGCGAGTAATAATCCTAAATATTTGGCAATGAAAAGCAAAGGGGGGAAATATCTTGTATCACTGGTACAAACTTTGTGATCTTAAATTTATAAGCAAAATCACATCTTCTTCCCAAACAATTAAACAGGGAAACAAATTTATATGTGATAGATATAAATGTAAGTAATATTGTAGACAAACTAACTGATCCATGTTTGTTTTCATACCTTCCATATCAATTACCTCATGATTGCATGTAAAAGAAAGAAGATTCATAAATTCCTCACAGCTTTTCGTAACAGCAATACCTTTTTTTCCTGCTTTCAGATTAGAATAACTACATGTATAAACATTTTCCACCTGTATAATTAGCAAAAATTAAATACTTCACTGATTCATCTACCAAACTGATTGGTGAAAATGTGGTCTTTTGCATAAAATCGCAAAAACTAATTAAAATTCTCCTATGACACCTTCCAAGATTTCGGCTGAATAAATGATTAACATATAAAAGCTTAAAACATCTCATTGAGTAACTACCTCATAATTAATACTGGAATATAAAATGTACTAATCACCTTTATGAACCATCGCCATGTGAAAGCTACTATTTACTATTTACAACAGCTTCACCTTTCAGCTGGAAATCATGCAAAAATCTTTTTTTTCTCATTTAACCAACAAGTATTTAAACTCCTCTTTTGCACAAAAACTGAATATGAACACCATCCATCCTTTAACAAAACAAAGCAAAACAAAAATAAAAATAGCTGAATAATTTTCAATTCATAACATGAACACAAAACTATGTGGTTGAATAAGAAGAAAAAATGCACCAGGCTTTTATGTCCAATCATCTATTTGGCACAAACAAAAACACATTTACAAATCAAAACTTACAGAAAATAATATTTTTTAGTACTGCCTTTTAAATAAAAAAAACAAACCCAAACAGAATAAAGACTATGGTTCCAACCACACTTCCTTGTATAGCATGAATGGATATTACTATCTCATCTTTTGATTAGAGGTTGCATTATCACTTGAGCTATTAAACCTTTCGCAACTTAGTTTTGTATGAAAGATAAAGAGGAAAATTTCCCAAGGAATATGAAGACAATGTGTAGAGCAAGATTTCCTAAACTGGGCGTACACTCGGGTAACATCCCCACATATATATTTCTGACAATTATAGTAGATGCTTCAACATATGCTCCAGCAACAATTGCTTCAGATTTTATTTTTATCAAGGATATAGGATTAGGACAAAGATTGTAATACAGGATAAGGATAAGAATAAGGATTAGGATTAGATTAGCATTACGATTAGATAGAGTGTTTTGTCTATGGCTGAAGTAAGGAATTTGGTTCATGTAGGGATGTAAGAGAGTCGCTGATGGCGGCACTATATTACATGTACTTATGTTGTGATGCCTACTTCCGGTACAGGCGTGAGTTATGGGTATTCCTATTGATTAGCTGATGATTTTTAGTCAATAATGGGTCTAAAACGCTATTGAAAAGTGACTTAAACATTAATTTAAATCATACAGAAGTTTTTTTTGGTGAGTATGGGGTTCCGTTGCAAAGCAACGATGTGCTGGTTGGAGGAAAATACAAGTAGGACTGTATCATGTAGTACGTAGCTGCGATAGAAATGTACTGTAAGCGAAAAGACTGGAAGTAGCGTGTGTCAACCAATCATAAACAAGCACATGATAAATATCTCTTGATGCCCTCTAGTGGCTAAATAGTTTTATTTATTGTCGATCCCTCGAATTGTGACCAAAGTGTCGTGTGACCAAAGTGTCGTATGACCACTTCAGGGACAAAAACTTGCCCTTGTCCTAAATCAGAAGATCTATTATAAGGCTCATGTGCATCAGCAGCTCTTCTGTTCACAAGAATATTCTGTTTTGAATTACCAAGAACGTTTTGCTAATAAAAAGACAGTTAATGCCGGTCGTTTTCGACAGTCTATCTGGCAAACTATTTTGTATACAACATGGACTAGCTGAACAGGACTAATAAAAGTAATGTCGTGGCAAGAGACCAGAAACATTGGAACCAATCCGAAATGTTTGGTTTTTAAAATGGCTACTGCGGAAAAATGTCTGTCCTTGCTTCCTCCCAACAATTTAAAAGCTCTTTCTTGTCGATTTTCAGGGACAGCTTTTGTAGAGTTTCTGAAAAGTACCTAGTGTAACATCACCATCAAAATGACAGAATAGAACACAGTGTCAGATGTTATCGAACTAGGGAGAAAGTCAGCAGACTCTTCATATAGTCCATATGATGAACAGATGCTATTAGAATATATGGAAAATCACCACCTTCCTACAATGTGTTGCTAAACGTGCTCTCAAACTATGTTTGAGACGGTGCATGGCGGTCGTGATACGTTTTTTTACGGTCCATGGGGTCGAGCTTCGGTCTTGCTGCAGTCTACAATGGTGTAGTATGGTAGTCCTTCAGTTCACTACGGCCCATTACAGTCAACAGATTGTCACATGATCAACCGCACGTAATTATATCTGTGCGCGTCGGTCTGCTCAGCTTTCGCTACGACTTTGAATCGCTATGTACACAAAGTTCTACACAACACAACCCCAAAGGGGGAGAAGGAGAAATACCCAAGCCCTCCCCCCCCCCCCCTGCTGGAGACCCAGAACACAGTGAGGCGGAAGAATGGGAAGTGCAGGCCACCAACCCTGACCCTGGGCCTGCTAAGCCTGAGCTAACACAGGCCCATCCTGACCTAGAGGAGGAGGACCAGGAAGAGGAGGAGGAAGAGCGGGAGGATGGGGAGCCTGCTGCTGCTGTTCTCTCCGACTCACCAGGATGTTAATTGCCTTGTACAGGGCAAGCAGGAAGATAGGGCTTGAAAAAGCATGATAAAAGATGAAAATTGTGCAAAACTTTTGCAAGTGTACAGTAGTAGCGTCTCCTCGAAAATGGCACCAGTATCGGACTGTGCACGCACAACGACCGTACGAGACCGTCATAACGACCATTACACACCGTTGCAGACCATAATAAAGGTCCGTAACAGACCGTTGCTGTATCGTTGTATAACCGTTACAAACACCCGACCGTCGAAGTCCGGGACGGTCACCAATCCGACTTCAACTGTCATGAGAGCACCTTTAGGAGTGACATGCTTCACAAGCATCGGTGGAATACAAGTTCACAATGCCAGATGTTAACAGCATGATGGAAAGCAACAATCTTCCAATATGAAGTTGCACACACGAATGATACAAGGAGTGTATTGTTAATCTGACTTAACAGAACATTGTTTTGCTTGGGTGAGAAGCATGCTCAACATGCATTGGTGGAATACAAGTTTGTAATGTCAGATGTCAATAGCGAGATGGAAAGCAATAATTTTCCAATAAAATTATACAACTGAAGAAGTATTGCTATGACTATACGCAACAAGCGGCCCCATCCTCCTGTACAAAGGAGATGGGATTGCTTCAAATCAAATTATGGTATGGTGGGCCACATTGGGTGATTTCACGCTCGGTGTTGGTGTTTAGAGCGAAAATTCTCCTAAAATCGAGCTCAAACACCGCTGTTCAGATTAAGGAGCCGATACCGATATCCCAACAAAGTGCATCGATAGCTTAACACTGGCAATGGTGTCAGCACCATTTTTAACGAAGGAAAAAATTGTTTAAAACTATTTAATTATTAGTCTAGAATATCGTTAAATTACACGAGTAGTCCGGCAATTCTAAAATAAATAATTATTTGATCTAGAGTGCGGTAAGAAACTTCACAGAAATGGATAGTCTTGACAGGAACAGTAAGTTTAGATATTTCTCTTGAGTTTCTCACTTGCAGTAGCTAATGCAGCTAGACGCCGAATCGGACGGCGCAGCGCATACAGGGCAAACGGCCAAATTTCAGGCCTTGGCTCAGATTAGCTGTTAAGTTTCATGACTTTTGTATTGTAAATGTTGATTTAGAGCTCATCCTGGTAAATGTGGATTCTCTGGGTCTTTAACTACGGAATATCTAATGTCATTTTTATTAAATCTTAAAAAGACAAGGCATTAGCGATAATGTGTCTCGCCCACATGCGATAACTAGAAATATCGTGATCTCTGTTGCCATGCAACAGGTCCCCCAAGTGCATAAATCTGCATAAGTTATGCTTGCATATATCTACATTACTAATGTTTGGAAGGTGACGTTTACAAAGTTATGTCATAAGAGTCTTGCGGGTAAACTATGTTTGACCTGAAATGACCTTTGACCTTATCATGTGACCTGCAATGGCACCATAACATGCAGGTCCCCTTAGTGCATCTACAACCAAAGTTTGGTTGAAAAGTGAGTGACGGTTGCAAAGTTATCTGTCATAAGAGAGTCTTGCAGGTAAACTTTAACGTTTGACCTGAAATGACCTTTGACCTTATCATGTGACCTCCAACGGCACCATAACATGCAGGTCCCCTCAGTGCATCTACAACCCAAGTTTGGTTGAAAAGTGAGTGACGGTTGCAAAGTTATCTGTCATAAGAGAGTCTTGCAGGTAAACTTTAACGTTTGACCTGAAATGACCTTTGACCTTATCATGTGACCTCCAACGGCACCATAACATGCAGGTCCCCTCAGTGCATCTACAACCCAAGTTTGGTTGAAAAGTGAGTGACGGTTGCAAAGTTATCTGTCATAACGTTTGTGACGGACGGACGACGGACGGACGCCATTTGGATCCCTTAGTCTCGCCTTCACCACCGGTGGGCGAGACAAAAATTAGGTTGGAATTTTCATTCACTCCTTCAGACCCAATAAAAAGCAAAAGTAGTTCCTTTCCGTGTGCTCTATATCGAACGTTAGACCAAATGCTGGCCTAGATCTACTATCAGGCCTATTTGAAAATAATACCTCTCAACGCCTATGAAATTACACTTCGAATGACACCAACTGTCTTTATTTCTCATGGCAAATCCAACAAAATTTCCCTTAGCTAGAAACACCAACACCAACACCAACACCAACACCAACACAGACCGTGAAATCGGTATTTCTTAATCCCTAGGGGTATACACCAAATATACACCAAAGCCGAGCTCGTTTCAGCAGACGATAATTACGTCAAAAAATCAGAGGTCAACACTAACACCGACTGATATTTTTTTAATTTCATAGTCGGTGGTAGATCACGATTTAGCGGCAAAATAGACACTAACACCAAACACCAACACCGAGGGTGAAATCACCCATTGATTGGGGTGAGTGAGGCCAAGATACATGGCTGCCATGAGTAGATAGGCCAGTGAGTAGGCGGGAGATCAAGAACTTGCCTTGTGGGAAGGAAATACGTATAAGCTTGTCAATCTTTACCAGCACTTCCAATATCTTACAGTTTACAGGTTTTCAGACATTTCCAAAAATTGGCATGTTATGAAAGGTAGTCTGATAAAAACTGAGGTTGTTTGTATGGAGTTCAACTTTCTCCGCAAGGTTGGTCGTCTGCAACCAGCAACCACAAAGCAACCAGAAGTTACAAACTTTGGGCCTTGGACATACAGGACACAAAAAATATGCCAACTTCACAAATATGTGTCTTGCTATAACTCATGTGAAATATTGGTGGTCTAGAGGGTATGTCACCGGACTGTGGATCACATGGTTCGCGGTTTTCAAGTACCGCGGCGGCACTAATGTCCTTTGGCAAGACATTAATCTACATTTGCCACTCTCTACCCAGGGGCCGTATTCTGAAAACGGTGTTATCTTTTATGTTAGTAGAACGATGTTAATTATCATAACAAATCAAAATCAGGACAAGTCATTGGTTAATGATTGCGCAAAGATGGCTGTGCCCGCGTACAGTTAACAGAGACATCTGCGCAAGCACCAATGATTAGTGTTTTGGGCGCGCAATTTCAATTTGTTGTGACAATTAACACAATTTTCCTTAACACAAAAGATAACAGTTTTCAGAATACCGCCCCAGGTGTTAAATGGGTATCCGGTAGGATGCGAATGTCACTGTGACTGGACTAGTATACATTGTATGTGCACCTGTAAAATGGCAGCCAGAATGGAATGCTCCCTTGTGGAGTGGAGAATGTGCACTATAAGTGCAGAATCGTAATAGGATCCAATAACCGGGGTAATAATACACTGTCAAGCGCTTTGAGCAGTTACTACCTGGAAAAAGCGCCATATAAATGCATATTATTATTATTATTATTTAGTGTGTAAGAGCAAGCAATCACACATCCTGAATGCACTTTCTACTTACCCCAAACACCAGGGTCCTGTTTCATAAAACTTGTCATCAATGACAAGTTGCAATAACTGTTATAAGCTACTGAAATCATTGCATCTGATTGGCTGAGAGCAAATTTGTCGGTAAACATCACTGACAAGACACTTGATGAAACGCCCCCCAGAGCTTGGTGTCACTTATGACAGGGTGTGACTTCAACGACACATAACAGGAATCCATCCATAACTGCGACAACAGGGACAAAAGTAGCCACCAGAAGCGCACAAGGGGTCCAAAGGGAAAAGCAAGGGCTCTACTGAACAATCTTCTTGGCCGATGACACACCTCACTAAAAACCGACCAGACTTCTGGCCGTTTTAAAGAGCTCATATTGAGAAAAGAAGTGGTATGCGTTTTTATTTGGTAATATTAAAATCTGTGTATCAAAGAAAACAATCCTTTTTAAATTGTTCAAATAGCTCAACTAGAAAGGGCAATTTAAAAAAAATAAAAATCACCTTTTTGAGGGTTTGAAATTGTCTCGCAGTCCAATTTCGGCAAAATCCTAGCTTGTTTACTTTTCTATGCAAATTAGCACTGACGTCATTGGATAGAGTCGTATCACCTCCGCGGTATACTGCTGCACAACATAGCATGGACTGGCAACCGAGAGTGAAGAGAAACTTTGCTCTACAGAATTTTTATACTTAAAAATTATGTTTCCAAATCCACAAGTTTTGTTAAATATTATATGAAAACTAGTTTACATTTTATTCCAACAAGCAACCATTTTTCAGACAGCTCGCACAAGTTTACATGCACGAAAACTTTAAAAAGTCGGACCCGTACACATCATGGTAGGCTACATTTACAGCGACGTGGTGAAAAACCGTAGGGCTCCACTTGAGAACTGGGCTAGATCTGATACACTACCGTGGAAGAAAAGAACAGAGCTAATCTACGAGAATCGCTCTTTTCTTCCTAATATTGGTCACAGCAGTGAAACACCTAATAAAGGTTAGTTTTAACTTGTCACTTGTCACTTGTAACTTGTCACTTGACATATTTTGGAAAAAACGATACTGTGACTTCGAACTGAGTCCACAAAATCAGCGTAAGAACGACCATGTTGGCATTGATTCAACAATACAATTTCACAATACGGCGAAAGTTGCTCACATTAGTTCTCAGTCTGACTTCCGACAGTGGTCTCCTGTGGCTTAATTGTTGGTGTTTTTGAATATTTGATGCTCTGTATTGTGGGCAAGACATCCTTCTTCAACCTAGCCTTGTATTTCGGGCCAGCTACATCTCCAAAGTCAATCTTGCAGTGACGTTCGAAGGCTGATTTTTCGAAATGGTCGCTACAAATTTGTGCATGCTTGCTGTGTGTTGCTGCTGTGAAATCTTTTCGCCAAATTTTCACAAACTTCACCCACAAATTCTGTTGCTTATTGAGCTTTGGAAAGGTGAAGAAACTGATGTTGGGGTTCTTTAAAGTATTGTAACACCCCCCCCCCCCACACACAACGCAATTTTGTGACATTTTGCCACAAAACGTAAGGATTCCCCAAAAGAAAGCGACTCTTGTTGATGTTGTTTTTTTTACACACGATTTCAATAGCGCGCGTTATGCACCGGATGAATTGACCTGGATGAATTGATCAACTCTACCCAGTGACGTCATAGCAGGTCAACCCCGCTTCGATGTTTATCGGTCTGTTTGAGAAATCTGGCTCAATAAGGGCAATAATCAAGGGTACATTTCATGCAAAAAAATTTGCATTTTATTTGCTAAAATTGATGAAACCTGTATTTCAATATGTTTATTATTTATTTACAAACCATAATCTTGCAATCGGGGGTCGGAAAAAAATGAACATATGAGCTCTTTAATCCTAAAAGGGCCGAGAGATTTAGGCTATGCCACAGCCGGGGGGTGTGTAATCCACCTCCCCGAGATCTCGACTGTCGACCGCACCGAAAATCGGCACGCACGTCGTCCACAACATAATCTACAAAACTGTATTGTTAAATGCTCCGAAATAATTTCATATTAATTTTGCTAATTTATGGACGAAATCAAAATTTTGCTCTAAATCATTAAAGCTAAAAAACTGCTAATTTTGGGTCTAGACACTCCAGTATTCCTAGCAAATATACTTGAAAAAAATTTGGTATCAAAATTTACTTAAGTACTTTTATTGTATTTAAAATTTCTTATGTATTTCTTTGTTTTTTTTACATTTTGTTTTTTATTGTTTTTTGGATGAAATTTGTCGGGGACACTTTTGCGATCATAAACAGCATAAAATTACTTAATTTTAATTAAGTACGAAATGTTGAGTAACTTCGGAACCACATGCCCGGACATCGTGAATTTGGTCTCAAAAGATGCGTAAGATTCGAAAGAAAAAAGTCAAGAAACGCCACGGCGACTGCGTTGCGCGTTGCAGACATATCACGAGAAACGTCAGGGGGGGGGGTGGAACATCAAAGATCTCAGTCGAGAGTGGTAACTGGATGAAAAATAGAGTGCAACTGCACATTCATGGCGACTATACGGTGAATCTAGAACTGAACATGTAGACTTTTGGTTAATCTTAGCCATCATCTAATGCTTTGAAGTAAGATATATGTCACACTTTAGTGAATCTTCCCAGCTGAACTCACATGACCTGGTTAATCTTGTACAACAATTTTCACAGAAAAGCTGCATCTTGACATTGTAATTTGGGACCAAATGTGAGTATATGAAGACATGAGAAGAACATGTTTCAACAACTGACCGCTGCATTATGCAGACACCAGAAATACAGTAGATGACATGTTGACCATAAAAAGTAAAGGGGGGGGGTCTTAACACCTGTATCAAAAGATATGTGTGCCAGATATTTTTATATTTGCCCATGATTTCGTCCAGTGCTCCGTTTCATAAAAGCTTGTTATTAGAAACGACTGCATTATTTCTATGACAAATTTGCTCTCAGCCAATCAGCTTCAAGCATTTCAGTAGCTTATAACAATATGAAACAGGGACCAGATGAATTTTAGTGTAATCATCTAAAAAGAACTTCCACGCCAGGCTACATGTATATGGCTGAACGGCCTATGGCCTTGTTCGCCCAACTGGAATCTCACGAGGTTTGTAAAAGGCTGTGCAAAAACAGCCGTCTGATGGTTTTACACACGTCATTCACACAACAGGACTTCACATCCTGGCCCACAATGTAGATTATTATTCACCTCTTATTTAATCAATATTCTACTTGATGATGACCAAACTTCATGCCACCCGAGCCTCAATAGCATCTTGCAACTTCTCAACTGTATCAAGGAGATTCAACAAATTTGGGACTACCACAACTACATGTATACTTGGGATCTGAGTGGCTTTTTCCCACTTTGGATGCTACTGCCGAGTACCTTGTAACATGCTCTTTATAGACATGCCAAAATATGATGTAATGATGATGATAAGGGCATGTGATGGCTGATCACAGTGCCTGCTTCTTGTAGTGCCATTCGTCACAAGGAGATCACATGCTACGTTGGTGGTGGTGGGTGGGTGTGTGGGTGTGTGTGTGTGCATGGTTTGTTATATGCAGTATTCATGTAGTGTTCTGTTTGATTGTGGTTTTCAAACGTGTAAAGAGAAACAACTGCACGCCTGTAAGAATAAACACTGCATATAGTTTTTTTTTCAGTTTGTGGTCTTGTTAAATGTTATTTGTATAAGTGCTTTTGAAATTCTGCCCGACTTGGACATGCTATCAATTATTTGTGTAACCAGTACATTAAAAAGGTCACCAAATAAAGTGCATGCAGGCTTGGAATATCTGATTCTTGCAAACTTTGTCTCAACAATTGTGTGAAAGAAACATGTTCCAAACAAGCAGGGGTAGGAGTGGAGGTCTAGCTTGCAGTGTGTATTGATGATGATGATGTAGTGTCTTGGTGCCAACCCCCGCTTCATAATTCTAAAGTTACAACTCCGATTGAAGCTGGATTGGGTAATGAAAAAGTAGTATTGTGTTTGCTTGGATACTTACGTGACATGGCTTTTATGTACGAGGATCAATCAGTTCTGATTATTTGTAATTGGCAACAAATATAGCCTCACAACCCGTAAGTCACAACTCGGGCTTGAAGCTGGACTGGGTTCTTTATATCAGAAGTAACATAAGAAATTCCTGCACAAGCCAGGGGTATGTGGAATAGGAAGTGGTCTTTCATTTTGCACCATGCATTAGAGCCCAAAGAACTTCCCAAGAGACAGTCACAGTGCCCATCTGTTGAATAACAATGTCATGTTCTCAACCATCGAGCTCATACTCCTTTCAGACTGGACAAAATTTTTCGGGTGCACCAGGGAACTTTTTTTTCTTCAAGTAATACTATTTAATCGTATTTGTAATAAATATACATAAGAGTGACTCACTGCAAACTCTATTCTGCAAATTGATGCAAAAGACACTGATCCAGTAACGTCAGCGTTTTCTTGCCTTTGATTCAATCGATATTCCACAATCTAGCAGCATGCATTGTAATCATCTAATCACTCAGCAGAGCCAACAGGTTGAAGCTTGAGCCTGGGTGTCCACCAAACCCTTCTCTGCCAGTTTCAGATTCGGAGTGAAGATGGGATCAATGAGGAGATGAGTGGTTTATCCAGGGGAGCGTTTCATCAAGCGTTTTGTCAGTGATTTTTACTGACAACTGTTATAAGCTACTGCAATCCTTGCATCTGATTGGCTGAAGGCAAAATTGTCGGTAAAATGACAAAATGCTTGATGAAACGCTCCCCTGATAACCCTCTAAAACAAGACTTTAGAGATGTCGTAGTCAAGTGGTTTATAACACTTGACTTGAGGTGGGAAGGTCATGGCATTGAACCCTGGCCAGCACCACTGTTCCTTTGGCAAGACATTAATCTAATTTTGCCACTCTCCACCCAGGTGTTAAATGGGTAGAGGCAGGAATGAATTCCTTGAATGCTTTTGATTGAATGTGCTGTTAGTAGCACTTGCTGTTGCTGCATACTTCCTGTTAGCACTGAATTAAATCTATCGGGATCTATTGGTGTTTAAGAGCAGATTTTGTCGTTCCGAGAACTATCTGAAGTAAATCCAGTCTGAAAGAGGTCTGAAAGAGGTATTAATCTCTATCCTGCCAAAAATCACAATTGCTGTTAAATCACAGCCAATCCTAAAAAAAAATTGTAAGGCAATTTTTCTAAACTTAAAATTAAAATAAAACCTTGTCATACATACAGAAAGAAATGACCACGCATGAACAATCTTTTTTGGAACAATGGAAATAATCTTTCAATTATCCATCTACCTTGGAATATTAAAAAGAAGAAAATCAGCCTCATTAAAGTAAGACAATCACATTTTTCATGCTAAGAGGCCATACTATGTCTCTTTCCTTCAAAAAATCTTCTCAAGAACAAAGGTGGAGCTGAAACACTAGATATTCCCATAGCTTGTTGTAGCAGGGATCATTGAAGGGTCTGTTACCTCAGAGAGTCCCTTAAAGAGTGAGGTACATTAAACACCTTTAGTTGGACATTCCCTTAGCGTGCTGGAGCTGGGCCTGCAGCATGGCCAGCTGATCCTCCATAGAACGTAACTGCTCTGGACTGAGCATGTTAGCTGGAGCACTACGGGGCTGGTTTGGAGTACTGTATTGCTGCTGCTGCAGCTGTTGACGACGACCCCTAGCTTCACCTAGGGATGGGTGGGAAGACAGAGAGGATGGTCCACTCACTGGAGATGGGTCGACCCCACCGGACGACTCCTTCACCAAGTTGATAGTTTCCTGCAGAATGAAAAAAAAAAACAACTTGCAATTTAAAGGCCATGTCCATTAACGTCAAAAATCACTATAATACGAAAATATATCATGTATTTTGGGGATGATATAGACATATTCCAAAGGGTTTACCAGAACTGTGCGGTGGCTTTCAAATGCTAACTGCAAGCAAGAAGAATATGATTGCAACTTGAATACATCCATCTTTACACCAGAAACCACAGTTGAATAATAACCTTCCTGGGGGATTTTACAAGACATGTTCCAGTAATAATTGCCCCATGGTCATTTTGTAACACTAACCAACTTTTTTAACTTTAAACCCAGACCCAGCACTATACATAACTGTAACCCTAACCCTACACCAAACTTAATTCTACTCGCATTCTAACCCTGTATCTGATTAAGTTAAGCCCAGAGCATATGCTGCTGAAGCATATCAGATTACCTACCTGCGATATGTTGAGACCCGTTGAGGGGTCTTCAAGCTGCACATAGGTGACATTCTTCCTGTGTTCAATGGCTCTGATGACAATCTTCTTACTCCCGACACCAGTCATCTCCTTGAGGCTGTCTGTTACCTCACTACTCCATGGCCCATTGTAGTTAGGAAGACCTACAAGGAGAGATAACAAGGTAATATCAAATTCACGTCACAACCAGGATTGCCGGGGGCGACGAAAACAGCGACCAAGGGGGGGGGGGGGGGGTCATGTGACGGTTGTCCCCCCCCACATGTTGATTTGTAGCTGTATTCATTTCACTACTCGTAGTCCATTGTGGTTACAAATTACTTAAGTGAGATACAATGCAATGTAACAGTCAAATCATAAGATTCACTTCTCCATGATTAGGAAGACCTCCACAGAAATACAAGATGATCAAATGGTGGGAGTTAAAATTAGTATCATTTTTGAGGTCAAGTAACATATAAGTACGTTCCAAGTGTAGAAATTCTATTCCGCCTGAACAGGACTTGAAGCATCATTGTAGACAATGACCAATTTGCCATGCCCTCTAATAAAGTGGGTCTCACATGTAAGAGCTAAACAAACATTAACTGCAAGACAGAAAAAAAATATCAGAGCTCTTTATGAAAAAAATGTCAAAGCACAAAGGTTTCAAGTTGTGATCGGTGGCAAACTCCAGAGAGCGGATGCTGTGAAGGTTCAGTTGCCACAGAATGGATGGAGAAACCACATTATGAGGGAGAACAACGAGGATGGCAGGATTCATCCAGCTCTTACCTGCAATACAGCACTTGATGCCCAGCACAGGGACAGCGGCCAGGTTATCTGTGATGGGTCTCATGAGGGGCAAGGGTACCTTTTCTCCGTTGCCGTAGTCAATGTACTGGACCTCGTACTCGTCGTTGGGCGACTCCTTCAGGATTGCTGCACGGTACCAATCCTTGTCACCTGGAGCGGGACCCAATCAACAAGAATACTCTTGGTTAGACAGTATTATAATACCGGACATTTTTAGCGACCTGAACTTTTGTGAGTTGCAGAAATGCAGCGTTGTGAATCAGCTACTTCGGATGACTCAACTTTTCCGATTCTGGACCACTGGTGAAATTGGTGAACATTTTTAGTTTTACAGTAGCCATAGTTCTTAACCCTTATGTCACTCCACATTTTGTGATTTGGCTCAATAACTTTTGATTCAGAGCCCTAAAATATATACCAAATGCAAGAGCAAAATTTTTTGTTGTATATTACCCCAGTTCCAGCCCTGGTTTAGGCACTGCGGAATTTCTTTGAACTTGCTACCCACCTATCTCACCTGGGTCAAGTGTGATGAATGTAAACTAATGCATTGCCAAAGGATGTTGACACAGACTGGGAGTCGAACCCTGATCCTCCTGATACCGACTCTGGTTATCCACTAGGCCAAGATAACACTACCCAAGTCCTCCCTTAACCCTTTGAACCCGAAAGGCCGCTTTTCCGGCCGCGCCGAGAAAGTAAAATAACCTGGAAGGCCGGTAAAAAAATTGTGTGACTTCTTTTCAGCTGGCGTGAAAGTTTGCATGACCCTGTTTTTGATCAGATAATCGCCCAGGTCAGTCAGCAACGTTTTTGACTGTAGACCACAGCAAACTCCTTGCAGTGGTGATCACAGTTTTGTGCTGAGGACAATTATGCGATCATGTACCATAACATCCATGAAAAGTAGATGGAAAATCGGCAATGTTTTTTACTGTAGACCACAGCAAACTCCTTGCAGTGGTGATCACAATTTTGTGCCGAGGACAATTATGCGATCATGTACCATAACATCCATGAAAAGTAGATGGAAAATCGGCAATGTTTTTTACTGTAGACCACAGCAAACTCCTTGCAGTGGTGATCACAATTTTGTGCCGAGGACAATTATGCCATCATGTACCATAACATCCATGAAAAGTAGATGGAAAATCGGCAATGTTTTTTACTTTAGACCACAGCAAACTCCTTGCAGTGGTGATCACAATTTTGTGCCAAGGACAATTATGCGATCATGTGACCATAACAAAGAAAACACTCAAGAAATGCATCATGGGAACATCTAAGATGACCTTGGATGACCTTATAAACTCAAGGAAACTTCACAACACACATCAACAAAGAAAAGTGAACTTCAATGATCATACTTACATGAAAACTGAGCCCAGCACAGATCTCCAACTCTTGGTCTGAAGCTTGGCACTACCGGCAGACTGCTGACTTCCTTTCCTCCCTCAGCTACCAACCCTAGTATCTGTGTACCTGTCAAAGGATAGTAGCCATGTATTCTACTAGGGCATATGAACTAAATGAATTACAGTGCTCAGAAGGGTATGATTACTGGAAGCCAAATTAAGGAGTGAATATCCATACCGTTTTATCACTATTTTTTTCAATTCCGGTAGAAGATTCTTTTCCGAGTGAACTGACATCAAGATCATCTCTTTTGGGTAAGGCGTTTTGATTCTAAACTATTTTTGTGAGGCAATGTCATTATCAAAATTTGCTACTTTTGGTATCATGGCTTTCCATACTGTCAAGCTTTGTTGACCAACGCATGACTGCTCTTGCTTTGAAAACAAAGACAACATGAACGAAACGGAGATAGCACGGAAAGCCGTCAAGCGCAAATTTCTCGCTACTCCAAGCATGACTAGGGTTGCAAAAGTAGCAAATTTTGAAAATGACACTTCCTAACAAAAATCGCCATAGAATCAGAACGACTTACCCCAAATTGATGATCGTGTGAGTTTACAAGGAAAAGAATCTTCAACCCAATAAAATGAAAAAAATTGTGTCAATGGTGTCATTGCCATTGCAGATCTCAGGTGTTGCATTCTTTCTGGGCTACCCTGTGTAGTAATAGCAGTGTACAATTTCAGCATAGTCCTTACTTTCAGTCTCAGTGGGGGAGAAGCCGTAGAACTCTCCTGGAGACACTGCTTCTGTGATCACAAACTCGGTGTCTGTGTTCAGGTGGATCGTCCGGAAGGTCATGTCTGCGACCTTGTGACCCTTGATCTTGACCACAAGTCCAACCGCTTCGGCAATGTCCTCCTTGGTGTCAGGATCCTGCACGTCCATGAAGACAGTGTCATCCTCCTGTTCCAAGAAGGTGGCTAGGAAGAAGCCCTCTTTGCACTGGCTGAGACGCTGCATGGTGGCCTTAGAGAGGTCTGGAGAGATGTCGCCAGAAGGGAGACCTAGGAAAAGGGGCATATATCAAAGACACAGGTTCAGGAGCTTTACTTCAGTTTCTACTGTACCAAAAGAGCTTTTATCTGATATCGCATCCACAATACCTTCAGGGAAAATTTTTCTTTTCATTCTTGGGCGTTTCTATGTTTTCGAGAGCTGTTTAGGAACACTCCAATCTTTGTGCTCTCTACTGCTGCATATATGTTTTTTTGCGAAGTTGTGACTGATAAGGTTTAATTTTCACTTAACATGCACTTCTGACAAGTTCATTCTGAGTTATCACCGATCCTCGTCTTTAAATATGGTTACAACTTACCAGCCAAAGAGGCTACGAATGACTGCTCCGGGATGTCATGGAACTGAGTTGGAAGAGGGCACATCCTTGACGTCGTTAGGACCTCTGTGTTGCCAAAGTCGATGTACTCCACAAAGTAGCCCCCATCGATTTTTGCTGATTTTATGTTCACCCTGTACCACTGGTTATCCTCTGTAGAATGGAATATAAATAGAGATAAGTCAGTGACATGACACCAGAAAAAAAAGGTGTCTCAGAAAATTACTAATAATATCACACAGGATCTACATACTTATCAAACATTCAGTAAAGACATCTAGAATATGATACCAGTAGCTTCCAGTCTATTTCCTCAGAAATACTTATTTAAAAACAATTCAAGACTGATTGGAAAACTGTATTCCATTATCAATGGAACATTACAGCATCATCCCCCATGAAGATATCAGGGGAAAAAAATTAAATAAACAAGCAAAAGATACGACTGCGTCTCAAAATATGCCTCCGCTTGTATTCAGATAATTCCTGATCACCTACAAGTATAATATAGTTGATGCGCATTCATCAAATGGTTATTGCGAAATTGACCTCTGTGACCTCTGTGACCTCTGAACTTTGACCTACCTACCCCAAAATCTAATAAGTTCCTCTTTCTGTGGGGATACATACTGGTACCAAGTTTGAAGTTCTTACCTCAAACAGTTCTTCAGAAATCGCGGTAACGGTGCTAAAAACCAAGAATTTCATGTAATTTCATGTAAATTGACCTCTGTGACCTCCTTATCCCAAAATCTAATCAGTTCATCTTCGTATGGGGATACATACTAGTACCAAGTTTGAAGTTCTTACCTCAAACAGTTCTTGAGATATCGCAGTAACGAGGCTAAAAACCAGTAATTTCATGTAATTTCATGTAAATTGACCTCTGTGACCTCTGACCTTTGATCTACTTACCCCAAAATCTAATCAGTTCATCTTTCTATGGGGATACATACTGGTACCAAGTTTGAATTTCTCACCTCGGATAGTTATTGAGATATCCCGGTAACGGTGCTAAAAACCAAGAATTTCATGTAATTTCATGTAAATTGACCTCTGTGACCTCTGAACTTCGACCTACCTACCCCAAAATCTAATAAGTTCCTCTTTCTATGGGGATACATACTGGTACCAAGTTTGAAGTTCTTACCTCAAACAGTTCTTCAAAAATCACGGTAACGGTGCTAAAAACCAAGAATTTCATGTAATTTAATGTAAATTGACCTCATCTTCGTATGGGGATACATACTAGTACCAAGTTTGAGGTTCCTACCTCAAATGATTCTTCAGATATTGCGGTAACGAGAAGTGGGACGGACGGACGGACGGACAACCCGAAAACATAATGCCTCCGGCACCCACCTTCGGTGGGCGGAGGCATAAAAAAGACTGAAATTGTTACTTTAATATCTCAAAAAGGCAAAGAGAAAGAAATATGCAGGGCTAACCAGAGACTTCTGGGAGGTGCACTGAGGTAAATCAAAGGGGCATCAACACCAATGGCCTTGGGGACCATCAATTAATTTACACCCCTGAAAAACATAAGAGTTCCTAAGCTTGGTAATTCTATCATTCTACAACTTACATGTAGAACATTTTCATGTAGACCTCAATACTACTTACGTGTGAACCTGCCAGCACAAACTTCCCCAAGCTGAGGGGTGAAACCAGCCTGCTGTGGACGACCCTCCATACAGGTATTCAGAGCTGCCGATAACTCTTCCACAGCTTTCATATCTTACAGAGGAAAATATCACAAAAACCAAACAAACACAAAAATGTTAGCATTCTTAGACACAGCAAGCTTTATTGCATAAATGAAGTCGGATTTAGGTAGTGAATAATACACTGGAGCAACCTTTGATGAAGACTCTTTTTTTGTTCCAATCAATAACTAGAAATGTGCATTGCTGGGGCCGCGCAATGCTAAATGTATCCCCCGGCACTGGCAGCAATTTGAAGGAGGGACAAAGACCCTCCCCCATCCCCTCCCTCAAACAAAAGGATGGTGTAGAAATTAGATGTGTAGGTTTCACTAAGACACATCTTCATATAAAATTTGAAAGAAATCCATCAAGAAATGTGGCCTGCAGAGTGCACTCACGCCATGCCCTGAAGTATGACCTTTGACCCTATAAAAGACGGAACACTGGTGGCAGCATCACCAAAAACTATAGGTTTTTAGATTACACCAAGAGACACCTTCATGCAAAATTTGAACGAAATCCGTCAAGAAATGCAGAAGTAAGAGTGCAAGAAATGGAAAAATGACCTTTGACCCTATAAAGGACGGAACAATGAGGGCAGCATCACCAAAAATTAAATATGTGTAGATTATACCAAGATACATCTCCATACAAAATTTGAACGAAATCCGTCGAGAAATGCAGAAGTAAGAGTGCAAGAAATGGAAAAATGACCTTTGACCCTATAAAGGACGAAACAATGAGGGCAGCATCACCAAACAGTAAAGATGTGTAGATTATACCAAGATACATCTCCATACAAAATTTGAAAGAAATCCATCAAGAAATGTGGCCTGCAGAGTGAACTCACCCCATCCCTTGAAGTATGACCTTTGACCCTATAAAAGACGGGACACTGGTGGCAGCATCACCAAAAAGTACAGATTTTTAGATTACACCAAGGGACACCTTCATGCAAAATTTGAACGAAATCCGTCGAGAAATGCAGAAGTAAGAGTGCAAGAAATGGAAAAATGACCTTTGACCCTATAAAGGACGAAACAATGAGGGCAGCATCACCAAAAATTAAACATGTGTAGATTATACCAAGATACATCTCCATACAAAATTTGAACAAAATCCGTTGAGAAATGTGGCCTGCAGAGTGCACTCACGCCATGCCCTGAAGTATGACCTTTGACCCTATAAAAGACGGAACACTGGTGGCAGCATCACCAAACACTATAGGTTTTTAAATTACACCAAGAGACACCTTCATGCAAAATTTGAACGAAATCCGTTGAGAAATGTGACCGCCAGAGCGCACACAAGAGTACACACAAGACATCTATCAAAATATGACCTTTGACCCTATAAAAGACGGAACACTGGGGGCAGCATCACCAAAATCTATAGGGTTCCAGATTTTACCAAGAGACACCTTCATACAAAATTTGAACAAAATCCGTTGAGAAATGTGACCGCTAGAGCGCACACAAACTATCCCCCAAAATATGGCCTTTTACCCTATAAAAGACGGAACACTGGGGGCAGCATCACCAGAAACTATAGGGGTCCAGATTTTACCAAGATACACGTCCACAGGAAGTCTGAAAGAAATTCGTCGAGAAATGTGACCGCTAGAGCGCACACAAGAATGTGACGCGGCGGCGGCGGCGGCGAAACGCTGCTGAATCCAAAGTATCCTCCGGCATACTGCCGGGGGATACAATTTAAAAAAACAGCATTGAGAAAAACATTAAAGCAATCCAGATTTTGGACTGTGGTTGATTTTTGAGTGAATAAATGCCAGTTTGAATCCTGCAACAACAGTCAAACAACAGGCCAACTACAAACTACCTAACAGATTTCAAGGAAATAGCTTTTTGGCATTTTTCTTTGACCGGAAGGATCAACATGATCACACGTCACATGCTGCAACTATTCCTATTTCTTAGATAGTCACAAGTTATTCTAGCCTTAAAGACCCATAGTAGCAGGCTCTCATGGGGAATTTGACACCATTCGGGTGTTGACCCTATAACAGGTGCTGTCAGTCACCCAGAGTGGACTTCATTTTTATAATGCTCTGCATTTTCCACCCATCACCACATATGGTAAAGTCATCATCTAGCATTTCCCTCAACCGAAGACTCTCTGAGAGACCAGGGGGTATTTCTAGACGGATCAGTGGGTTTGCTGTGTGTGAGACTTGTAAAACCAATTGCTATTTCCAGTGCTTTCCACCAAAGTCTAGTGTCAGCGAATAATGACCTACTGCATGGGGAAACTGCCTACCATATGCCTTTAAATAAGGTCCTGAAGTTCACTTACTTTCAGGAGTGAGGATCTGGCATTGCATCTCCACTGGGCTAATATAGTTGTTGATGGCAATCTTAACCGGTTCTCCTCCAATAGGGATCTGCATGCGCTTCATCGAGGCTCTCATCAAAACTACAAAGATAAGGAAATACAGGTATAGCCAGGCTGACATGTTAGGCCCACACACTCTAAATGTCATTGGAATTCAAGAGAAACAAAGTGAAGGCCAAGTGCAGGTGAAAACCAATTTGTGAGTTTTCTCAGTCTTTATATGTCAGTTTGGTTTCGAAGCAATCTCCCCTGAAGTGGCATGCTATTCAAATGCCCTCCTACTAAAAACATAAGAAACAGCTGAAATATTTGGACAAACTTTCAAGCCACATGTTTGTGCGGTCCCATATTACCATTTCTGTGTGCAGTGCATGTGCTTTTACAGCGAGACTGTGTCAGATTCTTCTCATTTCGGTGATTCCAAAACCTCACAGTATACACCTATTCTTATATACTATGTAAACAACCTTTCCCAATTGCTTCCAGACAGTTTCTTTTACAATGTAATAGCATGAACAGTACTCTACTTTATCTTTTATCTTTAATTCTGTAGTGTTGCTATTTTTAAAGAGATAATCATATATAACAGGTTATACATTTACAATGCAAAAAAAAATTTGAAAAATTGCTGAAAGCTTCATACACCACAGATGCATGTAGTTGGACCCTAACCTTGTCCATCCCAATATCCTTATCTCTCCTTCTCAGTCTCCTCCATTCTTAACTGCCATTTATTTTCTATCAGGTTACACAGATAATGTTTATTTGTAGTTTCTATAATCTTAACACATGTTAATCATTTGCATTTTTGAACATCAAAAGTAACCATGTAAGCTTTGTTGGATTCTGTAAAAACTGATTTCCGGTCTTCAGCAGAACTCTACAGACTGGTTTCAACACTTACCTTTCCTGGGTGATGTAACAGGTTGGCTACCCTTGGGCCAGGCAAGTTCTTGTTTGATCAAAGCATCACCGACTGATACCGTGCCTGAAGATGTATACATTTATATATATGGGAAAAAGAAAGTGTTACTTTGTGGATTCAGACTTCTCCGAACTCCTCAGGAATATATCCACCCTTGGTCCAATTCGAGTAAAACCTGGGCCCTGTTTCATAAAACTTGTCATCAATGACAAGTTGAAATAACTGTTATAAGCAACTGAAATCCTTGCATCTGATTGGCTGAGCGCAAATTTGTCGGTAAAATCACCGACAAGATACTTCATGAAACGCCAATCAGATTCAAGTATTTCAGTAGCTTTTAACAGTTATTGCAACTTGTTATTGGTAACAAATTTTATGAAACGGGGCCCAGATTGTTAAATACTTCAGCTCAAGGTTGCTCACGCGTCAGTTATCAGAGTAGCCCAAAACTTCACAAACGAGACAAGACCATTTCATTCTTAAATTTGTGCATAATACAAATCATTTGAAGAAGGAAATCAGTACCTGGCTATTGTTGCATACAGGAAATTATGTGTACCTCATTACAATTTTTTTTTTTAAATTAAAAATCAAAATGAATTTTAATCTTTTCATAAAATTTTAAAGCAATGTTTTTTCTGACATTTGAAGAAGAAATAATACACAATTGAACTACTTATAACTACCTGTTCACAGTACCACCTGGTAGACACCTGCTTTCTTGCCTTCAAAGCGAACAGTGGGCATCGGGCAGTCCTTGGTGAGCTTCTCAATGAGCTTGATACTGTCATAGCACCACTTTCCGATGCTACCCCTAGGCTCTACTCCTGCGATAGCACAGTGTAGTCCCTGTGGACAGGAACGAAGATTAAAAAGGTGCAAGTTCGTATGTAGGAGAAAGGAGAAATTTGTCAGCTTTCTCATTCTTTTGATTCCCATGGGGAAGAACAGCTTAGCAACAATGTCAAAGGAATAGGATTGCTGTTGAAATGTCATGTCCTCTAAATATAACTAGAAATAGTTTAAAACTGGACAAATTTTTATGCCTCACATGTGTGTGTGTGTAGTACCATATACTCATTTCTGTGTGGAGCTCTTTTGTGATTTTCAGCGAGATTGAGTCAAAAAGCAAATTTTGACTGATGCAAAAGTTTTTTTTTTTCAACTTGTAAGCAGTTAATCGTAACTTATGCCATAAAGTCCAGCCTTATTTTTCCTCAGAGGGAGTGGAAAAATTCTCCACGACTCATCTGCATTTTGAATCGTAAGGTATGCCTTACGCAACGACTTTTATAAAGAAGTAACACCGAGGGAAAGAGACTTTCTTGGTACATCAACAAGATTTTAGGTCACCTTACATAATATGTCTGAACTTTATCATGCATAAGCGTTTCATTGTGCGTTATACACTAAATATATCGAGAGGAAACACTTTTACAAAAAATTTACGTACAAACACTGGGAAGTCCATAATTTCTGCTGTGGCGTGTCGCAGGTCACTGTAGGGAACCTTCTCTGTATTGCCGAAGTCCATCATGAAGACAGTGACTGTTTGTTCCTTGCTCACAGTATGGATTGTTGCTCGATACCAGGAATCGTCTTCTGCATACTTTGAGATGCAAGTCATTCCAGCCTGTACCAAAAAAATATTATTAAAAACAAAAAAAATCATTAAACAAGATGAATGCGACTGCGTCTCCTATATGCCTCCGCCTAAATTCAGTTGATGGCTCAAACTGTTCTAGAAATATTTGATAACGAGGCTAAAAACCAGTAATTTCATGTAATTTCATGTAAATTGACCTCAGTGACCTCTGACCTTTGACCTACTTACCCCAAAATCTAATCAGTTCATCTTTCTATGGGGATGCATACTGGTACCAAGTTTGAAGTTCTCACCTCAGATAGTTCTTGAGATATCGCGGTAACGGTGCTAAAAACCAGTAATTCCATGTAATTTCATGTAAATCGACCTCTGTGACCTCTGAACTTTGACCTACCTACCCAAAATCTAATCAGTTCCTCTTTCTATGGGGATACATACTGGTACCAAGTTTGAAGTTCTCACCTCAAACAGTTCTTGAGATATCGCGGTAACGGTGCTAAAAAACAAGAATTTCATGTAATTTCATGTAATTTCATGTAAATTGACCTCTGTGACCTTTGACCTCCTTACCCGAAAATCTAATCTGTTCCTCTTTTTATGGGGATACATACTGGTACCAAGTTTGAAGTTCTCACCTCAAACAGTTCTTGAGATATCGCGGTAACGGTGCTAAAAAACAAGAATTTCATGTAAATTGACCTCTGTGACCTCTGACCTTTGACCTCCTACCCCAAAATCTAATCAGTTCCTCTTTTTATGGGGATACATACTGGTACCAAGTCTGAAGTTCTCACCTCAAACAGTTCTTGAGATATCGCGGTAACGGTGCTAAAAACCAAGAATTTCATGTAATTTCATGTAAATTGACCTCTGTGACCTCCTTACCCCAAAATCTAATCAGTTCATCTTCGTATAGGGAAACATTCTAGTACCAAGTTTGAAGTTCTTACCTCAAACAGTTCTTGAGATATCGCGGTAACGGTGCTAAAAACCAAGAATTTCATGTAATTTCATGTAAATTGACCTCTGTGACCTCTGACCTTTGACCTACTTACCCCAAAATCTAATCAGTTCATCTTCGTATGGGGATACATACTAGTACCAAGTTTGAGGTTCCTACCTCAAATGATTCTTCAGATATCGCGGTAACGAGAAGTGGGACGGACAGACGGACGGACGGACGGACAACCCGAAAACATAATGCCTCCGGCACCCACCTTCGGTGGGCGGAGGCATAAAAATATTACTGCACTTTGTTCACACACAAGATGTAGATAAAGTCAAGAATGCCTCGTGTAAATAAAGATCGTCCTAGTGAACAGGTGATTTGAAATATAATTCTGCTTTCCCAGTTTTGTTGAGTTTCAATATTCTTCAAGATGGTCCACCTTAAACATGGTCATGATTAGATAAAGTAACACCCATGTCACTTGAACTCAGTAGCAACACAAATTCCTTTAGGTGTAAATAGCCATACATGTGTAAAATCTATAAGTTATGAATTTGCAAAATATACCAAACCTTCCCAAACTGAACCCCAACATGGAGATTGAGCTACAGCACTACGACAGCAGAGCTGCCAACAATTACATCTGTCTATCAACGAGGTTGCAATGACAAATCAGGGAGATTTCAACTTCATGCATACAAATCAATGGAGAGAGTATTTCGGTGAAGTCAGGACTTGGCAGGTCTATGATAGGGACAGAAAGAAGGCTTACTTTGGGGTTCTGAAGTGGTCCAGTAGCTTGTACTTGCTCCGAGACAAGTTTCCTCATTTGGTTGTAGAGCTGGATGTTCGTTTCATTGCCGACTTGGACCCAGAAGGAGCCGGGGTTATTTAGATGGGTAATTAAAGCCTACAAATTGGTGATAAAGAATACAGCATCACAAAACATTGTAAACAAAGGCATTTAGCATTATGAAACATTGCAAACGGACAGAAAAGTGACATGTAATATATTTTAAAGTTGTGAAATACTCTCACTAAGAAGATAAAGCACCATGGAATATTGTTGAAAAGTTAAAACATGGGGAAACTTCCTGTAAAAACTTATGTTCCGAGTTCCCTTTTGTTTGGTCCTTATTGAAAGGAAAAAGAACACAAAAAGAGAAATCAGTCTATCACCTATGCTGATTAGCCAACAGTAAAAGACTAAGGCCCAAATTCACAAAATGGGTTTATCTTAACCCAATGGTCTAACCATGGGTTAAACCTTTCAGGACAGTAATTATTTAAGGGGTAAATTGATCACATTTTGTTCTTCAAATTGGCAAAAGTAATATTTTTTTTAGTGCTACATGGTTATAAGGTGTACCGGTAATGTCACTGAAAACAATATATATATGGTTAGTAATTTTGTTGAAAAGTTGAAAAAAATTGCCTATTTTGATAGAAAACAATGATTTTGAACCGCTCAAAGTGTTGCCAATTTAAGGATTTTAAAGCTTATTCTTGTTATTTAAAATTCCTGGCATCAAACGCAATACGGTCATGCAACAAAAATGGACATAGTGTGTTGCAGAAATTTTTGCTCTTTCTACTCATACATCTGGTATATTTTTTGAGCTCTGAATCAAAAAGTTATTTAGCCAAACCACAAAATGTGGTCAATTGTCTCAAAGGGTTAAACCTCCACCGTGGACTAAAAGAAGCGTAAATAAACATATGTAAGCATAAATAAGCACATTACTGTATGCCCATTGGAAATGAGGACATGAAGGTACTACGCTTATGGAGGTTTAAACCATGGGTTAGATAAACCTCTTTTGTGAATTCTGTCCTAATAGTCTCTCATACATAGATTCAGAAGTACCAATACATTACTTAGTCATAATCTACTCAAATTTAGCCCCAAATACATGAGCTTTAGTAATTAGGCTAAGTCACAATGTTAAATAATGTTAAATTATCATAACATTAGCCATAACATTCACTGCTTTCATATTGTCATATATCAATTACCCATGTTGTAGCTATCTTCCTGTACAGCGACTGTTTTAGAGCAAATTGAAAGCAGCAGTACAAGTCTTTTCATTACAATTTTTAACCAAGTTAAAACAAAAGATATCATATCTTCAGTAAACTTACTTTCATTTCCTTCTTGGAAGGCTCAATATACTTCAGATTTCCCGATGTCAGCTCAGGAATTGAGGAACCTGCATCACTCTGATCACTGAAAAAATAAAAAAAGAAACAGACAAAAATTATTTATAAGGACTATTTTCCTGTTGGTACTGGTGACGCCAGGCCAAAAGAAGAACAGAAATACATGCCTTTCTTGCTATAATTTTACAAGCCCATGATTGGTGCTAGGCTGGGGTTGATCAATACTTAGAGAAGGTCAGATGATACATTTGCTCTCATTTCTGCTGAAATGACACAAGATGATGAAATCAAACATAATAAATATAAAGGAAAGAAGTCTGCTAAGGACGGTTCACCTTTTGAATGTAGCACTACAGGAGAACCAACCTGCAATCTAATCATATCTTTTCTCCTGCATAAAAATATGCACTGTTGCAAGATATCACAAACACAGATTCACTGTCCTATGAAAAGTGCAAGAACTTAACAGAAAGTACCCTCTAAACGCATTATGCAGTACAACACCCAACAAAAATCAAATCAAAGGAAATCAACATTCAAAATTAACTGACCAAATGATGACATATTTTAGTATCTTGTTGCATGTATACAGATAAAGAAGTGATCAGTTAGTGGCCTCTGATGCACACAGCTTTAACATTTAACCAAAATCTCCTAGAGCAATTGTTGCTCAAGCACATGTTGCGCACTGTTAAAACTGTATTGCAGTGACGTTCTTTAAGGGCAATCTAACCTTGGTAGTAAGGCGATTATAAGATCAGAAAAATAAGAAATACAGGATGGTGAAAGTTTGAAAGAAATCGGACAAGGAATAAGAAAGTTATGGATGTTTGAAAAATGAGATCACTAAATCTATGCGAATTTCATATTGGCAAGTTAGTGTGTCGATTTTTACATTTTGGCGGTCAACTCTTCCGTTTGTCATTCACTAAAACATGATTAATTTGCGTTTTTTTTCCTTCGTAAGCTTCTTTTCCCTCGGGGCAGTACTCAAAATATATTGTACATAACATAACATAGTGTTCAAGGTCCTCATAAAAGAAAAAAATCCTGAGTAATATATTTTGAAAAAATGACATTTCAGTCAATTTTGTGTGTTGGAGAAAGTGGGGGAGTTGTCCGCAACTATATCATAGTGACATTGCAGATGTGGCAAATTTAAAATTCCTATGTATAGTGATTACAACTTTCCAAAATTCATAACTTTCTTCCTGCTTGTCCGATTTCGTTCAAACTTGCGCCAATCTGCTTCTCTGATTTTTCCTCTTTCCTTCAAGACAACTTACCATTAAGGTTGGATTTCCCTTCAAAGATAAAGTTGAGTTCTGGTCATGTGATAACATTGTGAAATTGGGAAAGGTTAACCATGTCTACATAAGAATATACTCAGAGTATACTCTGAGGTTTTGGAAGCATCAAAAGGATAAGAAATTGACCCAATCTCGCTGCAAAGCACATGCACAGCACATGCACAGCACATGCACAGCACATGCACAGCACAGCACACAGAAATGGGTACATGGGACTGCACACACACATTAGGTGTGAATGTTTGGCCTGAACACTTCAGCTATGGCATGGCATTTGATGAGTGATCCTTTTCAGGGAACATTTCTTTCAGGATAATATTCCAAACTGACATAGAAGGAATGGGAAAGCTCACAAACTAGTTTTGTATCTCTCCCAGAACTCAACCTTCTCTTTAACCCTTTCAAGACAACTGATCACATTTTGTGGTTTGGCCTAATAACTTTTGATTCAGAGCTCTAAAAAATATACCAGACACATGAGTAGAAAGAGCAGAAAATTCTACACACACTATGTCCATTTTTTCTTCATGGCAATACTGCATTTGATGCCAGGAATTTTTAAAATGAGAATAAGCTCTAAAATCCTTAAATTGGCAACACATTGATGTTAAAAATCATTGTTTATTATCAAAATTTTTTCAACTTTTAAACAAAATTCCCAACCATATATTGTTTTGAAGAGATTACACCTTATTAAAACCAGTAGCACTAAAAGAAAAATATTGTCAATTTGAAAAACAAAATGTGATCAATTTAGGCCTTAAATAATTCCTGTCCTGAAAGGGTTAAGACAGTATATTGCATTAAGTGTGAACGAGGCTACGGGGCTTACCTGGACTGGTTGGGCTTGCACTTATTCTTGTGCTTCTTCCAGTCTCCCTTCTGGCATTCCACAGAGCAGTAGGTCACCCCACACTTGGAGCAGTGCTTCGTACCTGCAGAAGGATTCAAACCATGCAGGACTAACTTGGATTGGTTACTTTGATCTTACTTACATGTATCAACTGCTTGGTGTAAACACGGACTCCAGAATAACATTTTACCTGGGGGTCCGGAGTACAGTTTTTGGGGTTGTATGTTTAATGAACCCATATAAGTGTTAAGCCCTTGTCTATACAGCGGGAATGAGAAAAATGTACAATCTTAATAACCCTAACATTACTGATATTTGCAAGGCAGAACATCAACACTTCAACAAACCACACTGATTCTACGCAAAAGACCTGGTAACAGGGAAGATGGTGTTTTTTTTACTGTTTAGAAAAACGGTAAAAAAAAAGAAAGAAAAAAAATCTGTAATACACGCATCCCCCCTTCCCCAGACAACTTTCATTCACCCATCACATCTTAAAATAGGAAATGAGAAGAAAGCTGCAATAAGTTTATTTTTGTTTGCCACCTAAGCATGAAGTTGAGTTGTGGTTTATGATGACATTTTGCAAGAAACTGTCTCAAATCAATTGGGAAAGGTTCATCATGTCTACATAAGCATTGATGTATACTGTGAGGTTTTGAAACCATCACAATAATTAGAAATTGACCCAATCTTGCTGGAAAGCACATGTTTGTTTGTTTGTTTGCAGATGCTTTTCTGCATTTATTTCATAATCAATGTAAACAACAGTTGCTTTCAAACGTAACATATAATGGATGAGGCGATAAACTTACATAGAAATAATTGAGTGTTACATCATGATTACAAACCATCTTTCAGTGACAATATTATATACACGTACCAATAATACAGTGAGTATGGATATAATTCTATATAAAACATTTGATGATGTAGGTACAATTATTTACAAAATGCAGAGGGCAAAACTATCATAAGCAAATGCTTAAGACGATAGCAGCCCGGAATTGCATGCGTATAGATGAGGATTCAGGAAATATATATAGAAAGAATTTGCCATATTGTAAATTCAAGAAAATTGCATACATTGAGAATCACTTATAACTCGCCATATTGTAATTTTAAGGGAATTGCATATATCTGTGCCGTGAGTGCGCAGGTGCAAAGTGCATATAGCTGGGGATTATGGTTTTGCAGATAATGTAATTGTATGGAGGGAAATTGAGTTTGGTTTAAGGATAACAATGGATACAGGACAATCAGGGGTCGATATTTAAAGCAATCATTCATGGTTGTAATTTAGCAGCAGCAGATGTTTCTTCATTAGAGCTTTAAAAGAAAAATGAGAAGAGGCAGTTTTTATATTTCCAGGTAGTGAGTTCCATATATCAGGACCATTGTGTCTAATAGTTTTTTGCGCTATGAATAGTCTGGGATTGTTCAAGTGAATATAAGAAGAATGACGTGTTGGATAGGAATGAATGCTGGAGTTTTGAGCGAAAGCATTTTGAAGAGTACTAGGTAGAGACTGTTTCGAGAATTTAAACATAAAAATAGCCGTTTGGAATACATGAATGTCATTTATTTTAAGTGTTTTGAGTTTGTAAAATAACGGATCTGTACTGAACAAAAGAATGGGTACATGGGACTGCACACACACATGTGGCATGAATGTTTGGTCCTAACAATTAAGCCTTTTTTCGTTATATTTTTAATATGAGGGCATTCGAAGTGCAATCATTTTCAGGGGACATTGCTACTATGATGTTCTTCCAGACAGACAGACAGACAGACAGACAGACAGACAGACAGACAGACAGAGACAGACAGAGACAGACAGAGAAAGACAGATAGACATGAAAGGAATGAGAAAGCTCACAAATTATTTTTTTTCCACCTTTCCCAGAACTCAACCTTCTCTTTAAGATCCATGTTTCAACAAATTACATAAACTTTATGTTATTATATGACCTGGAAGTGGAAACATAAATGTAGTAGTAAGACATTTAACCCTTAAACTGCCAACATTTAAAGCACAGTGCCAGCCAACAGAAAAAAAACCCAACATAAAATCATAATGTATCCAAACAACCAGTGCAACTCTTGAACACAAGGCCAAAGCAAAAGACTGATTCATACACTATATACAGTAATAGAGTACCGAAGTGTGACGTCATCAAATTTTGATTTTTGTATTTCAGTATTTTTAGGACCATATTTAGGTAGAGCATGATGGAAAACGTTCACACATCAAATTTGACATGAATCAGTTCATGGTGGCCCAAGGTATGGCTATATGAATATCTAATTAGCCCCATTGAAGTCAGTGTAAATTGGCCTGGTTCTTAGCAGTTTAGAACCAGGCCAATTTAACACTGACTTCAATGGGGCTAAGGAGGTATTCATGCGGCCATATCTCGGGGCCCAATGAGCCAATTGCCATAAAATTTGGGATCTGGATGTTTTTCACCATGTTCCTTTTAGATATGGTATAAAAAATTTCAAAATGAAAAAAATAGCTTTTTGTGACGTCATCACTTCGGTACTCTATAGGAAAACGGAATGAATATTCCAGTTGGAGGTATTTTCCCCTTCTTTGCCATTTGTTATGGATATTTGTCCCCCTCCCTTCCCTCGTTAACCAATTTATGGATACGCCTTTAAGCGTAACAAAAGTCAAGTTGCCAAGTTACTACTCGTGTACTTTCACTTTTATTTACCTTGTCCAGGTTACACTGGACACTATGATTAATAATAATAATAATATTCCGCTTTTATATAGCGCCTAATACATGGTTGTGTTTCTAAGCGCTTTACAGATAGATTATTACCCCGGTCATTGGATTCTGACATGCCCGCACACAATGTGTGCACTTTATCCGCTCCCTGGGGAGTATTCCAGCCAGTCGCTGTAAAGCGCCACATGCTAAGCAAACGACATTAACTTTCGCATGATTATGTTCCTATTGAACCTAAATAATAAGGCAAGGAGTCATAAAAATTCGTCCTCACATTTATGTCCTTGCGGCTTGATGTGGTCTGTGATTAACTCAATGATCAATATGGATGTCAAGTTAACAATGGACGATACACAGTGCCAATTGTGCGCTTTTATCCCAGGACATTTTTTTCTCTGTAATGGAAATGTTTAGAACCAGGCCAATTTAACACTGACTTCAATGGGGCTAAGGAGGTATTCATGCAGCCATATCTCAGGGCCCAATGAGCCAATTGCCATAAAATTTGGGCTCTGGATGTTTTTCACCATGTTCCTTTGAGATATGGTATAAAAAATGTCAAAATGAAAAAATAGCTTTTTGTGACGTCATCACTTCGGTACTCTATAAAATCACTCTTGCACTGCCAAATACAAGAGGCTAATAGTTTCAGGGAACACTCAGCTCAATTACAATTGGGAGGCAGCGAAGCGTGGCAGGGTACAATGAACACACAAGGAGAGAACACAAAATGAGTGGATACACAACAAAATTAGGAGTGCTAGGATACAAAGCCATGGCGCAACAAATTAAATGAGTGTTCATGTGTGTGAAGTTGAAAGGGTAGCAGGTGGGCAGGTGGGCATGTTCAGGGCAATTTAGGGTTTAAATTCGCATTATCTTGGGTTCTTAGGGGGACACTGACACCCGACACCCGACACCAACACCTGACAATTCCAATGCACCAACTTCAGAAGGAATTTCTCACCCGAACCATGACTGAACGCTCTCTGATCTCTCGCAGGCAGGCTCCGGGGATTTCCCAAACGAGCTGTGAGCTTTGCTGTGTGCGAGATTTGTACACACATTAATTGGGAATTCTTGTGTCAGGTGTAAACAAACTGCAACACATAGCACATGGAAACTCAAAGAGTATGTCTTTGAACAATTTGAAATAGACCATCTTTCCCTTGCCCCCCAAATAAATAAAGAAAAGCCCACCTATTGGTAGAAAGATAGTGAAACAAAATGAAATAGACATTTTGGAAAAACACACACACACACGCACCAACCTCGAAAGTGAGAAGAACATTCTGTGTCTCAAGCAAAGACAGCACTCTGACAAATTCACAAATGAGACTGCCTCAAGACATGATCCCAAACAGAATTCTAGACACTACATAACACCCTTGGTGCCAATACCCAGAGTGGGGGATTTAAAAAAAAAAAAAAAAGAGTACTTAGTACTAATTTCTCCCATCACAACTGTACAGACATGCACAATAAATATCCCAATGCATACCCCAACCTCTAAAGTTGTTTTGGTAATCCCTGAGCACCACCTTCAGATGCCATTCTACCCAATTTGGAAAAATAAACTTGTCAGTGCATGCATTCATACCTTAGTCACACTGCCAGTCAGGGCCCCATTTCATAAGACTTGTAATCAGTGACAACTGACACATTTCTCAACAAATTTGCCAATCAGATTCAAAGATTTCAGTAGCTTATAACAATTATTGCAACTTGTTATCGATAACAAGTTTCATGAAACGGAGACCTTGTGCCAGTTTGGGGTCTGCCTTGGTGGTGTGACTGAGGTATCATCCTAAAAAATTGCTTAGGTTCTCAAAGCGCTGGGTCCTTCTCAAATCACCCACTGTTATGCCACAAAGCCGTTTCTTTCAATTTTGACCAAGGGTAAAAGATTTCTGGTTAGAAGCCTGGATAATGCCATCTAACATTGAACATACCTGGTTTCTCACAGGCTTCACATGGCTTCATGTCACACTCTGCCTTCTTCCTCCCGGAGCCCGATGACTTCTGCCTGCCCGGTGAAACAGCTGCGGAAGTCCCCTTGTTATTCTCGCCGTCTTGCTCCTTAGGCACTGGCACTGGCTTGTTGTCACCAGGACTCTTGTTCTTTGGACTCGGCTTGCTGAATGCGCTTCCTCCTGGATTCTGCTGGAAACTTTGGGCCTGACCTCGATCCATTGGCGACTGACCTCTTGTTGACCGGTCGTCAGCCTGTTGCTGATCTTGCTGGTTGTCTGACCTGTGAATCCTGCTTGGGCCATTGTAAGGCACATCCCTGGACTCGCTGTTGACAAGGGTTGGGGAAGCTGTGTCGGGTGAGGTCTTGGTAGCCCCTTGGCTGTGGTTCTGTTGCATGTGTGTCATAAGAGCCATCAACAGTCGCTGGCATTCTTCGCATCCTGCAGTCACCATACTGCTCATTGGAGATGTTTGAGGGGCCAGAGACCTTCTGCTCTCTCGAGTCTCATCCATGCCATGGTCGCTGCCATTCAAGTTCACCCCATTGTTCATATTAGACGGTGGTGACTGAGGAGCTGAAGCACCCCTCATTCCATGTGCATCACGACCAGGGCTAGGCCTAGACTGAGGCCTACCACCATCTCTGTAAGGAGGCCTATCAAGGAAAGTTTAAAACATTTCTCAAAAAGAGCAGTGAAAAGACATGAGCAATACTGATAACTGTTTAAAGAAGTTTCAACAAAATTTTATGAGGATTCAATCAGATAGATTACTGTGTGATTCCAAAGACCCACTGCCGAACCAGAAACAAATCACGAAAGATGTTTGCTGCGGAAATGGCCGCCGTTTACAAGTCGTGAAAGTTGCATGTCACGAATATTTCTTGTTTTACATCTTGTCTTGAAAATGAATAAAATGCCGTATAGTTCATATTACATAATTGCCATGCATAATTGTATCACAGTATCGGCAATAACATTTCAAACAGGATCTACAATTGCACCACATTTCCTTCCAAGATGAAGAGCAGTCTGGTAAAAAAATGTCTCCATAATAGATCAACCATGTATAGTGCTTGATTGACACTTGCCCAGAGCAACAGAGTGCACCTAAGGTGCTCCAATGGATGCTCCAGCGACAACTGCTCCGAGCTTTGAGTTGCTACCGGATTTCAAGTCGGATTTTGCCCAAAACTTTTATTGATCTGTTCTATCTGCTTCTTTTAAAACCAATTTATTATTGGGGTGGACTTCCCCTTTGGGAGTGATTTTGGTTGACTGCATAAGAGCAACAGATGAAAATAAAACATATTTGATGAAAGTCACTATTGACCTAACCCATTATCAACTGTCAACAGCAATTTACCCGTTAGGTCCCCCCTCTCTGGCCAAGGTCACGTGAATGCTGTGGTCCTTAATTTGATGGCCGTCCAGTTTTCTGATGGCGGTCTCCACTTCCTTTACCGAACTTACATTCACGAACCTACAAAAGAAAAAAAAAATATGTGCACGCAATGTTGAACTGTTGTTGGTATTACTCTGAAGAGTGAAAGATGAATTGAAAAGCTCCAGCATGTCTTTGTACAAAACTATTCTTATTTGTTAGTCGACAGCTCTTGAAATCGATGGAAAAACATCAAAGTCTGCCTTACAGCTCCCTCCCAGAAGGCGCCCTTACTTCAATATTGAACATCTCTCGATGTTTGAAAATAAACACAAAACATGGTATATTTCAAACAAAAAAATTATGTTTTTGAACTATCTTCGACACCTTACATATACAACTCAAGATATCAATTAGAGCAGCATCAAAATAAATAATCATGAATACTCCCGGATATCAATCAACAACAGTATTAATCACAAAGAAATATTTACTCCACGACCAGTTTGCCAGTGACATGTAATTGAGTTTCCTCCTGTCCTTCCATCTGTCAACAACGCATTCACATAAAAAACAGTCCAAGGATGAAAAAATTACACTGGCTTTTCACGGTTGCATTCCAACAAACAGCAGAGGAATAGTCTGTATGAACTTTCCTACACAAATCCTCCTTAGAGGATAATTCATTGATGTTTGAATGATCCACCCTGTATTCTGATCGCGCTGTATGGAAAGTGTTGCAGAATAAAACACTGAGTGAAATGAAATTCCTAAACCTAGCTAGGAATAGAGATCTTGTTATTGGGCAAGACACATGATGAATCATGGGTAAATTTCGCAATACGCACACTGGGGGAATCCCCAAACGTTACTTCCCTTGTCAAATTCACACATTTTCCTCGCTTCCTGGCAACAGATTTTGTTAATGCCATTAGAACCACATGAAATGTGTTTGCAATGTCACTTCACTTCTTTGTCAGCCAAAAGACAGTCACAGATGTAAGTAAATCTTTTTCTTTTTGCTACTTTATGAGGATTCAAACTAACAGAAATGTCGCATCAATCTTCTTGAACCAAGCTGCAGTCGAAAGAATGAAATTACATGCATTAAAGGAAGTTTATCTCCTACACAAAGATGGCTTGATCAATCTCTCACCAAGATTTCACCTAGAACTTAGCAACAAATCCAAAACATTACAACAGGTGAAAACAAAACAGGATAAAACAGATATCCATACTAAGAGGGGCCTATTACACAATGACAAAAATACTGCACTGCACCTCCGCATCCCTTAGAAAAAGAAAAAAATGAAAAGTGGCAAAGTGGCTTCACTTACCCATAAGTAGTAGGCCTATCTGAAGGTTTAACAAAACAATCTGTCACTGTTGCCACTGAGGAAAACAAATTCTCCAGCCCTTTCTGCAAATGACGACAAGAAATGGGGTTAATCATACAATGTTTCAAACTGAAGAAACTATTCATTCAGGCAGCGTCTACATTTAAATTTACATTACTCCATTTCTCTGGGAAAAAACGATTATGCTGAATCCATAATGAAAGTACGGTCAAACCTGTACAATGCTTGCCTTTAGTAAAATTTCAAATGGAGATATGATGTTTAGAGTAAACAAAAAGTATGCTCTTTATTGACTTTATTGGCTAATTTGATCACAATTTGATCTTCAAATTGGCAACAATATTTTTCTTTTGGTGCTACATGGTTCTAATCAGATGCAATGTCTTGGAAAACAATATACATAGTTAAGAACTTTGTTGAAAAGTTGAAGAATGGCCAATTTTTATTTAAACAATGATTTTGAACCTCTCAATGTATTGCCAATTTATGGATTTTAAAGCTTATTCATCCTTTTAAAATCCCTCAAATCAAACACAATATAGTCATGCAACAAAAATGGACACAATGTGTGCAGAAATATTTGCTCCATCTACTCATGCATCTGGTATATTATTAATAGCTCTGAATCAAATGTTATTGAGCCAAACCACAAAATGTGGAGTGATGTAGCAAAAGGGTTAAAAATGCCTCATTTATTACCCTTTTAATGAGAGATATACTCTTGTCCGCAAAACTCAACATTTACTACAATACATGTACCAGCTTTGTAGAGTGTGAAATTACCTTTTTCTTCGCAGGAGCTCTGTTGATGTTCTACAGCACAGAGCAAAATTTCATTGCAGAGTTGTTTTATATATATAAGTGACAGTAAATTGGCGCCATCTATCAACAGGATTGATAAGTGTCTGTGCCTCTAATTTTCCCATCATGCCCCATTCTAGTTTGTAGAAGCTTAGAATGTATCTGTAGGCAATTTTCCACATGCGCAACGTCAAAAATAGTTTGAAATATAAAATGTACCTATTTACCAAACTGTACAAACAGCTGTTTGTCGAAATTCAAAATAAAATGCAATTAATTTTCAGGTTAGCAGTTACTGTAAGGTGGCGCTGTTCAAGTTTTGCCAGTTTAATGCAAGTTTATCCCGAGCTTTTTTTCTTCAGTCTTCTAAAGCTTTGAGGTTTTCCAGTACTAAAATGCTCTTTGCTAGTGTATTTTTACCATCGCTCTGATGAAATGGAAATAATGTCACTTACAGTTGTCATTTCTTTCGGTAATCCCCTCACAAAGAGACGATGTTTCCTAGGTGGTCCTCCTCGTCCAGCCCCACTGAAGACAAAGAAAAACATGAAAACTTACACAATTGCAATTTGTTTCCACAAGAAAACAAAATTTACATTTTCAAAACATGAAAATTGGATGGTAGTTTTAGAGCATGAAATACACATGGAAGCCACCTTAAATATAACCTAATGCAGGAAAGGTTCAGCAACAGTTCTCATTATTTATTTAGGCCAGCCCCCCCCCCCCCCCTGCAAAAAAAAAAATATATAAAAGCTATGCATTCATTCAAAGAGACAAAGTGTGATTTGGAAGTTCATGTAGGACAGAATATCTGAATGACAGAGTAAGATCATAGATGATATTGATTGGCCTTCTCGTGAAACACACACACACACACTGTCGTGTAAAGTCAAAGGAGGATGTGAACCCAAATAGGCAATTACACGCAATAAACTGCATGTACAAAATGAATGCGGGGTGGCTTATTTCACGAGAATGACTTACTTTACGCCAAGACCAGAAGCAGGCCCTCTATTGTAGGAGTTGAAGGAATGGTTGGAGTAGTCTTCTGCCATTGGGTTCCACTTGTCATCCATGATGGGAGATGCTCTGTCATGAAAAGATAAATGAGAAAATTATGTTGCAGAAAATTAAATAATGAAGAAAATCTGACATGTCCTCAGCGCTTTATTTCATCAGATTGTTAGGGCACTGCTTGGCACTAACAGGGGTCTGGTGCAATCGGGGCCCCTAATTATTAACTCAGGAATCAGAAAATTAAAAAAAAAAATTAAGCATGGGCCAACTTGAAGAATTGCAATCCAGATCTGCTGTTTTTTTGTTTTTTTTAGTGTGCAGCCCTTTGTTAAGGTAAGGGTTCTGATTGGGTTTTAGGTTAAGCTCAAGTTTAGGGCAACCGTAACAGGTAGATATATAGTCTGTTGCAAAGTTATAGTTAGGAATACTTTATTAGAAAATGACCACAGAACAATGGTCGCCAGAGCGTTTCTTATATGTAATATATGACAAAAATTTGAATCAAATCATGAATATATTGCCCCCAAGTTCAAGAAGCCCACTTAGTCCAGCTATTTAAAATTATATTCCTTGAGAATAAGACTAGATTTAAGAAAACAATTTCAATGAAAAAAATTGTTAGAAATATAAAACCTGAATATTAAGATACTTGTGGGGCTTAATGGGGATACTTGTGGGGATATCGAATTTCTAGTGAAATACATGTACAGTATGTGACTTTGAGAAATTAATGAATTCCTTTTGTACATGTACAAATCATTTTGATAGAAAATTGTATGTGCCAGAAATGACAAAAAACATAAATAAAAAGCTTCAGGCGCAAAGTCATCGGATGAAGTTCCAGAACCTACTGGGCAGAGCAGTAGTTAAAGGAGAATTACGCTCAAAAATAAAGACGATAGTGTTCAAAGGTGTTATTTATTCCTACTTGTTCGACTATATGGCTTCGCGTCAAAATATACGAGATCGATACGAATCAATTTTTTCTGAGCAAAATTTACCATCTGCTAGCAATATGTATCGTCTGCTAGCAGCACATGGGGGCTGCCATTTTGTTTATGTGTACAAGAAGATTTTCTTAATCCAAATGCTCAATTGCCTTTTTCAAAATTAAAAACCCATTTGAGATTAAAAATATAGAATAGATATGTCAATTTATTTTTAAACTGAAAATTTCCTTATATATTTGTTGAAAATCGATATTCGCTTAATAGAAATCTATTTTCTCGATACTGGACGTATGGGACGGAGCAAATTAATTCAAATTTTATGGATGCTTCTTCCCCGAGCATCTATAGCGGCAAACTATGCATTCACCTGCTTTCGGATAATGGACTTGAAAAGTCAGAATGCATGCTGCATATATTATGTTCTGCTCTGTTTGGCAAACCCAAGAAAATAGATTTTTGTTAAGCAAAACCAGACAATTTAAAAGTATCATTATAAAGATTTAATTTTTATAATACATGTAAACACCCACTTTATATTTTCCGTCACATATGGGATTTTAGGTAATGAAGAAAATCAATTTAGGATTTGGATTCAAAATATCTTCCTGACTGGAACATTTCTCAATGGTTCATGTACAACTCCAAATCAGCAAGAAAATGGCAGCCCCCATGTAAATGAGTAGGAGACGATACCGGGTGTTGGAATATCTTTATTTATACCCTTTTCTGATATCTTATTAGAAAATGATTTAGGCCAATAAGTAGGAATATATTACACCTTCCAATATAAGTAAATTTGTAATCAGGGCTTAATTCTCCTTTAAAAATCCATAACCCTATTGATGCTAAAAAGAATGTTTGCAATTGATTGTGAAGTTTGTAATGTCAAGACAAATAATCGACAAATCAAAATCAAACTATGAACACAAAAGACACACATAAAAAAACAATGAAAAATGTTTAGAAGGTACCGGTTAAGCAATACACAGAAATAACATTTAAAATCAAATATGAAACAGATGAAATCAATACAGTTTCTGCACAAAAATTTACCCCACAGATTCACAGGTCTTTTAAGCATGGAGAAATGCCGTAGCTTACATGTATGCTCCACCTGCATGCCATGGAATACACCATTGGTGCATAAATGAAGGATTGCAGAACTTCCATCTAGTATTAATCTCTGCCAGTTTTACAATAGACCTGTTTACTAAGTGATTCAAATTTATGGATGTTTCTTTCCTGGGGACCTAGTAATGAGGTATTCCATCAATCGGTTATTAATGAATGAACTACAATACTTGGAATCCAGTTTGCAGACATTACTTGTTGCTATGTCTAACAAGCCTCTGGCAAGCTTTCAGGTTGTCAAGAACAACCTTTGTTTCAAAAGTATGCATAAAATTTGAATAACTTAATAAACAGGTCTATTTGGTACAAATGACCTTGCTCTATCCATTTCCAGATTGTGGTCAATTTGGCCCCTCCCTTTGCCTATGTATACTCTCAAAAAGCCATTTTCAAAGAAGGATCATTTACAAGAGAAGCTACATGTATAAACTGCCATGGCAAAATAGGGATGGTTTTATATATGCAAAATGGAGTGGAATGAAAAGCACATCTGCACATTAAAGCTCATGTACGGTTTTGGTAGTAAAAAATGAAATTGGAAAGAAATGTGCTAAACATATAGTCTTGTGTTGTTTTCCATGTAACAAAAGATCTTTGTATGAGATCATTTGGTATTCCATCAATGATTTCCGGTGAATTTTATAGTAAATATATGTAAGGAACGCTAGATCACAGCAATATACTGCCTACGCTAGGACCTACGCTAGGACCTTTCCACCCCGATGGCTCCCCGCAAAATAATCTTGAGGCTTCGCAGAGAGATAGCATGGTTTAGAACGCGTGTATGGTGTAGAGTGCATGCTGTAGTTGTTGGGAGTTTATGTCCCTGACCCAGCACATATATTATTTTTTGCCTCTCATTTGTTTAATACGCAACTTTCAGACATGAAATACTCACAGCATCTTTGTATTGCTGGTATCTTGCTATTTATCAACAAAAATCCAATAAATCTGACAAAAAGTTTTTGAGGGCTTACCAAAAACTAAAACAAAGGCCCCCTATTTGTGCTTACTTATCTCTATGTGTGATATAACACACAGAAATCTGATGGGCACTACCTTATAAGAGCTTGAAATTATTGAAATTAGCAGTTGTCCCAGTGTGCCATTAACCACCTAAAATCCTGCCAGGCAACCAAGTCCTCCTGTCTTTGTTGTCTGGGAGGGAACTTTAAAAACTTTTCATCATTTTACCATATTGTGTGCATTTCACTGTAAATGATAACCAAAACTTGAATTTGGCGACCTCGGCATTCATCTAGGCTGCCCGGCTGGCAACCATATCAACAAGTAAAACAAAAAAAGCCTGCTCATGTCATTTTTCTATTTTTTTATTTAACCCTAACTGCACTGGGGGGGGGGGGGGGGGGCCTGGCCTGCAGCCCCCCCTCCATATTTTTGGTGATTGCATCGCGACCGCTGGCAATATCGGATTCTCGCTTCATGACTTTTTTCCCTCAAATCTTGCGCACGTTTTGATACATTTGTCCATATCAGACATACCTAGGGGGTGTTATATTAGTATGCGCATGTCATTAAAATTGCTAATCGCTCCATATATTTGTGTACAGTTACATGCTGTCCATAGACAATGGCTTGCATTTCTTTATGAATCTTGCTCAGGAATTGGTTTTCCACTTGATTCGTGCTTCTATATTGTTCTGAGATAAATTGGGCAAATTTTAGAAACGGAATATAAAACAATAGAAAACATAAGAAATAAAAACAATACAAAACATAAGGACAAATTTTTTTTTTTTTTCCCCTGTGAGGGGGAAATTGAGTTTATATCCAGAGAGATGATTCAAATAATTCTTGTATGCTTCCACATAACTTACTGGGTACTCTTAGAAAACAATAAAACACATACAAAACGATTATAAACGATTATGCACGATTGTGGTGGTACATGTAGTTATGAAGATTTGTTAGGTCCAAGGTGACTGTTGATGCACATTATGTTAGAAATTAATTTTAAAAATGTTTTATGAGTGTTGCAAATGACTTGTTTGCTTTTTCTCACCATTCTTTATTTTAGTAATCATCTTCTTACTTATATTTTGCACTAAAAATCACAATTAAGCTAAATTTTCAAAAAAAAATCATAAATTTACATAAATCTGCATAAATTATACTTCAAGTTTACAAGATCAGGGACAATAGAAGACAGTAGAAGGTATGGTACTGCCCATGGGTCCTGTAAAAAGATAATTTTACTTCCATTTTCAATTTAGTAAGCAGTACATTTGAAAAGAATGCAATAATTTGTAAATAGTAAATTTGCATATTAATAGTTTATGCAAATCTGTTGTACACATACAAATATATAATTGATTTTAATTTGTAAACAAATTTTTAGGCTTTTTACTCCCAGTGTTATAGATCGTATGCTCGATCTGTAATGAAAATCACAAGTCAGAAAAAATTGGAACCAGCGGGATTCGAACCCGTCATCTACTGCTTGCCGGGCAGCGACTTAACCACCAGGCTATTCTGGTTCACGGCCAAGTCACGATGAACTGGAATCAAATACCCAAGATCCTCTTCTTTCTGACTCATTAATATTCAAAGGTCAGCCGTAGACACTTGTTAGTAAATGAAGAAGCTTAATGGGAGGAATTTTAATTTGTAAACAAATTTTTAGGCTTTTTACTCAGTGTTTTTTTTTTAAGGCTTTTTATGTGATCTATAACACTGGGAGTAAAACGCCTAAAAATTTGTTTACAAATTAAAATTCCTCCCATTAAGCTTCTATTTTTAAGAATTGATTTATTTCACATTTGGGAAACATTATAGTTTTCTACTTGTTTAGGCTGAAATTATGAAAATATCCCCAAAATGCATAAAATATGCATTACGAATAATTAATTAGCTAATTATTCAAGAAATTTGCATAATTGATTAAAATTAATCACACCGATCTATCGACATGCAAATTTTCAAGTTATTCTGAGATCAATGGGGCTGGGAGGCCCCCCCCCCAGTATTTTCATGGAGCAAAATAGCCCAGTGGCAGTTCAGTAAGGGTTAAAGGAGCTACTGCATAACATCGGAACGAGACTTTAGGGTTAGAGAAAGCTTAAAATTGAAGTCAAGTGAAGAAATGAACACATATAACAGTATCTTTGCAAATTTGCAAAATACATTTTTTTCTATTAGTATATGTCGATGCCATTGTGTATGGAAAAAAACCCCAGAAGAAACCTTGTGTCATGTGCAAATTGATACTTTTTACATAATCCCTAAAACTATCAACTCAAACTATAAATGTCCATTGCCGTGCAATGCGAATGTATCCCCCAGCACTGGCAGTGATTCGAAGGAGGGACAAAGAACCCCCTCCCCCTCCCCTCCCTAAAACAAAAGGATGGCGTAGAGATTGCCACCAGTGGCCCGGACTATTGTCAACACTAGGAGCAGCATCACCAAAACAATATGTGTAGATTAGAGTATAATGCATCTCTATAGAAAATTCGAAAGAAATCTGTCAAGAAATGTGACCTCGGAGCGCACACAAGATATCCACTAAAATATGACCTTTGATCCTATGAAAGATAGAACACTGGGGCAGCATCACCCAAAACTGTAGAGGTCGAGAGTAATCTATGATAGACCTCCATACAAAATCTGAAAGAAATCAGTCAACAAATGTGTCCTCCAGAATGCATGCAACCAAAATATGACATTTGACCCTATGAAAAGCGAAACACTAAAGATGTGTAGATTTCACTAAGACACACCTCCATATAAAATTTGAAAGAAATCTGTCAAGAAATGTGGAAGTTAGAGCGCATAAAAGACATATGACCTTTGACCCTATAAAGGACGAAACAATGAGGGCAGCATCACCAAAAAGTAAAGATATGTAGATTATACCAAGACTCACTTCCATACAAAATTTGAACGAAATCTGTCAAGAAATGCAGAAGAGTGCAAGAAATGGACAAATGACCTTTGACCCCTATAAAGGACAAATGACCTTTGACCCCTATAAAGGACGAATGAGGGCAGCATCACCAAAAAGTATCTTTGTGTAGATTATACCAAGTTACATCTCCATACAAAATTTGAAAAGAAATCCATCAAGAAATGTGGCCTGCAGAGTGCACTCACGTCATCCCCTGAAGTATGACCTTTGACCCTATAAAAGACAGGACACTGGTGACAGCATTACCAAAACTATAGGTTTTTAGATTACACCAAGAGACACTATCATGCAAAATTTGAACAAAATACGTTGAGAAATGTGACCCCTAGAGCGCACACAAACTATCCCCCAAAATACGGCCTTTTACCCTATAAAAGACGGAACACTGGAAGCAGCATCACCAGAAATTATAGGTGTGCAGATTTTACTAAGATACACCTCCATACAAAGTTTGAAAGAAATCTGTTGAGAAATGTGACCGCTAGAGCGCACACAAAAATGTGACGGTGACGGTGGCGGCGGCGGCCGGAACGCCACTGAATCCAAAGTATCCTCCGGCATTCTGCAGCTTTTTCAAATTCGCAGCACTCAGACCTTCTGAATCAATTTATTGTTTGTCTTTGTGGCTACTTTGTATTAGGAAGAACTGAACAATGAATAATTAAATAAAAGACAAAAATAAAATGAAATGAGTGATGGAAAGACATCACAATGAATTAGTGCTTTAATATCCCTACCTCATGACCTTCAATAATCGAACAATATCCATTTTGCTTCTTCCATCCATCTGACTTGTGAGATCCCTGAGAGATTATCAAAATAATTTCCTACATAGTATGCTACCATGGTAACAATACATTACAATGATAGTTTATTGCTAAGCAGCATGTGTACATGAAAGTGTAGTTATTAATATCTATTATTCTATTCTATGATGTTACTTTTAATGCCAATGACCCGTTGATAGTTAGGACATGTCACTTACCCCACCCCCCCCCCCCCCCCCCCCCCCCCCCCCCCGAAAAAAGAAAAAAGAAAAAAAAAAAAAAAAGAAAAAAAAAGAAAAGAAAA
The DNA here is from genome assembly GCA_025617745.1 of Heliocidaris erythrogramma. Taxonomy (NCBI): domain Eukaryota; kingdom Metazoa; phylum Echinodermata; class Echinoidea; order Camarodonta; family Echinometridae; genus Heliocidaris; species Heliocidaris erythrogramma. The sequence goes on from CM046868.1 coordinate 30,556,420, forward strand.
AAAAAAAAGAAACAATATTTAAAACATATTTTCTCCCCTGTGCATATCAAAACTATTACCCAAAGTGATGGAGGTGCTTCAATGAATAGCTTACATGTACATGTACATGTATGTACCCTCTTTTGAAAGAACAATTAACTGTACACCATGGGGTGCAACTTCCATGAGCACAAAGGAGTATTGTCTCAGTAGATTTCATGATATATTTGGTAAAACAATGACCTTTATCTGCTTATACACAGAATGGAACTTTTAAAAATGGCTGGGGGGGGGGGGGGGGGGCTAAGACAAAGAAAATAACTTGAACCACGGTACTACTCTGAGGTAAATTACAACACAATATTACTATCAAAAATTACCATCTTCATACTGTATGTTAAATTACTTACCTATTTTTTATCACACTGCCAATTCTTACAAAATAAAACAATTTTATAGAATTTTATAGAAACCCCTGCCTGGATCAGCCACTGATCATAGACAAGTAACATCATAGTCTGGATGATCTGAAATTAAGTGCATAATTACTCAACCCTAATCGACAGTAAATTACGTATTTCATATTTGGAATTATCTTTTCCAACATTGGTGAATTGCATTTATTGTATTTCATGGATGTTCGGGTCGGTTTTAGTAAATTAAATGCCGATTTTGAGTAAATGTTGGTGACTTTTGTGCAGGGTGTTTGAAAAAAGTTGAGGTGTATGACTGCCTCACTCATGCTTCGGAACCCCTCAGCACGTCTTGAAACTTAGTAGCCGAGATTGGATGCGAAGCCCGAGTTGAAGATGGCCTAAAACTACTTGAATAATATAAAACATATCAAAGTTCACTTGTAAACCAAAATGTTGTCTCGGGTATAATCCTCAGTGTTGTGTGTTGTTTCGGCACCCAGGATATTAAAATGTTAACTTTGAGGCTTAAAATTTGTCTGAAGTGACAAGAGGTGAAAAGGCAGCTGTCTGCGCCATTTTTACGTATTTTGCTGCCCTCTTGTGATCGCTTCAAAGATGTACTTTTGGGGTCAAATATTATTGTTCCGCGTCAACTGCTTAGTAACAACATGAGCCCTCTCAAACGTTGGCAGCGGTGCTATTAAAGTGTAGTCTTCCCCCTAGATAAGATTCTTGATAACACCTGGGATGAGTTAACTATACACAGCGCCATCGCTTCACGACAGCGCTGTACGAGCTGCCCATGCTCTAGCGTTGCGAACCGCGACTACTAAAGTGCGACTACATGCTTTTCGCTGAAATTACATATATTTTTCATCTAAAAATTAAACTAAATAAAACTTCAACTATTTGATTGATTGCATTCATTAAGTTAAATTTAGTTAACCAACTTACAACTTACCAAAAACGATGATTTATTGCGTCATCTGCCCACAGTCAAATGGCAAAATGTAATCGCGCTGCACTTTTTGAAGGTCACACCCGTGCGTAACGATACACATGCTGTCGCGAAGCGGTACCGCAATGGACAGGTTTTGGCAGTCAGAAGTTGAAATTTTATACCCTGTGGACATTGCCCGATGGCTTGCTGGGGACTGAACTTCAACAAATCCATCCAAGCAATCGATTTCATGTGGGTATAAGGTAAACTTGGAAGTTTAACATACATTTTAAACTAAGTTTGTACATTATTGTTTTTAATTTTAGCGACAATGAGGGGTGTCGCAATGAAAGTCTATGTGTCCTTGTCAGTCTGGTCGGGCTAGGGATGAGCAGGCAAAAGCCATCGATCTCAATGTGATGTTTTATATTGATCTCGACCATGTTTCTTTCAAATTTCCATCACACAATGCACAAACACCATGGTTTCAAGTGTGATCACAAAATGATCGACACAGTGATAGTGAGCTTTGGAAAACCGGTGAGTTTTGCGGTTTTTGTATTATTATTTAACTTATTTATTGAACTAAATATATAAGTAGAATCCCAGGGAAATGTAAAATGTTTAACTTTCTACTGCATGTTGCAATAAAACATAAATTTGTAGTTTTTTGTACATGAAACTTAGTTCAACGTAAATCATGGTAATGTTGGATGAGTGGACTGCCTAGATTCAACTACACACAAAGTATAGTATAGTCATGTAGCTATGAGTGGCTCTTTAGCAAGTTTAGTGATTTGGTGTGTAGACTACATTCCAACTCTTAGTTAGAACCTTAACGCCGTGCGAGGCCGAATTCGCTCTAGGCCTGCCCTTGTGCCGAGTTAGCCCGACCCACACCCCACCCAACATGCCCAAGTCCATGTGCACATACTGGAGGCATGTGGCAGGCCGCCGAAAAAAACACGTGCATTCCCGTCATATTCATTGCACGCACACGCATGCAATACCACACAGGCCACATGCACGGCACTGCACCAGCCATCACATATCACATCACCAACTTTCAAACATCATACCATCAAAATCACTTCCACACAACATATAGCTTCTTCATTTCATAATGACTGATATAAAATAACATCGAAATCTAAATGAATTCTATAATCTGATTAAAATCTACACAAGGTACCTAGCTAATTCGAACTCGGTTGACCTGGCAAGAGTGGAGTCACCAAAATGTGTCAGGAAGCTAGGAGAATTAAAACTTCGCCACGAAACCTAAACATAAGACAACCCCATAACAAAATGTGCTCAAAATTATCGGTCGATTACTAAAAACGACTCGGCCTAGTTTTACTCATAGTTGGAGTTGCCCTTCAATTCGCAGTTTTTTCCCCTTATTTTTTTTTCATCCCTCAACTTTTATGAGTAGAGCCAGTAGACACATTTCATAAGATGCTTATGTAGTAGATAAACTATGTTCCTTTGCATGCTTGGGCCTCTCAACTTTCAAAAACGCTCCCCTGACCTGCCGAATGACTCCATTAGGCATACCGTATATTTTAAAAATATGATAGCACACCAAACAAACTTGTAAAAGGTCTCAGGTTTGATTTTCAGTAAGAGCTCAATAAATGATTTGCTCAGCATGCCAAATTTTAGTTTTGCATTTTCTGGGGAAAAAAATGATTATACTGCTGAAAATCTGAAATACAAAGGCACTGTCAAATCATATTTTCTGCAGCCCCTGTTTTTATTTATTTGTTTAATTTAGGTATTTTAGGGTCTATATATGCACGCAAGTACGTTTCATCTACTGGCTATTTGATTTCCCATCACTGAAACAGATGATCGAGCTACTTCGGCGCCTTATGGAATGTGGTCAACAAGTTGAGGAAAAATAGTGCCTCACCGGTAAACTGGCCTTTGGAGTTCTTACCTCACACACTGAGTCGATAATTAGAGTGCTTCTATAAATAGACTCCAAACTTGATAGGGCCTAATTTTTTTTTTCGAAATTAACTTCATTCGTTTAGCAGCTCAATTATGAACCATTTTTAAGCGGTAAATGATCTTTTTTTCAGAATCAGATCTGATTTTCTTTACAAAAGAACTGGGGGAAATGTCCAGCGATTTTATAGGCCTATACTGGTTTCGTGGCGGAGGGTCCAAAGAATTTCGTTTCATTTTTACCGGTAAATGTAAAAATAATGGTACCAACGCTACTATGAGCAAAATAAATACTTTCGCAAGATTTTTGTATTGAGGCGAAATGCGATAAGACGTATGAAAATGCGCACGTAGAGTTCGTTTAGGACGATTTTCAAAGGTTCACCTCGACCCAGCCTCATGCTTCGGGGCTGCGCCTAGCTAGCTGGCCTATCCCGGGATCTGCCCGGGATCCCCTATATAGCGCGCGTTTAGCCTATAGCCCTAGTCTGCAAGGACAGACCCTAATTTGACACTTTATCAGAAAATTATAGTTAAGCCGAGAAGCCTAATTTCAGTGGCGAATCCAGGGGGGAGGCACAGGGGGCACGTGCCCCCCGGCCATTTTTTTATTTTTTTTGTCAGGGAATTATGGAGGGAAACTGGACCCCCATACCCCCCCACTGAGCGAATTTTGAAGGTCTGGCGAAAAAAAAAAATTGTCGACACTCCCCCCACTGAGCGAATTTTCGAGAAGATGGCGAGACCAAAAAAATACGGGTCTACCTTTTCCAAAAGTTGACACCTTCATTTGTGTGCCCCGCTGTTACTCAATCCTGGATTCGCCACTGAATTTAGCTACCTTACGGTTGTGTCAGCAGCCCGCCCCCCCCCCCCCCACTCAGTATTATTTAGGGTACGCGTATGCTTGTTCCCTCCCTTTGAAAGCACCCCCTATCTCAGGGCTGCCAAAATTTCTGAACCCCCCTATCGCGGGCTTTGTGTGGGCTTTTCGTGCCTTGGAGACCCCCCTAAATTCAGAACACTGCTCAATGTACCCCCCCCCCCCTATCTCAGGTGAGCTCTCATTCCAACCCCACATCTCAGGACAGACACCAACCGCCCTCCCAAGTAAACTGTCATTACAATACCTTGGAAGAGATGTTTTTATGTTCAAAATGGTATTTCAGAACTCAATGCAGTCATGGGTGGGACTGGGGGCCAGTGTGTCTACTTTTCAAAATGAAATAATCCTGGCTGATTGAGCTATCAAAACTAGCAGGAATTTCAGGAATTTGATCCTGGGATTTGATCAATCAAGATATTTCATAACGCCCCTTTTTTAATTTTGTCAGATGTCGAAGAGAGAGAGAGAGAGAGAGAGAGAAAGAAAAACACCCCCTTTTTTAATGAAATCTCCGGGTGAAAGATAAAAAAACACCCCCTTTTTTACAATTCAAGGGCCGGATTGTGTCGCCCAAAAAATACCCCTTTACCGGAGATTTTGGGAACACGCATGCGGTCCCTTCGACCTTAGCCTCTTGTCGAGGCCCTGGCGCTGTTGAAATCCTTGGCGATATGAAGAAAAACCGAGGCGCTTGCGCCGAGGGCCTCTTGACACCCGACCTGAATTATATATTCAGGAGGCACGATTTCCTACTGAATTATGCATGAAAACGTGAATAGTTATTAGATAACCGCGGCGATCGCCAATGAAATCTCAAGGATTTCTTACTTCAGTTCTGGACTAGTCTATTATTTTTTGGGGGGATTACGTAAATCTCTTGCTCAAAATATATTCACAGACAAGCACATTATGAAGAATTCGATCTCTAGCTTACAAACCATGGTAATTTGAAATAAGACAAATGTACATATTTCTCAAGAGATCATCATATATTTACAAATAATGAAGAATGGGCAATAAAAGTCACCGTTCAACAATAGATGCATCTCCATCAATTCTGATGTAACCAAGGAGTTACCAGCAACTTCACTGCCCGGCAAGGGCCCGGGGGATCCGCCTGGCCTAGGCCCTAGATCAAAGCAGCACTCCAGCAGTCTTACTCTCCATCCCTGGCCCACGGAGGTAATCAGCACAGCGCGTGAAAAATAACACTTTTTCCATAGCCAGTAGGCAGATTCACAAAAACATCTTGTCCTTTAAGTGCAGATTTGATTGCATCAACTTGCAAATCTTTGAATCTGTCAATCTTCAACATTCTAGCGGCATATTCTAAGCTCTTACAAATATCGTCATCACTCGTCGTGGAAGAAACGTTGAACGCCATTTTGGGCTAGCGTGCAGTCGAGTCATGAATATTTAGCATTACGTCATGGTAGCTCGCGCTTATTGGATGATTTTCACCGACCAAAATTTGGTCGGAATATTCGTCAAAACAATGAAATACAAAAGAAATTCAGATCAGGTGTCAAGAGACCCTCGGCGCAAGCGCCTCGGTTTTTCTGGCTCGCTTCGCTCGCCAGAAATTTTGCCTCCATATCGCCAAGGATTTCAACAGCGCCAGGGCCTCGACAAGAGGCTAACTCATCCCAGGCGTTATCAAGAATCTTATCTAGGGGGAAGACTACACTTTAATAGCACCGCTGCCAACGTTTGAGAGGGCTCATGTTGTTACTAAGCAGTTGACGCGGAACAATAATATTTGACCCCAAAAGTACATCTTTGAAGCGATCACAAGAGGGCAGCAAAATACGTAAAAATGGCGCAGACAGCTGCCTTTTCACCTCTTGTCACTTCAGACAAATTCTAAGCCTCAAAGTTAACATTTTAATATCCTGGGTGCCGAAACAACACACAACACTGAGGATTATACCCGAGACAACATTTTGGTTTACAAGTGAACTTTGATATGTTTTATATTATTCAAGTAGTTTTAGGCCAGCTTCAACTCGGGCTTCGCATCCAATCTCGGCTACTTAGTTTCAAGACGTGCTGAGGGGTTCCGAAGCACGAGTGAGGCAGTCATACACCTCAACTTTTTTCAAGCACCCTGCACAAAAGTCACCAACATTCACTCAAAATCGGCATTTAACTTACAAAAACCGACCCCAACATATCCATGAAATACAATAAATTCAATTCTGACCCCTCACCTGACCCCTCACCCCCCCCCCCCAAAAAAAAAGGGGGGGGGGGAGAAAAGGAAAAGGAAAAAATAGGGGAGGAAAACTTTAAAATATAAAACATATGAATATAATTTTTTTTTCTTAAAAAATTAAGTCTCATTATGTTTGCCACTACTTCATTTTGTACTTGTACTTCCATACCCTTATGGTTATTGGTTAAAAAATAATATTAGTTACACCCTGCTTGTGGCGGAATGGAATATGCAACCAGAACGTAGATATTTCCCGTATTCCGTGAGAACAAGCAGGGTGCAACGATTTTATCCCTTAAAGTGTACACCTATAATTTATTGGTCAAGAATACGGAATTATCTCTCAGACAAATTGACCAATCAGATTACGTATAATAATAATAATCGTATTAAAATATATATGAATCGATCACAACTTGTTCTTTGATTATTTCGTGATTTTTAGGTCCTGAAATAATATTTTCTGGTCAATTTCTGATTGAAAATTACTGAAATAAACCCTAGCAATCTTGAAAGTCCCTCTTTATTATCTCTTGGCTGCTCTGGGATTTGTTTTCGGCTGTTGGCTGCTGTTGGCTCTTGTTGGCGGTTGTTGGCTGTTGTTGGCTGTTGTGGGTAACGATTACAAAATTAAAGAGTAACGATTACAAAAGCAACAGAATGTTTCTGTTACAAAATGAAAATGAACAAAATCATTTTGTCCTGTCTATTTTGTAACAAAATGATTTTGTTACAAAATAGAATGGACAAAATTATTTTGTCCTATCCATTTTGTAACAGAATGATTTTGTCATACGAAATGAAATGGACAAAATTATTTTGTCCTGTCAATTTTGTAACAGAATAATTTTGTTATACGAAATGAAAATGGACAAAATCATTTTGTCCTATTCATTTTGTAACAGAATGATTTTGTCATACGAAATGAAAATGGACAAAATGATTTTGTTAATTCTATTTTGTAACAGAATGATTTGGTATACGAAATGAAATACGACAAAATCATTTTGTCCTTTCAATTTTGTAACAGAATGATTCTGTTAGAAAATGAAAATGAACAAAATCATTTTGTCCTGTCTATTTTGTAACAAAATGATTTTGTTACAAAATAGAATGGACAAAATTATTTTGTCCTATCCATTTTGTAACAGAATGATTTTGTCATACGAAATGAAATGGACAAAATTATTTTGTCCTGTCAATTTTGTAACAAAATGATTTTGTTACAAAATAGAATGGACAAAATTATTTTGTCCTGTCAATTTTGTAACAGAATGGTTTTGTTACAAAACGACGTAGACAAAATCATTTCGTCCATACTATTTTGTAACAGAATGATTTCGTTACAAAATGAAAGTGGACAAAATTATTTTGTAATGTCAATTTTGTAACAAAATGATTTCGTTACAAAATAAAATGGAAGTGTGAATGATTTTGTCACGAAATAAATTTTTGTTACAGAATGAAAGTGGTCAGAATCATTTTGTTACAGAATTACTTTTCCAAATTCATTTTGTAACAAAATGAACCGTTGTTCAATAATTTTGTAACAGAAGACAGTTTTGAGTGAATTTTGTCACGAAATGAGGCAATATTGTAACGGAATAGCCACTTTACACTTGGCGCCCCATATGGGCCAGGGATGGAGAGCGAGACTGCATGCTGCGCTGCTTAGCTTCGCGAGCTGGGCCAGGCGGATCCCCCGGGGCCTTGCTGGGCAGTGAAGTTGCTGGTAACTCCTTGGTTACATCAGAATTGATGGAGATGCATCTATTGTTGAACGGTGACTTTTATTGCCCATTCTTCATTATTTGTAAATATATGATGATCTCTTGAGAAATATGTACATTTGTCTTATTTCAAATTACCATGGTTTGTAAGCTAGAGATCGAATTCTTCATAATGTGCTTGTCTGTGAATGTATTTTGAGCAAGAGATTTACGTAATCCCCCAAAAAATAATAGACTAGTCCAGAACTGAAGTAAGAAATCCTTGAGATTTCATTGGCCAATTTGCTGGGCGATCGCCGCGGTTATCTAACTATTCACGTTTTCATGCATAATTCAGTAGGAAATCGTGCCTCATGAATATATAATTCAGGTCGGGTGTCAAGAGGCCCTCGGCGCAAGCGCCTCGGTTTTTCTCCATATCGCCAAGGATTTCAACAGCGCCAGGGCCTCGGCGCAAGCGCCTCGGTTTTTCTCCATATCGCCAAGGATTTCAACAGCGCCAGGGCCTCGACAAGAGGCTACTTCGACCTCCGAGTGGGCGGGGGGGGGGGGGGGGGGGGCGGGGTCAGCAGCTACAGTACATGGCCTATAGTAGTCTTAGGCTTACAGCTTTATTCCCCTACGCTGCTCTTTCTCTACATGCATATCACACACAGAGCGCGACTCTCCACTAATCGTGCGCACCCCCAGTGCAGGGTGGAATTGTAAGGACTGTTCTTGTCGTATTGTCATTCCCATATAGGCTTAATATAGGGACCACCAGGTTCCCGTAGGCAATGGGTTAAGGCCGCCTTTCACTGTGGCGATTCGAGCTTCGCGACGCTCTGCGACGTAGGGACTTCGGCATTTTACGGGATTTCGCAGTAGGCATAATAGAGAGATGCATTGTCACGCATCACAGAGGTTGAAACTCCGTCTTGAAAAATCGCGGTCGGGCCGCCACGCGTCGCAGGCCGCTCAGAAAATCTTTTGAAGGTTAAAAAACGGAATTGACATCCCCAGAAATTTCAAAATCATACTTTTTTAAATCGGGTTTTAGACTTCAAGTTATGGGTTCCTTTGAAAGCGATCATCTTGCCCCCCCCCCCCCCCCCCCCGCAGGAAAAAATGTCTGCGTACGGCCTTGGTGGCGTCGTGCCACGTCGTGAAAAATAGAGGGTCCATCGAAACTCCATCGCCAACGTCGTGCACCAATAGAGCGAACCGTGGAAAGTCCATCGCAGCCGGTGGCGATGCCCCAAACACGTCGCCATGGGCATCGCGAATACGGAAACCCGCATAAAACATATGACCTACTTTCACGGCCACTGCCCGCCCGCCCAGACACGTGTGGCGATGTGCGCAGACATCTCGCCGCCGGAATCAAGATGCCCTCAGCGATTTGTCAAAAAACCATCAGGATCACGGCGATTTTCATATCTCTTTGATATTTTCGTCGCGGCCCCATGTGCGCCGCGTAGTCGTCTCAATAGTGAAAGACTAGCATTAGCGTTGAGGGTGTCGGATCGCGCGATACGGAGACAGTCCAGACAGTGGACTAGCTTTTGAATTCAGCGAGCGAGTAAGTGAGCAAAAAAAAAAAAATCCCGCAAAAATGTAATTTCTTCATAAAAATGTGTTAATTTAGATTACAAAGAAACCATTTCACTGCCCGAAAATGAGGTGTTGGATTTAGATATTTTCGGGGGGGGGGGGGGGGGGGGGGGGCTTCAGGCCTCATCCCCGCCCCATACGCCTATATATGCATACATACCCAAATATATACCATCTAAGGAAGGCTGAACAATTTAAGAACACCCCTCCCGTTTTATTATCCTTATTTTTTTCATTGTTTGACTTTTTTCAAATATATGTGATAGGACAGGGAATGGATAGTTATGTTATGATATTTGCGAGCGAGCAAAGCGAGAAAAGCGAGCAAAATTTGTGATATCTTTATTCAAATCAATAGTTATAGGATGATGTATTATGCACCTATACATATTATATATTAAACAAGAATTATTCTTTTCACTAGACCCCTTTGGCGGGCCGCATGGGGCTTAGCCCTAGACCCATGCTGCATAATTAACTGCAGAAGCCACATTTTGGTGCTGACCTGGCGATTGGAGCAGGTCCTGACATGGTGGTGGGTGCCTCCCAAGGAAGAGATCGATGGTGCCTCACTCCTCCCTCAAGTTGAAATAGCAAAGTCGGTACCAGCATGAAGACACAGAATCGTTTTACGGCAGTCACGATTCCAGACAAATTCTGACGAGCAAAATAGAACCCCCCCAAAAAAAACAACAACAAAAAAACAACAACCAACAAACAAACGACAAACAAAATAAAACAAAAGCAAAAAATAAAAAAAATACAATATGATGAATAAACAAGGCAATCAAACAAACAAGCAAAACGAACCCCGCCCCCAATAAAAAATAAAAGAATGGAAACAGAAATAAAACAACTTAAAGTTTCATAACCAGATTTTTAGGTGCCTTCATTGGTCGAAAAATTGAACATCCACTGTGAGTCCCCCCCCCCCCCCCAAAAAAAAAAAAAAACCTCAGTCAAATAACCAATTTTTAAGATTCAGACAGACTTCTTTTAAAATTTCTTGACGGCCCCTTCTGGAGAATGGAAGTAATACAGTTGAGAAGAAACAAACTTATTTTATAACAATAAACAAAAAACCTGAATGTATCAAATCTTTTGCAGCCAACAACAAACGATTGAAGGCAATAATCATTCCAGTTTTGATGATCTTTTATCATTTAATCTAAGGTCAAAAGATGGCTTAACCCAGTTAAACATATTAAACGATTACCTTCAACCACGAAGCTACAAACCAACTGGTTTGTAACTTCATGCTTCAACCCACAAGTTTGACATTCCACTGGATATTCACTTAGTTTCATTCAACTCGTTGAATTTGCCCTCAATATTCCTGTCACAATCATTGTGCAGTACGCCCCCTGTAGTTAGTGGTTGTCAATCCTTGGGGTTGGTGTGTTGAGAAAAATACAAAATTGCAGGCCGTGGTGGTGGTGGGGGCAGCTCCATTTCCCAAGAAACACAAAATGTGATGGTAATGGAAAGCAAATTTACATTCTTCACTTGTATATAACTATTCGGCTTGTATTATTATTTTTATATTCTGAAGAAAAACCCAACAAACATTCAAGCTCTAACTTCCTTGATTTTTGAGATACGCATGAGAATGCATGCGTGTTTATTCACAACAAATCTCAATGATGTCAGTGGCGTATTCAACAGAGGCGTCACCCAGGTCCAGCTGATTGGGGACAATACATGCCATTGAGTGAATAAATGTACGTAAATTGATATCCAGAAATATTGGTATAATTAACAACCTCCAATGGTCTTTTCCGCCAAACATTCTTTTATCACTATAGCCCACCCTAGTTTTAACATAATATTATCTAAATCATATTAGCCTGGGGGAAACAGTGTGACATGCCTGTTAGACAAAAAAAAAAATTATTACAGAGAAAGGCTATGCGAATTATAAGTAATGTTAATTATCGCCACCACACTGATGGTCTGTTTCACTCTAAAAATGTACTGAAAGTTTATGATATTTATCGACTCAATCTTGCCGTATACATACGTTTCAGTATCATAACCATGAATTGCCAACTGTCTTCAATGATATATTTACAGTAAATAATGAAATCCATCATTATCCCACTAGACAAATCAATCTGTATCACTTGCCAAGAACCCGTACCGCACTGACCCAGCACATTTTTACATTTGCTGCCCCTAAATTTTGGAATTCCCTCCCTTTAAATATACGAGACAGTAAAAGTTTGAGTACACTCAAACGTAAATTGAAAAAAAAAAATCGCTAATTGCTTTTTATGGACATTGATCCCTCACTGATGATTTTTGTTACCTGTGTAGTAAAATCTATAGACTGTACTAAATAAAACCTTCCAGATCCGCCCCTTTCCCATCCTCCCTCTCTAACCCCACCTGTCACATTGTCCTTCTTGTTCCGTCTTTTGTAAAGTTTACTCATTTAACCTTTTTGTTTTCACAGTATCTTTCAATGCTTTCTCTTATAGAAAGACACTGTGTTTTGTTTATGATTTGTTTGTTTTCCATGGCCATGTATCTATCTTCTTTTTATCTCCTCCTTTTATTCCTCCTTCTCTATACTCGTTCCCCTGATTTATTCTTCTTTCTTTCGCGTTTTTTGCATGCTATGCATGATTGCCCAGTTTTTAAGTATTGTATTTATAATTTACCTTTTGCCAGCGGCCAGCGCTTCTTCAAGCAGTGCTTCTTTGCCGGTCTCTGTCTTCATTCTCATTTTCATATAATATAGTCTTCAATGTTGCTATTTTTTTCTTACAACTCAAACGTTAATGCTCTTTATTTTGCTTGTAATAATAAAAAATGTTTCTGTACTTAGTTTTCTTGTCAATTATATTGTTATAATTGCACAATAGTTATTAGATACTTTGAAAAATGAAAATGAAATGAAATAAAAATGAATCTGAGATCTGAAATTATGGCTGAAACGCGAGAAAAGAATGACCTATGTATTTATGGGAGGGGTGGTGTGGGTGGGGGTCGCAATCCTCCTCTCTCAGTTGCCAAATCCTCGCCTTTCCCTCCTCTTTCTCCCCCACTCCCCATCCCCTCTCTCTCTCTCTTTCTCTTTCACTCTCTCCATTTCTCTTTCTCTTCTTCCATGTTTCGGCGAACATGTCAGCAAACAAAGTGCATGGGATTTTCATATTTTCGAGGTTTATGCATGTGCGTTCTTAATTATTACGTCACCGGCGCAGAGTGTTGCAAGCCCCACATAGTACTGTAGACAACTTATTACAATTATTAACTGACAAGAGAATGTTCTTAAGAACGACATCGTATCAAGCGACAGTACAGTTGGGGGCGGGGGCTGATTGTGATTCGGCAAAATATAAGGTAGGGGCCAAAATGTTAACATAACATTGATTTCAGTTAATTTTATATTATCATTCACATGTCATTATACACAATATATTAGGCAAAAACATGTGGATTATTTCGTTTGTAGAGACCAACTAATTACCAAGGTGTATGGAAAAAAGGCAGGAAACAGACATGTTTCAATGAGCATGGCTATTTAATGAGAAATAATGAAGATAACTGTTGATAAAGGTGTAAACAAGCCTGTGTGCTAGAACAAAATAATGGGAGAGTTGCATGTCCATCGACTAAATTTGTCTTAATCTGTGTCACAGTGATAGTACAGCTCCGCCAATTTGAAAATCCCCATTTTGAAGTGATGTTACAGCTTTCAATTTGTTTGAATACTTTCTCTACGTACCGTTTTCAAATTTTTGCTTTGAAAGCAACTTGCTATTAACTTGGATTGCCCTTCAGGTCTTAGATATACGTATGTATGTATGAAACACACATGCATGCACAAAGAACGAAAGTCCTTGAAACCGAATGTTCATTGCCGAATATACCTTGGGTCGAATGGACCACCGGTCTCGGTCCATAACGGGCCCGGCGCCACGCAACAAATGTCTTTTTTTTTTCTTTTTTTTTTGCATTGCTTTGTTGATGCAAAAATAAAAACCCACAAAACAACAAATATATAATCAAATAAAAAATAAACAATGAAATACGGCCGTATTATATACAGCCCGATGAGTCAAGCATTATTAAAAGGTTATTTTCTTTCATCTGGAAAAGTTCAAGTTCAAGTTCAAGTTCAAGTTTATTTAACCAATTCATTAAACATAGACATTTTACAATAAATCAAGAATAATGAATGGTTTGGGACCCCAAAAGAAGCACAGCTTGTAAAAAGGGGCCCCGGAAAAAATGAAATGAATGCACAGATTTGATAGTCAAGACCCCGGTCACGCTATTTTCCGTATTTCACTATGTCACGACGTCTCGGATGTAAATTAATTGTTAGTATAATGTTAGAATTTGCACATTAAAATATAAAATACTTATGTTGCGATTATGTAGAGTACATGTATTTGATTTTTAATTTTAATTCACGAAAGAATAAGAATAATGATTAGCCTAATAATGATATAAGGCCTCGTAGATAAATGTCTTTCAGAGATTCATTTTCCAATGATAATCATGATAAACTAGATCGTGTTCTTGTTTTGATCATGTTTTTATAAATCCTTCTGTCAAAAAATCATTTCGTATTTTCAAACATTTCCTTGCTGAAATGTTAACCTTCCCATACGTTATATAACAGGCCTAAATTATTAAGAGGGAATTAACCTTCCAAATAATTATGCGCATTCCGAATTGATGAGGCCTGCATCCCATACTATCAACTCATTCGATTCACGTGCGGCTTCACGTGTGCTGTATATATTCAAGGATGGTAAAACTTTTGTTATTTTAGATACGCCTTATTGATCAACCGGAGGATGAACAGATCTATGCTTCATTCAAGGTGTTTTTGCATTTGTTTTATTTGTCATTTTGCCAATAATGTGCCAATTTCAAAATCAAAATTTAGTTACTTATTTGAGTGTATGAGAACTGGAAGCTGAATATTACATTCGACTCGATTATGATTTATTCTTTCTTTGTCCCCCCCCCCCCTCTCTCTCTCTCTCCCTTTCTCTTACCCCCTGTCCTTTTAAGTTCTAAGTCTTTCTCTCTTTCGTTCTCTCTTTCTTTCTCTTTCTCTCTCTCTCTCTCTCTTCTAAGTTCATCTGTATTAAAATAGAAAAAGTATCATTCTTTATCCCCTATAAAAGTACTATTTCAAAGGTAGCCTTAATAAATTACCTAGGCTTCACTTACTTTACATGTGAAAAAAGCGTCATAACGCAACCCCATGCACGGAAATAGGCCTACAGAAAGCTTTGAATAAAGACTATATTCACGGATACAATAATGCTTTCCTCACGTCTCCTTGTGGTTGATGCCAATTACTGTGTTAAAGGTGAGTGAGTGATACCCCTCATCCCAAAACGGTTGCTTCCTATCTTCGGCTGACGAACGTTCCGACTTCTCCTTACCTGAATTTGTAAGTCATAATGGCTGTTCGCCTCGTCTGCACAGCTGTGCAATATTTTTGTCTGTGGTTTTTGTCTTTTCATTTCATAGTCATAGGGAATTATTTATGTTTAGTTGTTATTGGACTCTATAATCAATTATTAATGTGATCATTGGTGTCGACATAAATTATTAAACGGGCTCCCCAATTCCCAGCATAAAACGAAGTTACGACGTCATCAGAAAATATCATTAAGCGTAAAAACGCTATTTAGCATTTTCTGAGAATAGATTATAATTATCCTTGCCAATCTTTTGACATGGTGATTGATAGGTATATTCAGGGCCGCTGCAGATTTGTTTGTTCTCATAACGTACTACCATGACTATGTAGGAATGTACCGTACATCCGTGTTTGTGTATGTAATGATCAGGAGGCTGTAATCCTGTGTATTATCATTTGGCTTGAACTTCGCATTTGAGTATCTTTTCACTTTCTATACACACTCCCGATAACTATGTGAAGGCTGTACGTTTTACCTTGTCATTCATTATACACAGATAATTTACACTGGTCAGTAGCCGACAGCAAATAGGGTGAAAACATATGACGAAGGTATGAAATGATCTGGAATTGCAACAAGCTGATGTGTATAGTATTAGAGGACAAAGCTTTGCTGATTATCATCTGGATCAAATAATCATCGAATTTATGAACTGCAAATAGCTGCAAAGCTGCTAAGTCCAAGCCAAGATGTCGGCTGAAACAGTGGAGATGGACAAAAAAGTCGATCTCGCCGATGATGGCGAGGAGAAGAACGTGAATGGAGGACCAAATGAACACAAGGCGGAAAATGGCGACTTACCCCCGGTCGAGGTGATGAAAGGTAGGCCTATGTAAAGAATTTGAAGTAATTTGCACATTTACTGATGTTTAGCTGTATGTGAGATACCGTTTTAATTAACCCTTGATGCAAATTAGTATGTTTGCGCATTGATTAAATCCAGTCGGACCCCACCATTGTGCTGCTAAAGTTTACAGTGTTGATATAAATGGTAATTGTGACAATAGCAATGATGATAATGACAGTGCCTAACTAGGCTAATAATATATCAAGAAGAAATGATTTCTCTATAAACACTTGACAGAAACGTTTCTTTAGCAACGTGGACATAAGTATTATAATATTTCCCAATCTGTCTGTACTTTCAACTTACTATTGGGCGTATTATCATCTTCGTCCATGAACCATTTACGACTGTTTTTATTTCCCTTCATAATTTCCATTACCTCTCTCCCTGTATCTTCTTTTTTTTCATCTCGGTCATCTGTATCTCCATATACAGTCACACCGCAAAACCGACCCCACATGTCCAAACCGACCGATTATTTGCCATTGGGTAATGTAAATTTTTGTTCGGTCTGTTTTCGGGCTATGGTGTTGATCTCGTTGGTGAGACTGGGATAGATGTATATGAATCAAAATACATTTTATGCTATCGTAATATAACTACATGTACATGTATAATAATTTCAGAGCATATTCGCCCAACACTCCGAGTATGACCGACCCTACACGTGATAAAGAAACCTTTCATATCTGTATACACCTTGCTTGCTTTGCTAATTCTGTGTACAACACTGCAAAAACTGGGGTGTTAAAACTGACACCAGTTGGTGTTAATAGAGGACCACACCCTAGGGTGTTAAAATTACACCCCAGAGTTTCAACATAACACCACTTGAAGAGTGTCAAATAACAACCAAAGGTGTTGTAATAACACCACTGGGTGTTGATTTAACACCACAGATATAACACCGGTGTAAAATGACTGGTGTGGTCCTCTATGTACACCAGTTAACACAACAGTTTTTGCTGTGAATCAAGGAACGATCAATAAAAGGATTACGTAATCCTTTATCTTTTTTCTTTATCTATATATAATATATGTACAGAGTGCTGTACAGAGTGCTGTACAAGCATAACATTTTGCGGGGCATCACGCGATGTCGAGTGTGACTCCAAAAAAAATGCACGATTTGAAGAAGATGATTATATTGATAAAACAGAAGGGAAGGAAGAAGACAAAAAAGAACAAAAATGAGGACGAAGCATTATTACCTCATCACCTTCCGAACATCCTTCCACGTCTTTCTGTTTTAAAATGATGCTCTATTCAAGAGATTTGATGACTCCTATATACTATATTGTATTGCGATATGTGTATTATGCTCTGGGACAACAATACAGCCAAAGTGGATTTGATGACAATAACCATATATATCGCAGACATTTGCCAAAATCAAACATAAAAATAGTTCATATTCATAACGTATCCATGACACGTTTTAAAAACTGATGATATAGATTCATTATTGAATCATTTCAAGGGAAAGTCCACCTGGTATTTAATAATTTGATTTGAATAGAAGAAGAAAAATGAGAGAAACAGACTAGTGAAAGTTTGAACAAAATCCGATAAGAAATATATAAGAAAGTTATGAATTTTGGAAGTTGCAATCAATCAAACACAAAATGGCAACTCCGTGACGTATCTTGCGAGATCCTCTCCCATAATTTTGCTCAGTACAGAAAATCTAAGAAATTTTTATTTTCTTAGTTTTTGATGAAGGGATAGATTTGTTTCATACCAGTTTTTTGTAAAAACATAAGTATACTAATGATTATAATTATCTAAGGTGCATTTATAATAGTTAACTTGACAAAAGATGAGTTAGATATACCAGTGAATTTGTAAATTATCCATTATGATGATGTGGGTTCATATCAAGCAATAAATTATGCACGTCATTAAAATAGTTAATAACTGATGAAGATGCAAATTGCATGTTTGTCTCCCTGTTAGCTGGCCTTGGTTCCAAATGGATGATTACTGTAAACTAATGAGTGTCTTTCTTTCTCACTGCTCCATTAGCAACGCCTGCTAATTAAAAAAGAATTGTCGCGTGAAGGGAAAAATGAGGTATCACAATAGAGGCAAAATCATTGCCATATTAGAAATCGAATATTAGCCCCCTAATTTTTTTTTCAACTGACGGTATTAGACATCTATTGTCCAGATTATTTTTTATTTTATTTTTCTTCTTCACATGCATAATTGAAACTAGCTTTATACTAACCAACTGGAGTTAGCAAATATTATGTGTTAAAAAATTATTACACAATTAAACAAATATACATCTAGTTGTCGTTCATAATAAATGTGTTTCAGACGGACAAAAGAAAAATAAATCAACAAGAAACAAAACCTTTACAACAAAAGAAACGGATTTTTTTATGCAAAGGTCAAAACAAAACATTTTTTTGTGTGCAAAGGTCGACCAGGTTTTTTTTTTTTTTTTTTTTTTTTTTTGGGGGGGGGGGGGGATAAAGATTTGCCCAGGTTAATGTTCGTGTTCTCTCTGCTTAGGATTGCTCGGAAATAAGAAGGGCGTTTCGTACTATTTTATATATTTTTCCAAGATGGCCGCTTCGCAGTCCGCTCCAACACAAAATTTATTTTTATGATAGGATATTTTTTTACTTCTACAATGGCCAAACTCTATCTTATTTCATGTTCAAACACAGAGTACGTAAGCTAGAAGTGGGGAAGTTTTGTTTACTCGGTCTTATTTTATGGGAAAGAGGACAACGATCGTTTTGAGTGATAATGATAAAGCATTTTTCTTTCATAGTTATGTTTGAAAAGGCCCATTGTTCCAGCATAAGTTGAAGTCCCACACAGTGTCAAGTGCCTGGCCATGCAGAGAGAGAGAAAGAGAGAGAGAGAGAGAGAGAGTACAAATACGGCCTACATCGAAATATTATAATTTCTATAAGAGTACCGCAAAAAATATGAATGAGGTAAGGAAAGAAGGTCGTATACCGTGAACTTTATTATTTGCTCTGTCAACATAAGTGGTTTCATAATATCCGAATAGTCTTCTCCTCATACCCGCGTTGACGTGGCAGTATTTTTTTTTATCCTGCTAATATGCGAATTGGTGACTGACGCTTGTTATTGTTATTTAATGGAGGGGAACACAATCGTAAATACTTCCTAAATAGAAAAACTACGCCAATTATATAGCCTTGTTCGTCACCTCTTGAAAAGTGCGAACATTACAGTGGCACGTTGCATAATCCGAACATGTTTTTTTTATCGTGTATATCAACATGCACGTGCCCCCTTCCCCGCAAGCGAATGGCAAAAAAACCCCAACAAAGCAAAACAGAAAAGAAGAAATGTACAGACTGAGAGAAAAGGAAAGGGAGAAGGGGAAATGACGAGAAAAAGAAGACGATAAGGCCCCTTCCCGCACCCCCTAATTAATTGCCTTGTATTATTCGCATTGAGTTTTCTAAGTCAGAATGGTGCCCCCAGTGGTATACCAGTGCCCCCCTCTATGGCTGGACTCACGCTACGCCATTATATACAACATGTACATTACTGTATTGAAATTATCCATGTATGTAAGGGAACGTAGCGACCATGGGAGAAAATTTAGGTGTTGGAATGGTGAAACATCGCCTTTTATCAGAGTATTACAAAGGTGACCGAAATACAGCAAAATGTATTGTCGGGGGGGGGGGGGGGCGGGGGCAAAACTGCTTTACCGCCCCCTCTCACCCCCATCCCCCGATAATTGGAAGCAAGCATCTACCCCCTTTCTTCGGGCGCCTATAATGTAGGAAACATTGCGTCTCCATGTATTACCGATTGAGAAGATTTTGACTAAAAGTTTGCATTTTAGAGCACTTAAGCTTGATTTACCTCTCAGAATTCTTCCATATAATTTTTTTTCTTGCGAGGGTGGGCGCTTGGGGGGGGGGGGATCGATTCTGCCCCTCTCCCTCCCCGCTTCCGGTGCCTATGCTATATCACTATCAGATAACGTCAACGGTGCATGGACCAAACACCGATGAACCTGAAAATCTAACGCGAAACCCATTCACAATCCGAACCCTATTTTTAACGAAATAAAATCCGTAGCAAATATTGCAGCAGCATACGTCGGACCATGGGTACGTACTGATAACATTTTTATATGATCTTGAAAGTCGTTGAATTGCTTATCGGAATGTATGGACCCCCCCCCCCCCCCCCCCCGAAAGCTGTACGAGAACTGTTCAACGTTCAGTAAGGGAAACTCAATTCTTGTTCATTTTCAATTAGAATACCTATTGGTATCGTGGTACGAATGAAACTTAATCATATCATAACCAGATGAGTCATAATGATTATATATAATTACGCCGTTCTTTAAAAGCGCATAACATGCATGTCATTGAGCTGTAACAAGAGAACTCTGGTCATGGACTTCAAAAAAACTTTTGAAATAATCACTCCGGCTGACCGGCTTACAGCTCCGGCATTTCAAGGAATAATCCTGCCAGGTTCATCTCACCTGGGTCGAGTGTGACAAATGTAGATTGCTGTCTTGCCAAAGGGCGTTATTGAAGTTATACAGAGACTCGAAACCCGCTTCTTGTGATCTCAGTGCGGTGATTTATCCACGAAACCACAATACCTCCACAGACCACCACACCTCCACGTAATTTTAAAGATCTTTCTTGCTTCCCCTAACTAGTCAGCATGATTTTCCAACATTACATTTCCAAAAGTTTAATATTACCTTAAATTTTGTAATACTTTTTTTAAGACTAAAAGGAGGCTCTTACAATATGAATATATCGCAAAACTGGTACTCAAACACACCCCCATTCTTAGAATATCTCGGTCCACAATATTAATGTCGGCGAAAATTTCATTACACTTGAAGGACGTAATCATATCCTATTTATTAGATACATAATGTAGTTCTGAGGGAAGCCAGTTGGATCAAAGGTCATGACTAAATGTTTCACGCATTTGATGATATTATGAAATTAACAGTAACGACGCTTAATGTGAATCAAAATGACAGACGTTCGTTCCAGATTTCGGATTAACGGTGGTAAGTGGTTTTATTTTGTAGATAATATTGGAGGTATATAGATCATGCATCCATTTGTCTGTAAAGTCGCAGAATGGATGTATACTTGACGAGTGACTTTATGCTTGTATGCGTGAGTGTAATGAAGTACAAAGTACAACCACATGATGCGGGTGATGATTGTAATACTAATAATGCATGGCGATCAACGAGTACAACCATGGCAATCAACAATGGTGGTGTTGTGTGCAGTAATGACGGAAGTTTACTTTCCTTTACAATACATGCACATGTATGCATGCTTCATAGGCGTTGGCAATATATAAGGGGAAGGGATAGGCTACCCCCTTCCCCATGCACACTTTGCTTCTTTTTTCATGTCTGAAACGGTATCGAGTATGCGTGAGAAATGACCCCGAATTATACTTTCTGAAAACAGAATAAATTTTCACTCTATTTGAACTCCCTCGAGAGTAACGTCAGTGATCACTCGTGTTGGAGTGACTATCGAGTGTGAATCTCATTCTATTTCCCTATAGTCAGGTTCTCACGGAGGGAGCTAAACATTAAGTTATCTTTTAGTTATCTTTTAGTTTTAGACCGTATGAACGGATTCGGTCTGTTCACAAAGTTGGGCACCTTTTGAGGCATTTTTTCTTTAATCCCCTGTAATTCAATGAAAAAGTCTAGTTAGAATTTTATTAATTGGCAATTCTATCTCTGGTGAAAATAAAAAGCATCTGAGAATCATAACATAAACATGTTGTTCCACAATGTATTTTTGAAATAATTATGAAAAATCAGCGTGTGGATGTAACTGGACATCGTGTCCGTGTTACATCCGCAAAGTCTCATTTTGAGACATAACGGCACATCCATAATGCTCTTGATGATAAGTATTTGCCTGGTTACTTTAGGCTCTCTATTTAATTCAGTGCGCCAACAACAACTGCAATGAGAGTATACTGACTTCAAGAGTTATTGATGAAAGTTGCAGATATTCTTTGGTGTCCCGTTCATCCACAACTTGTGACATTTGATTGGAAATCGTTACACCCACAACATTCATGATAAACTCAGGGAAGATAGTTATTCTTTTGTTAAAAGTTTTGCTTCATTAAGTCAGCACCACAGGGGCGTATCCAGGGGGGGGGGCGCAACAGGTGCGCCCCCCCCTATTGGCCGTCGTAAAAAAAAAAAACTAGCAAAAAAAAAAAAAATACTCATACCAATTGAAAATATTGTACATTAAATAGGCTTCAAAATTGGTCACATATAGCATTATTTTGCGTCTCAGCCCTTCTTCAGAAGCAAAAATTTTCCAAAGACCCCTCGCCCATGACGGCGATCAATAATTCCTGGCGCCCCCCCCCCTATTGGGAAATCCTGGATACGCCACTGCACCATAACACATTGTACCCATTAGGATTTAGCTATGTAAGGTATCATGCATGTAGATATGCTGGTAATCTAAAAAAAAGGTGGTTGTGGATGTAACATGGGACACCAGTATGCTTTTGTCAATATTTTGAAAATGCCTCTCAAAACAATTTGTCTTGTGTTCTTCAAAAGCTTCCTGGAAGCACCAAGTACATTCATATAAAACAACTTAATGGTGTAAGTCATAGTGTTAAAACTACAATGTTTTTACGATAAAATGTCACGTTTTGGTGCCCAACTTTGTGAACAGACCCATTATCGAAATTTAAGTTTACTTGTTGTTCCAGAACGCCGAAACCACGAGCAGGGGGGGTCCTCCTCGTAGTTACGGACCGTATGGACATGATAAACCTTAAGTTTAACGATTACCTCTCTGCTCAGAATGTTAAATGACTAACGCTCGAATTGTAGTCTCGGAACAACGAGCATTGTTGTTTCGGGCCCGTGTGAACCCTCGTCGTTGTTTCATCAACTTAAAGTTTCGCGAACTTAAAGTTTCGAAACTACAAGCTCGTATGAACGTAGCTTCTGTTTTCATTCCCCGGGAATGACGTCAGTGATCGCTTGATATATTTCTTGGAGAGTAGTGAAATATGAAAAAGCTATTCCGCTACGGGTAGGATTTATAGGCACACACTTTGAAATAAAGGTACAATTTTGCACCCTTCAAATGCAACACTGGCAGCACCTTTTTGGGTGCAACTTTGCACCCTAAGAAGCTTTTTGCACCTTTAAGGGTGCAGTTAGCTACAATTTGCACCCTTAAAGGGTGCAGAGTTGTACCCTTTAAAAAAGGTACAAATTTGCACCCTTTTGAATGTAAACGTTTCTGCACCCTTAAAGGTGCAAAGTTGCCACTTTTAGGGTGCAAACGGGCATTAAAGGGTGCAAACAAGAACAAAAAGGTGCATTTTTGCACCCTTTTCATGTAGGGTGCAAGATTGCACCCAAAAAGGTGCTGCCAGTGTTCCATTTTAGCGTGCAAACCTGAAGTGTGCAGAGCGTTATACTTTGTATCTTATAATTGGGCCTAGGTAGAGCATTAATTTTTCTGAAGTGTTATGTCTCCCAAATCATTGACGTGCAGATCCCGCCCCCCCCCCCCCCCCCCCCCCCCCCCCCCCCACTCAGAGGTCGAAGGACCGCATGCTTGTTCCTAAAATCTCCGGTAAAGGGGTACTTTATGGGCGACACAATCCGGCCCGTGAATTGTAAAAAAAGGGGGTGTTTTTTATCTTTCACCCGGAGATTTCATTAAAAAAGGGGGTGTTTTCTTTCTCTCTCTCTCTCTCTCTCTCTCTCTCTCTCTTCAACACCTGAGAAATTAAAAAAGAGGGGTTATGAAATATCTTGAAAAATTGATCAAATCCCAGGATCAAATTCCTGAAATTCCTTCTGGTTTTGATAGCTCATTCTTGGGAGGGGGTTGGTGTCTGTCCTGAGATATGGGGTTGGAATGAGAGCTCACCTGAGATAGGGGGTACATTGAACAGTGTTCTGAATTTAGGGGGGGGGTCTCCAAGGCAGGAAAAGCCCGCGCAAAGCAAGCGATAGGGGGGGGTTCAGAAATTTTGGCAGCCCTGAGATAGGGGGTGCTTTCAAAGGGAGGGAACAAGCATACGCGCACCCTGAATGGGGGCCGGGGTGCAGATAAAACGATCGCAAAGACTTTCGAAAATTCAACCCAAGGCAATGTCAATAGCAATGTTCATCACCTATTTTGAAATGTGCCAACATTACAATGATGTATTCATCTATTCAAATATAATCTAACAGTGAACATTTATACCACGCCATGTCTGTCAAATTTCACTCTCCATACATGTACATGTACATAAGGAAATTCAACATGAAAACTGCGTTGTACCCTTGGAAAGGCAGACAATTACAGAATAAAAAATGTAGGTCTAATTTTGAAACCTGTCAAAATATTTTTTTGCCGCCTTGTATACATGAAATAGCCTACTTCCTTCCGTGCAAAAAAAAAAAATTGACACACATAAAATGACACAGATTATGTTATGGGTGTGCACAGAGGCCTTAACATATTTCACTGACCTTGGCATCTTGGAAGAGAGGATTTGTTACTTTATATTAGATAGGCAAATATTCCCCCCCCCCCCCCAACGATAGTATTGGATTTACGACAAAAGAGCAACTACCATATTGTATTTTAGATCAGCATTGTTTATCTGCTTGTATTACATGTATGTCCCTGGCCCTATGACTATTTCCATAACAATAGCCATAATGATCAGCAAACATGCTTTTGGTGTTTTACATGTATATTTAAAGATAAAACCGAGTTCTGGCCTTGCGATTACAATGTGAAAGAAACTGTCTCAAAGCAATTGGGAAAGTTTGATCATGTCTATAACTGGTGTGTACTGTGAGGTTTTGGAATAAACAAAACAATAAGAAATTGACCCAATATCGCTGAAAAGCACATGCACTGGACACAGAAATGGGGGTATATGAGACTGCACACACAATATTGTGGCATTAATATTAGGCCCGAACACTTCGGCTATTTCTTGTCATATTTCAAATAAAAATTATTAGGAATATGAAGTGTAATCCTTTTTCAGGGGACATTTCTACTATGATGTTCTTCCAAACTGACATACTAGTAAAAGGAATGTGAAAGCTCACAAATTATTTTTCACCTTTCCCAGAACTCAAATTTCTCTTTAATGAAAACAATATAACGGAACAATGAAACGGATTTGTTAGTAGTAACAATGAACTTCAGTCAGGCTGCCCGAAGCGCATGCGACCTACAAATTTGGACTCTATACCTCAAATCGTGCGAATTTACACGTAGATACATGAATTATTATGACGTAAGCTCGCATAAAATTAAGCACAGTGTATACATCAGTCAGGCTTTATTGAGTTCCGTAGTTATGGTTTCATAACACCAATATTTAAGAACATCGCGAGACATGTAAGTTTTTATATTCTCACATTCACTTTCTAATTCATTTCAAGACAATTATGTATCACAAATACATTTCTGTCTCCAGTAAGTTTTATGAAGTATGCGTGCGAATGAGATCTGTTTTTGTTGTTTTCTTCGGCGTAGGTTGGGACGATATAGGTTTCAGTTTGTGAATATTGTGTGTTGTATATTTTGCTCTTTTTTGTATTTTGCTCTTCGAGGAGAAACGTACCACCATGACCACGTCACATTGAATTATCTACCTTATCGATTTTCATCTATCCTGGCTTAGAATTTCTGGGGAAAATAACCCCGAGAATTTTCAGAAAAAAATAACACCTAATAAAGCAAAATATTCATAATAGGAATTCTATTCCTATACTGCGGTACGAATTACTCTGAAATCAAAGACATTTTCATAACTAAATTTAATATGAATTCCATAACACTGTCGTAATCCATAATTATAATCTTCGTTGCTTCTCATCACACTCAGATGAACAAGAAAAAGAAATACTAAAGAGTTATATTATACAGTGTATATTAATAAAACAAGAAAGAATTAACAGAAAAATGGAAAACTCTAACATTGAGTACTGACAACATTAAATGAATGAAATGACTTAACTAATTTTAGTAACTTGAAGGATTGACCTGAAACGCTCGAGACTAGCGGTTTCTTTCAAATTCCTTGGTAAACTCATCCAAACTTTGAACCCTCTGTATTAGGAAATTCTTCTTTGCATAAAATGGGTTTTAACCTTGGGGATACTAAAGTCCCGACTAGTGCTTCTAATGCTGTATATACTGTTGAGAATTTGGAACCTATTCAAAAGCTATCACGGGGCCTTTGAATTGTATATTTCATTTTTAGATATCAAATCAAATGTACATATGTATCTTAATATAAATATTAAATTCTTTAACTAATTTATCTGCCAATAATTATTGTTTTACACTTCTTATTCATTGACATCATTGATAACCGACGTAAAAATTGACCAAACAAAGAAAATGTGTAAAATGTCATCTCCTGGAGTATATAATTTATGAAACATATCATTCATTATAAGATTTGCCATCGACATCCGTAATTATAATAATCATGGAGGTAGTAAATTTTAGTCAGTATATTTTCTATTGTGCTCCACGCCAGGCAGTAGCGTAACATGGGCCCAACTGACGAGCCGGGGCACTCGCATCATGAGAAGAGAGGCACCGGTATTACTGGGTGGATTGGAAAACTAGGCCACCGAAAAGGGGGAAATGGGAGGGGTTTCCATCATCTTCTTCAAGTTTTTTTCTCCATCTGTCTTTCTTCTTCTTCTTCTTCTTTTTTTCTTTTCTTTTCTTTTTCTTCTTTTTCTTTTTCTTTTCTTTTCTTTTTTTCTTTTTCTTTTTTTTTTTTTTTTTTTTTTTTTTTTGGGGGGGGGGCACGTGCCCCTTGCCCCGTACCTACGCTACTGATAAAATCAGGCATGCCTATAACGTATAACCAAACATAAATCTTTTACAATTTTTCATGAACAGGAAGGAGGTGGATGTGGACAGCCTGTGCTCGCAGACCAATTGCCAACAATGTGTTACCTGCCAAAACTGAATTACGTCTCTTTTTGTCGACGAGTGCAAATGCATATATGAAAAAAACCTGTAAAATAATTAGCATAACTAATTTAATCCTCCCCCTTTTCTCCCCTTCCAGATGCGAATGAGAAAATGGGCCAGAACGGCAGTAGACCACAGGACCCACATGAGACCACACCATTATATAAGAAAGAGGTATGGTTGATTTAGAAATTATATTAGACACAATAAGACAGTGAAAGCCTGGCTCTCTGGCCATATATGTAAATTATATTGCCTAAAGGTCGCCAACATCTCCCCCTTTTAAAAAACACTCTGGCAATGATTATTTGGAATGCGTTGCAATATTCTGATAATGATCTAGAAGCTTGTTTCCGTTATTATCAAAACTTATACAATACTACGATCATCCATATCCGGTCGACTACCTCTGGACAACCATCTCTGAACAAGTATCCAGGGGCGAACTGGAACTAAAATTCGAGTGGGGAATTTCGGAGTGACCGGCCCTTTTTGTTGATCGGCATTTTTTTTTGTATGACCTGTCTCTTTTAACCGAAATATCGACTGACCCGTGGGGAAAACTCACCAGACTCCCCATGGCCAGTCCGCCCCTGGCCTGCAAGTACCCCGAGCAACTATCCAAGACCCCTACCCCCCCAAAAACACTCTATGCTAACTTCCCCTTGAAAACTATGGAAACTTCAGCTTATTAATACCGGAACAGTTCCCTCGCGGAAAATTCAAACAGGCACCCTAATTTGCCGTAGAACAACTTCAGAGGGTACACGAGTAGTTCGGGGTCTGGGGTAATTTTCGTGGTACTTGTCGGAAGGTATTTTTGCCCGATGGTAATTGTAGTGGGTATAGTTGTCTGTGATAAGTGTGCGTTTTAATTGTCTTGGGGTAGTTTTGCGGGGTGGTACCATGCAGGAGGTGGTAAATGCATGGGGGTAATCGGTCAGTGGTGGTAGTCAAGGGGGTAGTTTGTCCTAGAATTCCGAATATCTTGTTATCAGAATTCCAAGCTGATTCATAAAGAAACCTTTGCTTTGGTAAAATTCCAGTATTTTAGTATTAATCTATCGGATGAAATTATTGCGAAGCAAAATAATTCCACTTGAAAACTTCTAGAACTCTGTTCTTGTCTTATCTACATGCCGTATAGTAAAGTTCAAGAAACGTTTATCATTATATACTGTTATCATTATATTATACTATTCGTGAGAGGCATTACAGAATGACAAAGGAAAGATTCTGGCTCTTGGTTTCAGGAATTTTTATCCATGTACTGCCAACGATCAATCGATGATTATCATTTTGAGTGTACAAGTTTTCAAAGTTTCAAGTTTTATTGATTTCCACTAACACGTTTATCTTTTACAATTTTCTTGAACAGTATACAAATGAAAATTAAGAACAAGAATAAATAGTTGAATTTAAACATAGATATAACAGAACATCGTTCAATGAACTGGGTTATGGTTTACACTGATAAAGCAATAATTTGTATAGTGTAAAACATTGTAATTGTAAAGGAAAATATTAGTAAGGAAGTCTAGTAAGCATGGCTTGTATTTGATAGGCCCCTGTTTGAAAAAAATGAGAACGGTTACAGTCCATAAATTAAAAGAAAAAAATGGAAGAAACTTGCTAATTTGATCATGTATATTAACAGTTTTTAAAGAGAGATAGGGAGAGAGAGAGAGAGAGGGAGAGAGAGAGAGAGAGAGGGGGGGGGGGGGGGGGGGGACTTATTGATATTATCACAAAAGACATCGCAGTGCATTGGTTATTTCTTATTTCCCCAGTATGTCAAGGCCTACTTCATTTGCGTTGAAATACATTGTAAATACAAACTGTCACCTGTCATGTCGATGATTATCATGAAAACATTTTTCTCAAGTAAAGAATAAGATAATTGTGATTTTAATTTTGAGAGAGGGAGAGAGAGAGAGAGAGAGAGAGAGAGAGAGGGGGGGGGGGGGGGGGGACTTATTGATATTATCACAAAAGACATCGCAGTGCATTGGTTATTTCTTATTTCCCCAGTATGTCAAGAGGCCTACTTCATTTGCGTTGAAATACATTGTAAATACAAACTGTCACCTGCCATGTTGATGATTATCATGAAAACATTTTTCTCAAGTAAAGAATAAGATAATTGTGATTTTAATATCCCTTAGTATAGGTCAGTTTAAAAAGATCCAGGTTTTTTTTCCTGAATCACTAATGTTGTAATATGGTCTTTCTGATTTTCCCGATTTTGTTTTATCACTTTGCAGACTTCATCTGGTGGATTTCGTTGGGACGTAGTTGGATGGCTAATAGGCGCCATTTTCATCATAGTCCTCATGCTTGCCATGATCTTTATCGGTAACTCCAGGGGTTGGGATGCTGTGTCTGGCTACAGCCACAATGAGAGTGAGTCATCTCAGGAGCGCTTCTTACCTGAGCCTTACATCGAAGAACCCGGCGTACCCGGCCGATATGGCTCTGGAGCTACGTCAAGATGGTACTACTGGCAGATACCCCCTGATGAAGTGACAGCTCTGACTAGAAGCATTATGTGGCTTTGCTACGTGGCACATCAGATGTTCATGTGGGGATGCATCTACTACGCACAGAGAAAGAAGACAGTGTACCCGAACCCCCGAGATTCAAAATACTCCACAGACATGAGGTACTTTAACTGGATCCCACTGATTGGCAACATGGTGTTCCACCTGATTCACCTTGGCCAATCCCACTGGACATATGATGCGCTGGCCCAGGATGTATCTGAAGCAAGCTCACAAGGGTCTGTCATTATGCTTCTGGTGTTTGTATTGATGATAGAGTACAGGAATCGCGGCTTGGCATTTGGCTGGCCATCGAAAGACGACACTGGTAACATCAGCAACAAGCTAAGGCTTTCCTGGGGCCCACAGGAACTGATCCGTCGCTACCACGGTTATGCCTTCTCCTGGGCTGCCATCTACACCTTCTGGTATCACCCCATGGAGAACACGATGGGTCACGCCTTAGGCTTCACGCATACCTGGATGTTCATGCTACAGGGCAGTCTCATGTACACACAGGTTCATCTCAACCGCTACTGGCGTCTCCTCCTTGAGGCATGGGTAATCATCCACGGCTCTTTGGTCGCGTGGCAAACGGGCGGGCCATCTCTGAACGGTACAGCTCTCTATCCAATGTTCATGTTTGGATTCCTCTGGGTTTTCACAATGACGCAGCTCTTCGGCCTTCCCATCTTCAAATACATCCCACGCTTGCTCTGGTTTCTTCCCTTCATTGCCTACATGGGCGTAGGGATCTACGTCTATGGATGGGTCTTTGTTGACAAAGAGGGTCGCTACTGGATACGCATGAACGAAATGATCCGTATCCCCGCCACGGAGTACCTCTGCGTCCTCATTGCCTGGCTCGTCATGTGGTTCTTCCTCTGGGTGGAAAAGAAAATTAAATCGGACAGGATTAATGAACCATTCCAACCTCCAAGTATAGTGAAAGAGGTTCTCTGCCTGTCAGGAGTAGTCTTCACCTACGCAATCATGGTCACAGTTTCTATTCTGATCCAGGCCTTAGACGTTAAGATGGACCTGATCGCCCTCATGGTTTTATTCATTATCATTTTCACAGTTGGTGTCGCCGTGACCTGCATGCTGTTAAAGCAAATTATGCCACCCTATGTGGGAGACTTTAAAGACGCTAGCAGCGGGTCCAGAGTTTCTCCCACCTTTGACAATCCAGGTTTCAAAGTGGACGAAAAGCAGTTTTAAGTCGGCTAAGAACTGAGCAGCAGAAATTAATTTTCAACCAATTTTATGTCAGCCAGTGGCCTTTTAGATTTGATGTGATTATATATTTCATCATTTTGACCCGTATGCATTGCCGAATATACCTCACTTCCAGTGTAATAAGACTGCATTAATTATACAATAACACCAAGTGCTATTTAAGTAAATGGATTTCATTATGGTGATACTTGTATAAATAGCAGTAAGTAGTGTCGTCATTTGTATAAATAGCAATAATTATGAATATCGTCAATTTCATTTTACAAAGGTGGTACGCCGGTCGGTGTTCCAATTTGAGAAAATGTTTCATCTTATTATCTACAATTATTGAAATGAAATGAAGTGAAGTGAGTACATTTGCTTTCCCTGTATTTTTTATCGATTGAAATACATTTCTAGTGTTAATTGTGTTATGTACATCAACTAAAAATGAAGTCGTATGATTTTCATTTGCCATGAATGCAATAAAGAATGCTATAAAACAAAAAAAATAGGTCTATGTTATTGTCTTAAGAATAATTTTCATTTCATTTCATTTCATTTCATTTATTTATTCAGTTCTGCATAGAAATACAAGTAGATAGTATACAGTTTACATAAGATGATCACAGAAGCGTATTTCCTACAGAATTGACGACTTGAGAGCCCTTACAATCTAAATACAATCTTACTAAGTGGGAATAGAGGGGGTCCTGGTGATGCAGTGCAGCAAGGAGAAAGAGAGAAAGGTGGATAGGAATAGAAGAGAGAGAGAGAGAGAGTATGTAATGGGCAAAACTGAAAAGAGTCATGCTGTGCTCTTCAGTAGGCCCTATCCTATTGGTAGTGAAGCCATAAAGCAATATTACTATAGTTACTTGTCAATGTTGATTGTTTATGAAAACTATACCTTTGCAAATAATTCTATGCCGAGAAGATGTTATTCTTCTACGGGAATATTCATTTAATAAATGTTTATGAGGACTGAATACTAAAATGAATCTTAGTGAAAGCTTACTACGATACTGTATTATTTAGAGCATGCGTGTGCTTCTGTAATACTACAATGCAAAGTCCCTAGCACTTACACTCGAGAAAGTAATTTGAAAAAGCACCACAAAATATCGGAAAATCAAAAATGTACGTTTCAGGTCAACAAATTTGGAAGAAACAACCCAAATGACATCTAAGTTGGCGCCGTCACTTTACATTAAAAAAACCCCTATAACCCCTATAGACAAGATAGATAGAAAATGTTTGGTTTTAGTGTCAACCCCTGTTACAACAGCTGCAACACATGCAACAAGGAGGGGGATCCAAAGGGGGTCACGGGCGTACTGACCCCCTTTTGTTTTTGCTTCTCATATATTTATTTTTTAGTAGATTAACGCGGAAAAAATGTTATGAAATTTTCTTCATTCTTATTCTTCTAAAAAAAAAAATTGGAATATAAAGGCACCCCAAAATTGTGATGACCATTTTTTAGCTTGTCAAAAAATGGGGGAATTGTGTCCGCCCCCCATAAAACAAAATCCTGGACCCTAGCTTACCGATACGTGTAGAAGAGAATTCGTTGTAAGGTACGTGATTTTTTTACGATGATGATCGTCTTTCATAATATTCATGCCACCAAAGCTTATGATGAAAATGTATAGATCTATAATATTTTGAATCTGCAGATATGAACTATTAAATATGATTATTTATCACTTTTAGTTATCATTGTGCAAAATTTGCTTTTATTTGCGTTTCTTTAATTTAATTGAATATTTTTTTTTGTTTCAAAAAGAGTATTATTGAAAACAAAACTGAATTGATTTATACCATACAAAATTACAAATTAAAATATAATTTATGTAACCATCTACAAGAATGTTATGATCATAGAGCTAACCCCAAGATTATCATCGTTGTAAGTTAAGTATACAGACAGATTGGGAGAAAGATATATAAGGAGAGAGAGAAAAGAGAGAGAGATTGAGGGAGAAGGAGAGAGAAAGAGAGGAGGGAGAGAGGGAGGCGAAGGAAAGAGAGAGAGAGAGAGAGAGGGGAGGGAAAGGGAGAGACAAAGTAACATATATAGAGAAGGAAGAGACACAGAGAGATAGAACTAACTAAAGTGTGTGTGTGTGTTTGTGTGTGTGTGTGAGAGAGAGAGAGATTGAGAGAGAGAAAGAAGGGAGGAGAGGTGAGAGATTAAAATTGTAGAGACAAATAATGCGGAAAATTATTCTTATACACAAGTCATAATAGGGAATGTGTGTGCTTGCAAAGATTGGGGAATTGAATCTAAAAAGTCACTGGTAAATGATGCACCACGCGTTACCCCGGGGTACCATAGTATCCCTGTATTAATTAAAGAGTTGCGACAACTGGGGATTTGAACGCCATTTTGTTTCCACTATTACATAACATTTCTATTCAATTCCGATGAGCACCTGGGTGTTCTCAATAGAAAGAATTCGAACGGCATTTTGTTTCCAGAAAAGTGAGACGTCCATGTCGCAACTCTTTAATACAGGGACTAGTACACGGCTCCTCGTCACGATTTTAAGGGATACTTAAAATTTTCTGTAGAATCTGAATTTTTGTGCTATATCCCCTATTTGGGGGGTGCTGAACATGAATTTACTTGTTGCCATTTTTCTAAATGACGTCTTCGGCCGTTGCCATGGTAACGAAATATTTTCTAAAAAATAACATATATCTCTTAACAAACAACATAAAAATATAATGTTAGTGATGAAGTGTATCAATTTCAGGCTACCCGTTCGATTAAAATCAAAATCACAGTTGTCAAAGGTCATGTTATGCTCAAAAAGGGCCGTTGCTATGGTAACGCCTAATTTTTTCAGAAAATAGCATATTTCTGCAATAAAAACATAAAAACATAATAGAAGTTTTTAAATATATGTATTTCATGCCAAAACTTTGATTTACATCAAAATATTGGTCTTGCAAAGTCATTATATGTGCCACAACATGGTCGTTGCTATGGCAACAATATGGTAGAAATTGGTATTTTAAGAAAAAATATAGCATTTCTGTATCAAAACAAAACATACAACATAATAAGAAATGCCTAAGTACATATACTGTCCACTTTCTGATTCTTTTCAGTCTAGATGTAGATTTTGAGGTAATAGTCATGCCTGATAGTACAGTTGCTATGGCAACAAATGATGCAAAAGTTAAAGTAGGTATGCGTAGCTTATGAAATTAATTTCAGTGCATTTGTTAACATACCTAAAATCTACCCCCTCCCGTTGGACATATTTTTTTCCTCACACTGTTCTTTCTCATTACCCAGTTGTCTCGGCCATCAATATCATTATCTGCCTCTTTGACATAAAAAAGGGATGGTGGATAAAGTGCCAGAGACGTTGCCATGGTAACAAATTAATTTCATAAAGTAAAATATCTTTGAGTAAACCACGTAAAGGCATAAAGTTAATATCTAAGAACATCTCTTCCAGCTACAAGTTAGGCTGCAATTAACATCTGAATTATCCCAGTTCATGGTTATGCTAAAAAATGGCCGTTGCTATGGTAACGTCTGAATGTTCAGAAAAGCGTGTGTTTGTAATGGAACAATCAGGTAGTCAGGTAGAATTTCCGAGATCCATGGATAAGTTCTTTCCAGCAACCTTTGTCATTCATAAGTTCAGCGATGTCTCGCGTCTCCTGGAGACCAGTGTCCAGCACTCACGATTCCCTCTGGCTCCAAGACGTTCTCCAGCAGATAGTCTTGCTCTCATTTATCCGCAGTCCTACATTCATAGATACCTCCTTCACCTCTCCCAGTATCTCCTCTGCCTCCTTTACTGTGTTTGCCAACAGAACTATGTCGTCAGCAAACTCAGCATCTGATATCTTCTTAGCCTTAACTCTCCTGCTCCAAGGCGGAGTTACAGTGAAGCCAGAGTCATGGTGTTTCTCCAGAGCCAGGGTCAATTACGATCACAAAAAGATATGGAGCTAATATATCACCCTGGAGTACTCCAGTCTGTATCTCAAACTCTGTCAGCCCATCGGGTGTGATAACCTGGGCTTTGGTGTTTGTGTACAGCAGGGATATCAGGTCCATCTTCTTGGGGATTCCATAAGCCCATACGATGTTCATCAGGCAGTTTCGGTCTACTGAATCAAAGGCTTTTCTAAAGTCATTGAACACCATGACAGCAGGGAGGCTCTTTGCTCTGGCACCCTCAAGAATGCTCCTGACTAGTGGCGGATCTTCCTTCTCTAAAGCCATTCTGGCTGTCTCTGAGCTGCTTCTCAATCTCTGGCTGGATTCGGTTCAGAATCATCCTGTTGAGGGTCTTTGCAGCAATGCAAGTAACGTTAGTGAGATGCCCCTGTAGTTGTTGGTGTCAGTGAGGTCACCTTTCTTTGGTACTGGGACAGTGATACTTATCCTCCATTGATCTGGGAAAACACTCTTCTCAAGTGCCTGATTACAGAACTCCAGGCTGATATCACTAAAATCACATCTCTTCATATCCATACCCCTTACCCTCCTTGATCCCCCCCCCGGCTCTCTTAAGCTCCTCACTGGTAAAGGGCCTGTCTTGATATCCATTTCTTTGAATAGCTACCTGATCACCCTGGTGTTCTGATATGTGGGAGGGGTTTATCCTAGTAAGGTCTTAAAATGGTCCAGCCACTTCCCCTTCCTACTCAAGGCCTGTTCTTTGATCTGACTCGAACTCCCTCTCTTCCTCCCCGTGATCTCGTTGATAATCGTCCAACTCCCTATGCTCTTACAACTGTCTGCTGCTCTCTCAACTCTCCTGATCTTCTCAATCAGCAAAGACTCCTCCCTAGCTTTAGTGTAGTTGGCACGAGTTCTTCCTTCCTATCCTCAACACACTTCTTCTTCTCTCCGAAGGATCAGCACAGAACTCGTCCATAGCAGCTCTTAGGTGTTCTCTGGCTGCACACACTCTGGGATCTTCAGAGTAGTCATCTGTCATCTTCCTCTTCCTCTTCCTCTTCAGCACCAAGGCCTCTCCTGTTACTGCAGTGGTGAAGTGAAGAAACTATAGTTGATAAAGTAGGAACATGAGGAAGGCATTCCCCATTCGTTTTGTACACAAAACTCAGAAATTCTCCATTTTCGTGCTGACATGAGGTCACAAAAGGTCATGTAACTTGGTAACGGTATGACCGATTTTTTAAAACATGATGTCACAAGATGTAGAAGACTTGAAAGAAGAACTCAGAAAATGGCGTGGCGTGAAATGCAGTGGTTCGAAACGCGTGGCGATATTTGTCTCAGAGCCCTCCCCCAGTACAAAGGGTTAATTACCCAGGTCTCAGCAGCAGCTGTTATGATATAACTGTTTGGCATTAAACAGATGATGGGTGTTGAATATTGGAATTAAAACAAAACATACACTTTCTGGCTGACACCATGAAAATGGAAAATCAGGTTCTAACGTTAAATGTGCTTTTCTGCAAGATTCCCAGTCGATAAAGGCCGTGGTTATGCCAGACAAGGGTCATTGCTATAACAAACATGTGATAGAAAAACAGAATGTGTAACAAGATTATTTTTGAATAATTAACAACATCTGGCAATGGATTTGTAGCTGAATCTTGACTGTTGCCGAACAACGTTCAGCTGCAAAAAAGGGGGAGTTAAAAGTATGCGTGCTAGGTCTACAAAATTAATGGGTATAAACGTAATATTGGCTGCTTCAAAATTGTATCCTCCTGCCTCTCCTATGTAACATCTTAATGCATGTTGTAGGATATGAACTTGTAGATCTTGCCCATCAATAGAGGCTTTTCAGTTCCTGCAGATTATTGTATCCCCCGGCAGTATGCCGGAGGATACTTTGGATTCAGCAGCATTTCGCCGCCGCCGCCGCCGCCGCCGCGTCACATTCTTGTGTGCGCTCTAGCGGTCACATTTCTCGACGAATTTCTTTCAGACTTCCTGTGGACGTGTATCTTGGTAAAATCTGGACCCCTACAGTTTTTGGTGATGCTGCCTCTAGTGTTCCGTCTTTCATAGGATCAAAGGTCATATTTTAGTGGATGGCTTATGTGCGCTCTGAGGTCATATTTCTTCTGAATTTTCTATAAAAATGCATTATACTCTAATCTGCACAAATCGTTTTGGTAATGCTGCTCCTATAGTGTTGACAATATTCCGGGCCACTGGCGGCAATTTCTACACCATCCTTTTGTTTGAGGGAGGGGATGGGGGAGGGTCTTTGTCCCTCCTTCAAATCGCTGCCAGTGCCGGGGGATACATTTCGCATTGCGCGGCACCAGCAATGCACATTTCTAGTTGAAATGGCCTAGAGGATGATTATTGCATGTTCCAGCTAGCAAGGTCTTATCTGCAACTAATAGGTGCCCTTTCAAGGTCACAACTGAGTTCTACAAAGTGTTAAACCTTAGTATCAATGAACACAGGAGGAAAACTGCTAGAGGAACTGGTAGATCTAGTCTCCTTCATGGGCCTGACTTGATCTAGATCTAGTTTATATGCATTTAGCTAGGTCAGAGCAGAATTGGAGACCTCATAGGGTGCCTCCAGACCTCCAGGTTCATGTAAGCATCTGAGAATGCAGTCTTCGAAGATCAGATAGAGGCAGAGTTGTCTGCTATTTTCAAGGGAGGTTGAAGCTGGAGTTTCAGGAAAAGGATTTGTTGGCATTATTTGCGTTTGCCCAGATATTTTCAAAACTGGCATCGGAAACTGGTTTCATTTTACCATTCTTTTTTGTTGTTGTTTTTAACCACGATCTACGTATTTAATGTTTTCAAATTGCTATAAATATTGTAAATATTGAAATGTATTGCCTCTTGTTATTAGTAAGTAATAATACAATCATATCAAAAGAGCCTCCTTTGAAGCCCACACTATCTACATGTAGGCAGGCTGTTCAATTCATGGATATTTTCATAACAAAAGGGCAGATGATAGCTACAAAAGGCTAATAGGCTTATAGAAGAAGATAAAGGAAAAAAGGTGTCTAATACGACAGGGTAGTATTGCAGTAGATGTACTCCGTTTGTTTTCAGTGTATTTTTTTACTATCACCATTGAGTTTGATGTCCTTTTGAGGGAGGATTGCGTTTATTCGTTGGAGTATGACCTTCGCCCCTTTTGGCCAGTATCTTGTTAGTGTAAGTATGATCAAATAAACGGTTGGTAGACATGATTGTGGCTGGTAGTCGTTCAATGATGTCATGGTTGCAGCGGCG
Organism: Heliocidaris erythrogramma; assembly: GCA_025617745.1. NCBI lineage: Eukaryota > Metazoa > Echinodermata > Echinoidea > Camarodonta > Echinometridae > Heliocidaris > Heliocidaris erythrogramma. Next base: position 30,594,429 of record CM046868.1, read on the forward strand.
GGATAATAATGTCATATCAGGACGTTGCCACAGCAACGGCCATGTTTTGCCATAAAGCTGCCTATGAATAACTAACAATTTAATGAATATCAAAGAGGTACGCTCGACTACATTTGATATATTCTTGGACACTTGTATTATGCTTTTATGTATGTTATATTTAGATATACATGTATGTAAAGGCTATACATTTTTCTTTCAGAATTTCAAAATTTAACTGTTCCATTACCATGGCAATGTCTCTGGAATGTTTGGATTTATCACTCACCACCAGTTTAAAGGGAGCGACAAGTCGCAATCTATGGGCGCTTTTACAGTTGGCTGCTCCTTTCTCTGTATCAAAGTTCAAAGCGACTTCAATTTATCGTGCGCAGCTATAAAAGTTCGCACATTGACCCAAATTTGAGTAAACAAGATCGCGCGAGGAATCCGGCAATAACATTCCGTCGGTAGCGCACGATTGGACCTGATTGTATCCGAATTTCCCCGAGTCAGGCCAACTGGTCAGGCCCCTGGATTACGACTTGCCACTCCCTTTAACAGCAATCAGATTATGACAAAGAGTCTGTTGGTAGATCCCATTAGAGAAAACTGTGTCACGGGTGGGAGTACACTTTCTACATATTAGCCCATGCACTTTTATTATTGATTTCATAAGTCGTGCATACTTTCTTTTATTTTTTTTCCACATCAATGTGTTGTCATAGCAACTATTCTATCAGACATGACTGTTACCTTAAAAATATATCAAAAATACATCTTTATTGAAAATAATTGGAGAGTTGGAAATTTGTGACATTTTTACTACTTTCTTAGACAATGTTTTTTGTGTTAGTGTTAAGATAGAGAAATACCATATTTTTCCTCAAAATATCAGTCTCAACCTGGTTGTTGCCATAGTAACGACCATATTATGGTATAAATACATTGTTGTAAGACTTTGCATGACCAAGATTTTGATGGCAATCACATTTGGAGCATGAAACGGACAAACGAAGACCCTTGTTATGTTTATACGTTGTTGCATCACAAATATATGGCATTTTCTAGAAATTCAGATATTACCATGGCAACGGCCAATTTGGAGCATAACCATGACCTTTGATAAGCCAGATGTTAACTGCAACGTAATGTGCAGCTTGAAAGAGAGATTCTGAGACATTAACGACATGTATTTATGTTGTATGTATTTATATTTATGAAAAATATGTTTTTATCTGAGAAGTATAATTTGTTACCATGGCAACGTCTTTAGCACTTTCATCCACCACCAAATTGATGGCAAATAGGCACAATCATAATGATAACTGATTCATCTGGGTAACCAAAAATAACAGAATGGATGAAACTGTGTCTAAGAGGATGGGGTACGTTTTGGGGATATTAGCCTATACACTTTTGTTATTGATTTCATAAGCCATTCATACCTACTTTAACTTTTGTATCATTTTGCTGCCATAGCAACTGTCAATTCAGGCATGACTGTTACCTGAAAATCTTCATCTAGACCTAAAAGAATTTGAAAGTGGAAAGTATGTGTACTTAGACATTTTTATTATGTTTTCTTTTTTGTTTTGATACAAAAAAGCTATATTTTTTCTTAAAATACCAATTTCTTCCATGTCGTTGCCATAGCAACGACCATGTTGTGGCATAAATATGACTTTGCACGACCAAGACTTTGATGGAAATCAAAGTTTTGGCATGAAATAGATATATTTATACACTTCTATTATGTTTATGATTTTTCATTACAGAACTATGCTTTTTTCTGAACAATTTTAGGCGTTACCATAGCAACGGCCCTTTTTGAGCGTAACCATGCCCTTTGGCAACTGAGATTTTGATTTTAATCAAACGGGTAGCTTGAAATTGATACACTTCATCACTAACATTATATTTTTGTGTTGTTTGTTAAGAGATATATGTTATTTTGTAGAAAATATTTCGTTACCATGGCAACGGCCGAAGACGTCATTTAGAAAAATGGCAACAAGTAAATTCATGTTCAGCACCCCCAAAATAGGGGATATAGCACAAAAAATCAGATTCTACAGAAAATTCTAAGTAACCTTTCAACTTGCCATGTTACCCGGGGGTAACGCGTGGTGCATCAAATGTACAACTTCATGAAAAAAATTACAACCATGCATTAAACAAATGACAAGCAAAGGACCAGGGGAGCGTTTCATGAAAGGAAGCTGTCGGATATTTTTATTTTTAGGTACTGAAAATCCTTGCATCTGATTGGCTGAGAGCAAATTTGTCCGATAAAATATCTGACAAGTCCTTTCATGAAACGCCCCCAGAGAGAGGTTCAGTAAGATCAAGGAGAGGATAGATAAAGACAGAGAGGAGGAGAAAAAAATGAGGATAGGAGAGAGAGAGAGAGAGAGACAGAGGGGAAACATAATTTTTGCGTTTCTAAACATGAAATGTTTTTCACTTTCTTTGTTACGTATTTCTCTCTCTCTCTCTCTCTCTCTTCTTCCCTTTAGTTATATATCTGTCACTGTCTCTTCAGTCACTACATGTTACTTTGTCTCCCCCTTCCCTCGTCCCTCTCTCCCTCTCCCTCTCTCTCTTTCCCTCTTTCTTTGTATTTGCCCTCGTTTTCTCTCTGTCTGATTGCATTTTTGCTCTCCCTTTTCATCTCGTTCTATCTCTGGCACTTTCCCCCCTCCTCTCTATTTATGTAACCCTGTCTCTCCCCTTCTCCTATCTCTCTCTCTTCACTTCTATCTATGTCACTGTCTCTCCTCTCTTTATATAAGTACCCTCTCCCTAATCTCTACACGTCTATAAAATCCTAACTATACACACTCTCCCTCCTATTACATTTCTCTCTCTCTCTCTCTCTCTGTCCTTTTCCCCCTTTCTCTGTTTCTGCCTTTATCTCTCCCTCGCTCCTCATCACGTTATCATCACCATTGAATCTTGAGTATAAAAAAGGGAAGAAAAATAATTACATGTATATAGATATTAAAAATATAAGAACCACACATTTCAATGGCGAAATATTTTGCGTTATGAGGTTAAGGTGATTATTTAGGCTAAAATCACATTTTCATTTTCAATGCAGTGAGGTATTTGGTAATCCAGGGGGAATATCCTTTTGTTGACATTATTTATTGTTTCGGCAAGTTCATATTTTCAGCAACAAAAAAAACCAAACAAACAAACAAACAAAAACAAAAGAAAGAGTGAGAGAAAAAAAGATGCATATTTTTCGTTATGCCTTGCAACTATAAGACTACAACAATAATATTAGATCAAATCAAATTCGTATTTATTTCATTTCCAACAGAAATAAAAGACAATGGCATTACAGATATTGTTACAGAAAATGTGAAAAATATATGTACAAATTCAATTTACCATGATAAGTGTAGAAGTACACTCTACATATAAATAAATTATTATAATCATGAATTAGATGAAAATAATCTGAATATAACTGACAAATGAATCGTGGTCTGATTACATCCATGTATAAGATACTTCACTTTTATCAGTATTTCGGTTCTAACCATGTATACTTGATTGAAAAAAACGATGAACACGATTTGAAAAAAAAATATGAAGTAAAAATTGGGATCGCCGTTTGGGTTGCTCAAATCAAGTCCCTCAAAAAGTCGTACTGATGAAGATTATGTCCAAATACCGCTCTTATACAGTCAGTAGCATCGCAATGCATGTAGCTTTGCCACCTACGTATTTGGATAAACAAGTTTACAAAGTCAATGGTGCTGACTAACATTTACATTTGTGTCATTAAGACATTACAGGAAAATCCAACCTTAAAGGAGAATTAAGCCCTGATTACAAATTTACTTATATTGGAAGGTGTAATATATTCCTACTTATTGGCCTAAATCATTTTCTAATAAGATATCAGAAAAGGGATAAATAAAGATATTCCAACACCCGGTATCGTCTCCTACTCATTTACATGGGGGCTGCCATTTTCTTGCTGATTTGGAGTTGTACATGAACCATTGAGAAATGTTCCAGTCAGGAAGATATTTTGAATCCAAATCCTAAATTGATTTTCTTCATTACCTAAAATCCCATATGTGACGGAAAATATAAAGTGGGTGTTTACATGACTTGTATTATAAAAATTACATCTTTATAATGATACTTTTAAATTGTCTGGTTTTGCTTAACAAAAATCTATTTTCTTGGGTTTGCCAAACAGAGCAGAACATAATATATGCAGCATGCATTCTGACTTTTCAAGTCCATTATCCGAAAGCAGGTGAATGCATAGTTTGCCGCTATAGATGCTCAGGGAAGAAGCATCCATAAAATTTGAATTAATTTGCTCCGTCCCATACGTCCAGTATCGAGAAAATAGATTTCTATTAAGCGAATATCGATTTTCAACAGAAATATATAAGGAAATCTTCAGTTTAAAAATAAATTGACATATCTATTCTATATTTTTAATCTCAAATGGGTTTTTAATTTTGAAAAAGGCAATTGAGCATTTGGATTAAGAAAATTTTCTTGTACACATAAACAAAATGGCAGCCCCCATGTGCTGCTAGCAGACGATACATATTGCTAGCAGATGGTAAATTTTGCTCAGAAAAATTTGATTCGTATCGATCTCGTATATTTTGACGCGAAGCCATATAGTCTAACAAGTAGGAATAAGTAACACCTTTGAACACTATCGTCTTTATTTTTGAGCGTAATTCTCCTTTAATGTCAAGTTTCTCTGAAGAACATCAGAAAAAAATAAAAAAAGCAAATCTGTGACAGTTTGAACGAAAAAAGACAAACAATAAGAAAGATTATGATTTTTTAAATGATATAATCATCATGGGAATTTCAAATTGACAGCATCGGTAGTGTCACTGTGATGAGGTGGCAGACAGCTCTCCCACTTGTTTCTTCACGCAAATTGACCAAAATATAATTTTTCGTTTTCAAAAATGAATAAACGGGTAAAGTATTTTTTGAGGATTTATGCTATCCATTACTAATTTTGAGTATACTGTCCCAGGGAAACGTTTGTCTATACAATTAATTTACCCCCCCCCTATGAAAAAGCTGCATCGATGATTGCATGTATCATTATTGCAGTGTTGATAACCACGCAGAAGTGCTCAATGAACATTAAACAAACTAGATACGATAAATATTTACTTACTTTTTATTTACTTGCTGGACAAGCTTCTAGAATATAAGGACAACTCTCTGAAACAACAAGAAAAAAAAGTAATTTCTAAAGCTAAAACGATGCAATTTATTAGACAGACTTCCCATACAGGTGTCGAATGTTGTCAAAATCAGCGGAAGAAATATTAAAATTAATTTTTATTTGAATTGAAAGGTCGAAGTTAACTACGCGTCCCTGGCAAGTCACAAAAACAAAATCAGACGTGCAGTGATGGGTCAATGGCAAGCGGGATTAAATTCCCCATATATGATGGAAAATACATAACAGGTGTATACATGTATTCTAAACTTCGAAATTTATAGATTTCATGTTAAAATTCTCTGGTTTTGCTAAATATAATTCGATTTCTTGGACTTGCCTGGCAGAGCAGAACATAATTTATACAACTCGCATTCTGACTATTGAAGTTCATGATCTCAAAGCAGTGCATAGTTTGTCACTATTGACGCTCGGGAAAGTTATCATCCATAAATTTGAATTAATTTGCTCCGTCACGTACGTCATAGTATCAAGAAAATAGATTTCTGATTTTCTGTTGAGTATAATAGTAATAATGGGTGTTAGGCCGTGATTGAATGTATAGCAGCTTCTTATTCGAGCATTCGTTATCTCTATAAAGGTCGTTTACCCGACAGTTAAAGGAGAATTAAGCCTTGATTACAAATTTACTTATATTGGAAAGTGTAATATATTCCTACTTATTGGCCTAAATCATTTTCTAATAAGATATCAGAAAAGGGTATAAATAAAGATATTCCAACACCCGGTATCGTCTCCTACTCATTTACATGGGGGCTGCCATTTTCTTGCTGATTTGGATTTGTACATGAACCATCGAGAAATGTTCCAGTCAGGAAGATATTTTGAATCCAAATCCTAAATTGATTTTCTTCATTACCTAAAATCCCATATGTGACGGAAAATATAAAGTGGGTGTTTACATGTATTATAAAAATTAAATCTTTATAATGATACTTTTAAATTGTCTGGTTTTGCTTAACAAAAATCTATTTTCTTGGGTTTGCCAAACAGAGCAGAACATAATATATGCAGCATGCATTCTGACTTTTCAAGTCCATTATCCGAAAGCAGGTGAATGCATAGTTTGCCGCTATAGATGCTCAGGGAAGAAGCATCCATAAAATCTGAATCAATTTGCTCCGTCCCATACGTCCAGTATCGAGAAAATAGATTTCTATTAAGCGAATATCGATTTTCAACAGAAATATATAAGGAAATCTTCAGTTTAAAAATAAATTGACATATCGATTCTATATTTTTAATCTCAAATGGGTTTTTAATTTTGAAAAAGGCAATTGAGCATTTGGATTAAGAAAATCTTCTTGTACACATAAACAGAATGGCAGCCCGCATGTGCTGCTAGCAGACGATACATATTGCTAGCAGATGGTAAATTTTGCTCAGAAAAAAATTGATTCGTATCGATCTCGTATATTTTGACGCGAAGCCATATAGTCTAACAAGTAGGAATAAATAACACCTTTTTAACACTATCGTCTTTATTTTTGAGCGTAATTCTCCTTTAATGAATGAACACAATAACAGCCAGAGATTCTTTTGTGCCAGAATACAATATTATCAAACTCTTGATAGGTCACTATATAGGCCTAAACTCCCTGCACAATAACATATTTCCCGAAAAATAGAGGCTATATTCTTGTCCACAGTAAGCCTATGATCAAATATCAGATAGGTTTACATGTCGTTTTTCCGAAGGTTCATAATGCCGAAGGTTCGTTATTCCGACGGTTCGTTAATTCCGAAAATGAAATAGGGTTCATATTTCTGAAGATTCTTAATTCCGAAAAGTTATGTAGGGCTCTATTTCATTTTTGGAATTACGAACCTGCGGAATAATGAACCTTCAGAATAATTAACCTTCGTAGTAATGCATCAAATGTTCAGAATTATGAACCCCCTGCTATGGGAAATTTGTGCTTCGGAAAAGCGAGTACCCCCCCCCCCCCAAAAAAAAAAAAAAAAAAAAAAATAAATAAATAAATAAATGTTTATGTATAGAATAACAACCTTAGGAAATAACAATAATTCATTAAAATAACAATCTGTATTAAACAGATGCGGGCTCTAACGTTGAATTACTGGCATAATTAAAAAAACAAAAACTAGGCCTAGGAGCCATGTAGAAAGGTGTTAATGTTCAAGGTTATGATTTAACACCTTCGGGCACTAAGCAGATATGTGTGTTAAGAAAAACAACCCTGAGAAATAACAATAATTCATTAAAGTAACAAGCTGTATAACCGACGTGAAACACGTATGGGCTCCAAAGTTTTTTTTTTTTTTTAAATAGCAACCGACAGACAGAGTCGAGGCGGCTTCAGGAAAGCCGGAGGGGGAGGGGAGGGAGGGAGAGAGAGAGAGAGAGAGAGAGAGGGGGAGGGGGAGACACATCCGAAGCAATATAATGATCCATGTCATAGGCTTAGGAAGATTTTCAGGATTTGGGGGGGGGGGGGGGGTTGATCATTTGTTTTTGACCCGCCGTTTGAAGATTTTTTTTCCCCCGACTGCCACCCCCTCCCTCGGTTGTTACCATTTTAGACAGTCCAAAACGTCATTTTTTGCTGTTTTGGCGCCTTTTTAGAGTCTCTTTTTGTGTAAATTGTTAAGCCTTCCTTTTTCTTCGCCCTTTGCTCTACCCCATTTTTATACCCAATAGGCAATAAAATCATGCGAGCGCATAGCGCGAGCTGACTTTTTTCCCCCTCTTTTTTTTTCTTTCAGTGACCTGAAATCACTGCATTCTAAACCCTTATTTTAAAATCCCCTGAAATAATCATTTTAACATGGGTTAAGTATGGCGTCGGAGGTTCTAGGACGCTGATCACATTCAGAATTCCATATGCAGTTAATCCATGCGAGTGCGAAGCGCGAGCCGAAATTTTTCGATATAATGACTTGATAAAAAAGCATTTGTAGCCTTTCTTTTAAGCAGTTGAAGAAATTAATAAAAGTAGGCCTACTGGAAGAAATCGTTGAATTGTAAGATGTTCAGTTTATTTTTATTAAGTTTGACAAAGTACTAGGTGTCAAAAAACACACATTTAAAACCTTTGGTAAAAATAATACGCCAGGAACGTGAAAAACAAAACTTTTATTGTCACACATGCCTATAATCGGACATTAAAAACTGAAATGTGGCAGCACCCCAAAAATATAATTCTGAGATCATCTTTTGCCCGGTGACATAAGCGATTGGGGAAGAACTGCTTTAATTATAATTAATTTATAAACTCTCAATTTTAATAAAAATCTGAATACTAAGTCGATCTGTAGATTATAGAAACGCATGAAGCTTCCAGCCCAGAACACAAGTGTGCAAATATATTTGGGGAGGGCGGGGTCAATGATAGCCTATCCAAGCCCGAACAAAATATTGAGGGGGGGGGGGGGCTCAATGATATCCACGATCCAACACAAATAGTGGGGGCTCAATGATATTCGAGCCCCACAAAAATATCGGGGGGCTCCGTGATGTTATCCGATCCCCACCAAAAACAATTGGGGGCTGATGATATCTGAGCCCCACCAAAATATGGGGGTGTCAATGATATCCGAGATCCATCAAATATATTTTTTTTTTAGTCAATGATATGCGAGATCCGATGTCTGAGCCCCCCTCCCCAAATAAATATTTATAAAATGTTTATATTTGAATGGTAAGTCTGTAGATTATAGGTATACATGAGTTTCATGCCTAGAATAATAATGATTGGGGAGGAGGGGGGTTAATAATACCCGAGCCCCGCAATAAGTATTGGGGGTGGCTCAATGATATCTGAGCCCCACTTAAAATACTAGGGGCTCAATGGTATCTGAGCCCCTAAGGGCTCCATGGTATCGAAGCCCCACCAAACAATGGGGGGGGGGGGGGGTGGGGGAGGGGCTCAATGATATCTATAAGCCCCGCCAAAATATTGGGGGGCTCAATGATATCTGAGCCCCCCAAGATTTCTTCTTTTTGGGGGGAGGGGGGGGGGGGGGAGGGGCTGCGCCCCCAAGCCCCCCGGTTCCTAAGCCAATAAGTATTGGGGGTGGCTCAATTAATGATATCTGAGCCCCACTTAAAATACTGGGGGCTCAATGGTATCTGAGCCCCTAAGGGCTCCATGGTATCGAAGCCCCACCAAACAATTGGGGGGGGGGGGGGGGAGGGGCTCAATGATATCTATAAGCCCCGCCAAAATATTGGGGGGCTCAATGATATCTGACATTTAAGAAAAAAGAAAATATTGTCCACAGTAAGCCTAACGTCGTGATCAAATTGTGCAAATCGTACTTTTCAATCATGTTAGAGAAAACACGCATTTCCAATAAGGCCCGCAGAAAAACGGATGATAAGGGCAACTCTCCTACAATTTTCAGGCAGATCAAGAAATTGCAAACTTAACAGCCTAAAAATCAATAGTGATATCAAGCTACGGTATGATCTGGTTGGTTACACAGGCAAGGTTGAAATAGTGATGGTCTGACCATGTGGTATTCATGGATGGAACATGTGCATTTTTGTGGAGCGTGTCCAGGCTTCGGTGGCCCTTGACGGGATGCCGGGCAGCTAGGGCTCCCTAAAGAGCAATTTTAATAAACAGTATATATTCTATTTTCTTTTCTCGGTGGCTTCGAACTGCTCACTAATATGTTATTGGCTTAAATATATCTTCTATTTCTTTTCACTTTTTTATTTCTTTATTTTTATTTATTTAGTTATTTATTTTTAAAAATATTTTTTGTTATGTACCAATCATTGTTGATGACATGTAAATATTATGATTTTGTCTTTTGATTTAATAAAACATACAATTAAAAAAAAATAAAGCTATAGGGTCCCCTACATTGCAAAATTTTAATTTTTCCAGTGAACAAAATAACTCGGATTCCTCTTGTACGATTGGTACGATTTACTCGCATACTAGTCATTCTTCTACTTCACTATAGGAGCACCGCAACCCGGCCACAGACAGACTCAGAGGCAGCGCCCAAGGGAAGGGCGATGGCGGTGTGGATAGTGATGGCAAAGTGCCCTAACTTTTTTAAAGTACCCCAAAAGTGGTCCATTTTACTTCTGCCCTTCACGGGGATCCTTTTCACCTTTTCCTTTCTGAAAAATTCCCTTTCCTTGTCGTAAGCGCCCCTCTCCTTTTGATAGCTGTGCCCCTTTACCTATACCCTTTTGCTTAAAAATGTGGCCTTTTGAAGTCATAGAAATAGTTCTATTTTGCCTTTTAAACTGACAGGTACCTCTGTTACTATCACCGGGGGGGGGGGGGGAACACTTTTTAAACCGAACTAATGTACATTTTTTGAATAGTTGCATTTCCAAGATGGTTGTATAAACGATCTTGATCTACGAAAGTTGAGAATTATCCATCTTCAAACAACAATGACTTCCCATCCTTTGGAACTTGAAGGACATGAAAATCATGGGCCAGCGGCGTATCCAGGATTTCCCAATAGGGGGGGGGGGGGCGCGCCAGGAATTATTGATCGCCGTCATGTGGGAGAAACTTTTGCTTTTGAAGAAGGGCTGAGATGCAAAATAGTGCTATTATAGTGCTATATTTTTTTTTTACGACGGCCAATAGGGGGGGGGGGGGCGCGCGCCTGTTGCGCCCCCTGGATACGCCACTGTGGGCGTTAATCGTGACGTAACTCTATTCATCATGGGGGGGGGGGGGACGACGCAATAGCCGTCCCCCCATGATGAATAGAGTTACGTAACGATTAACGCCCATCATGAAAATAAATATTCTAGCTGAAGTAGACCTATGGGATGTGGCGAACTTGTACTTATGACGGTTTGATGAAACGCTGCCCAGTTGCACATAAAAATATGAAATATCGGCGTCTTTTGGAGTTCTGTGGTACGAGTACCGTATCGTATATACCGGCCTGATAACCGGGTCGGATCGGAACAAACGGATACTTTTGCGACTTTTGCCATGTTTGCGTACAAAAAAACTACAAACATTTCTGAGAGTGAGATGGAGAAGGGCTGGCCGGCCGGCCGTATTCAGGTTGTAGCGAGTCAAGAGTTGGGTACTGAGTTGTTCTTTTGATGTCTACGAAAACTGTAAGTTTATGAGCAATTGAAGATTATAGCGTGATTAAAGAATTTTTAAAATTTAATTGTGAAATGACATTCCAATGACGTTAATTTCTTAAGTTCAGTCCCATGCGTTCAAAATTGTGTCCTTTTCAGGTCGGCTAGCGTTGTCCTTACTGCGGCAGCCCGAACACGTAGTGTTCCGGCTGCGATCAGCAGTCCTTTGATTGCTTGGAGTTGGATGTCTCTTAATTACAAGGTCGTTTGTCAAAATGATAGCCATGAAACATGACATTATTTGATTTTAGGCTACTTTAGGTACTTACAATACTTTACGATTGACTCACTCATAGGTACACGCCATTGCCGACTGTGTCATGACTGTGTAGTAACGCAGCCACACCACGAATAGTGGTCATATTGACCACTCACGGGTACATTTCTGTAAAATAGTTGGTATTTTCTGTCGCATGTACTAAAGGTATGGGGGAAAAAATAAGATAAATATTTTAAATACTTGCTTTCAAATTCAGGCCTTAAAAATCTCACTCCTACCTCAAATGTCCGTTAGGAAGAACTTTTGATATTTTCAGCAAAATCCAAAGTCAAAATCTTGTCCAAAACCGGAGAAATCCCCGCCGATTTGTTTCGCGATCGCGCGTTGTTTACATACTGCCGATGTCTTAGACTAAAATCGGCCAATAAAATTTTTGTCCACGAAAAAACTCGGGATCGCAAGCGCACATCGATCTTTACGATCGCGCACACAGAAAATCGGAACTTTTCCGTGTACGCCATAGGGACCGAATTTTTAAGGACAAAACTCTTTTGGGGAGATGTCAGCGCCCGCGGCGACCAGAAAATGTACACATTGACTCCGATAGCTCGTTTCGCGAGAATCAACAGTAAATTACGGATTTGATTTTTGGAAATATCTTTTCCAACATCGGTGAGTTGAATTTATTGTATTTCTTGGATATTTTGTTGTCGGTTTTTGTAAACTAAATGCCGATTTTGAGTGAATGTTTGTGACTTTTGTGCAGTGGTGTTTTAAAAAGTTGAGGTGTATGACTGCCTAAATTATACACACGAAGTATAGGAATGTAGCTATGAGTGATGGTGACAAGTCTGGTTTGAGTGGGATATGTTTGGCACAAGAGTTGTGCTCTGATGACTACTGATTGCCGGAGGAACTTTGAGCTGCTGCTTTGTGGATAGAGATGGGTTGGGTTTGGGATATTCATGTTTCTCCACAGTGAGAGTGTTGATTTTACTTGGATTGCCTCAAGTGTATTATTTACAACCACATCTCTTACTGCTGCCTTTGCCATCCTCTTCCACTGTACATATGGGACTGGTTGCAGTTTGAGCGCGTGAAGATCAGGTAGCTTGTAATTGCTGAGAATGGCTTGCCAAGCTTTGATGGATGGAGTTTGCTTGTATAAAGCATGTAGGAATCACACCACGAATAGTGGTCATATTGACCACTACGAATACAAAATGCAAAAATAGTTCGTATTTTCTGTCGCGTGTAGTAAAGGTATGGGGGGAAAATAAGATAAATATTTTAAATACTTGCTTTCAAATTCAGCCCTTAAAAATCTCACTCCTACCTCAAATGGCCGTTAGAAAGAACTTTTGATATTTTCAGCAAAATCCAAAGTCAAAATCTTGTCCAAAACCGGAGAAATCCCCGAATTTTTAAGGACAAAACTCTTTTGGGGAGATGTCAGCGCCCGCGGCGACCAGGAAATGTACACAATGACTCCGATAGCTCGTTTCGCGAGAATCAACAGTAAATTACGGATTTGATTTTTGGAAATATCTTTTCCAACATCGGTGAGTTGAATTTATTGTATTTCTTGGATATTTAGTGGTCGGTTTTGTAAATTAAATGCCGATTTTGAGTGAATGTTTGTGACTTTTGTGCAGTGGTGTTTTAAAAAGTTGAGGTGTATGACTGCCTACATTATACACACGAAGTATAGGAATGTAGCTATGAGTGGTAGGAATGTTCTTTGCTCAAATCGTTCGTGGGGGAGATTGAGTAGCTGTCCTATGAGAAGTAGCTTCTCTAGCTCCACTTGGGCACTCAGAGGTATGATTCCGGTAAGGAGGTAAACCGATTCATCAGCCGCTGATTTTGGGAGGCCGAGAATTTGTTTAAATAACTGCTGTTGTGCCTGATCGAGTCTAATAGACATTCCTTTGGTGAAGTTTGTTATGGCTGCTCCATACAGCATGCGAGGAATGCAATAGGATTTCCATAAGGCAGCACTGTGCTGTGGAAGTAGTCCTCCTGTATATGCTCCTGCCCCCGTGAGTGCATAGAATGTTTTTAGACCTTTGAGATCATGTCCTCCGTTGGGTCTCTCCTTATGCTGGACTTTGTGATACCGAGGTGAGGATGCATTGGGGCTGTCTGCATTGTATCAGCTCCAAGATGCCAGGTGGGATGTTGGCCATTTTTGCCTTTGCTGAATATGATGATACAACTTTTTGATGGATTAATTCTGTATCTCCATTCTTTTGCGTAGCTGTCAGTGACATCCGGCATACATTGCAGTTCATTAGGTGATGAGCTGAGGAGAGCTACGTCATCCACCAGTACAAGGAGACCAGAGTATCTACCTAGTAAGTTGCATCCCAGTTTCTTGTTACGTAGGGTTTTGATGAGTGCGTCAATAAAGGTGGTATAAAGGAGTGGAGACAAAACTCCACCCTGCCTGACTCCTTGGAGGATAGGGAAGGGCTCATTCACTTTACCATCCCACAGGACTTGGCTGTGCAGATCTTTGTAAAGTGAGCTGACCATGTTGAGTCGTACTGGGTGTATTTTTGTGGCTTTCAGCTTCTGAAAGAGGCCTTCGTGCCATACCTTATCAAAGGCCTTCTCAGCATCGAGAAGGGCAACATAGGTGGGTTTTTTGTTGACATTATTAATCTCAATGATAAGTTCGAGGCAGCATGAGGTAAGGATGCACGAGTGCTGTTTTTGGAATCCAAATTGGAGTTCATCTGGAATGTTACTCTGGAGGAGGGATTTCTCAATATGTGGTTTGAGAACTAGTTCCAGCAGCTTGCAGAGAGTTGATGTAAGGGTGATCCCTCTATAGTTCTTTGGGTCTTGAGAGTTTTTGCCCTTGCCCTTGTGTAAAGGAAGCACTAAGCCCTCCTTTAGACTCTGCGGAGTATGTGCTGTTGCCAGGAAGGTATTGAATATCAGCAGTATCAGTCTCCTAGCAGTGTCTCCTAGGTATTGGACGTGCTCGGGACTGATGTCATCAGGACCACTTGCCTTGCCTTTCTTAAGCTTAGCTACTGCTGTATTCAGCTCCTGGGAGGTGATAAGGGCTGTGTCCAGCATGGTGGTGGTGGTGTTAGCCTCACATGTCATTGGAGGTTGGGTTGACAGCTGGCAGTCCTGATTATTCACAGCTGGTAAGGCCAAGTCTGAGAAGTAGCATTTCCATCCTTCTGATACATCATTTCCCTGGTATGTTTGACCTTTGTATTCCAGAATAGTCTGGAGTTTGCTGTTGACGCATTCTCGATGCTTGACAGGAGGTGTCTGTGCTCTTGGGCCCTGGACTGTCTAAGTTTTTTCCTGAATTCTTTCTTGAGTTGTAGGTACTTGTCGTGTAGTGGTACCCTGGTAGGTTTTCCAGCTTTTTTCCAGCATTTCCATGCGTGTGTTGCCTCTTGATATGACTCTGAAACTTGTATGCTCCATTCCGGTTTGCCACATCCCTTTCGCTCTGGCTTGCTGTGAGGAAGCTTTAGAGATTGCTGGAGCATTGTTTGGGAGATGCATTGCAGAAATTACTCTGCCTCTGCCTCATGGAGCTCATTGCCTTTGATTTTTGTGAATATATTGGCTGCTGCATGTTCCAAAGCTAATGTGTATGATTCTTGGACAGTATTGCAGTTGACTTGGTCCCATTTAATTTTGACTCTGGATATTCTTTTCGCTTTGCTGGGTGCAGAGTTTGGTGCCCTTTTTTGCATGTGATGAGACATGAGGAGTGGTTGTGGACTCCAGGTAGTAGTGACCGGGTAATGGTCGGAGGTGTTTAGAGGGTCTTCCTCTCTAATAGATACCTTCCTGAATTGTGTCAGAGCACTTGAGGGTATCAGAAATCCATCAATGCTTGATCTCTTCTTCCCATCATCTGTTTGAAAGGTAAATTGTTCTGGTGTGCAGAATTCTTCTGTGATGCTCAGGAGGTTGGCCGAACTCATAAAACTCCTCAGGTATTCCAGGGTTTTCTTGTTGTTCTGGTGCACTGTGTCCACATTAAAATCTCCTGCAATCACAGTTGTAAGTTCTTTATCTTGATAGATATCCAGTATGTGAGCAATGCCTGCAATGCAGCCTTGGTACTCTGCTAGATCCGATGAGTTGGTGCCACACGGGAGGTAGCAGTTAACAATCAGCAGACTTGCTCTTGATTGTTTGAGACTGATCTTGGTAGCTAGTAATCTTGGCGACTGGCATGGGACTTCTGTGTATTCAGCTATAACATTTTTCCGAAGGTAAATCGCAACACCTCCCTTCCCTCTGCCCCCATGTATGATGTTCAGATTTGTAAGATTTTCTGAGGTCTTACACACAATGTGGTGCTCTAAACTTGCTCGGTGTAGGAGATCTAAGTTGTGATCATGAAGCCAGTGTTCTTGTATGCATAAAAAATCAGCCTCTAATAAAATCTTGTTTAGCATTTTTTCACTGCTTTTGAATCCCCTTATGTTGAAAGTTCCAATTAGAATTGGTTGGGAGGTTGCAGAGGAAGTAGTAGGCTGAAACTGGACTGCGTCAGGTTCATGATTTGTTGGTGGTGGCTGATGAGGATTTGCAATGATGGGGGATGGTTCATCACATTTGGTATGGTCAGAAGCTGGACTGTGCTCATGAGAAAGTGGTATGCTGCTTCTAACATTGTTAAGTGGGTTCCAGTTGAAGCACGACCCGGAAGAAAAACCTGCTTCGAAGAGGGAACCAGGTTTGGTACTGCTGCTTTGGGTATATTTCTTTGCTGTAGGCATGTGGGCAAAAGATTTCCGATATGATGTGTTGGTCCAGGGGGTTGTGGGGTAGTGAAAAGTTGCTGGTTTCCCGGCATATGATGCTGAGGATGCACTGCATTATGGTCCTGCATGAGCCGCTGCTTTTGGTGTGCTTGACTATCATTCAACTTAGTTGGCTTGTCTGGCATAGAAAGAGTGTGAGATGGTTTTGGATATGCATCATGCATAGGTTGTTGATGTACCCGTCTTTGGGTTGGGTCCTGTGCAGCATTCTTAACGATTTGATCTGCTGTAGTCTGAGGGGGGGGGGGGCACCTTCAGTGTGTGGTCCAAGGACAGGGAATTCATTGAGCGACTGTAAGTTTAGCTGGTTGTCTGTTTGGTCTTGCTGATAACTAGGAGCTGGTGTCTTGCCATGGTGGTTGTTGGAGCATTCTGGGTGTGGAGAGGAAAGTTGTTTACTTGAACGAGTAGGACAGGGACTACTGTGTCCACTTGAGGTTTGGGCTCCATTCCTTGAGAAAAAAGTACGACTTGGGATAGTCAGAGGCTCGTTCACTCTTGTTAGACGCAATGGTTGTGGGATGTGAGGAGCAGCACGTCTTGGAGAACCCTTACCGAACCTGCTCTTAGCATATGAGCTCTTTCCTCTGTCTTCGCAATGCTTGTGAGGGCTGTGTTTTGTGCTGCTTGTGGCTGGAGGTGTGAATGGTTTCTTGCTAAAATTCTGACTTGGCGACAGAGGATTGCTGCGATGTGTAACCCCATTATGGTCATTTCCATGTCGTCTTTGTGCTCCTTTTCTTACCTCATTAGGCTTGTGCGTTTCATCCCTGCCAAGGGTTGCAAACCTGTTATTTGTGGGTATGGAGTACATGTGTGGGCCGTTGACATCTATGGCATCTTTGCTCCCGACCTGTAATATTTGCTGGGATATTTATCTCTAGTCCATTCTTTAGACAAAGGACGTAGAGATAGTCATTGTCCAGTGTGAGATCCCTTATTTCCCCTTCCAATTTTAGTATGGTGGATTGTGTATGCATTAGTTCATGTTCTTTGTTCTCCAGTATTGTAGCCTGGTTGTTTTGCTGTTCCTGTGTGGTCTTGGCTGTAGCTTATGAATGACTAAGTTCTCTGCATAACGTCTCATTTTCTGAAATCAGCACTTCATTAGATGCTGTTTTTGTTTTGAGTTCAGCTTTGAGTTTGCTTATTTCGCAAGCCTTCTTTTCGCAAAAGCCACATTCCTTGCTTTGCTGTTCAGTCTGAGTGTATTTTTCCATCATACTTCTTTGGTCATTATTGTGGAGGAGTGAGTATAGGTGTATGTTCTCTCCCATTAATGTTTTGTTTGAGTTAGAAGGTGAATCCTGGATTTCGGTCAGATTGTCTGAAATCAGCGAAGAGGGCGACATTGGAGTACAGAATTCAGGGGTATCAGGTTCTTGAGATTCTCTTTCACCATGTGTAATGGGTACTGTCTCTGTTCCCAGGGCGGTGCAGGATTTGCATAGAAAGGATTCATCAGCTCCTATCTTTAGCTTTCTCATGTCTTCATTGAAGCATTTATTGTGGTACCAGCACTCACACAAGCAGCATTGTATTGAGTCTTGGGATGCATTTTTTTGGCATACTGGGCAGGTCACTGAGTCATATTCCTCTGAGTCCGATTCTTTCAAGTCTATCTCTGTGTGTTCCTGGCTTCCCCTCCGATAACATGATGTACAGCTATATGGGTACTGATCATTTGTAATGAGATCTTCTAGCTCTTCAGCCTGAAGGTGGGTACATGGGAAGTGGTACCATCTTTTGCATTCACAACATTCAATAGTGTCTTGGCATGCATGATCCAGGCATGTGGGGCAAGAGGCAAACTTGTCAGCATCTTTGCAGTAACAGGGACCCTTGTAGACTGTGGGTGGACAATAGTTGCTGATCTTGATTGCTTCCGGGATTTCGTTTGCAAGAAATCTTGCTAAAGCATTTGATAGTGGTCCTGTGGACATGTCCTCTACTTTCTCTATCATATGTGGGAGCATTGTTTCCACAAACAGTCTGATACGCATCCCGGCAATTGAAATCTGGAGTGATGGTTCATGCATTTCAATTGTAAATACTTTCTGGCCAGCTTTCCTTTTGCTTTTCGTTTTCAGATGAGCAGTTATCCAATCTTGTTCAGTATTTTTACCTTTCTTTGGTTTAGTGAAAGCTAGTGTTGTGGAGCTTTTGATTTGGGGATCTTCTAGGCAGAGAAATGCAACTTCTCTGAGAGAAAGAAATGCATCACGATTGAGAGTGAGAGTAACCTCTTTCTCCCCATTACTATGTGTTTGGTTAGCGGTTGCCTTGCAATAATTCAGGGTTGACGAGGAGTGTTTGAGAATTTCAGTACAAGATAGTCAATCAAGTTTTTTGTCACATATATTTCAAATGCTGTGCTCAGTTCACTTCATACAGTAGATAATCAGTGTAGATCTAGCTCACATTCATCAACATATACATGTAGATCTATGTAGAGTATGTTCAAATAAGGCACAGGAAAGGATGGATGTTCAGAATTTGGGTTGTATTGAAGGTGAACAAACAGCAAGTTTACAACGTAAGGGAGAGGTACAGTTACTGGCACATGCAGGGTTGGCATGAATTAAACACAGTTGTATAGTCTATGGATAGTAAAGCAGGTTTACAATGAAAGGCAGACAAGCACATGCAGGGTTGATATTCGATAAAACAAGTTTACAATATTGATGAAAGGGAGACAAGCAAGCATGCAAACGCAAGGTTGATAAAGCAAATTTACGATGAAAGGGAGACACACAAACACATGCAGGGTTGGTAGAATAAAATTACGATGAGAGACATAAAGCAAGAAATAATATCGGTTTCAGGCAGCGATGAGGGTGAGATAGTGGGTGAGTGTGCGAGGGTTTCAAATCAACAGTTCATGCAGTGAAACAGGCAGGTGAGCAGGTGAAAATTCCCACAGAAGACGACATGTATGGGGGTTACAGACAGTACACTACAGGTTTTACCTCAGTTCTAGCAAGGAGTATTCAGCCTAAACTGTTGTAACTTCTCAACTGTATAATACTAGCAGACTAGTTGAGTAGAGCTAGGTCTTCTCTTGATTCTTTCCCAAACTTGGCAAGGACAAGTTACATGTAGAATGTGTAGGTAAGTCCCAATACGGAAGTAGAATTAGAATTCTGGCCTTGGCTTGAAAGCTGAAGTTGTACTTGTAGACAGATCTATGTACGGGCATGACAGGGAGTGTTGGCTACAGCTTGCTCTCCGTGTCTAGCCTGAACTGAGGTTTTCCCGCCGAAATTTAGCTAGACTTCTAAGGTGGCTCCTAGGCACACAAATTTTAGTGTGTGGGACCAGGGTGTCCAGCAGTCTTCTTGAAGTTGGCCAGTACTGTAGATCTTTTCAAAGTTTGGTAGATTTTAAGTGATTTCACACAAAAATTTGGTCTTTCGCGTCTTTTACTGTGATCATACAAATATTAGGAGGCTGCATGCAGGGTAGGTTGGGATAACTTCAACAAAAAAGACCTAAAAAAGGTCAGAAAGAGAGAGCTAAATGAGAGTACGTCCTATCCTATCCTATCCTATCCTATCCTATCCTATCCTGACAACTGTCGTCTTTCTTTTCAATGAGGATGATACAAAAAAGGCCTATTTATGACACTCATACTATACATTCCTATACTTCGTGTGTATAATGTAGGCAGTCATACACCTCAACTTTTTAAAACACCACTGCACAAAAGTCACAAACATTCACTCAAAATCGGCATTTAATTTACAGAAACCGACCACTAAATATCCAAGAAATACAATAAATTCAACTCACCGATGTTGGAAAAGATATTTCCAAAAATCAAATCCGTAATTTACTGTTGATTCTCGCGAAACGAGCTATCGGAGTCAATGTGAGTTTTGTCCTTAAAAATTCGGTCCCTATGTGGCATACACGGAAAGTCCCGATTTTCTGTGTGCGCGATCGTAAAGATCGATGTGCGCCTGCGATCCCGAGTTTCTTCGTGGACAAAAATTTTATTGGCCGATTTTAGTCTAAGACATCGGCAGTATGTAAACAACACGCGATCGCGAAACAAATCGGCGGGGATTTCTCCGGTTTTGGACAAGATTTTGACTTTGGATTTTGCTGAAAATATCAAAAGTTCTTCCTAACGGCCATTTGAGGTAGGAGTGAGATTTTTAAGGCCTGAATTTGAAAGCAAGTATTTAAAATATTTATCTTATTTTTCCCCCCCATACCTTTACTACACGCGACAGAAAATACCAACTATTTTTGCATATTGTATTCGTAGTGGTCAATATGACCACTATTCATGGTGTGGTACAATACATTTGTGGCAAAGTAAGAGAAGAGTCCCTGAATCAGGTAATCTAGCAAATTAAATCTTGTTTAGAGCAATTTTGTTGTCTGCTTTTGACTGCTGCAACAGTGAATGTTGGACACAGTCCACAAAGGCAAGGGCCTATCATGTGCCCGAGTACGAGTGCGCTTATTATACTTATAGTTAAATATACACAGTACGAGTTGCCCATTCTCTAGACTCTACTAGAGTTGCAAACTGCGACTACAAAAGTGCGATTACATGCTTTTCGCTGAAATTACATATATTTTTCATCTAAAAATTAAACAAAATAAAACTTAAACTATTGCATTCATTATTTAGTCAACCAACTTACAATTCCAAAAATGATGATTTATTGCGTCATCTGTCTACAGTCCATAATGGAATGTAATCGCGCTGCACTTTTTGAAAGGTCACACCCGTGCTTAACTATACACAGCGCTGTCACGAAACGATACCTCGATGGACAGGTTTTGGCAGTCCAAAGTTGAAATTTATACCCTGTGGACATTGCCTGATGGCTTGCTGGGGATTGAACTTCAACAAATCCATCCAAGCAATCGATTTCATATTAGTATAACGTAAAATTGGAAGTTTAACGTACATTTCGAATCAATTTTGTACATTGCTTTCAGTGACATTGAAGGGTGTCGCAATGAAAGTCTATGTGATTTTTGAAATAATCCAAAATTACTCCGAATTTAACCTCGTTTTGACATGTCAGCGGGGTTATCGCAAGAGAATTGAGGCGAACGGAATACTAACATAGTGAAGTATGTGTACGTAGGTCCCAGCTTAGCTGCGGAGCTCCTGACTCAAATGCAGTACATTTCTTGGTCGCTACGAATTTGTAAATTAATGAGTCGGTAATGGAAGGACATCAAAAGGAAATCAAGATGCCCTTCCGTTACCGACCTCATTAAGATGCAAATTTCATTACTGCAGAATTTCTTTTTTGAAACTCAGAGGCAGTTGATCTAATCTTACATCTCTGATGCTTGAAATGTTCTACCATTACAAAAACAAAATTGTAGTTATGGTTCTTCAACTTCTTCTTATCTTTCTTCTCCTTTAGTGTTTTTCCTTGTTGTTGTTGTTGTTATTATTTCTTCTTCGTCTTCTTCTTCTTTTGATGATGATGATGATTCTTCTGATGTTGATTCTTCTTCTGAATGTATAATCATTCCTTCTCAGAAACCAATGAGACCCATTCTTCAATCCAGACGTCTTTACTGTAGCACTGACAGCAGCAAGGCCAAAGGCAGGTTCACTTTATTTGCTGGAAGAAGAGGAGGTAAGTAACACATCGCTATTATGCAACTCTGTGTTCGGATTATAATAACAATGATAATAGTAATATGTCTTGTTTACCCAGGGTAGCCTCATCAGTACTAATACTCTTCTCCCTGAGGGGCCCTGCAGTCATGCTATTACCTCAGTTTTAGCCGAACGACCATGATGAGGCGCTCAAGCATTCAAGGAATTTCTCTCTACGGGATACCCATTTACTTCACCTGGGTGGAGTGTAGCAAAAGTAGATTAATGTCTTGCTTGAAGAAAACTATGACAATACAAAAGTGTACGATTGTAACATATTGAAGAAAATATTAGAAATCCAACCTTGAAGAGAAAGTTGACTTCTGGACAAGACAAGGTGAAAAATACTTGTGAGATTTGTCATTGTTTTATTCCTATGTGGAAGAATATACTAGTAGCAATGTCACATGACAATAATAATCTTGACGAGCCCTTATATTCCAATATGATTAAGAATCTAATTTTAAAAACTGGACTAGATTTTGACACCACAAGTGTGTGTTGTCCATACCCATATTTGTGTGCAGTGCTTTTGCCTGCATGCTATTTTCAGGAAGATGGATTCGTTTTTTTTACTTTGATGATTCCAAGATCTCTCAAAAAAGTCACATTAGATAATTATTACTACTAGAGGTGTTATGGTCTAGTGGGTAAGTCTCTGTACTGTGAACCACTAGTGTCTTTTGGCAAGACATACTGTAAATGTACGTTTGCAACACTCGACCCAGGTGAGGTAAATAGGTACCTGGCAGGAATTATTTCCTTGAAATGCTAGAGCGCCGTAAGTGCAGCCATGCTAAAGCCAGGGACCCAGGGTAATAATTGTGGAGTGCCAGGAGTGTCAAGTCTGACAGACATGTGCGCTATACAAGAACCCACTATTATTATTATTATTACTATATCATTAATCTTTCCCAATGACTTTTAGTTGTTTTTTTTTCACAATGCAATGGCATGATCAGAACTCTACTTTATATTTGATGGCAAGTTGCTCCGAAGGAAAACAGAAAATCAGAAAAGCAGATTGATAAATTTTGATAGAAACAAAGAATTTAAACTTTTAAATGTTTCAATCACTGTACTCATGGGAATTTTAAATCGCCGAAATTAATAAATGTTGCTATGATGTTGTGGTGGACAGCTATCCCATTTGTTCCGACCCACCTAATAACTATGATGTCTTTCTTTTCAAATTATATGAGTATAGTCTAGTTAAAGGAATAAAACTGGTAGCTATATGCATTCACAGAAGTATTACCTATTTTATGTATTTCTATTGCAAAAACACATAAACCATTTTCTTTCATTGTTTGATTTTCTGTGATGTTTAATTTTTTTTCCTGATTCAGTTCAAATTGCTGCTCTGACTGCAGTTGCTGCTGGGTGAGTTTCCTTTATGAACAGCGTTTCTCATCCCAATTCAACTTATTATTTAATGATTTGTTTATTTATTCATTTATTTATTTACTCTAAGTAACATCGGCTGAAAGATAGCAATCAAAATACAAAACTGAGTGAAAGTCTTTTCAAAAATGGACTTTGTACACATAACAGCCATTTTTGAATCTGTTCTTGAAAATGAATGAAAGCAAAAATAATTACTAAATTTCTACATTTACACAGCAGCTCTTAATAATTTGGCTTTAATATTTCCAATTTCATAGTTTCAAACACAAGTTACACACTTTCTTATCACGTGAGAAAGTGGAATATAGTAAACTCTTAGCTATGAATATACAATATACGTGGAACTAATATGTTACAAATGATGGAATATGCAATAATCAGCAAAAAAGTCTCTACATTAAAGGCATTGATCTTGATGACACGGTCTTGCCTATTTTTTATGAGGTCAATTAACACGTAATTGCAGGGTTCTTATTCTGGTTATCACAAGATTTCAAGAACAGTTTGAGTCATGAACTTCACTGAATTTAGGTGGAGGCATATAGGAGACCGGCGCAGTCGCATTCATCTTGCTTTCTTTTTCCTGTTAGGAGTGGTCTTCTGTACATTGAATGGCTGACCTTAGACAAGGCTGTACATTACAAACCAGACCCAGTCTTACCAGAGAGAGGCAGTGAGTACATCTACGTCAGTGCAACAGTAGACAAAGGTATTTGGACAAATTCATTATGACCATGTGAATCATGAGAGACTACCGTAATGGTACCAGTGGTGGAGGGGTTTTACAGTTTTTGTTTCATAATTTTCATAAATGCTCATTGTATTTGAAGATTCATCTGTCAATCGACAGCGAAAATACTATAGAACAAACTTAGCGTGGTGCGTGGCATTGGGCGATTATAGCGCGAACGTTATTGCAGTGGATCCGTGAGGCTTTTGCTGCTCCGGTGGTGGCGCTGTCACAGGAGCTCGAGAAATTTTTTTTTTCTGTGATTGGATTTTTTTTCGTAATTGGATTTTTTTTTCTGTTTTCAATATCTTCAAATCAGATTTAAAGAAATGTTTTTATTACTCTTTAATATTCCGAATTGGTTGTCAAATGATTTATCTTTTAAAATAATTTTGAATTGTTTTCGTAAATTAATTTTTTTTTGAAAGGGGGGTTTCTTTGCTCCCCTCCCCACTCTCATCTCTCTCTCAGAGGATTGGATTGATGTCAATGGAGGTTCGATGTTGAATGATGTGTCTGACATTATTGACATAGGCGATGTTGGTACTTAGGGTGAAGCAGGATACATCCCTAACCAAACAGATGGTGGTGACTGTGTAGCTTGTCCTTGTTGGGGTGGCCGGAATCGGTACAAGGCAGCAGGCCTCACCATACTGGTGTTGTATGATTTAATATAGGGATAGAGGCCTGCTGCCTTGAACCCATTCCTGACCACCTCTGGCTTGCGCTTTAGCTCCTCCCATGCCTTTCTGAAGACATTCGAAAATGTCCTTCTGGTTACGTAGTCACCTGGGTGATCGGCCCGGTAGTCTTTCTCTGCATGGTACCAGCAGTTCTTCAACGATATAAAGATACTGATATCGCAAGGCTGGAGAATATGGGTGGAATTGGGAGGCAGCCTGTAGAGGAGGATTTGGTTTTGCCAGCTCTCCTAGCAAAGTAGGCCCCTTTGGTTCTCTTTCATATTTATACTCAGCAATTGGATGTTTCCCGGGCAAGATTATCAACGGTGGTAAACAGGCATCCGGTCGCCCCTGCTGTGACCATCACCGTGATCTGGGTCTTGTTCGTATTCTTGAATTCATATACGTACTTCTCACCTCATTCGGCTAGGACACGGTCACTTAGGCTACCCCCAATTGCAAACCCACTTTCGTTTGCGTTAAACACTCTAGTTGGTTCCTCTATTACACTACGAGCGCCATTTTCAATTAAATAAGATTCAAAGTCACGAAACCATTTGTTTAGTCTTTCTTGAGACACAACCGCTCTCTCCTTCCCTATGTGCTGAGGTCGCCGTTAAACAAGATTACGGTGACGTTTTGAGAAACTTTTCCACCATTTCCTGCCTGGTCTATTGTTAACAAATGGGTTTTTGTGGCCTTCCTTCTCTATCATGCTCTTAAAAACCTGTATAAAAAGGTCAAAGAAGTCAGAAGAAATGAAAATTATAATAGATCAATGGAGAGAGGGGGAAATATTGGTAATGACATTAATAGTATAAAAAAAAAGAAGTTGTTGTTATCAACCTACCTTTTATTTAATTATAAACTCTTACATTTGTAAATTATTTCGTTTTCTCACGCCCACTATAATCTTATCCAAACTGATGGGAGCACATTATTGTTTTGATGTAGTGTTATGATCCAAAATCCACAAAAGATAAGAATCAAACAAAAGATATTAACTTTAGATGATGTATGGTTTAATTTAAATATTTACCAACATCAGATATAACAGAATTACAGATTCTAGGTACAAATACACTACATGTACTTAAACTGGTAAAGACTTACAATTTCTCAGCTGGGAAATTCCTATTAGTCCAGAATGTTCCTGAAGTGTAGAGTGAGCTGGCTGCTAATCCACAAATATTGAATCCAAACGGTATGTTGTCCAACTGGCAAAAGAAGATTCCAGATCCAGCCGAAGAATGTCCAAAAATAATTCAGGAGGTCATCGATGTCGATAATGATGTCGATGACGATGTCCAAGACGATGGCAATCACAATGTCGATAACAGTGTCAACTGCAATCTCGATAATCAATGTCAATGACGATGTTGACCACAATGTCAATAACGATGTCGAACACGACGTCAAATATGTCAAGGATGATGTCCAAGATGAAGTCCAAGATGAGGTCCAAGATGATCTCCACAGGTTGATACCAATATCAGATGGTGTTAACTGAGAACTTATGCAATATATGCTCCACGATGTATTCAGGGTATAAATTTTGAAATTTCTGTGCAAGCTCCCAGCTTATATACAATCTCAACCCTTAATTAGAATTTTCTAGATTCTACTACAATATTCATGAAGGTTTGGAACTCTCTTGTAAGTTCTATATCGTTCTAGTTGTAACAAACAAAGGAAGGGGATTCCCCTTTTCTATAAATAGACTCATTGTAATGTTACACTCTAAGAGGTTCATGTAAAGGTCAGGATACATGTAATCAACACATTCCAACATGTACATTATACATTGCAATTATCCTATAGTACATCACACACAATGTAAAGATCTAGAATGTTCTCTCTACTGTATGTGCATTCTGATTATTTCACTGCTACACATTATATTCACTTTTCACATATGAATAATACTCTCTCTTCTGGAAATTTCTATGTTCATAAAATCATACATAACTGGAAAAATAATTCCCTTCCAGAAGATTCCTTAATTATATCACACCTCCCCCACCGGGAAAAAGAAAGCTTTACCGTAGTAAAGGTTTCTTTAAGATTCAACCTGTGTCAAATTATCCAGATAAGCCTTTCATCCTGTACAAAGGCATTACAAGTCATATCACACATGTATTTAAGGACCATGAAAAAAGAAAAATGCAATTATACTTTGACAAACTTTGTCACAAAAAGGAGTAATTTCTCTCCTTAAATTCTTGAAAGAGCATCAGCAATCACATTATTCTTTCCACGAATATGTACAATTTTCAAGGGGAAAGGTTGGAGCATAAGGCTCCACCTGTACAGTCTTTGGTTCTTTGTTTTGAATTTCTCCAAGAACACAAGAGGGTTATGGTCTGTGTAGACCATGATATCACCATTACTGTTGGTTAGGTACACCTCAAACTGCTGGAGAGCGAGTACAAGACTCAGAGCCTCTTTTTCGATAGTTGAATACTTCTTCTGATATTGGTTGAGTTTCTTTGAGAAGTAACAGACTGATTTTTCAAAGCCTTCTTCATCCTCTTGGAGCAACACTGCTCCCACTCCAACATCACTGGCATCAATAGCCACCTTGAATGGCTTTGTGAAGTTTGGAGCTGCCAAAACAGGCTCATTCACCAAAATGGCCTTCAACTTCTCAAATGATCTCTGACATGCATCAGACCATACATACTTCACTTTTGCTTTCAGCAAGTTTGTCAGTGGACTAACCACAGTACTGTAATTTGGAACGAACTTCCTGTAGAAACCACTCATACCTAGGAATCTGAGCAACTCTTTCTTAGTTGTGGGAATGGGGAAGTCTAAGATTGCCTGAATCTTTGCTTCTCTCGGTAGCACTTGCCCCTGACCAACCACATGACCAAGATAAGTGACCTTTGCCTTGCCAAATTCACTCTTCATCAGATTAACTACTAAGTTGGCTTCATCTAATCTATCAAACAGTAATCTCAAATGATTGAGATGGTCATTCCATGTATCACTGTACACTAAAATGTCATCTATGTACACAACACAATTGTCAAGCCCAGCAATCACCTGATTTGTCAGTCTTTGAAAGGTTGCTGGTGCATTTTTCATTCCAAACGGCATGACTTTGCATTGAAATAAGCCATCCGGTGTGACAAAGGCTGATATTTCCTTGGCTCGGTCAGTCAGTGGCACCTGCCAATATCCCTTCAACAAGTCTATCTTAGTGACAAAGGCAGAGTTCCCAACCCTATCGATACAATCTTCCAACCTAGGAATTGGATATGAGTCGGTCTTTGTGACTGCATTTACCTTGCGGTAATCTATACAAAATCTCTGAGAGCCATCCGGCTTTGGGACCATTACAATAGGGGAACTCCAACTACTCTGACTTGGTTCAATTATGTCATTATCTAACATGAACTGGATTTCCTCATTCACTTTTTCCAACTTGCTTGGATTAAGTCTATATGGATGTTGTTTGATTGGTTTTACATCACCTACATCTACATCATGTGCAGTCAAGGCAGTACGACCTGGTCTATCTTTACACACATGCTTATAATCTTTCAACAAGCCAGATATGTCAATTCTCTGTTCATCAGAGAGATGCTTCAGTGCATCATCCAAATTTTCTAACATTTCTGAGTTAGACAATTTCACTCCACATGGTTCATTCGTAGACACATCTGTGTAAGACAATTCACTCTCTGTCTCTACCTTGCCTTCATTTACATCTTCTAGCTTCTCTTCTTTTACAACATGTGCTACACCTACTGGCTGATTATCCTCACGTTCAAAGTATTCTTTCAGCATGTTTACATGACATACTCTTTGACTCTTTCTTCTGTCAGGGGTACTGATCACATAGTTGACATCATTCAGTTTCTTTTTGACAGTGTAGGGACCACTGAACCTAGCTTTCAAGGGCTCACCTAGCAAAGGCAACAACACTAACACCCTATCTCCAGGCTTGAAGTTGCGCTCTTTTGCCTTCTTGTCTGCCTGTGTTTTCATTTTAGCTTGCGACATTTTCAAGTGTTCTTTGGCTACCTCGCAAGCCTTTGAGAGCCTTTCTCGAAACTTTGACACATAGTCAAGAAGGTTTACCTCGTCATTCTGACCCATGAACTTTTCTTTGATCAGCTTAAGGGGACCCCTAACCTCGTGACCATAGACCAGCTCAAATGGACTGAAACCCGTCGACTCATTTGGGGAATCCCTGGTCGCGAACAGCAAGAATGGGATACCTTTATCCCAGTCATCAGGATACTCTTCACCATAAGCCCTAAGCATGGTCTTCAGGGTCTGGTGATAGCGTTCTAATGCACCTTGGGACTGTGGATGATAAGCGGATGACTTGATCTGCTTTATCCCTAACTCATGCATCACTTGCTGAAACACTCCTGACATGAAATTCGATCCTTGGTCTGACTGAACTTCCTTGGGCAAACCATACCTAGTGAAAAACTGCACTAGCGCCTGTACTACTGTCTTTGCAGTGATACTTCTCAACGGTATCGCCTCTGGAAAACGTGTAGACAAATCCATAATCGTAAGAAGATACTTGTGACCCGACCTAGTTCTGGGTAAGGGTCCAACACAGTCAACAAGAACCCTAGTAAAAGGTTCATCAAATGCAGGTATCGGTATCAAGGGAGCAGGCTTGATAGAAGGCTGTGCCTTCCCAACCACCTGACATGTATGACATGTCTTACAGAACTGCACAACATCCTTGTGCATCTTCGGCCAATAGAAGTGCCTCATGACCCTATCCTCTGTCTTCCGAATACCTAAATGACCTGCCATAGGCAACTCGTGAGCCATCCTCAGAATCTCTGTGCGGTAACAGGGAGGAACAACAACTTGGTGAACTACACACCACTCTTCATCAGCTGGTCTCCGGGGAGGTCTCCACTTCCTCAT
The DNA here is from genome assembly GCA_025617745.1 of Heliocidaris erythrogramma. Classification (NCBI taxonomy): domain Eukaryota; kingdom Metazoa; phylum Echinodermata; class Echinoidea; order Camarodonta; family Echinometridae; genus Heliocidaris; species Heliocidaris erythrogramma. Next base: position 30,624,162 of record CM046868.1, read on the forward strand.
CAATATGTCACCTTTGACATAGTAGCACTCAGGAACCTTATCAGCCTCAGCCTCAGAACACGCCGTCTGTGACAAGCCTTTCAATTCTAGGTCCGCCTGTTGTGCCTGTACAAGGGAAGATTTGCTAAACAACTCATCATTGTCTGCAACAGAGCCTTCAACATTATCCCCATCCAAATCCTTGAAAAAGGTTTCAGCTAACCAGACATCATTACTCTCCTCCACATCAATAGAATCCGCATCATCCTGATCAGCCTTACGAGCCTGAGACCTCGTGACAACACAATCCGGGAAAATTCCAGGAAAATCCTCCTGCAACCGTTCAGTTTCAGCTACCTCAACCGGCTTCTCTGAAACCACTGGAGATGCAACAACTTTCTCTCCAGCCAAGTCGTTACCCAACAAAAAGTCAACCCCGTCCACGGGTAATTCCGGTACGACACCAACAGTTACAGGACCACTAACTAGGTCACACTTTAAGTCGACCTTATGCAAAGGAACCGACACATAATCCGGACCAATGCCTCGAACCAAAACTTTGGCATTCTCTGAACTCTCTGGTGGGAGAGTCAAATGCCCTGACATCATCAGGGACTGAGCAGCCCCTGTATCTCGAAGGATAACCACTGGCTTACCTACAGCACCAGTCGAACAGGGGGATACCTCACCATCATGCAAAAAGCTTCTAAAGCTCTCATCAACCTTCTTGACCTTATCGGCAAATACTAGAGAAACACTCTCAACATCTTGGACTGATTCCAACTGGACAGACTCCTTGGGTAAAGCACTTGTTTGCTTGACCAAACCCACATCTTTCTTACTTTTGGTTGGTTTCCCAATCAATTCCCAACAGGACTTTTTCAAATGTCCTGGCTTATTACAATGAAAACAGACTTTGGAACTTTGACCAACAGATCTTTCATTTGATTTCGCGCCTCTATCTTCCTGAGACTTGTCAGTGTCATTTTCCTTGCTAGCATGTTTTCCCTCACCAAATTTCTTGTGGGATTCAAATGCCCCTTTTCCCTTCTTATTCTGAAAGTTTTTGAAAGGAAGCCTATCCCCACCACCTCTGTGTGTGACCTCAAATTCATCAGCTACCACAGCTGCCTTACTCAATTGAGTAATTCTTTGGTCATCTAGGTGAGACTTAACGCCAAAAGGAACACCCTTTTTGAATTCCTCTAAGAGGACAACTTCTCTCAGTTGGGCAAAATTTTCGTCAACTTTCAGTGATCTGTACCACTTGTCAAACATCATTTCTTGTTCCCTAGCAAACTCAACATAGGTCTGGCCTGATTGTCTTTGCATATTCCTAAATTTACGTCTGTATGCTTCTGGGACCAACTCATATGCATTAAGAATAGTATTCTTCACTGTAGCATAGTCACATGATTGTTCTTCAGAGAGAGATGAGTAGACTTTTGCAGCCTTTCCCACAAAAACGCTTTGAAGAAGCAGAGTCCAGTATTTCTGAGGCCATTCCAACCTCTTGGCCACTTTTTCAAATGATACAAAATATGCATCCACTCCCTCTTCATCAAATTTTGGCACAAGGCGAATGTTCTTCGCTACATCAAAACCTTGGGGAGATTTCTCTTTGGTAGAGTTAGTATTTGCATGTGCTAACTCCATTTCTCTCAATTTCAACTGGTACTCCCTTTCTTCTCTTTCTCTTTCCATCTCGATTTCTCTCTGTTTTTGTTTTTCGTCCATTTCTCTTTGTTTTTGTTTTTCTTCAAATTCTAATTTCATTTGTAAATTATTTCGTTTTCTCACGCCCACTATAATCTTATCCAAACTAATGGGAGCACATTATTTTTTTGATGTAGTGTTATGATCCAAAATCCACAAAAGATAAGAATCAAACAAAAGATATTAACTTTAGATGATGTATGGTTTAATTTAAATATTTACCAACATCAGATATAACAGAATTACAGATTCTAGGTACAAATACACTACATGTACTTAAACTGGTAAAGACTTACAATTTCTCAGCTGGGAAATTCCTATTAGTCCAGAATGTTCCTGAAGTGTAGAGTGAGCTGGCTGCTAATCCACAAATATTGAATCCAAACGGTATGTTGTCCAACTGGCAAAAGAAGATTCCAGATCCAGCCGAAGAATGTCCAAAAATAATTCAGGAGGTCATCGATGTCGATAATGATGTCGATGACGATGTCCAAGACGATGGCAATCACAATGTCGATAACAGTGTCAACTGCAATCTCGATAATCAATGTCAATGACGATGTTGACCACAATGTCAATAACGATGTCGAACACGACGTCAAATATGTCAAGGATGATGTCCAAGATGAAGTCCAAGATGAGGTCCAAGATGATCTCCACAGGTTGATACCAATATCAGATGGTGTTAACTGAGAACTTATGCAATATATGCTCCACGATGTATTCAGGGTATAAATTCTGAAATTTCTGTGCAAGCTCCCAGCTTATATACAATCTCAACCCTTAATTAGAATTTTCTAGATTCTACTACAATATTCATGAAGGTTTGGAACTCTCTTGTAAGTTCTATATCGTTCTAGTTGTAACAAACAAAGGAAGGGGATTCCCCTTTTCTATAAATAGACTCATTGCAATGTTACACTCTAAGAGGTTCATGTAAAGGTCAGGATACATGTAATCAACACATTCCAACATGTACATTATACATTGCAATTATCCTATAGTACATCACACACAATGTAAAGATCTAGAATGTTCTCTCTACTGTATGTGCATTCTGATTATTTCACTGCTACACATTATATTCACTTTTCACATATGAATAATACTCTCTCTTCTGGAAATTTCTATGTTCATAAAATCATACATAACTGGAAAAATAATTCCCTTCCAGAAGATTCCTTAATTATATCACAGTAGATCCTGCTATATTACTTGTTCCTAATCTTGCAATATGTATTTATAAGCCTACAAGTTCAAATACATGCTCCAGTATTATGGATGTCGTGAAATTGTCTGAATATAACAATTTTTTTTTATAATGGGATGCCAGAATAAACAAAAAAAGTAGGACTAAATAATGGACAGGGGGTGGGGGGGGGATTTTAATTGTATTTGAAGCCTACATTTTGGATATCATCCTTGCTCTGGCCAAACCCGATCCGGGCCATATGAATAGCCCAGTCAACTATTCTTGTTTCTTCTGCCACCGTGAGTACTGGCAGAGGACCCATTCTTGTGACTTGGGGGGATTTGGCATGATATTTACGTCGGAGGGTAGTCTCTGGAACTCGATTTAGCAGCTGCCCGTATTGATAACTCCCCGTAACGTATTCTCCTCGGTGCTGCGTCCATGTCTTCTTATCGCCATGGCATTTTGGTCTACAGAAAAATGTGATAAAAAGGTACACGAAACAATAACTTTAATTTTCATTTTATATATGGTATTGGGGGAAAAAAATCATTGGAGTTGAGCTTATTCAACTACATTGCGTACACAGAACGTTTGAGTCACACGTTAGCGCGTAACAGTCATATACGACGCGTGCAGTACACATTGGTAAAAGTAGGTCAGTTCATGTTGGCCATCATCATCATCGAAGTCATAGATATAATGGGTGCGCCAACACTGGTACCATTACGGTATATATAGCTCTCTGATATATCAAAAAGGTGATTTTTGGTTACAGTTTCAATGTCATAGTTAAAGATAAAGTTGAGTTCTGGTCATGCTATTACATTTTGAAAGATACTGTCTCAAAACAATTGGAAAAGAGTGATCATGTCTACATAAGAATTTGTGTACACTGCGAGGTTTTTGAACCATCAAAAGGATAAGAACTTGACCCAATCTCACTGAAAAGCACATGCACCGCACACAGAAATGAGTATATGGGACTGCATACAGATGTGGCATGAATGTTCTGCCCTAACACTTTAGCTATTTCTCTTTATATTTCGAATATATTGAAGGCATTTGAGAGGCAATCTTTTTCAGGGAAAATTTCTACTATAATGTTCTTCCAATTTGACATAATATGAATGAAAAGGCTGACAAATGATTTTTCACCTTTCCCAAAACTGGACCCTCTCTTTAAATACCGGTACCTTTTGGATGTGTCCTCGAAATAATAATTCCTAAAGAACTGCTTCCTTTTAAAAAAAGTTATAAAGTAGACAAAGATATTCTCATGCATTCATTTTTCTGTCTTATAAGAACCTTATTCTGATATTATTTCAGATTTGTATTGCATCAGCACTTATGAAATAATTATGTAGAATACAAAATTTTCTTGCCAATGTCATGTTTTATCTAACATAGATTCTGCCTAGGGTATGGTAGAACTTGACTTTATACATTGCTATTTACTGGTTGCTCTATGACAACTTGCCGAAATATGTAACTGATAATGTATGCTCTATAGGGACTAAGATTGATTACCGGTATGTAAACAAGCTCTATGATGTAACGCTGTCTACATTACACTATCTTTTGGTAAAATAAATACCCTAAACAGTACCACTGAATCATTTTCTGATGAGCAGAAACATCTATAAGTATAGAAATGACTGCCACTGGATAATGAAACATGGAGATCTGACTTCAAGAGGACAAAAATCAGAGGAAGCAGTTGGCTCAGTTGGTAAAGCATCTACCTGTCGAACCGAAGGTTGTGGGTTTGAATGCCACCCAGGCAGATGGCCCGAAGCCTTCGTCGGTTACTTGGTTACAGTGGAAAATGTACTGTCCCTCGGATAGGACGTTAAATGGAGGCCCTATGCATGTTAAGAATCCTCTGCACTCTTAATATAAGAGTAGGGGAAAACCCAGGTTTAGTGGTACACCTTCACATCCCACTCAGTTATACCAGGAGGAGAGACCTAGGGTTACAGTGATGAAGTTGGCTTTTCCATTCCCTGGCACAGGTGATGCCAAATACTTAATAATAGCACAAATAATGATAATGATAACAATAATTATATCTTTAGAGATCAGTAACGATGATACCAGTCTCCTCTCTTTATTTCAGATGACCTTGTCACGCAGGTCAAGAGCAAAGTACATTGGAGAATCAAGGCTCTGGAATACATTCTGAAAGACAAGGATTCAGAGAGTGGTCAGTATCAATCATCATGTACTAATATACTGTTAATACATGGTTGGGAGTGTGTTAGTGCGATCCGGCAACACAAAGGTTTTTATTGTGGTGTACCTAAACGCACGAGGCGTAGCCGAGTGTGTTGGACACCACAATAAAAACCTGCGTGTTGCCGGATCGCACTAAAGCACGACCCCACAACCATGTATTAATAGTTTTATAAAACGGGTCTACAAACTTACTTAGGCTACCTCAAACTATCAATATCATGGCATGCCCCGTGCGTGAATCCTGTTCATTACTACAGTAGACGCGGGAGTAGACTGTGTTTATTTACAAAGTTTAGGCCTAGCCTAGGGCCTAGGCCTAACGTTAGATCTAGACGGTTGAGAACATATAGGCCTAGATCTTAGGCCTAGGCCTAGGGGCTAGATATAGACCTGGCTATATTTGTTAGTAATGTGAACCTGACAATTAACTGTTAGAGCCTACCGTAATTGACTGAGCTTGGCTGAGCATGTTCGAATTTGAAGCTTGAAGAAAGTTGAACTTGGCTAGGTGAAGACAAGGACTAGGCCTAGGCCTAGTAGTAGGAGTAGGAATCAGTCTTGGTACTGTTGTGTTCTTTGTGTAGGCCTAACTTTAGGCCTAACTTAGTCCATTCCATCCGCTTTTCTGATTATGCCTGCAAGAAATGGGTCAACATTTATAGCGTATCGTACTCACCTTGTGTGACGGTGGATAGGTCCGTGCGACTGAGTTTAAACGAACATTCATTTCAAGCTTTGAAAATCCACATTTCACTGCTCTTTTCGTACTGTTGGAATCCTTCCCATTCAGTAGATCGTCGAGTTTTTCCTCCGTGAGAAGTGCAAAACTGAGATTCGAACACCAATTTTTTACACGCTTCTAAAATTAAACTTAAACTTTCATTTTCGGTTCTGAATTGCAACGATCCGACCGCGGTAGCGCTACAGCTGTAATTTTGTTGATTTGTTGTTGTTGATTTGTTGACATTAGCGCGACGATCGATATCGCGATATCGATAGCGTATACGGTATAGCGTGTATCATATAGCAAAATCGAGTCTTATCGTCTGCGCTACATAAATGTTTACATGTTTTTGTTTACATGTTGACATGTTTACATGTTTACATGTGCAACAGTTCCCTTTTGCCGTATGTTATCCATTTTTTTTGCACAGTCACGTGGTGTTATTTGACCAATCAGGATGGCTACATTCTTGAACCCGTTTTATAATGTACCATAAATGGAAACAAATCCTACATTTAGTAATTGGCTCATAGCCAAGTGTTACCATATGTACTGCTGTAAACAGGAACATTTATACACGTGGTAAACATGACAAGAGTTATTGAAGGAGACTCAACTTGTGGTAAATCCGACCTTAGCTTTGAAGATAATATGTTCATATTCTTTCAAAAGTCGCACTTTTATACAGTTACATATTAGATTACAAAGCTTTTCACTACAGGTAATAACTTGTTCTTACAAGTGACTTACCGGTATTAAAACAAAAATGAATGAATATTTAGTCAATTTTGCACATCTTTGGTATGGCATGTAAAAATTAGGCCTAATACTTTTCATTTACCATTTGTTTGAATGTAAGTGAGTCATGATTTTTTTCGTTGTTGACAGTATGGCCGTTTCGAGTGCCTAGGTTATTATCAGGTGAGAAGAGCCATGTGTGGAAGGACCCCAAGTCGCTGTTGAAGAAAGCTCAGTCAGTTGACCAAGAGGAGAGGTTGCTAGGTGTGGCGGCCCTGTCCAAGAAACATACAACTTGGCATGGTAAGACCACAATTGCTTTACTTAGTCCCCATGGATAGGACGTTAAATGAAGGCCCTGTGCAGGAGAGTCACCACCTATGCACATGAGGAATCCACAGCACTATTTGTGTGTAATAGTCAGGGGAAACTCTCTTGTGTAGTGGTTCATCTGCACATCCCAATTGGTAATCTTGGGAAGAGAGACCCTTACATTTATAGTGATTAAGTTCACTTTTCCCCTCCCAGGCACATATATACTGCCGAATACAAAATAATAATAATAATAATCTGCATTTATATGGTGCCTTTCCATTAAGTAACTGCTCAAAGCGTTTTACAGTGTATAATTACCCCGGTTATTGGATCCTATTACAATTCTGCACTTACAGTGCACATTCTTGACTCCACAAGGGAGCATTCCCAGTCTGGCTGCCATTTTACAGGCGCACGTACTATTCCAGTCACAGTGACATTCGCATCCTACCGGGTACCCATTTAACACCTGGGTGGAGAGTGGCAAATGTAGATTAATGTCTTGCTAAAGGACATTAGTGCTGCAGCGGGAGTTGAATCGCGAACCATGTGATCCACAGTCCGGTGACATATCCACTAGTCTAGACCAAGACAAGAGGTTGATCAAGATTTTGGGAAAAGTAGGATTTTCGTTTATTTATCACTTTCCTGAGGTGCCTCTTACATTTTGCATCAATAATAAGCAAATAAAACCTTAAATAAAGATAGAATCCTAAAGATAAAATCCTTACATACACAGTCATGATTCGTATGCGAACACTAACTCTTTTTTGATCCTGTAGATTCAGACTACAGAGCTGTTGCCCAAGCATGTGATTCGAGGACTTTGATTGGACTAGCCAGATCACCTGACTGTGACCCGCGATTCTTCTTGGCTCCTCCTGGTTTACGTCAGGAGCAAGATCAGAAGGTAATTTGGACGTTCGGCATTGTGAATTGTAACAAAGGTGTTCTGTTTAATATTCAATGTACTCTTTTTTTTGTGGTCATGGCTATGGTGAATGCATCTTGCTTTGAATACTGTTTTTTTTTGTGGAGCAGTTTTTAGTATGTAATGGTTCATGTCAAAGCATATGTTTGTATGTTTGTATTATTTCCGTAATTAGATATGAGAAAATATCATTAGCCCCATAATATCATAAGCCCCATTATATCATAAGCCCCATTAAGCCCCATTAAGCCCAATTAAAAGGTAATATCTAATTTAAAAAAAAACTTTGAAAGCGTATTGGAAGCAACTGAGCAAGATAAATAGAATCATGTGACAATGTAATGGAATAATTGTGAAAGTTACCTGATTATTTATAAAGAAATTAAAGATTTGAGAGTTATTTCTACTGCAGCACAAATATAATTCCCATTGTTTGAACTTCAACTTCAATATCACATTACCTAACATTGATCATTTTTCTTAAACTTTCAGGAATATTTTATTTATTCCATTTGAAGACAAATTGATTACCAATTTACCAACATGTATGATCATGGCAAAATGTTAAATAGTACCTTCAGTGGGAATAATAAAGTGCTCGGCCATGCAAACCCAGCTTTTTATAATTTCTTTATTCATTATATCAGGTTTCAAAAGGAGCTTATTTCTTTGTTCATTATGTCAGGTTTCAATAGAGGCAGCTTTTACAAAACTGTTAGCCTCTCTCCCCAGGAGTAATGTCGATAGATGCACTCAGTATTTCACTATGGCTGCTATGCAGCAGAGTAAAAAAGCCTTGGCAGAAGACCAGGTGAGTTATTAAAGTGTAGTCAAATACATGAACTAAAATTTGTTATTTATAGATATAGGAGTTGATTGACATAATCTGATGAGGTTAGCAACATTATTTAGTTATTAATAGGTCTTCCAGTTTACACTCAATTGTCCTGGTTTAGGCTTTCATTAAAAAAATATTTTCAGTGTGAGAGACAACTGGATCCAAAACTGCATCCCTGCAGAATGATAAATTTTGTGGTTTTGTCATGGTTTATTCATATTTTAGAACTATTCATGGCAATTTTTTGTCTTTATATCAACTTTATGTTAACATGCAATGTGTTACTCCAACAACGCTCCTTAAAGAGGTGTTGTGGTCTAGTAGATAAGTCACTTCTCTGTGGATTGCGATGTACTGGGATCGAGTTCCTGCCTCTCCACTAATGTCAGTAAATGAAGAAGCTTAATGGGAGGAATTTTAATTTGTAAACAAATTTTTAGGCATTACTCCCAGTGTTAAAGATCTTATGCTCGATCTGTAATGAAAATCACAAGTCAGAAAAACTTGGAACTAGAGGGATTCGAAAATGTCTTTTACTGCTTTCCAGATAGCGACTTAACCACCAGGTTATTCTAGTTCACGGCCAAGTCACGATGAACTAGAATCAAATACCAAATATCCCTTTTCTTTCTGACTCAATAATCTTCTTCATTTACTACCTAGTCTCCATGGCTGACCGTTGAATATTAAGGAGTCAGAAAGAAAAGGATCTTGGGTATTTGATTCTAGTTCATCGTGACTTGGCCGTGAACCAGATTAACTTGGTGGTTAAGTCGCAGCCCGGCAAGCAGTAGATGACAGGTTCGAATCCCTCTGGTTCCAATTTTTGCTCAAGCTTTTTTGAGTTTCATTACAGATCGAGCATACAATCCTCAACACTGGGATTAATGCCTGAAAAATTTGTTTACAAATTCACTAATCTCCTTTGGCCAGACATTAATCTAAATTTATCATACTCAATCCCGGTGTTGTTGTGGGTACCAGTTTGGATCATTCCTTCATTTACACTGTACACCTATAGCGGTTGTTGGAGGTAAAGCCAGGGTCATAACTTTCAAAGCTCTTTGGAAGTGCATAGGGACATTACATATATTGTCTGTTTGGAGCCGGAAGGGCGTTAACTCATATACTTTAACACAGAGTTAACGCCCTTCTGGCTACAACAGACGATATCATAGTGTGATATGCGCTATACAAGAACAGAATATTATTACATTACTGTTGAAATAAAATGATTACCAGTATGAGTATTGATGTTTCCCTTGCACTTTTAGAGATTCTCTTAAACCTTTGACACTTTCAATGCATTGCAGACTGGTTCCATTGTATTTGGAGGCAACGCACTTTCCTTTGTTGCCACCTTAAGTAAGATCCCAGAGGAAGCTCTAGACCAGGTCTATCTCTTAGCCCTCATCAGTCACTCAGAGGTAAGTCCTGTAATAGAACTATTTCTGTGCCTAGCCCTGGGCCAGGTCTATCTCTTATCCCTTATCGATCACTCAGAGATAAGTCCTACCATAGAATGATTTCTAGACTTAGCCTGGTTGGCTCTGGGCCAGGTCTCTCTCTTCTCTCTCTCTCTCTCTCTCTCACACACACACACACACACACCCACCCCCCCCCCCCCACACACACACTCTATCTCTTAGCCCTCGCCATTGTCCAATCCATAGAACACTTTCTAATCTATCCCTGGTTAGCACTGGACCTGGTCCATATCTTAGTCCTTATCATTCATCATGTACAGAACAGTTTTTCTTGATAACTATGCATTGTTACACATTCCAGACTACACAGGTATTGTGTTTTGTCCTTAATGATTTATCCTTGTTGATTTTTTTCCATTTTGTTTTTCAGGTAAGCAGTCATTGTGAGGAGATTGTAAAGCTAGATGGTCTTCAACTTTTGATGAGGGTCTACCAAGCAAGGGAGAACAGCCCCAAGATCCTCTCACACGTGGCTCAAATCATCGCCAATCTTGCCGCCCATCCTACCCTCCATGACAAAATCATACGAGCAGGTTAGAAAACTGAAAAAACTTCATCTCAAGTTTCCTTAACTTGCTGTGATTTGCAGATGGTGATTAGCAGATGGCATATAGATCCTTTTTAGTCATAATCATGACATATAAAACAGAACAACACCAGCTCAAAGAATTTTTCAACGGTAGATTGATATACATGTACATGTATGTTTCTTTGAATTTCTGCTACCCAGATAAATTCTACTACTTGGTATAAAATGGTAGCTTTTGGATGGGGGAATGGTGAATTAAATGAGCATTTTTAATTTTCTTTCAAAGCATGTTATTTTGGTATCTTTTTCAATTAATGTACCTTGAAAATGCTGTCCAGCCTGAAGATATATTCAGGCTCAGTCATTAACACATTTGAACAGATCTGTAATTGCTTTTAATTGGATCAGGGGCCCTGTTTCATGAAACTTGTTATCAATAACAATTGCAACAGATCTATGACAAATTTGCTCTCAGCCAGTCAAATGCTATGATTTCAGTAGCTTATAACTGTTATTGTTATACCCCGCCAAACGAAGTTTGAAGGGGGTATATAGGAATCAGTCAACGGTTGGGCGGTCGGTCGGTCGGTCGGTCGGTCGGTCGGTCGGTCGGTCGGTCTGTTGCAAATCTTGCGGATCGAACTGCTTTCTCAGTTTTCGAGCAAAGCTCATGAAATTTGGTACACACATTGGTCTTGGTGGGAAGATGTGCAAGACATATTTTTCGGATGTGTCGGAAGCTGCGTTGCCATGGTAACGGCATATTTATGGCAGAAAATCAGGGAAACACCTTGCGGATCGAACTACTTCCTCAGTTTTTGACCGAAAGTCATGAAATTTGGTACACACATTGGTCTTGGTGGGAAGATGTGCAAGACATATTTTTCGGATGAGTCGGAATCTGCGTTGCCATGGTAACGGCATATTTATGGCAGAAAATCAGGGAAACACCTTGCGGATCGAACTACTTCCTCAGTTTTCGACCAAAAGTCAAGAAATTTGGTACACCCATTGGTCTTGGTGGGAAGATGTGCAAGACATATTTTTTGGATGTGTCGGAAGCTGTGTTGCCTTGGAAACGGCATATCTATGGCAGTAAATCAGGGAAAAATCTTGCGGATCGAACTACTTCCTCAGTTTTCTACCAAAAGTCAAGAAAGGCTGTTGTCACGGGGCGGGGGTATTAATTATCATCTTCAGTGATATTTCTAGTATTGTTATTGATATTAAGGTTTATGAAACAGGGTCCTGTAGTAACATTCCTCCTCCCTCTCTCTCTCTCTCTCTCTCTCTCACAGGCTGGGTTTCTGTCCTAGCCAAGTGGATGAAGTCCAAACACCTACCTCTTTCAGCTCAGGCCAGCAGAGCACTGGCGAACCTAGACAGAGACTGGTCATCAGAGACCTTTGGCAATGGGGTCTATGTTCTTCATCCTCACGGTAGATCAAGGTGAGATACAGGAATGAGGGCTGGATATATGAAGGTAGGGTTAGGGTTAGGGTTGGTTAAAGGGAGTATGGACCATAGAATAAGTCGGCGCGGACCTTCACCATTAACTGAAAGAATGTGAGGTAAAGTTTTTTGAAGTTGATTTTATGCGTTCTAGCTGTACACAAATTATTTTACTATGTAATTTTTCTGTGAGAAATTACATGAGAGCCTGTAATGCGCATGCATGGTCAATTACGTTTGCAAATGGCGGTCTCACGCTGAAAACTGTGTTTTCATCGCAGTTTTTTCTTCATTCTTCACCATCTACGGATATTCGCTGTTTACCACAGCTATTTTCAGAGTTTTTATTGGTTTCTACTCCTCCTCTCCACTTTTGAGAGTTCATCGCCAAAGATCCCATCTCAGCCTAAAAAGGCAGAAACTCACGATTTGGGGGATAGAGTGGATAAACTGGAAGCCCTTTTGGGCAAAGTTATGTAGAGTCTCCCATCCACCTCCTCTGCGGCGCAGAGTCCGGGAACTTCGCATTCCACCTTAGGTGCGAATAATCGTCCTGGTACGTCGGAAGGCGGCCGCTTTGTTCCATATCCTACTGAATTAATGGATATCTCAGATACCGATGAACCTCTTGCCGGTCAAGGCTTTAGTGAGGTGTATGATCGTGTTGATTTTTATGAACATGAAATGGAGGAAGAGCTAGTTGTACCTAAGCTCGCAGCTAAATTTGCTCAACCCAGTGAGATTGGAGAACCACTTAATGACAGTTTGGCCAGTTCAGCGACTTACTTAATTTCACATCAGTTGGAGGGAAACACCCTAAATGAGACTGGGGAAAAGTACATTCCTTTCCACCCAGCAACTGCCCCTTACTTACTGTTCCCAAAGTGAATGCTCCAATTTTTAGATTTCATTCATTCATGTTGTTAAATAATAGTAGTGCTTTGTAAAGAATAAAGATTGACACTTTGTGCACCATAAATCTTTTGGCTATTAAGTTGAACAAGTCCTCATTTATTGATACGAGCCTTTGACTTTGATTTCCCGTTACAGTGAGCCTGTGCTAGCGGATGTGGTCTTTGTACACGGGTTGAGCGGAGGAGCTTTCTACACCTGGAGGCAGGGTAAGCCCATTGATGAGGATGCGTTACCGGGGCAACCGCAGCATCCAGCACTACCACCTGCACCCACAGAGGATGGTGATGGACAGAAGAGTACAGGAGAAGAAAAGAAAAAGGAGAAGTTTGTGTGGTGTTGGCCAAAGGTGGGTATATATACATGTACCAGTGTTTATGGTATCCTAGTGTGAGCACGGTTCTTGTCAGTGCAAATCATCCTTGGTGCTAATGCCAACTGTTGGGTACGTAAGAAAGAAATGCCAAGGAAAAATTCTCCCAAACAAGGGTAGGCCTACAGACAAGGGTAATATCTCTCAATATTATATCTCAGTGTATACTTTCATACCTCTAGAATTGGTTTAGTCCTTTTAGATTACCTCCGTGGGATGCCATAAGTCCATTTTCACTCAGTTTGGATCAATGAAATATGTCATGCATACTTTCAACCTGAAAATTTGCTTTCGTCCTCTTTAAATCTCCTCCCTGGGATGCTGCAAATTTCTTTCAATTTTGACCAAAGGTAAACATTGTTCTGCTGAGAAGCCTGAGTATGAGGGTATTCACTTTGCTTGAACCTCCTGTATTGATACGAACTGTCTGAAGCCATTTTACAGTCATCTCAGTATTTATAACAGAGATGTCGTAGTAGCGCAGTTTTAAACGCTTGACTGGAGATGCAAAGGTTGTTGGTTCAAACCACGGCACGACACTGCACCAATGTCCTTTGGCAAGACAGGAATCAGCATTTCTCACTCCACTCAGATGGAGTCAGTGGGTACCAGGGCCCTGTTTCATAAAACTTGTCATTAATGACAAGTTACAATAACTGTTATAAGCTACTGTAATCCTTGCATCTGATTGGCTGAGAGCAAATTTGTCGGTAAACATCGCCGACAAGACACTTGATGAAACGCCCCCCAGGTACGATGTATTCCTTAACCCATTGCCCACAGAAACCAGGTGATCACTTGATTAGCGTATGGGAATAAGTGAAGCCAGTAGTCTGTTGGTTAAAAACGAGCTGTGTACTGGTCACAGCTGTCAGAGCCAAAAGCCAGTGTAATAATGTAGACATTTGAGCTCATTGAGCAAATGCAATGAATGAAAAAACACAGCATACTCTCACTTGCACTGGTAATTGGAACAACCTTATTGTTTGCATTGTCTTGTCTTTTTCATAAGTGCATTTATTACTGGTTATGATCATTTATTGTCAAGTACTAAAATGGAACAACTGATGAATGATAATGAATGATAATGAATGATAATGAATGCACTACAGTATTGACTCGTTCACTTTGGCTTAATCACCTTTCACAGAGTTGGCTTGCCCGAGACTGTCCTCACATGAGAATTGTTACTGTCTCATACGACACACAGATTACGGATTGGGCTTCTAAATGCCCGTTTGAGGGAGAGAAGTAAGCAACATTTTAAATCTTTTAATTCCCTTCTAACACTGTTCTCCAATGACGTCCAGTTTACAGATTGGGCTTCTAAATGCTCCTCCGGGCCCTGTTTCATAAAACTTGTCATCAATGACAAGTTGCAATAACTGTTATAAGCTACTGAAATCCTTGCATCTGATTGGCTGAGAGCAAATTTGTCTGTAAAAATAACTATCAAGACACTTGATGAAATGCCCCCCAAAAGAAGAGGAGTAAGCAGTCTCTTGATATATATATTGATACTTACTGATTCTTACTTACTGATTTTGGAAGAACTTTTCAAGTAGTGATGTAAAAGAAATCCTTGTTTCTGATCAAGTTGTAGTAGACATTCCCCCTTCCCCTGACTGAAATAGAAAAGAAAGAAAGTTATAACAAATGCAAATCAGTTCTAAATTTGGATACTTTTTTACATCAGTTAATGCTTGATTACGATTTGGATGTTCCATTTTCTTCAAACTACCAATGTATATTCTTTCAAAATCTGTATAATAAAGGCCTCTTATATAGCGCTCATATATTCGTCACGCAGTGATGCTCATGGCACTTAGTTATTAATATTACCCAGGTTATAGCCGAGCCGCCAAAATAACTAGCGCTTAAGCATATCACCTGGGTGGAGAGTGGCAAATGTAGATTAAAGTCTTGCCAAAAGATGTTAGTGCCATGGTGGGATTCGAACCCGTATTTTGTGATCTGCAGTCCGGTGACTTATCCGCTAGACCAAAACACCTCTGTATGTATTATTGTTTTCTATTAATACTTTTTACTTTCAATCTTCGTAGGCACTCCCTAGCACAGCGTAGTGGTGAGATGCTGAGAAAGCTACATGAGGCCGGCGTAGGACAGAGACCTATCATCTGGGTGACCCACTCAATGGGAGGTAGGTATCTTATCTTAAGTCTCTTTTGTTTACATTCAAATAGAAGATTCCTCCAATCTCATCCAAGCCAATCCATAGAGTATTTGATATAGTGCCTTTTCCTTGCATTTAAAGAACACTTCCCAATTCGCTCTACAAAGTAGAAAGGTCACTTAAACAATGATTAAAACATTTTTAAAAAAGCCTCAGTTGAGCCAATACAATCATAACATTCCATGCTGTTTTAACAAAATAAATGGGCCTTCAAAAGTTTCTTGAACTTTGTCGACAGACGAAGCAGTCTTCAGGATGGTGGGTAGCTTGATTGAGTACTGGTCATGCAATAGCAAAGTTAAAGAATAAGTCTAGAAGTTATTTGGAATGTTTGATTATGTCTTAAAGATTAGATTTGAGTTCTGATCACGTGATTACATTATGAAAGAAACTGTCTCAAAGCAATTGGAAAGGTTGTTAAGTCTACATAACAATTGGTGTAAACTGTTAGGTTTTGGAATTATTGAAATGACGAGAAATTGACCCACTGTCACTGCAGCTCACATGCACTGCACACAGAAATGAATTTTTGGCCCAAACATTTCAGCTATTAATTTCTCATCATCATAATATGAGGGCATTTGAAGAGCAATCTTTTTCAAGGAATTTATTCTATTATGATATTCTTCCAAACAGACATGAAAAGAATGAGAAAGCTAACAAAATATTTTTCACATTTCCCAGAACTCAACCTCCTCTTTAAGGAAGTATGATCGTGTATTGTGAGGTGTTTAAATCATCAAAATGAGAGAAAGAAAACTTGAATCTTTTCGTCGCTGCTAGGTCTGCTGGTGAAACAGATGCTGATTGATGCAAGCCAGAGTGAAACCATGGCATCAGTGATGGGCGAGACGAAGGGTGTGGTCTTCTACAGCACCCCTCATCATGGTTCCTCCCTGGCTGCTTACTCCCAGCAAGCCAAGTACCTTCTCTACCCTTCCACAGAGGTCAAAGAGCTTTCACTGGGTAAGAGGCTCATGTAGAAATGATTAACCTGTTGAATACCAAGGCCAAGTGAAATTGCTGCTGCGTTTCTTGTCCAAGTCTACCTCCTATTTTTCTAGCCGCCTGCTTTTTTCACGTAAAAGAAGACATTCAAATTCCTACACTAACCAAATTCTTAACTTCGATCCTGGACCCAGTATTTTGTGTACCTATCTCTAACCCCAACCGTAAATCTAAAACCTAACATACAGGTGGAACCCTAACCCTCACCCTGACCCTACATGTATGTCTTTGGCAGAACAAAGACCAGAGCCTCATCTTGTCAAAGGTTGAGAACAAATTTGAAACTTGAAATCAAGCGCAACTCTCCATAAGACAGGCCCCCAGAGCTGATGTTGGATCACCACATGATAACTTCTCCCTTCTGTTTAATACAGACTCGCCAGTATTGAGGAATCTACATGGTCGTTTCCGTGCCTTGGTGCAGACCCATCAGCTTTCTGTTCTAACGTTTGGTGAATCCATCCCTACAAACATTGGACTGTCTGTCAAGACCTTAGTGGTACCTCCTCTCTCATCAAGTGAGTTCTTTGCACTCAAATTATATTATTTGCCGGGGAGAAGTGCATGAATGGGTGCACTGCAAATGATGTTTATATTTTAGTATTAAAAAAAAGCATTCTTAAGTGTATACAATCCTTTCACAACATCTACACAAGGCTTTTCATTGAAAACTTATCACTGCAGCATCTAAACTGAAATTTTTTGAAATTTAAAGAAAATTTGTGTTTGCTTTCTTCTGCCAAGCACACAGCGATATCCTTCTATATCTGTATGTATATATAAGTGCATTTGGGGTTTCCCAGTATAGATTAATGTGTACTAACGTAAACTGGTTCGATTACTAACCTGTTGGGAGACAACATAATTTTCATTCATCATGCATTTTCTATGTGTTACATCTTCCGGTTTAGTATTCAATATGTTAATCAATGTTATTCCACCTTGAATAGTGAACATTCATAGACTTTTAAAATTTTAAGCTGGAGACCTTTTGATATTTTGAAAAATGATATACTTGCACGCAACCCCGTATGTGCAAGACAGATATCTCTTGGTAATTGGTCCCTTTTTAAGAGTAGTTAGCATGAATACCTTTGAAAGAGTGATTTGATATTCCATTTGTTGATGGATTGATTGAGTATATTTTATCAACTCTGTAGATCCAGGATGCGGAGAATTCCATGAGATGCCGATGGACCATCAAAACATCTGCAAGCCTCACAGCCGCAACGCCCTGCTCTACCAGCTCACCTTACGCTTCATCCAACAAAACATCTCCATGCCGCTGTCTGTCGCCCTCTCTGAGAAGCTCGAGGAACTCCTCCAGGACCCGGAAGAAGAGGAGATCTTCTATCCTCTAGGGATGTCGTTCGGAGAGTAGACCAACAGATGGGGCATATTCAAAGCTGGTTTGGGAACATCAAATTTTAATTATAAAGGGCTCGTGCACTTACTAGAGTTTATCTTATGTTCGTCTGCTTAGTGCCAGGAGGGCGTAAAACTCATAACATTTAACACAGAGTTAACACCCTTACAGCTCTAAACCGACATAATGGTCTTAGTGTGCCAGGAAAATGCAGACACATATGGACAATTTATAGCAGGTTTTTATGCCAGAGGCATTATGTTTTTGGGTTGTCCGTCCGTCCGTCCGTCCGTCCGTCCGTCCGTCCGTCCGTCCGTCCCACTTCTCGTTACCGCGATATCTGAAGACTCATTTGAGGTGAGAACTTCAAACTTGGTACTAGTATGTATCCCCATACGAAGATGAACTGATTAGATTTTGGGGTAAGTAGGTCAAAGGTCAGAGGTCACAGAGGTCAATTTACATGAAATTACATGGAATTACTGGTTTTTAGCACTGTTACCGCGATATCTCAAGAACTATCTGAGGTAAGAACTTCAAACTTGGTACCAGTATGTATCCCCATAGAAAGAGGAACTGATTAGATTTTGGGGTAGGTACCTGTAGATCAAAGTTCAGAGGTCACAGAGGTCAATTTGCATGAAATGTCTAGGTTTAAGATATTAAACATCCATGGGTTTTAAGTAGGTTAAAATCCATCTTGCTACCTTTCAACCACCTTTTTTCGCAATTTAACTGATTCAAGCGGCTGTGATGCCATATTTAAAATAAAATATATTTTAGTAATATAGGATTTTAGTGTTTTAAATCACAATTTCGCAATAACCATTTGATGAATGCGCATCAACTATATTATACTTGTAGGTGATCAGGAATTATCTGAATACAAGCGGAGGCATATTGAAGACGCAGTCGTATCTTTTGCTTGTTTGGGACATCAAATTTAGATTAAAAACGGCTCTTGCACCACTGAGGTTGATTCTGAGTTAATCTTTTTATGCCAAGAAAATACAGAAGTATGTTTTCATAAAAAAAGCTTATTATAATTTCCTGCATTCTGCTCTCATGAGAGGGGGTGTACAGTGGAAACGCGTTATAAAGAGGTCTGATGTAACAAAATTTCTGATACAACAAGGTAATTTTGCTGGTCCCAGGTCCTGATTTAGCAAGGCAATTTCCATGGTCCCAAGGTCCTCGTTATAGATTTCCTCTGTATTCATTAAATAAAGAAATTGGGCTGATGGTTTTATTTCAGTACTATGATTTACTTTTAATATTTGTTCAAAAAACAAAACTGTCATGTTGTTCAGATATTACGAATCTAATATAAAGCAGCTGCAGACAGAAGCTTTAAATGTCAACTCATGACATTTCATCATATTATGTGCAATCATGTTGCAATAGAATATTTGAGAGTATCAGAGGAAGAAGGGCCCAAGTCCATTGAAACATTTTGAAAGATTATTAAATGAAAACTTTTTTAGAAGATTTCAAGACCGAATGTTTTTATCATTGCAGGAAACCTTTGATATGTGTACATACATTATTCAATACTTGAAGATGAATGAATATGAAAACATTCTCTCTTGTCTCTTCAACTCGTCAATTTAACACAGGTAGTATTTTTCTTTATATATCTGAAAAACCATTTTGATGGGAGTTGTGCCCTTCTTGCCCTCATGTATTCAGTTTCTTAAAAAACACATTGAGATGAGTTGAGTTGTATTCAGACTGATTTTATGAACATTGCTTAGTGTGCACATGTAATTACCAAATATAACGTAAACTGCATATTGATATCAACTTTTAGGAGAGAACCTCTCAATTGAATATTTAACTCGGAGAACGACGTCATCATCATCATGTTGCCAGCTGAGAGCCATAAGGGTATTAATTCATATACTTTTAGATAGATTTAATGCCCTTCTGGTTCTCAACGGACCATATTTTCATTTTTCATTTTGCCTATGCTGCTTTATGACTGTGCTAACAGCCCATTGCTGGTCTGTGTAATAAATGAACTCATTTTATGTACCGGTATGTATATCATTCCTATCTGTCTACTTGTACAAAACAAAATTATTATCATTGCACAAAGTCTTTGTATTGTTCTTGTCCATATCTATTTATTCCTCTTATATATCATTTGTAACTAAAAATTATTGTAAAAGCCAGACAATCTTGATTTGATTAAGAATATGTGATGCCATAATATTTTTGTCTTTAAACAAATTTCTTCATGTTGAATTTGCATGAATCTTTCATGAAAGTGTTTTAAAACTTATGTTTTGTTATTGCCACCAAATGTGCCAAGATTTGTTCAACGTTTCGCTTACTAGAGGTGCTACTGTAGACTTTATTATTATATTCTATATAATGTATATGTGTTGTCTGTTTGTCACTTCATTCTGGGGTGTGAATGGGTAGGGAGATCCAGACAGTTTACTCATCAACCGTAGCTCCACTACTGTATACGTCATATATTTCGCGGGTGTTTGGTTTTCGCGAATCGCTTGTGGGTCGCGAATTTAACAACATCCTAAAATATTGGTGACATAAGTAGTCAGTTGAATTTGTTGTCTCTTTGACAGAAATTCACCACTTAGCTTTGCGAAAGTATATCAACATTGCTGTTTCTAGGTCTGATAATTTCCCAATTGCGAATTCAACCACTCGCGAAATAGTCTGGCTAGTCCTATTCGCAAAAATTTATGGCGTATAGAGTATCTGATGCTTATATCAATTATGACTACGCAACCTTTAAAACCTAACAAGAAGTCTGGTATACAGAACTTCATTGAAGGAACTTGTCTGAAAGGCATTCTTAACTGTCTGCTGAGCAGTAATTTGGTTGTTTCAACTTGCAACACAGATGCACTTGTTGGACAATGTGCCCTGCTGATTGTCTTGAGCAACATGATTCACCCTTCCTTTTTTGTTATCACTCGACTACTATACATTTTCTATCAAATTTGATATCATTTATGTGATTTCGCAACATCCAGTTTGCATTTGTTAATTTCTGTGATAACCACTACTTTAGTTTATCCATACCATAGCTCATTATTATCTTTTGCTGGTATCTTGTGTCTCTGGATCCTTGATTATTGATTATCCATAAGTGTTTCTTATTGATCAGTGGAGAATGTTGATGTAAGCTAGTTCTTAGCGGGGCTTCCGTGTGACTCCCTTTTGTGTTAGTGCATTCAACCCAAAGTCCAAACTCGATCTGACACATTTTCACTAAGAGGGGTAATTCCTAAAATGTGATACAAAGATAGCTTGTTCTGTTTAATAGGTGCAAGTGAGTCTCGTGGCTGACTCTCTGGTCTGCCTTCGCAGTGCCGGTATTTGATCCAGCACTGCGTCTTTGGGATGAGGATGTTGTTGAAGGACCGGTCCCCAGATGCATACATGTATTATAATCTGGTAAGATTGATATACATGTACATGTGTGTAGAAAGCAACACATGCACACTCCCACACATCATCCTCATCATCATCATCATCATCTATTTTCACTTGGCGAGAGATTTGAAGTGCATGGAATGTGATAACCGTCTCGTAGCCACAAGTGCGGGGGCGCTATTGAATTAGCCAGTGGGCGCCTGTAAAATGGCAACTGGTTGGAATGCTCTCAAGGGATCTCAGAATATATACACCGTGAGTGCAGTATTACAATTTAGTTGAATATCCATTGTCATGATGAACTGTAAAGCACTTTCATCAATACTGATTGGAAAAGTTATTACTATTTTCAACAACAGTTGCTGCTATTTTCACTATTAATGTCATCATTAAGTGTCTTTCAGACATGATGCGGTAAAAAGCCCAAGAAAAATACAAGCAAAAACTGAACAAACAACCCCCCCCCCCCCCCCCAAAAAAAAAAGTGATGTAAGCATAGTGCTCAATGCAAATGTGAATAGTTTAAAGAGAAGTTTGAGTTCTGGGAAAGGTGAAATATAATTTGTGAGCTTTCTCAACTTAGATAGAAGAAAATCATGGTAGAAATGTCCCCTGAAAAGGATTGCTCTTCAAATGCCCTCATATTCGAAATATGACGAGAAATAACCGAAGTGTTCGGGTTGGACATTCATGCCACATGTGTTTACAGTCCCATATACCTATTTCTGTGTGCATGTGCTTTTCCGCGATCTTCATTTTGTTGATTCCAAAAACTCACAGTAACAGCAATTCTTATGTGGACTGTAGACCTGATCAGCCTTTCCAAATTGCTCTTGGACAGTTTTTTTTTTCACAATGTAATTTCATGACCAGAACTCAACTTTATCTTTAAACCTTTTATCTTTCTTTTTAAAAAATTCTTGGTGATATTGCCTTGCATTTCTGAAAGGTAATGTTTTGTAAGAAGAAGAAAAAAAAAATCACCTTTGATCAAGATTTCAAATATGACATGCGTGTAATTTTGTTATTCATGGATATGGGTAAAACAAAAAGTAATACAGTACTTTGCGTTTGATTTTATGAGAATGTTTGAATGGTATGAATACAGTGTGTGAAAACAGATTTTTACTCAGATTCTATATTATGTTTACCTGTTTCATTACAGCATTTTATATCTTTTGTTAATTTGACCTTATTTTAATGATATTTCATGTTGCATTTTACTGCAATTTTGACCAGAATTTCATGGGATTTTTAATTTATGACACATCTGATGTCAAAGAATTATGTCACTGAACAACAGGCCAACTCATCTTTATAACATATGCCTTATGTACATGTGATTTATGAAAGATAGTGTCACTAATGTGCTCATGTTTTCTTCAATCTCAAATCAAAGAGAATTTTCAAACTCTCTGATATTATTAGCCTTGTATGTGTACATCTGTCCAGGATTTGAAAGAATTATTTTAAATGCAAATGTCATTTATTCTGTGACTTCATTCGATGGCGCGATTCATGTTAGAAAATCATTAAACTGTTGAAGGTAATATTCTGCTGAACATGGTTTTAAAGTTTGACTTCATTGTATTGCACTTCACATCAGCACCACCTCCTGCAACATAGTATTGTGACAACTATCTTGACATTTTCCAACCCTAATCCACTTCATTACACTTAATAGACATGTATTCATTATATACTATTTGAACGGTCAGATGCATCTTTTTCTGTATACTTGTACTATGTATCAAGGTGATTGTCTGCACTACCTGCAGAGAGAAGAGAGAAGAGAGAGAGAGAGAGAGAGAGAGAGAGAGAGAGTGAGAGAGAGAAGAGAGAGAGAGAGAGAAGAGAGAGAAGAGAGAGAGAGAGAGAGAGAGAGAAGAGAGAGAAGAGAGAGATGAGAGAGATGAGAGAGAGAGAGAGAGGAGAGAGAGAGAAGAGAGAGAGAGAGAGAGAGAGAGAGAGAGAGAGAGAGAGAGAAGAGAGAGAAGAGAGAGGAAGTGAGGGAGTGACAGAGTGGGGTGATTTTGTAAGTCAATAAATTCATGTTTTGCAGAAGGTGACACATCCCAACTTTTTACTCGGATGGACCAACTTTTACATTGGAAATTATAAATAAGGGGCGGAATCGGACTAAAATACAGCTGGGAACCTCTCCTGACGTAAAGGGGGGGGGGGCATGGGGCACCTACTCCTGTCATATAAGCCAATACTTATTACAAGCGTGGCTCCCACTGGCAAATTTGAGAATCTCTTATTCCTTGTTTTCTTTTAAGATTATTTTGGACACATTCTTGTGCCCCCACTCCCGTCAAAGAATCCTGGATCCGCCAGTACTCTCTGAATTATGTTGTTTATCACGCAACAGATCATTACGCCAGTTATCAAATTTGAGCCGAAATGAAATATTGATACTTGATTAAAATACACGGGGGATGTCTAATAGCAGCTCCCCGTCGTAAATTATCATGATTATGATGACATTTTCCACGCACGAGCTCCTTACCTCGTAACTTTTACAGAAATCAATATAGGCAGACATGCATGCAATGCATCTATCTTTAAATGTGTTGAAAATCAAAGAGTTTATTTTTTTTATTATTTTTTTAAAATCAAAAGCAAGTAAAATGAACTTCCTTGTACCAAATTTAATTGCTGTTTTTTCTGATCGTTAACTCGAGTGTTATATTGCTGATCATGTAGAGTCAGTGAGAGAGAAACTCTATTCATAATCGAGTGTATGGTCATGTATCTGCTATATCATGAAAGGCTCTTGTGATTTTGCAGGGTATAATAAATCATAAAAAGAGCAGTCTAGTTCTCTACTTCTTCATCATGTTAGACCTTCCAGCTACACGGAAATTACTTGGAAGAGGGGTGGGGGTATGATAGATATCTTTATTACTAAAGAAAATAATGAAATGAGTGTTTTCAAGGTCAACAATTCTCTCAGGAAAAACAGGCAATACGTTTCGACAACTTTATTTCAAGTTATCGCTGAAGTTTGACAATTTCTGATAGCGTCCTTATTTATGTCCACTTCCTGTTCAACTGGGTTTACCTTTCTTCTCTGTCGGTCTCTCTCTTGGTCTCTGTCTGTCTGTCTTTCTTTCTCTTTCTATCTCTCTCTCTCTCTCTCTCTCTTTCTCTTCCTCCTCCCCTCTCCTTTTCTCTCCTTTCTTACATCTGTTTTAACCTCTCCCTGTCTTTGTAGTTTCAGTTTTAATTCAATACACCCTCAATCGGCTTCACCCAAGGTGATTCCGTGATGTCCATCGTTGACAGATTGCTAGCATTTAAGTTTAGATTTACGCCAACATTTATTTGAAGGTGTCGACTAATGAATTTTTAAAAAATATTTTGTTTTGCTTTTTTTTTGCATGTTGTATTTTGTCAAGTTTCTTCTTAATAACAAGTGCTAGAATTACTGCATAGGCCTACTATAAAAAAGCAAGCGCAATTAGACACAAACCGCTTTCCATAATTATACCATGTGTACTGTTTACTGCATAATGATGTGTATTGATGATACATTCTGGATAAGGATCACGTGACAAAAATCAAATTAAACCCACTACCTTGGCTTATAATGAAGGACCAGGCACCGCAATGATATTTGGCAATTAATAAATAGCTGATGTAGAAGGCCTACGTGGTGATGAGAGGTCACGTTTTGAGCTGCATCAAGTCTGGCTTTTTGTTGGGTAACGATGTGCCTATACAAATTATAATGCTCATCTTTTTATCCCCTCTCAATTCTCTTCTCTCCTCTCTCTCTTTCTAATTTTCTCCCTCCCCCTCTCTCTCTCCGTCACAATTAGTTATTTTTCTATTCCCCCACTCGTAAGGTAGGCCTATGTAATCGTGATTCAGGCCCGAGTATGGAAGATGCGCCACCTGGCGTTTTGTTCGGTTGCCTATAAAATTATAATGCTGATATTTCTCCTTCTCCATCTACTCCCACCCTCTTTCCCTATCTCTATCTTTCTCTTTCTCCCTCTCTCCCTCTCTCTCACCCTCACCCTCTTCCCTTCTCTCTCCCTCTCTTCTTCTCTCTCCCATCTTTTTCTCTCGTGTCACTTTCATTTGTTTTTTCTTTTCCCGCCCACTCGAAGTAGGCCTATTTTGCTCATGATTCGATTATGATTATTGGAGGTATAGGCATACCTGACGTTTAGTTGGGTAACGATAGGCTTATTGTAACATTCTCTTTACCCCCCCCCCCCCCCCCCCCTCTCTCGATCTTTGTTCTCTCTCCTGTCAGAGTCAATCTTTTCCTTTTCTGACGCACTCCCCATTTGCATCTTTACTTTAAACACGGTTTCTTGTTTTATTGTTGTCCCTTTTCTTGAAAACATGTCACCTTTTCTTGTAATCTATCATGCACCCTAACCCCCTCTCTCTCTCTCACACACACACACTCACACACACACACACACACATTAATACACACATTGATTTTTGGGGAACTTTATTGTTTTCTCCTATTGTATTTTGTACCCCGCAAGCACTTCTCCTATTGTATTTTGTACCCCACAAGCATGACGGAATAAAGGTCACCATTGTGCTCTATTGTTCTCTGTACCCCACAACTCAATCTATGCAAACCCATCCCCCCACACACACACACACACACACCCACGCACACTCTACCTTGTCCCATCCCTGTATTATATATATTCTCCTTCGATTGCAGCATTCTGTGCAATACTGACTGGGATATTCAAAATCTCTCCTCTCAATCAGGGGCTATCCAGCTTTTTTGAATCACAAAATGTTTTACCGCAGAGGGGTTGTCATGCATTACACAATAAAATCAGTCAATATGAAATAACGAATTTCGATCTATATACGATTCTTTCTTTTTTTCAGCATCACTTCCTTTGCATTTCTTGTCTCCTTACCAACGTTCTAACTCTGTAACACTCAACGTCCCGTGCATCAATGTCTCATATTTTCATATTTTCCCCTGACTGTATAAAATAGACTTATAGTACCCCTAATCTGTTTCCCTTTCCCCCCTGTCGAGCACAGAGGAGGGGGGGGGGGGGTATACATTCAGCACTTAACATCCACCAGGGTCGGAGGATTAGATTCGTTCAAGGCAGAGCAGGACGAGGAAAAAAAAGCTTTGAACTCAAATTTCAGCATGCAATCTTATCCCGTAGACTCCCAATCAATTAAGCTCCACAGTATCATCTTCTTCGCTCACATCATTCTCTCCTCCAAGCTCTCGCTCTGCGCACGCGCACGACACGACCAGCGAGCGTATACATCGATATTTTGTCAGACGATGCTAGCTAGTGTTGTCTGTTTGATGTTTGGGAGCCATAGATGAGCACATCTTGCCCGCCTCTCATGACAGCGTGCTTCATCGCTTGGTATCACATCCAAATCGATATTTTAGCATCAAACCTCCTCTAGGCTCAATAATCCACGCTGACAGGCAACTAAAGGAGACCGAGGGTCGCTATTTTGAGAGATCAACGGTACAAACTGGAATCTATCTATATAATTATCTATCATCACATTGGGACGATTTATACTTTTGATAACATCATCTTAAATTAGCAAAACTTTCCTCTTCCAGCGCTTAATATACCACCTAATTCCTCTTAAAATGTTAAAAGGTAATCCTCATCAGAACAATATTCGCTTTTCATGTACAGTGATGCATTTCAGACTATGTTACATCGAAACGTCTAACTCAGTCGTGTAATTAGTAAAACCAAAAAAAGTGTGATCGGATAACCACCATGCACCTCTAATTCGATTAAGCTTATCAACCAGTGAAAATCTACCAGCTTAAACGAATTATCTAAAACATATTTTTAGCATTTTATATGAACGAAAATATTGATGGCTGCTGTTAAACATGCGATATTTGACATCAGTGACTGCGTTTGAACAATATTACTTAAAGTCGGACTAAAGACAGAATCTATATAATACAACGTGATAAGCTTGGTGTATTTCAAGTTAAAGCCGTTTCGTCAAATTCTTCTTCCAAGAAGGGTCGTTAAAATGGCTTTACACAACTGCATTGTTCTGAGTTTGCTTCTCACCGTGTGTGTGATTGGTGGTAAGTATTATATCCAGTGATTCCAGTCTATATTTGTTTAGGTTTCTTTGTGTATATAATATTTTTTAAACTCAATTTTTCATAATTTTGATTTCGATTTGCTGGTGTTGTGTTAGCCCTGTTGAAACAGTATTCCAAGTTTCTAGCCTTATCCTTTCTTTTCTTTGATACGTAATTCGTTACGCGATAATTGGCTGTGAAAATAACATTGCGTTACGATTTAGAACTTACTTCAAAAAGCCTTCATTATGCTAAACATATAAACTACACTTTATCATCTGTGGATGCACGTATTTCTCATTTTCAATTTATTAGCTCATGCATTATAAAAATTCCAATCCTAATTAGGGTAATAAGTTTGTATATAGATGGCATGACTTTTTTTTCTCATTTCAGCTAAGTGTAGACTTTGTGAAATATAAATGCATGAGTTCCGTGTGCATAGTCTATATACAAATTATTGATATCGTCTTGCACCCCATAACATTTTGATATGCAAATACATAATGGTAATTTTTTGAGATAGGTTTTAAGAGTGATGATGGTCTAAGAAATTTCCAATATTTCTTGTTTTGCAAAACAAAGCATCATTGCTTCTTCGGTTTTTTATATCCGTGAACAAACTTAAGGTAGTTTTTCACAATTTCAGTCTTTCAGTTATTCTCAATGGTTAAATCGTATACGGACAAAAAAGATATTTGCATATTGATCATTGCATAACTATCACATGCAATCATATACGCATAATTTATGTTATAAATCATTTTTTTACATGACATTTAGAAAAGAGTGACTTGAATTTTCTTTCTAATCAATATGAGAAAAAAAACCCACGAATCTATACAAATTATCATTTTCTCTAATGAAACATATTACTTAACCAAAAGTGAAAATTATCAACAAAGTGAAATCCTTTATACAATCCATTTATTACAAGAGCTATACAGCTTTAAAGTCATATAATGCTGGAATAATATGCATGTGAGACAATAATGGGCCGAACACAAAATCATAATCCTTCCGCGCGCATCTTCTCATATACATTATTATATGTGAAGGTGCCAGAAAACGCCAGAAGGACCATTGCTAGGCCTATGTTAGTTTTATGAATTCTCCCCGATAACATCGACAGCATGGTCAGCCAAAATTTGCAGTAGTGTCTGATTACCAGAGTCAATGTTGGCATAGTGGCAACAAGACATGCAGTCATCACGATGTTATCTCAAATTTACATTACAGGACGACTCTTGTATAATAGTGAAAGCAAATTTATTGTCAATTTGTTCAAGTGGCGGTACATTGTATGAGTGTGACTCAAGGTCCCTCAGGCTATTCTTATTACACGTTTCAGAACACTGGTAGCCTAACGATTTATGAACCTTACCAGGGTATTTTTGAAAATTGTTTCGTGTGTAGGTTATTATCAAGGTGTACAGTAGTCTATATGTCGTGTAGAAGAGATTATTTATTGAAAATTTTATTTTAAGACTTCAAACTATTTTTACCAAATGCTTTGTTCTCTGTCATTTTGTTGCTCACCAGTGAGTAACAAAAGAAGTTTCAAGTAAATTTACCAACTCTTGACCGTACCAAGTGAGGACCAATCCTCTATGCACATGCATCTAATATGGTATCGGCCACAACGTATGTTTCAATTTGGCTGGAAGATTTTCTTTTTGTTGCATCTGTATACATTTATGATAATATCAAACCGCTAAATCTTCAAGAATTACAATAGCAAAATAGAGGGATATGGATCTCCCAGCATTTCAGCTCAAAACTACTGGCGATGTCAGACCTTTCGTGTACGACTGTCCCCGACATTCAGACTTTACATTTAAGAACTATTATAACTTAATGTAGCCAAAGTGTGATCACTACTAAAATCTGGACAAAGTCGTATAGTAAGGTCTACAATATCATTAGATCTAACCCTAGTTAGAATATATGTATAGTACTATACTAATTTATTCATTTAAACACGACGCCGTGTCTACGTCATGTTTAAAGAAGGGAAACTTGAGACGTCGATCGGGCTACCTTTCTTTGTTAAACTCTACGTAGTATAAACATAGTGTCAGGTTGAAATCTGAGTACACGGGCTAATGAAATGACAACACAATAACACATTAACGTTTATTGGAACTGCTATAAAAAGCTACTCTCAGAGGAAAAAAACTAATACAGTTATAGATCTGATGTAACGTATACATCCATTTTCTGTCTGTCCAACTAATTTCTGAATTGCCAGTATATCAGCTGCTTTGAAAATGCACTGGATCGTGAACTTTCAGAATGAAATGCATTACCAAACCTTGCAATCTTCGCTGTCTGTCTAATTTTCTGCCATTCGTAAGCCAATTGTTTGCTGTTTTGAATACATTATTTTTTTGTCCTATATTGGGAAAGGTATTCAAGTCACGAATCGCAACCGATGTTTTTCTCCAAACGTCAACTACTGACCTCTTTTATTTGTACATCTGCCGCAAGGCATGCGCTGTGTATCTCTAATAGTACGCGTATTTTACATTAATACAGATCAATTTCATATACATAAAACAAACATTCTAAAAAAATAATAAGATTTTTTGTATTCAATATTCAGTTATTTAGCTTTTCTCAAATTTGGATCTAAAAGATATGTTTATCTTATGTAGATGTGAAGTGTCTAACTCGTAAGGATTTGCGATGCAAATGAAACTGAAATCATTTTGTCTCGTTAAGGCAAAGTTTATTAGTTTTGTTCAAATATATAAGAATAAGATCTTTTACAGCAATATATTGAGAATAATCGAAGAATAAACATTAAAAAATGAATTGACTGTTAATATATAAATTAATAAATGATTAACATTACGTAACGCTACATAATGTATGTATATATATATGTATATATATATATACATAACTCTATTCGTGGCCATAGGGGGAATTCTTTTATCTCGGCCTTTTGTTAAAATTCCCCGTAACGCCCGTCGAAATTCCCCGTAACGCCCAATTTTTATTGTGACGGAATAAACTGCATTGTTAGGATTCCCCCTATAATCGGAAATAGTAATATATATATATATATATATGACTTACGGAAAATGATAGACAAGCAAACCGACTAATCTAATACTCCTAAATATATCTTATTTAATGAAGTGTTTTGGTCTGTCTATAGAGTCAATTTGTTATTTTACTTCTCTTTTGTTCCTGTGATTTTTTCCATATTTCAGTCGTTATTATGTCACAGAACCTGCGATTAATAAAAAAACCAGTCATATTATTCTTTTCATTAATAAGTAAAGTAGCTTATTTCCCATACTTTTTAAAGATAGGTACATTATATATGAAGTTTGCTTTAATGAACCCAATGGAGTCACTTCAATGTAGACAATGACTGTGCCTGATACATGATATCAATCAGACATTGGATCAATAATGAGACAGCGTCTGAGGATCAAATATGCTTTAAAATTATTCCCCAGTTGTGTAGACTGTGAAAATTAGACGGTCGATGCGGGAGTTTAGCTCTTGATAAAATACGGTTTCTAATTGTTCAAGTAGACCTGACGCCATTTTGCATGCTAGAATCTAACATACACTCAAATTGAGAAAAACTCATATTTATTCAGCATTCTTTGGCGTGGGGAGTACAAGTCCATTAAGTCTCCTGGTTTAGGAGACAAGTGATTTCAACTCGATGATAAAGTTTACTTACAATGAAACTCATATCATCTGAAAGAATAATTCCTATGCTTTAGAATGACACCTTGGTTAGGTTTCCAGGGTTATGTAACACATTTGTCTTCAAATTTCTGTGCAGAATTCAAATTGCCTCACTTTCTTGTAAAACACAACTCCCGAGGGAAGCAAGATCTCAAAGCAATGTAAATCAAAGGCTAGGAATATATAAAGGGAATTCTAAAAACTCCTGTGTGTGCATGCTTGAAAACGTGACTAATTTCACAAAATGTCTGCGGTATACATTCTGAAAGTCGGCGGAAGGTGCCTGCAGCATTCGAGATAAACGAACACAATCAGGCATATGATTTCTAGTAGATTTGCCTTTTCTTTATTGCTGAAATTTTTAATCAAGACTGGCATGTTTTTGTGAAATTCATTGGATATTTTAAGGTCTAAAATCAACCATAATGCGATTGCGCACTAACGAAAGGCTGCATGGAAAGCGACCAAGCGGGTTGACAAAGCCATTCTCCCAACACCATGCCTACTGACTGTGTTTTACAAGAAAAAGAAGTAATGCATGATCCTGGACATTTAACAAATGTATCTGTTGAAAGCATATGAATTATAATACTTTTAGGGTGTGTTTAGAGCTTCCCTTTTCAGGCCAGAATCAGTGTTTTGATGGGCGTTTTCGTTCAAAACACCCCCTTTTTCTCCAGCGGAGCTCCCCCCCCCCAACCCCCGAGAAACAAGGTTTCAACGCTCACTCGGTGAGGTGTGCGAATGCAAGGGCAGAGCCCGAATTAGCCTGGAGCTCTATAAAATAGGGTACCGTGAAAAAACATTTCCAAAACTTTATTTCATAACCGTATTTCAAATTTGCAAGTTAACAAAATGTGTTTAAGAATGTTGAATATTGGATTTTCTTGTTATTTTATCATGTTTATAAACACCCAGTATATCAGTAGAATGTATATGGCATGTGATATGCATTAACGCCCCTCTGGCTCTCAGCAGGCGTAGTGGTACATAACTGCTTACCACAAGTAATATTTTAGAAGATTAATCAGGTGACATTGCCCGAACACTCAGACCACCTTCTCTTGCTTCTCCAAGATGACCGCCACAATAACAGCTTCATCACTTGGACACGCCTTGGTGGAAATTGACGTCCCTTACCTCGTAATAATGGACGATTTATGAAACCGCAACGATATGAAATGTTGATTATTGGTGACCATAACCTTCTTATTGGAGTACTTTCGCAGGTGTTTGACGTCTGAAAACAAATGATGTTATACGAATCTGATGTCACTCCTGGGCTCCGTTTCATAAAACTGGTCAACAATAACAAGTTACAATTTCAGATAAAAGCTACTGAAGTCGTTGGATTTGATTGACCGGAAGCTAATTTGTTGTAGGATCGTATAGCAGTTGTTATTCATCATGTTCATAGAAAGTATATTATGATGAAACATGGTCCTGAAATCTAAATGTGAAGTTGGTTCTGACATTTATAGGCCTACCGTATGTGAAGATAATTTTAAGTAAGAAGTGATACAGCGAGATCACTGGCTACATTTTTGGAGGTGATGTATTGGAAAGAACAGACCGTGAAATTTGAATGATGGATTTCATACTTCAACAAGAAGTGTAAAGTCATATTCGTTTTTGACGTCAAGTTGGCCCCTATTATTGCCACGAAGAAGGATAAACCGCGCTTTGTCGTCGACGGAAAAAAAACCCCACCCCAAATTGATGTACTTTCGATGCGAAAAAAAATCATAATCAACCTTAATGAATATCAATGAATATTAATGAAAACGTAATGAATAATTTGTGGATGTATTGATCATTCTAATTTAATATTACTATCTAAAAATCTTGCTGTAATAGTGAACACATTCGGAGCCAGGATGAAGAACAAATCATGAGACCTGGGCAAGATACCTTTAAGAGAGACCGAAATATACGGGAACACCTTGATAAAAAAAATTCATTGACTTGACTCCCGATCAAAAGGTTGAGGGTTCGAATCCTTGCCCAGTATTTTCAATTGAAGAAAAGGTATATTATCACCAGTTGTCTCTCTCGGAGCAGGCCCTATTGCATAAAAAGTTGCGTTTAATCGCAACTCAAAAAATTAAACGCAACTTGATTTTCAACCAATCAGGATCGTGCATTTTGGACTTGCGTTTATTTTTTTTAAATTTTTTGAGTTGCGTTTAATTGCAACTTTTTATGCAAGAGGCCGCAGGTGTAGTAAATCGTATCCGGACAATTATCCCCGGACAATTACCCACAGGACAATTACCACAAGGACAATCACCCCAGGACGATTACCCCCCCCCCCCCCAGGACAATTACCCCCCCCCCCCCGGGACGATTATCCCTCAGGAAATTTACCTCCCCAACTAATTTGTCTTTGGGGTGACTGTCTTGGGGGTAATTGTCCTGGGGTAATTGTCCCTTGGGTAATTGCCCTTGGGGTAATTTTCCTTGTGGGGTAGTTGTATCCGGGGTATTGTCCAGGGGGTAGCTGTCCTAGAATCGTAGTAAATAGGTATAGTCGGAATCAATCCCTGAACGCCGCATACATGTACTGTATAAAAAAACAATCTTCTATTAAAAGCTAATGTACTCGAAGTGATTAAACCCTATCGATATGAAAGATTCTCTCGCACATTTCAGTTACGTCCACTCGAGAAATGTGCCCATATTGTCTTAGGACACACTTGCACTTGGGCTGCACTTATGGTAGAGAGGAATGATACAATAATATATGTTTTCCCAGCCACTTTCATCATTTGGTCTCTCAAATTCACCTTTCGTGTATTCAATTTAAAGCAAATGTCCGCCATCGGACGAATTCTGTAATTCAGATTAAGAATGCGAGCATTCAAATTCAACAACCAGTCAACCAAATTCACAAACGTGCATTCAGTTTGCAAATCATGCCACGTTTTTTTGTAATCAGTGAATTCGAGTTATTCACGGTCTGCTTATGAGTTTTAACCTGAATGCGCCGATCTTAAACAAAACAAAAAAAAAAAAAAAAAACATCCTCGCATTTACACGTTCAATGCATTATACGTGAATTTGTTTTCCTGTTGTTAATTTAAATGCTCGAATTCTTAATTTGAATCACGGAATGCGTCCGTCGTCTACATTTGCGTTGAATTGAATGCACGAAAAATGCATTTGAGTAACCAAATGATTGAATTGGCCGGGAAAAACCTATAGATACAATTAAAGACATGGGAAGCAACATGGAGATTACAGACAGAAAGTGAGAGATACACGAAGATGAAAATGTGATTTTGGAATTAAATGAACAAATTATCGAAAAACCGTACAATAAAAGTACAATAAAAAGAGAAAAAGTAAAAGAAGATAGATTTCACCATCCCGTAGCAATGTCAATGACCAATGTTGTGATTTGCGGCAGTCGCACACGATCACATTATATGACTGTAGGATCAGAAAAGCTTATAGATTTCGATTCTAATACCTTGGAGCTTTGCAAATTGTAATTATATCTGTATGAATAGAAGTGCGCATCTCAAACCGTAGACGAAGGTTTGTGAAGGAACATAGAAATTTATATTGTTGAATTGATGTTGCGTATGTTACCATTTTCCGAAATAAAAGAATTATTATGAAAAGCGGAGAAGCATATTTTTGCGTTGATTGCTTCGAATCGACATTGATATAACAAAATCGGGAAGGAAAGATTTTATCGTCGCTACCTCCCCAAAATAGACAATCCTTCGCTCTTTTGGGGAGGAAATTGTCCCGAAAAGCAGGCGGTGTGTGTTTCGGAGTGACGGATTAAGTCTCTTATCGTTGTGGACTTTTTGTGGACTGACTTACAGAGAATGACAGATTGATTGATAGAAACTTTCCTTCTTTTATAGAATCGTTCTAAGTTTAATCCCTTCGTTACTCCACCATATCCAGACATTGGAACGGGATGTGGAGAACAGATTTCCTTTTTTACCGTTAAACCATTTTGAGTTGGAAAGTTTGGTGGGAGCTCCATCATACGTCAAGCTTCGCTGATTCTATGACGTCAGTGACGTGGTGATTCAAATAACATGGGAACTGTTTTTGAAGTACATTCGTCTGGTTGACTCGTCGGCTTTGCCTCTTCAAATAATAGATGCATATTAACAAATCAACTACCATCAGCTTATTCTGGCGCCATGGGGAGTGCTGAAGTGCAAATTGTACTTTTAATGACATGGTTGTTTAACTTTGTTTTGATTTATTCCCTATTATACTTATAGTTAACATAATTTTATGACGTTCATGATAAAAAGCAAGGTTGAGCACTTCGTGCATACACGTTCATATCGGCATCATCATAAATCGCACCCTCTTCCCATCAGCATCACCCTCGTGATCATTATTTTGATCATTCCTATTCATTTTAAAAAACAATCAAATTATCGTTACTATCATCGTCGTTATCAAAGTCACTACCACCATCACCATCCTCACCATCAGTCCATTACCACACTGCAAAACAAGGGTGTTAAATTCAACACCATGGGTGTTAATTTCAACACTTTATCTATATCGGAAAACACCAGCTGGTGTTATTTAACATCAGGGTTTGGAATTAAACAATTCAATTCCACTCTTGGTGTTGAAGTAATTCCGCCTTTGGTGTTAAAATCTGACACCATTATTTCAACTCTTCTAGTTTTGGTGTTAAAAAATCCAACACCATTTCTTTCAACACCAGTGGTGTGTAATATTTTAATCCTGAATTTTTTGTTAAAATCAATACCAATGATTTAACACCAAGAGTTCAATACAACACACTTTATCTCTGCATCAGAATCAATCAACCACACAATATTACACATACAGTAGGGGAAAAACAAACATGTCTTTTGACAACTAAAACTATGCACTTGTTTATTCAAGAAAGAAATGAACATACGTATCTTGTTTTCCATCATGTTTGAAATTGTGAGTTGCATGTATCTTGAAGTCATACGAGTAGTTCAATTAATACCTTCTTGAAATAACATAACTGACATGAATGCATGTATTCAACAAACAATGCATACAAATTCTTCCTTCAAATACAACATATGGTGAACTACAGGACTACAGGAGGAAGGACATTACAAATACGTGATGTTGTTTGCTCCCATACCAATTACCAAACAACATTCAAGAAATGTTTCACCTTTACAAAAAAGCAAGTCAGTCAAGCATGGAATGTATTCCACAACTGCCTCAACTAAACTAAAGAATGCAGAGTATCTATACATTGTATCATTACATCTCAGGACAGGAGGTCAAAATTCTGATCCCCGACACATGGATATGCGTGACGGGTTTCTTTCTTTTTCTACCAATCAACATTATAAAACAAAATCACGTGACGACCTAATCAACACCAAGAACAAAACAACACCAGATAAATTAACACCAGATTATGGTCTTCGCATGTTTTAAATTTGAATGGTGTTAAATGAACACCATCGAGAGTACATGCCTCAATTATTCAACACCAAGGGTGTTGTTTTATTTTAATTCTCCACTGGTGTATGAATTTTAACACCCTGGTTTTTGCAGTGCACCATCATCATTGTCATCATCACCACCGGTGTCTTTACTTTTCTACTTATATCTATTATAAGTGTTTGACGAGGTGCAACATTTTAAAAATGTAGAATACAGCGATGAGCTATCTGGTCTTTGTCTACCCTCATGCTTATTCTTTCTAACCTGCTATTTGGAATTCTTTGAATTTCTGTACCCAACAAAACGAGTACAGTTCATATTCTATAGCAAAAAGAGAGACTTTAAACGAAATGATTCCCAATGGTCAACCCTCTAGCAACATGCGAGGCGAAATATAACACGTTGACATTATCCCTCTTAGGTTGGAGAGCTAGAGACGGCGCATTTGGAGAAATGGTGGAAAACTATCTGGTCAGTGCCTTTGACCCTTGCGGACATCTTCTTAGCTGAAAATAACTGTCCTCTGGGACATCTCTTTAGCTCATTCAAAGATTGAACGGGAAATGGGAGAAAACAAATCAGGGAAAGTGACAGAGAAAGAACGGGTCATGGGAATAAATGAATGCCCTCGAGACGTTTAGGAGAGTGACTACGTATTTATGTAGATAGCGTCGAATCGGAGTAGACATAGAAAGTGCCCGTCAAAAGGAATATCACTTAACACGCGATATACGTAAGCAAAAATGTCATTAGAATGTGATATGAGTTTGATATGCAATATCATTCTATCGGTTTCATCGGAGAAGCATTTTCGAGTGATGGCGCTCTTAGCAGTGACGTTTCTGACAACATGTTTTGCTTAAAGAAAGATGATTTTCTTTTATCTCACTATCTTGTCCTGTCTAAAAAAATAAAGATATTACGATTAATGTTTCATGAACTTGAAAAGGAAATAAATTGATATACAGACTTCTATAGCAAAGTGAATTAATGCTGATTTCATCTAATGATCAGAAAAACTTCCCGGAATACAATTGTTATTCACATCTCCTGACACCGCCTGGAAGTATATTGATTTCTCATTTTCAGTTTTTCGTTCGCCTTTGCATTCGCATTTTTATTTCTGTGGTTAATGTCATGATCATTCAATCAAATCGAACTGAAGTGAATCGAATGCTCATGTAAATCATTGTCATTGGTGTCCATTTACTACACACTGACGGCAGGACGTTTACTTTGGCGAACAATTTCTGCTAATTTGACTGTTTATTGAACATGTTAGAGACACCATTGCGTTTCTTGGTTCATGCCGTCAGTTTTCCTCCTGAAAGGTTATTTAAACCCACAGACTACGGGAACCGGGTGGCTCCTGTCTTACACCTGTGAGAGTTAAAGACTTCAGTAGTAAACGGGTTAAAGTCAGGTTGTATTATGCAAAGTGAACGTTATAAGGTGAACTAGAAGCAAACAACCTTGATATTCTAGACAACGTTATCGCTTACATGTCTGAGAACAAAATGGAAGCAGTAATCCCTAAACAGCCACTTTCTGATTCTAATTCTACCCCAGTAAAAACACACGTGAAAGGTAATCAACTAAATTGGACTGCCCGTAGAAATGGGCCGGTTTCAGTTAACGGAAAGCCTCAAAGACATTTCGAGTATATAGTGAAAATCAGAAAGTTATTATCAAGAGTTTGGAAGACAAAGGATTCTGTCATTACTTATCAACCAAAATGCAGAGAGTAAATGATAGACTAGTTTACGAAAAGGATAAAAAAATATTAAAAGTCATCATCCAGGAAGCCAAATTTCCCGAGGTGAAATAATTTGTTACTGATATGTTCAGTGGGCGAACCAGCCTCAGAGATTAGAAGTGTCGTAAAAATCGGGAAAAACTTTAAATAATCATTAACAATAACAAAAAATGCACAGAGTAAATGACTTTGAAACAAACAGTGTCATACATAAACGTGCAGAAATGTATCACCGACCATAATAACCAAGAAATTAGATGGGTTTAGAGTCTTGTGAGACAAGAAAACAGAAGGAATTTGGTTTGAAGCCATTTTTCGGCAAACGATATATTTTCGAAACGGGAGACGGGCGCAAATTAAAGTTGAACGATCTAATTCGACCTAACCTTAACAAAGCAATTACATGTCGTCCCTGCTGAGAGACTTTCTTATTGTTACGGCTTTGCTCTCGAATTCCAGGACAATTTCATGTCCTCTCCGTTTTAATTCAAGTCCTGCATTGCCGTTGGCTCTCAGCCCAATCACTACTTTAACCGACTCATTCCAATAGATCCTTTACATGAATATTAGTTCCGTAGTATGAGATTGTGACATTTGAGAGAGTTATGAAATTTATACATATTAAAGACAGTTGGGGAATGTATGAAAATTTAAGCGGCTAAAATTTGATTAAAACTTATTTATACAAAATGCTCTGGCAGAGTAATTGTAAAAGGAATGTAGGTTTTTTATGGCCTTGATTGAAATTGTATCTTGAAATACCTCCCAAAACTTACGAAACAATAAAATGAAATTAAATGATTTAAATTCAATTCTTATATTTATTAACAAAAAACAATCTGAAATTTTGAAAAAACACTATACATTGGTGATAGTCATTCTTGACTTTACAGGCCTGGAACTAAATCACTTCAACCAATACAGAGGCTTATACAACCGTTTAATAAATACAGGTCTATCATTGTATATAATAATATATAACTATATCAATTACGTAAGTAGTTTTAGTATATACCATTTCATTCATCATCAGTCAAGTTTTTTTAAGCAGTGCAAAAAATATAAATCTAGACATTTTAATAGAAAAAAATAGATAAAAAACTGATGAAGATGTACGAAGTGTTATGCACTAATTTTACATTCCAATATCACGTGATAACCGATTTTGAATAAGCAAGATGATGCAAGGTTTTCTAATTATTCTTCTTGGGCTAGTTTAGCCTCAGCGCAGAATGGATAGAATGTAAATTGTTCTTTTATATTCTTAATGTGAAAATACATGTAATAGTGATAGGACGGATTTTCTGTTTGAAAATTACCTCTTTTGTTTTTCTCCGTTTTCTAAGTGCATTTTTTCAAAGAATTTCGAAAAGAAAATGCTAAAATTTCATAAGTGCACGAACGGGAAAATAGCAAATCATTCACAACACCTGCAGTATACATGCAAAAAAACTAAATTAAAAGTTAATTAGACAGTTTCCATTTTATGGGGGCTTCTAATAGACCGTTTAGAGGAGTATTTATAATTATTTTGATTAAGTGTTTTCTTTAGAAAGGCGCCACGTTAGAGCTGAAAAATACAAGCCTGAATGTGGGTAATATCTTAATGCAAAGAGCGGTAGAATGGTCAAAATTATAGAAAGAATGAGAAGGGGAAAAGGGAAAGAATTAGAGAGAGGAGAAAGAGAGAGAGGTGAGAGAAAGAGATGGATGGGTAAGAAAAAGAGAGACAGAAAGAGATGGAGGAAGTAGAGAGAGAAAGAGAGGGAGGATAGAGAGAGAGAGAGAGATAGTAGAGGAATTTTATGCAAGGAAAAAGACAACGCATTAGAGGGATGACGTTGGGTAGACTCAATTAACGGTCTTGCCTTTTCGTATCCGTCTTCTGTTATGTGGGGGGGGGGGGGGGGGGGGGTTGTGAAGACTTTCTTTAAGTTGAGCAGATGGGGTAAGGAGACCCCCTGTCATGCACTTTAATTAACATCCCCCTAGCCTGGTGACAATGTTACAAGATCCATTTGGAAAGTCAAAATGTCAACATGATTTCCATGGAATGACCGTGATGACACAGCGAATGTTTATCGATGTGTGGAGAGTCCCTGAGTGAATTACAAAGTAATATAGGAATTTAATTCGTCCTTCAACGTAAAACATCTATGTCAGGATTATAAGGTCAAGCTGTTTCACAGAAAAACTGTCTATTATCGTTTTTAAGGTTCCTTGAACTATGTTTAAAGTAATATTACCTTTACAGTCAGCCTTCAGTCATGTGCATTATGCATTTGTAGTCAATTGTCCAATTAAGGATATTCATAACATTAACTGACTAGTTTTAGCTCGATATTTTAGATACCTACAATACATTCAGAAACACCGACATGATATTTTTCAGGGTGTTTTTCCACAGTTTAAGTAGGGTCTATTTGCGCGAGGGCAACAGTTAGATTTTTTTCATTGAAATACCGTCGTACTCCTCGACGTCTGCATGGCAAGACACTTCAAGGAAGGTTTGATAAAATTATGACAAACAAATTTATAATCACCAAAAAGCTCCCTTGGGTAAACAAACTGACATCGTTTTCATTCACAGGGGTGCTGTAAAACGGGTATTGATTTAACCTGGGACAAAATTTCTTGTGTAACTGTGTCCTCACTCATATCAAAGATCTCCATGTTAGTTAGAAAGAGTGCCCAGAAATTAAATTGACCTACATTGTGACGTACCATTATAGTAAATTAGCGTTGGTGATAAATTGAAATGTTCAACGAGGTACATATGATTTTGTCTATTGGGAATTTAAACTAAGTAGGGTGAAAATGTTGAGCAAATTTGTGTGATGGTCTACAAGTCACTGTTAACAGTTTGAGTTTCTCTCAACTGAAAATCGTGGCTTGTGGGTTATTGAAAGAGCGACGCTAAAAGTTTGTATAGGCTGTGGTGTATTCGCCATTCGCATACGCTTTGGAATGGGTTTCATTATGTCAGGGGGTATGTCAGGAGGAGACAGCAATGGAAAAGGGTGAAAATAATGCTTTCGAGACAAAACGCCCTCTTGGTGGAATCTAGATTTACAAGCTTTAAAATGTTAGTGTCCTTGACACCGAATTGATGTGTTTTTCGGACTGATATTGACGGTGATGATAAGATATAAGCTGAACAATATTATTCCATAATCCATTTTGTCCATTTCGATATTGTCCTACTTAGAAATTGACTGGAGATGCGAAGGTCGTGGGTTCGAACCCCGGCACAGCACTAGTGTTCTTTGGCAGGACATTAATCTACACTTACCACTCTCAACCCAGGTGTTAAGTGGGTACCGGTAGGGAGGAATTCCTTGAATGCTGTGAGCTCCGAATTCGGTAGCCCAGCTAGAGCCGAGGTAATATTGGAGCGCATAGCACCTTACCATGTAGTGGATATGAGCGCTATAAGAATACCCAATATTACTATTATTATCATAAGATGATCTTACTCCACATCATACACGCATATTTTTGAGATTCAGTATGCGTAACAAGAACGACAGACCAAACTTTCATACAGTGCAAAGTTTGAGTGATTTTGAGTTATAGTTCCCAGGCACTTTGATAGAACAATATGCTTTAAAATCGAATGCAATGAAATGGAAAACTACATTTGCCACCCTCCACCCAGGTGGTAAATGGGTACCCGGTAGGATGCGAATGTCATTGTGACTGGAATAGTAAATGGCCGCCAGACTGGAATGCTCCCTACAGGCGACTGGAGTGGGAAATGTGCACTATCGTGTAGAATCGTAACTGAATCCAATAACCGGGGTAATAATACATGCACTGTAAAGCGCTTTGATCAGTTACTAACTGGAAAGGCGCCTTATATAGAGATGCATGTATTATCATATATAAAAAAAAATTCATTGGAAGGTAGTTTTTCATGTTACATAGGAAAGTATGAGCTCTACTAAGGCTTTGCAAAAAAAAAATGCTTTGTGGCCTGACACCATCGCATATTCAAAACGCACACTAAAACGTATCAGGGATTATCTTGGAACTATCTTTTCTCCTACCCATTCAACAGAAAACCCTTGTACAAATGCATGAATTTCGACGATGAGGGGTGTCGCTAAATGATTTGGAAGGGGGGGGGGTGTTAGGACCACCTTTTCAACAATTTACCCCCTCCCCCCCAAACAAAAATAATAACAATTTAAATAAATAAATTCATAAAGCAAGATGCTCAAATTTTCAAATTTAGCCACAGGGATTTTAACAAAACTTTATTGAGCAAAATAATGCTTCCATAAGGAATTCTCAGTTTTGTTAATTTTTACCAATCTAAAATTTGCTGACAACAATAATATGGATTTTCTGAAACTGACTTTTAACCTTGGGGGGGGGGGGGGGGGGACGTTTGTCACAACTACAACCTTCCCTCTATCGACTCCCCTTGTAAAGTAGTATAGGCCTATACTTAAATTGATAATGATCCTTTATGTTTGGATTCCAATTAATACATTGAATTTGAATTTGAACTTATATCAGAGAATCTGGAATTCTATACACCATCCTTAGACATTTTTTTTTGTTTGCGTTTCTGCAAATTCGACTGAACGAATTACAATTAAACCTTAACATGCTTTGGTGAAGGTTAAAGCAATCATCATTACGATAATGATTGATTGATATGTGTATATGTGATTGATATGTGTGTATTATATATATATATAAAATTGTAAAGATATGGCTGAGACAAAACATGACGGGCCGTCTTGGTAGGATAATTAAATAAATGAAATGAGCCAAAACTCAGGACGTAGCTGAATACCACGGATTTATTGAACTATACAACGAAGAACAAAATGATAATACATGTACTACTACATGCATAAAAGAAAAGTAATGAGCAATACTTCTGGCAATAGCTACTATCCAATACGAATAATCTGTATACAAATCGATACAGTGATAATCAATGTAAAGTTTGATATAATTCAAATCATTACCTGTTAAGTTGTTTGTGGTTCTGCTTGCTTGTGCGATGGATCACGTGACCAGGTCCACCGCAAAAGCAAGTTAACTGATGCGTGTCATTGTGGCGCCACCTTCATTCATGACAACCCATGTGCACGAGTAGAGTCAGTGTAAAGAAATAGTTGTAGATTTAGGTATTCGAATGAAATGATATTGGTAAAGTACATATAGTTTGGTACATAATCATAAGTTTAGTACACAGTAAAAGCTCATCACGTCACCACACACACACGCACCCACGCTCACGCACATACAGCGCATGCCCCCCACACACATACCCATTTCATTGCACAAATTGTGGTTTTTAATCATTCATTGAGAGGGGGTTAGACCAATGTATCAGTATGCCAGCTAGGGGATATACTAATGACTTCAGTCATCCTGCCTATACCTCGGCTTTCCTCGGACTTGATAAATCATATTATCTTCTATTCGCAACGCTCTCGTGGATCGACGAAGGAGACCCACTGTCACTTTCATCAGCACCTCATAATGCTCATTTTATCATCCTGATATGATTAACTCTTCATCATAGTCGGTTGGAGGGGTTATAATGTAAGCAAACTGTGAAAGTGCAACTAGATTACGTCCCCCCCCTTTCCTTCCTGCATACGTGGCAGAGAGAGAGAGAGAGAGAGAGATAGAGAGGGAGAGAGAGAGAGAGAGAGAGAGAGAGAGAGAGAGAGAGAGCAGTGCAACACAAACACGTTCTGGCGTTATGATGAGCCGACGGCTCAGAATCCCAAATCTTATTTCTTTACTCTATACATGAAAGATCTTGTTTCAGGCTAATCTTAAAAGTTCAACACATGAATATACTTATATAGGTACTATTCAATATGTTCTGAATCCGATGACCAGACTCATCAAAAAATCTGTAAAGCGCCTACTCTAGAAGATTTGGGTAAAAAGGGAACATGCATGCACGTTTCTTGGGTAAATTTTACTCAACGTTGGGTAAAATGTACCCAATATTGAGCCAAATTTTACCCAACAAACTGTGATGTTCCCTTAAAAGTTAAATTTTAATTTTTCTACAGTCATGACAGTGTAGCGACGTTATTTCGTATTAAGAGCTATTATAATTAATCTGGATTTATTATAATCATTATGTGAAAGAGATTAAGTCTTGCATGCAGAAGATATAGAAAAGTTGTGAAAAGGATTTAGTCTTTCAAATTTCCAAGTAAAAGGATTGATGGTTTATTTTACATACCTGCAAACAATTTATTAGTAAGATAATTGGTGGACCTACCGCTTTAAAGGGGTACTCCGACCTAAAAATAATATTAATTGAATGAATAGAGTAAAATTAAACAAGCAAAACACTGAAAATTTCATCGAAATCCGATAAAAAATAACAAAGTTATTGAATTTTTAAGTTTTGCAATATTTTGGGAAACAGTTCTATGCATGTCATCATGAATATGTAATGAGTGAGCTGATGATGTCACGTCCCCACTTACCTTTTTTAACTATATTACATGAAATCTTCATTATTTCATTTTTTCATACATGTCTATAAAAAATATCTCCCTTGTAACA
Organism: Heliocidaris erythrogramma; assembly: GCA_025617745.1. Lineage (NCBI taxonomy): Eukaryota > Metazoa > Echinodermata > Echinoidea > Camarodonta > Echinometridae > Heliocidaris > Heliocidaris erythrogramma. The sequence continues at coordinate 30,669,123 of CM046868.1, forward strand.
AAATAAGTTACAGCAATGATAAACTTACACATTAAATAAGGAGTCAGTCCTTTTAGTTATAAGCTTATAAGCAGAAAATTTGAATAATTGCAATTTCATATAATAAAATACAAAAGAAAAAGTGGGGATATGACATCATCAGCTCACTCACTGCATATTCATGATGACGTGCATATCACTGTTTTACCAAAATAATGCAAAATTTAAAAATTCCATAACTTCATTATTTTTCATCCGATTTCGATGAAATTTTCGGTGATTTGTTTGTTTAATTTTACTCTATTTATTCAATTCATATTAATTTCAGGCCGGAGTACTCCTTTAAGATCTATCCCATGAACGTGTCATTATAAGGATAAATGCCCTACCAAACGTATAACGCATCGAATTGACTTTCATTGTGTTTTATAATTTATAGTATGTTATAAGATTTTCTCTCATTGTTGTCTTTATATTTTCTACTTCTGTTTTGGCAAAAGCACATAGATAAAGATATCCTAATCATTAAGACAAAGTGATTAAATATTTATAAACAATGTTATACCGGAAAATAGACTTCTTAACACTTTGGACTGACTGTGTTATATCATAAAGTATGTTAAATAATAATTTAAAAAAATACAATGTAGTCCAGATTTCGTACATCGTATACATTAAACTGAATTTGCACTTGAGTGTAATATACTATATTATACAGACAATAATTAGAGAAAGTTATTTTCAACAGAGATGTTAACACTTTTTGCATAGCAGGTCTCTTGGAACCAAGCATGACCAATAAATCAAATCTGAAACTTAAAATGACATCTCTCCTGTGTAACGCTTTACAAACAATTAAAAAAGTATTTAGACATTTATAAAGTACCCAAGGATTTTCTGAAATGTTTTACGAAAAAAAAAAATCATAATTTTTGTAAGCAATAAGGTGGTTTTGCTTTTAGAGTATAGTTCCCGACCGGAATGATTCAGATCTAAAGAATGTCAATACTTTCATATTTCCATTTTTTTCCCTCTCCTTCGACCACATCATTTTAAAGGCCACTTGAGAATTTAAGGTCTAATTTTGAAGTGTGTTATGGGGGGGAGGAGGGGGAGAGTACCGCTAAATCAGTATAATTCTTTCCAGAGACCTTTATATTTTCGCATATGCCGACGACAGTTAAAATAATCCTCAGGGTTTTTTTCAATGTTCTCAAATATTTTTCCAACAAAAGAGAGAAAGAAGAGAGAGGGAGAGATAGAGAGAAAGAGAGAAGGAGAGAGAGAAAGGGAGAGCGAGAGAGGGAGAGGGAGAGAGAGAGAGAGAGAGAGAGACCCCTGTCGTAATTTATTTCGATATAAAACCATATAAATTCAAATTTGCCGACAGAAAATTAACGAAACCCCTGTCAGCTTTCATGTACCTTTACAAAGCTGTTCAGCATCTACGCACTGTAAAACTGCACTACAGTTGAGAAATAATCGTCAATAATTTTAAAGATTATCGCTGACGTTAATCCCAGCATTTTAACACAGAACCTTCTTAATATTTGGGGTCTAATTTGAGGTATTGACGTGAAATCTGTTTGTAAAGAAACCCGAAGCCGACAAACTGCGTCACTTGATAGGTGTCTTCATGCCTGCGTGAATCGCGGAAAGACTTGGCCGATAGCTTCGACGAAGGAGAGTACCTGGTGAAAAATGACTTCTATAGGGAGCGAGAAATTGATCACGATCGGATGAGGAACATCTTGTTTCACATTCATACATCAATCATTGAACAACCAGACAGTGGAAAAGGAGCGAAGGCACGATTCTTTCTTTTGGTTCGATTATTTTGATAGAGCGGATGAAATATGAAGAAGATTGTTCCAAACAGAGACGCTGTATAAGTTTTTACCTTAAGGCTGTTTCTCTGAAGTACCTGTAGAACAGAGACACTCAGAAGCACAGGTCATTTCTGATTAAATTTTACTAAATATTTAATGCCAATCCCCCACATTTTGGAAGCTGTATTGCCTCCTTCCTTTAGTCTTCGAGGCACCTTCAAAGAATGCACTTTGTATTTTTAGCCGAGAAAGATTTAATTGATTCAAAATTGGATTAAAACGTGGTAGAAGAACACGAACAAATGCCGGAGTGAATTCAGGAATGTCCGGATGGGTGAGAGGGAGGAAGGGGGAATCTTTCCTTCTCCAGGCCCCCCCCCCAAGTCCTCAAATTCTACAAAGCAAGCAAAAGTAAGATATCACATTTTAAGAATGCGTTGTGAGTCAAAAATCTCTTACAAGAGAAAGAGGTTTCTCACATATTCAGTCGGGACTTCTGGCGATACTCCCGAGACTCCAAATGGTAGGGGATGAAGCCGTCGGACTCTTCTCTTAAACTCCTAAAATGATTTGCTTTTCAAGCGATTTTTTTTTCTACAATGGGGGGGGGGGGGGGGGGGGGTGTTCAAAGAGATACCAATGATTAAAAAAAAAAGAGGATGGGTGAAGATAGGAAGATGAAAATAGAGAATCAGTCTCGAAGAATCGTACGTTGAACCGGAGAAGTAAAAATATGGGTCGCATTTCGCCCAAACCAACACGCGATGATAAGGCAAAATACTTGGGATCTGACAGAGTGATATCATATCGCAGATGACGTATTACCTCAGGGTTCTACGGTTTCTTAAAGAAATATGGAATGTCCTATATCACATACATGACTTGCATGTAAATCTGAATCTAGAAATCAATACTTGATACGGAGCTACTGTCAAGAAAGTACCTACCGATACCGAAGTCTGTAGACTCACACCCTTGTGATTTCAACTAAAGCCTTCTAATATAGAGGTCCCTTTCCCCCTATTTTATTTTTTGGCGAAGCACAACGATCTGGTTCTGTCACCTGTATCCACTTTGCAGCAGAATTTGAAGCAAATCAAATTAAATCATTGTATTCCCAATATAAAAACATATGACAAGCACCAATAATTACAAATCAATTTAATACATAACATGCTCAATTGGCTGCAATGCATTGTTCTTATTTAAAAATAAAAACCGTTCTTGAATGGCAATACTTCTTGTAATTATCTTTTTGAGCATTATAAGCTCAATTTATAAAAATTAGACTAATCGATGGACAGAAAATCCTTACCAACCTTACCATTTTCTGCATGTCACCTGGAAAAACTAATGGACGCATCTTTTCTTTCGCTCCAGGGCTCTATTCGTTTTTATCAAAATGTAATTGGACTCGGGAGTCTCGCAACTTGGTAACATTCTCAGAATTCATGTGTGATAACCAAAGAACCAATTTGGACATAGTGTGAGCAATAAAAGAGAGGAGTTTCCCCCTTAGAGGCCTATTAAGTGTTTCATTTTTCTCCCCACATTTAAGGCTCTTCATATAAGACCATATGAAAATGCCTAATTTCCTTTTCTATATCCAATACTTTTCTGTCGAAAGCCTCCTTAGTCTGTCGTTTTCCCTTCATTTTCTGTTTGTAAATACATACATTACATATGAAAAAGAAAACAGTAATACCTCAGACGTGATATTGGATTAAAAGTTTGAGTTCCCTAACATTTAATCATAGGCGATGGTCATCTTCATGGGGTAACCTCGCTAGTCATAAGGGCCGCTATCCATAACACTTGACTAAATGATTAGCGGTTTTGTAAGAATAGCAGTCCTTCTAAATAGCGAACAAACCATAGACAAATTACCTCGCTATTCATAAGGACCTCCATTCATAAGGACCACTTTTCATAAGTATTCATTAGGACCGCTATTCATAACGCGTGTTAAATGAATAGCGGTTTTCTGTGAATAGCGGTCCTTATGAATAGCGTGCGGACCCCATCTTCTCAACCCCCTTAATAAATGAATGAGAAACACATACAATCAGACAATAGGAAGGTTTGCCTCCTTGCTTGTGAAGAACTTGACTGAAAATTCACTTCATTTGCCATGTATGTTCCATTCATCGATAAATCTATAACTAATATTTCGAGGATGTATAAATATATTCAAAAATCACTGAAGCAGCATCTAAATGAATCATATGGCAGAGACGGAGAAATTTCCAGAGCAAGTGGCAAATTGGAATATTTTCTGCTTCACTATTTGATTCCATTCAGTAAAGAAATCCAATCAAATCCAGCATGGCCCAGAGAGAGAGAGACAGAGGAAAAGAGAGCATGGAGAGTTTCGGCATTCCCACGGGGAAGGAAACAGAAAACCACATATTTTAAAGTTTATTAAACCCCTCTACTTCGGAAAAATGTATCAATAACAAGAAATCAGAATACAATTTCTTCATCAAATTGATTGGCAAATATGATATGGATTCAGAACAATATGTTGCGCTTTGAGGAACAAAATTGACATACCGAGTGTTTTTTTAGTCGTAATTCCCCCCTGCAATTTGCAGGGGATCGGTCGCTACGCTCACTCGCATGCCGCCCCGCCCCCTCGTGACATGAAATCACATGTTGACTTTTTCTTCTTGTGGTAGATCGACATTAATCAGACTCAATATCTCCAAATTAGATTTTATATGTCATTCAAAGTTCAATTTTACTTCCCGAAATGAATCAATCTTATAGATTTTACATGCCATTCAAAGTTCAATTTTACTTCCCGAAATTAATCTATAGCGCTGCCGTCTAGCTCAGCTGTCATTGGTCTAATGTCAGACCTAGGTCTGTAAATTTCCATGTACCTTATATAGCTGTTCGTAGTTTTGTCCCCTCTATTCCCTCATCTCCCTGTCTCTGTATCTCTCTCTCTCTACTTGTCCCCTTTCTCTCTCTTTCTCTCTCTCTCTCTCTCTTTTATTCAATTATTCAAAACCAATTACTGTAATTGTAGATTGATATATGGATGGTTATCTATCAGTATACACTATTCATAAAAGTCACTTAGTATAAACTCAGTGGTCCTCTCACATTTCTTAGCAAGCCGCAGAATTAACAAAAATAAACCCTGTCCATCCGTGGCAAAGTATATTTAACACGATAAAAACTACTTTCGAAAAATAAACTCTATGGGCAGTACAATAGGCCTTTGAAATTGCTCTTGAGTTTATTTTTCGAAAGTAGTTCTTATCGTGTTATTTTGACCTTTCCCTGAATTCGGCGTGCACTACTGGAATGTTGAATGAATCTTATTGTTAACATAGAACCTACATCGGGGCCCTGTTTCATAAAACTTTTTTTAATCAATAACATCTGCTACAGATCTATGACAAATTTGCTCCAAGCTAATCAAATTCAATGATTTCAGTAGCTTATGACAGCTATCGTAACTCGTCACTGATAGCAAGTTTTATGAAACGGGACCCTGGTATTGTATGACTCGCTGCAATGTTCCCACTTGGAGACACACACTTCAAACCACGTATCCTTTTTAAAGTAAGAATGTTTTAGAGGGTGTATATTGCCACAAAGTAAATTGTCTTTTAACGCTAACAGAATGCCAGTCTAAAGTGCTCTATATGCCTCATACTATTTTGTGTATATCGAGTGCCCTTACGCTTTTAAGTAGGTCTATATGCAATCTGATAGATTGTCGAAAACGACTTTCTTCTCCCTTTTGTTATTTCATATTTGATTGGATATCTCTTATCCAATTCAATCACATTGGCCTATGACGTCAAACAATGTATAGTTTTTAATATCTTGAAAAAATACGTGTGGCTTTGATATTACCCCCTTCCTTCTCCTCTTCCTCCTCTTCCTCGTCCTCTTTTTCTCTTTCTTTTTCTTCTTCTTGTTTTTCTTCTTCTTCTTCTTTTTTCTTCTCCTACTTCTTCTTCTTCTTCTTCTTCTTCTTTTTCTTCTTCTTTTCTCCCTTTTCTTCTTGTTTGTGTTCTTGTTTTTTTTTACTGTAACAATTCTAGCTTCTAGAGGGTCACGATGGCTCAGTGGTAGAGTGGTCTCGTAACTAGTAGGACCTGGGTTCAAAACCAGGTGAATGCGCTAATACCTTTTGTTAATACATTAATTATCAATACCTAGTACCTCGGAGAGGACTTAAATCCGTCGGTTCCCTGGTTACTTAATAATAGAATTTACTTTCTCTGGTACTAAACATCTGGGTTCGATGGTATATTTTACCTGACTGCTAAGAAAACATGTGTATACTTATAAGACTTATAAGCACAAAAATTCTATTGTTAAAGGGGCACGTCGGTGGCTTGCGAAAGCGTCGTGTTTAGACTTCTAACCCTAAGAGAATAGATCTATGAACTATTATGCATGATTGTTACTCCTGATAAGGTGCATGGGTAACTTGCAGGATATCATAGCAACGTTTTTTAATAATGCTTTCCCAAAGCTTAATATGGTTTTATTGAATAAACAGATGCTGAGACTGTTATTAAAATTAACTATCAAGCCCAGGAGTGTTCATGGGTCGTCATGCTCATAATAGTTACATTATTGTACCTCGCTTTTATTATTGTGTTTAAAGGTCAATTTTTCTAACAGCAAATATAATGAAATGAAAAGGAGGACGAATTGAGTTGAAAGTGCTTATTTCATATCTTAGGAAGATAAAACAGTGCTCTCTAAAAGCTTCATACAATTCAACTGATTTTCGTTTACGAAGAATTCCATGAACGAGACGGAAATAAAAAGGAGTTTGTTTTGTAGAATGAGAGATGAAATAATAGTACAGTGTCCCCTTAATTCCAGGTAGCTCCCTTTTACGATCAACGAAATAGATGCTTTAATGATAGTCATTACAATGTTAAATGATTATAACACAGTTTTTATTGCTTCATAATGCGCAGTGTTTTAGCGCTCATAATAAGAGCACGGGTTTCAATGTTAAGGGGTATAAAACTCGTTTTCTCCAATATTACTTCCGAAACCAATGGACTTTCGTCTCGGTTGTCCTATTTGTGACAGTGCTTGGGTAAGAACGCAAAAACCACTCTATAACTACGGCACATACTCTGTTACTTGTACCAATAAAGCCCGGCCCTTAAAGGGCGTTGACTGGGCCTTAACTGGGCGTTGTGGCGTGCGCCTGTAATCCAGCTACCAGTGGAAGTTATAAACTGATTCAGCGGACCCAGGTTCGAGACTGAGTCACGTCTTTCGGATGGTGACGTTAAAGGTCGGTCCCAGACGTAAATAATCATATCTGATTGATACACGTCTGTAAAAACCCAATTACACACACATACACACACGCTTTGGTGCTTTATTATGATTACCACCCTACCTACTGCAAAAGTCAGTGATTATAGGGAGTCATTATAGGATCAAATTTCTCAATAATAAAGGGATTTATCATGATCACTAGTACTAGCCTATAGTTCAAGAAAAGCAGGGCAAAGAATCTACTTCCACCCATTAACGATATTTTCCTCGAACGTGTTACCCTGTAACATTATTTCAAAGTAGCCATCAATGTCATTAAATTGGTATAAATTTCGATGAAATGTACATCCTGTTCTCTCTCGAGAGAGAAGAAAAATTATTTCCTTGGAGCTAAAAAAAAAGTGAGAGTTTACCAGCTTCAAATGGAGGGATATTGAAGAATAAAAATTCTGTCTTGATTCATTTGGTTAGCTACACTCTTCATTGATATGTTTTGGCAAATATTCGTAAAAGTGGACATCGTTAAACCTGGCTAAGCCTGGTCTACTAGGTCAATGGAGCACCAAGTATTAACATCTTTACCCCATACAAATGAAATCTTTTAACAAAAACAAAAAAGAAAAGAAAATAAAATAAAATAAAAATAAAAATAAAAAATTAATTCATTAAAAGAACATTTAAAACAAATGTATGATGATGTCATACATCGTATTTATTTATTCATTTCGTTACATAATGGTAGTAATGTACGGGAAGAAGAAGTTGACATTTAGCGTTCTATAAATTAGCGGATTAACATTCTTTATGGAGACTTAAACCTTGACTCAATTCCTTTATGGATACTCGCCTATCACTCCGAAACGAATGCCGTTTGACATTCCTGAATATCAACTCTCATATTTCAATAAAGTTCCCCGCATAATGAGGCACACATAACAGGACTCTTCTCAGTTATGAGCTTGGCGTACCACAAAATGATGAAATTCCAGAAAATTCAAAGCTGCCACAGCACCTTCCAAAATATCACACTGGACATAAATCTACTGGTCGTATGTTCAGATATAGAGTACTACCTTCATTTCTTAATGCAGGTTACAATGCATAACGAGAGACTTCGTTTGGCATTCTTACTATTTCATATCGACAATTCTTTGGTGAATACCATGGAGAGTATTCAGCTAGCCATTACTCTGATTGGACGTTTCGTATAGGATTTTTTTTTAGCCATTGTGACAACCTGGTATATTTATTGGAAGAAAAGCATTATTTTGATCAATGGGACACAGAAATATGGGTCATTCTTTGTTTATTTCAGTTATATACTGGAGGATTTCAAAAATAAAATAAAAGGTGATCCCCTTCTTCTACACTATAGTCCATATTTATTGTTATCACTGCTTGTATTCCATTCATGATTTACAGTACTTGAATTTTTCTTTCTTTGTTCTCCTCCTTCATTTCATTTATTTTTCTCCATCTTCCTGTTATCTTTCTTTATCGTCTTCTTCGTCCCCTTCTGTCTTACCAATTTTACGACTTCTTCTTATTCTTCTTCATCATTATCTTCATTAGCATCTTCTTCTTCTTTTTATTTTATTTTTTTATCATCATCATCATCGTCGTCGACATCTTCTTCTATTTCTCCTTCCCTATACACTCTAAAAACAAAAGTGCTGTATATAGCACTTTTTGAGGGCATGCATAGGGACTGCACTCAGAGTGCTATTGAATGCACTCAGCGTGCTATTTCAGCACTTTCACGGGAGCTGGACCGGCTCCTTAAACTGCTAAACATTCAACAACAAAAAATTGTGATTTTGGCGAGCCTCGAACCAGAATCCGCTGATCGAGAATCCTGGCATTACCGCTAGACTAACACACATCGTACGATTTAGAGCAGGTCATATTGTTACATAGTGAATTTACCACACCGTATAGTTCATGTTATCTACTTGACTCCCATGACTAAACTGGATTGCAAGAAGCATTCGTTAGTCCATCGGTAACATCAGCGCCTTTCAATCAGCGGAACCTGGTTCGAGGCTCGCCACGGTCGCATTTTTGCTGGTAAATTAGCACACTACAAGTGCTATAAACAGCATTTCAGGTGCAGTCACTATACATGCCCCTAAAAATAGCACTTTAGTTTTTACAGTGTACTATTCTTTTTCTCTTTTCCTCCTCCTCCTTCTTCCACTCCTCCTCTTCCCCATCTTCCTCCTCGTCCTCCTCCTTCTTCTTCTTCTTCTTCTCCTCCTCCTCCTCCTTTTCATCCTCTAGATTCTTCTTCGTCTACTTCTACATATGAGATGGGAATAATCTTTTAAATGTTTGTTCCCCCTATTACGTTCCTATAACACCGACTAAATGCTCGGAGTGACCCGTAGGAGTTATTTTATGGATCGGGAGTTATTGCTCAGTGGTATTAATCGTTAGGATGTGGTCCATCTGATGCGTGACAACGCAAGTATTAGCTTGTTAGAATACTCAATACTCATGGTTGCGTAGCTTATATCATGGGCTGATCACTTAAAAATAGCATGCTTTGACTTATGAATTATTGATATTTTGTTCAATTTCAGAGACTGACAGGGTCTGAAGTTTGTCGGTTATAACCCATATCTTGCTCCTTATGGATGTGTGAATTCAGAGCAAAAGCACTTCTCCCTCAGATAGGATGTTAAATCGGTTTCACGTATTATGTAACTCAAACCCTATACAATGCTCACAAGAAACTATTCTCAAACCCGAGGTAACAATGTTGGTACTTGGGCTATACTGCCTGGGAGTAGCTCGTCTCCCTGGGTCCTCGCTGGAGGGTGATAGCGAAATCGCTTTGAATCGTACCGAAAAGGCGCTATATGACATGACTTGATTGATAATAGATCAGGAGGAACATGACACCCATACAAATTAATTCTCTTCGATAGTGGCATCTAATGTTCAGCGAAAGTGCACGATGCTGCAAATATTTTAGATATATGTGGAGATTATGACGAAGATTTCAGTCGTTGTTGGTACGTGTTATAATGGCAATCAGTGAAATTTGACTATTATCACCAACAAATCTTTATTTATTATATACAGCCATGGAAAAAAAAATATTAGACCAAGAATGGTTACTGATAGTGTTATTTTTGTGGTAAGAAGGAAATAACTTATCATAAAAACAACGTATAATTGCTGGAATTTGGTATTCATTCAATGAAATGCAAAGGCAAACCATTTTTATAATTTTGTATGCATAGTATAGTACCCTTATTACAGAAGCTTGGTCTAATAATTTTTTTCCAGGGCTGTACATACAGATTTCTATCATTAATTTTATTTGACTTCTCTTTTTTAATTGTTTTCATATTTTTGTATTTATCTTTATTATTGTTTAAAAGAGAAATACTAACATGCCAGGTTAAGAAATCCTGTCAGTTCTAAATTGGCATCGTCCTGTAAAATACATGCTCGTGTTTTGTACTAAGGTTTCTCGGAAACAAGTTTCCTATGTCTTTCACGTGCAGGCAGTGGGCTCGATTCCTTTGTGATTCATCAACATCGTGAAACTTGAAAGGAAAAAGATAAACCAGTCTTGGTTTGAAATCAAAGGAGAATAATCTCTTCCGAGTAAATCGGTATCGCGAGAAATATTTATCAAGAACAGTAGGTTATAGTATATTCTGTATATCTTTCTTTTCTTTTTCGTAAAACATCTTTACTTAAATCTAGTAAGTAAAACTAACTTATTTTCATCTGGTTATCGTACTCAGAATGCGTAGAGATTTCGCTCGTTTTAAAATTAATTTATTTACATTCATATTAAAGATACATAATATTAACACCAGTGACATTTAAAGATGAATAATAGTTGTATGAACAAAACGCACATCCAAGGTATAATGGGTGTGCAGAGAAAAGGTAAAGGGAAAATAACCCTATTAGGAGATCCTGTCCCCCAAAATGAATTCATTTGAGCGGCGTGCCGAGACAGTACTCGAGAGGAAAAAGGCATATCAAAATCGAAACAGAGATAGATATATACAGGGGCAGACATAACAGTGGTCAAGAAATCTAGTACAACACATCGAAGCAGCAATTCAGCTCATGTGTGTTGTTGTCTTTCACCGTTTGGGTTTTCTAATTATAAATACAAGTTATGTCCAATGAGATTAACATTTATAAACAAAGCTGCTGTCGATCCATCCAATTAAAACCTCAGTACATGATCAAACTATAATAAGTTAATTTAGTGATAATGATAGATTAATGCCAAGTAAGACATAAAGACAAACAAAAACTGTATACAAATGAACAAACAATAAAGCAGTTTACTCGCCAAACAACGTTGATTTTTTTTTGTTGCTCTTTCATATTCATCACAGCATGCGACATGAAGACTGAGATTTAATTTCAAGAAGTCATGGATTCTTGGTCACTACAAACACGTGACTATTTTCATTATACCCCAAGTAGGAGCAGAAATGACATTCAAGAAAGTAGAATATATCAAACGATTGTTAGCGGGCCCCGGCCAAGTCAATAAAAATTGCCTTCCCTTTCGGATTATGAAAGCGTTTTATCATAACGCCATTGCATTTCAAGATGCTCTTTCGTAATTTAAGCTTCCCATATTCCAGCTTTTTCCCCCTCCGGATGATTAGGTAAGTTGAATGTTGGTAGAGCAAACCGACCTGAACGATCGGGGTACGCATTAGAACCCTCGCTTTGACATTTAAGGATCAATTCGATTTATATATATATATATATATATATATATATTCGCATAGCAGACAGAATAAGTATAAAGAATGTGCGTAACAAATGGGGAGACAGAACTGACTTCTATAAGAAAACGATTGAAAGGAGACGATTGATGTCCTGGCAAAATGAATGTCATCGACAGAAACAAAAGCTATTTCAAAATATTATATCAGATTTTACACTTTTTCTAATAAATTTATTGGTACTTCATTAGGTAAGGCAAAGAAAGACGATAATAGTAAAAGCGTTGAGAAAAAACTGGGACTCAAAAGGCAGCTCAAAATGTATGGCTTATATCTAATCCCACTCTTAGGTAGATATGTGTCCGATCAAAAAAAAACAAATCTTCAAAATAACCAATTATTTTGGGCGAAGATTTATTTATTTATCTATTTATTTATTTATTTTGTCTTCTTTATTTTATACTGCTGGGTTGATCTGTTCAGTTATGCATAACCGCTTTCCAAAGGCGCCCTGCAGTTTAACAATTCATTCTACATGAAAATACAAAATGCACAACACTTACTCTCTTAAAAAAAAAAAGAGTGAATTTTCACTCTATTTTCACTCCCCAGGGAGTCACGTCAGTGATCACTTGTTTAGGAGTGAATATTGAGTGAATATCGAGTGCTCTCTAAAAAGAAAAGAGTGCTTTTCACTCTATTTTCAGTCCATTTTCACTCGCCCGGGGAGTCACGTCAGTGATCACTCGATTTTTTTTTAGAGAGTAGGTAACATGGTAAATTACAAAAATGTAAATTGAATTAATGGTATTATAAAATATAAAAATTTGAAATAGCAATGTTATAATTTTATTGAGTCAAGATTTATAGCTTTGCATAGTTTTTTAAAAACTTATAAAGGGAAGTACACATCTTAGCATTACCAGGGAGTGCATTAAACAAACTGGCTCCAATATGATTATGCAATAGATGATTCACAATTCCTTTGCTATTAACATGATCAATGATTCTAAATTATTCGGTATTAGGAATTTTGGATCTTTTGTGGGTGTAAATGCATATCATTCAGATGGAACCATTGGCATATTGTAACAAAATCACCATGTAAGTTCCATGATTAAAATCAGCTGTATCATCAGCATTATATGGAAATCCAACCTGAATGAAAAGTTGCTCTGTAAGAAAGAGGAGAAAATCAGAAAAGCAGATTGATAAAAAGTTTGAAAGAAATCGGAAAAGCAATAAGAATTTGTAATGACTATACATATTGGAATTTCAAATTGGCCGAATAGGTATTGTCACTGTGATGTAATGGCGGGCTACTCCCCCATTTGCTCCAACACACAAAATGACTGAAAGTCATTAAAAAATGTATTACTCAGTAGGAAATTTTTCTTTCATGAGAACCTATAACAGCATGCTTTATACATGCAACATACACAGTATATTTTGAGTACTGCCCCGAGGGTAAAAGTTCTTCAGAGAAAACCGTAAATTAATGATATTTTTGTGTAAGAAAAACTGAAGAGTTGTCCGCCAGTATGTCACAATCGACTCACCAAATTGCCAATTTAAGATTAGCATAGATGTAGTCATCTCATTTTTCAAACATCCATAACTCGGCTAAAGCCGGGGTAATAATGTGATACTTTGTTTTAAGCGCAGTAGAGTATATTTATATAGTAGCTGCGCTATATAAATGGAACATATTATTATTATTATTATTATATCTTTCTTATTCATTGTCCGATTTCTTTCAAAATGTCACCATTCTGTTCAGACAAATCATCTTATTACCAACGATGGATTGCCCTTTAATAGATAGACAGAAAATCAACGGTCCTAATATAGATCCCTCTGGGACTCCTGATCTGGTTTTCGAGCTTTCAGTCGTAGAACACTTCTACCTAAATCTAGGTAAAACCAAGGAGGTACTAGGTACTCCTTGGTAAAACTAACGATATGTACTGGTTGTTTTATTAATATTTTTGTCGGTCATTTATTTACCATTTGCATTTTTAATAATTAGACCAATAACCTTCAGAAGTTAGGTATATATTTCGTGAATGAAATTAGGAAGCGAATATGTCATCATATAACTTTTAAGATTTGGAAGCATTTTTTACCGCGATATAGTAGAATTGTTATGAAAATGTATTGGAATTCACAATACAATAATGTGCAATTATACCTGACTAGGCCTATCCTACTTATAATCCCTTTTTTTTTTGCTTGTAGGGAAAACCACCTCTCCTGCACAATTCTAAAGCACTCCTTGACATTTTTAAAAGCTTCTTCTGTGGCTGAATAACGCATAAATCTACTTCAAATGTTTGGGTAAATGGTTCATGCGGTCCAGACGGAATGCTAATCGCTTAATGTGCTAAATATGATAATGATATCAGAAGGCTATATATGCATCGTAAAACGGGTTGTATAGGAACTATTGGGGTGAAAAAGAACAAAAGTGGAAGAGTGTTTTTGACATAAATGTTCATAAAATAATGATGCAGATCCCTTATTTATCATGCATAGAAATGAATAGGGTTCTCCATCATTTCTGGGAAAAAGAGTTGTAAAGTACCATATTTCCTCGGCCCGTTTATCAAAATACACTAAAAATATGTCGAGAATCTTACCTTCATTAACAACAATTTTAATTTTGTTGGAAAGAAAGAAAGAAAAAAACAAACAATCACTTTGTTTTATCAGTACAGCATATTACTCCAGTAAAAAATATGTGTAGTGTATGTTGATCGTGACCGACCCCAGGTGGCTTTAGTTCTTAATGTGCTTCACTTGACTGAGTTCCAGACTGAGGTCCTTAGACATTCATGGAATGGTGTCTATCCTTTTAAGAGTCCAAATACTCTTGGCGCCGTTATTCACACATTCTGTAATCAACCTATATTATTTCTTTCTCATTCATCCTTTTTTGTTCCTGCGTTTCTTCTTACAACTTCATAGGCTATATTTAAGCGATGATTACAGGCAATGAAGCATGTAGCAAGTTTTTGAGTATGGTATTGACGGTCTGCCAAATTCGGCAGTAGTCATGGTAGCGATAGGGTGACAAACTATGTAAAGGGATGCATAGCCGAAGGGGTTTAAAAATAGATTTCATGGGATAGTTCAGGAATAATTTCTCTGGAGGAGGTGCTCAAGAGTCGTAGCAAAAAGTGGAGGCGCCCTCAAAGTGAGCAGAAGTACCCAAACATGGTTGAAGGTGTGTTTTAACTTTTAGAAATACGTATTGGAAAAGTTATCGAGGTTATTGGAAGTTATTTAAGACCTATTCAGAATCTCACGTATTTCACTCGAAATTATTCGGTCATGGTGATACGATTTTTAGAGTTATGTCTTAGCGCGGAATACGAAGGGAATCTTACTGAAATGAACATTGACATTTCCCCTTTTTAATACCAGACATTGATCATCTTTAAAAGCTTTCATTGAGGGTTTTTTTTTCTTAGATTATAAGACACTTTCATTCATGTTTTTCTTAGATTCTAAGACATTTTTATTGATGTTAATTCTTAGATTCTAAGCCACATTGATAAACACTTTAATCACTTTCATGACAATGTGAATATGTAGTATCCTTTAATAAAAATATTCTACGGATCATCAGATCATGTGTATAACACTACATTGGTAGGCAAACACGCTTACATTTTTAGATTTATCGATGTCATTAAAATACAAATTGAACTACTTGAAACTTAATGGTTGTTTGGCGTATGACGCCTACACAAAATTGAAAAAATTATACATTCCATTCATCTCATGCCCAGTATTTCATTTCCAAGAAAAGCATTTTTGATGGAAGAGGTAGGTGGTCAGAATGGGATATTCATTCTTGCACTTGTGAACTATACTGCAAGATAAATAATATGGAATGATGGAATGTATATGTCGTAGTTCAGCAGTCAAGTTATTTATTTCTATTTGACTTCATAATTCATCTAAGGACATGGATTTTGCAAAGTCTGAATGATCAAACAGTGTATTTCCTCTATTATAGTGGCAACGCTGATATTTGTTCTTATATTCCATGAAAAATCCGACGAAAATCTTATTTCTAAATTGAAATACCATAAATATTATATTGTAAATGTATAGCAGGGAAAGTGGTTACTTAAGTGGGAAATCAATGATTAGTTGATTTATGATCAATATGTTGCAAATTTGAAGATATTTCCTCTCTGAAATTTCTCGAACCAAACGACAGTATTGGTAATGAAATAAATCATGAAATGAGCAGTGTGCAAAAATGTTTTAACTTTCTGCTCATGTGTATAGCAGATTTTAGGGCTATAAATCGGAAGTTACATCGCATAACCAGATAATGTGGACTTTCCCTCAATGGGCTGTTAAGAGACGCCAACTTTAGCACTGGCAGAATCCTTTTAAAAATATCAAAGAAGCCGATGTGCTCTTGTTCTTGATGCCCGTCGTGCCTTGGGTACCAGTGTCACACATCATTTGGAATTGTTTTAAGCGGGGGAGGGGTATGACCAGCTGATAATGAGGGTCCTGTTTGAAGATCATACCCCTCCAGGGAGATTGGTCCACTTTCCTCTCCTCAAACTCTCCGACTACGACCCAATAACACTGATTAAAACTGCAGATCAATGACAAAACTTCAGGCACAAGCTCACACGAAATCTGCCGCCATGATCCCGGACGGTCGTAGATTGGCTGTAAATTAAAGTTAGAGGACACATTCTGGGTTAATAAAGTTACATTCACGAGATCTAACTAAACAGTGAACAGGTTACTATAATTATGTTCTACCGAAAAGCCTTGAAGGTGATTGTGGATAATGCATTTAACGGATCGCAAACTCGGTTTCAAAGGAACGTTGTCAATGAAACTTTGATATTCAAGCATATTTTAGTTTAAGTTAGCAAATTAAAAGAATAGCGGAAGAAAAGCTACTTATTTTTTTCATAGAATGTGAAAACGAGACATTAGGTTATTAGTGTGGTCAGTCAAACATAGACTTTCAATGCCAGTAATTCCTACGTTTCAGCGTAACTTACCAAACGCCAGAGATCAAAACGAATCCATAAAGTAGTACTGCTGAATGCTATTTATAAACTTTGAAGAGTCTTTCGGAAACCCTCTGTACCAAATTGCGATGGCAACACCAAGTTCTTGTAAAATACATGCGTGACGTATATTCTCCAGTATTTCACGCTTGAACCCCAAACCGTATAGATGTACTGTATCTACCTACTGTATTTGAATTGCATATGCTTGGAACAGAAGAGGAAATGATTTTCATCTTAAGCCATGGTCTCCCTGGCCATGCGACCGGCTGCCGACTTCTTACAACCATCTGCAACCAAACTGCAAAAACATCGGTCCGCGATCATTTGCCGAGGATAGACGCCGTTCGGTTGTAGGCCAGTCGCCGATCACCAAAGACTGATTGCTCCGACATCCAGTTGAGGACCGCTGACAACCAAATAAAAATTTACGAAAATTTCTTTGCGATCTTAGACAACCAACTACTGACCAGTGGTTGTCGGAAGTCGGTGACCGGTCTGTGAGACCATGGCTTTGCGCTGAACATGGTGAAGTTTTCCTAGAATCTAGAAGGATTTTTGAAAAATCCTTGGAGCACAGTTTTCTCTGTTTAAATAAGGAAATACGTTTCATATAACAAAAGCATAGGCAATAATTGCCGTCAGCGGCAAGAGTTACGACCCACAGTGGAGCTGCTAGGATGAGTCGGGTGGGACTGTGCAACCCCAAATCAAATTTTCTGTCGGCAGATTAAAAAAAAAGGTTTAAAGCCTCATAAATAACTCGCAAAATCTGATGATTTTTAAACTTGCTTTTCTTCTTCTGTTTTGTTTGTTAGAGAAGATTTTGGCAAGTCTAGTGGCAAAGTAAATATGCAAATACGACGACCACTTTCTGCTCTCATAGTCAAGTACTTTTTTCCATTCTTAAAATTATAGTACCAGTATTTATTCTTATTGATTTGTTTGGAAATGTTAGGCCAACCTGTCGGCAAAGTCGATCAGACATCCCGATTCAAAATAGTCGAGCGATGCTCCTGAAGTTCCAAAGCAATGTATGCATGATTAATGCAAAAGAGAAAGCTTCCTGTTATATACCGAAAAGAGACCTGAAAGTCTGCAAGTTTGCATCTTCCATTATTTTTTCCTCCTGCAAGCGTCTATATAAAGAAGTAAGTGGCGATGCAGCTGCCACAAGCGCTGCATCAATTTTCTCTGGAGTATATTCCTTTTGAAGGCATTATAGAATTTAAAGGCCACGTGGGAACGAATTGTGAAAAATGCATCATATTCTTCGTTTCATGGCGTCTGTTGCGCATGGGCAGTTACAGTTGTGGATAACTGGATTAAATAATACGATTGAATAGCATGATCGTTGCTTTTTCTTCCTTGTTATTATGAGAACTGAACTTGGCTTGTTTGCTGTACGGTACTCTTTTATGTGTGCAGGGCTGTGTTGTATATAAATTATATTTCTTAACAGAAAATAATTGAAATAAATATGTATTTCAATAGAAATGAAAAGGAGAGAGAAAACCAACACTAACAATGCTGGATTGTATAAGGAGCGGCTTCAGGGTTCTCGAAGGGGGAGGGGGACTACAAACATAAAACAGAACATACATGTGTGAAAAACAAAAAACAAAACAGAGCCAAAAAAAAATAAAAAATGTCGTCACATCTGCCAGGTGTCTTTTACGGTCCTAAACCAAAGAGTTATCAAGTGGGTACATTCCAAATTGTAAACAACAGGCCTATACGATGGAAAAGCGTGCATACGTAATCACCCGTAATGTTTTCTTTTGTGAGGGGCAAGGATGATGAAGGTTTTAAGGTATTCGAGGGAATGTTTTCCGATCCAAGCATCCTGTTAGCCAAGCTGGATCTTTCATATTATGATTACCATAGCTTATCATGCCTTGCTGCCGGTAAATATTACTTTGATTCTCATAGACATAGCACCGTCATCCCCCGCGCGGAGGGAGGAAAATCCATAAACAGATTAGCAGTGGCAAGAAAGCAATCCATGACGTCACGGGAGCCGAAAAGCCGTCTGTCGGCAAAATATGAGCGCATCTCCATACATCTCAGCTGAGCTCCTGTTTTAAAGGGAACATTGCAGGCCTAATCTCTTTTTTTGATAGTAATTTGTTCTTGATGAAAACTGCATGGGACGTATCTACAGAAAAAAAGAGCTCGAATGATTCCATCTCCATCGGCAAATGACTGTCTGGACACTGCTGAAGTGACCGTATCTAGAGAAATCATCCACAGTCATTTTCCGAGTCATGTTTTAATATTTTGTTTTGAAAGATGGAATATGGAGTCATATTAAAAACGAATGATAAGACATGGCCAAATGGTAATCGGCCCGAACAACTAAATCTGTAAAAAAAAAAAAAACTTTCCACATTTTCTGAGTCATATTTTAACCAAAACGCTACAAAACAATACAAAACGTTTCGTACTATTGAAATATTATTTTTCTTTTCAAATTGGTAGAGAAAACATACTTATCCTGTCTTAAACATTCAGGTAAGACAATTTCGCGCACAAGCGAGTATAATTTTTCGATCATCTCTCGTCACCTATGTGCTCCAAGTTCACAACTAAGTTTCATGATTATGCTGAAATCTACACTGACTTATATGATAGAAAGCCAAGTTAGAATTCTCATTGTATTAATGTGTTCATGCACCTTAGATAAGAGTGACAGAGATACCACTGTCGAAAAATGAGATACTACACGCCCTTTTTGTTCTTTAACATGTTCACCAGCGCGCTTGGAAAACAAGACAAAAATAAAAATGAAGAAGAAGAAGAAGAAGAAGGAGAAGGAGAAGGAGAAGAAGAAGAAGGAGAAGGAGAAGGAGAAGGAGAAGAGTGAATTGTTTTCTTCAAATAATCGATATTCGATGTAGTTCTTACTTCCCTTTTATACATTTTAAGAATCCTTGCAAGGAAATTTCTGTACAATCCAAACCATGTAATATTTCATGTAATATTTCATTTGAAAAGCTTAATGGTATACCTAAATCAAGAATTACTTCGATTAGCCCATTTTCGCACTTTGATATTATCAAACACACTGCTTTAAAAAGTAAACCCTCTAAACATATGCCAGTTATAATAATCATCACGATTTGTTTGTTTATTTACTACTAATAGTCATACAAAGGGTCTCATTTCAATGTTTAAAGTGGTCTGCGATGAAGTCCTGTTATAAACATACAGATTGAATGTTTCCAAGCAGTAGCAAGTCTAAATATTGTGTTCGTTTATGCCTGTTAAGCGGAGCAGCTCTCATACCGGTATATATTTTTGTGGGACGGGACAAATATACACGAGCGTGATCAGATGATTATAGAGGTTAGCTAGAATAGGGAGAGGGGGGGGGGGGGGGGGGGGGTCCTCTACCCTTGGATCCGCCATCGCGCCATAATGATAATGAATTCACTAATCCACACTATATTGTCAGCACGAGCTTTGGCACGATGGTGCTTCAGGCTATTTGGTGTTTAGAAGTGTTGAGGTATGAGGTGTGGTACACATCATTGACATCCTTGTAGGTAAAGACCCCTACTGGCTGATAGACTTAACGTTCTTTCACGTAAAATCAATCGAAGTCACCTGCGTGTCTCTCAAGTCATGTTACACGCACCTTCAATCAAGTGTGGCGCTTACTGTTTTGGCTTTATCGCCTACGGCACCTAACCTAATCGTTAATTGTCGAAAATATATATCAGCCTATAACAATATTAATAGCACTCTTCATTTATAAAGCACTTATTTCTCACGTCTGTAAATGTTCCAGTCAGTGTGTGCAACATCTCCAGATCATAATCATACGGTCATCAAGTGGGCACATGATGTGTCAAATTATATCACAAAGGATTCTACCATGATATTTCATCAAACAATTGTTAAAAGGATACCTCTGAATATAATGAGCTGATGTATCTTAATTCATCGTATTAGTAGGTTTATATTCTTTATGATTGGGATGGCAATGGAATATATATCGTGACAATATGACAATATATCAATATTAATACTTCTCTAATATTTCGGAGCTTGGGCGTATTTTTTAAACCATCTTTACCATAAAACGCATACATTACAGATATGATGGTTTTGTGTGAACTAATACGGTTTTATCAATAATTGTGATATAATTGCCCCGAAAACTATATTCAAGCAATTGTTGATAATGTAAGTATAAACCACCCCGTTTTCAATAAAACAAAATAGGTAAGGACAGACATCTGTTGTTCTTTATACATCCATCTCCATAAAGTCCTCTCTAAGTGAGACTTCAAACTCAATTGGCATATTTTGATAGATGTGGAATCGTCAATATGAATGTGAAGACATGGTGTATAATTATGTAAAGGCTCGTCTCAAAAGAATATGTATGTTAAACCCAATCCCGGTTTTGTTTTGTATCAGTGAACCGTAGAATGCAGAGAATTAAATTGTTGATTGATATTTATTGCCTTTGCCATCTTGAACTACCTCTTCTGAATGCCAACGGACTTTCAAGGCCAAAATATTGGGGCTATGTTTCTAGTGGCCTTTACAACCTGATTCTAACCAGGGGGGCGTTTCATGAAGCGTTTTGTCAGTGATTTTAATTGACAAATTTGCTCTCAGCCAATCAGATGCAAGGATTTCAGTAGCTTATAACAGTTGTCGGTAAAAATCACTGACAAAACGCTTGATGAAACGCTCCCCAGGTTTCACCGGTCTAGCCGCATTTTGCTATCCATACGGTGTCATAATAGTGGCGCATCTAGTATTCTCTGACTGGGGACATAGGTGACAAACTAGTAGAACATAAAGAAAAAGAAGCATGCTCAAATTTGCCTGGGGATGGGGGCATACGAGTGCCATGTACCACAACTGCATTTCCAATCATTCTGGTAAATGTCATCAAGTAACAAGACGTCATTGCCTGTACATGAAATGTGACATATACGTGAAGAAAAAACAACACAACACAACACAACACAACACGAAACACATAAGAGAAAGCAAAACACAACAAACACAACAAACAACAAAAAGCCGCGTGAGGTGTCACATCGCATTGTTCATGTTGTTAGGGAAATGTTACTAACCTATTATTGCCTTGGACTGAATAACGTCCATTTATAATCCCTTAACATGTAGTTAATTAGTCAGAGTATCTATGGTGGAAGGTCTTATCCGAGGGATTATTCACCTGTCCTATTTTAAGCTAATTAACATGGTAAGTTTTGATATTTTACTTCATACCTTACGACTTCATCTGTAATGAGCCACATGAAGGCTTTTCTGGAGAGGTATTTAACAAAGCCTAGTCTCCCTATCCTGCATGATGTCATAAACCTGAGAGAGTATCTCCATGCAGAGATAGATAAAACAGTTGTAAATGTGTCTCGATACATACGTCACACGACACAATGAGATGAAGAATGCCATATAAAACCACTTTCTACACCATCGTTTTGCCTAAATAGATTGCTTCCAAATTTATACAACCTCTTTGCCGCAATATATTTCCCCCCAATTTGGAAATATGATTCGGTACAGTTCACTAAGGGCACATTTGTGTCTGGCAATCAGATTACGACACGGGCATTCGGTTTTTAGTGTGAGCATTTCCCCGGTCCCCCGCCGAATGACAAATTGAAAAATTGCAATGACACAATTTTGTTTGAAGTTATCTTGTTACCCGTTTATGAAAAGTCCCGCTACAAGCATGCAGGAGTGAAAGGGGTAGGTTATTTGGCACATACATTCATTTCAAACAGGAGATTGATGTTTGCCCAGGAACATAAGATTGATATTGAAAAGAATATGGTAGATGGGTATTTTGGCGTAGACAGAAACCGTTTTAACGGATTTGGCTTCCATTCTTCATTTGTTGTTGTATTAGGGTACGGGAGTCTAATATGATGTGTTGGAGGTGTTTAACAAAAGACTGCAGGGGTGGCGATTCCGGGGGGGGGGGGGGGAGGCGAGTGACACGTTCCCCATCATTTTTTGGGATAAAAGTATAGCAAATGGCCGTGACACACTTTTGGGGGTTTGAAGTGCTCCGTTTTACAAGCTTTCATTATTTAAACAGGGTATATATTCTATACGCTCCCTTAAAAAGCTGTTTGTCTAACATTATTACACAGAAAAAGAATATAGGTGAGGATATAATAAGATTGGCTTTTGCGTTGCCTCTTTACTAAAAAAAGTGCTCTAATCTTAAGCAGCTCCAAATAAAAAAAAGCAGAATAAAAACATGATGGATATACCAACGGTGTCACGAGGATGCAAAGTTCTTTATCGCATTTTGCTCTATCTTCTTATTCGGGGGAGGGGGCCGGAGATATACAGGGTACACCCTTACAGAAGCTTCACCGCTGGGTCGCTGCGCTTTCTCGAATTTCCCGACATCCGGGATCATCATCGCCGCCCCTGACAAAGAAAATAAAAGCGTTCGAAAGAATCCTGGCCCTGTTTCATAAAACTTGTTATCAATGACAACCGCCCCATTTCTTTGACACATTGGCTCTCAGCCAATCAGATTCAAGGATTTCAGTAGCTTATAACAATTATTGTAACTTGTTATTTATAACAAGTTTTATGAAACAGGGACCAGGCGATCTATTCCTTTGGGATTAACGCGTCAAAGTTTGGTTTAATAACTTATATACTATTTAATCCACCAGTGTAAAGTATCACCTTTTGGTAACAATTATTGCAGTATCCTTTGATCTATGAAATAATATGCTATGAGTCACACACAACGCAGGAGCAGAATGAGCAAAAAAAAAAATCACCAAAAAGATCTTAAATTTGAATCCATTTCTTTTTCAGTACATAACATTGCTCTTAAATTAGTACACTTTAAATGTAAGTAAGCTTTTAAATCCCTGGATTGACAAACCGTAATTTGATTTTTCGATCTTCCGGTTTTTTTTTTGTTACTGCATTTTGCATCTATTCACAAGATTGACGATTATTATATTTTGTCGCAGGAATGCAAGAATGAAGGGTAAAAAGGATGAAAACACAGATGATGCCAATTTGAAAAAGCAAAGCTGATGCATTAGAGATTTGTGGAAAACGCTGTTCATCTGTGTCTCAACAAGAGTAACAATAACAACAACCACACCACACCCCGACCAGAAAGCACTTTAAAAAAAGAAATTACGTGTACACAATACAGAGATGATACATTCGCCACATGTTGTAACACTACTGATAATATTGAAGATCGATCACCTTGGCTGAACTTTGTAATCATCGACATAAACTAATTACCCCTGATTAGACGTCGCCATGTTTTATTTTGATGCATCGCCAGGGCATGGTAAGAGTGGCGTATGCACGTATATTGATCATTCCATCCAGAATGTATGATGAAAGGCATCTGCTATAAATATACAACTTCGCGAAGTATGCGATCATCAGCTACCTGTTAGTGTCATCGGTGTTAATGGCTTAGTTTGTTGTCCTGAGTTTCTTCTTCGGAAAAGAGGAAGGGGAGGGAGAGAGAGAGAGAGAGTGTGTGTGTGTGTGTGTGTGTAAGGGTGTGTGCGTGTGTGTTTGGGAGAGAGGGAGAGATGGGGGGGGGGGGGTGCTTACAAAACAGAAGAGAAACGCATTAAAACATGTACATGTTTGTTGTGCATATTAATAAGTCGATCTTGATATGCTGCTGAAATCTTGCCAACTGCCATATCAATATGGGTCACGGACTTTGCTCATCATGACTTTGCCACTCATTTATCACTCTTTAGGTTATGTCCAAACGTCGCCTGATTGGATATTCACCATCCATCAGAGAGTTGCTTTTTCATTAGATATTTTGTTAAGTCGTCTATTGATGTGGCACACTCCGTCACGTCGTCAACGCAAAGGTGAATTGACATGTGTCTTGTGTGCTCTTAAGAGCATTCTGGGAGTTCGTAGAAGTAATGGAGAAATGATTTTACAACGAAAACACTTATTTTGCCTAGTCTGATCCGGAAGGATGATAACTCATATCATTTGACATAGATATTGAGGCCCCTTCTGCTCTCAACTCACGACTTCTTAAAAGAAATTATTGCAAAAGATTGTGAGCTTACGGATAACAATTACAGATACAGTATAACGAACATGGTCGTAGATAGGTGGGGCACAAGGGTCCGTGAACCCCCTGTTCTAAACAAAAAGTCATCCACCGAAATGTGAGTGTGTAACTACATGACTCTGTGATTCTATGTCCTCCACCGTCTGTGCCCCCTCCCTTCCCCCTCTGTTCAACACGCCAGTGGTTAAAAATGCAAACCACTTTGAAGGGGGAGAGAAAATTGTTCATACGTTCATTGTTCACACTTCAGCTGTCCCGTATTTATTAAAGTTTCATTTTAAATCCAATGTTTTAGAGCCCACTCACCTAAACCCCCAACTAGATTATATATAACGCAATAATATTGCCACGCAATATTAAATTATTTCTACTTTTGTCTTTTCATGTAAAGCTTATTGTTCCCAAGACTATCTATATTTGAACTCCTCAGCGCCGTATTTATATTTTAGACACGCAGAACAAATGCTGTTGAGTAAGGTTATTGTGTACAATTGGGGAAATTGTTTATTTACCCCACTTCTTGGGGAGGGAAATAATATATCAATGGCGGACAAACACGTGTGGTCACGTACTAATTCCAATATAGAATGTCCAGCTAAACTAAGTCTTAACATAATTTTGTAAATTAGTATTCTTATTAGTGTAGTTTGAGAAGGAGAGAGAGAGAGAGAGAGAGAGAGAGAGAGGAAAACAAACATTCCATATGCTGGAGGATAGATTAACTGTAAATAAAATTCATTAAGGCCAAATAATATTTCCCTAGTTTCTCGTCCCATCCTCTTTCCACTGGGGGGGGGGGGGGGGGGGGGGTCCCCTCATTTTTGTGTTTGTTATGTAATATTCCTAGTCTGAAATGGAATAAATAATAATAATATGAGCACATCAAGATTATCACCATGTTTTGAACCTCTGAAGTGCATGCAAGAATGAAGAAAAATTGTGAGGCATTTGACCGAACAGCATTTTAAAGTGCAGGAAATATATATATATATTAAATAACATGTAACCCCTCCTCCTCATTTAAAAAAGAAATAAGGACGAGAAACTAAGAATCAATTTTACTAGGCCTAATATATGTAGTAACAGTTATCGGTGGTCAAAGTGTCTTTGCGATGCATATTTCAAGATGCCTATTGAATGAAAATTATTTATGTGAAAAGCGTTCAGTTCGCTATATCTTTTTATAAACCAGTTCAATATTAGGCTGTGCACGTTTGAAGCAGGTGCTATATTTGTAGAGAGACTTATTAGTGGCACCTTAATGTCAATACAAGACCTTGAGGCTTTTGTTCCTTGCCACTGCTGACCTTAAAGCCATAATGCAAGCAATGCACATTAAATCTATGTACATGATTCCATTATTGATTACGCAAGGACATTTCTGAAAGATCACTGAATTGATTCTTTCATGCGTATACTTTTCGCCCATCCGCCAAATCCCACATACCAGTAAGGTTGAGTTGGGGGTAAAGGCGAAAATGTTTATGAGCTTTCCCAATCTGTTTTATTCCGATACGGAAGAATATCATGGCAGAAATGTTTCATGAAAACGATTGCTCTTGAAATGTTCTAATATGACCAGAAAATTTTAGAACCTTGGACCCAATTCTGATACGACCTGTTTACATAGTCCCTTGTACCTGTATCAGTGTCCAGATCTTTTCATTGTTTCTGATGATTTTCATCAACAAGATACATAAGTGCCCTCACTGTTGGGCAAACCAAAATTGGTCGTTATTTTGTTACCTAAGAACTATGAACGAAATAGCTTCCTGATTTTCATAAAAAGCCAAAATTATTGGATTAATCATTACCCATTTGGGGCAAAGAATTTTCCATAGTTGGTAGGATTAATGTCTGGCACGTATCCCCCAATTCCGAAGAATTTTAAAACTTTCTTTCAGGATAGTGCCATGTTGATCTAAATATACCCAATACCAAATCAATATTCTACCATACTTGTTCATGTATAATTTGGTTAAGGCATGCAAGGTTTTTGTATTAATTTATGTTACCCGGTTACCTAGAATTTTATTGACATTGCAGATGTTAAAAAAAAAAATGTTGGTTTCCATATCGATTTCTTGCATATGCCAGGGGCGTTGATACATATATTGAGGGCAAAGACATACCGTATACCGTATATATATGATGTAATTACTTCCCTTTTTTTGGGGGGGGGGGCAATACTGCCACATTGCATCCCATGGCCGACAACCACTTCCAGAGAGGTCCATTAACCTCTCTGGAAGTTGGTCATATCAGTTACCAAAGTGAACTATGAATTGATTTAACAGCAGGTAGATTGACAGAGGTAAGGTACCTAGGATAGGTTTTCCGTCGATCTGTTTTAATCATCAATGATTAGGGATTACTTGCAAAACACGACTTCCTCTTCATTCTGCCTGTTGTGTGACATATTTCTTTTTAAAGAATATGATAGAAATCTAAAATAAACATTTGAGAAACTACTGCACTGGATAATGATAGGGAATCAACAAATTTATTTGCAGAGTAGTGGGCGGTTCCTTTAATCTTTAAGGTTTGTTTTACCTGTATGACAATTTCAGTTGTACCTTTAAACATGGACCCATTTCATTTCAATGGACCCATTTCATTTCAATTCAATTCAATAATGGTTTAATTGTATTCGCAATTTATGCACAATACATTTCACATGAAGGGCAGCAAGGCTGAATATGTCATGTTTACACGAATAGTTGGCATAACAAATATAAAAGTCGAATATCATTATATATATTGACACTTATTTAAAAACATGTTAAAACTGGTAAAATGATAGCAATAATATGCATTTACAGTAATAAAAACACAGTTGCAGTTTTCATATTGAGATTGTATTGCATGTAGCACTGTCTTATAGAGAATAAAGAGAAGACTGTCTTGTCGAGGGGAAAAGAAAAGACTAGCACCTTATGTTTGAAAATGGTAAATCGAATAAAATACTGTACTATAAGTACTATATTGTAGAGAAATGAATGATTGTGTAAAAGAAGTTTATTTGAAAAGAAAAGGCCAGAATCGATATCGCAAATCTAACAAATATCCTTTCATGCATGCACTTTGAACATGACGAACAAAGAAGCGGACAATTTATGCTGCCCCTCATTGTACCCTTCACAATTGCACTGGTTAACAAAAGAACATCCATTCATTGCTATCCTGTAAAAATATGTAGAACAGGTGTCACATAATAGCAGTGAAGGGATGTCCTTTTGTCTACTAGAGCTATTGTGGAGGGTACAATGAGGAGCTGCATAAGTTGTCCGCTCTCTTTGCCACCGTGTTCATAGTGATGGTATACCAGATAAAATAAATTGTAGTTAAGTAAATCTGTCAAATATGATAGTGGGCTGTTTTTGAAGCGTTTGGTTTTGCATTTGAATTGGTGATGAGTAGGAACATGACGTAATGATATTTTGATTTCTATTTTGGGAGGCAGCCAGGTATGACAAACAAGGTGATTTGTTAGAGATTTTGTGAATTTCCTACACAGTGCTAGTCTTCTATCCTCTAAAGTGGGTAAGTTGCATACTGTACACGCATTTGAATATGACATGTAATTTTGTCCTAAAATGATCTTACAAACTCTACGTTGTACTCTTTCAACATTATTTTTTTTGTTCACACGTAAGACTGCTATGAAACACTGGAGAACAATATTCCAATATTGGTCGTATATAACCTGTGAATATCAAAATTAAATCTTTCAAGGGTAAATTGAATTACTTAAGCTTTCTTAACATATGCAGTTTTTTATTGCACCTTTTCACTAGATTGTCAACATATAAATTCCATTTCAAATCAGACTGTACAATGACTCCAAGTACTTCAGCGCTCTGTACATTACACAACATAAAATTGTTTATGAAGAGAACCTCGGGCTGGGGAGAGTTTTTCATAAAAGTAACCTGTACAGTAAAATACTTTGACGGATTTAGTGACATATTGTTTAACTGGGACCAATACTGAATAGAATCGAGTATAGACTGCAATCTTGAAAAATCCATTGCTTTACGACATTGTACTAAAGTAAGGTCATCAACATATTTAAAATAAGGTATGGGAGATTGTTTACATAAATCATTAACTATAATCAGAAAAAGGATTGGCCCAAGGCGTGTACCTTGGGGAACACCAGCATGATTAACTTTACAGATAAAATTCCATTATATTTTGTATTTTGTTTACGATAGTCTAAAAAAACCCTTGCGATGCAATCTATTAGCCAGGGTCTTATACGTGCATACGAATCATTTTAAGAATAAGAATATTATGATCTAAGCGGCCAAAAGCTTTTATAAAGTCTGTACAGACAGTAGTTGAGACAGACCTATGGTTTTCTGCCGTGTGATAAAGATTATGTAAAAGACTAACAAGATAATGTGTAGTAGACAATCCAGGTCTATTTCCAAACAGATGAATATCAATATGTTTTTCAATATCTTCAATACCTACTAATAAAAATTAGAATTCCCTGATTTAAACATTTTTATGCTGTTGAATATGACGAAATCTGGAAATTACGATAGATTTCCAAACATTTTCCACAATTAACATGCTTGATAACATGGTGTGCCAGGCATTAACCAATGGGCACAATATCACGTATACCCATACTGCTATAAAAACTACAAAAATGATGGATAACATTCTAAAAAAAGAGGCCACGGCAGCTGGTATGGAATTTTAATTCTATAAGGGGAATTCCACAAGAAAATTTCAATAACTTTTACTTACTACTTTATGAACTATGGAATGAGTTAACAAATATGATTACGGAAAAATATTACATTACCAAGTTTCACTGATTCTGCTTGGAAAAAAGTGGTCCTTTAAATTTACGATTCTAAATTGGCAAAGTCTACCCACTTCTCGAAGTCACTACTGACAGTTGTGCATATTGACACTGGTCATTTGCCGAATTTTGCAGCTCCCTTGTTATTAGCACAATTGAATTTAAAGTGATGGGAGCATCCTATCTTCACCATCACAACATCCCCATGGAATTGTGATAAACAAAGGACCTCGCATATATGTGAGCAAAGATAATTAAAGAAAACACGTCTATCGTATGAAAATACTATTACTATTTCAGCGAGGTCCTTCTCCCCTTTCGTTTGTTCCTTTTGTCTCTTAATTTTAACCTTGTAGACGACATTGCCGCACGCAAAGTACGATAGATCGATACGATTCATGTCTCAGGGAAAATTCCGCGATACCCGGTATCGATTGCTATCCAGGTGTAGCAGCTATGCGGCTTATACTTTGTTGCGACTGCTTTGCCTATCTTGGTTTTCTTGGATGAAATACGCCTTCGTCATGTAGAATTATCGATTGAGCCATATTAAAAGACGCGAAAATTGCAATGTGGTTGTCGATATTAACGCAAGTGTAGTGTCTTGAGATTGTTTCGTGTTGTAGTGAAGTATTTCCATCTGATTGAAAGGAAATAAGTGCAAGTTATACGACGAAGTTGATATATAAAAAGCAAAACAACAACAAAGTTTGTAGTGTCCTATAGTTCACTTCTCTTTCTCAGTCGAAACTTTATACACCTTCCTACTTTGTAAGAGGAAAAAGCAAAATCCATAAGTCATTCATATTTATTGAAGTGTAAGTGTATTGTAATATTTGTGCATTGATAGAAAATGATAATTTCCATTCCTTTCAAACAGTTGCTTCAACCTAATGAAAGAACAGGGTTGCAAACAACAGATGTATTTTAATACTTTTCTGGTAAGACAAGTATTGATTTAGCCTTTCATTCTCATTCTGCCGCCCCTGACCGTATTAAAATAGCGCACGTGCTTAAGTTCCTTTAGGGCAGGTCCATTAACGTGCATTATCCTACAATTCTCTATTTCAACGCCGTTTCTAAGAGTATTATCAGGTTCTAACTTATGTTATAGTTAGCTCCCGAAATATTAAAAGATATTGATCAAATTAGATTATGCTGGACAGACTTATGGGGTGTTGCAAGAAAGTTGCAATCAATTGCAAATCCCTATTTGCAATCGATTGCAAATATGATACATGTGTATTAAATGGAACTTGCAATCAATTGCAAGACTTGCGACTGATTTGGGGGATTTGCAATCGATTGAAAATTTTCTTGCAACACCCCCTTAGATTAGAAAAAAAAGTTGTCTTTCTAACCCTAAACCGTACTTGCATTGTTTACGATATCAAAATGATAATACATTGTGTTTTATTTTGTTATTTCTTTACTTCTCTTCATGATATATCAACCTGTATTTTTTTGAAATGCATATATATATATATATATATATATACCCCTAATGGGTACATTAGGAGGACAGTTTTTGTCTCATTTCTATAGACAACTGTCGACCTAATGACACCAACTGTCTACCTAATGTAGGGGTCGCTATTATGACGGAATAAACCGCATTGTTAGGTGTCGACCTAATGTACCCTTTAGTAAAATTATACATACCCTATATGATAATTAATCATCATGTATTATGTTTTTTTTTTTGTATGTCGACTCTGATACAGAGTCCCAAGGGAGAACTGTATTTCATTAATTGATGACGCCACCCTGTTAAAACCCCAAACTTAATCTTACTAAAACGAGGACTGGAATGATTTCATGACTAGATTTCTTGATAAATTCTATCATACCTTTAACAAGAGGACGGGGGAATCAATGACCGCAATGCACTGTACTAGACTCCTTTATTCTCTTTTACCAATATTGCTCAAGTCATGTAATATTATTGTGGACACTGCAATACCTTTCGCGCTTATTGCAACGCTATTGGGGCAATGAATCATGCTTGGAATAAAATTGGGATTCGTGATGCGACAAAAATACAGGTATACGGATATCATTTTAAAGGTTTGTTTGCGATAAGTTGAGTTACAGTGAAGGGGGGAAATATTATTTTTCCTCAAGATAATAAAAATGAAATAATATTCATAATATCGTACCACCAAATTAATATAAGGGCGAACCCTATGTTGTAGGAATTTGGTAAAAAGAGATCTATCCTGATTTACATTAACTTATATAGAATAAGTTTGACGATATACCGATAAAATATTCGGCATTGCCTGAGTAATATGACAGCTGAAAGTCATAATGGTACGAGTGTAATGTACCGCCCTGTGGGTTGAGAAAGGTTCGGGTTATCCTAAGGGGTAAGGATGTTTAGAAGAGATTGGTTCTCCAGTTACGTATCAGATAACCATCACATGAGTATGGACGGAACTGGAAATGATAAAACAATCGACAGATTTCGACATGTTGCCCTTTTCCAACTCCCTCTGCATCATTCGCTTTCGAATTCTCTATCTCAGTGTTTAATGCTTGTCTCTTTCCGATATTTTCCCCCTACATTCCACCCTCTCTTCATCCCCCTCTCTTTCCCTCTCTCACATCTTCTTGCTCCATCTATTTCTTTTCTTTCAACAAACATAATTATAGTTGTTTTTGAGAAAGGAACGAAAATGTATAAGAGTAAGAATCTCTACTCACTTCTAGAAAGAGTATTCTTTTATTTAAGTATATAGGGACTTTTTTGACAGTGTCAAGTTTTCTCTTTAATAAAATGTGCATACGAGCTATACTTTGTACAATGATTCATACGGCTGGTCATCTTTAGATTTGCAGTATGTTTCCATACTCCCAATATCCATTTAAGATTTCCTGAATTTTCATTGAACTATCGGTTTCTTCAAAGATGGTTACAATCTTAGGTCAACATTTTAGGAAAAAACATTTTAAAACTGCGAAACTTTGCCTTTAAACGGCCCAGACGGGATATCCCTTTTTCAGATGCATCTATCCTTTCAGAACGAACAGCATGAATATTGTATAGCTATATGGATATGTGCATTACTAATTCAGGAGCGCTCAAATCCGATGACTTTGTGATGTTTATAAATAAATGTCATCGCAGCCATGACATTCACATTTTGCTGGATTCAATTTCATTGTATTATTAAATAATAATACACGATTGAGAGTCAATGTGAATTCGACGCCACACCTCGCTTAACACGTTCGTACGCCATACAGCATTGACAGTTGAATAAAATCTCATTAAACCTCATAATTCCTCATAAAGATATCATTTGATTCTTCCATTTCATCATCAGTTTAATAAGGACTCTATACACTGCTATCACCCTGACTGACGGGTACCCTTACAAATAATCTAATTGGACACAGATAAATGTTCCCCAGATTGCGACTGTCTGACATGACATTGCTTCTCCAATCACACACAGTTGATAAAAGTAACGAGGCAACTGGAAGGTACACAATGGAATGGGTATATGAGCGGGCATGTTTGCCTGTCATTTCTCCCACCCCAACATCCGGGCAACCACCCGTCATGATTTCCGTTTCTTTCAAATTCAACAAAACCCCTATCGCGTTGCCAATTTAAAGACGCGCCAGCTGATGGTGATGTAATGATCTATTACAGAGGTTTTTTTCTGTAACCAAGCTAATTTAGGCTTGGAATGAATAGAGCCGTGTTGATGTGATATTAAAGTTTCATCTTGGCTTTGTAATTAAAAGTTGACGCACATTTAAGAGGATATGCATGCACCGTGCCAGTAAAGTCATAACAATAATGAATCATCACTATCCGTAATTATTGTTATTATTATTATTATTATTATTATTATTATTTGCCACATTTGCCACACTCGACCGAGGTGTAGTAAGTGGGTACCTGGTAGGATTTATTCCTTGAATGCACTGAGCGCTACGGTTGCCATGCTAAAGCCGGGGTAATAATATGCAGGGCCCTCAGGGAGAACAGTATTTAGTACTGATGAGGCTACCCTGGGTAAACAAGACATATTATCATTATTATTATCATTATTATTATCAATATAATTATCATCATCATCACTATTATCATTATCATTATTATCATTATTTTATTTCCTCTTCTGTGTCCTGAACTGTATATTCACTTAACCACATTAATGTTTGTATCTAATTATAATACGTGGTAACTCTTAAATCTCATACTGAAAGAAAGCGAAGTGTACTTACAAAATTTCACTATTCTTCTATGAATAGTGAAATTTCATGGATAAAAATGGAACACTTCCTTAAAAGCGCTTTTGCCTTTCCACAAGTGTTCGTCGATAATAGTAAACAATACATGTGTAAGAAATTATTCGATGACGCTCAGTAGCTCAGCTACTCAGTGGAGGTTGATAATATACTACAATTTAGAATGAAAAAAAAAAACCACATTAAACTCCCCAGACCTGCTTTGTATAGCGCTGTGATCATGAAACATACCATGAATAATAATGATAAATAATAGAACTACATGATGCCAGACCAGAAAATCGTTCTGGCAGCAGACAAAAGAGAAACACTTTTCCTTAAAAAGCGCTTTTGCCTTTTCCACAAGTGTTCGATAATTCCATAAGAAATGCAACCCTCCTTTAACCCCACCGAAGCAACGGTAGTTCTCAATGATAGAGCGGATAGATAATGCCTTTGACGCACCTCTAGCAGGCTCAAGGTGAACTTCATCGTGTCACTTTATCACTGTCTTCTTGTTAGTTCCTTGCCTGTAGACAGACCAGCCGCGGCTTAACGTGTCGTTTTTCCTCGCTGATAAATCATGGACTTAGAACTTAAATGAGTATTTGATTAATCTGTAAGAGAAATAAGTATTTTTATGAAGATAAGATTATGCATGTCTATAAACATGTGATTTTATAATGGCTTTGCACATTCTGTCCACACATTCTTAGTATCATTCAAACAAATTGACATTGAATAAGGCAAAGGTTTCCACGTCCTTGCTGGTGATGTTCGAAGCACAATCTCAATCTACTAAACGCGTACCCATAAAAAAAGATTAATAAGATGAGTAGTATATTATCAATGTATGTAGAGCTCTGTCCATGCAATATCAGGACATTTTGTCTCATCGGAGACTAAGCTATGTCACATCAACGACAACTTTGTTGTTTATTTTCACTTGGGTTCGGAAACGGCAATCCTCCTTTAACGGCACCGAAGCAAAGATAGATCTGAATGATACAGGGAATAATGCATGTGACGCACCGATACCTGGCTCAAGGTGTCATGGTGTCACTTCTTTACTGTCTTTCTGTTGGTTTGTCTTGTTTCTTACCTGTAGACGGACCATACTATACCCTCCTCGGCTTATGTGTCGCTGTGACTCCCTGAAATAATTATAGACTTTAAAAAAACCCTCTACTTTGATTGGTTTATAGTTAGCAAGTCCCAAGAGCTCATAAATAGCTTGAATTTCTCGTCTGAGGAAGTCTAACGTCTTTAGATCCAAAGGAATAAGTCTGATTGGTTTCCTGTTCACTGTATAAAAGTTTTAGGAATGGAATGGAATCCCTAATAGGAAGGAAAGAACAACCAAACGATTGCCTATTTTGAGAAATCAAGGTGGAATCCAATGGTGTGTGTGTGACCAAACGTTAGTTATTCCTCAGGCGTATCAGTCAGGCTATAATACATAAAGTCGTCCTACGTGTAGACATAGACCCGAATAGCCTTGATGACCAAATAACATTGGTGGTTATGCAGATCAAATGCAAAAGCTAACATATCATAGGAAAAAGTGTGTGCACTCTCTATAGCTTGCACATGGCAGAAAGCATAATCGCCAGAAGACCCGGTTCCTAATACGATTTACATTGAATTGGTAAGCCCGCCGAAACAAAATTCCAGGGAACAGTTGTTTCATATCTTCAGTAGACAGTTGAAATCAGACTTTTATCCACCACCTTTATTCGATTGTTCGTTCGTTCGTTTGTTTTTCGAAGAAAGTCAAGGTCAATTTATTTCCCTTGGGAGATCATAGATTTACTGAAATAACAAGAGCAAAGCACGTAGGGTTTTAGTGTGGGAATCAGGTACATGGTGACCTACAGCCCCCCCCAGCCCAGCTCCCTCTAAAGACAAAGATGCATTTTGTATATTAAGGAAGTTTTGTGTCAGGTCATCACAGAAAACTCTGCAAGGCGGAATAGATAAAGGAGAAAGGAGGGAGAAAACAAATCAGAGAGAAAGGAGGAGAAGGGGAGAGGGAGAAAGAGAGAGAGAGAGGGAGATAGAGGAAGAGAGGGAGAGGGGAGAGAGAGAGAGAGAGAGAGTGAGGGAGGGATGAATAGAGTGATAGAGAGAGAGAGGAGAGCGAGTCAGAGAGAAAGAGAGAGGGAGGATGTGCATGTGTGAGTGATTACGATATATTTATTAAAGGTCTACTGCTAATGGTATACTAATAAACACATTCAGAACGATGACAAAACCAAATGGAATAACTATAAAATATTTATAATTTTTCATCTCAGGATTTCAGGACCCTTTAACTATTAATCTTGGTTTAAGCTTGATTTCTGAAGTACTATCTTGTCTAGACTCGCTGACATACGTCCTCGAAATGAAATTTGCGTCGTATGTCTCTGACCTTGTGTGTCAGTGAGCGCTTAACCCTGTTTATGTCATCAGACCTTTCTTTACAATGATGGATGGCAGGAAAGCTATTGCATAAAGTCATGTACGTAGCAGAAAGTTATTCCGTGAAACATAAAATGGTGATTGATTGGTGATAACTTTATTGTATGTTTATTGCCCCTCGTATCAATGATTCGTTATCCAATGATGTATGATGCGATTCGGCTTTTGCAAAGAAATATTTCTCGCTGACATAATAAGGCCGTCTGAAATGATCTCACAAAGGAGATGTGAATTGGTCCAGCGGTACGGCCAGCTCTTTCCTACAAACCGACTCTGACGGACCCCGGTTCGGAAACTGAGACGCGTCTTTCGGTTGGTGAAGTTAAAGGTCGGTCCCAAGATGTAGATAATCAGATTTGATCGATGCACGTACGTCTGAAAACCTCTATTACACACTCTTAATAGCCATCACCTCACATGTTTTGTTTAAGAAATTATTGCTTTTGGGGAAGACGACCTGTACCAAAGACGCCATGTTGCCGGGTCAAGGGCATAGTTTGTTCTTGAACACGTGGAAAGGTTAGAACACACATGGGACTAATGGAATTCCCAGAGATGATGGGGATGTGCTAATTGTTTGATGGTATCCAGAGGCGTAAGAACGAGAGAGATAGAGGGAGTGGGAGAAAGAGGGGATGGGGCATATAGGGATAAAGGTGAGAGAAGGGGGAGAGAGGGGATGGGGCATACATGGAAAATGGTGGGAGAGAGGGTGGGGGAATGGGGCATAGAGGGAAAAGGGTGAAAGAAGGGGAGGGGTATATAGGGAGAAGGTGGCGAAAGATATAGTTAGAGACAACAAAACTGGAGAGAGAGAGAGACAGAGAGACAGAGAGAGAGAGAGAGAGTGTGTGTGTGTGTGTGAGGGTGCGCGCGTGTGTGTGAGAGAGAGAGAGGGAGAGATACAGAGAGATGGGAAATGGGGTATAGAGGGAGAAAGAGAGATAGAGAGGAAGAGGGATAAGTATGAAGAAAAATATAGAGAAAGAGAGAGAGAGAGAGAGATAGAGAACAGGGACAAAAACACATTTGATAGCAGAGTCGCATATCAGAATTTTGATATATTACTACCGTGCGAAGCTTTTGCTATAGCGTGATTAATTTATGAGCTATTTTAATATTGCATTCACATAATGCTCAATTGGGAATAAGTCCTATAATGTTTTCTACATCAGAGATGTTTTATATTTAATATGTACAATATGCGAGTATTTCTTTAAATGATTTATGTGTTTCTTTCAATCATGTACGTTCCTTATGCATTTTTCTCGCTTTGCTTTCCTTCTCAGCTGTATTATTATTTTGGGAATACGGATTGATTTTAGATATCCCCCAAAACGCGTATC
This sequence comes from Heliocidaris erythrogramma, assembly GCA_025617745.1. Taxonomy (NCBI): domain Eukaryota; kingdom Metazoa; phylum Echinodermata; class Echinoidea; order Camarodonta; family Echinometridae; genus Heliocidaris; species Heliocidaris erythrogramma. The sequence goes on from CM046868.1 coordinate 30,706,942, forward strand.
ATGGCAGTCCTTCAATATGTATTTATTTTTCATTTCTAGTAATTTAAATGTCTTCTTTAAGAGGGAACCATAATAATCCTAACCGTTTCACTATAATTCAGTTCATTGAATTGTGTAGACACTTTCAATAGACTATTATGCTTTTGTTAATTGGGCATGGTGAATATTTGATGGGTCATTCTGCTGGGCCATTTTGATATCCTCTATGCTATGACTGGTCCTGATTTCTTCCGCATTTTAATTGTGGTCCGATGGGAAATAACTAAGTTTTAGCGTTGTTTACCTAAAGGGTATGATTATACCGTTATGATTTTATACGCTACTTGCTGATCTTTTACGCACTTTGATTTCATTTACCAGAATACGTTTTGACAAAATAGTGAGAATGAATGAGGGGAAGAGAGAGAGAGAGAGAGAGAGAGAGAGAGCGGTGATAGCTAAGGGAAGAGAAAAAGAACATAGAGAAATCGAGAAAAAGAGAAAGAGACAGATAGATAGGGGCTGGGATATAAAAACTTGGTAATTTTCAGCACACGTATCCTTCTTTTTCTTTTTTTAGTCTTTAAGGTCAGTAAACCTTTAAATTCACGTGCTATTCGCAAAAAAAACCCACCGTATGCACCTTTTGCAGGTGAAATGGTGCAATGGACAAATGAACAGAGAGATTTTAGTTATCATGAGACAAGAAGTTAGAAGGCTGTTAAAGTAAATGAAAGATTATTATATCGTTTCCTTTCATTTTCATTTTCATTTATTTTCATATTTCTTATGTTACATTTACATTTCAAAAATAAATACATACATAAATAACATAAAGGTCAATATAATGTCGTGATTTTACTGAGAGAAATATGATGGGACCTACATGAAAGCAAGCTTGTAAAGATGTAGGCCCCAGTGAACTAATTTGTGGTAATGAATGGAAGACGGATATGAATAATGACCAATCAAAGTAAATCAGAAAATAAAAAAGGAAAGAAAAAAGAGAACATGCAGTGGTGTTGTTTATATTTTCTTTCCTTTTCTTACAATGTAGAAAAATGTACTTAAATTATTGTACAATTATGTGTGCTCAGCTGATAAACGAACATTACGGATAATAAGAAAAGACCTCATCTGTACATACATATGCATACATAAATATATATAACGAAATGAACAAGCGGATTGTGTCAGCCGTCGCACTCTCGGATATGAAAAAGTAAGAAAGATTTTATATTTTTTTTAAAGACGTATTTCCGAGAGCACGACAGCCAAACCCAATACGCTTGCAAGTAAAAGTTATACATATGTATTGAAACAAGGTCAATGGAAAGCTGAGATACACTGAGTCACTTTAAACAATGAAGCATTGGAACCCAAAGGAGAATTCAACTTTTAAAATATTTATAGACTAAAGTAACACATTCATATGGCTTGACCCACATTCGTTGCATCTTCCCCAAACTTGGAACAAGGAAATTTTTACAACACTTTTTAAAAACCTTAGTGCTCAGTCATCCATGGCACAAATGTCATGAATGAGGTATCACTGGACAGACAATAAGTTATTCTTCACCATGAAATAAATTTCAAATTCACACTGGTTATAACATTTTAATTAGAAGCTATCAAAGTTGGGTATACTTTTTTGATACGCACTGTATATTCTCACAAAACAATGAGAAAGAGTGGTAGAGAGAGAGAGAGAGAGAGAAAGAGAGATCAGTATATTATTGCATTGTTACATCTTGATCGATATTTATCATGTAGAACATAACAATATCAACGACCTTCAAAAGAGAGATGGAAAAGTGTTCCAGGTTATTGCCTGCTGATAATTCTTCCGAAGATATAGGATTCACAGAAATCATTTGATCAAAATATTACATAACTATCTAAACAATCGTTATGATATTTATCTGCAATAGTGGTAATTTTGAGCGAACGAAAGGATTAAATCTCAAACCAAATCCCTTTTCGTTCATTTTTCTTTTTTACCATTTAAGCTCTGATAGCTTCTTCTGCTTCAAGTATCCATGCAAAAAAGTATCCTTTACGACTTTGCCCTTGAGCAATCTTAACCAACTTGCTCTTAGATTAGTTAAACCCGAATTCCTCTTTATACTTCAAATGTATTTTCTTTCATTCCACTTTTATTTTGGTACAAACATACGCTCCAAGCTCATTTAATTTAATCTTTCTAGCCCACTTCTTCATGATCACACCCACACATGTTGTGGGCTTATACACGTGTGACCTTTTCTCATGTAAGCAGAAACGAAATCTGATTCAGCCAGGCAATATTGAAAAAAATGTTCTACGTTTCTGATTTTGGTATGATGATGCAAGTCGACGATAAATGCTCGGTACTTCACTTACCGGGGTATATGATAATATTGCAGGCACCGTGAAGAACAGAAGGAAAAGGAATCACGCCATCTTACATTATTATTAACCTGTAGAATACGATTACCTGTTCTACATGTATATGGAGATCGTTAGAAAGGAATCCCCATCTGCTCATGTTTTTTGCATCTGTTAGTTTGCAAGAGTCGAGGGGGGCGAACCTTGATTGAATATTGCCCACAAAGTACACCCTTGCCCGTTTCCGAATTCCGCAAGCAGGTTTAAAGGTAAATGCACTATGTGAGGCTCACATAAAAGACCTGCACATTCATACTGGAAAACTCGCACACGCACCTTGATATAATTAGAAGAGAAAGAGAGAGAGAGAGTGAGAGAGAGAGAGATAGAAGAGAGAGAGAGCGAGAGAAAGGAAGATATAATGAACAGGAGAATGATAATAAGAGATAGCATGAGGGAGAACAAACAGAAAGAAGGGGAACATAGGAAGACAGAGGGAGACATGAAGGGAAAGAGAGAGAGAGAGAGAGAGAAAGAGAGAGAGAGAGCGAGAGAGGGGATGAAAGAGAGGAGAATTCTTTTGAAAAAAGACGGAGAGATAAAACAGAAACAAACTTCGCATCAAGGAATCAGGGGGGGGGGGGGGGCGGAGAGAGGAAGAGAAAGATATTAAATAATATATAACTACACAATAAAAATAGGCTATAGAGAAAAGTACATAAAATGGGGGAGAATGACAGATAAGTCAGCAGAAAACATATATGCTAGTAATGTTCGTCACATAATTGTGACAATTCCCTTATTCCCAAAGATAAGTTGAGTAGGATGGGTTTTGACTAGCGTTTTCGAACTGCCAACATCGGGACCGAAATGCAAATATAGCAATATCATCAAAGTACGTAGAAAGTTGAGATTCCTAATACACATGCGGATAGTGCCCCGGGTTATTTGTTGAGGGAACCGGGTTAATATTGAGATTGACCCCTTTTCTTGGGAAAACTACAAAACTTAAACTTTATAAAAGAATCAAAGACGAATGATCAACCCTAAAGCTCAAAATCAATTCGATAGGATTACAGGATATCTCGTTTTTCTATGATTATTTTCTTTCAAAATATTCCTTGCGAATGCTAGGTATCTTCAAATCGCTTGATAACAAGGAGATATCTAACCGCTATTTCGAAGCAAACTTTCATCATATTTATTAGGGTTGTTCGAGCCTGTCGAATCCGCCAGTTATGAATTATTTTTAATAAACTAACTCGATTTGCAAAACATAATTTAGTTCTTGCAACAGTTTTCCTTCACATCCTTTCGCCTCTCTCCATTTTCCTCGGTCATCCCCGTCACCCCTAACTTTCTGTTTTTTCTCTCTCTCCTTTACCCCCCTCTCCCTCCCAATCCTCCTTTCTCTTCCCTCTCTTCTTTCGTCCGTGCAAACTTTCTTTCTGTACCTCATAATTTTCTTTTTCGAGTTTTCATGTTATACCCGGCATTTGATTACTAACTTCGAATGCCTCAGGTAATTAGCTGCACAGGCTACAAGTTTGATCACCGATAACATTTCTCGTGTACAGATATCATCGATGCCAAATTATATTCATTCGGTCGTTGACTCAAATGATATACAGGAATCCTTTCATTATGTTTAAAAAAGATTGAGAAATATTTTTTTGGAGAAATACTCAACAAAACATACAGACCTAGCTACCTATTAACTAAAAAGAGATGTTTAAATGGTTGATAATTTGGTGTCGTGCGCTTGTTCATGTCACTTGTAAGATATGAATAAGTTCTTTGTTGTTTCTGAGTCAGCCTTAACTTAATATTAAGTCTATTCGCAACCTCAGACACTATATCTGTATTGTATATGTTCTTGCATATCTATACCATATAGGAGCACTTACTGAACTTAAAAACACAAAATATCCTCAGACAATATGGGGTGAAAATAACCAATGATAAGGGAAAAAAAAGGTGTCCTGTCTTATTATTACCCCTCTTACCTCGTATATCTTTATTTCTGTAACTCAGGAAAGAGGATCAGGGAAGTGTACCTCATACAATACTCCTCTCTTTTTCATGTGCCACATGATATTATCGTACTCATACTCAACATAGCCTAAATGTCAAAAGGAGCTAATGTGGTATGGGTTCACTGCATTTGACACAGCGCTGACTATTTAACTATTCAGGCAAGCTTTGTGTTTTGGTAATACGCAGCAGGTATAATAAATGGCCGACACAGGGAACTGCGCCTTTCGTGTTGCTCCGTGGCGCAATGTTAAGTAGAAGCTCGAACTTAATTCGATTATTTTGATCTTCATTTGGATTTAATCTAATTGTGGATTAGCGTGCCAGTCTATCCTCCAAGGGAGAGGGTGCCCTAGCATCCAAGATCGATCGAGGGATCTGGGTTGAGGAAGAATCCAGGGGTCACATCTGAATGGATCTGGGATGCTATCTGATCACATGAATGATTTTCTTGAAGATATAACCTTTCATAGTTTGATACCTCTGGCCCTGCCCTAGTCATACTTCAGCGCGGAACGTACTGCGTGATTCAAGGATCCAACTGCGCGCATCTGCCAATATTTACACATCATATATCACTTTCGACATTATTGGAACACTTAACGCTGTGCAGCATTTCTCTAGCACGTACAACAATGACGTTGCTCCAAAAACATTTCACCTTCGAAATCGAGTATTTTGGCTGATGATTTATTCTGTTATACATGCCGCTTGACAACTTGACTACAATGTGGCATACTGTGGTTGGGACTATCAAGGACTGCTTAACAGATGGTTGCAATAGACAGAGACTTATCTTTGGCTCCGTAAATCTAATTGAATAAGTTTGGCCTTGGGGCGTTTTTCATATATGTATGTTCATTGCAATGTGAATGGGCAGTGTTACTGAATCTCATATACAACGCCTTGTACGTAATCCGATTAGACTGCAAGCATAACATTATCCAGTCGTTCCGTCACTTCTAGCTAAAATGTCATTTTTACCCCGTCATTTAATAAATAAGACAGTAAGTGGTCATGAATAAGTCATGAGTATTAAAGGCATGTTGGATTTATATATGCTTTGGACAGACTTAGAGACGCCAATTAATTTTGGCAGATGTCAATCCCAAGAGGGACCACAGCAGTATTATACTCTTCACGAGGGGTAGAGTGTAAAAACAATGCAGGAAGTACTTCCCCCTCGTCTCTTTCGATCTGCCAACACAATCGCCATCATGAGTATGGAACAGTGGTCTTTCCAATGTAATGACACGTGGGAATTAACCCTGTGATATACTACATCCAACCGAGCAGTGGTTCTTAACCTGTGATCATTTGACGTCTTTCCTTGGGTCATTAGTGGTTTGGAAATCAAGTAATATAAGCTTTTTACACTCCATACTATCCTTAATCCCGGACTATATTTTTTGCTGTTCTCATTGGCAATTTTAGTCCCGTACTATCTCCCTAGCCCCACTTATAGTACGGGACCAAATTTTGCAAGTGTAAACAGCCTATAAATTTATTAAAAGTCTGTACAATTTTATACACCGACTGTCTGTTGACAATGACTTTTTTGCACGGCATGGTATCGGCCAAGGATTCTGCTGAGTCGTGGGTCCCATAAAGACCAGGACCGATGAATCGATGTCTTCACTTCAACCCATTTCGACTTTATCAGAGTGAGAGAAACAAAATAGAATTTTCATGAATAGCTCCTTACTCAGCTGCTCACTCATGGAAATAAGTAATAGCCATACCGAAGAACGTATATAATATAGTTTAAATCAGAGAGCGTGGTTCGGTAATACCATTTTTGAAATTGTCATTTTTATTCACCACAGCTCTGTAACTCCCCATTTATAAAACATTGCACTCCACGCTTCCATATCCAAAAGTACAGATGCATGAAACATAACCACAGTCTTGATAACTCCCCATCGGTATGTTTTTCACTGCCTCATAATGTGTACATTCATTGACGTTTACAAGAGCGATGGCATCTTAATGACCATAATGACTCGTTAATTTGTCTCTTGGAATATACCGCTGAGACGAAGCGAGGATAGATAATGGTGAGCAGATTGGTTAAATGCTAAGCATCCAGATGAAGGCAGTGCGGAATGTATTTCTTTCCTCAGCTAGTATAATTTAAATAGTATTTTGAACATTACCGAGGGCACAAGTAAAATATCCTACAGACAAGAACTGTAATATTACGAAGAGTGTTCTGCCCACGGTGCGGTAGTTTAATGAGTAAAATAAGTAAATCGTTCAAGTTTAGGGCCGCCACGTAAAAACTAGCACAGACACAAAAGGGTTAGTGCAGGGTAGTCAAAGTATTAGGGTTAATCTTTCTCTGCAAATCTTTGCCTAGAGTCTACTTAAGAGCAGTTTCGATACATCCCACATGTCGAAACTTTTAATCGAAAAGGAGAATTAAAAAACGGGATATTTAAAATAAGTGTTCCTTTCCTCTTTTAAAAAAATACTTAAATCTGTAATTAAACACGCAAGATTTAGAAGATGAAGAAGAAAAGACTATTGTATCTACACTCGCACGCATCACGTCAACCCACACCAAGGACTAGAATGTCCTTGATATTCAAATGAACAACCTTTGGTATTGCGATTTACGAAGTATACATACATGTATACGTCCACAAAGATAATGCACTAGACACCTTGAAGCTGAATAATGAGGAAAAGAAATTAATCCATCCTACCTCATACATGTCGCCCTTGTGGGTAATATCAACCACCCCATAATGAGGTGCAAAGCAAGAAACGTGATGGATAAATTTGTCTTAGGATGCCCAAATACCAAAGATGGATGGAGCGTGGCTGGTTTCTTCGTAATCATTAGCTGACGTATTCTCTGATGAATTCGTTGACGACGAGTCGCGAAGTCTGGGCTTGAGCTGACATCCGCACGTGGCTAAGAGCAGCGACTCCAGACTGTATTGTGGATTGGGTAGATACCCTGTAGCCTAAAGAGTACGTTTGACTTTAATTTTCTTTTGATACCAGACGTTTATTAATCAAATCTCACGATGTACGTCTGGAACCGGAGTATATAAACGTCAACAAAATACAGGTTAGAAACTTTGAACCCAAGTTGTAGACCAATTCTCTAGACCAGCTCACGCAACCTTGCAACTTCTCAATTAGCTCAAACTTTCTTCACACTGGAGCGAGAAAGAATTATGATCAATTTAATGATTTAGACTTGATAATTGCACAATGATAATCAAATTTTTACTGACAGCTTCAAAATACAAAATGGTTAAAGTCCGATCTAGCTACCGTCTATCATTACTAAAATCTACAAATCTATGCTCAGCAGAACTTGACGATCTTCAGCAAAACCGTCTTGGTCATGTCGGTCATGTCTTACTTGCTCTTAAAACATGTGCAAATATTTTAATGGAATGATCTCTTGAATCGTGCTCTCTGGGGCAAACATACTTCAGAAGTGAAATTGGCTCCATCCATCAAGGCCTTCAGGGTTCTTAAACATCTTAACAAAACGTCGAGCTACTGTAACCATTCGTTTCTCTTTTCTGTTGACCTTCTTTCTTTAGAATGCATCTCCATCTCCTTTATCTTGTTTTTTCTTCTTGCTTTTCTTTTTGTTTATTTTCTTCTCCTTCTCCACATCCTCTTCCTTCTTGTTGTTAGTGCTCTTCTTCTTATCCTCCTCCTCATCCATCTCCGTCTTCTTGTTTTTGTTCTTTTTGTTCTTGCTCTTTTTTCTTCTTCTTCTTTTTCTTCTTCTTTTTCTTCTTCTTCTTCTTCTTCTTCTTCTTCTCCCTCGTTCTTTCTATATTCTTCTTTTCCTCCTTCTTCATCTTCTCACGTTGTTTATCAGTACTATGCCTCGAGCAGTTTTTGTTTTCATGAAATAGTTTCCGTGCAGCAAGAATCTGGTTTGTCTTTCGAGAAGAATTGAGAATTAGAAAAGCTGGCTTTTTTCATAATTGGGGAGGTGCAGCTCTAGCGACTGGAATAATAGGTGCATATCTAACTAAGAATGCTACACACTTTAGGGGGATGAGATTGCCCCTGTCTCCCTTTTGGCCTCCGCTAATGGAATCGATAGAGTGGGTATTTTTTTAAAGTAACACATGGAGCTACACTCAAGTAGTTGATATAAGGACGGGAAGTGTTGAAACACACTTGACCATTGACTTACAAGCAACTTGCCGGTAGGCTCTCTGGACTGTGTCTGTTAAGAGCAACCCATTATCAAGAAAAGGAAACACATGGTATGCGTTTAGCTAGTACAGGTCAACATGGGCATATGTAAGTACGGTTTCCAAATTGTATTTACAAAGTGAAGAGGAAGGAAGGAAGGAAGCAGTGCTGATGTTATAAGTAAATGAAGCTGGTCGTTGTGTTTTTTAAAATTTCGTTTATACGACCTCGAGGACACACTGAAATACCCAGTATTTAACATACTCATTCAAAATAATAGGAAAACAAACTGCACCTTTGGAATAAAACTTAGCAAGACATATTCCGGGTAAATGTAGGCCGTCAAGTCATTTTCACTGGGGTTGACACGAGTCTAATACCGACATTATATAAATATAGAAATTTAGAAATGCACATGTACCATATTACGCAATCCTATTGGACATTCAAATAAATGTAACAGAGTGCTTTAGGTATTAAAAGATTTGTTGTACGGAGGTTTTATATTCAAGTTGTTAAATCTTTTCATTTAAGGTTTGGTCACAAAGTTGAGTAGGCCTGATGTAAAGCAAATAGAAGTTACTCTCTTACATACCTTAGGCTAAGTATTTTCAATATATAGACCATGTATAGTGACTGGTATACCTCAGGCACTGGCATTGTCCAGGTCCTCCTCCTTCTCCCCTTCTTATCATAAACATCATCACCACCACCTCCGCCACCACCACCACCATCCTCCTCCTCCTCCTCCTCCTCATCATCATTATCAAAATTCATAATCATCATCACCACCACCACCACCACCATCATCATCATCATCATCATCATCATCAAAATGAACTGGATGTGTGACAGAACGAACACATGTGACACCGTCCCAGCAGGAACTCCACACCAACCTGTACTTCTCTAGACCTGCGCCAGACGGCTCCTAATCATATTGGCAATCAACTTGATCTGGAGTTAGATACAGCCGTGTCGATTTGAGATAGGTTAATTCGATTTACTTGTGACCTTTTTCGCTCATTCATCATCCTTATAGACACGGTAATATCCAGATGACTTCAAAAAAGCAATGCATATTATATCTAATAAATAACTTTAATGCATGTAGTCAGGCGAGGGAATTTTTACAAGCCTGGAAGCTTTTTATCAGGCCAGAGAATCACAGGCGTAAACATTTGCCTTCTATGTCAGCATGGTTTATCTCAATGAATTTATAAGGGAACCGTTTTCCCGATGAAGAATCTATTTAAAGATACAAAGAAATAAAACAACAAAACAACAAAAAACAGAAACAAAAATAAAAATGCATTTTCCCACTTAATAAAAGCTATAAAGTAAGCAAGAATGTAATAATAGACAAAATGATAGCAATGCGCCAATATGTGTTAAATAAATTGAAAATTAAATTGATAAATAGTCATCATGAATGGTAATGAAATACATCTTTAACTCTTCGATACATATTTCCTTCTTTTTTAATGTATGAACATTAAACAATATGATGTTATTTTGACGATTAGGCCAATGAAGCTGTTTATGGATTCCTTCAGTTTAAACACGTCTTGGACTTCAAGCGTGACGGACATTCTGTTGTCGTTCATCTCATAATAGAAATCAAGCAATTAAATGGAGTGCCTATATGCCTTGGGCTATGTCTATATGGCCAATTCAAACTACCTATCTTCCAAGACGAAGGTCCTAATTCAATCCATAATTCGACCAAACAAACACCACCAACCCACTTATCGAACTGACGGAAATCTGTTGAGAATTCGAATGTCTCCTCTTCTTTTCCTTTACTCGTAAAATATGACACGGTTAAAACTGAACATGATGCACCGTTTAAATATGTTGATGACGCATGTTGTTTCGTGCAGGTTGCAAACTTCTTTAGTTTGTAGTCTGGTCATCATGTTTAGTTCAGGCGTGTCAACCTACAATAAGTAAAGTAAAATATATATTAAAATGTAAAGCAAAGTAAAGTAAAATAGAGTAAGGTAAAGTAACATTAAATAAGGCAAAATAAAGTACATAAATGCAAAGTCAAGTAAAGAAAAGTAGAGTAAAGTAAAATAACATCAAGTAAGGCAAAGTAAAGTAAATTAAAGCAGATACAACTAAAGTAAAGCAAAGTAAAGAAAACTAAAGTAGAGTAAAGTAAAGTAGAGTAAAGTAGAATAAAGTAACGTAGAGTAAAGTAGAGTAAATTAAAGTAGAGTAAAGTAAAGTAGAGTAAAGTAAAGTAGAGTAGAGTAAAGTAGAGTTAAGTAGAGTAAAGCAGAGGAGAGTAAAGTAGAGTAAAGTAAAGTAACATTAAGTAAGGCAAAGTAAAGTAAGCACCAACCAACATCACTCATTGTCGTATACGAAGGTAGGTAATCAGATACGTAATTGTAAGACAGGGCGAACACACGTGACAAATTACACTTAGAAGACACGTCATTAGGACCCATTAAGAACATAATTATAGCCATCTTGCTTTTGGGAATATCAATTTACTTATCGGGCTCCCTTGTCTTGCAATTGATAGCACTTAAACAATTGTATACAAACTAGCTGCAGGCCTACACTCTATGAAATGATATATTGATTTCTAACCTTGTATATCATCATATCATTTCTAACATTGCAAGCACAGAAATCCTTTACAATTTGACGTTGGTAATAACTTTCTTCTACATGTACAACAAGTCGTCGAAAGTCGTGGAAGTTAAGATGTAAACTTACAAAATAAATTCTAAACACCGTCCAACCATCCATGGGAACTACCTATGGTGTCCATTAAATCACAGCTTTTGCCACAAAATGTATTGCCAAGCTTCTGCTTTTTCGTGAGCAAAGCTAAACAGACTTTCGTTCATGTTGGAGAGATCTTTCCACTACTGAATCCATTGATTAACAAATTTAAAGGACCTCTTTTAAAGATTCTATAAGGCACATATATGTTAATGTATCCAGACTGACCAGCTATCATAACAGAGTAATATACATTCCCTTATTTTCTTTGAAAAAGTCTTTACACAAAAAATCACTCCGACAATTTTCGATGGATATTCCAGTGGTCTCTCCCTATACGTTGACGTTGCGAGTTGGTGCGGCCATTTCACGGTGAAAGAAGCTGTTTAGAAGGTATTCTGAAAGGTTTATTATACAGCATACGTGGGACGACACAAACATGGGGCATCAGGATTTGGTCAAAAGTCATAATTATTTGAAATTTGAGATGTGAGTACATTTTGAGAGCAATCATAGGACATTTCTTCTGTCATATTCTTCCACGTGAGAATAAAAATGATAGGGGTTAAACAACTCACAACTCACCTTTACAAGAGCGCGACCTTCTCTTTAAACACTCCTGTATGCCACTCTACCTGTGAAAGCGATTCGATGTTGATTGAAGGACGTAGAGTTTTCGTCTGCCTCCTCTCTCTCTCTTCTGCCTCAAGACTCGAAATCGATTTTTGCCCCAAGACCAGCTTCTCGGTCGCATCTTACAGGTGAACCCTACAGGGACAGAGTTTCCAGCCAATACAATACTTATCAATCTGGGTTGGGCAAAAAAAAAAGGATGACAGTTTGCAGGACTCAACACTAAACGTTAAAATTGAGTTGTCTGAAATGACGGGCTGAAATACGTCAGTTATTGCACATGATATGTAACCTAATCTTTCAGCAAAATAGACGGAGATAACTCATATTCATGGTCTGACCGTCTAGTGTGGTTACTTGAAATAACCACTGGACAGAATATCGAGCATTACAGCGTGACAAAGCGATGACCCCATCGTATTTTTTGTTACAGACAGAGCATTTGCGACAACGCGTTTCTGTCTCCTCCTCATAGACGTATTTTCCATTCCATAGGCTCTAGTTGATACGATTTTTTGGGGGTTCAAAATGCAGTCTGGAGCTACTAAATCAATATATATGTATATATGGGTCCTTCCTTGGAGGAAGAGTAGGTGACAAGACATTCCATCGAATTCTTTTGGAGCCAACATGATCATCTAGCAAGACCATTGCGAATTTGCCAAATGGTTGTTTCAAAAGAGGCCTCACGTATCTTACGACCAATATGAAACACGAAAGGCACATCTTCAGCGTTGTGCGTATTTATGAATTCCTGTAAACATAAGCAGTCTGAAAGAAATTCAATAAAGGCATACATGAATATTAGTGCATCGACCTGATAGAAGTCATTGCTGGTATATTCTTGTCTCATTTCTTATTGTTAATCCACAGTACCTCGCTCTGTATTATCTTCATATCTTTTTTTTCAGTAATATCATCTGTCCATATAAGAAAAAATAACAACACGCAAAAACGATGAAACAACCAAAGAGACAAGCAGGATAACAGGAAAGTTTAAAACAAAGTCATATTAAAAATAAAGTTGAGTTCTGGTCATGAGATTGAATTGTAAAAGAAACTGTCTCATAGCAATTGGGAAAGGGTGATTTATAGCACATAAGAATTGGCGCGTGAAGTAAGGTTTTGGAATCACTAAAATGATACGAAATTGACCCAATCTTGCTGAGAGTCACATGCACTGCACGCATAAATGTGTATATTGGACATTTCAGCTGTGTCTTGTCATATTCCCAACGTGAGGGCATTTGAAGAGCAATCCTTCTCATGGGACATATACACTATGGTAATCTTCTAAACTAACATAATAAAAATGAGAAAGCCCACAAATTATTTTTACCTTTCCCATAACTTAACCTTCTCTTTAAGGCTAATCATAGTTCTTTTCTCCATTGATGCGTACATACACTTTAATTGTCGTTGAGAGGAAAGCGATATTGAAAAATTATTCCGTCTATCAATTAATTAGTCCATCTAACCTATACGTTAAACTGGCCCGCAGTCTGGAGGGACATGTTGATCATGGAATCTTCTTTTATTACGAACCTCACTTGTGCGGATTGCATGGACGGACTGCAAGTGAAGAGAGTATATAATCAGCGAATCGAGTTAAAAATGTCTCAAGAGATTTGGAGAGGTTGGGGGATAAGAAGTTACCAAGGCAACGGAAAGCCAAGACTAGCTCGGAATGTCATCAGAGTCTTCGAGAAACCTGATCCTCCACGGCCTCTAGGTTACATCGAGATAGATTTACGCCAAGTGCGCCTGAGAGAAACCCTTCTAATAAGCTCAAACCAGAAGTCATTATACTTGTAAATAACTGCCCCTTCCTCCGACATACCTAGAGTGAACTGCGATTACTTTTTTTTTCTCTTTTAGATTAATAATTAGAGGTCCCCACACAGGTGTAGCAGGTAGGTACTTGGTATAGAATCTATTCCTTGAAATGCAGTGAGCGCCCATGACGCTGATGCCAAGGAAATAGTATCCAAAGGAATTTCTAATGTGGGCACTACATGCAGAGACGTACATAATGATATCGTACGCGAGTTTCAAAAGAGTTTCATAATTATTTCATTTATCACTCTTATTTACCCCTTTTTTATAATAATAATAACAATAATAATAATTGTGAATACCCAGGGAAGCCTCATCAGCATCATTGCTGTTCTTCCTGCGGGGCCCCGCAATTCTTATTACCCCACTTACCAGGTACCCATTTACACCTGGGTGGAGAGGGACAAATGCGGGTAAAAAAGTCAAAGGATGTAAGCCAAATGAGGATGGAACCCAGGACCTCTGGTATGAGAGTAAAAAGCCTTCATCAATATCCCACAGTGCTCCCACAATTTCACGGTTGTAGATACAACAATACTGTATGCATTCTGCTACTATCAAAATTAATCATATTGGATTCTACTGTCACAAGAAAAGTAAGGAATACACACATTATAATAGAAGAGTATTTCAGATTACGACTTTTGCGTATCCAAGCTTGCTTCAAATTACAAAATATTATTTTTATTCTACTTCAGAAGGAGACGAATTTGTGACGCTCCCCTTAAGACAATATAGGCCTACCGTAGACTTCCCTCTTTTGTTGTCGTCTATTTTACATTGCAAACATCTGCAACGGATTAGCGAAACGAAACCGTCAACCATACTTCGGTCAATGATATCTAGGTTACAACTAATCAAAGATACTGAAGAAGAGCTTTTCTGCAGTCGATTTTTAAAAATATTCTCCACTCCTCATCGTTCTGTGCTTCCATAGGAAACAGAAAATATTGTGAACCCTTAGATCTTTTTTTCTCACATTTCTCCAATTTCTTTAAAGCGTTTTCTTTATTTGTAACACCCCGAGATAGTAAAAGACCATGTTCTGCAATGGTAGATCTTTATTTTCGGCTTTTCCCCTCTTTCTAAATTTCTTCCTGGGCAAAAATCCAATATACAAAAAAAAAGGTTCTACTCTCGCTGTCTTACACCTTTGTTTTCGCCTCTTTCCATCTTCTTTCTTTCTTGCTTAGTACTTCTCTCATCTTTTCGTCCAATACTAATCTGTCTAATGCTTTAAGGATAGGATATAATTTCCACTAAATTAAATGACTTTCATCTCGTTTCTTAGAGCGTGTATATTATTCCCTATCTAATTAGCGTATAATACCGCTTGGTACCATTGTGCCGTGCTTCATTTCAAATACCTTCCTCTTTATTTTCTGCGTTGAAATTTTTTAATTATATCTATTTTCTTATAGAGTTAGTTCTTTTCTGTACCTTCGTGAATACCAGTGTTGGTCCCAAATGCTATGTTTATCAGAATTGTCTGCACGTATATCCTCTGTAACATGACTCTTAAATCAACAGGCTCCGTACGAAACAACATTTTTATTTCATTATAGGATGAGTGATGGGAACAATATTCATATCCGATGTGATATATCTTTTGAAATTTACAAGGCTTCAAAAAATGTCGAAAATTCGGCATTTGAGCCGATAAGGTGTTTTTAGAACAATATTTGTTTGTAGAAAAACTTAATATATCTAATTTCAATTGAATTATTATGGAGATTGATAAAAAGTGATCAAATACTTGGCCCAAGCTTAAAGATAAAGTACTGGTCATGCCATGGCATCATGAAAGAAATTATTTCAAATCAATTGGGAAAAGATGAATATGTCTACATAAGATATTGACCAAAACTCGCTGGAAAGCACATGCACTGTACACAGAAATGGGTATATGGGACTGTACACACAATGTGGCATGAATATTCGGCCCGAACACATAATGACTAAATGACATAATAGGAGTGAGAAAGCTCACAAATTTTGTTTACCTTTCCCAGAACTCAACCTTCTCCTTAGAGGGATTGCATTATTATGCGGCCTGTAATGGTGACTCATCGAAAAGAATCATCACCTGTCAAAGCTGCTTGAATTCAAGAAATACTAATGTTCTTTTTTATAATGAGTATTCTCAAACGGATTACAAAACAACAATCTTATCTCATTTGTCACTGTGTACTTATTTACATAATATAGTATGATGCTGTCTCCTGTATATAAGCCAGCTTCATTATTACTAATCATTAGTACATATACATATAAAAAGGGATATTTCGCTCACTCACTGCCTTTCCTATTTCACACGTCTCTTTGTAGTCCTTTATCTTTCGCTCTTTCGCTCTCTATTTCTCTTTGTCGCTCTCTCTCTCTCGGGCTCTCCCCTCTCTTCCAACTCCCACCTAGCTCTGTACGACAATATTGTAATTTGCCTAAAGACCAAACTTCAAATGTGGAGGTGCATTTTCGTAACGAAAAGGCGAGCGGGGGGGGGGGGGGGAGGGACAACGTAATAAGTGAATCATAGTCTGACATGTTTATAGAATAGCTCATCATGTTCATTGCCTTGATGTGTCTTTCTACTTAGTGTCTCCCTAGGGAAATAAATAGACCTTGATCCTCCTGGAAAGGGAACGCACCAAATGAAACGTCTGATCATATAGCTATCTACTAAAGATATTAAACTACTTCTAAATCATTTTTATTGAGACGCAAAACCAACTTTTCCTGTGCGAGGATTGTACTAATTTATGCAGCTAATGACGTTCTATTATATAGATTCTTAACTTTACGAAATGATATCATTATTGAAATGAAAAGGTTTGAAATTCATCTCAACATGACCGTCAATATGGATTCCATCGTGATTTAACAAAACTTTACAAACTTGATGAAGATTTTTAAAAATAACGGGGTTCTCTAAAGCATAGATACAAACATCTGTGTACTTCACGCAATAACAAAATGCCCGTTTCTTCTCAAAATTTTCATGATTTCAACAGTGGCGATATCCCGCAGAAAAACATAAATGTATAATGTTATTCCAAAATTCTAACCATTCTTAAGTATTGCCATGAATTTGACTTGAATTGAACTTTTATCATCGACCGCAGTGTTTTTCTCCCCTTCCATTGTGAATTCATGATTAAACGACCTTCTGAAGGAGCACTAACTTTGAAAGTTGTTCAATATTCCATCGCTGATCCCCTGTTGGCATTTGCCGAGTCAATAATACAGCATACATCTCACCTCCAGGCATCAAGGATTGAGTTCATGTGCAAACAGGAAGCGACTCAAGAAATCATGTGAGTCTAATAAAACGTCAAGGACACAGTGATGATAAGACTGTGATCTGTCAAACCAAGAATCCCTCTGGTTTGTAGATGTTATGCAGCGGTGTATCCAGGGGGGGGGGGGGGGAGGTGTGCGCCCTTCTATTGTTAGGTCAACACCTATAGCGTGCCCGTATGTTTGGCTGGCGGCTCTCTTTATCGGGTACAACCCCCAAGTAAGTCATGAGCAAAGGTTGGACTGCCATAGAGTTCCTTCATAGAAACAGTTACGACGTACGGTTTAAAAACGAAGAAACAAAAAGGCGTTCGATTTCTTTCTAATTAGAACATACAGGTGATTTTCGCACTTGAATAGAAATGTTGGGTAATGGTTGGAAAAAAATGGCTTTCAAGCCTCGAGTTTGTCGAAACTTCTCGAGAAAGGCACTCTAGCTCGACGGAGAGGTCGTCCCCTTCGTGTGATTAAGTTTTTGAGAGAGACTGTTTAAATTTAATTCAAAATCGTTAATCATGCAGAGAATAAAAAGTCCTCACTTAACATTTTATAGAATGATAATAAATTATGTTATACAAAAACTTGTTGATTACCGCACATCCTGAAAAACACAAGCAAGGATATGCAAATAAGAAACAACATATTATTTGTATGTTAATGTCATCACTCCCGATGTCTCCGTTTCCCTTTGCATATGACTCAACTAAAATATATTTCTAAAACATCATTTACATTTATTTTTTAGATTCATTGTAAATTTTGATGGATTATCTGGTAGTTCCCGTCTTTACAACTATCGGAAATGGTGAACATTTCTGAGATAATTTCATTGCTTTTCATGGCTAATGTCCTCATTGTTAATGGAACGTAAAGCAAAGATTGAGCATTCACCATTTAAGTGATCAATTCTACAAGTGCAACTTGTCCTATAATGTACACAGGGCACGATCTTTTTAAAGCTAGGTGAACTAAATTCCGATGCGAAATTAGGTTCCTTCTCATCCCAACATCCTATTAAGGCTTTTCCCAAATGCATTCACAGGTTCGGAGCACTTTATTAAGAAGGCCTGACTTCAACGTCCCATCGTAACACATGTTTGCCTCATTGCATGTTGCATTCTAGAGACGTGGTTGTTTTAATCCTTATCGGCTGATTGACTTGAATATTTTATGGGCAATCATACTTTCAATTATTCACCAAATGTCTACACGAATTATCCTAGAACGAGCAATGCCTGTTAAGATGTGAAGTACGTAGACAGAATTAAAAATCATCACTTTAGAAGCCTGTAACATTCTACCCATTTTTGTATTTATTACGTAAATCGATTATCCATGATGATTAAATATTTTATGTCCGAATATAGACTATTACTTGTGAGGGATGCTTCATGAGGTGCCTTTCTTTATGGGTTGCAACCAGGTCATCCGATGCAAACCTATGATTACTGATTACTGAAGCAAAACTGAATCAGCGCCATTGTTCGTTAAAACACAGGTGACGAAAAATGCTGACAATCAAAAGCTTCTAAAATATCACTTGGCAAGTTTCTCTTTAATCATCGGCGGGGGGGGGGGGGGAGCCATCCTACCCCCCTCCCGACAAACATCACCCCTGATGATAACATCTAAGCCTTTGATAGGTGTAAGCCATCTATTTTATTTATTCATAATTAACACGATAAAAACTACTTTCGAAAAATAAACTCGAGACAATTTCAATAGCCCTGTCTATCACCTTTAGAAATGTGCGAACATTACAATGGTTATTACATAATCCGAACCTGATTTCTATGGTCAGTACAATAGGCCTTTGAAATTGCCCTAGAGTTTATTTTTCGAAAGTAGTTCTTATATTCATAATTTTACTTCATAGGTTTTATTGATTTATTTATGGTTTATTTTGTTGATTTTAAAGTAAAACATTGGAATGTATCAAACGAAGACCGTTCTACCGGAATGAAACCCATCAAAGAAAAAAATCCGAAAAAAGCCCAGATACACAGATAATAGATCCTTTTTTCACAAAGTTGCAAAGTAACCGTGAGATCTCCTGTCTGTAAAGGCAAGTTGGAAATCTATTGATTATGCCTTATATGTGTCGCTTAATTTATGCCCCAACCCTGAGATGATACTGAATCTAAGTTACAGAGCATATTTTCTAGCACTGCCACGGATCCTGGTTTTCAGAAATAATAGAGGGGGCGTCTGCAGAACCGGAGTTGCCCTTAATAATAAGAGGGGTGCGCATCTCCTGTGTGCCCCTCCCCCCCCCCCCCCCATCTGGATCCGCCTCTGTCTGGCTATGACGTAGGCAGCAGAAACTAGATGATTTGTTTAAAAAGGGGTTATATATTGTATTTCACCATCTGCTTCCTACGAGGAAGAAGCCATAGGGAAATTCAAGAACAAAACGATGGAAAGGTCATAGGGTTGATGCTGGGAATGTAGTCCTGGGATGTTCTTCTCGATCCACTTTATTATTTTTCTATCTTACATTTTCATTTAAGGTTTGTTGAGATAATGAATTTGAACATATTAATAATTATTGGCAATAATACAACGCACTTATATTGGGCCATCTATCTAAATTAATTCAACTATTTCGAGGTGATGAAAATGAGAGAAGAGAAAGGTAGAAATAGAATGGACAGAAGAATACTACAAATTCGTGTTTTGATGATGATTTAATGCTTATGAGTCATGCTTTATATAATAAAAATGGGATTTTCCCCCAATGCTACTCGATAATTACATTCAAAGTTTGTCGGCACGATAATAATTTTTTGGGAAAATTAGTGCCTATTATTCCTGATAAACATTGTCGACACATTCGTTTGGATTGCGCTTCGACTGCCCAACCCCAAATTGAATTGACAGGTGCACTGAGAAATCATATTCGTAATAATGAAGATGATAGTCAATGAAAGAACAAAGTAAATGACGATTAGAAACTTATAATGGAATCTTGATGGATGGGAAACACGAGGGTAGTAAACCCTAGAGTCATCAAAAATCATTTCAATATCTACAAGAAAGCAAACTTGTGACCCATTTTCAGAGGAAGGTCATGAATCGGAAAAAAAAAGTTAAGATGATAAAATGAAAGGAAGAGGCAGATGATCATAGATTTCTTAATGTAGTCTAGCTCCTATCTCATGACTATCTTATCAACTGATCATAGGTTTCGGATATGCGAAAAACAATTTTTCATGAATAAATTCTTATGCGATTTCAAATCACCTGGCAGATGACTCCATCTACAAATATTTGGATCTGGAGGAACGGTTCTGATGAATGACAACCAAAGAACTCATCGGCAAAGCCCCTGATGTCAAATAAGGCCGAGGACTAAATCCCCGAATTCAAACGCAATGCGAGGAAGAAGAATAAGAAATCGATACGTTTGATGTTGTTGCCCTAAGATACACGCTCGGTATTGTCAACCGGAGATCAAGTGATGTACATGTATCTAGGTTAGGTGTGAAAACAATCTAGGTTAGGTGTGAAAACAACCGACAGTGAGTAGTAAACCGATGGCATAGGGGGGTTCCAGACATTGAGGGGGCGCCGGGATCATTCGGGGGTGGGGGGGGGGGCACCGGTCTTGTTGGATGGATAAAATGCAGAATTCAGAAGGCCATTGATTAGGGGGAGGGTGTGGGAGATCTTCTTTTCACGTTCCTTCCCTATCCTGTTTTCTCGTGTATTTGTTTCTGTTCTTCGCAATTCGACTTGGGGCACGTGCCCCTTGGCCCCCGGAGCTATACACCACTGGATTACACCATGCCAAAGAAGCCGTGAAGAGATGGTACCTCTCACGTACTCTTGAAGGAAGAGGGTTGCTGTAGATTAATACGTTCAGGAGTATGGATATCCCGACTTGGGTATCATAAAAGTAATGTTGCCCTTCAAGTGAGACTCGTATTCTCACTCAGATAGCATTGACAGACTAGCGACAGATAAGTCGCCACATGAAATGTAACGAATGGTTAAGTGAATTCATCGATGACTTCCATTAAGAGAGGCAATATGCGTGAACATTGAACCCGAACTAGTTCAAGCGTATCCCTTCGACGTTGCTTTGGACAAATACCCTCAAAGAACGCATCCCGTGAGTATGTCTAACAGCGCTGTTTTCATCTTTGTTTAAAGTGCTCCTTATAATACTCTTGCCTATGGCCGCTCCCCTACCCAGAAAATAACGTGATTAGTGGATGAGGCATGATGGGAAATTTGATAAAGCTCTTCGGCAAAAGAAAACATCTTCAGCGGCTTTACGGATATTAACTTAACGATTGTTTCAGCTAGCTATGATAACATGAACCTATTACGCCATAATGTAATTATTCAAGCCAATGTGCATTTTAATGCCCCTAAGTTTTCTTCATGATAGGTTTACTGCCTACATAGTTGCATTTTGAAGAAATACAGACTACTCATTAATTCTTTCCAGCCAATATGCGGCCAATTAATGGTGGTTGAGTCAGGTTCTGATATGGGAGCCACGCGAAGAAATGTGGGGGGAAAAAGGGTGATACGACGCCCTTCTACACAATCCTCTCAATCCATGGCCCTTTTCTCATGACACCAGTGCCCCATAATGGCTGGACCAACATTATCATGAAAAGCTACTGATATTGGAGTTTGAAAGAGAGAAAGAGAAAGAGAAGGAGAGAATAAAGTGGAAAGGAAAGGTCGCATTTGTACAGTGCCCGAAATTAGGAAGAATGGAACATGGTATACAGAAGGCTTATTAATTCTTTCTAGCCATGGTGCGGCGTATTAATGGTGGTAGAGTAGGAAACTAATATGGGAGCCACACGAAGAAAGGTGAAAAAAAGGTAAGACAATGTGAACGTCTTGGAACATGAACTGTACAAGGCAATGATTGAATCAGTCGGGTGTATAACCATTACCCATGTGAGGGTCAAACGATGTGTTCAAACACTGATAAGCTAACCTAATCTACAAACTTTCCAAATAATCCATTGATCTAGAAGTATACACTTCCACCATGTCATCCAGTTTCTTTAAACACCACATGTTTGTAGCATAGGCTCGTATCGTCTACTTGCTGTTGACATTCAAATCAGCTCCCGATAGCATCAATATGCATTGATTTCTCCTTATCTATACCAAATATCATATAGACTATTGCACCCTTATACCGTATCTAGCTTTATAATCTAAATATGGATTTCACGCACTATAAATAAATAAATAAATAGACGTTTGGATTCGTTTGGATAACGATGTATCGACGAGAAATGGAATTTGCTCGATCACCCCCTCCCCCCAAAGAAAAATAAAAAGAGAAAAAGAAGCAAAATGAAACAATTCATTATCTCTCCATTCAAAATCTCCTCGCGAAATACTGGGTCGATTATTCACGATGAAAATCAGGGAGTACATCTTGAAGAGAGTCTCATTCATCTATCAAAATAGCTGCTTATCTTTCTGTTTGAAGGAAAGACGCATTAGATGTCGGAGATCTCCGGCAGCCCGTGATATTTGAGGCAACCAAATGTGACGGGCAACTTAGGGCGCGCCGACCGTCTTCGAGGGCGATCAATAAGATCGATACGTGCCCGAGCACATAGGCAGGTTGCTGAAGAAAAAAAGAGAGAGAGGAATCCCCCCGAGTCTTAAAGCGCGAGCTGCGTCACAAATAAAGTCATGGATTGGGACGGTTGAGTTGCTCTTTCGTAACTCGCCGGTTGAATATGATGACGAGGGTGGTCATGATGTTGATAGTGATGTCAAATTCGATGACGGCGATTTATAAAGCAATAATAAATGTATTTGAATTGACTGAGTATACTAATTTGTAATATGGTGGAACTTCGAATATATCTTAATACGACTATGAGGTTTGTTTTATATATTATCATTATCATTATCAATAGTGATACCATTATGATTGTCATGATTATTATCATGATCATTATTCATTATCTTCTTCTTCCAAGTGTTATCATTATTGAAAAGCCGTCAGGTCTAGGAATGACTTCGATCAGAAAATCACGCACTTTAATACGTCCATATCTACTAAAGATTAAAATCCACGTATTCGAAATGCATAAGCGCAGGGGATTAACGAGTAGACACCGGCGTACAATGTTTATGATAACTACCACGCTGCCTAATATGTGAAACGGGTTTTTGGTTTCACATGAACGCAGTGTATAGGATTACGCGTGTAGTGTTTGCCTATTTGCCTATTTCGAATTGAAAAATAAACCTCATAAATAATTGGATCAAAACAGAGTTTGGGTCAGATGGCAGATAGCGTTGGAACGAGAAACTCTACGCGTAGGATGGTATTTCGCGATTACCTCAATGCTCTGTCTAAAGGAAAATATACAAAAAATGCGGAGATTAGAGAACACGCTACATTAAATAGTTTCTGAGAGAGAGAGAAAGAAAGAGGGCGCTAGATGAATAGATATCACACCTATCCGCGTCTCCACGTTTTCAATCACGATGTGTGTGCGTGGGTGCGTGGGTGCGTGGGTGCGTGGGTGTGTAATTGTGTGTTATATGTGTTGGTAAGAAGGGATCGGAAGTAAAATATACATGAAGCAAAAACACGCTTTGACACATTCGGATTTAAAGGGGAACTAAACCTTTAAATGACGCTAACCTCTTTTATGCTTAGAATCAGACCTTGAACATGGTCATGTGTAATGAAGATTATTTAAGTCCCACAGATCAGTCAAATAATTTTTTTTATAGTTCTTGCCTTTCAGTATAAATTGACCCTGGTTTGTTCAATCATTTTCTCTTGCTTCATCCTTTTCTTTTCTTACAAAATTAAATTCAAAATATTGGAATTTCTTTCTTTCAACGGTTTTTACGTTCTTATCTCATATATCCATCTCGTTTTCTTTTCTATTCTTATTTTTGCCCCTTTCATTTACTTTCAATCTTCTTTAAGCTCACTTTTACCTTATCCTTTTCGCCGAGAAGTAATGGTTATCGGCTTTGATAGGGCGCCATATTAAATCCATCTTCGATTTTGTGTATTTACTTGAACTCTTGATACTCAGGCACACGAATTAAGAATACCAAGAATTTCATAAGAAAATACCTGGCCAATAATAAAGTTACCATCTGCGTACTGAATAATTCTATGAGAGTCATTTTGATTAAAAAAAAGGAATGATAGAAACCAGCAAATCAATATGTATTTTCTGTAAACACGAGACTGAATTCACTTCACTGCGCTGGAGAAAACATGTTGTTGACGGCGGACTTCGCTGCGCCCTAAAGTGACCCCTCTGGTGGTCATTGGGGGAAAAGTACGAATATGCGTTATGTTTGAAAAGTTCAAGTCAATACGTGATTTTATTGCTAAGTTTCAGAAAGAATCCAGCGTCTTCAATATGAAGTCATACGCATTGGATTCTTAAGCTTTTTGAAGTCGATAGATGCAGGGAAACAGACCTTGGAATATAAATTATCTCAGCGTTAAAACCTAAATGATATGTATGTGTACTGAAATGGAAAGTAGGCTTTTGATGCATTTACTTTGTTGTATATATACCATGCTGTGTTCATATACGATACGTCTCAGTTATCGGATACGTTTGTATATTAAGGAAACATATTATTGCGTATGCGCATGACATTAAATTGTATAAAAAATGTTTAAAAAGAAGGTTATCGTGGCTCTGAATCTAACATTTTTAGGGGAAATTCAAGAGTGAATTCTTTCAAATTTGTACTAGATTATTTTCAAAAGTTTTGATTTTAAAATTAATTACTGCCAATGCTAAATGATCGTATAGTAGTTATTGCTTTAGCTGTTCATCGTTCTTCATTTTTCCTAGAGTGGTAGATACATTTCAAATTGAATTGAGTTATCTGGAAAAAAAAAAATAAACAACACGAATCAAACGGGACAGCCCTCGGTATGACAGCGAATCAATAACAATTTATCATGCACGAGTGACTAGGTGGATTTCTACACTCTCATTTCACTAACAAAATAAACGGAGGACTCATAACTTTCTCACTAATGTAGACACAGTATAGTGTTGCTGTCCTATCGAAGGGAGATATGGGAAACGTGTCTCTGCCCCCATCAAAATCATGAAATAAAACAGAGAAGAAAGAGGAGAGAGAGAGAGAGAGAGTGTGTGTGTGAGAGAGAGAGAGAGAGAGTGTGTGAGAGAGGGAGAGAGAGAGAGAGAGTGTGTGTGTGAGAGAGAGAGAGAGAGAGAGAGAGAAGGTAACCTTGGCAATGTAATGTGCATATCAATCATTTATTGATACTCTTTTATGGATGGAATTACTAAAATGGAAGAATCATGTGTAACCTATACATTTATTTGAACTTTCCTTTCAATCACAGTCAATGCTGACGACTACACACACCAGTTGATCCTCGATCTGATGAAAACTTACGATCCACAAGTGCGCCCAGTGAAGAATATTTCCACTATCGTCCATGTTGAATTCATCTTATTCTTCAATCAAGTACTCGACATGGTAAGTTTATTTCGTTTATCTCATTTAAGACACACTTCATATGTCTAATGGTTTGGCTAAACATATATATATATACATTTGCATTTATCTCATTGGGAACAATAGCCTGCACTAATGGTTTGGATACACAATTTTCTTTATTCATCTCCTTTAGGACTAAAACACAAACTTAACAAGTTTAGGACAAAAGTTTAGGACAAAAGCTCACATTTATAGTTTGGCTAAATAGCCTTTGACTCAGAGTATAAATCATTTATCAGATGCGTAACTTATCCGCAACTTAACTGTGCCCTTTCCCGTAGAATGTTCCATTTGACACCAGGGTCCCGTTGCATAAAACTTACCATTAATGATAACTTTCTCATTAATGTTAACTCCCATGGAAACCTTGATTTTGATTGGCTGTTGAGTGATGTTACCATGGTAGTTACCATTGATAGCAGAGTTACCATTAATGGTAAGTTTTATGCAACGGGGCCCAGGAATAAAAAAAAAAGAAAATATCGATTGGCAAAACGTAGCGTAGTTCATCCATGTTTTAACACATAAATCGGCAAAGTTTTTAATTTATTTTTAAAAAACAGATTATTTTAAAACAGTTTCTGTCCTTGCCTTTTGTTTTCAGATACGATGTCTTTTTTTTTAAATATCAAAACCTATACCAATGAAAGGACAATAACGGTGTAGCCAATTTGAAGAAGAAACGCTGATGGAATTTTCCATTTAGAAATTCAATTCCTGAATAAGTTATACTCACGTTATAAAAAGAGGAAATAACAAAATCAATATTAACCCATATTCTGCTCATTTCCTTTTTTGTGGTGCCGATTTCTAATAATATAATAGAGATATGTCTCACCTTTGATTATGAGTACCTCGGTATGTTGAATAAATATTGTATTATACACTTTACACAATTTGGAATTGGTTAAAATCTGGTGCGGTTCCTTGTTAACCCCTTCAAACAAAATGGAGCTTTTCAGCTCCGACGATAATTAGATAATAATATGCCACTGACTGTTAAAGCAGTGTATATAAAAATACTGCAAAGGTGCCGTTTTTTTTAGCTAAGTAAAACGTTTGATTTTTGTTAACTTTGATAATTTGGTAGATTAAACTGATAATTATTACTATTATTTTTTTTTGTATTTCCTCTGTCTCCATCACGACGCTTTTGTGATCCACAAAAGGAAATAACAATAACTAGGTTCGAATAGGGCGAAATCGAATTGAAGAAAGAAAGACAGAAGAAAAGAAAGAAAAAGAAACCACCCCGGCATGATGGGGGAAGGGGGATGGGTTGTTTTTCTTAACAAAGTGAAAAGGACCTGGCGGAAACTCATATGCTAGTCAGAACTATTGTCCCAGTTTTAGGAAATACTGAGAAATAGTAAAGTATGGAAGAACCTACTATTCGCTTTAAACATCGAAGCACGTGTATGGAATATTGTTGGTGAGCATCAGCAAAAACCTGTACAGCATGAGCAGAAAATATTCAGCTAATTCAATTTCTCCCTTTTTTTGTTTGATATGATATCCTCTCTCTTTCTCTCTCTCTCCCTCTTACCTTATTCCCATTTTCCCAGCCAAAAACGCTTTATTCTCTTTACAAGTAAGCACAGAGGTTTACTATCACGTAATTTGTATTTGATTGATAAAACTTGAATGTTTTTAAGAGTATGTGCACAATTCGGCTAAATAAATAAATAGGATGACGAATCGTTGCAGGCTTAAAGCTAAAGATTAAATATTCGAGAATGTATTTAAAGAAGTTTTGTATCTGGGTCATTGTTTCTAAGGAATAGTTCAGAATACGGGTCATCGGATTCAGTGCACGAGCAGGACGGTAGACGGATACCCTCTTACGTGATATTGACTGACTAAGATCCCCCTTGATCGAAAACTAAAGAGGGATTAGAATATATTTGCTACCCAGGCGGAGAATGAATTAACCCGGAGTTAATCCCGTATATCTGCACCATACTCATGTGGATGATGTATTTCCGGATTTTATTCGGAGTAACTCCTGTGAATGACAGTCAGAACAGATACCCATGTGTAAACATCCGGAGTTCATCCCGAGCATTACATTATGTGAACGCACACTTAAATAATACATATTTTTCTGGCGTTAATGAAACTCGGAGTTAATCCTTTCCACCACACCATCTAAACACATACTCAGGTGCTCATGATGATAGAGGTGTATTTCCGAAATGTCCGAAATTAAACCCGTGCATATCACACACTTTCTCACAGATAATTAGCTGGTTGAAGCTAAATGTATGTGGGATTCTGTCATGCAAATATTTAAATATTTAAATATGAATATATTTTTTTCCTTTCTGCTCAGAAAGACCAAAATTACGCAAGTATTTGTTGCTTAATTTGATTTAGGATACTTTCCAGTGAAACTGATAAAAAAAACAAATTGTGAATGAATATATCCTAAAATGACTATAAAGTTATCAATAAACAAATCTTTGTCTTTTGTTTTCTGTGTTTAATAACACAATATTACAATCATTATCAACAAGTTTCATTTTAATAAGATAAAGGAAATCCACGTGATGTTTAGTTTTACCAGTCAACGGTTAATCAGCAGTTTAGATGTAGATTATTATGTCACAAAGCAAAAGAGTAAAATAAGACCATTGGAAAAAAAAACACACACGTAAAGAATGTCTCTATTTTAGGAAGATTGATGAAACCAAAATGAGGCTCACGAACACTTTCTTTATCCAATTACCCTCGTTCGTTGTTTCCGTTTCAGTCTGGTAATAATGTCTAGAAATCGAATAAAGCAGTTGGACCCAAACCTAAAGGGGGCAAACAAATGCCTGGACAGCCTGACAAAACAATGTAATGATACAGGGTAGAAGGTCTGGGGTATCAATAAATAACATAAGCACATTGAAATAAAGCGGTACTTTATAGATCATTGGCGGAAGAACGAAGATCTTTACGATCTTAATGTATCTGATTGTATCATGTACCTAACACATAAGGAAAAAAGGAAATTATAACATATAGCAGTCGATGGCTCAATATGAATTCATGGGAGATAGACAATTGGTCCATTAGAGCTAGTTAATAAATGCAAGGATATCTTCATGTCTCGTGCACTCCTCATACTGCATGTTGTCACGCTTATATGAGCCAGTTGCCATTTCAGCAGGGCCATTATATCAATTAGTGTCTACTTTATTGTCAAAATATTCCAGTGACATGAAAGAGGTCCCGACTGTGTTCATAAAACCAGGCTAATTACCTAATAGGCATTGTAATGGACCTCGCTCTAAAGAGCACAGTGAAGTTATGTCTTGGGCAAACAAGAACGGTTGGGGTTCGCGTGTCGCGTCTTGGCTGTACTTTGTGAAGGTACTGAAGAAGCAAAACATTTGCAACTGTAGTTGCAGTTTTATTCCAACATTTACAATGCTAATCTTTGTAAAGAAATCTTGTAGCTTATTATTCTGCGACCATCTAAATAAGAGAATGCTAAACTTTTTCTCATTTTTGTTTAAAGAATCAAGGGGCAGTACCTATAAAACTAGCAATTGCTCTAGCAAATGCCTACATCGAGAACAATATTTCTCTTCATAAAAATTCTGTGACGAGGCACTATAATGTGGGGGAATTTGAACAGCGGTATGTATTCCACTTTTCGCTGCTGAGAGTGGTTTTGAGATAACTGTTATTAAATGTTACAGTAGTTTATGATTCTTTACTTTTTGTTATCATTTCTCAGTCCTGCTATTTAAGTGACGTTTTAGCTATCGATTAACCTTTCTTAGAAAATTGGAGTATCACTGATGCAAATGATAACGACTGATCTTCTTTGATGAAATAAAGTCAAGTAGTAGCCATGATACCATGAGAGAATCTTGATCCAAAGAAAAAGAAATAAAGCAACTTCTAGATAATGCAAGGGATTTTTTTTATTGTTCAAGCTCCTAATTGCTAGTCATTGGGAAGCATTTGCTTGCAAAGAGAAAGAAGCTGTTTTATTTTTGCTAGCAATTAATATTAGTTTGCCAGTTTCATAAATAAGAGCCAATGCCTTGGGATGACGTTTAAACTGAGGTTATTAAATACAGGGCTAAAAAGGCAATATAATAAAACTTACGACAGCAGAAGACTCCTTGTGTACATTGATATTTCCCATATTATCACGTACTTTTGACATTGATGACTTGAAAATACAGCTCATTCATAAATCAATCTCGTTATGATTTGGATTTCGAAACGATTAAGTTTATTAGACATTTAACCCTGTACAATCAATGACAAAGAGAGAGAGAGAGAGAGAGAGAGAGAAATAGAAAACGAGGGAAGAAAGAGAAAAGGAACGAGAGGGAGTGTATAGATAACGAGACAGAAGGAGAAAAGAGGAGGGATAGTTATGAATAGGAGGTTAGAAGAGAAACTTATGAGGCATTTAACCCTTTACGATCAATGACAAATAGAGAAAGAGAGGGAAATAGAAAACGAGGGAAGAAAGAGAAAAGGAATGAGAGAGAGAGAGGTGAAGATAACGAGCAGAAAGAGAAAACGGGAAGGATAGGTATGGATGGGAGGTTAGAAGAGAAACTTATATAATTGTAAGCACTAAAGGTATTTTGTTTAAAACGAAAATCGTCGAGCAATCCTAATGAAAACGATTATGTCGTTAAAGATTGACTTTACGATGCAAGGCATTTCAATATGAAAGAATTCCCTTCAGTATAGTTCATAATAAAAGAGCTCTATGAATGATATTATCTTCTGCTAGTCCTTTTTCTCTTCTTAATATCCCCCTAAAGCTACAACTGCTGTTCTGTGTGACTGTGGTATTACATGTATTCGTGATATTTTTTTGTTCATATCTATATACTTTTCGATTAATCAGTTAATCGTTTCTTCAAGTATTTCTTTCATTGATTTGAAAATGATTTGTGCTAAAAAGTTATGATTTATTTCTGTTATGCACCTTTTTGTTGGGCTGAATTTTGTAAAAAGAAAAAGGAAATCCTTATTGTATCAAGGAACATTAGCAAAATATAGAATGATTCGTTTCCACAAATAGTATTAAACAAGATGTCAATTATGTTATTACCTTATGTTTGTTAACTGTTTTAATTTGCTAGAAATGCATTCATGCGTAATCTATGATGCTGGGGAGGGGGGGGGGGGGGGGGGGGTGGGGAGAGGGGTTTGTATCAGGGTTTTTTTTCTTGCTGCCTGCACCTCGTCGTTTCTCCCCCTCTCTGTTTTTTCTGCTTTCACTTTTTGTTGTTGCAATCAATCCAATTGGGCGTGCCCGTGTGCCCTTGTGCCCTCCTTAGTTACCTGTCAACTATGCAAGCGTACAAGTGTGATGATAATTATACACATTGTCTAGTGGAACTAAATGGTTCCTTTATGAAGCCTATGGGGAATGGGAGAAATCAATAGTAAAAAAGTTGATATCATTAATACTATTAAAATGTGTGCGTGCATGTGCTCATCATCAATATCTCAACAAGCTGATTTTGTTTGTTTGTTTGTTTTGTTTGTTTGTTTGTTTGTTGTTGTTGTTGTTGTTGTTGTTTGGGGGAGGGGGGTGATACACCTAGTATATTCTGCGTTCCGGCGTGACGTCATCTTCCTAACGACGACCCTAGTAAGGCCTCAGTGGGTGAAAACACGGCCCGCTTGAGCGTCGTACTTAGTTGACTTCGGTCCCACACGTAACATTTGCATGCAGTAAATCCATTGCACTTTATTTCTATGCACTTAGAACGACTCTCGCACAGCGAACGTCATCGAAAATTCACTCCTGGCAGGATAACCTCATACTTGTGGGAGTGGTTGATGTCATATTCAGGGAATTCAAAAAAATATAAACAAAACTTTCACAAAACTGAGTAGGTGGGACTGTACAAAGTTCCATACCGTAATGATAGCTGCATGAGCGAGTTTTGTTTTTGGTTCCCATGACACATTTTCTGTCTTTGAAATCTCTATATATAGATCTATTGGTAAATATGTATATATATATATATATATATATATATATATATATATACATATATATATCGCCCTACATGGTACATTAGCAGGACATTTATTGTCCTTTTTCCGTTGTTCAAATGTCCACTTAACGTTCGAAATGTCCTGCTAATGTAGGGGGCGATATTATGACGGAATAACAATAATAATAATAATAATTCTCAATTTTTATATAGCGCAAATTACAATTAAGTCTCTAAGCGCTATGGAAAGAGAAGAAAATAGGTAGAATTAAGTAGAAAAGAAATGATACAAAAGTGGTATAGAACATAAAAGCATGCAAAAATATCTCAACAGGAAACTACAGGCACATGACATTGTTCAACTTCAAATGATATGGTACGATATTATACTTTAAATAGGTAAGATTTTAGACAAGACTTAAATTGATCAAGGGAAGAGCATTCTTTGACATTACAAGGGAGTTTGTTCCATAGTTGGGGGACTGCATGCTGAAATGCTCTATGACCATATGATACTGTAGAAACTGTAAGGGGGACAAACAATTGTCTAAAACTGGAACGAAGCTGCCTAACTGGATGATACTCATTAAGAAGCTGTTGTAAATAGAGAGGAGCCAATTTATTCTGACATTTGAATGCTATAACAAGAAGTTTAAATATTAATCTGTCTTTAACTGGTAGCCAGTGTAAATTACGAAGTACTGGGGAAACTGATTCATGTGACTTAGTTCTAGTAATGAGCCTAGCAGCAGAATTTTGTATTCACTGCAGTCTACAGATCAGTGTATTAGACAAACCGTACAATAAACCATTACAATTATCAATATGGCTAATCACAAAAGCATGAACAAGTCTATCTGTGGTGTCCTGATCAAGGAAACGCCTTATCTTTCCGATCTTATACAGCCCATAAGAAGCAGAACGGCATATCTTGTTTATATGACTTGACATTATCAGTTGATCGTCCATCATAACCCCTAGGTTCCATGCACACTTTGTCGGCTGAAGACTGGAATGATTGAAAGTGATGGGAGGGAGCAAACTTCTTGTACGATGACGAGAAGACAAGTGAAGCAGTTCAGTTTTTCCTTCATTTATCAAAAGGTCTTTTTCCGAGGACCATACCGATATCTCCTGCTGGCACGCCTCTAATTTAGGAATTTCGTTGGGCCAATCACCACGATTAACTGTAGCATACAGTTGGGTATCGTCAGCATACATAGCATGACCAAATCCATGTGCCTTGATGATATCTTCTAGTGGTGAGGAATACATCATATAGAGAATCGGGCCCAACACCGAGCCCTGTGGTACTCCACGTAGCTGTGCTTGGCTAGCCGACGTCTTCCCTCTAATGACGACAGACTGAGAGCGACCAATAATGAATGATTCAATCCAACTGAGAGCAGCACCACCGAATCCAAATCTGTTTCGCAGCCGAAAAAGTAAGATGCTGTGGGATAAAGTGTCAAATGCTGCTGAGTAATCCAACATCAGCAGAACTGCTTCTTGACCACAGTCCAATGCAAGGAGGATATCATTGCAAACCTTCAGCAGAACCGTCTCACAGCTGTGATTTTTTCGATGTGCAGACTGCATGGTAGGATTCAAATTGTTAAATGCCAGATAACCCTGTATCTGTGCGGCTGCTGCACGCTCAAGAGCTTTAGAGATAAACATTAAATTGGCAATTGGTCTATAACTTTTCAGGTCATCTGCATCCAATTTACTATTCTTCAAAAGTGGTTTGACCTGGGCATGCTTCAAGCAATCAGGAAACCGTCCTTGATCAAACGATAAATTAATGATTTGAGCAATGATCGGACCAATCACACTTTTACTCTGTTTCAAAAGAGAAGTGGGGATAGGATCAAGTGCACAAGCCGAAGATGGAGAATCAGCAATGAGTTTAATTGCTTGCTGCACTGAAATTGGAGTAAACTTTCCCTATGAAACACTGCATCGCTGGTCAGTATGTCGATCATCTGAAGGTGAGCCTGCAGAAGCTGGAGCTGTATGCAGTTTATCAATGATGCAACTTATCTTCTCCATGAAAAATTTGGAGAAACGCTCAGAGAGCAGCTCATCTGAGTCAGTAGATGGGAGAACCACAGTTTGATTAGCATCACACAATTTCTGAAATTTCTTGAAAAGATCACGGGAATCACAATCTCTGAACTGTCTTACATGAAAGTTTTTCTTGGCTTCTCGTATGAGGTGACAGTACTGACTACGAAAAATCCTGAAGTTCTGATTATCAACCTCAAGCCCAGAAGATCGCTTTTTATGTTCTAAACGTCTCAGGTTTTGTTTTGCTTTTTGCAGTTCATCGTTATACCACGGTGCATTAGGTCGACAAGTTACTTCTTTCGACAGGAGGGGAGCATGCTTATCCAGGAGATCTCTGAGCACATGTTCGTACTGATCAACTAGAGTGTTCAAGTCAGAAGAAGGATTAGTATACAATTCTGACTGAAGAATGTCTCTACAGAATGCATCAACATTTATGGCCTCTATATTACGCGTGGTAATTCGCAACTTGACAGGATCTGGTTTCTTAGTGTTCAATGAACAGGTGACAGCAGCATGATCAGATGGTAAGTACTCTGTGGTTGTCACATCACTGACAAGGTTATCCGAAGCTCGTGACAAGACCAGGTCTAGTGTATGCCCCAATTCATGAGTAGAAGCTGCAACATGTTGCACGAAATTGAATGAATTGATCAGCTCTAAGAATGCTTGGGCTTCCCTTTCGTCCTCATCATCCACATGAAAATTGAAATCACCAGTGATTAAAAGTCTACTCGGATCAGACACAAGAAGCTCTAAATATGATGACAACTCACGAATGAATAATGAAGCTGTTTGTTGGTGGTTCTGAGTTCTCTGTGGCCTGTAAACCACTACCAGTCGAAGGGGGGTTCTACGAGATCCTGACATTGTAAGGTCAATATATTCGAATGACTCCTGGAGTCCATGCGTGTTTTGCTGGACTCTGAGAGTTTTCCGTAAGCATACTCCGACACCTCCACCAATTCGATTCTTTCTGGGGATGTGCAGAAAAGTGTGACTAGGAATAATGGCCAGAAGATCTGCAATAGGGCCATTATCCCGCTCATCTCCACATAGCCATGTTTCAGTTAGGGCAAGAATATCCAGTTGTTTAGAAATAATGAGATCACACACCATGCTAACTTTTCCTTTAATTGATCGGGCATTCCACAGTCCATAATGACATTTGGACGTACCATCTGCAATTAGGAATTGTGTGCGTCTGTTCCGGCCTCCTTTGTGACCTTGTCTAATTTTCGGTCTTGCATTTATTCCAAGTGATTTGATGTTTGACCAAACTTTGTTTTCTAATCGATAATTAACATGGCATCGAATATCCAAAAGTTCTTGCCGCTTGTAGGAGTATGGACCACACTGATGTGGTGATGTTCGAGGGGCTGTCGTACAAGAATTATTTGCTGATTCTCCATTTCCAGCTTCAGGTCCAGGGTTAGACTGAACATCACCTGATTTTAGAAGTTCAATCCGAAATGTACAGTCACTATTGCTGTTGTATGCAATTCTTTTACCACAGAAGATGCTCTTAGATTTGGCATTAGCATTGATAGCATGTGCCTTCCCGACAATAGGGCTTCTTAGAAGCAAACTCTCATGGGCCCCACCAATGAATAGACAGGGTAGAACATGAACTATGCCGATGAATAGGTTAATGATTGTCAAAAGAACAATACACAAAGCCTTCATTGTAGAGTTTGATTCTGGCATTGTTAGTCTGGATTGCTGGGTCTGCTTGAGTGATCAATATCCTGCTGTGTAGAAAATGGCTACAACTTTCACTACCTCAGCATAGCAGATCCCTATTTCAAAGTTCCATATCTACTGGTAAAACAAGGCCAATTCCTGCCCCCAAAACAGTCCTGTAGAATCATTGAGTTGAATAATAAATGTAGTTATAGATATTATATAAATGTAGTAAAAGATAATTGGATAACATGCAGTAGGTTCTATATAAATAGAGAAATTAAAGAGAGGAGATGAGAGCTGCTGCTACGCGCTCAAACTCTTTTCTTTACCGGAATAAACCGTATTGTTGCATGTCCTGCTAAGTTACCATGCAGCGTAATATACATATTTATATATAAGACTGAAGCTAAATATCAGCAAGATTATGTACTAGCCTTTTGACAAGGCCTCGTGACTTGGCTATTTTCCTCGTCATGCTGTGCCTGAGATGAGACTAGCCGGCCCGGGTGAACGCGCGATCGAGCGACTTTAGTCGCGAGGCCTTTTGGAACCTGGGTTTCCATCGTCCGATATGAATTATTCACGAGTTGACATTCGTATGCTAACACGCCTACCGAGGATTATCGACCAATCACAACGGTATCTGCGGGGCTTGCTTTCCATGATTGATGTACTAGTAGCTTGCACGGGCCGCTGCGCCGCGTGCCGAGCGAGCTAGCTCGAGTTGAAGGCGAATTTGCATACCAAATTTATGCTGACGTCATGCGAAGATACGGTCGCTGATTGGCTCCTACCTATAAGGTAGCAGATCCTCGCTAGGAACAAAGGATAGCATAAGAAATACAGGCCAGCTTCCAAAAGGCCCTCGGACTCACGTCGCTCGATCGCGCATTCACCGGGCTGGGCGGCTAGTCTTGTTATGCAGCCACTACTAGCTTACTTGCCGAGAAAAATAGCCAAGTCACGAGGGCCTTGTCAAAAGGCTAGATATGTACCTATTATGAAATAATTCGAACAAACGATCAGAACGTATTTCGTCGGTTCCCAGCGTTTGTTGTTATCTGGATATTTCCTGCCGATTTCGATCGCGTTTACCCATTTTCCCCATCTTGCGCGGTATTTAACGCGGTCAGGAAAAATACAAAATGAAAGAGATTATCCCTGCATCATAATGTTGTGACAACCTATGGCACTTAAAATTTTCGGCATTTTGATGAAGAACAGAAAAAAACCACAATTATTGCCACAAAACCAAATTGCGTGCAAAGTCAATGTGTTGCTGTGCGTTGCCAAGCTATTGTTTTCACCCAGCGGCTGCCATCAAGACGAAAGTTCCCGGATGTCCGGAACGGAGAATTGCTGTTTCCAAGAAAACTAAAATTCTGCCATTTACATTGCATTTTGTAGATCATTAAATTTATTGGAGAACAGTGGAAGGTATACGGCACCTTGGAACTACTTTGTTAAGAGGGGAACCTTCTAATACGAATACCTTGGAGGCCATGGGAGGTTAGATGAAACACAGTTCCAAATAACAGTTCCAAATATGTTGAAAGGTTTTTTGTAATAGGAATTTGAACAGAGAGCTTCCGTTTTAAACTTACTAGAGTGTACCCTCTTAAAATAATAAAATGGTGGAAATTTTCAATCTAAAGTGTATTTTAGGAGCTAGTGAATAAATACTTTAAAGTGCATTCTCCATTTTTCGATAAAACTTTCTTCTTAAAGTGAAAGGTTGCGTGGTAACTCGAAATGACAACTTTTACGACAGGGGCATAGCATGTATAAATAGCGCGGGTTCATGTGATTGGATATGGGGGGGGGGGGGGCGTCCCCATTTCCGGAGTCAGCGGATCGAGATGACGATGATGCGGAAACATTGACAGAAGTACGCACTGCCAGCTATAAGTTATATTGTGACAATCGCTGCTGGATCGTCTGAACAATTGAAAAAAATAAATAGAATTACGTTAATGACACTTAAGGAATAAGTTAATGAACACGGTAAGGAATGTAGGGGTAGAAGGGGTGAATCTGAAATTGTTTTTCCTTTTTGTACAATGAAAATCGTAAAATAATGTCTCTATACAGTGCGTATAAAAAAAAACGTATACCAAAATTTGGTAACTTCTAATTCAAAATTTATAACCTCTATGAGCTTGAAATTCATTTCATAGTAAAGAGCAACTTATATTATGTGTAATAATAGCTTATTCATAACTTTGTTGCCACGGATGACTGAGCAGCAGGCTTTTCAAAAGTATTGTCAAAATCATCTTGTGCCAAGTTTGGGCTGAAGCAGCAAATGTGGGTCAAATCAATTATGCATTAGTTCCTTCAGTTGGAAAACAATTGCTGAGTTATTTATTTGTGCATTTAAATAGAAAAGGTGTTAAAGTCAACTCAAACTCAAGAAATGGCTTATTACAAGCTAAATTTATGATATTTTCTTTGTCATGATAACACAATCTTGGCTTTATCCGCATCCCTTGTTTAAGGTTAGCCTTTTTAGTTTTAATGATAAATGGACATTTATTTGGGAAGCTATACTGTGTCCTTGAAAGTCTATACTATCAATAGCTTTGGTAATTCTCATAACATGTATCCTTCCTTGCATTCATTTCAGTCTTTAAGGTCAGTAAACATTTGAATTTCATGTGCTATTCAAGAAATACACCGTGTGCACCTTATGGAGGTAAAATGGTGCAATGGACAAAATTAATGAACAGAGATTGTTTAGTTATCACGAGA
Organism: Heliocidaris erythrogramma; assembly: GCA_025617745.1. NCBI lineage: Eukaryota > Metazoa > Echinodermata > Echinoidea > Camarodonta > Echinometridae > Heliocidaris > Heliocidaris erythrogramma. Next base: position 30,745,008 of record CM046868.1, read on the forward strand.
CAAGAAGTTAGAAGGCTGTTAAAACAAATTAAGGTTATAATATGGATTGAAGCAAGGTCATTTGAAAGCTTAGATACACTGGATCACTTTGAACGATGAAGCATTGAAGCATAAAGGAGAATTCAACTTTAAAAATGACTTTAGACTAAAGTAACACATTGATACGGCTTGACCCACATTAATTTTGTTGCATCACCCCAAACTTGGAACAAGGAGATTTTGACGACACTTTTTAAAAATCCTGGTGCTCAGTCATCCATGGCAAAAATGTCATGAATGAGGTACCATTGGACAGACAACAAGTTACCTTTCACCATGAAATAAATTTTAAAGTCACATTGGTTATAGCTTTTTAATTAGAAGCTATCAAAGTTGGGGATACTTTTTATTGATACACACTTTATAATGATCAAATCAAGAGTGCATTGGTAGTGTGCTTCAAATGAAGCAATTTTTTACTTCTCCATGAAGGGGTGATGGACTCTATGGCCACTAAATATGAGCATGAATTATGCATCACAATCGCAGACACAATGGACTCTTCATGCCCAGACGATCGTGAGCGCGCCAAAACTTCCCCGCCCCAAGCTTGCAATAAGATCACCATAGAAGGAAAAAAATTGCGGCGACAGTTATGGGCTCGAGTCCAGCACAACCGAAGGCGACAGAGTCAGCCAAAGGCAGAGTATTGGTGATTTGATTGTATTTGATGAAAAGTAATCCTATCTTCTCCTTCTAATTAGCATTAATCCATTGTTCACCCCCTGGGAAACTTCTTGTTTTCTCTGATATTGTAGATTCCTCTATCTGTAGACTCGTATAAGGTGATGGAAATGCACACATTTATGCATCGAGCTGCCAAACTCATTACTACATGACATTTTCGCATACTCGTATTATCATTAGACTTTGTTCGAATACTTCGTCACTGTAGTAGAGAATTACATTGAACCAATAAACGGTTGGTATCATTTAAAGGATAACGACGGCGATAAAGATAAATATAACTATATATCGTTTAAACACTGGTCTACGTAGAAACGTAGAGTGTTGCAGACCGCATCTCAACGACTTAGTCTTAAGCTTGCAGTACCAATTTTCTCGGATCTGTTGCATACTCAATACATATTATTTCCCACTCAAAATTCCAGACTCTAGGAGACCAATGTAGGGACGATATACAGTTACAATTATGATAATGGGTCCTTCATACCGAATACTAAAATAGGAAAAAATTGTATGATACGAAATGAATAATTGATGCTTAAAATTGCTTTTTAAAATAAATGCCATTTTTCAGAAAAAAGGTGATCCTTGTTGGGGAAACAATTGTTTCAAAATCTAGATTATGAAGGTCGTGGCTGTTCATCAAAACAAAAATTTAATAAATTTAACTAGGTTTGCTGTGATGAAAACGGTTCTTTTTATACATTTCTTCTTGACTTTCAGATTTTCTCATTGAGAGGTGATATGACCATTCGTTTCCATTAATATTGTTTATATATATTTTTTTATCAGGATGAACGAGTTCAGATGTTGACCAGTGCAACATGGCTGACATTGGTAAGTTACAATGGATTTATTGTAATTGATCCTATCAATGATTTCGGTTAATACAGAATTGTTCAAAAAATAGAATTAAATCACATAGAGACAATAAGAAAGGGGTAATTACTTCTTAAAGCTCTTTCGAAACGCTTTATATCATAATGTGATAAGCACTATACAAGAACGAAATATTATCATTATTAATAAGCTACAAAATGTCTTCACTATCTTGAAAAGCACTATAAGTGATGTTAGTACATTTGATTCACTGTTATTGACAATTAAAAAGATACTATCGTGTTCTACTTTTATAACTGTAAATATTATCTGGTACATGAGTACACTAAGAAACTACCTCATATCAATTGAGATATACAGCCTTTATTATTTTTTATTTTTTATTGAAATTGTCAGGTTTTTTCTATTTGGGGGAAATAACTGGGTATATGAATTAACAGATGTCAACAGTGCATAAATTCCATTTGTAAACAATTACCGCACGTTACAGCTATTGAGATACGAATATAAAGTAGAATGACTGAAATTTAGTAATGATAGGAAAATGACACTTAAATGTGTGCCTTTAAGCCTCACAGTTTAGCAAATTTAGCAACCGTTAGTACAACTGTTTGCGGTTAACCACTATAGTTCATTCATAATTTCTGACAAATTTCTGACAAATTTATATATATATATAATTTATATATATATATAATTGAAATAAAGTTCACTCAGAGAATAATGACACAGCAGATATATCCACAGGTTGATTTCCACAAGCGCTTTCAATTTATTTCTTCTCTGAGTGAAATTTATTTTAATTCTATCTATACGTTCTCCCATTTAAATCTCTATATACTATATATATATATATATACAATCAGCTGAATTTAGCCGAATTTTATTGCGGTAGTTTCAGGCACATGAACGAATATTATTTTAATATTTGATAATTAAACTATATTAAACAATATTAAATGTAATAAAAAATATGCATTATAAATACATTTTTTGATATAATGGTTTAGTTTTTAGTCAGGACAAAGGATTTCAATAAAACGGGAAATTATTTAGAATAGGGCCCACCAAACCTTCCCCTCTTCACCTCCTCTACTGCCTTGCCGCATTTCTTGAAATTTATCTGTTTTTTCCGCTTTACCTATTTCATACCGATTGTGTGTTATTTGCTCAGTTACGAAGTTAGTTTGACTTTGTGCATGTGTTCATCCATTTGAGATTAGTCTGTGTGTATTAATGATATTTGTTGAATATGGTGTATCCATTGAAGGAATTGATATCTCCTACCCATCATCATTTGTAGTACAATGAGAAAAGTCGTAACATTGTGATTTGGCCAGGTTATTGGAGCTGAAGTACCATGATTTATGCTACACTTATGCTACACATTATTGTAGAATTTTCCAAGTAATTGAACAAAGTAAATTAGCTTTACCTCATCATATTGGCAGCAAATACATATTTTTCTTTTACTCTAAAATTAATCAATAGAATCATTCTATATACAAATTGAGATTAAACCTGTATTAATAGCTAATTTAGAATACAACCGAAATACAACCCAACGGACCGCGTTATTTTACTACGCTATGCCGTAAATCTTTTTTTTTAACTACCAACTTATTCAGTGTTGAGTTAAAAGGCTGGCTGGGGATAGGGAAAATGTGGACTTATGAATCCCCCTTCAATATAGAGTTGTCCATACCCTGGACGAGTAACATATTTTTAAAAGCTTAAACCATCAACTGAAACCTTTAGATTCCACGGTACACTCAAGATAGAGTTTTCCCCTTAGAATGTTGAATTTGATACAGGGGGTTTGGCTTGAATTATAATACATCTATAGACATCAAATCAAACATTTACCGCTGTTCGAGTTTAAAAAAAAAATCAAATTTATGCATTTTGAATAAACTGCACCTAGTTTAGAAGACTTAAAGTATATATTCTCGCTTAGTAGCTGCTAGCTACATAGTAGACTTTGTATGTATGACTGTGTTCTTTGTTTATTTTTCTCTTGCTATATATATACTCCTTAGCTACCACCCAATGACAATCCAATTTTCAGCAAACTAACGCATTTAACACCCAACTGTATAACCATAAGAATTTAGAACCATATCCTTTTTATTCTCTTATACAAAATCCCTTAAGCACTCCGAATTTGCCTGATATTTGCCTGAATGGAATCCTATCAAATATAGAATGTTTAAAATGATATACCTCTACATGTAGTAAACTATAACGATGGGCCGTATCTATTAACCTAGTTAAGTATTAACAGGAAATGCTTTTTCTAACTTTTTGCTTGCAAATTAAATAAAATCAACGTAGAAGTTAAGGCCGGGTCGAATAGGAAAAACGAGCATTTACTCGGGCTTTAAGTGAAAGGTTACAAGTTAATGCTATTGCCAGTGCTCTTAATTGCTATGTCAGGCAAGCGGGTTGACAGCTGTTATTGTTTGACAGTTTACAATAGGAATATACACTTTTAACTTAATCGGCTAAAACTTCCTTGAGAGAAATCATTATCACAATAGCAATTTGACTGACTGCTTAATGTGTTCTAGCAGCTTTATGGCTGATTAAACTTCCCTTTTCTCTTTAAATTTTGTAATTGAGGCCTGTTCAAAATGCAAAAATAACACTGTTTTAAATCTCCACCATGTCCATGCAAGTACAAGCTTAAGCTAGTAGATGATATTGTAAAATACCAAGCAAAAGCTCGATGATGAAAAAAAATCCTAATTTTCAGATAGACAATTGCTCCTCCGACAAGCATTTGTGTACAAGAACAAAACCTTTGCTCTTGATTCTGAGTAAAATTTGAGTAGGAATGTAAGCTTATGCTAGCCTGGGGAAGCAACTGATAGCCAGAAAACAAGCATTTGCTTCTCCTTGCAAGCAATTACTTGCTTGAAATACCAAAACATGCAAGCATAAGTTTAGAAAAAAACGCTTGCTAGGCTTTTACTGAATTTATAGATACGGCCCATTATCTAACCTAGGAATCTTGGAATTTTCCTAACCAAACTACACTTTTTAACCGAACAACGTTCTCTTAGTAGTGTTCTCCGAATCCAGTATGCATGGAAAAAGCTCATGACTTTTGAGAATTATTAGGTTTCTGCTGAATTTCAAGTCCAAGTTCTTGTCTCCACGCTGAAATAATTGCTTTCTACCCATCAAACGAACATGATGTAAAGTACAATGCCAGCATAGAAAGTAATCACTCATACACGAGTGAAATTATACTCCTTCTTTTTCCCTGACCTTGCTCTTGATCAAATGATTAAAAGCCTCAGTAGTTTTAATTGCAAGAAAATAATTAGGTTTTATTCACTAAACGGATGGTAGCAATTATTATTATTTAATTGGATTTATTGTTAAGGTTGAGTCAATAATAGTTATGACAAAAGACTCATTTGCATGTTCTTTTCCATAACTATTGTACCATATAGAGATAAAACAGATGATAACTGATCATTTCCTTCAAAGTGTTGCAGATGAGTCGTAGGCGAGTGGTTATTAAAAATATAAGTTTGGTTTTGCGAAAGTCATGTGTTCGAGCCCCTGACATTACGCTAATGAACTTTGGAAGATATTAATCAACATTTGCCAATATCGACGAAGGTGGGGTAATGGGTACCTGGTATGCAGTAATTTCCTGAATGATGTAAGCACTTAATTCAATATGGTGTATACACAATATATCTATAGAGCAGGGAAAATTCTGAGGCGTCTTGAGGACTATGCCTGGTGGATATGACCACACTACAGGGAGCCATGATATTGATCATTATAGTCATTAAGTTACTTTCAGAAATTTGTATGATCAATGATTATATTTTTTTATAGTAAAATGATGACTGCGATTGTTTGTTGAAAATGCGGATTTTCATTTTGTTTCATTTGACATTCATGCGTGTCTAGCCTAAATCATTTTCAATTCAGAGTCATGTTCATCAGTGTGTGATTTTATTTGTGATCATTATGATAATCCATGATTTCATTGTACAGTGTTAGTCTTACCTTCCATACATTGGTGAAAATCTGTTCCATCAGCTCAAAGTGCATTCCATTTCCATTTATCTTGCATTTAGGTCTTTATTTTATCTCTTCATAGTAGTCTTACTTCGCAGAATAATCTGTTTAAAGGTATTTCTTGTTTATGTGTACAAAAAAAAAAATGTGAAAGCAATAGAATCGTATTGTATAATTTCAATGTTTTTCCCTACAATAAAACATATTTCCGTGAAACAATCGCAACATCAAAATGTTGTACAGGGTTAAGATTTTATTCATATAAAAAGAAGTTCTTAAAATATTTTGGCATTGATATTAGTGCATTCTCTGGGTACAAAATTGTAGTTTAAGCCTCTACCAACCTTGAATTTTGTAAGCAAGCAACTACAATTGTATGATTACCCCAGACCGATGAAAGTTTTCTGCATTCTCTGGGTATGTTTGTGTAAACTGCCTTCTTCAATTCTGAAGATAATTAGATAATTGAAAATGTTTCTGTAGTACATCTTCCAGGGGCACATCGACATAAGTTGAAAGAATAAGATGTGCTACACATTTTGGTATTCGCACATCGCACTTCTAGCTTCAATCTAAAATAAGAACGTTTTAGTAAAAAATACACAGAATGCCACTTTGCATTGTTGAGCACGTATAGACACCAATTCCTAGGAGGTAAGGCTAGATGTCACCATCGCATGACGTATATCATGTCTTTTTTGTTTCGCTTTGTTTTCTGCATTCTTCATCTCCCTCCTGCTCTTTCTACATGTCCTCCTTCTATTCTACCTCCTTTTGAAACATCTCATGCAGATTTGGCACGATGAATACTTAATGTGGGATCCTGATGACTATGGTGGCGTTAAGAAGATTAAAGTCCAGAGCAATAGCATTTGGTTGCCGGATATTTTCTACTATAACAGGTGATATATTTATGTTTAATTGATGCAAGTGCTAAGTTTTATTCCCTACGTTGGGGACGTCCAAACCCACTCATCCACATGCACATCACATTATACACAATGTCTCGCGCGTGGATCCTCTGTAACAGTTCATCTACGGATATCACATGAGGACCGCCAAGGCACCCCAGGTTAAACTTCACAGCATCACATCTTCGTTTTTTAGTCCAATCTTGTGAATGTATCTTTCCACAGTTATGGAGAGATGAGTTCCTCGAGTGGGACCCAGACCTCTATGGTGGAACAAAGAAGATAAAGCTTATCTCCAGCAACATTTGGCTCCCAGACATATACTATTATAACAAGTAAGGTGATATGACTGGACCGATAATGTGTGCATAGCCGAATGTAGAAACTTTGTGCATAGAGTGTGCATGACGTTTCGAACAGGTATTGTCAGTGCTTGTGCGTAATACATGTCATGTTTGTTTTGTGATCTGTGGTTTGAGAACTTATTTTGCGATTATTTCTTCTTTGACATTTTATCAATATTTTACCTTTCAAAAATTTCATACCAGAGAAGATCACATGAAGTGGTGAGACGAAGTCCGATGAAGTTGTAAAGAAACATAAAAAAAAAACAACGAAGTAAAACAGGACGAAAATATATAATGTGAAAAGATGTGATAAACCTGAACCATATAGCAGAGCGGAAGTTAAATAAAAGTTGATATAGTAATTATTTATGACACGATTAATATCATCAGAAAATACACAATTCATTCGATTAGTGATTTGTAACGCAGAGTAAAATCATTTATTTTAACTGTGAATTCAAAATTTCACGAGAAGAGCATTTTCAAGGAAGTAAAGTCAGTTAGTCTGATTGTAAAGATGAGAAAAGGTTATAAGAACTGTGTCTTATTTGATTCTAGGCTGAAATTTAAACCAAAGTTATTTACAGAATTATGATCATAGAAACAAATTTGGTCCCATATCTGAGCCCTGAGGGATGCCACATTTCAGGTGTGTCTATTACAATTTTTTTTGTTCGTTGTTGACTCTTTTTGTTTTTGCATGTATTGTGAAAGCATTTCATTCAAACACGTTTACATGAACATGTCTGTTCTTTCTGAAAATATATTTTAATTCATCAACATCATCAACAATAACTACCTCATACATGTCTCGGCGATCAGGACCCTGTCTTGTAAAGGGTTTCGATTGATTCGAATCGAAAGCAACTGAAAATCAATCGCAACCCCGCTCTCTTAAGTACATACTTGCGATTGACTTTAAGTAGCAAACGATGAGAATCAGTCGCAACTTTTTCTATGATGGGTCCCAGTTTTTGCCAATTTTCTAAAAATGAAATACAACACTATAAAGTGGCCACAATATCTAAGATATTTGTATTTTAGTTGTAAATGCATGGGAGACCTAACCTAACCTAAACATGGGGAGAAATATTATCTTCGTACTCAAAAGATGATACTGGTTTTAAGAATTGAAAGTACGTGGATATAATAGACTGGGCTATTTCGGAATGTACAGAAGAATGAGAAAGTTTAGGTCTTATCTGCGTGCTCGAATAAGAGGGTCAGCCAATTACCCGCAGAGAGAAAGAGAGAGAGAGATGGGGGAATCTTGATGCCAAGTCAAATAAGCTTTTCCTTTAAAAATCGCTATTAGGGTGTACAAAATCTGCAATTCATGATCCACGAAACCATCATACAAGGTAGACATTTTCTGCAAGATTACTCTTATTCAAGTAAAGGATACTATATACATAAGCTTTATCATTCATAGCTCAATTCAGTTTTCGATGACGCGAAATGTTTAGATACGATGCGTGATACCAAAATAATTAACGTTTTCTTTTTCGGTGGTTCCATTGACCATTTTTACTTCCAGTGCCCTCGTACAGCATCAACAATTCTTGAGGGGGACCATCATAAAGGCCAAATACAATGGCGAGATCATGTGGGCTGCTCCCGTCAACTTCAAGGGTCATTGCAAGATCAACGTGAGATACTTCCCCTTCGACAAGCAGAGCTGCGAAATGAAGTTTGGACCGTGGCAACATGATGGTACTGAGTTAGTCGTACAAGGAAAAGGTAAGAATTGGTAGTTTAATTAAAATATAAATACTTGTTGTGAATTTGTGTCCTATTATTAATTGAATACGGTCCATTAAAAAATGAATATAACAAATGCAGAAAATATAAACAAACCGATCAGTGACAGTCACTCTTTTAACTTGTAATCGATCAAACTCAAAAATTGGCAACTCATGTCTTTATAATACGAACAACTCTCTATAGTTCCGTTCAAATGATTAATTATTAGAAATATCCTCCACTTCTGAAAGAATATATTTCAAAGTGTCAGAGGGACGCCTAATACCCCTGTTTGAATGGAAAACAGATTTTGCAAACTACTTTCGTGCAAAACATACAGAACTGCTTCTGGAACAAATCATTCAGTTGCCACTTTGCGTTTGATCTATAACTAGTCATAAAAAGTTATAAATTCCCGATTTCACTGATACCTAATTTGTCAATGTCCCTTTAATTATTCATTCAATAGACATGCTTCATCTTCCATACAACACCATTAATGTGATGTCTATATTTGCTCTGTCTATTTTTTTTTTTTTTTTTGGGGGGGGGGAGTAATATTCTCAACCGCTTCATGATATACTCGTTTGCTAGAGGTCATCAAAAGCGTACTCAGTCTCAAGATCAAAATAAAACACCCTTCATCCTTTCAATACCTGATATGCGCCTTAGAGACTCTTAGCCCAATGCCTACGGGAACCGGGTTTTCATGTGTTAAGCCTATGGGAATTGATGAATTCAGTAGTCAACGGGTTAAAATTTTCACCATCTCAAATCTACTGCAGGTGATAGCGACAACATCCAAATAACTCGGCTTCTTAACGAACTCGAAGGGTAGATCATATACAATGCTATACATCAGGGCATAAAATAGTATTTGCATTTCCTATCTTTAGCATGCATTTTATGCGCAGGTGCTGCGGTTATTATTTTTAAATGCCTTCAGGAGCTATCGTTTTGAATTCCCTTTTCCTATCCTGAGAGTTTAAGAGCCCGAGCTCACGATCGATTTGACTTTTGCGTCCAGAACTAAAGATATTTTTCCCCCTTTCTGCTCCAAATTGAGACGCATTTATGAATGAAATTTAAAAGTCACGTTTCCTTGAATGTGATGAAAAATTGCCATTGATATATTCTACAGCTTGACTAATGAACTATTTAAAACATTAACCACTGAAGTTAATCGATTTAAGTTTCACTTTTCTACCTTATTAAATAATATTTCATCTGTTATCAATATCAGGTGATACATCGGTATTCATCAGCAACGGAGAGTGGCTATGAAAGGTTAACATGGGCCAATAATGTGGAGTATGAAAATACAATCAATCAAGTCAGCCGCAACGAAACAAGTGTGACTATCGAGCTTTACAAATTGAGGTGATGAACTTTATCACTTACTCATATTTCATATGCTCTTTATCAATATCAGGTGATACCTCGGTTTTCATCAGTAACGGAGAGTGGGACATGAAGGGGCTAACATGGGTCAACAACGTGGAGTATTACCCTGACGACCCCGGTGTGCCTTACACCGATGTCACTTTCACGGTCTATTTCCAACGCAGATCTCAATTCTACGTCTTCAACCTCCTCGTCCCAGCCAGCATCATAACGTTGATGGCGTCCATGGCCTTTCTTCTGCCGCCAACATCACAGGGCAAGGTAATGTGCCTCATTTTTCGTTGGTGGACATGCTCAACGACCTGTTTCATAGAAATTGTTATCAATAACAAGTGACACATTTCAATATCAAATTCGCTCACAGTCAATCAGCTTATAACAGTTATTGCTGTTTGTTATTGGTAAGAATTATATGAAACAGGGCTTTGGTTTCACACAGCTCTAAGTACAAATTTCACTAGGATGATGCTTAAGGACGTCACTGTAGGAGGGGGTTGGTTGGGGAGGGGTGGTAACATTATCATGATTCTCAATTTCTTTCTGGGAAAACAGCCCGAATTTCAAAATCCTGGTGGTAAAATTCACTAGATCCATCGGCCAAAAACGAGAGATTGGCGAAAAAAAAAAAAGGAAGGTAAAATCGAAACCGTGCAACACCGGGAGGGTGGGGGAGGGAATGGAGGGAGGGAGTAAATCGAAACCTCTGCGTCGCTATAGGGGTTATGAAAAAGAAATCAGCGTTACCAGTGAGTTGGGGACAAATCGAATATCCACTGTCGCCTTTGGGAGGGAAAATTCGAAAATCCGTGGGCAGAGTTTGATATTGATACCCCAACAAAATGGCCAAGTGACAGCTCTGAGTAGTAATGCGTTTTTAATCATGATACAGGAGTCAGTGTTTAATACTCTCCGTTGCTATCTAGAGCACATACGAGCTATTCTGAGCACAATGTGGGAGTGGCGGATCGCTTAGGCTATTTTGGATTAGATTTCAATATGAATATCAGCTATATGAAGCCTCATTTTAATGGGTCACTACCCTTCGAAGTATATGAGATAATGTTATGAAGATACATGCTCTTGTTATATTGTAATAAAGGCATGCACTGCTTTTTACAGCCTCGTCAAGTGGACGTGATTATTACGCTGTGCAAGTTAGTGATATTTTACAGGTAGCCCGACTGTAGCATGTAGGATATATAACACAAAACGAGTTGACGACAGGGCTGAACGACACATGTTATACGACACATGCTCCGGTGCCAACTGCTCTGCGTCAATATCTAACACTACCTAAATTCCCAATACTTCAACCCTACCTAAAACCCCCTAAACATTACCCCATACCTAACTTAAAAACCCATTTGCAACCCTAAAAATAACCATATACCTTTGACGCAATAAAGCTCAGGAGCAAATGTGGGAGCACCGACGACAGTGTTTTTTTGTTCTCAAGGTTTACCACATTGATTGTGAATGTTTTTTAGTTTTTTTTTCTTGTCTACTTTCCTTTTTTTGTAGGTTACTCTTGGTGTCACCTTTTTGCTTTCCAAGACTGTTTTCCTGATGATTGTTGCTGAATCGATGCCTCCGACCAACGAAGTCCCTATATTAGGTAAAGAATGCCATTATCTTCTCTACGTAATTTGGAGAAAGGACTTATCCGACCAACCCCTTATCAATGTTTAAAAGTGTTATTTAAACCAAACGTTCCCTGTCACTCATCCTACTGGGTTTTTCTGATTTTAAAATATCAGACCAATGAGAAAAAAGGTCCAAATACTGTTGGCTTGTAAGACATGATAATTTCCATTATTTCAGTCACCATGACCCATTACCTCTGACCTTTAATTTATGAACAGTCTGATTTTTATTTTCATTCATGACGCCCAACGAACGGCGTTAACATTAAAGGCTACGACTCGCCCGTTGCGGGTTTCCACAATTTCTTTTAGTCCATCTTGCCAATTCCGACCACGTTCCGGCTCCCCACAACCTTAATACAATGAATTGTGTCTTTGGTTATCTTTCTGCAGGAGAATACTTCGCTGTGCTCATGATTCTCGTCAGCTTGTCTCTAGTTCTCAACGTCATCGTCGTCTCGGTCTACAATTGCGGTAATTGTGGTGACCCTCTTCCCCATTGGGTACGGGTGGTCGCTCTCCATGTCCTCGCACCAATTGTGAGAGTCAAGGTAGAACCAAAAAGATTCCCACCAAGCCGTTCTGCAAGAAGCGCCAGTGGGCGTCAGAGTGCCGGCCACAGAGTAAAGGCAAAGTTGCGCGAGAAGGCATACGAGAAAGTACCACTAAAAGACAAGTCACTGAACAACCACTCACAGCAGTACACTGTAGGTGACCAATTCTCTATGCACAACGGCGGAAGCATGGAAAAGGAGAACTCACATGGCGGAATGTACGCGGGTCACTTCCAGAAGATCGCGGGTGAGCTTCGACGGATGAATGATATCCTCATCACCATCACAACAGAGGCCCTTAGTGTGGACAAGAAGAGTTCGACCAAAGAGAAGGCCATCCAAAAGGAATGGTTGCAGATAGCCAAGGTACTAGACCGAGTGTTCCTATCGCTCTACCTTCTTGGAAATGCAATGGGACTGACATATCTGATTGTAACCATTCATCAAACATCTACTATCCTTGAAGATATCCACGACGCACAGGAATCTAACCTAGAAGCACATTACAATGGTGGTTAAATTCTTCAGGAAAGGTCCGATCGTGTGCGACTGTGTTGATCAAACTACAGATGAACAGTCAGTCCGCAGAGCGTGGATAACATGAATTTTGCAATGATCTATTCAGATCCCTAAGGCTTTCGCGTGCGCCATGGATATGTATTGAGCCGACTTATATATATATATATCTTTATGCAATGACTTAACTTTTCACCATGTTAATCGATATTACATGGCTTTTTGCCGTCATCGAAAAAAATATAGATTTAAATCTTTATGGCTGTATGTAGAGTCGAATCAGTTTTTAAAAAATCTGTCAGAGAGTGGGTAAAGAAGTGTCCTCATTTTCCCTGCAATTACGGAATAGGCACATTGAAAACAATGATGACCGCCTATGTAACTGGACAAAATAATCATTACACAGATGGGCATAGCGTTAGCGGTATGACACAGAAAAACATGTTGGAGGTGCTTGTCGATGGATGTCACAACGCCCACTTGTCGTAGCTGGGGGTAGTCTATAATAAGAGGATCTGAAAGCATGGACTCAAGCAACACAGGTTTGAAGTTGTTGACCCTGAAGCTCGTTGCATGAAACAAATGCCACGACAGTCAATTTGTGACGGAGATGTCACGGGGCTGATTAACCATTTCACTAAAAAAACGACATCATATCGGCTGGAAAAGACAGTCCAAGAGTCTTTAGGGCATATTATTGGATTTGTTTTTATTTCTAACGTGGTGTACCGATAAAAAGCATCTAACTTGCACGATGAGATGTGCTGTTTACGGCAACTAAAAATGCATAGAATGGATAAAAAATCAAGGTTGCCTTTGTGACGGGCGGTTCCAACATGTAGTTAAGACGATATCTTTCTGTAAAAGGTAGCCAGTGGAAGGGAGACCCTTACTTTGTTTACATCTGAACAAATAATGAAAAAGTATATTGCATGACCCAGGATTTATTACCTATTCGGTATATATGTATAACATAATTTGTGTCAACATAATCATGAAAATGGAAATATTGTGGTGAAATTTGTAAAATACATGTTTGCTATTTTGGGGTCTTTGCAGCACTTTCTGTTCCGTTTTCTATAATTAAGGACGGATGTGTGGACAATAAATGCCAATGTTATGTAGTTATTTGGAGGTTACAAGAATGATGTACATTAACTCTTGCTAAATGACAGTATTAATATATCCGTTGCCCATAGACTAGCTAACCGATTTGGGCTTGCGTTCTAAAGGGATATGACAGCTTTCAAACCGTAACAAGAATGTTTTTTCGCAGAAATTTTCAATGGAGAGAGCTAAGACGGCTTTGTGGAACATTTGGCAGACTACAGTAGCGAGACATCGGCGAGATACCGGGGATCTTCGATTTGAAACGCTCTTATCATACGAAACCAAGTGATTCAAAGAATGTTCAAAGAAAGATCTCGTTTTATCAGACAGCAGTGCTGAAATAGCACCAACGACATGTACGATGAGAGAAGAGGAAATAGAATTCGTTCTTTTCATCTTGATTCTTCATTTTCTAACGGTGTTTTACTGAGTTAATTATACGTATGCATTACTGACTTATTACACGCACAATCGTGCGTACGAGTAATTTATAAAGAGTGTGTAGTATTAAGGATTAACTATACTCTTATAAGAGTTAATGAATTAACTATACTCTTATAGAGTAGGCGTTTTGATATTATGAAGGTGATTAACCCACGTTTAGCAGTAGCAGGATATTGATGATTATTGCAAACGCACGTTTCCATTCCGAATGGTTGCAATCAGGCCCCTGGGAGCGATTTTGTTACTGGGGGTGCTGTGAGCCCCCCCCCCCCCAAAAAAAAAAAAAAAAAATAAGCTCCTCAGCATTTTAAGGCCTCTTTGTAAGTCCAAAGATCTCTGACAAGCAAAAAAACCCAAAACAAAACAAACAACCCCCCCCCCCAAAAAAAAAGGGTCCTCAGCGTTTTGGGGTCTCTTTTTAGCTACTTTTCAGCTACAGCACCCCCAGCATCCTCAGCCTTCCAGGGGGTGCTTTCACAAAAATCTGTAGGTGCTGCGTTTTGGGGTCTCTTTTTAACTACTTTTAAGCTACAGCACCCCTAGCATCCGTGGCTCCGAAGGGCCTGCTTGCAATGCCAATTTCCATTCGATATACGAAGTAGATAAAGTTCTAAAGACCTTAATTGTCATATTTTTTACAAAATTGTATTGAGTATAACATAATATGCAGTCAGTATACACTGTAAAAAATAACTGTATATTAACAACGGCCAAAACTTGTAATTTTACAAGTCAAAAAAACCTGTTAATCTACAGTTATTTTTTACAGTGTAGGAGGACCCATCTCGGGTAATACAACATGTGATTATTGTAAATAAACGTACATGTTTCTGCAGTGTATATCACACCACGGCATTTCAATAGGGGTCTATACTGATCCTTAAAATTCTTTTACAGACAGTGTCTTGAAAGGTTCGGCGCATTGGAAAAATTAAGAAGAAACTGAGACATGTTAGAAGGCTTGAAAGAATAATTTCCTTGGTCTATTGGTTGTTGTATCATAAAACATAATATTGGGAAGTAATAATCTATGGTAAAAATGGGAAATGAAGAATTGTCAATATCTGTATAGCTGCGCTTTATCCCTATCTGGCTTGTAAGTACTGAATCATTGTTCAAAGACAGAAATTTAGAATATCTCTTAAAATCGTCAATTATGCACTGATCATGTGAATTATGCCTTGTTGACAATGAGGTCTTAAACATGTAGGACTATATGCTTCTTTGAGATTAGACTAATGAGGTTTTAAGTTAATCCTGAATTCTAATAATGGAATTGCATTTCCAAATTAAAACACTTAAACTAATACCGAATCGTTCATCATCCAGTTAACTGATTATGTGAACTGGCAAGACGTACGATGCATACCAATAAGTGAAAATTCCATTCACTGAAAAGCACACGGGGCGGGGCTGCTAGCGCGATTTCCATTTTTTTGTTGTTGCTTACTTCTCTGCTATAGTTTCTTCTAAAATCGTTTCGCAGATTTAATTTGCTTGTAGCCTTCAACTTTAGAGTGTAAATTTATTTCACTTCTCTAAAAACATATTTTACCAGAGGCGAAATTATCTTTCATTGTAATATTCGTCTTTTGCGAAGGAGGTTATTACGTTTATTTAAAACTTGTGTAGTTCCATTTAAAATATGAATGAATGAAAAGAAATGTATATTATGTCTTCCTTCATGTTCTCTTAAAACCTGCAAACACATACAAACAAGTAAAGATTGCATTATAACGATGTTATTTCTGATAGAGCTAATACATTAACTATTTGTACCACAATTTGTAAGTGTTATGTAGCATTGTATAGCGGAATCACTTATTTTGTGAATCACCGAAACAGTTTAAAAATAGTCAATATTTGATCCTAACATATAAAACAGGGTGACTAGCATAGGACGGGTAAGTAGGTAGATCCATAGATAAGTAGGTATAAATATATCTGAATAGATAATAATAAGTGTGTGAAGACACTGGCTTTGTATAAATGATTTGATAACAAAGTAAAGTTATGTACGTGCTGTTGTGGTCAAATTGCAACTATGCATTTATATCCCGCTTAACTTTCCGCATAGCCAAATTATAATATTAACCTAATGTGCTATTTTTTTCTTCTTCTGATGTGTTATATTAAAGGGCAGGTTGAGTTCTGGGAAAGGTGAATAATAATTTGTGAGCTTTCTCATTCCTTATATGTCATTTTAGAAAGAACATCATAGTAGAAATGTTCCCTGAAAAGGACTGCTCTTCCGAATGCCCTCATACATATGACGAGAAATAACTGAAGTGTTCGGGCCTAGCATGTCACAGGTGTGTTTGGGTGATCCCACAAGTACACGATGGAATAGTACATGATGTGGAGCAAAAGAAAAAAAAATGTATAATCTATTAAAGTCCAGTATTCTTTAGAAGATAGAGATGTATTTGTTGACAATATTGGATATGAATAGTCAAATCAAACAGCAATACAGTAACAAATAATCCATTATTACCATAATTATATAACCTTCATAACTTTGTCGTAGTACTTTATAGTAGGCCTATGTATTTTGTAGGTAATACATTAATTCGTCAGTGATTCGTCACGAAGTAGTTAGGCTTAAATTACGATGTAAATTTTTTCCCCGCTTTTTATAATTTGTTCAGCGTATAGATGACCCACAGAAGTTCTGTTTGAGTGGTAACGGCAATGGGCGTTAATTCTCAGAAAAGTTTTTTGGAGGACAGGCTCATAACATAATGGTGCCCCTAGGCCCTAGCTCTTTTCCCCATTCAAAAACTTTATTTTTACTGTATGTTAACTAGTTTATAAATATTGGTATAAAACATGAATGTACACGTTTGGTTGCTTTTCAAATTCTAATGTGTGTTCTTCCCCAAAAACTAAAATTTGGTTGCGAAAGACGGTCCAATGCTTAGTTACGTATGTCAAATTGATAATACTTGTAAATGACTCCTCATATTTACACGTGTCAATACAGAAAAGAGAGATTGTGTAATAATCTTTCTTGTAACGAACTGTGAATAATTTCAACGTGAATAAATTATGCTCTTTCAAATACATACTGGCCATTAACCGAATTCTCATTTATAAGTCCCCGTTCGCACCTCCAAACAGATCCCGAATCAGTCGATTCTTGGCCATTAGGAGTAATGTAATTGATCGTTCGGTCTGTTATCGGTCTAGTGTTGGTCTTTTCGGTGTGACTAGGGTATATAACACTCCTTGTTTATCCTTTCCATTTACACGTGTCAATACAGAAAAGAGAGATTGTGTAATAATCTTTCTTGTAACGAACTGTGAATAATTTCAACGTGAATAAATTATGCTCTTTCAAATACATACTGGCCATTAACCGAATTCTCATTTATAAGTCCCCATTCACACCTCCAAACAGATCCCGAATCAGTCGATTCTTGGCCATTAGGAGTAATGCAATTGATCGTTCGGTCTGTTATCGGTCTAGTGTTGGTCTTTTCGGTGTGACTAGGGTATATAAAAACTCCTTGTTTATCGTTTCCTCGTTAAGGGAAGCTTGAGTTTTAGGAATGGTAACAAATAATTTGTGAGCTTTCTCATTATAATTATGTTAGTTTGGAACATGATCATAGTAGATCTGCCCCCTGAAAAGGATTGCTCTTCAAATCCAATCACATTAAAAATATGGCAAGAAAAAGCTGAAATGTTAGGGCCGAGCATCTGCGTGTATCTAGGCAGAATTAAAGGCCAAGTCCACCCTAATATCAAGTTGATTTGAATAAATAGGGTAAAATTAAACAAGCGTAACAGTGAAAATTTCACTGAAATCGGATGTAAAATAAGAAAGTTACGGTATTTTGAAGTTTTGCATTATTTCATGAAACAGTGATATGCATAACATGGGCGGTATGCAAATGAGTGAACCGATGATGTCATGCACTCACTTTTCCTTATGTATTTTATTATATGAAATATCATATATTTCATTTTTTTGCTTCAATAATGTAAAACATGTCTTGACTCCATATGGAACATGTAAAATCATCATTATTGTAACTTATTTTCATACAAGGAAGGGATTCTTTATTATCACATCTATAAAAATTGAAATATTTGAAATTTCATATAATAAAATACATAAGGAAAAGTGAGTGTGTGACATCATCGGTTCACTCATTTGCATACCGCCCATACGCTTGTTTAATTTTACTCTATTTATTCAAATCAACTTGATATTAGGGTGGACTTGGCCTTTAAGTCAATTTCTTATCATTTTGGTGATTCCAAAACCTTACAGCATACACCAATTCTTATGTGCTATATTATATAATCAGCCTTTCCCACTTGCTTTGAGACAGTTTAATTCACAATTCAATATCATTACCAAAACTCAACTTTATCTTTAAAAGGTTTCATTTTGACCCAGTCCCCACTCCCCTCTTGGGCACACGGAATTCCCCGGCCCCCCACCCTATTCCTGCGCTCTCATTTAGGATTATATTCTTGTATTGATTGTGTTTGGGGAATTAGTTGTATAGAGTAGTTAGTTATTCATTTGGGGAGACGAGTATTGTTATTCTTGTGTCTGGAAGTAAAGGTAGAATTCAAACCCTACCGATTAGGAATACAATCCAATCGAACAATGGATTTCGACATAATGTACATAAAATCTAACAAATCTATTGATATAATATTCAACATTATGAGAATGCCATTAAGTTTTTTAAAAATTATTGTCAGTAAACCAACCCTTCACCTTCACAAAAAATGCTGGTATTCATTCCCTTACTTGCACAAGATTCTGGCAATGTGAGGGCCATGTACAAAAGTACAGTATAAGTGCTCACACGAGTAATTCAGACCCCCGGTGGCTCAGGTGTTGAATAGAAGCTCACCGGAAACATCAAAAGGACCAACTGAGGTAAATAATGTCCACTGTTTTTTTTTATCACGTACCTGAAACAAGGCGAACCACAAGTTCCGACTTCTCACAGCAAGGAACAGTGGAAATGCACAACAGATCAGCCATATATTTCCTTGAACCCTTTCAGGACAGGAATTATTTAAGGGCTAAATTGATCACATTTTGTTCTTCACATTGGCAACAATAATCATTTCTTTTAGTGCTACATGGTTCTAAGAAGTTGTAATGTCTTTGAACATCGTTAAAGATTTTGTTAAAAATATACATCGTTAAAAATTTTGTCGAAAAGTTTTAAATATTACCAATTTAGATAAAAAAAACCAATGATTATGATCTTCTCAATGCGTTGCCGATTTAAAGATTTTAAAGCATATCCTCGTTTTTAAAATTCCTGGCATCAAACGCAACATGGTCATACAATAAAAATGGACATAGTGTGTGCATAATTTTTTGTTCTTTCTCCTCATGCATCTGACATATTTTGTGGAGCTCTAAATCAAAAGTTATTTAGCCAAACCACAAAATGTGGTCAATTGTCTCAAAAGTGCTAATATACATCAGGGCGTGCAGGATTCATTATAGACAGCTTGAAAAACACCCTCCTTTGTGACGTGGAGTTGTTGCAAACTTGAAAAGTAGGTCTTCTTAACTTTGTATTAGAAATGTTAATAACAAGTGGTAGATTAAAAAATATTTTAAGCATTAAAGATATTATGAACGTTTTTTTCCGATCTGTACAAGTACCAAGCTTCCTTGCTGCATTGCAGAATTTGCAAGGTAGGCTATAATCATGACATCCTTTGCAAACCGTAACTGTTGATAAGCGCATAACATTCAAACTCATTTTGCTGACGTACAAAGGCACAACATGGTTCTACTGCACCATATCTAATTTGATCATAAAATATCACCCACCCCGTAACCTCCGTTCAATGAGCAACTAAGCACTACTCCATAATATACCAGCAACTAACACATCATACTGTATGGGCAGATCTTTCGAAGTTGCTGGACTGAATCTTTGGAACATTCTCCCACAACACATCCGACGGACACCCACTTTTGCTAATGTCAAAACCCACTTAAAACCCATCTTTTCCGCCTCACTTAAGTATCATAAATGTGGGTTATATGTTTTTGTTAATACAGGTATGTAGTTGTTTTGTTTACATTAGGGTCATGCTAACTTCAAATTAGTACTTCCATATTTATGCCTCACTTACTTATCGTAAATTGTATTTTCCCTAATTACTTTGTATAATATTAGTTAGTTTTAAAGTTCTATGTATTATGTTTTAGTTTAGAACATGGACTAAAAAGTTTCCATTGCCGAATTCTTTCATTTTATCGATGTCAAACTAAAAAAAATCTAACTTGTGAACAATAACCTTTTTTTTAATGGTTTACATGGACTGGGGACTGCCCACTTGCCCCCTTCAAAAACGCTAATGTTGAAGAGAGTAGTTTGACCATATTATCGTTATGTCGTTGAATGTCAAAATTATTTTATGGCCCAAGAATTTTAAAAATCCTGTACCGTAATATTATTAAAAGTGTATTGTAATCTGATAACCTTAAAAAGGGGGCAAAAAATCCACACATGCAGGGAAAACAAATCATTTTTAGTAACATGACCCGTGGCGAACCCTTGCGGGATGCAATGGTCATAAGCCAATGACTTCGATATACATGCCACACTGTACACGGACACTGAAAAGAACATGACCCGTGACGAACCCTTGCAGGATACGGTGTTCACAAGCCCAACTGGCTTCGACATACATTCCACAGTTTTTAGCACGCGACGTTAGCCTTTCATATAAGAGTGCATTCATCGTAACACTATGAACATGACGAACAAAGAAGCGGACAATTTATGCTGCTCCTCATTGTACCCTTCACAATTGCACTGGTTAACAA
Organism: Heliocidaris erythrogramma; assembly: GCA_025617745.1. Taxonomy (NCBI): domain Eukaryota; kingdom Metazoa; phylum Echinodermata; class Echinoidea; order Camarodonta; family Echinometridae; genus Heliocidaris; species Heliocidaris erythrogramma. The sequence continues at coordinate 30,766,116 of CM046868.1, forward strand.
AAGAACATCCATTCATTGCTATCCTGTAAAAATATGTAGAACAGGTGTCACATAATAGCAGTGAAGGGATGTCCTTTTGTCTACTAGAGCTATTGTGGAGGGTACAATGAGGAGCTGCATAAATTGTCCGCTCTCTTTGTCACCGTGTTCATCGGATTTTTGAAATTTGATTCAAGAAATTTATCAATCTCTCATGCTTGCTGCATTCAAGTCAACAAGTACGAGAAAACATTGCATTCCCTTTGTCAAACTGAGACGTAGTGTCCTTTCAAAGTTTCAGGACAGCAACTGATTCGATGAGCTGACTGCATTGCAGTATCGTATAGGCCTAGACAAGATATTATACAAACTGGGATGCTGCAATAAACAAGTCACCCTACTTTCTGTCTGTTGTTCAAATCTCTCTCCCTCTCTTTCTCTCATCCCTTTTCTGAAACATTGTACGTCTCAGCGATACAAGATGGAATCCAAGTCCAACCCTAACCGTTATACCAGCTACCGGGCTTTGAAGTTTTGTACTGCAGCTGTTTTCATCGTGTCATTACTGTCATACCTTCTTTATGTAACAAGCAACGAAGAGGTTGTGACTTTTCCATATCATCATTCTCTTGAGATTCACAGAACCCTGCCCCAGGTAAGAAAAATGAATAAAGCTACCGGCCTGTTTCATGTATCTTACACAAAAGCTTGCTACTACTTATTCCCGATATATCAAAAGTACCTGATTTCAGGAATTAAAGTTCATCATTTACACTTTAATCAGTTAATGTAAAAATAAAGACGCTGGTCGGACATGTGTTCCGGTGGCATTTCCCTGGGTTTTAGTTGGTCAAAGAAACGGGGTTTTATGGTTGTGATTGGCGTCTAGGTACACGCTAAAAACAATCGGGTCAAATATGACGAGAATCTAGTCAGATTTGACTAGAATAACTATTCCCACGGGCACCTGCAGTATTCTAGTCAAAATTATCCTAAAAATCTAGTGAAGTATTTTGATTAGAAACTAAGTCTAAGTCTATGACTAGGAAATCTAGTGAAATTTGACCAGGTCCTAGCCAAAACGATTTTGAAAAACCTATTCAAACACTCTGACTAGAAATCTAGTCATAGTCTATGATTAGGGATCTAGTCAAATTTGATCAGATCTGCGAAGCGTGAAGAAGCTTTTCACTTTGGCACTCGCGTTATCAAAACGATCCAGATAACCTGGTCAATCACATAACAATTATGAATGCTGTGACACATGATAGAAAATTTTATTGATGAATAAAATTTGATAGGAATACAGTGAAAATCGTAAGAATCGTAAGAATCGTATGAATATTAAAAACACAAGGTAGTATTGTACAGTTCTTTCACAATGAATATAACGTACTGATTTTTGCAAGGGGAGACCGGGGGTGTTTCACAAGGAGTTAGGTTTCATGCGTAAGTGCCAATGCGCATACGGTATCAAACGCGTAATCTCATAGGTAGATTACCCAATAGCGCGCGTCCCTTGAGCATGATTTGACCAATGCGGTGATGCGTAATATACAGCACGCAACTAGGAATTTATGTGCGACTTTAATGGGGTGTTGCAAGAAAGTTGCGATTGATTGCAAGTTGCAACTGATCGGTACTGACCAATCAAAATCATTGTTGCAGGCGCAACTTCTGAACCATTCAAGCACCCCATAAGTCAAACTTAACTCTTTGTGAAACACCCCCCCCCCCCCCCCTGGAAGAGATGGGTGAGGAAAAAAGTGAGAAATGAGAAGAAAGGAAGGAGAGACAAAACAGGAGGAAACAGAGAAAGGGAGGGGGGGGGGGAGAACAAATTTAGTTTAGATAGATTTTTTTAAAAAGTACATTAATATGATATGATTATTATGATAGCAATTCCATAACTATAATAACCTGGCAGTTATGTGGCATCAAAAGTATTAAGAGCATGATATTCCAAGAAACCTTGAATTAAGGGAAGAATAAAGTCCAATTGGGCAATTCCAGCGTTATGGACATGACAATTTTTCTTAGATGTAAAACAAATTACAGCGAAAATAAAACAGCTAATTGAAAAATATCCTTGTTTGATTTTCATTGTTATCTGGCAGTGGAAATCAAACATAAAAGCAGGAAATTATATCATCAAGTAATACAATTATTGTAATAAATATTTACCGGCGTTACGGACATGACAGCAAACAGACATGACTTTTTGGTAGCTTTAATCATTGACAAATTTCTGTGAGTTTATCCACTTGGCTACCCAGATTCCTGAATTAAATTATCACTTTTGCATGACTTTTTGGGAAAATAAGTACGGTCAATCCATTTAGACTCTCAATTCTTAGTAATAGACCCAAACAATGTGTTACTGACATGACATTTTGTCCACTTCGTGTAAAGAAATTTCAGCATAATCATATGCTTCCCTAAATGCATTGTTTACTGTGTATAATCTTGTCTGGGCCAGCCAAAAATCTAAAATCAACCATGTTTTACTACTTCAAAAGAAAGCAGTTCGTCTGTGTACAAAATGCAGCATACTTGGCAAATTATACAGAACCCCTATTCCATAGATTTCATACGCTTCCGATCTTTGAATTACGCTCGTACCAAATTGCCATATTCATGGATAAATTCCTCAGAAATTCCAGTGACCCTTTAATAGTATGTTTCAATTAAACTCATCTTTACATAAATACCCTACCCAAACTTCTACTAATGTGCATTTGAATGGGGTAACCTCGCTAGTCATAAGGACCGCTAGTCATAATGACCGCTATCCATAATGCGTTACTAAATGAATACCGAGTTCTTTATAAATAGTGGCCTTTATAAATAGCGAGCAAACCATAGACAAATTACATCGCTAGTCATAATGATCGCTATCATAAGGACCGCTATCCATAACGCGTGACTAAATGAATAGCGGTCCTTTATAAACAGCGGTCCTTATAAATAGCGAGCAGACTCCATTTGAACAATCCCCAAACAGCTCTGGCTCATAGATCTATATAGCATGCATAGGGCACATTGGACACGATATTTGGATTTCACTATATAGTGAACCGCTGATATTAAAGCCTCGTTCAATTTGATACGAGTATAGTTCGAGTTCCGTAGTTCAATGCTGCCTCAAGGGTTGCATGACTTTCATCAGAACCAATAAAATGTACCCTACCTCGATCCTTGTAAAGGCATGTAATGGGTATCTTTATCTTTTAATTATTTCGTCAGCCGAAAACAGCTGCAGTATTCAAGCAAACGTCGATAGCTTATTCTACATATCACCTGGTAAATCAGAAAGAGGTTTACCATATCAATGACAAGATCCAAGTCCTGATCGAGGCTCGAGATTCTGAAGGGTATCCTCAGCTTACCGGTGGTGCTTACTTCCGAGCAAAGCTGGTGTCTGAAGACATTAAGGCCGCTTCAAGGTCAGATGGTGAAATCGTTGATTTCGGGAATGGGACGTATCTGGCCGAGTTTGTTCTCCGATGGCCGGGACGTGTGAAGGTTATGGTTATGCTGGTTGATGGCAACGCTGCTGTCCAAATTCTTGACAGAATGCGTGAGGAGTTCCCTAACAGAGGAACCTACATTGGCTATTTCAAGAATGGCACTATCCTTGAGGACACAGAGTGCAATGTAGGCCACGTTGCTCCACTGGTAGGTGTAGTACACTGAGTAACAAATATGATTATTCACCTATAATGAGGAGCACTCATTAATTCCTCCATGTGAAGCGTATGAAACAACCAAACACAAATTACCATTATTTTCCTTTTCTTCGCACATATCAAAAGCAAAAGATATCGCCAGTCCACCAACTGCAAATAACAAATACTACAAAGCGAATGCCACATAAATACACATTCTACTTTAATACAGAAAAGAGAATGATTTCAAAAGTACCGAAGAGATGATCTTCACTGCTCACCAATCCTTTGCCATAAGAATCATTAATGGATCATTAATTTTGTGTGACTAATTTTTTTTTACACGACCTTACGTCTTTTTTGGAATACTTTTCTGGAAGAAATGTAATTCATAGCCAAGAAGAACTAATAATAGCAAAACCATTTTTGGTGGTAAAATAGAGATCTGACATTTAAAAAAGGCCCAAGTCAAATTTGCCTAAATATTTGATTTACATCAGTGTAGACAATTGAAGGTGAGCTTTCGATAAACCGCTACAATGTGGGTACAATGTGGGTATTTTTACAGGAAATTTCCTGGCAGTCGAAACGCCAGGAGTGCACGTTATTTTGCAGCCTCATGTAAAATTACAGTCTGTAAAAACATTTCCGTTTTTTTACAGGAAAGAGACTGTAAATTTAAAATAATTTGTAGTCAGTCTCAAGGAAAGCCAGAAAGTCTGTAGTTTTACAATTATTAGTGTATAGCCATGCTTATGTTATCCTATTCCCTACCTTAATCTATCCTATCCTAAACATATCCTATCTAGTTAATTCAATTTAATACAATCTTTTATATGCACCTTACAGTTTTTTTTATTCCTTTTGTGACAGTTACTAAATCGGGCAACCCCAAACGATACGCTTACTAAAAATTCATGAATATTCATATAAGTGTTTTACCACATATTTGGTAATTTAACAGGGTAACTTGTTAAAATATGAGAAATTGTTTTTTTAACGGTGTTTTTTTATCGGGCGATTGAAAAAAAAAATGCTAATTTCCGGTAAACCAACAAACTTGCTGTTGTTTTACAGGAAAAAGCCTGTAAAATTGAAATGACGGCAATAACTTGTAATTTCAAGGGACAGGAAACCTGTAGTTTTACAGTTATTTTTTACAGTGTAGTAGTGATAGTTCCGGTGTAAATTTAACATATCTATACTGAACTACAAAAGAAACGTCGCACATGTATGTGTTTGAAACTGTTTTATTTACAATGAAACATATTCTTTATTCAAGAGTGAAAACTGAGAAAATGTTTTGCTTTGTTTTGATTAACAAGTACAGATGTGCAATAACGACTCTCGTCGTTGATAGCGCCAGTTCTGACGTTGTTGGGCCCACAGGAGACGTTCCCGACGATGTCGAACGGTGAGGATAGGGCCCCGAGCAGGACGCCGACAAGACAAGTTGAAGCTTCTCAGCCGACGACGAATAGAAATTGGTCTGTTGTGTGTGCCAATAGTCTGTAGATCCGATTCTGTTGCATTGTATCGCTCCCGCAGTCTCTCTACTGGCATAGTGACAGCGCTCAGGAAACGAATGACAGGATGAAGGTTTTGGGTCCCTTTTAGAGGATGTGCATGTGCATCATGCTTTTCAAAAAGCTGCGCTCGAGTGCACTACCATGTTCACGGAAAGGATATGAGTTTTAATCCTACACAGAAATCACATTTTGTTATGATGATGTGTTATGGACGGTCAATGCCATATCTGTGATGTTAAAAAAGCATAAAATGTGATTTTACGTATCAAATGCCAATATCATGTGTAAAAGATATCAATTTGAAAAGTGCGACGTTTCTTTTGTAGTTTAGTATATATTAATAGATGATAAAAAATACTCATCCACCCTACAATGTACACTGCCGGAGTACCTACAGAATCGTAAGAAGACTTTGGTTTCATCGTATTCTCTCAGAGAATATAAAATATGTTTTCTTGTTAATGTAGGAGAAGGAATGCGACTACACGGACGCAGAGACAAACATCCAATGGTACTGTGTACGTCCAACCAATCAAAATTTAAATTGCGAGCACTGGTGGTATCACAATTCCAACAACACATATATCTTCCAACAGCAGACTAAATATATCCGGGGCGGAGAAGAGAAGTATTTTTTAAATGTGTGAGTAAAACGATAAATGCCTTTTCCAGTAGTATCATAAACATGGTGGCATCACAGGATATCGGCGGGGGGGGGGGGGGGGGGGGGGGCTAGTGGCACGGAAAATGGGGAGTTGGTTTCAATAGCAGAAACATTTTTTTACCAGCTTTCCAAAAGTAACTCATTGGTGGTGGGGGGGGGGGGGGTTGAAAGTCGAATTCATTATTATTTTGTTAAAAATGTATTTGATTATTTATTTGTTTTTTAATAATTTTTATTAATAACTTTATTGTATAAGGGGGGAATTCGGGCCAAAATATTATAAATGTTTTGGATTTCGGATAGTCGGGATGAGTATTTGTATGGATAACCTATAGGACGAGTTAAACGTTTTGAAATCAGTAGGCCTATAGACCTAGACCTAGACATGAGCTTTAACCTGAGTCGTACTAAAAACTGCTAACAGAATGTCAACTTTCTCTTGTACCTATAGCATTGGTTTTTTTTTTGTTAAACCGAAAGTCGGGTTTAAATCGAGTCTGATTAAAAAAATAGCAAAATACAGGTACTTGTAAGTAGCTACCTTAATATCATACACACCTTTGATATATTTTCATCAAGAATAATATACATGTAAAGGGAAGTTATGGATACTGTTATCTGACTGACGGATGGGTGTGGTTCTTTTAAAAAATTGCTTTACCCTTAACTCTCCCCAGTTGTCATGGTTTTATAGATCTTTTTGTTTCTCTTATTACGCAGGTACAAGAAATATTTGACGTGTACCAATTGTACTATCTGTGTCCAAGATTACAATCATCCACAAGGTGAGTTTTATCTTGTAGTTAGTTGAAACCATTTTCAATTCATAGTAGGAGACTTATGGCGGTATATACCTTGAATACAAAGGCGGTTTCGTGCTCGCGGCCGAATATGATAACCACTGAAAAAAAAGTGATACCTCTTTTCTTTGCATGTAAAAATATTCGAACCATTTCGGTCAGTTTGTCAGTGAGTTTGGTGACCTGTGTCTTCCCCACCCCCACAAAGAATCCTGGATCTTTACATGTCTATGAAAATTTATGATTAAAAAAAGCAGGAAAAAGGAAAAATACTTTAATAGATACATGTGATTCATGATATGGCTATTGAATTGCGGCTGTTGGAATAAATGTTCATCAATTTCGAGTTGAATTGTGTATACGTCTCTATCCACAGGAGAGGTCGACAGCTATAGACGTCTTCCTTGGCAGAAATCTTGGACAAATCTACCAATGTGCATACCAGGGAGTAGGCCAATCAGCAAGTTTGATAACATGACGTCTGGTTATTTTTACAAAGAAATATGGTATTCTACGCGCTGTCGAAACCGCCAATTCAACGTCAAAAGTGCATCCCATTGCCTCACGAATAAAACGGTCCTCATACTCGCCGATTCCACGGGAAAGCAACTTTATACTTATCTCAAAGAATTTCTCAAGCTTAAGGAAATACCACCTAAACACTGTATGCTACATGCACAAAAAGATTCAATTAACTTTACCATCTACAATAAATTCCATGGTTTACCATCGATTGGAAAGCATGGTAGACCTAGCTCTTGCGTCAGACGTAGTGTAGCTAATGTCCTAGAACACATGACCTTCATACCAGACGTTTTCATTCTTTCAATTACTGCTCACTTTGCCATACACACTTTGGACTTATTAAAAGAGCGGCTCCAGATAATACGCGCGGCTGTGGAAAGACTACACAAACGTAACCCGAATACCATTTTTATCATCAAAAGTGCGAATACGCGAGAATATGAAAATTTGAATCATGTATTAACTAACAATGAATGGTACCTCTACACACTGGATAGATTAGTCAGGGAGATGTTTTCTGGCCATCCCAATGTAACATTAATAGATGCGTGGGACATGACCGTGGCTCAATTCTCTCCTGACAACATCCATCCAGAGAATCGAACAGTGTCCAACATTGTGGATCTTGCCCTATCGTTTATTTGCCCCGAGTAGAAATGCGATTATACTGATCTTGTGTGTCAACCCCTCCCCAGTGCCCCCTCCCCCCCCCCCCCCCCCCTCCTCCGTTCAAGACGTCTGGCTAGCCAGTGCATCCAGTGGTTTTTAATGACGATTCAATGTCGAATGGTCCAAACGAGTTTGACAATTATTCCAGTGTCATCTACCCTTTCAGTTTATTGGATCAACTATCATACAATGTATTTTCTGGAATAACTGGAATAACCGATTATCACTAACTTCATAGATATTTGGGTGTTATTTCTCTGTTTTCTGCATCCCATGGAGTTTTCTGATAGATGATCCATTTTGCACAGGAAATTACAAAGTCGCGCAGGCATCCAGTATAGCTCTCCTTAATCAAAACCATTCGGCGTTCACTACCCAAAGCTTCATTCAAACTCAGATATACTGTTTGTCTACAAAGATTCTGGATGACATTCTTGACTATCAGTTCTTCGAATGCCGTCACTTCATTCTACCCGAGATAATTCTTCAACGGCGCCCTCTAGAGCCTATAGATACGGTGCATGTTGGCCACAGATCTCGAGATCAGTGATGTGGGCGGGTGAGAGGGTGATGGCGAGTGTGCTTATCTGCGTGAGGGCGCGTATGTGTAGTTTTGTTTTCACAGACGTATATCAAAAGTATGTGATCACGTATATCTGGTGCACGTGACCAGAGGGTCTGTGATCTGACAGAAGCGACTCTGAGTCTTGAAGACAGACCAGAAATATATATGACCCCACTTCTCTTCCAAACTTTAACTCCCTAAATTTGCCCGGGGGAGCGGGGGGGGGGGGGGGGGGGGGTAACTGCCCATACTCTGTCTCATGATGATGTGGACCGAAGAGGAGGCACCTTCTACTTCCCCACCCTTCCCATCGGTATACCTTCTCTTTTGCATTTTTTAAAATATTGTGATTTTAGCATGTATTTGTATTTAGACATTTTTGGTTCCAATTTATAGAGTAGTGTAATAGCACAGCCACACTTTCACGTAAAGCCCATCCGTAAGTGCACAAAAAGGAGACCGTCCATGTTTAAAATATATGTGGATATTTAGGGTTATTCGGGACATGTGCTAACTACGAACTGGTCTATTACGGGGTGTACTTGGCCTTACTGAAAGGTAGAGATGGACAATTTCACCGCGTAAAATGAGCCCTTTCTATTGACGTAGATCCTACGTAGATCTACGTGGCGTTACGTGGTTTTTACGTGGGGATACTTTATTTTACGTGGCATTTCTCTTGAAACTCCGTGGCATTACGTGACGATACGAGAGTCTAAATTTGTCAAATGCGTGGCTATGATGTGGCTAACGGCAGCTACGTGGTGTTTACCGCGCCGTAACTTTCAGAAATGAAATTAGTCTTACGTGGTGCCTATATACGGCTACGTGAAAGTGTGACTGTAGCACAAACTGGTGGCCGGTGGTGGCTTGGACTATGTAGCGCCAATGTGGGATATACCTGTACTCATGTATAGTCTAAAACTCTAGATTATCGTTTGTACAGAAGCTTCTACAGACTCCTGCATTAGTGTTGTGTATATATATATATATATATATATATATAGTGAGTGAGAGAGAGAGAGACACACACACACACACACACACACACACACACCCACAGAATAATATTTTATCTTTATCTTTCTTCATCGCTGTCTTCCGCTCTCTTCTCCCCCTCTCTCCCTCCCCCCCCCCCCCCCCCCCCCCCCCCCCCCCCCCCTCTGCGTATTGCTGTTTACTATAACTATTCACCTTTAATGGTATTATGAATATCAATCCGTTGTGGATCAAAGTATAATGTACATAAAGTTATAGTTATCATGAATAAAGTTATAGTTATCATGAAAAATGTGTGTTAAAGTTGACAAACCGGTGTGTAGGATCGGTTCAGTATTAAAGCAAAAACAAAATAAAGCAGTGCTCAGTACAACACCAATGTCTGTCTGCAATGACCCCGACTGTTGACCGATAACTGACATGCAGATACAGCCAAAAGTAAATCTACTATAGTACACAAAATCCCCTTTATGCAATGACTAATGGCTGTTTGCTTAAACTACATGTTATTAAAGTATTTTCATATCAATGAGTTTCGCATTTCGCAAGTTTTGCAAAAGTGAGGCATGACACAAAATCATTTATAAATGTTGTAATGCCTTGTAATTATGTTCATTATCATCTTGAATAACTGTAAATATTGTAATCTGACCTGATTATTAATAAAAACATAAATAAAAAAACCAAAAAAAACCCCCACATAATTATGGAAACTAAAAGCCAGCCATAAGTGCGAAGTAACTATTATTTTTTTAATTTTCTTTCCAAATCACATGTTTTCAATGTCAGCTATTAAACAGTACGTTAAGTTAACTGCTAAATCGTTTCTATATTTTTAAATTGGTTCTTGTTTTTGTTTTTTATCTTGGTTTTGTTGTTTGTTTTTCAAAACTTTAACATTTTTATCTTCAATCTAATTATTCTTAGTTTGTCTTCAAATCTGTATTTTGTATATATATTAATTTATTTGATTCTAATTTCTACAAGCCGGGATTATATTCTTGTTTCTGTATGTAACTTTTCAAAAATATTATCATGTAAATAGCAAATGCTGACAGGGCGGTTGTATCAATAAGACTCCAATTAAAAAAAAATGATAGCAATTTATGTATTTATTTATTCATACTCTACGTACTGATCTCAAAGTTCATAGACCGGATGCAGAGTTGTAAATAAGTAGGTCCGGAATTTTGAGTATTAAAGTCCCTTTATATGGGGGTGGGGAAAAATCATGTAAAATCAGTGTTACATAATATCACATCAATGTTTTTGATAAGTGCAAAAAGATGGACCATCATTCGCTTCAGATTAGCCCTTTCGGGCAACTGGATAGTAGCAGGGAGCAATGAGAAATCATGTACATATATCTCATTTCAAACCAAATTAAAGGAAATCCAGTTGAAGAATATGTCGAGTCGGACCTACTTTCTAGGAAGTAAACACAATGTTATGATAAATTGATTATTATAAGCATGAACGATCTCATTTGTAACAATGATTTTCTCATGATTTTAAAGTTCTCACCTTAAAATGTCTTGTCTTGTCTTTCCGTTGATGCCCAAAGCAAAGGATTTTAAAATATATCATGGCACTTTAAAGGTGTAGACTATCTCTTGTCCTGCATTGTTCTACCATTAAGTACTTATTAAACAAGTTCCTATTAAGACACTGTCCAGTGCATTAACAATTAGTTTATATAATTCCGTGCTTGTCTCCTCTCTTTTCCCCTTATGCTCCATTTTAAAGTGATGCTAGCCTCCACGGGGGGGGGGGGGGGGGGGGGGGGGGTGTATGTCTCATTAAGGCCTGTACGGCATCCGCGTCCGTGACTTTCTGAAAAGCACCCTAAACGAGGATTTTAGTGGAAGATATTTGATACCCTATTCAGGGAAACCCGCGACAATTTTCAGAATTTTAGATCCTTAACAGGGATTTTTTTAGATTTTGCAAAGTATTGTACACTGTTAGAACGTTGATTAAAATTTTTAATCTTGTTGGTTAAAATTTTAATCAACCGAGGATTACCAGGTGAACCACACATTTGTAGGTTAAAACTTTAATCAACGGCCTGTTTAACCTGTGGTCGATTAAAAGTTTTAATCATTTGTTGGTTAATCGTATTTTGCTCAACGTTGGTTAAATCGGTGTTGATTAAACTAAAACATATTGTTGGTTAAATGTTTAACCATTTGTTGGTTAATCATATTTTGCTCAACATTGGTTAAAATGGTGTTGATTAAACCTAAACAAATTGTTGGTTAAATATTTAACCATTTGTTGGTTAGATTTATTTGATGAGAAACTCCCCGGAGAAACTCTTTTCATATCTGTAATTGTTGTCTAGCTAGCCTTATAAAGAAATAGATCTACTCAGTGATCTACATTCAGCGGTTTGGTAAGTTCGACCTGCTCAGACCTGGACTAGACTTGACTAAGCCAGGCCCACAGGTAGACTACGCCTACGCCTACATTGGTGCTTATATCTTTTTCTCAAAAAACTGTCCAAGTTTCAGTGTTTGTCATTGCCCTGACCTCGAAATATGGACATGCGCGAAGTTGAACACACCGCCATACCGCCGGCGTCGCCTCCTCGCTACCATAGGCGCAGTCAGTAGATCTACCAGTGAGCCTGGCTTAGCCAGGTCTAGTCCAGATCGAGCAGGTCGAACTTGCTCCCAAGCCGTTTAAATTAGAAAGAAAGAGCACACTGTAGATCTATTTCTTCCCAAGATTAAGCTAGACAACAATCACATATATGAAGAAGAGTTTCTCACCTTCAAACACGCCGACAAACTCTTTGAAAGTCCCCAATCATTCAGCGACTTGAATGACAATGCCTTCCACATGTCCATTTTTATCGCAAACAATTTCTGTGATAGATTTGTGCGCAGCGAATTTGTTCCAAATCCATATGCGCATGCGCTGTTCGGTCACGCGATTGGTATTTTAATCAACTATGATCAAACTTTTAACCAACAAAAAGATTAACCAACAAAAAGCACTATCAGTTTGGCGGGAAAGCAGAGAACACTGTTTTTAATCAATGCTGTTTACAAAGTAACCAACAAGATTAAAAACAATAATTTTAATCAACAATATTTTTAACCCACGCAAGATTAAAAGTCATTTTTAACCAACATTCATTTTATAACCAATGTTGAGCGATTTTTAATCAACATTTTTTTAATCCGTAGTTTTTTAATACATGTTTTAACAGTGTACACCCTTCTTCTTGGCCCTTATTTTGTTAAAAAGGAAGACTTAAAGGCAAATATTTACTTTGGAACACAGGCTTACATGTAGAATGATGTTTTTATTTTATTGAAAGAATAGAAAAGAACCTCTTTGGATTAATGAAAAAATATCCACGGGAAGATTTTCAGATGCCGCTTATTTTGCTATAAGTTACGCCCCCCCCCCCCCCCCCCCCCCGAGTGCCCAAACTTTCTACGTTAACGAGTGAGCAAAGCGACCGAGCGGAATTTTTTTTTCAATTTTTAACCCTAAAAAAATATCTTGTGCATTTTACCCAGGAAATTTTGCAGTTGACCATCGCATTGAGCGGTATAGAAGCTCGAATTTTATACATTGATAAACGGTTTCCTATTCACTCACTTCTACAATCGGGAGCAAAACTAACGAAAACCCTATAGGCTTGAGAAAGAGTCGAGAAATGCAGCAAGGCTACCTACAATTGAGATTTCTTTCAAAAGTTGAACCTTTGCAAATTCTGTTTTATACACTTTATCCTATATTAGGGGCGCAATAATTAGCAGGAGTCATATGAAACTTACATGGTATAGCTTCAGCCCCCATCCCCCGCATCAGATGTTAATGCATACATACCCGAATGGCTCATCTAAGGACAGTTGAACGATTTTAGAATACTCCTCCCGTGTCCTTATTTTTTCTTCGTTTCATGTTTGGTGTTTTTAAACTATATGTACGTGGTAGAACAGGGAATTCAACGGATAAATATATGATAATGCTTTTTTGCGAGCGAGCGAAGCGAGCGAGCAAAAAATTTGATACTTTTATTCATGACAATAGTTAGGATGATGTTATATTATGCATCAACATAGTACTTAAAACAAGATTATTATTTTTTCTTACTAGATATTTTTGGCGGGCGGCATGAAATCGTTTCGCAGGCCGGGCCGCAAGTGGCCCAGCATGGGCCGCACTTTAAGAACAAGGGCTTCAAGCTATTTAAGAACTATATAGGCCTACTAGGGGCGCGAAATTACGAGATAATAATTATGCAAGGGAGCAAACCGACCAAGCTTTGGAAAATTTTCGCATTTCAAACCTTCAAACAAAAAGATTTTTAGTGCATTTACCCTGCTGATTCTTCATTCCCCCCTTTGTCTTTCTCTCCTTTGCGTTTTTTACGCCCCTTCCAAGTGCCGCCCAGGGCACGTGCCCTCTGCACCCTTAGATACGCCACAGAGCGAAGCGTGCGGGGGAGGGTGTGCTAGAAGGGGGTATCCCCTCCCACTCCAGGGACTTCAAAAATCTGTCTATAAAACTTGCATTTTTTAATGAAAAGAAGGAATGCACGGATCTACACTAATGGACGGACCCCTTAATTGAGAATAACAATGCGACTCGCGAACGAATTCGAATTTCTTCGATATTTTAGCATTGAAATTATGGCATTTCGTATTTCCTTACTTCTAATCATTAGAAAATGTGATGGCATTTCAAGATTAAACATAATGAGTTTGGATAATTATTGGTTTTAAGTTAATGTGTATAATTCTTATTTATTTCATCCAAAAATATTGGGGGGATGATAATACAGGCCATCCCCCACCTCAATTTCTTTTTTGGGGATATATACCCCCCCCCCCCCCGGAATCGACACTCATGGTCTGTACCATGGTTGATAAATACCCATACATACTTGCCGCATACATGTAGAAATACTTACTGTACTAATGGGGTGTTGCAAGAAAGTTGCGATTGATTGCAAGTTGCAACTGATCGGTACTGACCAATCAAAATACAAGCGCATCTTCTTGAATGGGCAGACCCTGAACCATTCAGAATGGTTGTTCTAATTTGCTTTACAATTTGCAATTGATTGGAACTTTCTTGCAACACCCCATTAGTTTATCAAAAGTCTCATATACATGCGCATATATGTTTCAACAGATATACATGTGTATATATATAATTTTTACAAATGCCAGCATAAAAACAATCGCTACACTCTATATACATTACAATAATACAGGTGTACTATGTCTTTTTATTTCACCAAAATTTAAATCAGATCATTTTGTACACTTCAAACTAGCTTTAATGTGTACAAGAATTATATGCAATTAATGATGAAACTAAAAGAATATATTATACCATGATCCTGGGCATATATAGCTGCCCGTGACAACAAGAAATCCAGGAAACCAGTAAGAAATTTCTGCAAGTCCAATCACTTAGACCAGTGAAAACCAGTATAACCAGTTGAACTATTTGACCTTGGTATGTTAGTTACAAGTTACACTGTAAAAAATTACTGTAGGAAGTACAGTAAATTACTGGCAACCCGGCTGCACAGTAAAATACTGTATCATTTACAGTTAAATATTCTTTTTTACAGTTATATACTGCTTTTTACAGTTTAACTGTAGAATAAACAGTACAATACCGTAAAAAATACAGTAATTTACTGTGCAGCGGGTTGCCTGTAATTTACTGTAAATTCCTACAGCAATTTTTTACAGTATACACTTCGCGACGCAACGTTTATCAAGATGGCTGAGAAGGATAGCTCCAAGCAGGTCACCAAGAAGAAGCCGACAACACACCCACCTGCCGCCGAAATGATAACTTCTGATAAATATGCATGGTTTTCTACTGGAATTTATTTCCATATTGAAACCAGTAAAATTTGTTCTGGTTTTCTACTGGGATCTATTCACTTTACATATTGAAACCAGTAAGAAATTTCTGCAAGTCCAATCACTTAGACCAGTGAAAACCAGTATAACCAGTTGAATTATTTGACCTTGGTATGTTAGTGACAAGATATGAAACAATAGGGTTAGGGTTAGGGTTGAATATGCAGAAGTTATCATTTCGGCAGCAGGTGGGTGTGTTGCCTATATGGCAAATCTTTGTTGAATCACTTGAATGATGACAGGAAAATGGTCTGTACCACGGTTGATACCTGCAAAAACACTTACTGTACTTAGTTCATCATAAATATGTTTCAACATTTTTTTTCATACATCGGCATTACATATGCTTTATAATACAGAACCTATTATGTACAAGAACAAGAATGAGCCTTGACAATAATAGCTAGCTTTATGATCGCGATATATAATTAGTTATGCGGGATCGGACAGTACAGCTACCTTTTACCAGGTCAGTGTGTAGCGTCTCTGGTGTGCCTCAATATTTTTGACAATTAGATTTTGTCTTATGTATTGTATTTTCTATGGTGTGCCTCAATTTAATCGTTATTAAGGAGTTTCTATTTAAAATTACATTCTGCTGTATATTACAATGTATTTGAATTACATTTAATGGCAAGAAATGGCATTTTTATGTATATAAACAAACACAAACTTTACAAGTAGTGACATTTTTAGGCTTCGTACCTATACGGTCTTGCCCGCGTCCTCACTTCTGATTGGCTGGACTCCGAACTTGCGCGTCCTTGCTTCTTGATTGGCTGGATCTTCGGCTTCTGTGAACCGAGCGCGTAGTATAAAAGCCTTCCCTTCGAACTAGTTTTTCACCAGACCAGACCACACCACAACAATGCAGACACAATTAAGCCACTACGCGCAGTTCAGACTCGGACTCTCGCACTGTCGTCGCCTATTAAAAAACGGACCTAGTTCTTGATTTTTATCAACAGTACAGAGGACCGTTCCCGTCGAGTGGAGCATCTACGTTATAAGCTCGAATATTTTGAAACTGCGAATATTTTGTGACTGCGCTTGAACTCGAATATGTTGTGAAATTTCGATATTGAAACTGAAAGTGATCAAACTTGTTTCTGGACCTCCGCTTACCGTACTTCATGACTTCATTGAAACTTATGTGATTTCAACTTGCAAGAACATTTTGGAACAGCTTATCATGGACATTGTTCACGAATATTGTGTGACTGCGCCTGAGCTTTTGAGCCGTTGACCAGGAACATTTTATAACTTCATTTTTGCGACAAACTGTTAGCTGATTTCTGGAAGTTCTGGAACTAGAGACTAAATCAAGTCTGCGAGGTTTACGTCGTCTTCCTGCTTGAACAACGTCAACGATTCTTCTGTTGCGTTTTGAACTCTTCAGCTTGCCAGTGGACTGAACTTCAAGTTTGTCTCGATCTCGGCGGACTCCAACATTTGGAATTCCAGCTTCTGTTGCATTCTGAACTCTTCAGCTTGATGGATTAACTTCAAGTCTGTCTCGGCCTAGCTTATCGAACTCCGACATTTGGACTTCCAGCTTCGTACTTGGACGCGATTGCTTTAATAGTGTCATCTCGAAACATTTATTCATCGAGTTGTCTTGGACTTCTATTTCTCATTTAACCATCGTACCTTTGAATATCATATATTATTTGCCTTTTGGAATCGATCTAATATCTGTTTGCCAGTGATAAATTTAATTGGAATATTTCTCATCTCTGTGGATATCATATAGGCCTAGGCCTAGTCTATTAATGCCTTTTGGAATTGATCCAATATCGGTTTGCCAGTGATAAATATATTTGGAATAGGCCTAGGCCTACTTCTCAGCGAGAACAACTTAGATGTCGACTCGTGAGTAAATAAATAAACTTAATACTATCATTTTGTTACTAAAAAATCAATTTCTGAATTGTCATTTTGTTTTACTTGAGTCAGTCTAGTCCTGTCTAGGGTAGGTTATTCGATTTAATTTAGAAAGCTAAAGAGTAAATTTCCATTGCATAACAGCAAAACTAAAAAGGAGCTGGTGGAGGAAAAGTTCATTCATATTTCCCCCCACCTATCCAAAAGTGTGACGCGATTTCAATATCCCCCCCCCCTTTTTCCTTCTTATTTTCTGGTCCATTCTGCCTTGATTTTGCCTCAATAAATGGATAAATATTCTTAAAAAGTCAAATAACTTAACCAGTTTGTGGACGGCAGAAGGGCAATATGATGAAATATGTAGGCTATTTTCAATGAGTGAAAATATATTTTATCTCTATTTCCCCCCTATTTTCTTTCTATTTTCTTGAAAACATGGCTATTTTTTTACTATTTGTCCTGATAAAATAGGGGGAAAATAGAATATTTTTACTCTATTTTTTCTTGAAAGCTATTTTCCCCTATTTCCTACAAACAAGTAAAACCCTTGGACTATTTTTCTGCTATTTTTTACACACTCGTAAATCAGAAGACTATTTTCCTTCTATTTTTTTCAACTTGTCCTGATAAAATAGGGGGAAAATAGAATATTTTTACTCTATTTTTTCTTGAAAGCTATTTTCCCCCTATTTCCTACAAACAAGTAAAACCCTTGGACTATTTTTCTGCTATTTTTTACACACTCGTAAATCAGAAGACTATTTTCCTTCTATTTTTTTTCAACTTGTTCTTTTCGCCATATTCGAAGCTGAAGAAGATATAAAAATAGAGAAAAAATAGAAGAAAATTAGTGAAAAAATGAATTTTCACGCAATTTGTGTAGTCTCGGAAACTATACCGAATTCAAGCTTGGGAAATTTTGAATTTAATCATCCTCCTGTGAAAATGATAGAATAAGTAATTTTAATGACCTATCTGTTTATTTCTTACTGAATCAACCTGTCTAACCTCACACTAGAATAATATCCATATGTGAAAATCATTAACGGGATAGCAAAGTCTGAAGCTCATACATGAGCCAATCAGCTAGGTTGCAGGGCTGAATATTTCAAATTCATTTGGAGGCTGTGTAGAGATAGTGTACATGCTGTTGACAGCTATGGATATTTTACTCTAAATTTCTTACAAGTTACTGTAGTATAAGTGTGCAGACATCACTTTCTTTCATGTTCTCTATATTCATCATCCTTTAGTGTGAAGCGTGTGAAAGTGAAAAGAATGTGTGAAAATGAGGCATTTCTTAATATGCAAAATGAGAGCATAATTATGGTTGCAGTCCCATGTACTAGTTCTTGTGAATGGTACGTATTCTGGACCACATGTGCATAGCCTACAGTCTAGCTCCCATCATTCTTTGAAAATAGCATTCAAATCTTATTCAAAGCCAATTTATCTTTTGGGAAAAGTATTTTTGTTTCTTCCCAGGTGTTTATTAAATGTATTTCAAAAAAAAAAAATATGTAAATTAGTGACAGAGCATACATGTATGATAAAAATAGTCAAAAAATATATTTTAAGAAATATGTCATTTTTCTTGGTCTATTTTTCAACTATTTTTCATCTCTAATTTTTGTCTATTTTTATGTATTTTTATCCTTATGTTAATTTGTTAAAAATATATGTTTTTGCTATTGGTCACCAGTTTTTAGTATATTTCTGGACTATTTCGTCCCTATATCCCTGCCCGTTTTCCTGCTAACAGAAATATATTTTTTCCCTATTTTTCCCCTATTTTTATCCTATTTTTTAAAAAATAGTTTTTTTTTCATATTTTCGCTGAAAAATAGAAAATAAATAGTCTATGTCCATACTATTTTTTGAAAACTAGAAAATAAATAGACTATTTTTTCACTATTTCCCGGCCAGCTTGTTATTAATAACTATTTTAAAGCTATTTTTTCAAAATATTATTTTTACGGAACTATTTTTAACCTATTTTTTTTCTTCTGCACACATGATAGGCTATTTTTAAACTATTTTTAAAACATTGTCTACTATAGATTTTTAGACTGCAAATTATTTTTTATACTTCTAATATTGCAAATTACAGTACTATCTTTAAGCTATCTTTTGTACTTCTAATACTTTTTAGACTGCAAATTACAGTACTATTTTAAAGCTATTTTTTGTACTTCTAATATTGCAAATTACATTTTCTTTTCTTTTTGATAGAAAGAAAGAATAGTAAAAGAATAGAAACTAATAGATTCTATAAACAGTACTATTGGGTTTGGGTTGTTTCTATTGGTTTCTATTGGTTTTTGGATGTTTCTATTGGTTTCTATTGGTCCTATTGGTTTTTGGATGTTTCTATTGGTTTCTGTTGGTTTCTATAGGTCCTAATCAATTATGAATATTCATGAATAACAATCTAAAATATGAATATTCATGAATAACAATCTAAAATATGAAAACTAGTGGAAATAGATAAATACATTTGGATATGGGATTAAGATTTGAACTGTGATAGAGATTTTACTTACATTAAACTATTGTAATGTTGTACACAATTTCAAAAGGCATTTTCATATTTCATTAATAAAAGTGTAAATTAATTTTAATAATAAAAGTGTAATCTAGTCAGTAACCATTTTTTTATAGCACTACAACTATGTCCCTATATATAATGAATGTGATACAATTGCTTAGTAGCTAGGTATAGGACATAGGATGTAGGTTATAGGATTTATTATAGGAGTAGGAGACGATAGGATAGGATATGATTACAAGATAGCATTAATAAAATTAGTAGTAATAATTAATTAATTAATGTCATGTGATTTCGGTTCCAATAATATATGAAAAAAAAATATTTTTCCACGCTATTTTTCCATTGAAAAAATAGTCAAAAAATATATTTTTTAACTAGAGATTTCGGTTCCAATAATATATTTTTTTACTATTTTTCCTCTATTTTTCCATTGAAAAAATAGTCAAAAAATATATTTTCCCTATCTATTTTTTTACTATTTTCCCCATATATTTAGGCTATTTTATTTCTGGCAGGGTATTGTGGACAAGAGAATAATTTTTCTTGGTCTATTTTTCAACTATTTTTCATCCCTATTTTTTGTCTATTTTTTGTTCCAAAACATATAGGGTAAAAATATATTTTAAACCTATTTTTATCACTATTTCCATTATATTCCTGAAATATTTTCTCACTATTTTTTAAAGCAAAGAAATAGTAAGAAAATATATTTTCTGGGTCTATTTTCTTTCTATTTTCCATCTAATTTTAAACTATTTTATTTCGACTGGGGATCGTATGTTCAATCACAAAACCAAAGCACAATTAACCCCAAACCGCGAAAATCTCGCCAAAACCGGGGCGAAACCCCGCGTAAAATTCATGGAATTCGAGTGAAAAAGCCTTATCCCGCGGAAAATAGACCTACATGTATCGGACTAGGCCTACTTATAACGAAGATTCCCGAGATTATTGACAGCCGACAGCCGGTTAAGCATAGATCATGCAGCTGTTCGCTGGGCTCCTGACCGGCGCCCGAACTTCTGTCAATTTAATTTTTTTTACCCTTTTCGAGGATCTTTTCTCATCACTCGTGTATTTGATACCCTTTTTTCAGAATTTTCATGTTTTTGATACCCTAAACGAGATGGTGTTGAAAAAACAACCCTGTTTACTCGTTTTCATGGACGCGGATGCCGTATAGGCCTCAATGGAGACGGTACACTGTCGCTTGGTCTACCACCACTTGGTCTAATTACCAGTTCGTCGAACTCCACGTGGTCTAACTTCATTTTGTCTACAACCAGTTTGTCTACTTACCATTTCGTCTAATTTCCATTTGGCCTAATAACCAATTCGTCTAATTCCCGGTTTGGCTAACCCCATTTAGTCTAAAACCCATTTTGGCTAATTTTCACTTCGGCTAATTTTCACTTCGTCTATTTCCAAATAATCTAACAGTCATTTTGTCTACAAGCCACATAGTCTAATATTCATTTGGGCTACACCTACTTTGGCTAATACCATATGGTCTACCTGTCATTTAGTCCAATTCCATTTAGTCTAATAACCAGTTGGGCTACTTATCATTTAGTCTAACTGTCATAATGGTCTAATGACCATTTGGTCTAATATCCAATTCGTCTAATAACCAGTTAGGCTACTTATCATTTGGTCTAATTTTCATATAGTCTAATGACCATTTGGTCTAATTACTATTTATTCTTCTGGACATTTAGTAGCAAGTTGAGAAAGGACAGGGAAATGAAACTTCAAAGAAGTTATCTAAGTAAATGTACATTAAAAGAGTTATTCACCTTGCTGCTGCTTATATCAAGACCAATCAATATCCCTACATTTCATATATCAATTTATTAAATTCAATTATTTACTAGTATTTTTTAGTAATTAAAACATTCATAGGTCTCCTCTTAATTTCATGACTTAAGTAGAAGAACCTGATATTGTATTGCACTTCAAATTATGTTTGTTGGGTTGATAATCTGTTATTCATGTTTCTTATTTGATATCCGATGTACAAATGTTTGTGCAAGTGGTCAGTAAAAGCTAGGGGCGGTGCCAGGGTATTTTCATAGGAGGGGCAAGACGACCCACAGACTTGGGGATTCAACGAACTGGGTACCTTTTTATGGAAAAGGGGAAACTTAATTATGAAGGGTGAAGACAAGAATGGAAAATGGAGTCGCTGTACCCCTATTATATTTAACATTAAATTTTAAGGATATATTTTCTAATCTTTGCATAATATGCAATTCTGCTCTACTCCTAACTTGCAAGCGAGCGACCAAAAATACGATGTTCTTGTTGAAGGTCATGCATGGTGCTTGCATTAAAAAGTGATTTCATGACGAAGATGCCGCAAAAGCGTTTAATTTCAAGCACAATCTCTCAATAAAAAAGATAGAGAGCGAGTAGCGAGCAAGCTTCGGGCGGGGGATATCTTAACTGCTGCAATACATTTGTATTAAACTTTTGGGCACTGTGTCCCCAGCTCTCGCTAAGTTCCTGCTCAAAGGTGTCACACTGTTGTCATATCAAGAACTAAATATTCTGCCATTAAGCTTCTCTGATTTTTTTGAGCTATGCAAACTGCTATTTTCAGGGGCAGGGGGCGGTTGCCCATTATGAGTTTTCAAGTGACCAAAAAGAAAGAGAGAGAGAGAGAGAGAGAGAGGAAAAACGAAAAAAAAAAGGACAAGAAGAAGAAAGAAGAAGAAAGAAGAGTATGCAACTATTATTATTATTATTATTATTATTATCATCATTATTATTATTATTATTATCATTATTATTATTATTATCATCACTATCATTATCATTATTATTATTATTATCATCACTATCATTATCATTATTATCATTATTATTATTATTATCATCACTATCATTATTATTATTATTTGTTCATCTAAAACGTAAATTAACTCTCTCGTTGGCAGGCCCCCCCCCCCCCGTCACCTTTCCAAGCACCCAAAAATTGTCTCCTGCTACCCACAAAAATGCCGATTTTTATATTTGTTCTTTTTCTTAATGTAAGGCAGTGGCGTATCTAGGTATTATGAAGCCCTTGACAAACAGTGAATTTGCGCCCCCCCCCCCCTCCCCGAGTCAAATTATGTTAAATGTCCATGGATGGCCAACAAAATGACGCATAGTGTTGTTGGTAGGTGCGTAGACGAAAAGGGAATAGCCCAACAGGCAATTAGCCTTAGTGATAATTAGACAAAGTGATGTTTAGACAAATTGGCATTTAGACCAACTGACAATTAGACTAAATGGAAAATGGACTAAATGAAAGTTAGACCAACTGCACATTAGACCATATAAATGTCATGTAGACCAAGTGGATACTAGACCAAGTGGATTTTAGACGAAATGCCTGCATGTAGACCAACTAGTTTTAGACTGACTGGGAATTAGACAAACTGACATTAGACGAACTGGTAGTAGACCAAGTGACAACAAAATAAAGTAGACGAAATGGTAATTAGACCAAATGGTAATTAGACCAAGTGATAATTAGCCCAAGTGGTCATTAGACCTTCTGGTTATTAGACCAAGTGCAAATTAGACCAAATGAAGAGTGGACCAAAAGGGTTTAGCCCGAATGAAGGTAGCCCATCTGGAAATTAGACCAAGTGGTTTTAGCCCAAGCGTGCATAGCCCTCAATGAGACATACCCCCCAGACCCAGGGCTAGCCTACTTATTATGCACCATAATATCAGCGCGGAGAAACAGAAGCATGCATCCTCAGAAGCGAACAGTTGTGCACGTACCTCCAGTGCACTAGTGATACGTGAGTGGTGACCTTTGAGGTCGATCGATCCGCTACAATAATACAATACAATGCGAACTACCGGGTTTTAGAACGGATGCGAGACAGTGCAGATGTATAATGGTAAACTCCAATACAAGGCAAAGGATGAAATCTGTGTATACTAAGTATCCTTTTTAACGTTCATATGGCGCGACTGGGCAACTTAACGTAACAGCCACTACTGGGATCTTAATCCATACAGCCAAGATGAATGGTATGCAGGTAGGTATATAACCGTGTATGATGTATTTTGAATAGGAAGACATGTTTATAAATATATGGTAGTCGTTAATACTGCCTGGTTCATAATTACTGGTGTGCGCTCATAAAGCTTTGTAGTTATACGAAGAGCGCTCTCTACATGTACTCCATGTACTCCATACAAGGCTTGCTAACAGTACATCACTCAAAATGTATATGTACAGTGATTCACTGATGCGGAATATCCTACTTATATTATAGGCTATAGAGTTCGAATAAATGTGGATTGTGTTGTATGAGGGAGTAGTCATGGGAGTAGTGTGGGCTTGGGTGTAAAAATCCACGGTAAATAATACATGAAGAAGAAGGAGAATGGGCATTTGTATCCATTGAATTCATCTTGGAAATGTAGCAGAGTTTTTTTGTTTTAAACCCTAAATCAAGTCATCTGACAAATGAAAGTAAAATCAAGCTAGTAGTAGTAGTACTGTACATGGATTCGGATTTTAAAGGAGAATTACGCTCAAAAATAAAGACGATAGTGTTCAAAGGTGTTATTTATTCCTACTTGTTAGACTATATGGCTTCGCGTCAAAATATACGAGATCGATACGAATCAAATTTTTCTGAGCAAAATTTACCATCTGCTAGCAATATGTATCGTCTGCTAGCAGCACATGGGGGCTGCCATTTTGTTTATGTGTACAAGAAGATTTTCTTAATCCAAATGCTCAATTGCCTTTTTCAAAATTAAAAACCCATTTGAGATTAAAAATATAGAATAGATATGTCAATTTATTTTTAAACTGAAGATTTCCTTATATATTTCTGTTGAAATTCGATATTCGCTTAATAGAAATCTATTTTCTCGATACTGGACGTATGGGACGGAGCAAATTAATTCAAATTTTATGGATGCTTCTTCCCTGAGCATCTATAGCGGCAAACTATGCATTCACATGCTTTCGGATAATGGACTTGAAAAGTCAGAATGCATGCTGCATATATTATGTTCTGCTCTGTTTGGCAAACCCAAGAAAATAGATTTTTGTTAAGCAAAACCAGACAATTTAAAAGTATCATTATAAAGATTTAATTTTTATAATACATGTAAACACCCACTTTATATTTTCCGTCACATATGGGATTTTAGGTAATGAAGAAAATCAATTTAGGATTTGGATTCAAAATATCTTCCTGACTGGAACATTTCTCAATGGTTCATGTACAACTCCAAATCAGCAAGAAAATGGCAGCCCCCATGTAAATGAGTAGGAGACGATAATGGGTGTTGGAATATCTTTATTAATACCCTTTTCTGATATCTTATTAGAAAATGATTTAGGCCAATAAGTAGGAATATATTACACCTTCCAATATAAGTAAATTTGTAATCAGGGCTTAATTCTCCTTTAATAATGTATTTTTTACCAACACAGACGTAAATGTTCGCCATAGACCCACATAGCTATGAACCTATGTACATAAAGAGGCTATTATAGCTAATATGCCCAGAAATCCTCAAATTGGCAAGAATCCTACCTAGGATATCAAAAAAAAACGCCAGCAGGAGGTATAGATAGGATTTGTGTGGAGCGGAGGTATAAAGCGGCTTAATAAACTAAGTAATAGTAATCTAGTGCAGCAAGATCATTTGCTGTCAATTGCTCGTGGTCTAGTGGTAAATGCGTCTGGTCAGACTGTCTGGAGTATTCTCTTTCTACACTGCACTCGCGTTTAAGGTCCCGGGTTAGAATCCCGCTCTTTCTTGCTGATAATTTTTTCAGTTATGAATCGATAACGATAGCGTTTATTCCGTTATAAATAACTGAATTTCAACAATGAAAACCAAGAAACTTGACTAATTATTCACTTGTTCAGGCGGATTTAATGGCGGCTGAGCATAATAACGACTTTGGCCCATAAAGATATAATACGGAACCACGTATATATACCACAGTTTCGCCTTTGGTTTCAAATAATTATGTTGTGTGTTTGTGCGTAAACATGACTGCTTCACAACCAAATAGAAATGCATATCAAAATGATTCGGCCCCCCCCCCCCCCCTGGATCCGCTAGTGCTCTTCAACTCTTACTTTGCCACAAATGTAGGGATTCAGACTTGAAAGTGAAATTTTAAATAATTATTTTCCTCTCCTGTGTGAATGATCTAGCCTGGAAAAGGGCCTGCTGATACACACAAAAGCTATTGAAGCCTATTCACCCGTAAAAGCTAGTCTGGAGTACAAAGTTATCTTCAGATAAGCTTGTACATGTATAAGTGGACTGCGGTTGAACTTAATAACTAGTGCATGAAATTCATTTTATATTTTAATTTACTTTATATAGCATCTAGGGTTTTGGCTGAAACAAGTCATTTGGCAATATGTCAGTAAAATCAATCTTACTTACATATATATGTATATTATACTATCAGCAGAAAAAGAAAAAAATAACACTTTTTCACATTCAGATATTTCATTGAAGACTTTAATAAAAATCAATAAATTATGTATCAAATTAAAGGAAATTTAATTGTCTTTCAACCTGGTAGGTGAACAAAAAGAGAGTGAACACATTCATTTATCTGTTCCAAGGTGTCAAAGTAAAAGTTGCAAAAATGAAACAAGTCAAACAACTCGAAATTCACAGTCATATTGCACCGAAAATTAAAAAAAAAGTATGATTAAAGTTTGCATGGTTCATTGCACTTGAAATGAAAATCAATCTTCAAATCTAAAAATGGGCCAAGGAGTAGCCAAAGTGGCATAGCATGGGAGAATAAAAGGTCCCCTGCAACCCAAATGCAAGTTGATTTCTGTTGATATGCAGAGATGAATACAACTCATATTTTGTTTTTCAAACGTCTAAATATGTTTCGTAGATTTTAAATTAGATTTTGAAATCATTTTCTCAAACATGCTAAGCTCCTCCTTAAAAAATGCTCAAGATCTCATTCCTCCAGTGACATCATCTGTCAATCATTAGTGAGCTAAGGAGAGAGAGTGGTATGTAGCTTTGCCAGAGATGACCATCTGTTCTAATAGACTATACAATGCCTACATAGTAGTTGCTATGTCAGACCTGTTGTAGGATCACCAGCAAAAGAATGGTAATGAGATGTATTGTTTGAAATCATGCAATTCTATTGTGAGCATGTACTGAGCTGGGGGAAGTTACATTCCACTGTCTCTTGTAGAATGTTAGTGTAGCTGACTGGTGATTGACAGATGATGTCACTACAGGAATGAGATCTGGAGCTTTTTCTTTTTTTTGGGGGGGGGGGTGGAGCTTAGGAGGTACAAAAAAAACATTTAAAAATCTATGAAACATATCTAGATGTTTGAATAACAGAATATTAGTTGCATCCATCCCTGCACATCAACAGCAAAAAACTTGCATTTGGGTGACATTTGGTTGCAGTGGCCCTTCAAGGACAATGCATTTTGGGGGTACGCTATTGAACCTGGAAATGCAGTGTCCTTAATCCCACACACTATGCCATTGAGCAACATATGTACATTTTACTCAGCCTTCAATTTCATTAAAAAAAAAAATTGTGGACATTTAATCACCCTTGTGGATACTCCAGATCCAATTTAACATGTTTAAATTTGGACATAAAGGGATACTCAACCGCAGATTGCGGACGTTGTTATGCCGTGAGCATAGGCCAAGAGAGGGCACCGTGATCGTTACCTGATCATGCCGTTGCCTCGCTGGGAGCAAACTTCGGATAGACTGGTCGCCGCACAACATGCACGCCTGGCTTATGTGGAAGGGCATTTACACACCAATGACAAATCGTTTCACTCATGTCTGAAATTATATAGTTACCCTAACATAGTTACTTTTCATTTAATTTGATATATAATTTATTGGATATTATTAGTCTTGTCTGAAATCTGAACTTAAATAAGTGTTTACTTCCTTATTTTTTGCTGAGTGTATATTAAAATAGTCTAAGTTCTATAATTAACCTTTGGATATTATAATCTCTAGAACCATGCCATATCATAAACGCTACAACCCGACCCCTCCCTCATCTTTCTCGTCAAACAAGCCCCCAAATTTTCTCTTTTTTTCTTAATTGTCTGTTGACACAGGTCATGTGGTCACCGAATAAATCAAGATGAAGTTAAACCATAGCCGTTATACCAAGTACTGGATCGCTATATCTGTATGCACAGCTGTTTTTATCGTCTCACTTGCAGCCAGTCTGATCTTTGAAAGAAGCTTCAAAGACGATATTCCTCGGCTATATTTCCACTCTTATGAGACCAACAAGCGCAGATTCATACCACAGGTAAGATGAAATGTTTTGGGATTGGTTGAATATAGGCAAGTCCAAGCTATTTTGTCTGATACGTTACCAACCCTGTTTCATAAACCGTGTTATCAAATATCAGGTTGCAATAATTGTTATAAGCTACTGAAATCCTTGAATCTGATTGGCTGAGAGCAAATTTGTCATATAAATGGGGCAGTTGCTATTGATAACAAGTTTTATGAAACAGGGCCCAGATGACTGTATCAAGCCGATAGCCATCCGAGAACTTGGATCACACAAAATACCAATGGAAATGATATTTGTATTTCAAATGTTCATAATTCCACAAAGCTTGGTGAAGTAAAAGTATTGTACATACTTTGGACTTGACCATGTACAGGAGTCAAAGTTAAACAGAATTGGCCATGCAGTCCATGGTGGGATACCAATCAAACCGATAAACAAAAGACCATTGATCGATTCTAACCTAGTTATGTAGCTCGAATACTGCAAGCCCACGTCCACATTTCCTATCGAAATCATATCAATACTCCAGGTTCTTGTGAAAATACGTACTTATTTATATTAAAAAGCTCTCGCTTGTGGGTATTGTCTAATTTTGTAGGGGAAAACGGTTTGCTTTTATTTTAAAGAGATTTTATTCTGAGATATATTTTGGATGCCCATCCATGCAAGCTAAAACATTTATAATACTTTGACAATGTTCAGCTATTCTTCGTAAATTTAGGATTAATGCAAATACAACATATTCGTGATGTTACCTATATCATGCTTACCCCTCAATTGTTCTCATTGCTCTCAATGAGCATTGCCATTGACTTGTACATAGGTTGGACTCAGTAGGCAAACCGAAGTAGAGGATAAGTCCACCTACTCAGTACAACCAGAGGAGTACAACACAGTTTCAGTAACAGCAAAATATTTCAATTCCCTATTAAATGGACATACATCTTTATCAATAAACCGATGTAGTTAATGTTTTTGTATACTTCTTATAATCTTTTGAAAAAAGGACTTTAGTGTTCTTCTTTTTCTGTTTTATTAGCCTAAATTTGCCAGGGTGTACACATCGCCGATATTCTCCAAATACTATGTGATCAATCGCAAGAAAAGTTACCACATCAACGACAAGATCCAAGTACTGATTGAGGCTCGAGACTCTGATGGAAATCCTCAGCGTAAGGGTGGTGCCTACTTCCGAGCAAGGCTGGTGTCTGAAGATATCAAAGCTGCCTCAAGATCAGATGGCGAAATCATTGATTTCGGGAATGGGACTTATCTGGCCAAGTTCACACTCCGGTGGCCGGGACCTGTCAAAGTGATGGTGATGCTGGTTGATGGCAACAGTGCTGTCCGTGTTCTTGATAGAATGCGTGAGGAGTTCCCGAACAGGGGAACCTACATTGGTCACTTCAAGAAAGGGGAGTTTCGGGAGGAAACCGAATGCAATGTAGATCATGTTGCTACGCCGGTAAGCAATAGGCATCTGAATTATAAATAAATCATTTTCTTAGTGCATTGGATGAATCTAAGCCAATAGGTAACTTCTGAATTGTCCGAAGTTTGCGACAACCTATGCGGACATGGCTTTGGACCATTCTGACAGTGATCATTGTAATGCACCACTACTTCATTTTCTTATTCCAGTATGCTTAAAGGGCGAGTCAATTAGAATTACATTTCATGATAATATCAAAGTATTG
This sequence comes from Heliocidaris erythrogramma, assembly GCA_025617745.1. Taxonomy (NCBI): domain Eukaryota; kingdom Metazoa; phylum Echinodermata; class Echinoidea; order Camarodonta; family Echinometridae; genus Heliocidaris; species Heliocidaris erythrogramma. The sequence continues at coordinate 30,795,869 of CM046868.1, forward strand.
TGTCAATATTGCTAGAAATCGCATATAATTTTTATTAAAAAGATCTGTGTACTTCTCTAAGCTTCGTTGAAATTGCCTAAATCGCACGTTTATCAGCTAGTCTGTCACGCCCCTCGAAAAATAGGGCCCAGTCACGTGCCTTGTCAGGTGACCTGTGACGTACCATCGGGAACATCTAGCTAGCGGACGACGCTTGTCTGTGTATATCCAGTGCAGGGAATTTTGGATAGGCATGATAGGAGTGCATATCTCAAGAAAATGCCGAGGAGATGTGTTGTTGCTGGGTGCAGCAAAGGCACCAGCGATGGTGTCAGTCTGCACACCTTTTCTCAAAGATGATGCAACTCGAAAAATTTGGATTTCAAGGATCAAGCTGACGCGAGCTAGCTCAGTGGGATGGCCCTTCCGCTCACACTCACAGTACTGTTTGCAGTGACCACTTCAGGGAGGAGGACTTCGATAGTCAGGCCCTCAGGCCAGGGGCTGTATGACCAGCTAGGATTTGCGCCCAAGAATAAAATGCTGCGGCCGACAGCTATCCCTGTCATCAGACTGGGAACTGAGGGCTGTAGAACTGGAAGCCAAACACAGGGAGCTAAAAAAACAAGAGTCGGTCTGCAGTTCTGAAGCTGGAGTCACTGGAGAAAAAGAGGGTAGGTCTACCGTACCGTACCGTAGAGTCCGGGGGGCACTCAACCTGTTTTTGGATGTGGGTGTGCCGCTGCCAATCTCAAAACAGGGGGCTAAGGAGCTAAATGGTTAATTGAGGAAGCTCATTTTTGAGGGTCTAAGGAGCGAACGGGCTCATGGGCAGAGCTAATTTTAGCTGCTCGCGATCTCACTACTCTGGTACACATACGGTGCATGAGCTGAGTCAGCGGTCGCAGCGCTGTTTTTAACGCTGTACATGCCGCGCCACTGCACTGGCTCGATGTCGCATGCAGATTGATCTCGCTGAGCCGCCGCTAGCACTAGTAATACCGCGTTCAGTTAGGGGGCACTAGGCCGCCCAGCTCCCCGCTGCGCTGGCCTGGGAGGCTAGGGAGCGACCGTTCCCGGACAATGGGCTGTGCGCATTGTTTTCTCATATTCTAGGGAGCGAGTCGGAAGCCAATCGAGGTGCGGTTAGTGAAAATCTGAAAATCGCATATCATGGGAGCGACCCGAGAAGGTTGAAAATGGGGGACGTCACAGCGGCACATACATGTGTGACATATATATGTGAGTGCCCCCCCCCCCCCGGGAGGCAGCTAGCTTGCAGCACACGATTTTGCTGTAATTGTTGTAATATATTTAGACTTTCATCCAGTCTTTCAGTGTACTTGGTTGTTATCATAAGCACGCACACAAAGATTCGCAAGGTACGGTCAGCAGTAAAGCGACTGTCCACACGTCTACTTGTCTGTAAAATATTACGTTTTTCCAAAACATAAACCTAATCCAAAAGAGGAATTATCATGGGTAAAGTGTTTGAAAAAATGCCAGATTTGTCATTTGACCTCTACTAAAATGTCTAAACAACCTATTCAAATCCTTTTGGGGGACTTAAAGATTGTCGAAATTGTATAAATAGTGATATGAAAATGGATAAATTATCATTCATTTACATTGCCAACATATTAGTGAAACTTAGTGGCTTCGCGGGGGACTTCCCGATGCTACGTCAAATCGCTCTAGCCAATCAGCTGTCAATTTTTGGGGGCGTTCCCAAATTAGTGAGTTTTTTGACCAATTTCTGTTACTGGGCTATTTTTTTTCTGTAAAAATGTCAGAATTGTGTCATTGGACCTATGTACTACATTTTTAGCCCCAATGTTGATACTAATTGACTCGCCCTTTAATCCCTTGGGCAATGCTTTAAAAGCTATGGGACATTAAAAAAAAAATGAATGAAGATGTTTCCCTCTTAATTGAAATATTGTTTTATGTAAAAATAGCGCATAACACATGACCGGCTCTCAGCCGTCATTTGATAGGGATTCATATGGCCATGTTTATAATTATTGGTATCTTGTCAGGTTCTAGCTTGGGTTCTTATTGATTGTTATCGACCATTTTGTTGCTTCGATGAAAACTTTGAATCATCCCAGGACAAAACATTTAAAATGGAAATTTACACTAAATTCAAACATCACTGTGCACGTCACTGCTACACACATGCTACCTCCAAGCGAAACACTGGGATGAAGCGGTCAGGATTGAAGGCTCTTAGCGTAGGGTAAATTTTATCCGTGACGTGGCATTCCTTTCATATTCAGATTCCTTTCACTAAAATTCATTGAAAATCACAGATGAAATAAACATGTCGCATATGTATCTTTATATACAATGATAACAATATGAGACTACATTCATCACGTTTCATTCCAATTTCCCTTTTGCTACCAAAACTGTAGAGGAGTTTTAAGTTCTCCAGAGAGTATGCTCCAGCATATGTAATTTGTATAACATCTGATGTCATTTTCCGACTTAAACATGAGAATAAAAGCCTGTCATGAAACTATGGAAGGATATTAAATTGATACTAAATAGGCTTGTATTTGTAAAAAACATCATCAGTTGTTTCCACTGAACGGGCAGTTTTTCGACCCTCTTTAGGTTTTTATTCCAAATTTTTTTTTATCATTTAGGAGAAGGAATGTGACTACACAGACGCAGATACAAACCTTCACTGGTATTGTGTGCGCCCAAACCATCCCAGTTTGCACTGCCAACACTGGTCGAAACACACTTCAAACAATACTTTTATCTTCGAACAGCAAACTAAATACATCCGACCCGGTGAAGAGGAATATTTCATTGCGTGAGTAAAAACAAATAGTATCTTATTCCCCCCCCCCAGGCAGGAAAAAAAAAAAAAAAAGAAAAAAAAAAAAAAAAAAAAGATGATTAATTAAAAAAAAATGGGAGATAAAGTAATCTAACAACTTTCAATTAGCTTTTAGATTTCAGACAATGCTAGAAATTTGCAGTACACTTACGTCATGTAAATAACGGTACCTACATTTCATAAGGTTATGATATTCCACTAGAGCTATTATTCAATTTTCCCTTGTAGATATTTCCTCCCCTCATTTTTTTTAATTCTCTAAATAAGGATTTCTTATATATTCTGCACTCTCTACAAAGTGGGAAAAGGGCTATTCTTTTCTTACATCCGTTCATTCCATAGCCACTTCCAAACTATTAAGATTGATATCAACGCACAACAAATTTTCTGGTGGGTTTTCAAAGATGTTAACCATTCTCTACACTTTAAAGTCAAACAATAATGTTACTGATACATGCAATAATGATAATAATATTAATAGTACAGCGTAATGACGACGACGATGATAATGATGATGATAATAAATGATAATGACGATAATAATATTGATGACGATGATAATAATGATAAAAAAGCGCTTACAAAATTTGGAAAGAAACTGAGCTAAATACAAAGAATTGAATGAGCTAAATCAGTATCGTTCATGCGTACAACACACTCTTACTCTATCCTTCTTTTCTTCCCTTCTTTTCTTCCCTCGCATTCTCCTCGTGTGCTCTTTATCTGTGCAGCTACAAAGAATATTTAGAGTGCAGCAATGGCAGCATAAATGTTCTAGATGAACATCGATCGACAGGTTTGTTTTATTCTTAAAGTCTGTATCCTCTTTGAAATTTGTGACAATATAACACCTGTAAATATGATCTAGATGAATTATTTTACCATCTTCACATTTCAATAATCACAGAATAATTAAAATGGTTAAAAGAACTGTAAAATATAGTACATACAAGGCGAGCCCGGTCCCACTTTTTAGTGCGGACTTATTTAGTCAACATGGTCAAGAGCACCAGCTACGCCAGACCGGGCCTTGGCAACGGCACCAAATCAGACATGGGAACTGTATACCGCCGTCAACGTGGTCAATAGTTCTTTCAGTTTCAGTGACACAGCAGACACATTCATAATCAAGTACATGTATTGGTAAATAAAAGAATGCTTTGGGTAGATATTTCTTTCTCTTTCGTCAACAGGAAAGGTCGACAAATATGGACGTCTTCCCTGGCAGAAGCCTTGGACGGCCCTACCCATGTGCCTTCCAGGGAGTATCTACAAGTTTGACAACACAACCTCTGGATATCTTTACAAAGAAAAGTGGTATTCTACGCGATGTCGGAACCAACAGTTCGATGCCAAGCGCACAGCTATGTGCCTCACTGATAAGACAGTATTGATCCTCGCCGATTCCACGGGCAAGCAACTCTATACACACTTCACTAAACTTCTTAAGCTAACTGAAATACCACCTGTAGACTGCGTCAGCCATGGACGAGGAGACTCCATTAACTTTAATATCTACTATAAATTTCATGGTTTGCCGTCGCGTGGTTCAAACGGTGGTCCGACCCGCTGCTACAAGCAAAGCGTAGCTAATGTACTGGACCACATGACTTTCGTACCAGACGTGTTTATTCTTTCCATCAGTGCTCACTTTACAATACACACTATGGACTTATTCAAACAGAGGCTGCAGGTAATACGCGCGGCTGTGGAAAGACTACACAAGCGTAGTCCTAAAACGCTCTTTATCATTAAAAGTTCGAGTACGCGAGACTTTCAGTTCTTGTCGCATATACTGTCGAATAATGAATGGTATCTCTTCACTCTGGATAGATTAGTAAGAGAAATGTTTTCTGGTTATCCACATGTAGTCTTAATAGATGTTTGGGACATGACAGTGGCTCAATTCTGTCCTGATAGTATTCATCCAAGGCATGAAACGTTATCCAACATTGTGGATCTAACCTTATCATATATATGCCCAGCGTAGAAATGAAGTGAAAAAAAAGGATACACAGATAATTATTTTCAAATCGCTTCTACCAATAACTGTGTAGATTTTAGCTGAGATGCAATAATTATAACGAAGGCATTATAAGACATACATATATGTGATAAAGGCATTAGAAGACGCGTCCAAATGTTTAAAGCTCAGTGGTCGGTCTTTAAAAAATATTGGTGCTAGGATCGTTTGAATAGAAATTCAAGTACTCAAGTTCTACTAATAATGCTTGAAATTGCATCGTGTGCTACTATCATGTGTATGGGCGTGTGTATGTATATACATATATATATAATATACAGTGCGTCCCAGGAAAAACGAAACCCTAAAACAAAGGGCCAGTGTGACCACACTATGTGCTCTATGACAATAATTATCTTTTTTCCATAAACTAGAAGTATTATGCTTTTAAATGATACCTTGATGGCATCCATCCATAAATGCTTTACCGAGAAGCAGCACTTTGAAAATGACATGTAAAAACTCAAATGTATATACAATGCGTCGCAGAAAACAGTCAGAAAATGTCTCCCCAAATAAATATTACGCTCGAGTGGGCAAAGGCCACTTTAGGGAAAAGGTGCAAAATCCAGACTTGACAAGAATTTGTATTTGTTCTGGCTGGTACAATCACAGTTGAGAGTCGTGTAAAAGCTTAGAAATGTTCATATTTTGATCAATAACAGACAATTTATGAGAGAACCGGTTTGTTCTCTGTGTACTTACATACATTGTATCTCATGAACATTAACTAATATGCTCCAGTGAGCAATTTATTACTTTATCAAGTGTTTTGAAATATTAATTTTGGCGGTTTTTAATTCAATTAAATTCAAATCAGTTTTATTTAGCAAATTCATTAAAAAATTACAAACAAATACAATACATGTACATACATTGAAACAATAAGATACTTAAGAAATTGCAGGGAAATAAAGTTTTTGATGGGATATATGCCAGGACATACAGAAAACCACGCCTATTCTTTCATAAATTGCCTTTTAATATTACAGAATATGAAAATCTCTAGCCTTTTCAAGACTCTCAACCTTGCCGATACCAGCGAAAAAAAAAATACAAATTTTTGTCTATCATGGATTTTGCTCCATTTCACAACAATGGTTTTTGCTCACTCAAGCGTACAATATTGTCAAATGTTGGGGTGTCATTTTATAGGAGGTCCTAAGTTATCCATGTGTATAAAAATGTCATGAACATATTTTGAAATATTCATTTGGAGAGACTTTTCCCCAACTGTCAACTTTTTAAGGTTCTCAGATATGTTAACACCAGCCAGAACTAATGCCAATTCTGGTCAAGTCTAGATTTTGCACGCTTTCGCAAAAATCGCTTTTGCTCACTCGAGTTTAAAATATCGCCAGGTTGTGTGTGTGCCATTTGATAGAAGAGACCCTAAGCTATCCACGGGTATAGACATTTTCTACAAATACTTTGAAATATATCGGTCTCGTGAACTTTCCCTCAGGTAAACCTTTTTCCTTTTAATTTTGGGACATAGAATAATTGGTTTTAAAAAAATTGCCTGTTCCTCCTTGTTGACTAAGTAAAATTCTTATTCACTAAATGTTTTCTCATAGTAATCAACATATAATTATATATTACCTTATGCAAGGTTATACCAAAATACCCATTCACGCATAGAAAACGAACAATATATTTCTTTAAACTTTGAAATATATACACCCGCCATTATGCATCTGATATGTGGTTGGGTTGTGCATTTTCAATTATGTCATGAATATTTATTTAACTATACTTATGCCAAGCAAGTTATGAAATGCATATCTAAGACAAAAATAACGGGTACTTTGGGTTAGTATGTTTGAAATGTGGCATATGTGCAATATTGCAAACGTTGATGGGATTAATCATAAATTTATTTTCTTATAACCCAATATGTGAGTAGTAGTAAACATTCCACTTGTTAACACAGGGTAATAATTTATGATGGCACAAATATTCACAACAATTCTAAACAGTTTAACACCATTAAAATTTTGATATCAAATATCTTTTTGTTATCAAGAGAATGTGAAAGGCGATATAAATTTTATGTTAGTGGTGATTTTTTTCTTAATAATGAGGTGGAGTGGTAACATTGTGATGGATATACGTCTGTATATGAGTTGGCTTGAGTGTTGAACGTTGTCTTAACCGAACATGTTCTAAAAGTTTACAAAACTATGAGCTCCCCTCTGCCCATCTCTCTCTCTCTCTCTCTCTCTCTCTCTCCCTCTTTTTCCACATTTCTCTCTTTTTCTAGCTCTGCTTTATATTTCTTCCCAATCTCTTCTCTCTTTTTACTACTCTCTCTTTCTCTTTCTTTCTTAATTTCTTTCTCTCTCGCCCACTAGCTTTAGTACAATAGATTTGGATGGCACAGTTTTCTCATGAAGAGTGAATCAAGGAATATCATATTTTCCTATAGCGCCCACTTAGTCCGTTATGGAAAGAGGCAAGAGCATGATTTTCTTGTTTGATATTGACGTACTCGAGGAGGGTTAAAGGAATATGATTTGTACCTTGAAGGGAGCGACAAGTCGCAATCTATGGGCGGTTTTACAGTTGGCTGCTCCTTTCTCTGGATCAAAGTTCAAAGCGACTTCAATTTATCGTGCGCAGCTAATAAAAGTTCGCACATTGACCCAAATTTGAGTAAACAAGATCACGCGTTCTTTTTTCCAGTATTTGAATCTCATTGGTCGGTTACGTATGTAGGGATTCGAGTTAACGATCACGCGAGGAATTCGGCAATAACATTCCTTCGGTAGCGCACGATTGGACCTGATTGTATCCGAATTTCCCCGAGTCAGGCCAACTGGTCAGGCCCATGGATTACGACTTGCCACTCCCTTTAATAAAAAAAAAAAAAGTTGTATGACATATTAAATTAAATGTTGATGACAAAGCAGAAATTCAAATTTCATCAAAGGGAAATAAATTATGCATGTAACTGGAGAACCAGACAAAATCAGAGAAATGATACAGTAAGCATGGATAGAGTTGGAGACATATGGGACAGAGAATAATTTGAGGTTATGATATTCTTTTTTTTTAGATTACTATGAACATGGAGAACCGTAGGGTATCAACTTCGCTATTTTACTTATGCTCGATGTTACTCTTAAAGTTGATTGGCGCCAAAATTACATAGACGCTAAGCAAATTCCACTAAAACAGTGAAATCGCGATGTTATCAGTGTTCTTCTGAGTGACCTGATTTTTTCCTGATTCGTGCCATTATGATTTTTTAAATTATTGTTTTATTTGTTGACACGCATGTAAAAGTTCCTAATAAAGAGGTGTTAGAATTATTAGTGGGATAATTTAGTATATTGGTGATGGCTCTTCACTCTCATGCGAGAAGTCCGGGTTCGATCCTTGCTCACTGCTTACATCATTGGACAAGTTATTTTCCCGACATTTGCCCCCTTGACCCAGGGGTAGTAAATTGGTACCTGGCAATGCTGGGGTAATTTCAGGGCGCGCAGGAAGAGCACTATGATGTAGTTACCCTGGGTAAATAAGAACAAATTCTTCTTCTTCATCTTCTTATTATTATTCTTCTACATTTATTCTTATTATAATTATTATAATTTTTATTAGTATTATTATAAGCATAACTGCGACTTAAGGCGAAATCATAACATTGCGGTTTATTTCGTCACAATAAAAATTCGACGTTAAGGCGAATCCTAACAATAGGCTGAGATAAAAGGATTCGCCTTTATGTCACAGGTAAAGTTATAATTATTATTATTATCATCATTACTGTTATTATCATTATTATTAGTAGTAGTAATAGTAGTAGAAGTAGTACTAGTAGTAGTAGTAGTAGTAAAAGTAGTAGTATAGTCCTTTTTTGTTGTCGTTCTCCAACTCTTCAGAATGGATGCCAACGGTTAAAAGAGAAGGGTATGCATTCATATTTATAAAGAGATTCACGTGGGCAAGAGTGTACCAGAATGCTACAATGCAGTAGAATATTACGGACAGGCAGTGAATGTTGGTACCCATAAACAAAGCAGTTCTTCCTCATTCTTTTCATCCTTGCGCCCTCTATTGATTCCCTCGAGCACTTTAATCGGGATTGAACTGTGCTATCACAAATATGATGCGATCCGTCATAAAATATATGACACTCAAAGGAATAAACATCGTGCTGTTCACAGGTATACAATGGAATATATATAGGCCTATATACATGTTTATATGTTTGTTTGTTGCAAAATAGATCCACTTGTTGGAATAAATGAATAAAGAACAAAATCTGGACAAACATCGATCTGTTCTTTACTTGATAAAGGAAGAGGCTTCCCAAAATTTGTGGATCTGTAAATACACTAAGCATATCTGTCCTGATATTTTTCTTCATAAATATATACACACACACACACACCCACACACGTTTACATGGCTTTACTTCCGAGGACAACTATTGTTCCTCTATTGTTACTCGTCCTCGGACAGTCGACGGAATAAGGCATAAATTCATTGTTCGACGTTCGAGGACTATTGTCCGGCTTCCGAGGACCATTGTTGTCATGATTTTTTTTTTGTTCTCTGTCCGAAAATGTCCTCGGACATAATGCTAAACAAACGCACACACACACACGCACACACACACACACACACACACACATATATATATATATGAGTGAATGTATATAGTATATAGAGATTTAAATAGGAGATTTAAATGGGAGATTTAAAAACGTATAGATGAAATAGAATTAAAATAAAGTTCACTCAGAGAATAATGACACAGCAGATATATCCACAGGTTGATTTCCACAAGCGCTTTCAATTTATTTCTTCAGGTGAAGAAATAAATTGAAAGCGCTTGTGAAAATCAACATGTGGATATATCTGCTGTGTAATTAAGAGTGAACTTTATTTTAATTCTATATATATATATATATATATGTATATATACACATACATATATATTACTGGATGGTGTATTAGGGAGACACGAGGACAAATAAATAAGACAAAAAGTGTCTCCCAAATACACCGTACATGTGTATATGAAATACATATATATATATATAAGAGCAACAATTGGCTCACACTCTTTAACATGGTGGGGTAGTGTACTCGGGTGCTAATTATATTATATATATATATATATTTATCTCTCTCTCTCTATATATATATATATTTATATATATGAGAAGTAAACAAGTAAATAAAATTCTGTTAAACTCAGAAGTTTTCAAATTTTCGGCCATAGGCCTTCATCAGGAAATGACGAAAATTGATTACGTGTCAACAAAAAGAGCGCTATTAAGCGCAAAAGCACACCAAGTTCATCTCTATACATTTACAATTCCGAAGCAGAACTTATATATATATATATATATATAAACACCTAACGGGTACATTAGGAGGACAGTTTTTGTTCTTTTTCTTTGTCCAACTGTCGACCTAATGTACCAACTGTCGACCTAATGTAGGGGTCGCTATTATGACGGAATAAACCGTATTGTTAGGTGTCGACCTAATGTACCCTTTAGTCAAATATATATGTATATATGGGTGTGTGTGTGCGTGTTGGGATGTGTGAAAAAACAAAAAAAGTATGTGTGTGTTTGCGTGTTGGTGTGGGTGTATTATACGGTATATATATATAATATCAAGTGAACATTACGTCATATATCTACACTCTTAGAAATGTTGGGTAAATGCCACTGGGTAAATGAAGATTGGGCATAGGTTGGTTAAATCTTGCTCAACTTTTACATGCATTTACCCAACATTGGTCAAAAATAAGAATGAAATTGGTAAAGTTTACCCAAAAGTTGGTCGGACTCATAATGACCCTCATGTTGGGTAAAATTTGGGTAAAATTTTGCCCAATATTTCTAAGAGTGTACCAAGGTTACTTTCGAAATATGAGTTTAAAAATGTGACTTTGAAAACATAAATAAATGTAAAATACTGAGTTACTCATATATTGAGTTAAACAAATCTTAAACTGTAAAAAAAAGCTGAGATCAATGCAGAAAGATTTATATGTTGTTCCTGTAGTCAAAACAAAGTGTTATGTTAAACGGAACTTTGACAATGCTGCCAAAGCATGCCAAGGATTATGGAATAACATCCCGTATATACATGAAAATAAGGCATGCTGATACAGTTTTCAAAACCGCTCTGAAAACATATTTATTGAATTGATTCAATAATTGTATGCGCTGTTATTTTCTACCAGCTTCCCTTGCAACTTTTGATAATGTTTTTAAGGAAACAGTTTGCTGTTCAGAAATGATGTCTGCTTTAAAAAAAAATCATGCGGTTTCTTGAGCTATCTAAGTTCATCTTCTACCGTAGCTAACTTTCAACGTTCATCTATTGTAAATTAGTTGTCCCTTCCTATCTGTTCTTTCCCTTTCTCCCTCTTTCTTTCTCTTTGTCTACCAGATAGGGCCATTCACCTTGTAAATGCGCATGTCAATTCCAGGTGCATGGACACATTAATCTACATTAAGGCAAGCAATACGGTGGCGCTCTCTCTCTCGCGATGCAACTCTCACCAGCGGATCAGTCTTTCCACACGCTCTGATCATACTTGCTTCCTGAGCGCGCGCCGAGCTGGTGCGCCGCAATCGGAGCCGACTGATGACGGATTCGCGCCTTTTATGCGCCGCAGGATTATGACGAGAAAGTTCGTTTTAATGTTATCGCGATCAACACCATGAATAATTGAATTCCATTCCTAGTCCAAATTATCGATTAAGAGAGAAAATGGATAGGATTTCGGAATGCCTTTGCATGAAGTGGAAAGTCGGTTTAAGATTTCTTCGGCGGATCTACATGGCATTTTAAAAGGACAATTTTTGGATGTTGCCCAATGAAGGACTACATGAGCACACACAAAACAAGGTTCCATTCTTCACAGGAATCCATACGATCACAGCATAAATATCATCTTAATATCACCGTCAGTTCTAAAACAAAATGACAGGAGAGCTGAATAAATCTATATCTTATCCTCGCATGACAAATTGTGATCTACATCAAGCCGCAATAAGACTATACAAAAGAGAAACAATTATTTTTATTAGCACCATCGTGAAGTATTCCTGTCATTGTGTGTTTTCAAAGATTATGTTTTCTTTAAAATTTCTCCTCGAACACCAATATCTTATCGGTGATATTTATTGAATGACAGGAATCGATGAAAAGCATTCCAGTATGGGAGTACAATAATGGATTTTAAGTGGTACTCAAATTGTCGCGCTATAACATTGTTCTAATCACGAATGGTATAGTAATATGCTTTCATCTCGTTATCATATTTGCGGATTCGGAGAACAACGATTCTCAATAACTGAATAGGTTATCTGTGCTGAAATAATGTATTATTTGCAGACGGCACTTATTTAGCTGTTGAGAGCTGATTGGCGACTCTGATTTCTCATACCTCGGATAGTACAGGCTTTCTACATCGCGGAGGGATACATACTGTTTCTTACTTTGAAGTAAGATAGAGCTTGAAGGAATATGCTTCGTAATAAATTGTTCAGCCATTGTTTGTGTTATCAATGCCATCTTTTGACAATGCAGACACGACGAGCAGTGTGATCGCTTCATGTAAGCCAGTCTCCGGACAGTCTCCGGAGGACAGGTGAAATATCGGCTTCAATTAAGACATGTGGCTTGCTTTGATTTAGTAATTTGCCTTCAAGAGAAGACACCGCGTTGAATCTGTGCGACCTCATTGGTTGAAGGTATTGAGACAGTGCGCACTACCGTTCCTTTATTGTGCATCTGACCGAAAAAGAGTCCCCGCAAGCCGCTCCGGTCGGAGCTCCTTTCCCGTTTTGCTCTGGTGTTTCGCAAGAAAACGGATGTATTGAAGAAATAAAATTTGTTTTTCACTATTTCACGTGTTTCTTAACGCCAAGCGAGGCTCACGTCTTTTGAAATGGAGAGAACCTGCAAATAAAAGGATTTCTGAGAAAAGACACATTATTACCATTGTCAATAAAGGTGCGAAGAAATGTCTCTGGACGCTTTTCCTAGGGATTACACTTCTTGTCATGTCAAGTAAGTTTTAATCTTTATTTTCGTTTTTCTTAAACAGTTTTATTCTCAGGATGATTATTCTCTTGTTATATCAACAGTTACTTCAAATGAAAATAGGCGGGGCTTTATTACAGGAACACCATACCCTACTTAAAACTTGAAGTATGTGATCGTTCGCTATCGAGATGCGATCAAACCTCTCAAAATTACAGAGCAAAATCATGTAAACTCCAGGAAGTTCTTTTTACTTCACAGGAAGTAAGCTTAGAGAATGAAATACGTGTATTAAAAAAACTGTCTAAAATCTGCGGCATGGTAGTTAAAGACGTCATACGTTTAGTGACAGTGCAGCATTTTGAAATACAAATATTATATCGTGGTAATGTCAAGAAAACTGAACACACTTGAATGCTAAAATACTTTCATTGTTGCCGTAAGAAAACAAGCAATAGACATATATTAAATGTTGATCTGTATTTTAGCATTAAATCATTTGCTGTAAGTAGGAGAGGTGGTAGGGAAGGAGAAGAAAAAAATTCTGACGAAAAAAAAAAAATAATGACTTCAATTTGTGATCAAGGAGCTTACATTCGCTTAGATATCACAACTGTCGCAGTTTGTTGCACTTCTTATTTTCAATGAACGTACCACAAATGATAATAACTGCACATCTCAGTTCATATGAATTTGAAATTTGAAATTTATGTTCGCCTGTGCTTTCCAGTTGTACTTACTTTGTCATGTTTGTGTGTGTGTGTGTGTGTGTGTGTGTGTGTGTTCCATAAGTAAGAACGAATAGTTGGTATATGTTGATTCTTATCCATCGTATCTCTAATCGAAAATATTATATCAAAGTGTATCACGCTTGTTTATAAATTACGGATGAATAGTTGTTATCCTAGACTTCGAACAATAGCCCCTTCGGGTATCAATATGATAATGACAGCTGGTCATGCCAGCATTCCCTGCAATGAGAGTCCCAAATAAGCCAAAATAAAATTTGTTCACTGCTGCTTAAATGATGTTAAACACACTTTTCTATTTAAAATCGGGAGGAGAAAAATATATTTCTAAATTTTATTATCGTGAACTTATCAAGGACAGGGACTTGAATGAAACGTGTGGGCCTATGGCATTCCCATTTCCCCCGATAAAATTTATAAACTGCCGAAATTGTGCAAATAATACAAATGAATTGAATACATGCGTTATTTGTGTTCAGTTTAATTTGAAAATGATTCTAAAGATATTAGTAAACTAGGAAAATGCATGCATGCGTAGAGGTGTTGTGGATCAGTGGATAAGTCCCCGGACTGTGAACCACGAGGTCCGGGGTTTGAATCCCACCGCAGCACTAGCGTCCTTTGGCAAGACGTTAATCTACATTTGCCACTCTCCACCCAGGTGTTAAATGGGTACCCGGTAGGATGGCGAAAGTTAATGCCCTTTGCTTAGCATGTGTGCGCTTAACAGGCGACTGGCTGGAATGCTCCCCAGGGAGTGGAGAATGTGCATACACTGTGTGCGGGCGTGCCAGAATCCAATGACCGGGGTAATAATATATATAAGCGCTTTGATCCAGTTTGGGAAAGCCGCTTTATAAATGCCAGGTATTATTATTATTATTATTTTATAACCGTATGGAGTGCGAGTATTGTTTATTAAGTAGTATATCCCTCAATGAATATTTCTTGTTCTTGGATTGGTCAGGAGCACTTCTCGTGATTATATTATAATTCCACTAGAAAAAAAGAAATTCCTCCGTGACGTCAGTATTTGAGAGTAAGATATATATATATGTTTACTATTTTGCCTCCAATCGACTGCCCCTTGCTCCAAAGAATCATTTCTTCTGATGCGTACGGCGAGTAGCCAGTAGTCTCCTCCGGGTAACTCCCGCGATGGGACGGTGAAGCCACCAATGAAATTACGCCGAGCCCGAGAATTTTCTGGAATCCATGTAAAGAAAAGTGTGTGTGTGTGTGTGTTGGGGGGGGGGGGGGGGTGTCTGGACACTGAATAAAAATTAGCCGTCAATTTTTCAAAATATGCATCAGGTAACACTAAACCCAGTGAATATTTGCAATTCATAATTCTGTCAACTCATCTTGTCAAAGATTCATGACAGTTTGAATGAAATTGTGTTCGATTTACTGTTTAAAAGTGACCTGTCCGGATAACCAACCTGTCCAGACACACGACGTGTTGGTTGTGTAAAATTACTCGATCAGCTGTTTCTCATGCATGCGCAATCGTGCGAGCTAAATGCGCGTCGTAACACGCACGCCATCAGAATAAATCAAAATATGGAGACCTATGTCTAATCTAGTGTCCGTCGGAAGGAAGAAGATTTGATTTAATCGACGAGGACCAAAAAAACAAACCAGGGAACAAATGAAGTATATTCAGGTTTCTATTGATTTTAAGGTTGTCGTTAGACCCTCTTTAACTGTTAGATAGACGATATAACAATGGCGCTAGCCTGTCCTACTAAAGGTTAATTTGTTAGACTCGTCTCAGAGAAGAGACGGGTGACCTATGTGACTTTGCATTTGCCTTTTTGTTTTGATCAAGATAATTAACGTTCAACATAATTGTTTCATTTGCCTTCTTCCACTTTTAGGTTTATGAAGCTTCTTATGAATTAGAGACATTCTTCTACATTCCTGACATCAATTTATAACTTTAATGAGAGTTTTTAAAGTTCCTCCGCTCACACACGATTACATGAATATATAATCCCATTATAAAGCAATTAAAACTAGTTTCATCCAACCTGACGTCCACAGTCTCGCCGAATGTTTTGAAACATTGTAGAAGACAGGAATAGTAAGAGAAATTAAATGATTGAAATCTTCCTGTGGACCGTACGTTTGAAACCTTCCACTAAGTAGTTAATGACGGGTATAACACCAAAAACGATTATATTGCTTATATTATATATTGCTACTTTGCAAACATATCGTTAAATACATTGTATTCGATGCATAGATGTTTACACTAAAATGCAGAACTTTGAACAATATTATTGCATAGAACAATATTATTGCATAGACGAGAGTCCAGTCGTCCTAATGGCTCTGTAATTGAAGGCCATTATTTTTTAAGTGCACATCAATAACCTTTGCTATTGGTGAGAAGGAATTTCTGGTAGGATGTAGGGTGAGAAATGTAATGTATGTCTTGTTTAGCGTGTGTGATGGGATAGGTAAATCACAGGCCCACGGTCCACTTTCAACTCCTTTAAGCTTACCATGCATCGTAAAAATGCTAACAATTGAAAAAAAAAAGCTTCCTTAAATGAATATTTCAAAATATTTTCAGGAAATTTTTATTGTATTGAATAGCCTCTAATTGAATAGTCTCTTATATGAAATGACACGCAGACAATCTGACGACAGGTTATGCTTGCGTACACATATTCGACTTTTGTGAAAGGGTGCAAAATTCAGACTTGACAAGAACTGGTATTTGGTCTGGCTGGTATTAACAAAGTAGAAAACTGTTCATACCTGTGAATAACTTCGAGTCTCTGCTATCGAATGACACCAAAACATCTACATTTAAGTGAGCAATATTCTTTTATTTACGTAATGTAAATTGTTTTTGCACAATCCCTGGAAAACGATTATAGGATTTCATACCATTTGGAAATAGATTTTAGCTCTGACTACCTTCACAAAATAAATCTGAAGCTATCAGAGCGTTAAATGAGGTACATATGTCAGTGCACTACACTACACCTCACTCTCGCTCGTGGTCAGACCTGTGGACCAATGAATTGTCACAGAGGTCAATCCAATATTTATGACACATTTAAATCTGAAAGTGTTGACAAGAAACGGGTTTTTAACACACCTCGCCTTAATCAAAAAAATTTCAAGGACAGTTTTGATAAAATGATTTTTTTCCCTACCAAATTATATTGGATGACACTGATATACCTTGTCTCCAGTAAAAGTGAAAGTCTGTATGTAGTGAAAAATGATAAAATATATTTTCTGAAATTTTAGTAAATTGATATTCGCCATTAGGGAAACGAGAGATGCGACAATTATCGTTGAAATATACTGAACTACAAAAGAAACATCATTTAACATCACAGATATGGCATTGACCGTCCATAACACATCATCATAACAAAATGTGATTTCTGTGTAGGATTAAAACTCATATCCTTTCCGTGAACATGGTAGTGCATTCGAGCGCAGCTTTTTGAAAACCATGATGCACATGCACATCCTCTATCCAGTGGGTTTAAAAGGGACCCAAAACCTTCATCCTGCTATTCGTTTCCTGAGCGCTGTCACCATGCCACGTCTGACTCGAAACCAGAGGGAACAAGCCATGGGACGTCTTCATGCTGGCCAACGTCCTAGAGTCATTGCCAACGACTTCAATGCAGCGTTCGGACAGTAGAGAGACTGCGGGAGCGATACAATGCAACCAACAGCACCAACGATCGTCAGCGCAGTGGTCGTCCCAGGGTGACAACAGCACGTCAAGATCGCCATCTTCACCGGGACCACTTGCAGGATCGCTTCCGCAGAGCAACAGAATCGGCTCTACAGACTATTGGCACACACAACAGACCAATTTCTGCAGCAACTGTTCGTCGTCGGCTGAGAAGCTTCAACTTGTCTTGTCGGCGTCCTGCTCGGGGCCCTATCCTAACCGTTCGACATCGTCGGGAACGTCTCCTGTAGGCCCAACAACGTCAGAACTGGCGCTATCAACGACGAGAGTCGTTATTGCACATCTGTACTTGTTAATCAAAACAAAGCAAAACATTTTTCTCAGTTTTCACTCTTGAATAAAGAATATGTTTCATTGTAAATAAAACAGTTTCAAACACATACATGTGCGACGTTTCTTTTGTAGTTCAGTATATATGAAGGCAGCAACAGAATAATGAGTTTATTTTTTCGTTTTGAAATAACAACAACAAACAAACATATAATAACAATATGAATTAAAAAGCAAAGAAATACACCCACAAACACACACACACACACACACCCCACACACAACACACACACACGCACCCACACGCCCAAACATTTATATAAAAAGACAGTTATTGTCCTACGTCGGTTGATGCAAAATGAGACATAGGTTAACAATAAATAAGCAACCTTTGGAGAAAAAATATATACGAATTTTGGAGCAGATTCCTCTTCTTCTTTCCTGTATATACTTTGTGCACTTATTTACTAGTGCGCCTCTTTCAGTTTGAAGAACTCTAATGTAATAAATCTGTCATGATTACTTGACAAAGATTTAAAGCCTAAAATTCGCATATATTCTTTTTAACAAAGGTTGCTTACTTTATTGTTAGATTTTATGTATATTTATATGTATATAATTAGCAATTACTGGTTTCGCTCCAGAAGGAGACGCTAGGAGCGTCGAAAATTCCAGACAATTATCGATTTGATTTGCTATAAATACGTTAACTGTCCATGTGTACACATTTTCTTGTCCTTCTCTCCCTCACTCTCTCTCTCTATATATAGTTCTACAAAATCGTATTATAGCTATAAAATTTATGCAGCAATGGAAATACCCACATGAGAGTCTACACCCGTGGTAGCCCCCCCCCCCCCCCCCCCCCCCCCCCCCCGGTAGACCAACCCCGGGTCGCTTAGGGAACTTTAGGTATGTTTCTATCCATTTATTCAACCCAGGGTAGAAAAACTTACAACTATTTATATCACAGGTGTCCCAGATTTTTAATTTGTTGTCAACCAAGAGTAGTATTTGTGGCCATTTAGTCTACCCAGGGTAGATAAGAATCCCAACTGCCTATATCACAATCATCCTACACACTTTAGTTTATTGTCTACCCAGAGTTGTCTTTGTGTCCATTAAGTCAACCCAGGGTAGATAACAATTCCTACTCTCTATATCACAGGCATCCTAGACGTTTATAGTTTCCTGTCAACCCAGAGGAGTTCTTAAGGCCATTTAGTCAACCCAGGGTAGATAACAATTCCTACTCTCTATATCACAGCCTTCACAGGCATCCTAGACGTTCTAGTTTGTCAACCCAGAGTAGCTTTTGTGGCTATTTAGTCAACCCAGGGTAGATAACAATTCCAACTCCAAGAATTCCAAGTTGGGATTCTTATCTACCCTGGGTGGACTAAATGGCCACAAATACTACTCTGGGTTGACAATAAATTAAAACATCTGGGACACCTGTGTTATAAATAGTTGGAAGTGTTATCTACCCTGGGTTGACTAAATGGCCAGAAACATACGTAAAATGTTTAAGTTCCCTAGTCGACCCGGGGTTGGTCTATCCCTGGTAGACTCTCATGTGGGTATTTCCATTGCTGCATATATATATATATGTATATATATATTATATGAAAGTTCTGCGTCGGTGTGTAAAGAATAGATATCGAAGAAAGAGTAAATACTCGGGAGTCAAATAAAAACATCGTAGGAACCAACAATGTGGACTGACGTTTCAGTCAAAGACCTTTATCAAATTAAGACTGAAAATAAACAATCAGATGCAGAAATTAAGAAGACGTATAAGTTGCCAAGATACAAATAATAATAATAATAAAAGTAGGCTACAAGCCGACTATTATTATTATTATTATTTATTCGGCATTTTTTGACAAGACAATTACATAAAATATGACATACATTGTGAAACATAAAAAATGAGATATAAAGCAAATCCCAGGGTGCAAAACTTGGCTGCCTGGGAAGGAGACAGCAAACTTAATCACTTTGACCTGACTGGTCCTCATTCCCCACCGAGCCTGCACCCTGTGAATCGGTTATATCAATCAATATCAATATAAATAAATAACAAATATAATATGATCAAAGATTGAACATAAATGACCAGTTAAGCAGGGGGAAATTAAATCTTTGAATTGAAAGAAATATTACATGAAAATGTAGTGTACTAATAATGGGCAAATAAGATGAGGTTCGCTAATGACTGACTGACTGACTGACTGACTGACTGACTGACTGACTGACTGAATGTCTGACTGACTCACACTCTTATCTTAGATATGACTCTTGTCATCCCCCATCCTGCAAGAAGGCGATCCCCTTTCCCAGTTCCTGAGGCTTCGACGGGTCTGCAGCACTGACACCCTATTCGAATGAAGGGTTGATAAGATGGCAGCCTTCTTCACCGACCGAGGTTACCCCGCTAAGATTTTTGAAGAGGCAAATGTTAAGGCCAGCATGATTACCCGGCAACAAGCAATCACCAAGAGGCCCAACACTTTCAACTCCCATACCCCTCTGGTCATGACGTACAGCAAGACGACGGAGCGCATCGCCCAACCTGAACATCCTAGGTTCTGACCAATCTACAGAGAAGAAGGTGTGAATCCTATTATGACTGCATACAGGAGAGATCGCAATCTGGAAAGCCATCTGGTCCGCTCCAAACTTCCAGCCAATCGAGATGTCCTTCTCCCGGCACCACTAGATGCATACAACCCAGATGCAAGACTTGCGCCCTTGTCTCTTCGGATAATGTCGTGGGTCCCAAAAGTAAATGGCATATTCGAGGGCAGTACACCTGCGCTGCAAGCAGCGTCATATACGGATTGACGTGCACTCTCCGTGGCATGGTGTATATCGGCGAGACGAAAAGACGACTGGCAGACAGAGTCACCAAGCACCTGAGGTCTATTCGACTGAACACCCCTGGGCTCCCGGTTGCTCGTCATTTTAACCTCGCCAACCACACTTGCAACGATGTTAAAGTATGTGTACTACATACCTGCCTTGATGAGAGAGAGAGAGAAAAAAAGACGACGGAGGAGAAAATCATCTTCAAGCTCGGGACTTTCCAGCCTCATGGGATCAATGCTACATTTCGATCGTTCAAACTTAATCATTGAACTTTAATTCCGTGAACTTCACATGCTCAGTATTTATTCCATTTTGTGCAACTTTCTTTTTATGACGTCTCCTTGTAGATGCGCCTTTTGCTTATCTTACGCTTCTATTCTCATCATGGACATAATTTTAATTTTATTCTATTGCGCAGTACCTTCTTTTGTGACGCATTTTTTTTTCTAAATGCGCTTTCCATTTTTAAAAATTTGTTTAATCTATTTTTTTAAAAGCACAAATCCATACTTTCCTTTGTTGCGTCATTTATTAGCGCTCACTTTACGCGTCCAGCTTCTTTCTTATTTTATTTGTATCATGGCTACTCATGCGTCTTTTAAATTTCTTGCATCTGATTGTTTATTTTCAGTGTTACTTTGATAAAGGTCTTTGACCGAAATGTCAGTCCAAATTTTTGGCTCCTGCGGTGTTTTTATGCGGTGCGCTCATGTCCGTCACGTCGTGACGCTCCTGGTGCTTCAACATTATTTATTGTTTTAAATTACGCTCCAACATTTCCTTCCTTTGTAGCGTCACTTCCTAGCGCTTACATCATGCGTCGAGCTTACTTTTATTATCTGTATCTTGGCAACTTATGCGATCTTCTTAATTTCTTGCATCTGATTGTTTATTTTCAGTGTTACTTTGATAAAGGTCTTTGACCGAAATGTCAGTCCAAATTTTTGGCTCCTGCGGTGTTTTTATGCGGTGCGCTCATGTCCGTCACGTCGTGACGCTCCTGGCGCTTCAACATTATTACCCCGGTCAAAGCTTAGCGGCCAAATATGTAGCGCTCTAGAATATCGGGTACCCATTTACACCTGGGTGGAAAGTGGCAAATGCGGATTAATGTCTTGCCAAAGGACGTTAGTGCCGGGCTGGGATTCGAACCCTCAACCTTTTGATTAAGAGTCAAATGAATGATCCACTATACCACGACACCTCCACGTATTTACTCTTTCCTCGATATATATAATGTATATATCATACAGTGCGTCGCAGAAACAAGATGTTATTGTGACCAAACTATGTGCTGTGAGACCGTAATTATACATTTTCCATAAATTGGAAGTATTCTGCTTTAAAATGATACATCGATGGCTTTCCTACTTACATGCTTTACCGAGCCGCATCATTTCAAAATGGCATGTAAAAACCCACTTGTGCCACATTTGGGTGAACATGAACCGAAGGAATCATAAACTTCAAAACCTAATGAGAATATTCCTTTCATTTGCTCCTCTTGATATTGAGGGTAAGGATCATGGATTTCCTAATCGTAAAATAAAAGATGGTCGATTTTTTTGTTGATGGTGGGGGTAAAGATAGGACTTATTTTTTTTTACCGAAATGGTACCTGCAATCATTATGACAACTGAATTTTGCATTGTTTAGAACTGTAACTACTCTACAGAACAAAGCAGATTGCAAGGATATATTCATTTAGAAATACTAAAGTTACGTCCACCTATTGTCATCAACTAATGATTTTTTTTAAATCTTATTTTTATCATTTGTTATGAATATCAGAAAAACTAGGGGGTCTTTATCAATTCTATCAAAGATAAATTATTATTTGGTTGTGATTTTTAAAGTAGTTATTGTTTCAAGTCACGATCCCATTATGAATGCTCCTGTCACAAGTGAATATCATCAGTTTCATATCGTACGTGTGAGGTAGAAATATTAATATATGTATTACATATTATGCTCTTCTTAAACAGGTGGGTAAATCGGAGACTTGCATTCAAGGCACAAATAATATTTACAATCGGCACCTGGGGATCTTTACCCCAAAAGAGTGTTTATGTAGAGCGAAGGAAAGCCTACTATTAAGCATATGAAGATATTTATGTCATTGAATCAAAGTAAATAACAAGAAAGAAACTACAAAAATGTAAAAAAAAAAAACATAAACAAAAACACAACACTGGATAAGATTTAATTTGAAGGAAACTGCTTCACTGATTTTAAAACATTTACCTAGGAAAAGTTGTTATTATTTCAAATCACGATCCCATTATGAATGCATGCTCCTGTCATAAATATAAAATTATAAAGGTTTATTTTACCTGACTGCTAAGAAAGCATGTGTATCCTTGTATAAAGTAATCAACCAGGGGATCGACGGCTTTAAGTACTCTCCGAGAGACTTGGTAATGAGGATTAATGCCTTACCAGAGGGCACTAGCGCATCCACTTTGGTTCGAACCCGGGTCCTCCAGTTACGAGACCGCTGCTTTACCACTGAGCCATCGCGCCTCCATACGAATTAGCCTTCTGTTCGTT
Organism: Heliocidaris erythrogramma; assembly: GCA_025617745.1. Lineage (NCBI taxonomy): Eukaryota > Metazoa > Echinodermata > Echinoidea > Camarodonta > Echinometridae > Heliocidaris > Heliocidaris erythrogramma. The sequence goes on from CM046868.1 coordinate 30,818,920, forward strand.
TGTCTGAAAAAAGTGTTATATATTTTAAAACTACTACGGAAAAAGGCACTATATAATTATGATCTTGACATAAATGAAGTTCAAAAGGTAACTGAGTATCACTGCACATTCGTCTTAAAGAAAACAGTTTGATACGCCTCCTCTCTATCTCACCCACCTCTCAAAATAGAAATATATATTAGGAAGGGAGACATCTATGAGGGATGTTGTGATTATGGGCTATAGTACGGAGTCAGAATTGGGGCGAATATACGCAGGTGCCATTGCTAAAAACGGCGGAATGTAAATTTGAAGATAGTTAAGATTTCACGAAGCCTTCAGTCAGTGACTGCGAGTGTATGGCAGTGACAGAGCGTCGACAGTAAACGATGCATAATGTGCTTAATCAGGAATGAATTATAGAGACAGTGTATTTAATTTTGAGTGGCAACGATTTAACAAGACTTTGTTCCTTTATTTTGGTTACGCTAAAGTGACAGGGGATATTGGTGACAGAAAAGATGCTTTTCAAATCCGACACAAATATGACACTTATTTTAGTGGGTCTGAAAGCGCTTAAATATTTCTTTTTTCCAAAAGTTGAATCTCCTACCAGCAAAAAGAAAGAAAAACAAATTAAATCGTTGTTTTCATCTTTTACGGGGGGGGGGGGGGTATTTAGGCCTCGATCCGCAAATCGTTATTATCAAACCCAAATATATGATTACGGATACGCTTTTGCATACATATTAACCCATTGCGTACGAACCGGATGGTCTCCACGTTAAGGCTATGAGAATGTGAGAATTTAGTAGTCAACAGGTTAAAATGAGAGCTAAAGGCTTCCATTCTTTCTTGTTCAGACCGCACATGTTCTTTATCGCGTTCAAACTGAGAAAATTGTTGAACCTTATTCAACAGTTTGCAAGGTCCTCTAGGCCTGTATAAAGATTGTGAATTAAGCTAAATGCAATTAAGTGTATTTTTACGCTTGGGCTGACGCGTGACAAAGGCTCTCATAAGTGATCTGTTGGGAGTAGTCCACAAATAGCCATGACGACAACACTGCGTGATATGGAACATACATTCACATTGCCACACTAATGACTTCTATGTGTTGACATAATGAGTAGCAGGACAATTCTACAGGCGGGAATTTTTTTTTTACAGCTGATTCCACTCAGGTAACTGTATTAATTTTATGCAACAAACTTCTTTATTGCAAATAGCTGTTTGTCATCTTTCAAAGACTTCATTTGCGAAAGCATGAGGAGTTCAGAAGAAGGGTTTTTGTGAAGTATCGCAAATGCCCGTTTTATGGCATTCTTCTAACATTTGCAATTCAATATTTTCAATATGTGAAAAATGAAAATTGTCATATTGTTATATGAGAGCAAGTGTAATTGTAATATTAATCAGGAACATATGCCACGCAACATCAGACCTGTACAAAAGCTACATAATACCGTTAACACCCATGATATATTGCCCAGCAGTGGATCCAAATCAGGGAGGGCGCGCCACAGCTCCGTGGCAGTGTGAAGGCATGATATACGACACCACGTGATCAACTATTCACACCAGTCTGAGGCGCGCTCACACCGCACGTGCGCACGGGGTATCAAACATTCATAGGCCCACGTAATGAGCTGGTGAGGCCTATAGACCTGTTCACACCTTCGTGATTATCTATGACATACTTTTAGACTTCTATGACAGACACTGAGCGGATTTAGGCCATACACAGATTCACGCAGTGTGATGAAGTATGTTTCATTTAGTTTGAACTTTTGCTGGCTTTTGATTTTTTATTTAATCCCTACACTATTTTGTGTAGCATACAAAGAATTAATAGAAAGAAAAAAAAAACGCACATAGGATATTTCCATTCAAACATGAATTCCGAAGCACATACCCCCACAAAAGGGGAGAGGACAACTTTTACTTAAGACCCCACCCCCCCCCCCCCCCCCCCCCCAAGAAAAACCTCCAGAACAACAAACAACAACAACGATTAATAAACGAAGAAGCTTGACTGGGGAGGAATTTTTAATTTGTAAACAAATCTTTCGGCATATTACTCCCAGTGTTAAAGATCGTATGCCGAAAGATTTGTTTACAAATTAAAAATTCCTCCCCAGTCAAGCTTCTTCGTTTATTAACCATTGTCTACGGCGGACCGTTTGAATATTAATGAGTCAGAAAGAAGAGGATCTTGGGTATTTGATTCTAGTTCGTCGTGACTTGGCCGTGAACCAGAATAGCCTGGTGGTTAAGTCGCTGCCCGGCAAGCAGTAGATGACAGGTTCGAATCCCGCTGGTTCCAATTTTTTCTGACTTGTGTTTTTCATTACAGATCGAGCATACGATCTTTAACACTGGGAGTAATATGCCGAAAGATTTGTTTACAAATTAAAAATTCCTCCCCAGTCAAGCTTCTTCGTTTATTAACCATTGTCTACGGCGGACCGTTTGAATATTAATGAGTCAGAAAGAAGAGGATCTTGGGTATTTGATTCTAGTTCGTCGTGACTTGGCCGTGAACCAGAATAGCCTGGTGGTTAAGTCGCTGCCGGCAAGCAGTAGATGACAGGTTCGAATCCCGCTGGTTCCAATTTTTTCTGACTTGTGTTTTTCATTACAGATCGAGCATACGATCTTTAACACTGGGAGTAATATGCCGAAAGATTTGTTTACAAATTAAAAATTCCTCCCCAGTCAAGCTTCTTCGTTTATTAACCATTGTCTACGGCGGACCGTTTGAATATTAATGAGTCAGAAAGAAGAGGATCTTGGGTATTTGATTCTAGTTCGTCGTGACTTGGCCGTGAACCAGAATAGCCTGGTGGTTAAGTCGCTGCCCGGCAAGCAGTAGATGACAGGTTCGAATCCGCTGGTTTGTTAACAACAACGATGTTGTCGAAATCAAAGTATCCGAGTTCAATGCCCGATTTGATTACTACCAAGGAGTTATTACAAACTTGGAGTTATTACAGGTTTATAATAACTCCTTGCAATGAATAAGGCAACGCTACAACATTTTGGATAAGAGAAAATTTAGGACAAATGTTTGCCGAAAATTCTACAAACTACCACCTTCGTGTTCGTTTTGATCATTTAAATACACAACATGAAGAAGAGACGCCAAATGAGCTGTGTTTGCCCCTGAATTGGGAACGGTTGTGCCTGCTCCAGTTCCCTTTCTTTTTGATGGGTTTTTATTGCATTATATATTTTTAAAAGGCCATGACTTTTTGATTGAATATAAATTACGTGTAGAGGGACAAATTGAAAAAAAATAATCCGGAAAAGTTTCAGAAAGAAAAAGACATCCGCATGCATGGCAGGAGATAGTACATGGACAGATGCAGACGTATAATTTCAAAATGTCAGATGAATTTGGGGAGGGTATGCAGACTAAACCCAATTTAATCATATTCATATGATGTCCCTCTGGGTTTGATTCTACGGATTCAGACAGGTGTTGATATGGATGCCTACGTCACAGAGATTCAGAGAGAATTGGCTCGGGATGGTGTCAAAAGAAGAAAGCATAATATAATATTCATTATTACTTTTAGCAGCGTTATTTTGAACTTCGAAAATATTGGTTAGAATGTCTTCATACGCGTTTGAGTGTGAAGATATTTTTAATAATGAATGAATATGAATGAATTAATTTATTACCATTTCTGAAACAAATTATGAAACATATCTATAAGGTATTTACAAATGTAAATTGTAATGTGAGACCGCGAAATAGCCAAAATGGCTCATGAATATGTGGTTCCCTGACAAATTAGTAAACTGTGGTATTGGTAGAGAATTAAAACACGTAAAGACTTCTTAAAAATAAAATTACTCTAAAAAATAAGGTATAACGATAATCTGTCAAAACTGTAAATATTGGCAAGAAGTGCATGTACACTCTAAAAAACAATTAGTTGGAATTACTCAAAAAATATTCGTCAACAGATTGCCTTGATTATTTTAAGTAGAATTTACGTATTTTGCTTAATAAATTTTTACTTAGTTAAATTGAGTTACATTAACGTAAATAATTTAAGTATTGTAATCATGAAAGATAACAATTTAAAAAAAATTATGACATGTTTAAACTTGTACCCATCACTGACACTTTCTCAATTTACATTTACATGGTGTAGGATTTAGGATTTGACTAATTATCTATCATCATCACCAACAAACACTATACGCTTTAATTTGACAACTATTAAAAGGGCTCCAAATTCTATATATAAACTCGATCGTGTCATCTTTAAAACAAAAGTGGTTGACAATTTTCCTGAAATATCAAGTTTTGATTTGTTTGAATTGAGTGACAATTAAATTTGGCTTATCTTCTTATCTTTGCTTAAATTAATTAGGAAATATTTTAAACTTCTTAAATTTTCATTCAACCACAAAAAAGAATTGTTTTATTTAAAAAAAGAGATTAAATTGGTCTTAATTAATATTCATGAATTATGTTAATACTTATATTACGCACTGCTTCAGTCTTCACTGAAAAAAGATAAGTACAATCAACATAAATTGTTTGAGTAATACGTATAACTTCTTATTTTGAGTTAACATTACTAAATTGATACAAGTTGAAATTACTTAAATTTTCTTTTGTATTTATTTTACTTTAAAACTTCACGTATATTCTACTAAATTGAAAGTTTGAGTTAGTAAGACTTAAATCGAGTGCGTAAGTGGCAAAACTTATGTTTTGAAGTAAATTCTACATGAAAAAATAAGTAAAACTTACCAATGGGCATATTCATTTTTTACAGTGTATATACTTTTTTTGGTTACACACAGACATACGCACACCCAACGCACCACACACACGCACGCATACACGTTTACATGGCTTTACTTCCGAGGACAACTATTGTTCCTCTATTGTTACTCGTCCTCGGACAGTCGACGGAATAAAGCACAACTTCATTGTTCGACGTTCGAGGACTATTGTCCGGCTTCCGAGGACCATTGTTGTCATGATTTTTTTTTGTTCTCTGACCGAAAATGTCCTCGGACATAATGCTAAACAAACTCACCCTCACACACACACACACACACACACACACGCATACACACACACATAACAGAAAAAAGCAACAGCAAAAAATTCTTCTATAAACAAAATATCTCTAAAACTACAAAATAGGGCTAGATTCACAAATACCAAATGGGGGATAAAATCTAAATCTAAATACATACAATGAGGTGCATTACTCTAGATATTCCATTATCGTCATTTCTCTTAAAATTCCTACAAAATGTTATGTCAGAGGGTTTCTCTTTAATATGTAAGAGCAATGAATTCCATATTCTATATAAATAGAATGAAATTGACCTCTTTCCATGCTCTTTACTTTTGGTAAAATGATTTCTTGTCTTCTACCATACCTGTGTTCGAAAAACTGGCCATATTCATATACATGATGGGGAAGTTGTTGATGTATTAACTTAATATACATAAAGGTACAGTTGGGTAGCAGTTGGAAACCTGTGAAAATATCTAAGATTTTCAATGTGAGAAATAAAGGCACAGATCGACGTTGTCATAAATGCACTAAAGGTTTTGTATAATGAATATTCTGTCAACAAATGAACTATTCGTACATCCCCGGTCTTCAAGGCCGTAAGGAAATGAGTGGCTGAACAAAAGAATGATATAACAATAATTGTATGTATCGTGGAACAAAGCGCCTCAACCGATACTTAATATCAACTTTTTTTGCGGAGCACTGTACATGCTATAATAATGTGATTTTTCCAGGTTAAATAATTATCAATGTGAATCCCAACAAAAGATGCAACTTCAACCTCATTCAGAACGTGGCCCTTCATTTTGATTAAACTTCCATATTTACCTGTTACCAAACACGTATATAAGTCAGATTTTTGGTAATGTCTGATAAATTGATCTTTGATTGGAGGGGAAAAAACTAGGTAAACTAAATTTGTGATCAGGCACCACAAAACTACCAAAAAGTCGCACTGTGTGATTTTCAGTTAGGGCTCAATCAATGTGTTTTGGGTTGGCATGGTCAAATTTGTATAGTTTTGGGTATTTCTTGAAAGGGTATACTTTTTTTCTAAGTAATCTAAAAATGTGGAGGCACGAAGCAATCTAAATGTGGTATTTTTGACATTTATTAGACTTATGTGTGTCTTCTCCAGACTGGATTTTGTGCTATTACTTTTCTTTTTTACGACCCTAAATAAATGTCTCATTTTGATCTCCCATAAATTTTAAACAGAGTAAGTTCTTGCATTGCTACTTGTACACTATGATGAACAGGATATGAATAATTAGTATCCCAAGTTTTAGGACAATCTGATAATCCCTTCATAGAATTTTTCATTGAGTTCTAATCCTCCTTTTGTCACCTTAGCACAACACCTTGCAAGTCAGAGTGCTTGAATAGACTGCAAAATTTAAACCCTTATTTCTCAGAAGTAACATTGTGAGGGACTGCGCATTCTTCTCTTTGTTGAGTGAGTTAGGAAGATCCAATGCTAATGAGTTATATATATATATATATATCATTTTAAAGCTGAGAATCTGCTCTTTCAGAATCAGACCTTAACTAAAAATTCATATCTGGCGACTTTTTGGTGGTTTTGTGGTGCCTGGTCACATTTATAAATAGTTAATCCCATAAAAGTCAAAAGCTTTTTTTTCTCCAGTGTAATACTTTGTGTGTAAGAAACTGAAGCCATGAAATTACATTTCATTTATTCTGAACGAAAGTTCTACAAACCGCTTATTAGATTTCTTTCGGATAAAGGTGTGTTTATTATGACCTGAAATTAATTAAACAGTTTAACCCATTGCTTACGGGAACCGGATGGTCCCCATGTTAAGCCTATGGGAATGACATATTCAGTAGTCAACGGGCTAAGAACGAAACATGAGCTTGATGCTCAGTGGCTTATCCAGAAATTGCTTGACAGGATAATGGAATCCTCCCTAGACTGGGCGGTATAATGTATCTGGACAGCATCGTGTGCTAAAGACCCATTGCAAGATACATTGATCAGGTTGATCATGTTGCCTTGTCATTCAAAGGAGGGGGGGGGGGGGGGGGGGTTGGGAGGGAGGGGTACGCTTGCTTTTTACAACAGGATTTGGACATATTCCATGAGTCTAATTTTCATATATTGATTTTAGTATCACATATTAATCAATCAGAATGAAGCAGCCGCAGGTTTAGCTCACAGCTTTCAATTTTATCTCGCACAATATTATTCACAGATGAAAATAAAACGCAGCAACAAAGGCGGATGTGTATTCATTGGTTTGGAGATCAACTGTTGTTGCTCATTCTTTTCTTCGTCAAGAACTAGTCATCTTCCAGATGGAAAACTAATCGGCAATCGCGCGTAACCCTTCAAGAATAAACGGAAAATTTGCTTGATATTGCCAAGGGAAAGGCTCTTGACATGTGAGCTGCATTGAGAAAGGGAGAAAAATAAAGATATACGGTTTTTAATCAACGCAACAGACGTTTCATCTCAATTTCAGAGGATTAGAAAAAAAAATTGCCCATCTGTTGCTCGTACGTGTGCCAATACTGCATGCAAAATGTATAAACTCACGTTGACCTAACATTAAAAATATATATTGCGTTTGAATAATGATATCTATATCATTATTCTAAAAGCAAAATATATTGATATCAATATCATTAATTTAGAACAATGTGAATATTTTGATGAAAGATAAATGGCCTATAACGTGCTTTCAATTAGTGTGAGAAGAGCATTGGTTACTGATTTTCAGAGGAGGTGGCTTATGTATGATATCATGCTGTTCAATAATTTGTCACTCAAAACTTGCAAGTTTATCCACTTTCAAATGGATATCACTAATATTCAAAACAATGTGTAACGTTGTATGCGGCAAAATCCAGTAATTCAGTTTTGTTGTAATCCAGCATCAGTTGTTACCAATAAAATCTGTATGTATGGTAGGCGATTCTCTTTCTAATCACAAGAAACTCATTATTAGATGAGTCAAGCTAAGAGGATCATGTTGGATAGAAAGATTTTGGGGGAGATAAAAGAGGATTATCTGTATTATATTTAAAATTCTTGTTATCCAGGAAATCGAAATTATTGCTTGCTTTTGTGAGAGAACTAGTTTCCACATGCATTTGAGCAAGCCATGATCTTACTGATTTGCATAATGTAGTCGAAGGGTGAGATTGATTTCACTTCTACAAGGACATAGCTTGGAGTCCTGTTTTATGTGTTCGAAAAGTATTTATCTTTAATTCATATTGGCAAAATACACGGTTCACAATATGTATAGTTCAGGCGATGTGCATATTGCTAAATCTTTACCGTTGTTTACTGATACGGTTTCCTATTCATGTATGTTCGATTCCGCCTTTCTTCGCTTACTTAATGGCAATGCCTCGCAACTTGAATTAATAGATTATTCCCAAGGCTCCTTATTTGAAGGGACTCGATATCTTCGCTTGCCCAAGGTTCAGAAAACGCTGCATTTTTTTCCAGTAACACGTTTGGGTTAAAGCTCCCTTTTAAAGGGGCCATTTAAAAACTTTCAAGCAAGAAAGTTTACAAATTAATTCAAATCACTTACGGAAATTTATTTATCAAGTTCTTCAAAGACATTTTCAATGTGTCACGATGTGTTTAAAAATTAAAAAAAATCCTTGTCGTTAGTCTTTGATATTATTTCTGGCTTAGTCATATTGGTAAACACGTGTAGTCAGTATTGGTATGATGTGCACTTTTAATATCATTTGCTATGCATAATTTTTTCCTCGTATGATTAATCGTAATACAAAAAATCGAATGTTCACCTGCATGACGCAGTGATTTTTATTCAATCTTCTGCTGCGTGCAATGGTGTCTCCCTGCTTGTCCTCCTCTATCCGCTCATTCGCTTTCTCTTTCTTCTTCTTTTTTTTTTTGGGGGGGGGGGGGGGGGTGAACCTTCCCCATCTGTATTCCTTATCAAGGTATCCCACACTCTGAAATATATGTCTGATAAAATTTTGCCCAATATTGAGTCATGAGGTAAAATGTACCCGACAAACATGTATGTTCCTTTTTAACCTATCATTGGGTAATTTTACTCATATCTCTTTGGAGTCCAGCCTATATGCTCACGGCCCACCTGTATATCTTTTCTCTTCAACATACAACCACATACATTTTTTGGGGTCTTTTATTGCTTCCAAAATAGTTTTGATGATCCAAAATACGAAGAAATTTTTGGCAGAATTTTAAAATTGGTTAAAGCGATGACTTAGGAATGAAGAGTGAACGCTAATATTATTAATCATTCCCATTTTTTACAAACAACAATTTGAACTATCTCCTATATTTTTATGAGATAAAAACTTCCTCAGTCGGACAGTTGCGAATATACATGTATGAATATTTTTCGTATATACACTTATTTTTGTTAATTTTGAATGATGATTTTTATATGACAAGTTAACTTGCGATACGAATTATCTTAGTCATTAGGATTGCTTTCCAAAATAAAGTCTTTCTTTAATTCCAGTGGTGCCTTTATTGCTTCCTTTCCACAACCCTGAACACTTACCTAATTTGGGATAATGGAAGTCAGTGGCGGATATAAAACAAATGAAGAGATTTAACAAAAAGCTCTTTCTACAAGCCGGGTAAAATATTGAACCCCTAATGTACCATTGTTACAATTTCTCGTTGTTGTTGTTTTTTTTTGTTCTTGGGCGGGGTTCATATTTGAACCTTCATTTACCAGTGTGTATCTGTGCCTCAAGTGATCAGAATATCTGCCACATGTCTTTAAGTATCTTTAAGTAATAAAAAAGACGTGAAACGTGTATTAATGGTAGACCAATAGTACTAAAATGTTTCACAACTTTGATATTCGTAGGAACCAACTCAATATGCCGCATATGTGTTATAAATATTCGAAATTGCACACTTGGGATGTAATAGGTTCGACTTCGCAAGATATGAAATATTAATAATAAGGATATACAATACGAATTACATTATGATTTGCATGTAATTAGCATCCGAAAAGAATAAATGTAGCAGTAAATTTTCAATCAAACTATGAATACATTAGCCGGAATAGTGAATTTTCGGTCAAACTATACACAAGCCTAAAGCTATCGCATGGAAGTACTTATAGAAGAAATAATGCATTTTCATTGCCTAGTATTTTGTTTTGTCCTTTCTTTAAACAAAATCATATTGATCTCAAGTTCTTGGCATTGCTTTAATGTTCACTAGTTCAAGCCAGGGTCAAATAGCATCATGGGAAGGCTTGAGAATATATTGCATCTCGACATGTACCATAGCCGAATCTCTTCTTGAAATAGAACAACGATTTGTGATTTAATCTCAAGAATATGTCAACACAATTGAACGTCGTTCATTTATTCTCTCATCGCTGTTGGTTCAAGCAATTTCTCTGGATCGCCGAACACGTCATGTGATATTTCCTTCAAGTTTGTTTATGTAATGTCTGTCATATGTAGCTAGAATTTGATATGGCTTATAATGGTCTGCATTTCATTACTACATGTATTTCTTATCAGGATAAACTGACCAGCACTTATTATATACGTAAGAGGTGGAGGGGGGGGGGGGGGCTGGGGCACCACCAGCCCTACGACCTTTTAAGTGCTGATCTTCTTCGGGCAACCAACACCTCATATTCGGGCAGCGAGGGGCCAGAATATCCTTAAATTTTTCTGTACATTCTTTTGATTGCTTCTCATTTTGATTAGGCTTAGAAATACAAAGTGAAGTTACGATGGAATAAGTATGAAGCAATAAACTAAACAAAAAAGAGCAAGAATATTTAAGGCCTTTAGGGCACCCATGACTGCAGCACTTAAGACTCATGAATGCCGATATCGATTCCGGTCTTTACTTGCTATCGATCTCCGTGCTAGGTTTCTACTCAACAATCATTGGAAACTGGTTGCGCGTTGTATTCCCTAAAGCCATTTTCTCTTAAATTCTCACTCCCCACTCTCTTTCCCCTCTCCTCCTTCGTACCCGATATCGCTTTATTTCTCTCTCCTGGATCCCCCTCTCTCTCTCTTTGTCTCTCGCTCGCTCTCATACACACACACACCACACACCCACGCAAATTCCACACACACATCCACACACTCTCTCTCCACCCCTTTTTTCCAACCCATTCTCTCTCTATCTTTCCCCCGCTAAGGTTTCACCTGAGCAAAGAAACTGCAGAAAACCTTAGACTCTTCCTAAAAAAAAAAAAAAAATCCTGGTTGGACCACTGATGTCAGCTGCACAGCTTCAGTTTTGGCGTGTTGTGGTATTAATTCTTCGATTCCATTGACTCATTGCATTGCAAGAAAACCGAATTACCATAAAGACCGACACTTTGGCCCTTGTAGTCATTTTGTTGTGCAGCTCAAGTGATTCAAGGAGGACATTCCTGATTTCATGATTTAAATTGTAGTTTTATCTGGAGACACTTTTCTTTTTTAGTGTGGAATGGTGAGACAGACATAAAGGAAGAAAAAGAGGGGGAGAGATAGACCTACATAGAGAGAGTTGGATGAGAGAAATATAGACCTATCACTAACTAGCTGATATCGTGACAACTATTCATAACTATGTATTTAGGCTTTAAACACCCCTCCCTCATAATCCCAATTTTCAACTGCTAACCATTAACAAGTTCTTTGATTTTTTTTCTAGTATTTTTATTACCAATGGACGAGCAATATGGGTAGTCAGTTTATGAATATCCTTGGCCCTCCGTCATGGACGCCTTATTCCTGCGCGGGCACGTCGAAGAGAACTCCTTCAACATGCCCCTCCACCTGAAACAAAATAGTTTGCTCCACTCTAGAAAGACGATGGTTTTACTTCCTAAAACGTCTCACTTTCGCTTTCGACAGGTTCCTTGGTCTGGTATTTCTGCCCTGAAATGCTCGAACTTGCCTCTGGGCCTGCATTAAATGCTTCAGACGTGATTGCATAGCCAGAATACAACGTGCGGAACATGCTGATTTTTTTTCTCTCTCCAGAGCTTAATAAACGTGATAAAAGCATAATAAAGATAAAAGTCAATGCTCTATTTTGAAGAAGTGCATTAGGGATTCCACGTCTAACAAAATGAGCTAATGGCATGCATGAACATAAATAGGACTTAGCCAGTACTGTTTTTATAAGTAACATGCCCAAGGATAACCTTCATAATAATTACCCGCACAAAGTATATCAAGACAGCTATAATCCTGGCATGGTTATTTCCCTGATTTTTCGACGAAATATCAATTGATGTCAAAATGTCTGGAAGAGTTATAAAAAAAACCCCAATTAATTACTTTTAAGCAAATCACGTTCATTGTTTTACAACCAGTCACTGGTTAAATCATCTGTGTAACCCAATCAACCAAGAAGCTGTTATTTTCATATTCTTTCTGTTCGATCACAGTTGGCTAGAGGTGTCTGTACACCTCGCCATTAACGCGTAAACATTATCCAAACATCTCCCATCGGTGAGATATCTATGTCAGGTTGTTCTCACCCACGAGCCAGCGATCATTACCTTGAACATATTTTCTAACACGAATGGAATATGTTTCTGGAAGATCATTTCCACTGTCGCCATTTTAACACACATATGCGCATAGTGGAGCAACCCCTTTTTAAAAGAAATCTATCTAGTGCTATTTGCATGTTGTATACGATGGGTGGTTATAACATAACGTGCTTATTCTGGATTGAAATTCACTTGATGCCACTGATGGGAACGATGGACACCAAGGAAAACAAAGCTCAAGGGACTCTACAGGCGCCTTCACGTAACAAGAAAGGAGGCAACATTTGGCGCCGATTCGAACCTACACACAATCTGTTGTTCAGCTACGGGCGCTGACATCTCCTCATGTCGCAAAAAATCTAATTCCACAATAACATTGTCCTGAGATGATCTGCAAGAGGAATTACAAATTAAGTTTCCACATTAAGAGAGAGGGATAGAGAGAGAGAGAGAGAGAGAGAGAGAGAGTAAGACCATTCGTGTTTATGTACAGCCTAAGGGTGATAGGGATATCACACTGCGTAACCTATATACTTAGTATGGATGGGATATATATGTGCGTGGATATGTGTGAGGTGTTTGTTGAGATTAGGTTGAAGGCCTCGAACAGCCGTGTGATCGGACCTAACACAATTCTTTCCCAGTTTCTAAAGCTGCCCTGTCTATTTTCATATTTTGAAGGATTCTTATGCCGGCTAAAAACCGAGTAAGATCAGATTACCCCATGTCACAGTTCGCCTCTTGTCACAAGGCCTAGGTATGTACGCAGAACGACAAGGTTAATAATAAGTATACCTTGTTGTATATAAGCTTCTTCGGGCTCCTTAAGTAAGGCGGTAGTAAACGAATTTGTTTCGTCTCGGAAACCCTGCCAAATTTCACCAAGAAAAGGGATTGCTAGCGTGTTAGGTGCTTCTCTTCTCATTTGTGATAATCTTCATTAAATGAATTTGAACTGCTTTAACAGATACCGTTTGACTATCATGAGGAAGGAGGGGGATTTATAAAATATTCAGCTGTGCTCTTATTCATAAACTTAGTAAAAACTTACTTTTTACTTTCATTATACTATTAATACTGTTGGGAGTGCGTTGGTGCGATCTGGCAACACATAGGTTTTTATCGTGGTGTACTATACGCACGAGGCGCAAGCCGAGTGTGTTGGACACCACGATAAAAACCTGCGTGTTGCCGGATCGCACTAACGCACGAACTCACAACCATGTATTCATAGTTTTATAAAACGGGTCGGCAATATGATTATGAAGTCTATAAAAATGGTTACGTTTTAAGTTTGCGCGCACCAGAGGTACTCGTACGCGCCGCTCAGTCGTGCTTTTGCCGCGCGTTAGTGCTTTTTTTGCACGGTCACGTGGTGTTATTTGACCAATCAGGATATCTACATTCTTGAACCCGTTTTATAATTTCAGATATTTCACCCAAACAGTTGCCATCACGAAGAAGCATAAATTGTTTTCTTGCTAGCAGTTTCCGTGTTTGCTTACCCAAGACTAGCAAAGTTTAATATCTATTCCGGCATTTCATTATTATTATCCTGGTTTTTACCTTCATGAGGATGACTGTTGTTATTTTTGCATCGTTCTCTTTTAGTCTATTAAATGATATTTAGCATATAGAATGATAGTAAAATCAGTGTTCTGCTTCGGAATAATAGAAAATGGATGATGAAGTCGAAATAAATAACGAAATCTTTCAGAGAGTAGAAACATTTTCTGCTTTTCACGGAATTCGTTTTTTCCCCTGGTCTTTTTCGTTCCCCTCCGTCTATTTCCTATTCTCTTATCATATTTCTTTCCCGTTATTCCGCAGTGACAGTATCTTTGTTTGTTGCCAGCAGAAAGAATGAACAAATATGAACAACTTTTTTTGGTCATTATACGAGGGCATCATATCCATTAAAGTATATGCTATACATTATGAATCGTCTTAGAAAAGATACCGAGAGGATTTATTGATCTGTTCTATATTATGCACCCTAAGGCTGTCCTACTTTAGGCTTGGCACCATTGGAATTTCGATTTTCAGGCTTTTTAGAAAAGGTTTACTTAATATTTTCCATTTCATATACATGATATAGGTGCCACACACAAACGGTATTGCATATTTACCATTTGACCCTTATCTAATATTGGTCTCTCATGTACAACATAATCCCTCTTAATCTCTCTCTCTCTCTCTCCCTCCATGTTTATGTCCACCTATTCACGTGTTTCTACATTTTTGGTGTTTCCACATTTTGATATGATTTGTATGCATATGCATAATTATCAATATATTTACCTATATACATTTCCTACCTATACACACTACCCAACACACATATATATATATATATATATATCCCCTCTTTCTCTCTCTCTCACTCTCTCTCTCCCCCTCCCTAAAACTATTATCTGGCATATATCCCTTCATGTATCTACAAGTATGTCTATCAATTTATAGATTGATTTTAATGAAAAATATCCCTATAAAATTCTTCTTTATATTTCTCCTCTAATTCTCTCCCTGTCTCTTTGTGTAGATAAATATTCATGTATATTTTAACCCTTTGCCTACGGGAACCGGGTGATTCCTGTACTAAGCCCATGGGTATGAGACAATTCAGTAGTCAGCGAGTTAATTCTCGATCCTATGACCTAGCATGTAGATTAGTTGCTATATTGAAGGACAAGTAATATTACTCATTCTTACCATCACGGAATAATCGGATCTACTAGCAATATAAAGCGAGAAGTTATACCACAGCGAGAATGATAGTGATGATAATGATGATATTGATTACGATGATGAGGTCGAAATATAGACAACTCCTTTAGTCTCAAAAAGAGAACTTTGAAAAATTACAGGATGGAAGCACAATTGTAAGAAAATGGTTGGGTAGGGAATTCCCGAGGACAACATCTCCCCCAATGTTTGCTATTGCTGTAGAGTCACTTCCTAGTTTATAGTAGTTTTTCCTCCGAGACAAGGTGAAAGTTAATCCTCAGATGCCCGTTTGGCGTCTCTATCTGTGCAACTGATATTGCAGCCAAAGTACATTTAATCTCCGATGAGTTGTGCCTTATGTTTTAGACTCTCAACTAATCCATTATCAACTGGTTATGTTTTGCTTGCTTGTCGCCAATGACTTTGGAATTCGTAAGTATTTCCTTCTCCTGCTATCGTGCTTCCATATCATTACCTGAAGAAAAACACAGAGATAGGGTAATAAATTGCACTAAAATTAATCACTAAAAGTCTTTGATAACTGTGGCCCATCCAGAAATATATCATGAAATATCATATATACATGTGTGTTTATATATATACATATATAATAACTAATTATAATTTTTGCTTCGGAATTGTAAATGTAGAGATGAGTAGTAAACAAGTAAATGAAAATTCCGTTAAACTCAGAAGTTTTCAAAATTTTCGGCCATAGGCTGAAAATATACATTTTCCTGATGAAGGCCTATGGTCCAAAATTTGAAAACTTCTGAGTTTAACGGATTTTTTTATTTACTTGTTTACTCATCTCTCTCTCTCTCTATATATATATATACATATATTTATTTATATATATATATATAATGTGAAAGGAAATGAATAATGGTTGCGTAACTTAAATCAAACCCAGAGCTGTCCTCCCTTTTTGAAATATTTGCAAAGGTTGAAAAAATGTCTCCGCCGGGAATCGAACCAGGGTCACTGGCTTATGTATATGTTATTTCCTTACACTTTTATATTTGTATATATATATATTTGCGTGGGTGTGTACGTGGGTGTATGTATTTCATCAAAATAGCCAACATAATCCACACTACCATTATTGAAGTCATCATTAACGAATGTGCTTATAGACAACCCTTGCTAGCATTAACTGTAGTCATACTTTTTTATTTTCATGTCTGCACGTTCATCTGTTTATAATTGATTCACAACATTGAATGTGAATTCCAAATGTATTACCATTGCTATAATAAAGGACAGGATAATAAACACGGTATCTAAGAACATCATACTTAAAGGCGGAGGGGATTATACGGATCTAAACTTATTAATTACGCTTGCCAACTTTCATATAAATATTATGACAATGATTGGCACGTGTATCAAAATAATCACATTGCTTATTATACTCCTTACACGTTTGCCTGACGGTCGACAATTCCATGTTATAAAAAACATCAAACATGACTTTTCTGAAATAAAAAACAATCTTTCCTGTGAAAATTTGGTCTGCATAGGTTTCAAACCTAACACGATGTCTCCATATAATAGGGACGCGATACCCCCTCAAGCATTAGTGTTGATTACGCTACCACACATAGACAAACGATACATTTTGACATTGATTATCAGTCAGTACTTATATTGATTTCCGACTATCGCCCAAAGTAGCAGTTTGCCGCTATTAGATAAACATTGGCGACAGGGGGCGCATACGCTACACGGACTGTGCCAAGGGTAAGAATAACATTCTTCCAGAAACGAACTTATTGATGGGCAATGTTCTCAGTAGATTATTGTGATAATTCACACATCGCCTTTTCATTTAGGCACTAATATTGGAGTAGTCTAATTATTAGCTTAGCTTAGCTAACATTGCCACTTTATAATGGTAAGCTATCATGCCTATGTAGTCTTATCATATTTTATTATACACCCCGACATTGATTATGATCATGATGATATCTAAGCGAGGTGATGTGACGTTTAAAGGCTCTTATTTAAGCTAACAATGTTTATACAGTTTCGAAATGAGCTATGAACATTGAGCTTTATCAATGAAAAAGATTATGTTCTGTCATTATATTGAGTCAATCTATCAACAACTGGGGCTGACATTAATGTCGTGATGTTTGTATATCTTCCAAAGCCATCGCCACAAACATTCCCAATGCCAAGCTGTTGAAAGCTAAATGCTGACGGGAGGCGCATGGTTGACATTTCTTTGAAGACGGTCTGGTGGTAGCTGTCTCGTTTCGGGAAAGATTTGTATTAGATGTAAACAATTCCATTTGGCGGAATTTCATTAAATGTCTGTTTATGCCTGACAGATACTTCCATGGAGCTTGATTTGGCCTATCATATGGAATTATTGTCTCAAGGTTACATGGGGATAATAGCCAAAAGACAACAAAATACTTTATGTCAGGGATATTGTACGACGCATGCTCTAAACTGAATACCCGACAATAACCCTTTATTTTTGACGAAATAACCCTGGAGCAGATTGTCGCCTGAGCATAATGTCGATTCATCGTCAGGGAATATTGAACAAGTCAAATGAAAGTGACACAGTGATAGTTAAACAAGAATGATCACCGACGAAAAAAAGTATATGAACAGAGACAATAAGAAAACGGTTTATTTGCACAATATTAGATAGACCTTGAAACAGTTGAGTATGAATATTATTATGTATTTCTACCTAAATAGACAAATATACTGGTATACCTGAAATTTGCTGGAGGTTACACATTGATTCTGCTTATCATGTTACGATCATTTTAAAATTCAAAACTGAATATCAACATTGTGTGACATGAATAATAACAAATGTCAAGTTGTTTTGATCTATTGTGTTCATATACAGTCCAATACATATTTCTGTTTTCATCCATCAGCTTATCACTTTCTCGTTATCGTTATAATAGTGTTTGCACAAAAACAGTGGGCGGCCAGTTGTGCGATGGCGAAGGTGTGCGATCTTTGCAATGTCTCGAGTGTATTGCCCTTATAATTGCTACTTTCGGGGATTCTACTCGCTGGAGGCTGAAACGGGACGTGATATGACAGATGTCCAGCTGTATGTTCAACATTCGCACATCCAATGGACGCAGCCATAGGGGGTGTTGGGATGTGATACCCCCTCAGATCTTTAGTATTCAAACACCTTTTTAGACAACTTAGTTATAAAATTACGGCTTTCTGTTATCTTGTCGCCCATAAGAACAATAACATTTAAAAAAAAATCAATTTGAGGACCTTTTTTGTTATTTGTTATGTCTTGTTGGTAATTTGATGTGGTTATTTTCGGTGAAAACTTGTAGAAAGTTTTATTTTGCCTTCACCTCCTTCATTCATAAATCGTCTAGTGATGCCCCTGACACATATTTCGCTGCGTGTCAATCTCTCTTAAAGGAGAATTACGCTCAAAAATAAAGACGATAGTGTTCAAAGGTGTTATTAATTCCTACTTGTTAGACTATATGGCTTCGCGTCAAAATATACGAGATCGATACAAATCAAATTTTTCTGAGCAAAATTTACCATCTGCTAGCAATATGTATCGTCTGCTAGCAGCACATGGGGGCTGCCATTTTGTTTATGTGTACAAGAAGATTTTCTTAATCCAAATGCTCAATTGCCTTTTTCAAAATTAAAAACCCATTTGAGATTAAAAATATAGAATAGATATGTCAATTTATTTTTAAACTGAAGATTTCCTTATATATTTCTGTTGAAAATCGATATTCGCTTAATAGAAATCTATTTTCTCGATACTGGACGTATGGGACGGAGCAAATTAATTCAAATTTTATGGATGCTTCTTCCCTGAGCATCTATAGCGGCAAACTATGCATTCACCTGCTTTCGGATAATGGACTTGAAAAGTCAGAATGCATGCTGCATATATTATGTTCTGCTCTGTTTGGCAAACCCAAGAAAATAAATTTTTGTTAAGCAAAACCAGACAATTTAAAAGTATCATTACAAAGATTTAATTTTTATAATATATGTAAACACCCACTTTATATTTTCCGTCACATATGGGATTTTAGGTAATGAAGAAAATCAATTTAGGATTTGGATTCAAAATATCTTCCTGACTGGAACATTTCTCAATGGTTCATGTACAACTCCAAATCAGCAAGAAAATGGCAGCCCCCATGTAATTGAGTAGGAGACGATACCGGGTGTTGGAATATCTTTATTTATACCCTTTTCTGATATCTTATTAGAAAATGATTTAGGCCAATAAGTAGGAATATATTACACCTTCCAATATAAGTAAATTTGTCATCAGGGCTTAATTCTCCTTTAAACGATGTTTTTATTGGGCATTTCCTTCACAATTACAAATAAATGCTTAGGTGAAGTGGATCTTATATACATGTACAGAAAAACGAACATTTCAGAAAAGATAATTAACCTTTAAAATACTTCATTATACAAAAGGAAAGACATTCACAAACTGTTTTTTTTTAATCCCGTAACTATGGTAACAAGTCATATATATTTTTTGTTCTTTTGACAAAAACAACAATCGCCAAAGAGTTTGAGATAACCACAATGGTCTAACCATTAATATCAAGGACACGTGGGAACCATCGTATTCTAGAATCAAATAATTGGTGAAATTACTTTCTTTGAATGATGTTGAATATTGTGAATATAAACAAGTATGTATACATCAATAATTGAGTTCAATGCTTTTCAACACAATTTTAGAAATAAACACACAAAACACGAGCCTTGCCTGTGGTATGTATGGAAACCTATAAGTTTGCCAAAATTGTCTCTTGTGGCATTGGTTACCTCTATTTCAGATTGACAATAGCATAAATCGATGTTGCGAATTGTGTGTCCTTCTACATTATACGAATAAAATATCTCAATCGATTTTTGGATATCTGCCCCCGCACATGGAATATACAAAAACACAATGTTTCATGTGCATACGGGAATAAAATTATGAACGAAGCAGCGGAGTAGAAAAATGTTATTCCAATGTCTTATTTCTAGGATTCTAATTGAAGCAGACCGAGTAAAAATCAGTTTTCAGGATTTTGATTTATTAGATTTCTTTGTTATCTTCCCCGGTGAGCATAAAATGTGCAATACCAGGAATACACATTCATATCAATTTTCCACCACTATATTGTGGTTTCCTTATGTGCTTGGTATTCTTTAAATCATTGTTTTCATCTTGTCCCAATGAACATAAATCTTTATGAATATTTTCGTTTCTACTTTCCCTCGCCGTTCATCCTCTGATCATTCATGAAAACAACATAATATGTCTCATCCTCTTTTTTCTGGTGAATGAAGTCTTCGCCCGGCTTGACGCCTCGTCCAAAGGACTCATGACGCAAGCAGACAGCTATATTGAAATCCAGAATAAAGGCATCTTCCTTTAACGACCCTTACCCCCACGACGATTCCAAACAATTTTTCGGTTTATTAAACAGGGATAAAAGGGCGGTCTTATGGTTGTTCCCCTTCAGAATAAGCAATGCTCGATGAGAATGAAAGAGTAATTGAGAAAGAATATGTAAATATAGTTGGAGAGGAAGCCACGAAGGAATAGAGATAGAGAGAGAGAGAGAGAGAGGGGGGGGGGGCAGAGAGAGAGAGGGAGAGAGAGATAGGGAGGCAGTGAGAAAGAAAGAAATCAGATTTTCAAAGAGAATTTGACAGAATAGAATGTCATATTCTATTTTTCGGTAACATCAATTTAAATATGTACCTTTTACGTATTTTTGTGATGCTATCTGCATTTAAAGCACATTTTCAACCAAGAAAATAATGGTTGTGACGGAAAGGATTATTCTAGAGTGTGTTACCTTTAAAATGCTCTTCTCCCTCTCTCTCTATTTAATATTTTGGGGAAAGAGAAATGGAATTACTTGAAGTCGCGTTCTAATTTCAGAATCACTTCTATCCCTCCGGAGTGAATCCTAATTGGCTACTGATTATCGAAATGCCACGTCCTATTAACAATGCAGAGAATATCAACGTCAATAAATATGATCATTTGGTTTAATATGATATGTTTAGAAGTCTGTGCAAATTGATATTCTCTTGACTCTTTATCGTATACTTTTCTCCTCTTTCCTGATGATATTATAATACCTAACACTCTATCCATTATAATGTGTTGGTAACTTTGGTATCGTTATATGAGAAAACAGCTTTTCGCTTCTATTCTTGCGGCTATAAGTGTCCTCTTCCTTTTAAATTCTTTTTGTCGGCCTTCTTTTCCCCCTTCTTTTAGAACTCGCTGTCATTTCTCTCTCAACCGCTTGGTTGGTAGACTCAGAGATGCATGAACCTCTCAGTCTTTCGCTTCTTGCAAATCCCCCCTCTCTCTCTCTCTCACACACACACACACACTCACAGAGTCTTGTATTGCTTTATTTCCGAGGACAAGTATTGTTCCTCCGTCCTCGGACAGTCGACGGAATAAGGCACAAATTCATTGTTCGACGTTCGAGGACTATTGTCCGGCTTCCGAGGACCATTGTTCTCATGATTTTTTTTTGTTCTTTGTCCGAAAATGTCCTCGGACATACGGCTAAACACGCCCACACACAAACTCATTTTAATTCTTCCTCTTTGTGATTAATATAAATCTGTTTCCCCCTCTCCCTGTTCTTCCCCCTCTCTCTCTCCCTCTCTCCTCTCTATCTACTCGTCTCTATCGTCTCTTTCCCAGAATTTTGCTCCATGTCCTCTACCCATAAATAAATATTTTACAGAAAGTTCAGTGATCATGGTGGTGTAGCGTCATAGGCAAACAACTTTGACATTTATTCAGATTTCCTACAAGACAATGACAAACACACCTTTCCACGCAACCAATCACAGTTAAATCTTGTCCCCTTCATAGTCCCTATTCGGGGGAAGAAGAAGAACACGCGGGGTCAAAGGAACATATATGGATGTGAAGAGTCGTATACATGTTCAATACATGTGTCACCGTTTCATGTCGCACTCATTGATCAGCTCATTAGAGTTAAACAGCTAGTGACAACAAGATGACCAACAACATAAATAAGCGGAGGGAAGGGTTATGGTATGGCTCTAATGAAGATGCATGTTCCCTCTTCACTAATCTTATATCTAGAGCAGCTTTGATTGTCTTTCAGCTCTTAACAAAGTTTGTTAAATAGATGCGCAGGGATTGATATCATCACTTGAAGTGTCTCAAGAAGCATCCAGTAAATTGGTCTCCACAGCTGTGACCTCTTTGTCTACCAGTTTGTTTTATGTTTTTTTCTGATTTTACATGACTTGTATATCTCTGTTTTTTTGTCTCTCATCCTCTCTGTCCATTTTCTTCTTTCTTTTGCTCACTCTCGTCTCTCACTCTCTCTCTCTCTCTCTCTCCCTCCCTCTCCCTCCCTCTCCCTATTTGTGTTTTATTCACTCTCTTTGCCCTTAATTAAAGGGGCTGGTTTGGGTATAAGAGGAAAGTTCCCCTCCTACGATAAGAAAATTGTAACAAAACGAGTTGCATATATGTACATGGAAGGGGAGGTACACACACAAAAAAAAAATCAGCGAATTATACGTTCTAAAAGACGTACTACCATGAATACTGTAATCACAAAAATACATTTTTTCTACCCCGACGGGTCTCATAACAAAGTTTCAGGAACAGGTCGGACAAGTGCCTAATATTCTTTTTCTGTGGGCTCTACACATCAATGGCTTTACTTTTAAGATAGGTGCTACTATCTCACTTTTGATAACTTAAGCAAATTTATGCAAATTGGCCTGTGTAAAATTAGAAATGAATTATAAATAAATTACAAATAATTCCTTATCTGAAAATATCAGTGCCTTAAAACAGTCTATTTTATTTAACATGTTTAAGAAGACCCTTCAGAGCACAAAATAATGACGGTCTCATATTAGTATGCTAATACTATATGCAAATTAGTGGATATGTATGGTATAAACAAAGCAAAGTCATGTGTTTTAACAATGTTAGAGGGTCAGGTGAGACTAAATCATTTTTCTGGTCTCTAAATGTCTCTAAATCTGAGATAGATGTCATGGAAACCGTGGTTTGCACCAATTTACACCAACTTTTAGTGTCAATGTATATGTAGGCCCTAATACCAGCTAAATTCATAAAATGTGCATAAATTAGCATACTGAACCATGAAAACATGAATTAATTTATTATGCTCTGTTGAGATAAATTTAAATACAGACATTATAATTATATATAGATACATTAAAACATCATTATGAGAGTGAGAGTTTTGGTCCCAATGCAGTAACAGCAAAATCCAAGAAATTGGCATAAATTAGCATACTGAACCATGAAAACATGAATCAATTAATTAGGTTCTGTTAAGAACAATTTAGCAACAGGCACGATAAGTATATATAAATACATAAAGACATTATTTTTGAGAGTTAGAATTTTGGTCCCAATGCATACCAGCAAAATGCATAAAACAGGCATAAATTAGCATACCTAACCACTAAGACGTGATTGAGATTTAGGTTTGTGTGATGAAAATTGAAGCTTTTAATAGTCATGATAAGTATCTGTAAAAATGTTGGTGCGATTTTCCCGCCATGTCCCCAAAACTCAAATGTATGGGCCTAAGGATACTGAATAAATAAAATAATCTTAAAACACACAAAAAATAATAATATTTAGTGCTTTTTCGAACAGTTTCAGGAGA
The DNA here is from genome assembly GCA_025617745.1 of Heliocidaris erythrogramma. NCBI lineage: Eukaryota > Metazoa > Echinodermata > Echinoidea > Camarodonta > Echinometridae > Heliocidaris > Heliocidaris erythrogramma. The sequence continues at coordinate 30,842,917 of CM046868.1, forward strand.
CTGACAGAAAATGGTTTACAAACAACCGTGGAGATATGGCAGTCATATGTGGTAGTCATATGTGTGTAAATGTAACGTTATAGAACAAATATTGCGCCCATTGCGCTCATTGCTCATTAATTACATGATTAGATTAGGCTAATCTGTATCAACAAAATAGCCACGGATTAGCGAAGGTACGCAACTAATTAAGAGTTATCTTTCCACTTTTAGTTGGATCTCATTCCCATCTAACATGTCTAAAGTAGGGTGCTTTTAGCCCTTGGTCGACATGTACTTGTAGCTTAATTAGTCGAAGGTTGAGGGTGTGATAATGTTAACTGAAAATTCCCCCAAGTGTATTTAAAATAGTCTTTCCAGCTCTCGCCTTGTTTGACTACTGGATTAATATGTAAGCTCATTGTACGTGTTGTACGCTCACCTTCTCCAGGCGAGTCCGCTCGCTATTCATAAGGACCGCTTTTCATAGAAAACAGCTATTCATTTAACACGCGTTATGAATAGCGGTCCTTATAACTAGCGAGGTTACCCCTCTCCAGGTCTCTATTCATCATTTTCTCTTTCTCTCCCATCTATCGCTCGTTTGTCGTATCAATTACATGTATGTTTAATGTTTAAACCCTCTCTCTCCTTCGTTGTAATTCATTCATTCTCTCTCACCCCCTCTCTCTCCCTCTCTCTCCCTCTTTCTCCCTCTCTCTCTCTCCCTCCTTAATGTTTTCTTTCCTGCCTATCTATATGTACGTTTCTTCTTTCCTTAACCCACTTCCCTTCCTCGCCCACGCTTATCAGAATCGATCTATCGTCATCTCCTCTGTCTATTGATCTTTTATGTCGGAAACCGTAACCATACCCCACCAAACATGCCATTTGTAGCAATTTGCTATCATTAATTGTCAAGCATGCAACATATCACATTCATTTTTTCACCCATTTTGTTTGCGTTTTTGCAAAATGTAGGGGACAAGCAGAAAACGTGCTATATAGAGATAGGAGCATATGAATGTGACTGTAGACGTGCGTACATTAACAAAAAAGAAACTCCTTGTAGTTTGATTTTTTTGAATCACTCTCAATGATCAGTTGATAAACCTCTACAAAACAATAAGGACATAGCTGAAGATGAGAAGAGGTACGCAAATAATTAAGAGTTATGTTTCCACTCATGTATCTCACTATTTATGTCTACAGTAGGGTCGTTTTCTTTTTTAAAAATAAATTATTTCTTTTTTACAGTCATGATGTTGTTGATGTCAATAGCATTCTTTAAATTGTTCTATTCAGATGTGGCTAATCAGCTTATTAGGTGTTGTGATTTGTTTTATTTCATTTGCGTTCTCTCTCTCTTTGCATCTATTAATATCTACCTCGCCCTGCAAATCATTTTCTTTCCCTTTTAAAGTCATCTCTTATTTTCTTTTCCCATTATCTTTATCCAATCTCTCTCTCTCTCTCTTTCTATCTACTAGTATCTCTCTCTTCCTTCATGGTTTTTTCCTCACTCACAGGAATTCTGTATTGATTAACTTTGGTATCAATCGTAAAATGTACAACTATATGTCAAACAGCTGTTATGTCCGATTACCGATTCAGAAATGTTCCCTGGCCAGTAATGGTCAATCGTAAAATATACAACTATATGTCAAACAGCTGTTATGTCAGATTACCGATTCAGAAATGTTCCTTGGCCAGTAATGGTCAATCAAATACCTCATTATTTTGTTTTTACTTCCCTCCTCTATTTGACCTCATTGTATTAGGCATGCGATTTCTTTACATTGGAATATGTTACTCCTATTCCCAATCCGACAGAACACTGCGGATGATAATTGATATGGTCACATCATCCTGTCCACGAGAGAAGGCTCGCAGTCCCCACAACGCATGGTCGGTTTGATAAGCTCGTAATTTTTACCAGGATTTGAATGTTGAACCATGTGCCCATATGTCTTCCTCGGTGGCGCATCCATTATGGTTGTGATCAGTGTACGCCCCCACTCAATCATACTCCCATAAAAAGTGAATACAATTTTAATTGTCTAGGGCACGCAGGGCTATACGCCCATGGACGTTCCTTTATTTCTCGTTAAGGACAAATAAATTGATCATCAGATGTGTTATACCCTCCTTCCTCACTTATTATCTTTCTTCTCTTCCCCTTTTGACGATGTGAGCCTCCTTATCAAGACAAGGAAAGGACACCCTCGACATCTTTTAAACGCATTAGAAAGACACCGTCGGCTGATCACTTGAGGTGCAGCTGGCCTGGCTTAATATGGTCAGTTCTTAGTGGACCTTAATATGGTCAGTTATTAGTGGAGAAGTGACTGGCCAACCGATGGATGACAATTAAGACATTGGTTGATCACACGGTGACTTGTTCAAATATGCAGAATTTGATGATTCACGATGACAAGCTTTAGTCAGTGCACGTGAGAAAAAATACGTTGGGCATGCTACTTGCCCTCCTCACAAGGCTTCCATCGAAATATGAGAATATAATGCTAACCTTTGAAGATATTTATATGTAAAAGAAAATCTTATCATCCTTGTTGTTTGCAGACATAGAAAATTCTTCATGCAAGGGAATAGGAATTTTCTTCGACACAAAGATTATGCGTCCATGAATATTTCATAATCGGGAAAGCATATAGTTTATCAGACTGAACATTTGATTATCTGACATTTTAGGCAAACTTTAGGGAAACTTAAAACAAAAACTTTCTTGGAATTCGCACAGATAAGAGTTTATTCGACTTCGCTTTCAGACAGTGATAATACACCCATGAATATTTCATCATCGAGAGAGTATAGTTTAGCTGGAGCCATCAAAAGCTTTACACGATTTGATATCGGGTGGAAATAATCTGACAAATGCACTAATAATCTCTACTGGAACACAAAAAAGATGTTTATTTCAAACTGGGTGTACAAGAATGTGCATTTACATTTCTGTCGGAGGCACCACGGATCTACATGGAACATAAGCCCCCCTCCTAGGCATTTATACCGTCTCTGGGACTTCAATTTCCGTTCAACTTTGCATGATATTTGAATTGCAATCCATTTGGGAGAATCTGACGGCCATCTAGGCTCAAATATGGGAATATTGTTTTAGAAGAGCCCACTTTCAAACCTTTCAGCATCTTATTCTGACTTGTCATGCTTTAGTGAAAATAAGAAAGGACATAAACCTTGAGGATAGATATGTTTCAAATGCTTTATTGCCAGGCATTTTCATACACACATTACCATTTAGACAAAATGTCCATTTGTCAATATATCTCAAAGAGAATGAATGTGGTTATATAGGGATCATATTGATGCTTTGAATGCTTCGAGCAAATCGATAATCGGTTAGCTTCTGTTCTTCGGTTTATCTACGTCATGTTTAGCAAAATGCCTGTCTATTCAAATGACGAATAGAACTGCGTGTGTATCATGGTACCACTGACAATTGTTTTTAGCAACCCGAATTCTATTTTCCGCAACCCTTTGAGTGCTTTGTTTGACAAATGTTACAGACAGGGAACTTTTACAGTCATCTTTTGACGCATGAAAAATGTTAATAGAACATACACTCCAAACAATGTAGCACTCTACGGTTTTAGTCCGCAGAGAAAAGAAAGTTAAAGAATACACGTAATTGCATTTCTTTGAAATTAGATTGTATTGATCCTGTAATAAGTCTTCGATTCAAGTTATGTCGAATTCGGACAATCACTCTTTGCGCCAACTCTGTGATTTTTCACAAGAGCAACGGCAAGATATAAGTTTATCTGAAGGGATCGTCAACACTCGGAAACAATGAACTGATATGATTATTATTAAAGAAGTCATGCATGTAATACATAAGCAGTGCGCACACTGTTATCGCAAAATCACACAGCTCATTGCAATATCCTGAAAATAATACCCGAAGTCACAGGAGATCGGCGAGGTCACTCTGAGAAATCAGCGAGAAAGAAGTGGTGATCCAGTGATGGAGAGAGGGAGATAGAGAGGGATAGAAGGGGAAGAAAGTGTGACTGGGGATGTTTCTGTACGGGTGTGTGTGTGTGTGTGTGTGTCTTTAAATGAGGGAAAGAGAGAAAGAGAGAGAGAGCGAGAGAGAGAGAGGGAGAGAATAGGAGAAAGATGGAGAGAGATGTAGAAGTGAGATGCGATGTGCGTAGTTAATCGTGGGTGTTGGTTTGTGTATATGGTATGATGGAAAGAGAGAGAGAGAGAGAGGCAGATGAGGATGCAGAAAGATGGAAAGCTGTGTGTATGTGTGTGTGTGTGTGTGTTGGAGAGAGAGAAGGAGAGAGAGAAGGGAAGAGGAGAGTCAAAGTGAGTGTGTGTGTGTGTGTGTGAGAGAGAGAGAAGGAGAAGAGGAGAGTCAAAGTGAGTGTGTGTGTGTGTGTGAGTGAGAGAGAGAGAGAGAGGGAGAGAGGGAAGAGGAGTGGGGTGGCGAAATTAAAGCATGGGTGTCAAAATTTGTTCCGCTCCCCCACCAACAGTGTTAATTACAAGGTATAGTCAGCCATTATATCCTTGACGAGTTTCGATTACTAAAGCAGATGAGTCTATAGGGAATGTTACCACCGTGATTCGGCCGTGGGCAGTAGGGAATGTATGTCGAAGAGGGCAATACTAATTTGTTGGCCAAAAAAAGCACCTGGAGTATTTTAAAGAGCGTTTATCCTCAGATAGATTACGATTTTGGCGTCTCCGTATGGAAGATAATAACTTCATTTTTTATTTACATCATTGATATTCAATTTACATTGAAATGAATAATGTATACAAAAACATTTAAACACTGAAGAAAAAGTTTAGAGTGTATGAAGAATGAATAAGTAAGAGTAGCTTTTATCTTAGCTATTTGTTTGTAAATGATCCTTGAGAATTTTTGCTCAAATGACCAGAGGAGAGGGATTAGACAAGAGAAATAAAAGATTAAACGAAAAACATTAAGAAAATATCCATTCCGCTTAGTGCAGACGTGAGGTTACCGTTCAAAAAGAACATTTTGGATTCTTGCAACGTGAAAGCCAAATAATTTTACGGAGGATTTGACGATGTTATGAAAGGAACGAAATAATGAGACATTTTCTATAAGTCAAATGTCATTGAAATGTAACAGATTTGGTAGAATTGTTAGCTTGATATTCTGATGGGTCACGAAGAAAAACTTGTCTGTACATGTACAGATGTGAGGAATTCACAGGAGCTTGGATATCTCTTTAGTTATGCTTATATCATTCTGAACCCCCCCCCCCCGAAATATCACTGACCGTCTTCCCCTTTGAATCCACATATTTTGAATGTCGGTTTTCTAGACCATGCATAGATTATGATTCAGCACATACCTTCATTATGCTTTAGATGAAAATGTATGCCTCTGCACTTCATTTCGGTTCAGGTCTGTCAGTAGATATTGCTTAAACAAAATCTCTGACATTTTAAACAAAACTAAATTACTAAACACAAGGGAGTTTCTTCAAGAACACCAATAATAATGATAAGATCGAACTGTAAAATGAGTCACGGGTTGAATGTATGTTCAGTTTTCAATTTGCGCTTTACATACAAAGACGAGAATATGAATTTTGACCTATTTTATAAACGAGAACTATTAAAAGCCACGCCAGGAGAATGCAATAGTAGAAGCCTCGTTTTGATTAAAGGAAAATCCAAATATGTGAGTCTTAGCTTTAAGTAATTTCAAGTTAATATGTTAAAAGATGTAGGGAACTATAAAAATATGTTATATTTAAAATAAAATATTAATGGATGATACAGAGAATGTTAGTGTGCATTGTGTAAACTTGATTATTTATCCTTTGGGATCATTCTATTTTGCAGACCAGTACATTACATTTTTGTAGGACTCGGTGAAATTATGGGATGATACCGCTTAAGAAGTGAAAATGTTACTTAGAATCGTGGCAAAGAGGTATCATGAAACTTTAGATATTAAAATACTAGTAATCTACGATAGATGTTAAGAGTCAATCAATATTCTCCTGTACATTGCGTGATAAAGCACATGGTCATTTTCTTTCTTGGTTAGTTTAGAGAAATAAAAACATTTTAAAACATAGAATAGCCGATTATTAAAATGTTTTGACACTAAATTGCATTAGGAAGGAATATGCGATACTCATATTCCGCTGTGCAATTTTGAACAAGCAAAACAACCACAGTCATTTGATATATTAAATATTATTAAAATATAAATATTCCGAATAGTGTGCAAATACCTTTCTCATAGGACCAATTTTCAGTTCAAACACTTTGTTGGTGGCTGTCATGCTGATACCCGATTGATATATCTTCTTTGTCAAAATTGATTAATTGCATATTCACCACCGGCCTGTCAGATCGTCTTTCTTTGAAAGAAAAAAGATAAAAAGGAGTGTTTTTCTTCAGTCATACACACAAAAATGAATCAACAAGTTTACAATCGGTATTAGATTTCACGAGAACAAAAGGTATTCATAGCAGCCCATTTTTACTGTCCTCCTTTTCCACACATGGCAAAATAACCGCTGAGAATCGTCTTGTGGATCAGTGGATAAGTCCCCGGACTGTGAACCACGAGGTCCGGGGTTCGAATCCCACCGCAGCACTAGCGTCCTTTGGCAAGACGTTAATCTACATTTGCCACTCTCCACCCAGGTGTTAAATGGGTACCCGGTAGGATGGCAAAAGGTAATGTCCTTTGCTTAGCATGTGTGCGCTTTACAGACGCCTGGCTGGAATGCTCCCCAGGGAGTGGAGAATGTGCATACACTGTGTGCGGGCGTGCCAGGATCCAGTGACCGGGGGTAATAATATATACCTATCTATACAGCGCCATGAGCGTCGAAAGGCGGACCTGCGCGCTATACAAGTAGCCACTATTATTATTATTATTATTATTAAGGGAAACTTTATCACATACTTACGGTATTCTTTAGGAATTGGCAAAACTTAAAGTCGTGTCATACGTCAGACAGTGTATTTTTAGGAGGTCTACTTTATACTAATGGTAAATTCCTGGAATGCTATACATGCTATAATGATTAAAGATCATACCCAAAGGTGGAAATGATACCAATAGAAAGAGAGGGAGAGAGATGGGTGGAGAGAGAAAGAGAGAGAACGAGAGAGACAACGGGGGGAGGGGAAAAATCAAAAAAGAAAAACAAGGAGTTTTATTAAAAGACATTCATAATTGTATCGCAGAAATGACAAAGATAGCGAAGACCGTAATACTGATTGCACACGAGGGAGTTTTAAAAAAGTCCGTCAAACAATTAACACATTACTAACTAATGACAAAAGTTGTGTTTAGTTAACGTCACTTGAGTTTGAAACTCCATCCATTTGTGTAGTTCCATATCATACATCATAAATGATTTTTCAGACATTCTTGAATTCTTGAAAGTCGGCCATGGAGGCTATTGGCTTTTGTGTAAGAGAACTGAAAGAAAAAAAATCTGAACTTTGAAATAAATGTATCGTTCAAAATTAAAGAAACGTTACCATTATGAACTTCTTAGTACAATGCTTTAAAGACCGTGGGACCTCTGATAAGTAATTGCTTTTCATAAAAAAATACATTAACAATGAGACTGGTAACACGTTTTTGTCTTTGCAAATGGAAAGTGAAATGATGTTATAAATAGAATGTCTCCAATGCCACTGAAACGAGGCCAAAGTTGGATAATCACTCTATGTTGAATCACCGATACAAATATTCGCTTAAACGAAGGCAGAGAACCAAAAGCGTCCCAGATGAGTTAACATTAATGACCCAAGATGGTGTCATACAAGTTACATTATCTCAACGTGATGTACGACTAATTTAACGGTTGGTGGCTGGTCACACATTAAGACAGTCTGCCTTCATGAAGCCACATGAAAGTTGATCGTGGTATATGTGGGACGTAGCATTCATACTTATTCAACGCTGTTGTGTAATCTACGTTAGATATGAAAGTAGGATATTGTTCTTCTTTATTCTAAATCTGTCCTTCTGAGTCTACAACATATAATAGTAATAATACTAATTTTTTTTATGACTCGACTATTCTGAATAAGTTCTTTCATAATGCGGATTCGATAAGTGATTTGTTTTATTAGTTTCATGGATTAAATATTTAATATTTTGTAGAATACAAAGTCTAAAAAATATGCTTAGTCCCATTTTATTCCAGTTTTTTAAAGACAAAATACAAGTAGCTTCTTTCAGTAGAGGATTTGCGGCAGGAAACATGTTTATTCTCGCTTTTCATGCCGTTAGTCAACAAATTCATCTTTTTTTGATCAAATTTGAAAAATTCAATTTCTTCAGCATTTGCCCTTTTCACATCATCTTTCTCTGAAGTAAAGAGAAGTGAAAAGAGTGAGTGACTGCTTTCCTCTAGTCACAAACGGTGCATTGATCAACAGGGGAGCGTTTCATCAAGCGTTTTGTCAGTGATTTTTACTGACAAATTTGCTCTCAGTCAATCAGATGCAAGGATTTCAGTAGCTTATAACAGGTTGTCGGTAAAAATCACTGTCAAAACGCTTGATGAAACGCTCCCCAGGTATCAGTTCAATTTTACAGTTGATATCTGATCTCAGGATTGTGCCTGAGGAAACTAGTTTTCATTACAGGTCAGTTATATACTGCCCCGTTGATCCATCTCCGCACAGATTTTGAACTGGACATTAGAGAAAGATTCCGAAGGTAAAGTTTATTAAATATTTGTCAATGAATATGCAGACATTCTGACTATATTATATTTGTACAGGGATCGGTTTTGGTACTATTGCAGTCTTCTAGAATGTGTTATAATTTAAAGAGGTGTTGTAGCATAATAAGGACTTTTGCCGGAAAAAGAAAAAGAGACGGGAGAGAAAGAGGAAGAGAGAGAGAGAGAGAGAGAGAGAGAAGGGAGGTACAGCAAGAGTAAGTGGGCGTTTGTATGTGCTTTGTGTGTGTGTGTGTGTGTGTGTGTGCGTGTGAAAGAGAGGGAGAGAAAGGGGGGGGGGGGAGGTACACGTATAGGAGAGGTCGAGCGGGATAGGAAGGATATTTTACTATTAAACATAATTGAAAGAACCAGTATCTGAAAACGAGGAACATACCACAATGTACAAAAGAATACACTTTAATACAGTATTTCTACTTGAAATTATTGCGCAAGTGAGAAGGGAAATTAATATATGTTTTATTTCAGCTGTTTCTTTGGATACTTTGAATGCGAGGGCATTTGAAGAGGAATCCTTTTCAGGGGACATTTATCCTATGATAATCTTCCAAACTAACATAAAAAAATACAAAAACTCATAAATTATTTCCCCCCTTTCCCAAAACCCAATCTTCTCTTTAAACAGCTGTCCTGAAGCTGTGAAGTAAATTTAAAGCGATCGCACAGCTTATAAAACTGGACCGTTCGTATTATCTTTGTGCTGTATCGACGTCATAATAGCTCTACCATGTCCACTAAATCTTGTTAATCACCCGCCCCCCCCCCCCCCCTGATAAAAGAACAAAAAAACTTTTCGAAATACCTTTGTTTGCTTTTAGAGCCTTCCGTGGTCAAAACCAAAATTGCATTAAAGATTATCTTGTATCCCATCGACCCATCTGGTCATAATCTTGGCTCATCTGTGAACCAGTTTCCGCTTACCATTCATCGACCCGTAGCACAGTTACTAATAGCTCACTTACAGTGACTGAAACCAAAGAATATATGAGGAAGATCCCCTTTTTTTTTAGGTGAGCGATTTCAGTAAACCTATGGACGTGATGGAAAGACTATAGATAACGATCCATCTCTTTTCCCTAATATATACATGTATCCCTTACACCATAACTATCGCTACAGAAATCAATATCTAGTAGATATATATTTGTATCATAATTCAATTGTTTGTAGTTTTTGTAGGCTAATAATCATGATGAAGACCTCACACGAAATGCTTAAAAAGCTAGTAGTAAAAGTATTACAATAGTAGTAATAGTAGTAGTAGTAGTAGTAGTAGTAGTAGTAGTAGTAGTAGGAGTAGAATAAGTAGTTAAAGTAATAGTAGTAGTAGTAGTAGCAGCAGCAGCAGCAGCAGTAGTAGTAGTAGTAGTAAAAGTAGTAGTGGTATTAATAGTAGTAGTAGTATTAGTAGTAATAGTAGTAGTAATAATAATAGTAGTAGTAGTAGTAAATGTTGAAGTAACAGTAACAGGTGATGTTGTTTTACTAACAGCATTATCGTTACATGAACTAAGCACACTCAAATTCCTGCCTTCGTCATTTTACAAATGATGGCAATGACCGTCGTATGAATTTCAGATAAGATATTAAATTCAATTTCTTTCACGCCTCGCTGATTTTAAATTGAAATTGACGTTTACCAAAATTAACCTCCAATCGGAAGTTGAGTTGAGTTTGCAGCATGCGCATAATTAGAAATATGAATTTCTTTTCCAGATGCCGTGGGGTAGCGTGATTTCAGTCCATACATCATGAATGATTTTTTTAAATAGTTATATTACTCCAGTTTGACGCATGAAATTCATCACAAACCGCGAAGCGAAACCGCACCCATCCATGAAGTGTTATTAATGGTTCGAGTTTGGTCTGAGAGTACTTTGTTTTGAAAATTTTTCCTGTCTTTAATAAAGAGAAGAAAGGAAGCAGTTTCTAAAAAAGAAAATGCAAAAGCTGCATAAGCCTGCTAGTGATGTTTAAGCATTATGGAATATAAGGACTATTTAAAAAAAAGAAGCAAATTATAGATTGATTTGTAAAATGATTTTTAAACATTACATACATCGAGGATACATGTGCACGTCTTTGTCATTTATGTTCATATTCGTTTGATCTAATGCTATTAGAAAAAGTCAGATGATAGTTATAAGTGTATTGTTTACAACAATATGTTCTGCAAATAATGAACTAAAATAATAAACCGTACGCATACAAAGTACCGATTCTAGGGCGGTTAATGTCTTCATGTAGTTTTGCAGTATTGCGTATGTGTTTTACAATTTCATGTTTTTATCATCTAAGGAAAGGAAAGACGTTCCCCGCAATCATTTGGAGGAAATGTCAAACTTGGGATACACACGAATGATAATTGTAAGCAATGACCTTCTGAAAAATCTATATGTTAGAACATGCGTATTTCTTTTTCAAACGTATATAACCCCGGATTAAGGGGGAGGGGCCGCATATTGAAAGTATACCCTAAAGACAAGGGAATTCTAAAGGAAATTCTAAACATGGCAGCAGGGTTTGAACTCATGAAACTCTGAACATTACCTGTCCATGATGCTAAAATGTGCACTACATCTGAGCGGCCATGGAAACAGTAGTTCAGCTTTATTTTATACCCAAATCATAAAAGCAGGAAATGGATTCATCTCTCCTTTAACCTTTACCTACAATGCCATTTCCGATTATTCGTTTGGTTAGCCTTATTTCATTTTTTTAGCCTTCATGTACATCTTCCCGAGAACAACAGTTCTTGAGCTATAAATTATTATTCCTTGTCATGCAGGAAATTTATGACATCCTGAGATGGTATTTTGACCAAGTAAGATGCAGGAGAGATTAATGACTGACGTTTCGAAAAATCAAGGAGTACCGCTTTATCTATACGAGGGTGGTCAACAAACATTTGTAATTGGTCTCGTCAAATATGTAAAGAGTATCCGAAACCCCAATAAACTTTGAGTTGCTTTATGATTGTCTACTTCATTTCTAGTATGGCAGGAAGGTGTACCCATTTCCTACACGTTCTTTACCGCCCCCTTTTTTTTTACAGCGCCAGCTGCTCATTGTCATTTGTAAAAGAATCACACAGATAATCTTACCGTTTATATAAACTTTCTAAGACTATTTTTATAGTGCAACTAATGAAGAGACAATTAATAATATTCTTATTTTTTTAAAATGAAACTAAGAGCTGTATCAGGAATCTTCGTAACAGCAATTTTTTTTTGATAAACAGAAGAACAGAAAAATGAACACCTACATCTCGACCGATAATTTTATATATCTAATGGACAAATTATGCATTCATTATCCATACATGTGATAATGAAAAGGACAAGAAATCAGAGATGACAAAATTATACTTCAGATGCTGTTTTAACTCTTTTTGTGCCACTCAAATTATTTCCAGTTCAACACTGTCTTTGCCATGGGATAGTTATACCGAAGGCTTCGAGATTATGTGAATTTCTCTTGTGTAAAACTATATAATTTTTATTATAAAAATAGTTATATAATAGTTATACCGAAGGCTTCGAGATTATGTGAATTTCTCTTGTGTAAAACTATATAATTTTTGCATTTATGAAAAGAGTTTTCATGGAGTTAAATGAAGACCGGAAATGGGTAATTTTGCAAATTTTTAAGCTACACAAAGCAATCCGTTCATTGACTGTGACTGTTGTTTTGTGCCGATCTGTACGCTTGGCAAACGAGCGACTGTGTCAGTTAGCGCTGCACTGTAAAAAATAACTGTAGGTTAACAGGTTTTTTGACTTGTAACTGTAGATTAACAGGTTTTTTTACTTGTAAAATTACAAGTTTTGGCCGTTTTTCTGTTAATACGGTATTTTTCTTGTGAAATGGCAGGAAAATTAGCAATTAGAAAAATTAGCAATTTTCCTGCCATTTCACAAGAAAAATACCGTATTAACAGAAAAACGGCCAAAACTTGTAATTTTACAAGTAAAAAAAACCTGTTAATCTACAGTTATTTTTTTACAGTGTGGTGGCAAATTGGAAGTTAATGTAAGTAAATATTGCAACGAATCATTACATATAAGATGATTTTTTTTTTGGAACAAAATAAGTATAAACTGACAAAATAACTTTTACAAACTGATTCTTTAGAATGATCACTGCCAGGTAAAATTGGATTGAGAATGTTTTTGATTTATCTTTTTGTTTGTATCTGTCCTAATTATTCTAATTCTTTCTAATATAGAATTATACCGTTCTGTTTTAGTCTTCCTACAATATGAAACAGAAGTGCAGGAGCGTGGAAAGCATTGTTCCAACTGGACGAAATCCAACATGTCCACGAAATCCAATGAATATAAAATCGATTGCACTCCGATGCCCTTTTTAGCGGCTACCGGAAACCGATTAAGGGTTCTTAGTGCGGATTGATTCGATAGCGGGCGGGTAATGATATCAAATGGGTCCATTTTACAAAGAACGAGAAAGAGAATGAAAAGGAAGATGTCGGCAGACAAGAGGAAATATGTGAGGCCGAAAACAAAAGGACTGTGTTGGATGATGGTGATGAGAGCGGGAATAAGAATGGGAGAGAAAGATACAGTAAGAAAGAGGCAGAAAGCGAGAGACACATAGTGGGTGAAGTTGAAAGAAAGCGCATGTGTTTGCGGGAGGGTGAAGGTACTTGTGTGTTTGTGTGTGAGAAAGATAACTAGCGACAGATAGACAGAGAGAGAGAGAGAGAGAGGGGGGGGGGGGGGGGGGGGGGGAGAAAGCGCAACATATGTATCAGATAGAGGAAATTGGGGGGGGGGGGGGAGAGAGGAATATATCAAAATGTGAAAAGCAGAGGCAGAGAGAGAGAGAGGGGGGGGGGGGGGGGCGAGAGAAAGGTGAGAAGCACAGAGACAAAAAATTACAAACTAAAGAGGAAGAAATGAGAGGACGTGGTAAATACCATTGCAATGGATGGCAGACGTAAGATGGCGTGGAGACAACACGTCCTGTTTTTTAAAAACAAATTATTGAATGAAAGCAATGGCAGTCACAACAATAATATTGTTTTCTTTTACTTTATCATTTTCCTTTTATTATTCTTATCATTTATCTCGTTGACCACATATTATTCATTGAATACATACATACATAATTATAATAGCAATATAAATTATAATACGAACAATGAAGTCATTAATTAAAAATATTACATTTATTCCAACATTTGGATAATCAATTAAAAAGTTTGCAACATAAACCCCAAAAAATTGTTTATAATTTAGGCGCATATTATGTCCATGCGTGTTACATAGTGACATTTAACAATGCTGTCTCTTTCTTCAAAAATAGTCGAGAAATGCCCTTATCCGAGGCTAACGCCCTAACCATATTCATGATTTCTCTTATTACTTATAAAAATGGGAACCACGTCATAACCATGAAAAGTAAGGTCATAAAAGATGTTGTTCATTTCAATATGTCATTTTAAAGGTTATGTTTTATGTTTTGTAAAATACATTATCAAAGTTTCTCTCTTCTTTAAACCTTTACATTGTATATTCTCGCTGATTCGATTCTAAAATTAGAGTTGCCTGTGTAACTATCACGACTTACAAATAATTAAAGTTGTCATCTACATTTTGTATAGTCAGGCATTGTCGAAAAGGGGCTTTAATGCGTGAGAGGTATTTTTGCACGACCAACCGCTTTCTTTTATCCAAGATGAAACAAACTGAATGCCGAAGGGCATTTGTATAAAACCTACTCATAATTTGAAAAATTATTTCCCTGCCTTTCCGATCTAATTCTATCTGTTGTCAGTTTCAAGTAGCCAGCCATCAATCTGGCAATTGAATATGCATGCTTTTTGTTTTTCTCTCTTCCAAATACTTCCTGCCTGAGTTGAATGTAATTTTTTTTTCTTTTTTATAAAATGCTTTTATGCCCACCTCGCTTGGAGTGCTGATGGCAATGAGTAAAGCTTGATTGATTCTAAACCAGGTACCCCCATTAATCACTTGTTTCTAGAGGTAAAAGATTTTTTTGTTTGCGTCTGCAGTTTGTTTCATGAAAAACATTCAGGGGCTCCTGTCCGATTCGATGGAGTATCATTACCATATATTCGGGGGTACCTCTGCCTGAAAAAAATTCCCTTTTTGGTTGAGTGATTATTTGTAAAAAACATTCCGAAGAAGAGATGAGTATAAGAAGGATAAAGAGAATTCGGATGTCCTAGTTGTAAAGGGGTAAGATCTATTTTGTCGAGAAATGCACATGACTTCTTAGGGGCCTTCTGACGTATAAGCTGTTGAATACTGTGTGCATTGTGCATTAAAAAGTCTCCTTTCATCTTGTATAACATATATAATTTAGTCTTTACCAATGGTCCAGTTGCAGTCTTATGTTTTCTTCCGTCTATCTACTCCTATCCCCCCCCCCCCCCCCTCTTCATACCCCCTCTCTCTCTCTCTCTCTCTCCAATTTCTATCGCCATTTCACACGTTTAATTCATAAATTAAAATATTGAAATATATTTGAAAGTAAAGCAATCAAAATCAATATTGTCATTTATTCTTAGGCCTCTTTACGTAAAAGGCTAATATGTCTCATTAGTTATGAGAATGTTTGGAGTAGTGGTCAGATGATCAAATGGAATTAGGTTCGAATCCAAACCACAGCCCAATTGTCGTTTGCCAAGACATTATTCCACATATGCTGCTTTTGAAGGTGAAGTAAATGGGTACCATTATGGAAGAATATCATTGATTTTTTTTAATTTTAAGAATCGAGTCTTACTAGATATAACCAGGGGTAACAATACGATTGCAGGGTCCCTGGGGAGAAAATTATTATAATAGTGACGAGGCTTCACTGGGTAATAATTATTATTAATGTTATTATTTGCAATGTAGCTACTGTTTATAAGTCTATAAGTTTTTAGCAATGAAGCAGACAACTGTCCTTTCTCCGTGAACAATAGATATTGTACCCAGAGGTGTTTCGAATGCCGGAGGCTATCGAACTTCCCATCAAGCAAAAAGAAAAAAAAAAAGAAGATTATCAGAGTCAATCAAACTATCCGACAAGGAGAATGATAAAAACTGGTTTTGTAATTCTCAAATTTGCCTACAGAGGTTTCCATATTTTTTCTTTATCATGCAACATGCTCATTGAGATTTGCATCCCAGTTTGCCGGACGTCCCCGATCAAATCCCCTCCGAAAAAATGGGATGTCACTACATATAGTGAAGAGAAAGTTGACACATGTTTCCAACCCCAAGTGTCAACCCTCTCTTCCTTATCGTCACCAAAACGAATAAATGAATACTGAATGAAATGAGAGATTGACCTCTTGTGACCTGACACCTAGGTTAGCTCAGGTGTCTGTAAACTGAAATACGCAAAGTTTCATTTAAAAACAGTAACCCTTGACAGCTGCGAATTTAAAGGGATGACATTTATTTATTCATCTATAAATGAATTTATTCATTATAATTATTTTCAATATTATTATTATTATTATTATTATTATTATTATTAATATTATTACTATTATTATTATTATTATTATTATTATTATTATTATTATTATTATTGGTATCTTCATCACATCATCATCATCATCATCATAGTTTGCTCGTCAGACTTTTTCAGTCTTAACTGTGCCTCCTTCCGCTCAGTAAAATTGAACCCTCTTTTTTTTGTTGTTCATATAGTGTTTACACACACTTTTGTATACTTATGCAAAAAACCATGGGGAAATCCTAGGTCCGCCATTGCGTTGATTTATGCAGGTTTCAAATGCCTTGAGAATTCACGCCCACGTATCGACGAGTATTTTAAGATAATTTAGCACACGTTAGATGCAAAAGCTTTCAGTATTAGCTGAATATAGCACAACAGATTTCAACTGAACTGCATAGTAAATCCGTTTGGTACGTTACCAAATAATCATGTCATAACTTCATAAGTCTTTTCAAACTGCTGTAAATATCTTATTCAATTTTTTCATCAGCTTTTTGCCGAGCTATTCTTGAAAATTGAATAAGTGTGTAATACCAATCTTACTTCACTGCGGAACAGGCCATTTCGTTATTTCTTATAATATGTAACTAATCTTTTATAAGAATTTTTCGAAGATTAACATCAGGAATATAATTATTTGATCCTTTCACACTTTGACTATCTTACAGCACACGTGGCTCTGGTTGGCGGTTCAGATGATCACAAGCGTCTAGTAGCCGACTTATTTAAAAATTACTCTAAAGTTCTTCGACCCGTCAGGAAATTCAGCACCTCAATTGACCTAGAAATGATGCTCCTCCTCTCACAGGTCATTCATCTGGTAGGTATCTCCCCCCCCCCCCCCTCTACTCTCAGGACTCTGGGCCCCGTTTCATAAAAAACTTGTTGTCAATAACAAGCTGCAATCACTGTCATAAGCTACTGACATCCTTGCATCTGATTGGCTGAGAACAAATTTGTCATAGCAGCGTGGCATTTGTTACTGATAACAAGTTTTATGAAACGGGGCCAGGTCAATATATCTTTGTTATTCTTTCCAATGATATGTCATGCAATGGGGTTAATATGTTTCCAAAACGGTAATGGTCAATTATCTTTGTGCCTCCTTTTTTAACCAATGGTGAATTGCAATTATTTATATAAAAAGCAAAATATATGAAAATAATGTAGTATGAGCGCAATCCCATAATTCCGAGGTGCATTAAAGCTGTCCGTTGGTTGATACATTTATCATTTGTCAGATACGATCAATTTTATAGGATATCATAGAAGTTATATCATTTTACTGGCAAGATGCCAAGCTAAGTCACACAACTAAAAAAAAATGAAATTTAATCAGATACAGGACATAGTTCGCTTCAAATCTAGGACAGTATATTAGCTTTGCTTTGTTTTGTTTCATGTTTATTATTTTCTCCAAGTAAGTTTCTTTACATATTTGTGATTGAATGCCTTTCCTTCTACTCTTTGTTACTATCCATCGGTTTCGGAGTATTGAAAACTGCTTTGTAATACTTGTTAAAAGTGTTTTGTAATGCAATCATTCAGAGATACCAACCTTTTAAAGGTGCATAAATGTGTATTTCATATGATGATAAGGTATGAATATACTAATTCGTAGCTGAATATAAACAGAACTAATAAGCTGCGCTTTCTTTTACGATACATATATTTGGGAAGGTATGTGAAAAAGAATTAAGCCATCACATTTTATTAAAGCTTCTATAACGTTGTTACAACAGGCATGTCAGATACCGCGCAGTTCATGAAGGACCGAAGAAAGTTCGGCTCTTTGATACTTTAAAGGAACAACGTAATGTCAAAATATGCCGATATGCTCTTTGTCGGTCAGTTAATGTGGTCATTCATATGAGGCCATTTATACAATGATTTCAAAAATGTAAGTTCATTGCCTCATAAAATGTTCCATGACATTTAATTGTTGTGCTCAAAATCAACGAGGAAGTTATTTAACACAACGCGAAATTGAAAGAAAAAGAGAGAAAGAGAGAGAGAAAGATGAAAATAGAAACAATATATTTAAAAAACAGAGGAAGTGGAGTACTAATTAAAAACATAAAGATTTGGGAGAAGAAGAAGAGAGCAAATAAAGGAAGGAGCATAAGAAAGTCGAAGAGGTTAAAATGAATAAAAGAACTATAAGATGTAAGTTATATTATTTCGGTTTTCGGTTTCAAAACATGCCACATCAATTTTTTTAAATATATCATTATTTTTTAAAACATAATTTCTTTAACGTAATCATTCGTTGTCAGCAGCTAGCTAAATACACTGACACATCCAAGAAGTTGATGGAAAAAATGTGGCCCTAAAAATGCATTTGGTTCCAAAATATGCTGTATCGATTTCAATTTAGTTCCAGAACATGCTACACCACAAAGAAGTATGGCATGTCTGAATGATCGAGCACAGACCTTGAGTTTTCCACTCAAGGGTGTTTCGTTGCACTGTATGCATTTAACATTTGAAGGGAAGAGATTTTGGTTCCAAAACCTGCGACATATTTTTTTAAAGTAATTTGTTCGTGTTTAAATGTTTAAATGACCAACTGGGTTGGTTTGTTTTCTTTTTAATGAGATTCTATTATCTCATTACGTAGTACAAAAGTCGATAACGCAAAACAAGGAGAATTATCATTCTTTTTCTCTTATTTTTAAGAAACTTGCATTTTTGGAACCAGAAACTTTACATGAGCATAACTCTCAAATTAAACTTCCGCTCTCTAATAAACAGAATTTTCAGGTACTTAGGGAAATTAGTAAATACGAATGGTGCGCTTTCCAATCAGTTTTTCAATATCTTGAACAATACCTTGCATCCTATTTACATAAAACATGAGAGTAGCGGCATTGTGTATCCATCTACTCACTTTGAAACTAATAATCTTATCATCTCCATCGGAGATGTCGTGGTCTAGTGGATAAGTCGCCGGACTGTGGAGCACAAGGTACGGGATTTGAGTCCCAGTCATGACACAACGTCCTTTGGCAAGACATTAATCTACATTTTGCCACTCTCCACCCAGGTGAGGTAAATGGGTACCCGGTAGGAAGGAATTCCTTGAATTTTTGAGCACCACGGCAGCTCGGCTAAAGCCGGGGTAATAGTATGATTGCAGGACCCTCAGGGAGAACAGTATATGATACTGATGAGGCTATCCTGGGTAAACAAGACATATTATTATTATTATTATTATTATTATTATCAGGTAACTTTAAAAAAATAGAGTAATGTAATACTTATTTGGGGGATGCCAAATGCATATTGATCAATGCACTTTGCAAATTATACAGCGTGAGTCAATAAAAAGGGAACCCAGATTCAACCCTCAATATCGTTGCAATCAGTACATATAGATTTAATCAAAGTTACCCATATTGTAGCCTATCATGTTTCCTTTAATTTCACATCTTGATCAAAAATATCTCACCATGGACAGCAGAACAGTAACATTTTGCCTGATTCGTGTCAAATTTGCCTCTGCCCAGGTTTTGCATGAAATGGATGGTCAACCCAAGGATGGTTGAATGGTCTCCATTCCAGTTGAATGCACACACAAAAATAATGAAAACCACTCACGAACACCATTCATCCCAAGCTAGGGCAGAGGCGGTGTTGACATGCTTTTCAAAAATGACCAGTGCTCAGTCATCAATTATCACATTTTGATGAGCAGCAAATCAAATTAAAGAAGAAATGATCAACTATAATACTATTAAACTATATACGTCAGAGATTTCGCTTTGTTTTTAAGATATTGGGGCTTGAATATGGCTTTCCTTTTTTATTGACTCACACTGTTTATCTACAGCGAGTTTCATTTGATAGATATTTGTTAGGGAGCTTTAAGAGTCAGTGCCGACAGTAATTCTAACTTTCGGAGATCACTTTCTTGATTCTTTTGGAAAAACCTGATGACTATCATGAAAAGAGCCAATATTTCAAGTGTTCCTAATTCCTGCATTATAGCACTTAATGATGGAGGCGCCATTTACAGAATTGCGTCATCGGTTTCGACATTGCATATTTACGCTTCGATCCATTCCATTTATTCCCTACGGATTTTTTTTTACCAGTATTATTACAGATATGGAGCACTTCTTTATTATAATGCAGATTCCCCTAATCTGCATTTTCCCCCACTTGCATTTAGGTTCATAAACCTCATTTCCGTTTGCATACTAATGGAATCAAATGATGATCATCAATAACTGTTGTTTTATTCATTCCTTTCCTAATATATGCCCATTAGATGAAACGTTTGCCGTTGTATAATAACCCCAAGCACAATTTCACAAAGGATTGTTTTCGACTGATACCATAGTAGTACGGTTTGATAAAGTTCTATACACACTGTCGTTCCCTGTCTTAAAATGACCCAACAAAAGCTGACTGAAGTCTTAAATGGTTTCTTAATGACCTTATTTATAGTTCTGAAAGCGGAAATTATATCGGGACAAATCCGGTTGAGTAGGTTTGCATATTGTTTCACTAATCACTAGTATCAAAATAGGGGTCTGCTAGATATTTATAAGAACCGCTATTCATTTAGTCACGCGTTATGGATAGCGGTCCTTATGAAAAGCGGTCCTTATGACTAGCGAGGTTACCCCTCAAAATATACATGTACATGTGTCAGACATTTTAATTTTCTATCCATGATTTCCAATGAGTTTGTGTTGACATCTGAAATGAACGCCAAATCGAGGCTACCGGTCATAACTGTCTTCGCCTAAACGCAATCTCAAAAAGCTATCCGTTTACCTGAATATGTTTCAGCCATACGGAGTAATATAATTCCTGGTCAGGGATTTATATTGTATTCCCCTCTCATTTGTTTACTGTTTTATTTGCGGAGGAAAAATATTCGCTGTAACTTAGAATTGCTATTTATTTATTAACTAATGGAAGTGTGGCACAACATTTTTGAGGGCTTAACAAAACTATCGGCTGTTATTCCTTACGTCAGTGGGGATATCGGCAAAAGAAAATGTGAGTAATATTCCCCCCTCAGGTTCTGTTCCAATGGAATGGAATAAGAGTATGATGGAAAACAAAATCACCAGTAAGTTCAGAATACAAATTTGTTGGGTCTCCCACCGTGGGAATTTATCCCAGAAACCTTCATGTCCTAAAAAAATGGAAAGGAAGCCGGATCTTTTACATTCTACAGAGAAACAGGACAGTTTCGTAGCTTTCAGATTGTATTAGGCTAGGGTGACAGAAGTAGGGGTTAAGAATCTCGGAGGCATTTGTAAGCGATACTTGTTATGCAGTGTACAGTCGGCATGTTAACTCGAAATCGAAATCTGTTATCCCTTCCTCGGTGCCTCTTTTCTGGCATTGGTGTGGACATTGCTATACTTATTTTTTAGTTAATGACCATGGGGTGTCCAGAGCTGAATTCTTCGGACAATGTATATTTGTGGTCATAAATATTCATAAATAGATATAAACTAACTAATATAATAAATAAAAATAATATATATGAAAAAAAAACATCTATACTACAATAACTACGTTTAATCAGGGAGTTATTTGTAGTTCTTCTCAGAATAGTTTTTCTCACTGACGTCACGGTTTATTTGCATATTGGAGTGTTTGTTTGTTTTTGTTTTTTGGGCTCTTTACATTTTTGCTGTTACACCATAATATTGCGATTATACAACGTCTTTCAACAATCAGGAGGTTCGGACTAAGACAAGTTCACCGTTTTTAATCTTACGTATTGCATTCATTTTCTTTTGTACCTTAATTAAATTAATAACTGATTTCATGTATATGTAGATTTTGTATCTACACTGAATATCTTCAGCTAGTAGCCTCTTTCGTCTACTTCTTGCGTTGCTCCTTAATTGCTTCTCTCGCCACTCAACACCGCTCTTCCCTCTCTCTTTCGCTCCCTCTGTATCTCATGTCAAAATTCCAAATCGTTATCCATGTTATCAATTTATTTCCTCTTTATTCTGACAACGTCTGCCAGGTAGCACACATCTCCATCTTCCAAGTTTTATCACATTTCAGAACTTTTTCTTCTTAAAAGGCTACTTAGCAGCCAGGAGCTGAAAAAGCTCTAGTTAAGAGTGAGGGCGTCAGCGGGGATATGCAAGCCTGCAGAACAAGTTGCGCTCTATCTGATTAGGATTTTATTGTGGATCGTTGCCTAAGAACCTTTGGGATCCCCGTCGGCCTTCAACTTCCAAGAGATTTGATCATGAGTTGCTAACATGTAAAGAAGAAGTAACGGATATATGTAGGATGAGGAATTGAACGTCTGTCGATCTGCATTTATTTCACTTCTGCTCTCAGATGTGTCTAATATGTTTCTGGCGATGAAATTCTTCACAATTCGCAGACGACACTTTTACGCTCGTTCAGATGTATAAGGTTACAGGATGACATGATTACGTTAGCTTCATTCTTTTGCGATATATCTTTTTCGCTTTTTTCATCTATGTATTTTGCTCATCTATAGATATTTGTATTGATATTTTTTTTTTAAATACTTCTTCTTCTTTTTCAGCTAATCTTATATATTCTGCATTTAATTATCTCTGTATACATACGTTTTGAATTTGTTTCTCAGGTTGTTTGTCATTATATCATTCGAGTTAAGTTTTTCTAAAACGCGTAAATGCAAAGAATATCCCGTATTATATACTGCAAGTTACGTGTAATTTTGTGTAAAAGTAATTTTGAACATGTATTAAAATTATAATTTCCACTTTGGTTGGAACGAATCTCAAACATTGCGATAAGAAAGTGAAAGACAGGGAGACAATGAGAATTCTAAATCGATAATGTTTCCAAATATTTTTTTTTTATAGAAATGGTGTCCTATCAAAGAAAAAAGAGCTTGCCAACCTCGCACACCAACACATAATTATACCATCCATTTACACTTTAGTTTTAGTCATGGCTTCTTAGAAATAAAGCAACTTGACGAGGGATTTTCTCGCTATTCTATATTCTAATTTTTGTTTTGTATGTGATAGGTTGAAAAGCTTTTGATCGTTCTTTGGTCTGTTTAATTCTTTCTATATAGCGCCTAAATGGTGACATTTGCAAATCTATAGTGTTTATGCTTATCATATTTTCTGTAAGAGTAATTTGCGACAAGTAATAGATATACAGTGCGTACTAGAAAAGAGAAAACCCTAAATCAAAGGGTTATTATGACCAAATTGATTGGTAATTGTTCATTTTCAATGAGGTGGACGTATTCTGCTTTATAATCATAAATTTATGGCATCCGCCAGTACAACTTTACCGAGCCACATCATTTTGAAAACCCAGTTGTGCCAGATTTGAGAAACACCGGTATAAACGTTAGGATCACATGCGAACGTGACCTCAATGAAACAAAAACTTTAAGACATAATAAGAATATTTTTAATGAGAGTAAGGATAATAACCTCTTCATAAAATAATCAACCCCTTTTCGATGGTAGGGGAAATAAATGGCATATACAATTTTGCATTGACTCTTCAGAACCAGTCTGCAACTTCTTTTAAGAACAAAGCAGACAGCAAGTGATATTTTCATTAAACTTAAAGTAAGGGGCACATTCCACTAAGATTAAATGGAAAAGTATGGTGTAAAGTGCCATACAACTTACCATTAACGTCAACTATGCCATCAATGGTAACTCCAATGGAAACCTTGATTCTGATTGGCTCTTGAGTGATGTTACCATGGTAGTTTACCATTGATAGCAGACTTACCATCAACGGTAACTTTGCCATCAATGGTAACTCCCATGTAAACCTTAATTTTGATTGGCTATTGAGTGATGTTACCATGGTAGCTGCCATTGATAGCAGAGTTACCATTGATGGTAAGTTTTATGCAACGGGGACCAGAGAGCATTTGAGGTGACCGAGTACGCTCCTACAAAAAAAATTAAGGATAGTGCAAAAGTCATTCCAAGCCAGACATATCATGAACGTGATCCTCCAAACAGCAGCACTATATTGCGAAATTTGAAGAAGTATCAGGCTGCAGGTAAGTTGTCATTATTAATTTCATTATTGTAATTATAAAGAGGAGATTATCAATAATCATAATATTTTTTTTTAATAAAGCCTGAAAAAATCGTAGCGCCTCGACCGGGAATCGAACCCGGGCCACTGGCTTAACGTACCAATGCTCTACCACTGAGCTCTACCACTTCTATGTGGCCGTCACTTAAATTGGAGGAGGCCTGCTATACGGTCAAGAATGAATGGTGGATGCCTTCCCTGTATAGTTTGGTAAAAACAAGTGACTATAAGCCTGAAATGATTGTACCGTCCGGCCGTGTCTCGGTAGCTCAGTGGTAGAGCATTGGTACGTTAAGCCAGTGGCCCGGGTTCGATTCCCGGTCGAGGCGCTACGATTTTTTCAGGCTTTATTAAAAAAAAATATTATAATTTCATTATTCTGTTTGTGTTAAATTAATTTCGTCCAATAGAATAAGATCGAGTTGTCCAGGGGCTGTATTCTGAAAACTATGTTAACTTTTATGTAGTAAAACGATGTTAATTATCATAACAAATCAAAATCAGGACAAGTCATTGGTTAATGATTGCGCAAAGATGGCTGTGCCCGCGTAAAGTTAACAGAGACATCGGCGCAAGCACCAATGATTAGTGTTTATTGCGCGCAATTTCAATTTGTTATGACAATTAATATAGTTTTCCTTAACATAAAAGATAACATAGATTTCAGAATACCGCCCCTGATTATAAAACAGTTCGTAATTACATTTTGCGCATGTGCAGATAAAGGTCATTTTTACCGAGAACAATTAACCTTTATACGCTGTCATTTCATACACACCACGATGCGCGTTCGCGTACAAATTGGGGCCTTTTCAGGATTACTTTGTACCATGTATTTACTACGAACTGGCATATTGCAGTGTCTAAAACTTGGTGCCAAGCCCATTTTGTCCCATCGTCGAAAATCAATGATTATTCAGCCATCAATGATCGTATGTGAATAAATGACATATCATTGATAAGTGGATGTTTGTCGCTTTCAGTTGCTACTAGTCACTTTGGTGTAAACCAACACAATCTCCACATAATTCAAAACAAATAAATGACATAGGAATGTGACATAAAGATAAAGGTTTATTTTTTCTAGATGGTTGAAGTTTCTAAAGGTAGTTCTACCAAAGACAGAAAGACTAATCTCCCCGAACTCCCACACAGACTTAAATAGAATCCGTTTACCAGTTTACACTTTAATTCTTGTCTTGGCTTCTTGGAAATCAAGCAACATAACGAAGGATTTTCTTTCTCCCGATATCCCGATCCAGACAATTCATTGTTAAATGCAGAATGATCTCCAATCCGATCACACTTTAATTCTTGCTTGGCTTCTCGGAAATCAAGCAACCTAACGAGCAATTTTCTTGCTCTATGCTGTTTTGTTTGTATCGGCATTGTATGCAATAACATTAGCAACAGATCCAAAGACTTTATTGTTAAATACAGAATGATCTCCAATTTAAAAGCAATGTAGAGTATCCATCATCGTGCACTTCTATAGTTAAAAAAAAGAGGACAAACGTAAGATTATTCCGGAAAGGGGGTGAAAAGAAAGAAAGCATCAACGGAAAACTGAGAATTCATTTTGCAAGACCAATAGATTCGAACGAAGCCACTCAAAAGATCGTATAGGGAAATCGGAATTTCCCGAGCGGATCCAGAGTCTCCTGATTATTCTCCGTCCGACAATGCAAGACACACACATTTGCCTGACGGAATATGCTTTTTCTGATTTCGTAAACATCATTATTTCTCTGTAGGAAGGATGCTCAAGGCCTTTACTAAACTCAACATAATTTAAAGGTAATGCGTTGTATGTAACTTTTGAAAATACGTGTTGAAGATCTATACAGAAGGAAGTGAAATATAATAAGTAGGTGGCGACGATGCTGAGGAAAAATTACTTATCTAATTATCAATGAATTCAGGGTTTGCCGTCAGGGGCCTGGGAGCCGGGGGTGCGGGGAGTGCTGCAGCACCCCCTGGATGCTGGGGGTGCTGTAGCTAAAAAGTAGTTAAAAAGAGACCCTAAAACGCTGAGGACCTTTATATTTTTAAATTTATTTATTTATTTTTTGGCTTGTCAGAGATTTTTGGACTTAAAAAGAGACACTGAAATGCTGAGGACCATTTTTTTAAATACATTTTTCTTACATCGTGAGCAATACTATTAAAAATAAACAACGAAACCACATAACAACCAGGTCAAAATATTAATGGCATTTCCCGCATTACTCAAAGAAAGCATAGAAACTGGGTCTTGTTTTGAAGTGTGACCTGGTACTGTCAAACAAATCTTGCTCATTCTTATCAAAGGCAAATGTTTTTGGATTATTCATACCGTATTGTAACGCTTCTGAGTCCGATATTGTTGTAAGGTAGGGTCCAAATATTTCCGGAAAGCGTCCCTGAACAGACATTGCGCCACAGTTATGGGGCCTCATCCTGAGAGACATACAGTTGGAGGCGACAGAATGACCTGCTTGAATCTATCACGAGTTCAAAGCCATAGTATTGTGTATACAAGTTAAATAATACATTTATATCGAAGGTCACACCAGTTACTGAACGAATAGATATCATATTTCATAACATTTTCTCAGAGCCAACTACTTAATAATTTTATGATAGGAATAATAGAGATCACGTATTTAAAAGCAATATCAAAGAGACTGGAAAAGAATCGATGTCAGACAAGTATATTGTGAAGTTATTAACATATGAAAATGTACAATAATGTTGGTGTTCATTCAGGAGATTTTCGAGAGTGCTTAATTCAAATTTCAGTAGGGTCCCTTGTGCGGCATATTCCTTCTTAAAATCTCATTCAAATAAGAATTTACATCTGCCAGATCTAAGAAATCGTATTTGATTTTTCGTAGTGGTGCTGGATGCTTTGATAAAATTCCATAAACAAGTTCTGAAACCGATGCCATTTCCTACTATAGCTTTTTAGAGAAATCTCGAAGCTTTTCCCAGAACACTGTACATCGAACCCGATTTGAACTTGATGCAACGCGACGCTCTGAGGAAACTCAAGCCGCTCCGCTTGGCACAGCGAAAATTCTTGCTCACCCTAGCAAAACTAGGGTGCAAATCGAAGTCGAGGGAGTGCATTATTACATCTAATTTCTTCGAGAGCTATAGTGCTAAGGTATCGTATAAAACAACATGTGATTGAATCTTCGCAGCGTCTGGTCGATATTCATTCACCTTAATTCTCACTTTGTCAGGCTTTCCTTTCACATCGCTGGCTTTTCGGGCAACATCAGTTTTTGTTACCTCCACAAATTGGTTACCAACGTTTAAAGGGCATACCATTAATTTGATAACAGCGTTTTTAGTTAAATGAAACAATATGGTGTTGGTGCATCTATCCTTGCTTCACGCCAGAAGTATAAACGCATACGCTTTAATTAAATGGAATACATGGTTTTTAGTTGTCATTGATCCCCCCCCCCTCCTTTGGCACGAAATGTCAAATGTAAGGTTTAGATAAAACCAAAATGTAATAAATCCAAAATTGATAAAGGGGTTCATTGTAAGATGTTCTCTCTTTCTTTATACCTTTTCTTTCTTTCTCTCTCTCTTTTGCTATCCCTCCATAAATCTATTTTGTTTTCTATAAATCTATTGATTTATAAAGTGTAGAAGTCTTTTTCTTCTCCCCTTTTCTTACTCTCCCTTCTCCTCTGCGTTTCAGACTTTTCTCCTCACCTCATCCTTGATGATACCGTAAAACATTTTCTGAGCCCTTCATCAGTTTAGCCTGGAAGGCATCATTGTCGTCTGTTCGCCTTAACGACTCCTCACTCAATGTCATTGCTGAGAAACTACTACTCGTAAATGACCGCGTCCATCACGGCCGATCTAAAGTCACTGAGAAATACGATCCAGTCAAACTTCAAGTGCTTACTTTCTCCTCGCGATATTTTAATGTCCCGTTTTAAGGCGCCAATTTTGTCAAAACGCTTGGTAATAAGAAACATAAAATGAAAAACTGCGGTTGCTTAAAAAAACTGGGGTACTTATGAAATGAATCCTTTGCAGAGCGAGTCGAAACATAAGAAATAAGAAAGAATATTTAAATGATAATATAGGGATTCTCCATTCGCAATTCGCATTTTTGTCAAGGAGTTATAACTCCTTCTGTATCTTGTGTTTAAAAAAACTGTTCAAAATGTCTTTTCTTTCCATTTTTAATTGTTTTTTCATTAGGACTGAGGAAATGCCTACTTTGGGTAATTTGGTGACCACAAATGGGAGGGTCTTCCTGCATATGACATCACATAAAAGACTAAATTGCCATACAGTGAGATTATTTACTGATCTCGACTTTTAAAAAACTCAACTTTGTTGTCTCCCCCCCCTTGAATTTTTTGTTGCTTCCATCCAAACCAACATTCTATGAAGAGTTACTTCCGCTTTAACATACCAGGACGTATGGGAGTTCTTTAAATTTGTTAAGAATTCGTTCCTCTATATTTCTCTTCCAATTGCCTATGATAAAGCACGTATACCGTCTTCTCTTCAGTCGTGCCTGCTATGAAATCATGGAGGAAAGGTTTCATGCACCATTTAAGAATCTCCAAACAATCACGTTTACAGAAAGAAAATGCATTCTCAAATATGAAGATTAATCTTGATGTGAAACACGCTCATATAAACATTCAACAACAGAAACATTCAAAGATTGCCTTCCCATTAAGGGCTAAAACTTTGCCCTACCCTCGTGTTGCATCGGCACACATTAAGCCAATATACATGTTTGCAGTGTCTGAATAAATCGACTTCAACATATCAACATCATTATTAAGAACGACGATAAAATGTTATATGTTAGAGTTATAAACCAGCTTTCCTTTGTCAGGAAATGAGCCGTACATTACTAGCAGCAGCTTTTTGTAGTAGCATCCTCACATGCAAGCAGAAAAGCATGAGTCCACACTACATACATGTATATAGACGTTGAGTGTTTATTCAGCCCAGGATATTTACCATGATTATGTAGAACGTATTATTAATCATAAACGATACTCAGTATTTATTTCGTTTCCATATAATGATGATTTAATTTATGTTACTACATAACTATCAGCAATGCGATTACTCACCCGGCTCCCTGAGATACCAGCCAAGGTAATACGCTTGAATACCCTTTGGAATTAAGCTGGTAGAAATATGTTATAGGTGCCATACAAAAAAGATAAAATATATTTTTTCATTATCATCATCATAGCCTAATATAAAACATGAACGCGAACGGTGAGTCTATGAGTGACCCAGTCATCGAATTCTGGGCCACGCACACGTACACCATTAATGCGTTACCGTCGAGTTTAAAGCAAAATTAATCCCAGTCACATAGCATTTCAAACTTAAAACTGTACATCCAATAGTCATCGAATGACGTGTTCCATCGGAACTTAGGAATGAAATGGGGGTATTGGGTAACGTGACTTCGTGATGAAGCTCAAGGTCACGTTGAGTTCCTCGGGTGTTTAGCAAGTCGAATAAAATAACGCATTTTTTCATTCCAGTTGCTTTGTAATCATATTAAAGGAAAAAAAAATCTATGTTAGATTTATTTCTTCATCTAATAAAAGGGTCAGCAGAAGACAGGGACCTGGGGCCCGAGCATTTCAATCTTTACTAACAAAATTGACGCCTATGCCTTGATCCAATATGGGCACCGTGCTTAATTTGTGCAACTTTATGAAATCATTTCTTACCGCTTGATTGTCATTTCGTTATGAGCGTACAGACAAATTTGGCCCCATGTATAAAGTTTTGTAATTTCAAGTACTACGAAAAATATATAAGTGCCAAATCATCTGACCATCTTTGCTTTTAAAGAAACAATTAAAAAAAAAGCTTATTTTATTTTACATAATTCGACATAGAGATGAACAACATTTGCAGTGATATGGACAAAAACTAAAGGAATCCCTAGCTTAAGGATTGGATTTAGCGTAGAGATATTACACCTTTATGAAGAAATATATCATGTTGGAAGATTTTGAAAAGTGTTGTTGAATTATACCTGACTTTTCCCCCGACTGGACTACAGTTTTATATGAACTATGTGCAATGAGGTATCCAGCATCGCAAGGTTTGTAGGTTTAGGAGAAAAAAATCATGCAGTGGTCAACGATACGCGAAGTTGCACTCTGCAGCGAAGGTTCATTCATCCTCCCTGTTAATCAATTTTTGGATACGCCAATGCCATCGGCTAGTCGTGATTCCACTGTCAAGATAGTACTTCAGTATAAATTGCATCGTACCAAACATGCCTGGGCCGGTCTCCTGATGACCACCCTTCACAACAGGTGACGATTCGGGCAGAAGATACCGAAGAGCCCAACGGAGGATACAAACTATTGATTGAACTGGACACTATCGATCGGGGCGAAATGTAGTAGTAGCAGCAGAAGATAATGCAAGTTGAAGTTCCTTGACACGTCAAAGGCAGTGATAATTCACTAATATAAGAAATTACAATTAGTTTGACATAGAAATTTTGTTTGGTGCCAATGTAGTCCTCAAATTCAACTGAATTTGTCATATTGATTAATTTATCACATTTACTGCCATAATATCTTTCTTAACCAATATTTGAGTTAACTCAATTGTGTCGCTATAAAACATTGACACAATAAAATTATACAAAAATGAAAGTTAAGTCGTGATGACTATTTCTTCTTAAGACTATTACTGAATATTTTGTTGGGAAGCTCCACGAATATACACATTAACAAAAAAGGTTCAAGTTTGCACCCTAAATGCAACACTGGCAGCACCTTTTTGGGTGCAATCTTACATGAAAAGGGTGCAAAAATGCACCTTTTTGTTCTTGTTTGCACCTCTGTACCCTTTCTAAAGGGTACAACTCTGCACCCTTTAAGGTGCAAATTGTAGCTAACTGCGCCCTTGAAGGTGCAAAAAGCTTCTCAGGGTGCAAAGTTGCACCCAAAAAGGTGCAACTTTTGTTGCATTTGAAGGGTGCAAAATAGTACCTTTTTTCTTAGTGTGTATCATCATCCACATTACTATCATTCTATGCTTCAATGGAATGATTTGGAGAATCTATTTATGCATTTTTTTTTAAGGCGGACTGACTAGTGATGTTCCCAGGAAGGAAAATTAAGTATGTATATACTATGGCAAAATATAGGAACATAATTTAGTTTCAGTTTCAGCTCAGTTAATTCATTGTTCTAAAAATTGAATGAAATAAAACCAACAGTATGTTGCATGTACATACAAACTAGAAAATAGGTAAAAAGCAGCAAAACAAAAGAAAATATGGGGGATGACAAAGGCCATAGTAACAGCAATCTTTCAAAACAGTGAATAGGCCTGAACTCATGCCTATTTCAAGAGCAGAATCAGCTTGTAATGCGCTTGGTGCGTGGATGCGTCCGACTTCAAGTATTTTTGGAGATAATGAAAACTGTTTGTGCCCACCTTATTTCTTCTCGTTGAGAATTCGAGTGCTCTATAGACCACCGTCTTCTGTTCAAACTCATATCAAATTGCCTACTCAATATTCCTTCCTTCTCCCCAAACATGCCGAATAGCATATACAATCTAGACTTCTTCGTTCATTCACACATAGGCAATGTGTTGTGTTAAGTGTGTATTATTTTTTATTGCAAAAATAATGACCGGAGAACTTGCCGCTCATCACTGCTTTTCTGAAGGTGTCGACATTCAAGTTGTTGTCCAGGGAGATAATTTCTCACGTGACGAAATAATTTTTGTAGAATCTCGAGTCCCTGTTATCAATAAATTGCTTCCTAGTCTTGCTGAAATCGATATTGCGGCATTTTCCTTTGAATATTTGGGAATTTCAAGCTCCGTGAGTTAGGTTATTCCATTGGGCATTGATTCTTTGCCGCAGGTGCAAGGTCCTCCTATTAATCTAATGTTTGCAAATCTACAGAGATCCCTACCACCATAATGATGGCGTGCATTGCATAGAGAAAATCCAAAATTGGATTGGAAACATTCTTAATATCCAAATATTACCATCCTGCATATGTGACTCATCACTGAATGCCTACATGAATTAAACATTAAATGCTCAATTTAATAATTTTGAGCTATGACGAAACATTAATTCGAGGTGATTGGAACATTAAGGATATCAAGAAAAGCAAACATCGGGAGAGACCTTTCATAAAAAACCCAACAACGTTGAAGTTAATTATGGCATTGTTGTTTTGTCGTTTACTCGGTGTGCGTTATTCATTTTTAGAAGATTCTCCACCGTGAAAAGCATCGCTGATACTTCCCTAAAAAAAGAAATCATTATACAATTAAAAAAGGCAAATTTAATTTTAACGCATTAAGATTTGATGTTTGTGACTACAATTTTCCTCAAATGCTTTTTTTTCATGCGACTTAACGTAGATCTGTGCGCCTTGTCACTCAAAGATGTCAAAAGTACCTTTAATGTTTGAAAGAGCTTCGGGTATTGCGGACCACCAGGATTTCGGAGCGTCAATTTCCATCTCTCATGTTTAAATTCATCTTTCATCTCACATCCATAAAGGCTGTGATACAGCGGGTGAGTGGCAGTTATATCCCCACTGCCGAAATCTGTTAACAAGTGGTTTCCTCTCCTTCAATACAGGCAGGCATGAAGCATCATCTGACATTGCTCATTCGGCATAAGGCCTTGTTCACACTTGTCGCAGTGAACCGCCTCAAAAACCTCAGCGGCAATAAGCCAGTTCGTAATTAGTAGGCCTACACACATGGTACAAATGACCCTGAAATCACCCCGACTTTCATGCGCACGCGCATTTGTTTTGGTGGACGCGCTACCAATGAGTTACCACAGTTCTGTGATCCAATCATAGACAAATTAAATAGTATAGACGACAAGGTAGCACCCGCGGATTTGCCTCATTTGCATATAAGCTACAGCGTCACCATTCAATCTAAGCGTATTTAAGCGTATTTAGGCTCCGCCCCCCGAGAGACATTTCATATCTCCCGAAGCCCCCATTAGCATAAAAGTCCGATTTCACTTCATGCATTATTTATTTTTACTTTGCGTATCGCGACAATATTCAGCTCTGATTGGACCTTACCTCATGAATATTACAATTAGCCAAAAGAATTAATCGACAACAAATATGACCTTTTTCGTCACTTCCGCTGTGTGTAAAGTCAATGTAATGACGTCACCCGCACGAAGTGTGAATTTCTTGTGAAAAGTTTACCGGTGAGTACAACTATAATTACGCTTAAATTTCATAAATAAAATAACATTCATATGAATTCCTACCAATGTGAGGGATCTCCTGGAATTTCTGAGCAGTTTGAAAGTATTTGAAAGTACTGTATGTTATAAAAATGAGGGCAATCTGTTGTCGAACTTTCATTCCATTTTCTATCGTTCTGAGCTTATGTTTTAGCTGGATTGCCAATACAAACCCTGCCACTCTTGACAGCTTACCCGGAGTTTCGGGCGGGACCGTGTCATAAAACTAGATATAGCCAGGCCCTAGACTATTAACAAAGAATTTCAGTGGTTAAAATAAAGAATTTAATCCCCATCAGTGTCAATGACAGTGATCAAAACTAACTGTTGGAACAGATAATTTCAAAACTTGGTCGGAAGAAAGAAAAATTTTTTTTTCAAGCTATTATGATGTGAAGAATTCAGCAGTTCACAATTTCCCAAGCAGCCAATGTCAATGATAGAATTTGATTTTAATTTTTATGTAGAGAAGACGGTAGACCTATCGTAGATTTGCATTTAAAGTAGGCCTATAGTTGATTAGGCTAAACTTCTTTGAGAAATCCGTTATCTAAGTTAGATGTAGACATAGGGTCTAACGTTTTATCTAGTTATTAAATCTCACCAGACCTAACCAAACAAGTTGGTCTAGTCTCTAGAAATAGATGTAGGCCTAGGTCTAACTTTGTTACCTAGTCCTAGTAGGCCTAGTTAGATCTAACTTAGTCCTAGGCTACTACCAGATCTACATACATGTAGGCCTAGGTCTAAGTCTAACGTCACAGATGGTGTTTTTTTTTTTTTTTTGGTAGGGTCTATTATTATTATTTTTCTTTTTCATGAAAAGCCTAACCAGTCGACGTAGGTCTTGACAAGTCCTACATAGGCCTAGGCCTAGTCTTAGACTTGATCTGATATAGGCCTAATCTAACTTAGACTCCTACTCAGGGTCTAGGTATATAGATCTAGGCCCTAGATCTAGTCTAACGTAACAATTACACATAGACGTAGGCCTACTCTAACGTTAGAGTGTAAGGCAATTAAAGCACATTACTAGCCTACTGAAATAAAGCCTTGTCAGTGATTGAATTAATTGGGGGGGGGGGGGGGGGGGCTGGTCTAGGCCTAGTTAGTTTTTACTCTAACGTTAGTTCTCCCCGATTCAATTCAATGTAGAGTCTAATTTTAAAATGACTGACATTATGATTAGATTAGAATGAAAAGAATAAACCTTTAGGCATAGCGTTGTGAACTTTTAGCCAATGTCAAATGAACGAAAAGTTATAGTTTGATTGAATTTGAAAAAGAACTTTAACTAAGTCTAAGAGAAGTCAAGCCCAAGGCATGCATGTTTTTTTGTTTTTTGTTTTTGTTTGTTTGTTTGTTTGTTTTTTTTTTTTTGGGGGGGGGGGGGGGTTTATTCAGTGTAGCAGGGAGGAAAATCAGATGCGCTAGTCATTTTCATTTTTAGTTAGGACCAACAAATTTGTTGAAGGTAATAAAGAGCAACACTATCAATTATCATTTTCATTTTTTTTTTCTTTCCAGTTGGACATGACAGGAAGAATATGCAGACCTACCAAGTGTTCAGTTCTACCGTATCTGCCCATCAATTCACGAATGCATGGCTGAACGTACTATTGCCACAGCATACTACAAACTGTTGGAGATGAAGGATGAAGTGGAAGATTGATCTACTTAGGATTAGGATGCCACTTTATTTTCATTTCACAGATTGCATGACAGGTATAGTAGTTCTAGATCTAGAGCACTAATTTAGGAAATAAAATAAAGTGGCAGCTCAATGGTTATTTCAATGGAAATGTGGGCCGGGGATGTTGACTACATCCCTTACTGAATGTCAAGATAATTTAGACAAGTCAATGATTATAATGATAGACTATTTTGCTTTGACTTGGAGAAGGTTCATGTGCCCCTTCCCTTGACCCCTTATTCTGCCACCAATCATTTGAAATTAAGAGCATACAAAAACTTAACATAGGTGTACGTGTACATTAAGATCCAGTTGAGGAGTTACAGATCTTAAAGATGGAATGATAGCTTGAGCTTTAGTGTCCAGGATAGATGTATACTATCTGAAGTATATTAATTGGCTTTTGATGTAATGTTGAATTAAGAAGAGGGTTTTAGGGGATCTCAAATGTGTTGACAAGTAAATACATTATGCTGTTTCCTTTGAAAGTGTTCTTAAAACCTTTTCAAAAATACATGTACGCAAACAAAAAGCAAGTCGATTTTTTTTCAAATTATGTACTTAAATCTATTTTGAAATATTTCTGAGGAAACTCGGTTAGTATCTGTGTCTTATTTTTATTCTCTTTGAGAATCAATGAGGCCAGCATGAATGGAGTATAAATACTTATAATGTTATTTATGTATGAACAATTTTATTTCTTCCAGGATGATGCTTTTCGTCTTCAGGAACAATAGATGTCGAAGGCATATCCCACTTTGAATAAAAAGAGGTAGGCTCAGCTGTATGAATAAGTTTCTTTGAATACACTCACACGGATGTCAGTGGTTCATTCAAAAAGATTTTGTAAAGGGGGGGGGGGGGGGTCTCAGAAAAAGAGTTTATCAGATTTTTTTGGTCCAGTTTTCCTCCAAATTTCTCTGACAATCAACAAATAAAAAAAAAAAAGAAGAAATTTATCAGCTCAAAAATGGGGGGGGGGCACAATTTTAAAAAGAGAGGCCACAATGTACACTGCTCTTTCAAAGGGGAGGAGGCACAGGCTGGAAGTGCCCCCCCCCCCCAATCTGCCACTGTGCTTAATGATTTGCATATCATGTTATTTCAACGTGATTAATTTTATTCCTTTCTCATTTCATTCAACAGACATGCATGGAGTTCAACTTGACCTCTTCAGCTCTGATGGCGGCTACAACAAATCAAATCCTTCATAATTTTAATAACAATCCGGAGAGTCTGAAGTTATTGTAACAAGCACATTTAAGGGAAAAGGATACTGCATGTAAAGCTTTTCACATGTGGCACCTTCACCTGCCCCTCCACATGTCACTTTATACATTCTAATACAGCCTATCCTTTCATGTAGATGTATTTAGCTCATTAATGAGTTGAGGGTTTCCTCTTCGAGATGGCCTAGGGATATTGCCTGTTGTTTATGTTAATGTTTATAATATTATTAATAATAAGAATAATAATAATAATAGCAACAATAATAATAATAATTGCACATTATACCTTAGAAAAAGGTCTCAATGCAATGCAAAGGTCTCAATGCAATGAGAAAGAGAAACAAGTAAAAAAGCTGCCGGAAATGTAATTACTGTATGATATTAATCAGATGAATTAGTATGTTTTTAGTGCAAATTTGAATTGCCCTACTGTATTAGCTTGACTTACATAACGGAAGTGATTGCCAGGCCCAATGAGCTAGGTTATGCTTTGATCCATTGTGCATCTCAAGCAATGTAAAACAAAAAATTAATCCAATTAACTGATCTTATATCTGATTATTGAAATTATCATTTTGGGAATGTCTGTACTATCAAATACTGTTGTATGATATAAAACTATTTAAATTTCAAAAAAATAAGTATTGAGATTTTGAAGAAAAAAAACCACGTTAGTTCATCTAGAGAGCCTTACAAATTGACATAACCATCTTTCATTTTCAAGTCAAATAATTATGCCCTTGGTATGTGTGGATCAAATTTCAACCAAAATTCCTAATGACTCTGAAATGTACATTAGTTGGTCATTGTTTCATTGGAGACCTTGTGGCTTTGGGGTTAGGGCACTGACAACTTTTGACTAAAAAAAAAAAAAGGCTATCGGGTTCATCAGAAATTCTTTGTCAGTGGTGGATTTAGGGAAGGGGGGCAATCCCAGCTCATGGCCCCCCCCCCCCCATTTTTGTAAGAAAAGTGTACATTGTGCCCCCTCCTTTTTTTATTTTTTATTTTTTTTCATAGAAAACTGGACCCCATGAAACTTTGGCGGATCCGGGGGGGGGGGGCACTTCCAGCCCGTGCCCCCCCCCCCCGCCCTTTTGGAAGAGAAGTATGCATTTTGACCCTAGACGATCCGCCATTTTCTCTATTGTGCCCCCCCCCCTTTTTTTAGAATGGAAGACTTTTTTTTTTGTTGCTTGTCAGGGAATTATGGAGGGAAACTGGACCCCCATAACCCCCTACTGAGCGAATTTTGAAGGTTTGGCAAAAAAAAAATTTTTGTCGCCAGTTAAAAAAAATAGATGCAAGAAACAGATGCGAAAAACAAAAGGTAAAACAATTGATTTGTGATGAAAGATATCATGTAGAGAAATAAACAGAAGGTGAGCAAGTCTAGCTGTTTTAGATCGACTGGGCATCATAATTGGAGATATCATCACATAAACTGTAAACGTGGTAATTTAGATTGTAATTAAAATCGGTTTTATGAACATTCAACTACCAGTAATCCAATAGTACATGTATTTCTTTTCTTTTTCTTCTTTTTTCAATGATTCGAATCACACTCCAGATAGAGTGATGAAACGGGACATGAGGGAGAAATAAGAATATGAGAGAGAAAAGATAGAGAGAGAGGGTTAAGAGATAATGGGAGAGATAACTTGTGAGATGATATAATGAAAGGCAACGATGTGAGATAGTGAGAGAGATGGGAAGAAAAAGGGGAAAAGAAAGTTTCCAATATCTACCCCCCGCCTTGCCGTATGAGTTACTGATTCTTTTTGAGAGGGGGAGAGAGAACTGGTAAGTCTGGCCCTGGGGGTGGGGGCCGGTTAAATTCCAAGTTGCTCCAAAAATAAAATCAACAGCAAAAGAGAAAAATAATATATTTATATGTTTAATTACTTTCAGAAGTTCCCACATGGATTCGTTTCTTGTGACACAGCTTAGCTTAACCATGTTTGATTATTTTTCAACAGTGAATTGAAGGACTAGGAGGCAAGTAGCCTCTCACTGTTTATCATTTATTGATTATTATAATTATATTAAAAATTGAAGGCACTGATTGGCCAATGCTGGTGAGTCGCCAAAATCCATATCATGAATACATTTACATACATGAATAAATTAAGTGTACTTGACCTCTCCCAATGCGCATGCTCGGCGCTGACCCGCGTTTTTGTTTATGTTGCGTGAAGAGCATGTACGGATGTTGGGAGCATCTTAAGAAATGAATAATTCATAGTATGTTAATGGGGGCTTCGGGCGCGTTCAAATCGTGTTCAAATGTCTCTGACAAAATGGCGGAGCTTTAGGGGCCTGGATCCAATGTAAAAATTTACTGGTGCGCGCATCGTGGTGCGTACAGAGGTCAGTTGTACTCTGTACAAATGACCTTTATCTGCACATGCGCAAATTGTAATTACGAACTGGCTTATATAAAAGCCGAAGCTGCGCGCTATAAAGGCCATTGAGTGTACACATTTATCAGCGTGGCATAAGATACAAAAATTGAGGTGCCTAGAGGGATTTTTCCACTACCGCCAATTACGCCAACTGACTGTTCAATCCAATATAGTCCATGTCTTAGTAAGCAGTGAACAACAGGACCCTACTTATAATGACGGCTGCGACCAGAGTGTAACACAAATGTTCCGTATGCACTCATGTGTTTGTGTAGATTGATAAATAAAAAAGCAGTTTTCTTTCCAAAGCCGGTTTTCGGACAAATCCCAAGCCTTGGTCGAGGGCATCGCTAGTGATTCACCTGGACCTGTTCGTTGCATTCATATTCCGGAATGTTCTTCGGTGGCGCAACTGAAATAATGCCTCATGATGTAATGAGGTGGTTTGCCCAATCATATGTGACCATGCATGGCTTGACCGCTTCATGTGTGAACGCGGCGCAATGCTGCTCGATGGGGCTGTGCACAGAAGCGTAAGATCATTTTGAAAACAGGTTAGAAGATAGACACACTTTCAGATTGTGTAGCACCTGCTCCGTAATAGACAAATATTGATTGTGATATGATCACTTTTCATCTCACGGGCAAGAAAGAGAAATCAAAATCAATATGTTCATAATAGATAGTACCAATAGCCTTGACCCAAGACTCTGTGACAAAAGTGATGTCTTTACGCTAAATAAACATCATTTTCAGCTTATACAACATTTAAAAACACTAACATATGTGATCATTTCTACTTTCGTAAATTGTTGATTATTGTTTACTGCCTATCACATTTCGGATTGACTTTCTTTCGTTATGTCATTTC
This sequence comes from Heliocidaris erythrogramma, assembly GCA_025617745.1. Classification (NCBI taxonomy): domain Eukaryota; kingdom Metazoa; phylum Echinodermata; class Echinoidea; order Camarodonta; family Echinometridae; genus Heliocidaris; species Heliocidaris erythrogramma. The sequence continues at coordinate 30,882,682 of CM046868.1, forward strand.
TTATCTCGAATATAATATACAACATTTCCCATAGTATATGGTTACAAAAAATATCAGATTATTCATTACGAATGATTAATGACAGGAACTAAAAATTTTGAGGGCGATGCTTAGGACTATACTGAACCAAACTTCTTTTTTAACCATCAGGCTTACAATTATCAAATAAACCACTTAATTTACATGACAATTCCACTCAGGTATTTCACTGTTCATATAATTACCCTCTTAATAAAATGCCTGAAGAACTCTATCGTAACTTATTCTTTAAGTGTTAACTACCTTTAATATTCGATTGTGTAATCTCGGAATATGGAACTTTTGAACCCTGTCATTGCATACAGCGGTTTTCTTTTCTTTTGACATTCTTTTGATACCTCCGTTTAGCACATGATATTTCCTTTCGTCGTCCTCGTAGCCCCCTAATGGACATGAGAGAAAAAAGCTGTTAAAATCTAGGATAATGGATTCCGATTCAATATTGACACTACACCAGAATGCTTGTAGTAGAAGTCAGTGGAGACCACTAGAAAATACTCACTTCGAGTGTCCTATACTTACATCCCCACGTGCCACGAGACTACGATAGGGTCAGATGGCTCCGTGGTTAGATCGAGGCAGTTATTGGCAGTTAAATGCAAAATAATATAACATGTATTGAAAGAAAATTGTTTGCTATAAATGAATAAATTAGGTATTTTAAGGGCAAACCAGGAATCGTTTTTTTTTCTTCAAGGCGTTGCCATAGAGGTTTCCTCTCGTTTGTAACATTATCTTAAAATGTACCTTTTGAAAGGGAAATCATTATACTTCCCTTGTAACCTTATAAGCATCCATGGCTTAAACAACAGGATGTGATTTTATAGAACATTCATCGTGAATAAATTTATGTAGTGAAACCTGTCTATAAAGACCTCTCAAGGGAGACAACAAAAGCGGTCTTTATGAGGGGGTGGTATTTATGTAGAGGTTCCTTAATACATGTTTCAATGAGAAACAATTTTCAAGGGAAACGAAAATTATTTATCTGTCTTTATAGACAGGTGATCTTTCTATACAGGTGGACGCTAAAGCAACTTTGACTGTATCTTTTGCAAAAATAGTCTTGATGTTGTTTTTTAAGGACAATAATTTGTTATACTTTCCAAGGTATGTGCAAAATAAACTCAGCATATCAAAGTGATATACGAGCCTCCTTAAGAAATCGATAGTGCCATTCTCCCTAATGATATGTTCCGTCGTAGGTATATGAATCTCTCAACTGTTGTAGATAAGTGGTAACATCTAGCTTCTAACCAGAACTTAAAGTAATCGAAATTGAAGAGGACACTTACGGGAATGCTTCTCCGACCATTCTTCACGGCACAAAGCGTCACCCCGATGCATCGCGCGCGTGGCAATGTGTTGCGTGGTCTCGTTCCTACTGTCTTTATAAATGAAAATATCAAACGCAACGTCATTCTCGTTTGCATGCATTTTTGTGATTACTTTGCGGCAAATGGCTTAATAATGCAGCAGTGGGAAATTACAACGTGGCAGATGAAAACTGGAACTCATCCCTCAGCACGAGTGCATTTGGCTGAGAGCCCTCTAATCTACTGGCTATTATGAATGCCTTTACAGTAGTAGGGTTCCGTGTGACAAAATCGCCGTCTCCACCAAAAAAGACACAAACAATTTAAGTGTTCTTCGATGCAACCATAGTGCGAATAAGCTGTCTGGCTCAACACGTGACTGTCATGACAAAGGAATTCGTTGAATGTTCCATTTTCGAATGAAAATGAAATAGAATATATATAAATATATATATATATATATATATATATATAAGGGAGGACAGCTCTGGGAACTTTGATTTAAGTTACGCAACTATTATTCTCTTATTTTCATTTCTCACAATAAAATTATATACAGAGAGAGAGAGAGAGAGAGAGTTGAAAAGTGACTTTGACAATCCAGAAATGTATTGTATTTCTGTACCTGTGAACTGAATGCTTGAATAAAACTTTGTGCATTATCACGGTGTAATTATGAAATTGATGAATACGCAACCAAAGGTTACTGTTGAATATGCAAAACCACACACTATGACACTTGTGTATGCATAAAGAATCATTATCAGAATGATCGTGAAACTATATGTTTTTTCAAAGGTGCCTTGTCTTCCAGTTGTTAAACTCTCATATTTTCTGACCCTGTAATACAATTTGTGGACAAATTCAAAGTATCGTTTATGACTATTTACATAAACTAAGTATCTAACTGTTTAAAATAATATATATATATTTCTTTTTCTTTTTGTCATTGCAGGACGAAAGAATGCAGACGCTGAAAGTAAATGTGTGGATGACTTTTGTAAGTATTACTTTGCATACAGCATCATAATTTCTTGAAATATATTTTAATCTATTATTTAACCTACATAAGGTTCTATCCAGAATTGTTTTCAAATGCAGGATACGGTTATCACAATGTGGTGGCTGCGATGTAAATTGTCATACAAAATCAGAGAGAATGGGAAATGAGTTGTCTGTAACAAGCAAGAAAGAGGTTCGGTTTCAAATTAGAATACCACTGAGGAGAGCTTCTTTCTTACAAAGCGAAAATGTGAAAAGAGTGCCCTGATCCGTCCAATGGTATTAAAATTCACCTGTTTCATACGTGACAGCGACATATCACTCTTGAAATTTTCCCTTTATCATTTTGTGTACTTGTCGAGGCAGAAATCCTTTCTTTTTTCAGACGAGCAGCTACTGGAGCAATCAGACGACACGTTACCCTAGATTCTTCGACAGCATCCAACCTTTTCGCGCTTAAAAAGAAACCAGGGGGATCAGATGGCCAAATTTGCCTTATTGATCCGTTATTGGAGGCGTGAAGCCTGTAAGGTATATCAGGCCTCCGGAAACATAACGGTGAAGTGCTTGTATTTTTCAGTTCATTTTTATGGACGCGTTCCGGAGGGTCCGACATGTCTCCTTGTAACATAAACCAAAGTATCTTGTCAGCTAATAAACACAGGTACAACCTTGCGGGTATTAAGGCTAGCCTACACCCCTCTCAAAGAAAATGTATCGTTGAATAGAACGTGTTGTCAGTGTACCGTCTTTAAGAGCCGCTACGCCACTAACTTATTCACTTATTTATTTATTTATTTGTTTTGTCTAAACAGGGTAACTCTTTCAGTTAGATAACTGTTCTTCTAAGAGGCCCTGTGTAAAGTATACATACATAAACATATAGAACAAACACTGAATACATAGCATAACAATAGAAATATTACTTTCCTTCATTACAATACGAAATGATATTGGAAATAATATTAGACCAGCATACCTGTGAACATTCAAGGCAAAAATTGAAATATTGCAACGAAAACAGAATAGTATTTGGTTTACATAAATTGTTTTTAGAGCTGGAAAATTTAAAAACTTTTATTATGAATTTCAAGGTAAAGATAAGAACAATACTACAAAACAAGAGAAAATTATAATTTTGATATTAATACTATTCTCCAATTCAGATTAGCAAAAGCGTGTTCTGACTGAGCATATTGGCCGAAGAAAAATCTTGAAAAGAGCAAATCACAAACAGTATTTCTGTATTTTATTATGATTATAGATTTTTAAAGCAATTTAGTAATCATTATTCCCCTGGTGAACCTGAAGGTTAAATCTTCCCACCAGGGTTCGAGGTAATATGTTTTTTGTGGTTTATCCATACATCTACGTGGATTGGCACATGCTGGGGTTCCATATTACTATTAGACACATTGATCTGCGAGTGCTTATGTACCTATTTTTATTTTATAACCGCTCTTATTAACAAGTTTTTCAGTTAATTTCCCAGTTGATTTTTATGCATTCGACTGTATTCCGGAGATGTATTTAATTCCGACATTACACTTTTAGCTTACATTATAACATACACTTTCGGCTGATTAAGTGGAAGATTCGCAGTCTAAGATTTGGATTTTGCTACATCACATCGAATCCCTCCAGGATCGAGGATTTGTCTAGCTTTTTTAAATTTTCATTCGTAAGTAGATTGTGCAAAAAGCTCTCAATACTTGGAGTCATATGAATATCCGTTCTTAACACATCGATTTTGCAGTATATAATATTCATAATGTACGCAATGAATAAACAGTTTATCATCACTGTGAGTCAATGTGACATTTTTTAAATGCCCCCCCCCCCCAAAAAAAAAAGAGGAAACCACATTGCCTTTCGAGCTCATAAAGATTCAGGAGTATGCCGCCTGGAAGGTGAGACCTTGAAACGAGCTCCTTCTATTTTAGGGTCAAGATTTCTTCCTCAATTTAGACGACAATAATTAAGAGTAATATTTTCCCCGTTGCACCCCTGATGGATCACCCCAAGTTGGTGAACTTCGCCCTTCCCCACAAGTTTGTAGTGTGAAGTCGTCAGATTGTTACCCGCAAATGGTGAATTGAATAATTCCATATTTCCTGGTGTATGTATCACCATCAAGAGCCGTGGAAAGTCTATGCTTCATTATGTTTTACTCTATCGAGTACATAGGTAGAGTATTTGATAGCGTTGCTTTGTGAAAGTTTTTCAGTCATGCCATAATCCACATCAGTTTCAGGGCCTCTCCTCTTTGTATTAAGCAGAATCCACTCAATGGATCGTTTAGGCCTTGCGCTGGAAGGTATATAATGATGAACATTATAATCATGTTCTGAAATATTATATGTTGGAAAATTATTAAATTCAAAGGTGCTTTCCATAAGCCACAAGATACGATGTAGTGTTCAATTACTGAGATATGAGTTACACCTAATTGGTCACATTTCCTGTACTGCTTGAATTCGACTACATAATTCCCAGAGTGCGTCGTGCTTAAAATTAAGTGGACTATCTTCCTTTACACTTTACAGAATTTGTACTTCGGATATAAGTGTTCTGCGTGCAACCCCATATACCTATAGATAGGCTTCTAGCAAAGGCAGATTCCTTTTTACAAATCTCATTGAACCCTCCGGAGCAAGCTTTAGAGGAAAGCGTGTAACCCAGTATACCATTAGACAGGTTTGTTGCACGGGTAATTTTCTTCTCGAAAACCTCAATATGCACCCCATTGCAATCTCCAGGTACCGTTGTGGCATTCATGAGCGCGGTAGAGTGTTTGGTCTTGACCTCTTTTAGTCCACAACTTGCGGTCCTCTTTCCGACACTTGAAACCGAGGCAACATTCTCACCGTTTCGTCACCAAAACGCAATGCTTGGTAAGAACCATTTGTGTTCCGAAGAAACGCCCACTCTCTCTCTCTCTCCTTCTAGACGTGATTATGTCGCCGAAATGCTTTGTCACACGCCCAAACCTTGACAGGTTCAGATTCAGTAAAAGGCTGCGGGAGAGCTTCTTCCACTCGACCATTGCAACAAGGACACTGAATTTATGATGAATATAATGTCGCTCATGACATATTCCTTGTCTTTTCTCATGGGTAATCATCTCCGCAGGTATTTCCATCATGCCCATTGGCACAAAGCTGTGTTCTGAAACTTGCGGCGTGCCCTTTCATGGGAAGAATATTGTATTAACCCATGGACTACGGGAACCGGGTGGCGCCTGTATTAAGCCTATCAGAGTTAAAATAATTCAGTAGTCAACGGGGTGAAAAGCCAAAGAAATCTGCTTTTGTTAACACCAAAACACTGTTATATATTCCAAGTGCTTAGTGTAATCATTCAGAAATTTCACGTAAGCCCCAGAGGCAAAGTCTTGATACAGGCGATTGGTCCGCATTATGTTTGAGTGGTTTCTTGAGGTTTCATTCCATTTCTAAAGAGGAATAAAGGTTGTTAAATACTCCAGAAAATGGGTCTGAAAAGTCAAACAAATGGCCAGTTTATGTGCAATATACTTCTATTTACAGCAGACGCATCCTATTTTGGGTGACCTTTCGCAGTAACATGCATTCAATATCTATTAGTAAATTTTATATATTATTAACATTACTGAAATATGGCCGAATTTTTTTACCGCAAGTCAAGAATATTGTCCTTGACCATGTTGACAATCTTAATGATTCCGAACTGAGAATAAATCATTTGGGGATAGTTACAGTAGTATGCCCCATGTGTTCCACGGTAAAATCATAATAAGATACCCAATATGAATGATCATAGTTCCAGAAATTCATAGTATTATACTGGCAGCCTTTATGAGCGTAATCATTATAATTATGCTATGTGTTACAGATAATTGACTTTAAAAACCCACCAACATTATTAAGGTTGAATGTGTTAAGGAAATATCCATATAAAATTACTGATACAGCAATATGAAGGAAAATGGGAATGCCTCTGTTATCAATACTCACAAGTAGCATACAATAATTATTGTAGGCAATTTAGAAACTTCAGCGCTTCATGATGAAGGCAGAACATAATTATGCATATTGTATTTTGAATGTCTTTTATAAAAAATAAAAAAAAAACTCACCTTTTTTCTGCAGGAGCCTTTTGAATTAAAATGAAATAAAAATCGAATTGGAATCTCCCATGAGGGAGATATATGACACCTCCCTGCCTCAAAATGAAATTTCGCAAATTTACTGCATTTCGGCTGTCTGAGTTTATAGAAATATTGGGCCATGCTGCATGCATATTTTATATGCTTATGTCGTTACTAAAATGCAAAGCATTGCCTTTTCTCTTATTTTATGTCTCGTTAATTTTTGTTTTTGTTTTTATTTTTATCCTAGAATTGGAAGGATGAATTCATGGTATGGGACCCAGCAGACTATGGAAACATTACAGACTTGAAGATTGCATCAGAATTAGTTTGGATGCCCGATGTAGTTCTTTACAATAAGTAAGCACTTACCCTTTTTCTGTTTCTTAAACAAAGTTTCAATGTAATATTCACGTTGAATCAATGAACTAAAGCCCGATACGGTCTGGTACGGTACAGTCTTTTGCGCGTCATGGGAGAATGATATCGTGGTTTAAAAAATCACTGCAAAATGAAGAGTGCGATCAATACTTTCAGTAACTGGCGTGCGGGTTAATTGCCTTCACAGGTTCGCTTAGAACAGCTACAGGGAGTTTTCGAATGTGCCAACGTGAACGCCGTCCTAGATCCTCGCAGCTACAATAGACTGCTTTGTATTAACTGCATACCGCGCTTTGTGCAAGAACGGCTCACCCGTCCACTGGCTTCTCCCTCGTCCACTCGTCAGATCGAGAACGCATCAAACATGGTATTGCTGTCTTCTCTGAAACGTGAACCTCGCTTCACCCATTGTTAGCTTCATGCTTCACCTACTTTGTATGCAGTTAACACAAAGCAGTCCATTGTCGCTGAGAGGATCTAGGACGGCGTTCACGTCGACACATTCGAAAACTCCCCAATGACGCAGTCGAAAGGACGCCTCGTGTGAGTCGGGCTTCAGCAAAGCACGGCTCACACAAGGCGTCATGTGTTGACGTTAGGACCACGCAGTGACTGGTACGAGGTTTTGCACGTCATGAAAGAGCAATATCGTTTAGAAATAATATTGCTTTGCAAAATGAACATTGCAAACAATACTTCTAATAACTGGCGTATGTTTTAATTGCCTTCAGGGGCTCGATTAGCACAGGTACCGACAGGTACGCTTCGTGGGAGCGGGGCTGAACTTATATCATTGCCGAAACTCAAGTTCGTGATGGAGGGCAACATTTCACATAGTGGTATTTTTTGAATATCTTATGTGAGCAAGGGTATCGATAACGGGGGCAGTAAAATAGTTGCACCCTCTCCTCCCACGTGATTGCAAAATTATCTTATATTATAAGCGTAAATGGTTTAATTCACGGGGTTGCCATTTCATGAAGATGGATCGACGCTCTTGCTGTAATGTGAGGCATGACATTGAACCTCAGTGCAGTGAAAGTCCCTAGATCATGAATATTTCATTAATACCGTAAACGCTCATTTCGAGCTCCGATAATGGAGGAGAATATAATTATATAATGAGAAGCTAGCCTACTGTAATCATGACAATTCTTAATCGTTTATCATTCGTTTAATAGAAGGGTGGTTTGGACCAGCAGAGTATAAATAAACCAACGTAACGAACGTCAAAGTTAACGTCGTGTTTTATATTTGTATTTGGAATGTGGATGATCCATCTGATATGATGATTTTGTTGGCTGCCACTTACCAATAGGCAACATTTTAGAATTCCCAATGACCGTATTACAGGAAAATATTTGTTGCTAATGTGAAATGTACCAGCGGTACAACCAGATACAACCAAAAAAGAAAATGGAAGAGTTTCATATCATAAAAGCAAAGACTAGCTCTGACCTAGAAAAAAAATAGTATATCACGTTCAGACTGAAGATCTAATATTCTGTTTTGTGTGTAAAATGATGCATGACCTAGAATGAATACATTCATGATCTAAAATTGATTTAGCACATCTTAGCACTGAGTGTGTAATGTGTGTAACAAAGAGATAGGACATGTAAAGACTATATCCAAAAGAGCCTACGTCCACTTCTATACCTCTCGGTGTCCTCACAAATGATTATTTGCTTGAACGCCATCACACCTTCCAATTCCCCGTGGTTGTTTATTTTGCCACATCGCTGATTTGATCTGTAACAGAACATTAAACAAATATCACTATTGCCCTGGGTTAAGCAAAATCTATCCAGCAAATCGAATAGTAGATGAAGTCACCCATTCCCCCTATCACCTTCCCTAAAGCACTAAATAATGCCTCTGATGAGGGGTCTTATAGATTTTAAGATAAAAAGTACGGTAATTCACATACTTTAGTATGTTCTTCTTATGGGCAAAACAATGATATTAACCCAGTTTTAATTAGATGAATATTTCCTGATTCAATTTATTCAAATTAAATATGTGTGATTACTCATCCTGTTCATGAAAAGAGAGGAAGAAGGATATGTCCTAATACATATTTTATTCTGGATTTGGGGGTAATAACATGCAAGGTATCGATTTAACACAATGTAATATTACTCGATATCCCACCATTCAGAATTTCTCTTAACTCTTCTTAGGTTCACTGTAAAAAATTACTGTAGGAAGTACAGTAAATTACTGGCAACCCGGCTGCACAGTAAAATACTGTATCATTTACAGTTAAATATTTTTTTTTACAGTTATATACTGCTTTTTACAGTTTAACTGTAGAATAAACAGTACAATACCGTGAAGAATACAGTAATTTACTGTGCAGCGGGTTGCCAGTAATAATTTTACTGTAAATTCCTACATCAATTTTTTACAGTGTTGGTTCTTGCATTTGTACATGGGCAAGCCCCCTACGTTTAATACCAAGTAAAATTATTGTATTATGAAATTGTAAACATAAATTTACATTAATGTATAATTTTGCTTGATATATTGCCTGATCCAAGTTCTAGGAGGGCTATCAGCTCGATACAGTCATCAGATATACAAAAGTCTTAGATGTGGTCTGTAACGTATGCGACAAAATAAATATGACTTGCCCCCATTTGAACGCAAGCGTCTTTTAATAAATATAGATGATAATCATATTCCCCCGTCATTCCTTCAACTGTTCACGTATCGTTTTATCCCTCAGTTAACGCTCATATGAATTCTTGCCGTAACACTTTGCATTTATTTCAGAAGTCCGTCTTGGCTTTTCCCTATAGGTTTTGTTTGGAAAAATTAGGGTTTAATGGCTGCCTTTATTTCCAAACACAAAGTCCTCAACCCGTGAATCTTTCTTTTATGTTGGCGTCGGAAGTACTGGGACGACAAATCGATCATGATGTCTAGATGCCTTATTACACTTAACGCTACACGGGAAGAAAATTTGTGGGTTAGCCCCAAAGCTTGCATGCTAAAATCCTTCCCGCATGATGGATTGGAAGATTGCGCTCGAACAAATTTTGGGATATGTCGAGGTTTCTAAATGTCACCATTAAGACGAAGATGTGATTAATCACCAGCATGCCTCTTTGCCTCCGTTGTTTCTTTAATTTTTTCTCCCTCTGATTATTCATATTTTTACTTTTGGTAATGAGACAATGATCTTTTTGAGTCGCCGAAGTGTAGGCCCCTTTGTCAATACATGTATATATATGTACATGGATCCTGATTTTAGGGGCATTTACCATGCGTTATTAGCAGTGAAATGTAGCGAATTATTGTGATTTTTATTGGAAGGAACGACGATGAATATTGATGGTTTAGTACTAATGCCAGTATTGTATAGTATGAATATAAAACCCATCAATTCAGGATTCCTGACATCTTTGTAAAGTTGCGGAAGGAACGATTAAAAATGATCTGAAAAGAAAACAGAAATTCGGGGCATGCATGAGACGATGTCTTGTTTTCTCATATCTCCCAAAGGGGTAATAGTTTTGAATAATATTTGCACAACATAACCTGTTGTATCAGTGACTCGTACGATATGACCCTGATCATGATCATGACAGCAAAATTAACACAATTTATTTTGGCCAAGAGCAGTGTAATGTTGTTGGACCAATTAGGCTAACAAGTATACATAATGTTAACAATTATCTACGCCCCTAATGCGCCTGTCACACCTTGCCGGATAGGGCAAACGGATGAGAAACGAATGTCGATATGTGGCAGCCGTTGATATCCGTTAAAATGCGATTCATGTCCTCTGTATCCTTTGACGTTCATCGTCAGGTGATTTCCGTCAAAGCGGTCCGAAAACTTTGTGCATGCATAAAAAATTTTGCTCGCCAGAAACGGATAGCGAGATCCGGCCCTTTCCGATGGTCGTGCGTTTTCTCCCGTATGTGTACTGTACTACGGCGTTTTCCACACTTTTCCATCCACTAGGCGTCCTTCAGGGTCCGTTGCTGCAAGAGATGGGACGGATGGAACGGGCATGTACAGCACATCAAACGCATACACACCGCATAGCCACAGGACGCCTGCAGGACGACTACCGTTCAAAACGCATGGAGTTACGGATGACAAACGGACAGGACGGCCATAAGTGATGATTACAGTATATCTACAGGATATCTACAGCACATCCACAGTATATGAACAGGACATGAAACTGATGTTTCACGAATATTTACCGGCCTGTTCTTGGATGGGCAACATTATTCCGTCACGTGAATAGTTCTCTGACGTTCGATGTACGTTCCATGCGTCACTCATTCGTTCCTCATGCGTTTTGTCCGGTGGGCATGGGGTGCATGTTCGTTTGTCATGCGTTTGCCCACTTTCCACTGTCCTGTATACAATCGCCCCAGGTGCGTTTTTTGTGCGTTTTATTCGGCCCCTGGACCGTGCATATACGCTCCTGGAAATTTACACTTGTCCACCGGATTGACGATTCTTGTACGTTGGGCCGATCGGGCGATGTGTGAGAGGGGCATAATCATTTCAGTAATAATCGAATTGGTGCTATCAAAACATTTAATTTAAAAGATCTAATTAGTGCTATCAAATCATCAAAGACATAACATGTTAATGCATTGCAGTGCAATAATAGTTTAATGAACGTAACATTAAAACTCTGTTTTCCATAAAATCTATGTCCTTCTTTCGTCATTTAAACAACGTTCTTAGATAGACCCCAAATTTACACTGTTTTTGTTTCTCTCTCTCTCTCTCTTCCTTTGTCTTTCTCAAAAGTTTTGTTATATTTCTCTTCCTCATCCCTTCTGTCTTTCTGTCTTTCTTTCTATGCGTGTCCTGCACTCTTTTTCTATGATTTTTCTTCCTCCGAGTCAGTCCCTGGAAAGAACTGATGCAAATATGTGCATCCTTATTAAAATGCTTTTTTAATCATTATATGCATTCAATTTATTAATCTGCAAGTAAAACATGAACCAAGTAGAGATGAAAATTACGAGTGTAATTGAATCTACAGACCTGCAATAGGTTTGTGGAAGATAATGAATTTACCTAATAAGACTACCGTGTGGCTCAAAAAAAAACGTTACACTTTTGAAATGGTTGCCAAATTAGGCATATATATTTTTATGGGAAAATGTTGATATGTATGGAAAGCTAAAGGACCCACCGTCATATGATATGAAAAATTTGAAAAAAATTTCGTGCATCGATGAGCAGTGCTCACTAAAGTTAGTGGTATGAAAATTGGCCTGCGCAGGATTTTTCCTTCCAATTTTGGACAAGTAAGTTATTTGTAGCTTACAAAATAAGGGTGATATGAGATATTCATGGTCAATTATGACAACAAAAATAAGTTAAAACTTTTTTTAAGATTTTCATTTATTTATTTTTTTCTTTCTCTTTTTTACAACTGCTAAGTTAATCTCAAAATGAAAAGATCTGACAAAATGTAATCAGTTCAGGGATGGAGTGGATGATTGGGGTGGAGGTAGAAGTCTGGTGGTGCATCATGGATATTTACCCTGAAATTTGAATCAATACCAACAATCTCACAATCCTTGAATTTTTCACATTTAATGCTACAATAATCAATACAATTAATGTTCATTCATGCATAAATTTCTTATTCAGTAATCAAAAAAAGATATTAAGAAACAAAAAGTTGTCATAATTGATCATGAATATCTCATATCACCCTCATTTTGTAAGCTACAAAATAACTTACCTGTCCAAAATTGGAAGGAAAAATCCTGCGCAGGCCAATTTTCATACCTCTAACTTAAGTGAGCACTGCTCATCGATGCATGAATTTTTTTCAATTTTTTCATATCATATGAAAGGTGGGTCCTTTAGCTTTCCATACATATCAACATTTTCCCATAAAAATATATATGCTTAATTTGGCAACCATTTCAAAAGTGTAACGTTTTTTTTTGAGCCACACGGTAGAAACAAGTGACAAAAATGACAGAATATACGTTTACTCTTTTCGAATTCATTCGTTATACTGCTTCCTGGAGTTATGACAGTGTCATCCAGGACATATTCACCAGTTTAGAATGTTTGTATCTCTAAGTATGAAGCTTGGTGATGCGAATACAATGCCATTTATGTTAATCATTCCAGGCAAGGAATATAAAAGTTGTTAACGTGGTTTTTCTGTAAAGTAATGAACATGTATGCCCAAATGGTCTGAGTTATTTCTCTTTCGCAGGATCTCCGATTTCCTGCTTCGGGGACGGTAGTAAACCTTCGCATCACATATCTGAAATGCATGATGATAATCCGACGGTTGATTGAAATTCTGGTCACGATTTGGGAACATTCGTGACTTCTCAAATGTGTCCCCTTGCCAGATGTTGAGACGTTTAGTGATATCAGAATCGAGTACCCCAATGATATAGATGACACCTTATCATAATCGTAAAGGTCTTCAATCCCCCGTACGGGGTTGCTTGGTCTACGAGTGTGCGTGTGTGCGCGATGGGCATGGTGGGAGGAGAGGTGTGTGTATGTCAGTATGGCGTATTGTGCATTCAATAATGAATTTTCATTAACGCTTTTTCAATAGAGGGGGTTTGTTTCCGGGTAGTGGAATATCTCGGGAATAAAAATGAAATCATTAAATGATATGAGACGGCAATTATGACCTATCTAAATCAAGGGTAGAGGGTGAAATAATTGCATCTTTATAACAATACATTTCTTCTTCCACTCATCATCCTTCTGCATAACTAGATCACCTTGGGGTTTGCCTCTGTAAGTTTTGTTACATTTCAAAACATGATGATATTACAAACCAGGCAATTACAATTACACTAATTAAAGAAGGATGTGATATATAAGCAACATCGAACCTTATTAATTTAGCATCAGCACAATATGTGGTAGATAAAATTAAAGCGGCGGGGGGGGGGGGGGTACTACATCAGTCAACGTCCTCACTTAAGATAGTTTGTGGTACTACACCTTAAAAAAATGTAAGAAAATGTCGAGCTTTGGAAAGGAATTTCAGAGAAGAAAATGTGTGAAACTTAATATGTTTCGCTAAACATGTAAAAAGAATCTTTGTATAGTTCATCGTTTCTACCAGGAAAAAAGAAGCGGTTCTTAAATTTGTATTGTTAAAGGGTACCAATAACAAAAAAAAAAATCACTCTGTATGTTCGAGGTTCCATGTCACTATGCTACATTCAAAATATGGGCTTCAAATATTCAGATATTGCAAATTTAATTACACTCTCTATAAGCATAAAAGCGACTCGTGAGTAGACTACTCGACGCACCCGTACGCGCTCGCCAAGATAAGGGCTCCGCAGGGAGTTCCGTTCCGCGCGAACACCTCCAATGTTATCCTTTATTTCCTTCATACTCTTAAACTGTTGACCTATAGAATGCCAGATAAAGTTCTTTGAGGTTGATTTTATACTTTATAGCGGTATACAAATTATTTTTTTAGGTGGTTGGTACACTTTAAACCACAGACTGGAAACATATATGGCTATTCTTCCTTTGGACTAATTAACGTCTTTCACTTCTCTCTCCTGAATATATCCTCATAATTGCTTTGAAGATTACTGAGTTTCCTTACATTTTGAGTTGTTTCATTCAATAGTCACTTTGTTGAATTATGCAAGGACCCTTTTGCTCAATATTACACTCAAAGGGCTTCACGGAATTAATTTTCTATTTCTGAAGACTGACCAGCTTTTTAAAAATTTATGATTAAATTCGTATTTTGTTTTCTCTTATTCCAATGTAGCGCCGCCAACGAGTACAAGGACTTCATGCGAGATGAAATCGTGGTGATCACCAATGAAGGCCACGTCAACTGGGCAGCTCCTAAGATCATCTCCAGTTACTGTTCCATCAACGTCAATACTTTTCCATTCGACGAGCAGGAATGCCCTATGAAATTCGGCCCCTGGCAACACGAAGGAAAGGAACTGAGGATTTGGGGCGGAGGTAGTGGTAATAATCAACCCCATCATCATTGCTACTCATTCATTTCGCTTCGTAGTGTGTACATTTTATAATAATCAGTCATCCATCGCTTGAAGAGTTAGTTGTGGTGGCTGAAAAGTCAGGTGTATTGTATGTCAATGTACGGTTTAGGCCTCACAGGTGGCCCGCCTTTTCGTGTCTTTTTTTTTTTTTTGCCCGACAACCTCTTGATCAAATTGCTCATGTCAAAGGTTAGAAAGCCATGGTGTTTTTTAAAATATATATTCATAATCATATGTTTATCAATATATATATATATATATATATATATTTATTTATATACATTTTGCTTTGCTTTCAAAATAAAAATTATTTACACTAAATATATACATCTTATATATCTTTCACTATAGTGTATGTCTTCTTTTGACGATTTGTAGTTCCTGAATTGTATGATATATATAGAATTCATAATGTCGGTGTAAACATTAAAGAAAAGAAATCCCTTTGAATTATCGTTTAATGGTATGATCATTGTGCTAATCCAGTAAATCAAACTAACATCTTTGCAAACTCCCAGTTACTACGTATTTAGTCGTGTTTGTGGATGTTGATCCAAACTTCTTGTACTGTGGAGTGTATTCCATTCTTACATTCATACATGATTATTTTCATTATTTGCAAAACTAAATCCCACTACATTGAAAGCACGTTCATTGGACATCCATCACATCTTGGACGCATCATACTATACATTCTTGTTTAATACCTGTGTCAATGTCAGTAACCTGTCATCTGAAATCGTGACTTTTGTATGTTCACAGTATAAAATCACACATCATGGCAATCATGCGGATATGAAAATTCATTCCATTTCACCCATTGCATACCGCGATGTTCTAAACTCAATTAAATGTTTTCTTCTTTTTTCGATATCTTTTTTTCTTCTTATAGCATTAACATGATATCCATTCCCTTTCATCCATCGTATGCAGCACACTTTTCTAAACGCGCACAAATTAAATGTTTCCCTCTTTTCCGATTTCTTTTTTCAATACCATTTACAAAATAAAAAAACATATCATAAACCATTTCCATTTTCATGTTCAATGTTCATTGTTCATCGTGTATTTGTTTGTATTTTCCACCTTACAGTGTACTGATGCCACCATGTTTGGGTTTTTCAGAAATGACTTAAAATTTGCTTTCAATTTATTGAATACATGAAACAAAAGTTCAAGATATTGGGGAGCAAATGGTGATATACATGTTCATAAGATTATAAAACAATATCTTTACATAGAAAAGCAACTGACAACTTAAAAAAATAATCCTTTCGATATAATGCGTTTAAAAAAATCCCACATTGATTTGAGCAAAAAGGTCCCACACACATATCTAGACATATTTTTTTTGCATAATATATGAGAGGCATTATTGTTGCGACTAATAAAGACAACAGTAACAAAATAATAATAAACGAAAGGAAGAGCTAGAGAGAGAATGGAAGAATGGGATTATACTATTTAGTTACATTCCTTGATAGAGACGACCAGAATATAGAGGAATTCTACAAAAAATAACATGATTCACTTTTAGTGTTTGACCAATGAGGAAGGGAGAATATAGAGAGGTAGGGGGTAATCCAGATAATATTTTAACAACAGTGTGAATGTGAATTATGTAATAATGTTCTTTTAAGGACGTCCTCCAACCATGATGCACCGTAAGAATACTAGTGAAACGAACAACACTGGGTTTTGGTCGTCATGGTGATAGTGAAGTAAACTGAAAAAGACGTGTAATATGATACAGAGATAAAAGCCGGTAAACCCATGCATATTCTCTTGTTATGCATATGACGAACTCTCTCAGTAAAAACGCATTGTAAATTATGTTAAAGCGTAAGCATGTGCAGAGATTTCTTGTCACGTTCGGGGGGGGGGGGGGGGGACGAGACTAGCCTTTGCTATTTGTTGCTGTACAAAATTCAAAATTTCCGGGGAGACGTCCCGTCCCCTCCCCCCCCCCCCCCCCCCCCCTCCTATCGCCGCCCATGAGGGTAAGAATTTAATTTAGGTCAAACTTTACAGGTGGTTGAACGTGGAGTATTGTCAATTGGAATGACCTTCCTACCTGCCCTTGATAAATCTTCTTTTTTTTTTTTACCTCCATCCGTTCGGTAATTTGGGCCTTTAATTTCCATGACTCAAGTCCCCTTCACAAACACGCCACCGGTGTCTCAGCCAATTCTGGCGTCGTGCCTATGTTGAAACACCTGCGAGAAGTGCGTTCCAAGGGGTGAATTAGGCGGGAGATTTGGGGAGTACTTTCTCGCCTCTATTCTACTACAAGGTGTTTATTTTTTTCTCTCTGAGAGGGTGGGCGTGTTTGTGTGTGCGTGCGGGTTTGTGTGCGTGTGTGTGTGTGTCTCTCTCTCTCTTTGCCACCTCTTTTTCTCGATTCAAAATCCACATCTCCATACAATCTTTTTTCACTCTCCACTCTTCTTCCTCTCCTCCCCCCTCTCTCTCTCTCTCATTACGGAACACCTTTTCCCCCGTAACTTGTCTCATCCCCCCTCTCTCTCTCTCGCACAATACACACCCACATCCACCCTCCCCCCCCCCCCGACCCTACACACGTATTCTCTTTCTCTCATTTTTGTTCAATCCTTATAATTTCCTGTAGGTCTTGAGTCGTTGGGGGATATTTACAGGTATTTCAAAACAATATACATCCACACACCGACACAAACACACACACCTTTTCATTGGTTCTCACGGGATTAATAGACCTGTAATATACTAACTTCTATTTGACCAATATTTCAAATGGAACACCGAGCCGACAGAGAGTATAATAAACTGGAGATTTATAGAACAAAATAATTCATGGCATGTTTAATTACAAAGCTATACATATTGGATAGCTATGGATTAGTAAAGGTCATATAAAGCGAGTCATTTGTCAAGCATGTCATTATTCCGTTCATGAAGCAATAAAGGAATCTTAAAGGAATGCTTGCACCGCCACAAGATCCCAGAGAGCAATCATGTTCTCTGGGTGCTGATTGTAATCGATCATTTCCCCGTAGGGGGCGTGAACCTCATTCTAACAAGTGCTCTGAATAGCAAATAAGTTCGGGTCTGTTACCTTTAATACATTACCAGTGATAGGTACATTCTTCTGCGATCCGCACTAAAGCACAATTAGGTGACGTCGTGTGCAACTGGGAAATTAGAGCTGAAATTACGGGGCTAATGTAAGCTCCAAGATACACTTCCCAATTAACGTAATTAGTAAGTCTTTAGCCAAGAGGCCATGCACCTTTTTTGTTTGTAACAAACACCTATAGCTCTCTCTGGATCTCCGGAGCTTTGTGATAATGGTGATAACCTGTCTACTTAAGCATTGAAGTGTGAAACATGACTCTGTACATCAATATAATTTTTGCTATTTCCCTTATCATATTTGGGTTATCCTCTTTGAGCCATGAAAGAACCGTCATAGTTACAATAGGACCATTTCCCACAGGGCTCGTGCACGAAGCATTATATCTAATAATTAACAACATACACTATATATACTAGTAACTGGTAAACTGGTAGTTATTTGATGGATGATTATACCGCGCATTCCATTATTCGATGCCACACTATGGGCACTATGCCCCAATGGTCTATCTAAAAAAACGAAACGTTAGACGGCTCAATTTTAAGCATATATCAGTCAGCTAAACAATTCCGCTGTTTGTATAATAAACACTTTTGTTACATTCAGTCAGAAACACATTATCAAATTTGCTTACTTGAGAAAACGAGCCTCGACTTGTATTAATTTATCATTAAAATTCTTAAATGTTGGAAACGCATACTGAAAATATTAATACAAAATTGTTAATTTATTGTGCTTAAAGTATAGGTTTTCCTCTTTTAAAAAAAAAACATGATATAACATTTTCGTGTCCAGTCGGTGAACAAATGATTCAAATGAACATATGAAATGGAACCAGTCAATATGCACTGTAAACTTAAACAGACCTACATCATACCAAATACATCTACGACATTATTATTTTTACAAAGGTATTTATATCAGTTTCTAAATGATATCACCGTAATGCAATTGTAAAGTGTAAACGTACCTGCTCTCAGAGTTTTACTTGACAAGCGCATTGCGATAATTCGTTTAAACATTTCAAAAGAGAAAGCAGATTCCAAACGACAGAAGCCTTTTTATCTTTACCAGCTAACCATAGAACTTACAACTGACAGCTTTTGATATCATTATGTGGTAGCCTTGCTAAGAGCAGGTGCCACCATCAACGAAGATCATCGTCAACAGAAGCTTCAGCACTTACGATTTCATCCAACTGACAATATTAACAGTGCACTAAGGCTACCACAGTGGTCCATATTCTATTGAAATCTAAAGACGACGCTGGGTTAATAAAGTCGAGTCTGTCAAAGGAAGAAGAAGACCGGGGTTTATTAAGTGTTGAATTTGTTTAACGTGTCCTCTTGTCGGGCTAAATGAACTGGTAAAATGCGAGCCTTTGTGTTTCGGAAAGCTTTCAATTATGAACACTCACTCATCATGGAAACCTACAGAGAATGTATAATCCTACGACATCTAATACCCGACTCACACATGGGGAAACCGACACAAGACCGACAACAGACCGAGCAGAAAGTTTTAATTTATGTGTAAAGGCCAAAGCCAGTTGATTCGGAGTCAGTTAAAAGGCTTGTCACACTTGTCCGATAACGATAACGATAACGATAACGATTAGTCATTAAAGGTACACCCGAGAGCTGCCTTCGTATCAGAGGTAAACGAGCGTACCCTCACGTACACAAGATATAGTTGGGTATATCTTTAATTGAAAATCTCGTTACCGTTATCATTATCGGAAAAAAGTGACCAGCCTTGTAGTGTTGCTTTGCCGGTGTGACTGAGGTATAACTTGTCATTTGTATCATATCTGTCTCAACTCCCTTCTATTTCTTGAATCCGTTACCTAGGTGACGCATCAGTTTTCAACAGTGACGGACAGTGGGATATCCTGGCGATGACTGCTAAGAGTAACGAGGTCGAGTACCCGGATGCTCCTGGAAAAACCTATACTGACGTGACCTACATAGTAAGATCATTAAAAATAAGATATAACTTACAATTATAATCTTTAAGAGTAACCTACATTTTGTATTTTTATGTATATTTTACGTTTATTCCACCTATTCTAAGTATAATCGGAAAAGATATATTTCCAACCCACAGAAAACGCTAATTTACCATGTGGTTTAAATTCTTATATCTTGGTACCAAGAATACTTTACAAACCGTTCGCAGTCATTCGTAATTAATGGTTTACTACAGTACTTCTGGTGACCAGCAATGTTGTCCATGTTGAAATGTACTTTTGGATTTTCCCAATTTAAAATTTCAGTGGTATGTATATTATTTTTGCTAAGTTTACTCTAAAACTTGAAAAGTGGTTTCTAAAAGTTCTTGAGCAATTAAAAGAGAAAACATGGAAGGATAAAAAGCCTGTAAATGATTTCTCTTTAACCATGTAAAATGGTCAAATCAACCATGTCACTTCAATATTGAGAATTAAGTATACCACTTAATATTGAGAATAAAATATTTACCCCGTAAAAGTCTAAAAGGCCGATGGGTGATATCGTTTTTAGAACATTTGTAGAAAGGGCTGATTTAACACTGTGTTGGATGAAATCTTTATAGTCATGGTAGTATTTGTCAGAGCAATAATCTTAGTTAGTTTTAGGTGTTAATTTAACACATTATTTTTTTTTAATTGTACAAAGATTCCTGGATATATTGAGCATGGTATACTGGACTGCATCAGATGATGAATAAGAACCAAACAAAGACAATCATGAATCTTATGATAAAGTGACAGGAAGGTTTACCAAGGATTCATTGACATTCAAACGCAATAGCATAATTGATTGGCAATCTTTCACGCAATGACAGTGTTTTTTCCCTTTTCAATGTAGATCAAATTCAAGCGAAGACCCCTCTACTACGTGTTCAACCTCATTCTACCTTGTACGTTTGTGTCGATGGTGGCGCTGCTCAGTTTCTTCTTGCCTCCAGAATCGGGTGAAAAGATTAGTCTTGGTATTACAGTTCTCCTGTCGCTCACTGTCTTCCTACTGTTGGTTGCAGAAACGATGCCCCCGACAAGTGCTGTTCCTGTAGTTGGTGAGTTTTTTTCCAAGGGGGAAGCGGGGGATACAGATGTACCATGGATGGCGTGACCCAAATGACTAGTCTTTTTGCTTTTATATAGATTTAGCATAATGATTGCCAGCCATTTGATAAACCAAAGATATCTAACCATATGGTATAAAGATCTATTCACATGTAGAACGAATCAGTTCAATCCTTTTGTCCAATTTTTTTGTCCAATCGATGATATTCTTTTCAAATAATAATTTATACATCATTTCTATAGAGCGTTTTTGGTGGTTCTACAACAGCAAACACCGACATACATAATTCAGAGCAAAAGGAGGGATACAACCAAATAACGATATGATTCCTTTAAGAAAAAATACTACTTCGTTTATAATCATTTGATAAACGCGTTATACGGTATATAATCCAACGAGAGACGTAGTGTGAATTTGTCTTACTTTGATGAATTTATAATAATTATATTTTTATACAGGACAATACTTCATGAGTACGATGGTCCTCATCTCTGGGTCATTAGCGATGTCCGTCATGGTCCTCAACATGCACCATTGCCGCCCTGATTGCCGACCAGTCCCCCGATGGGTACGTGTCGTGGTCATCGATTGCCTCGGACGTCTCCTCGCTCCCTCCGTGGTCAAGAACTCGAAGACAGATCGACGCCGTCTCAGCGTCCGCACCGAATCGCTACAGAAGCACTGTCACAACTGGGAATTGGAAGACCTCATGGCGTGCACGGACCCGTTGTCGCCGAACGCCAAGCGCGAACTGAATGGCGTAGCTATGAACTCTGGCGGGAACTCCGTATCGTGCAAGGACGGAACGGTCCACCTGGTCGAATGCAGTCGCCGTTCAGACTCTTTCACTCGGGATGCCATTCCCATTTTGCGTAGTATGCTGACAGAACTGCGTAAACTGACAGCCAATAATAGGTCTGAGAGAGAGGAGAAGTTGCGCCAGAATGAATGGCAGAGGGTAGCGTTGGTGATGGACAGGGTGTTCTTATTGGTCTTTCTTATCGGCACATTTGCAGCGTCTTCATTCATGTTCAGCAAGGCATAGTAATGCCCCTTTAAGACTCCTTGAAATGGGAAGAAAATTCCCGACATAGTTATTTTGATAGTCTAGTATAACTTAACGAGGCAAGTGAATTCTTCCTGTATATTGACGGGGTCTTCTACCTATGCACTGACTGAAAGAAACAACAATTATCAATACCATAGCGCTGGACTATGTATTTAAATAAAAAAAGGCTCTTATAATGCTATGTAGTCATCACTACTCATCGTACAGTTCTCATGGTTGTATGGACAACTTATTACAGCAAGTATATTTCCAATAAATGAAAACCCACCTTAAGGGTAATCATTCCTTTTGAAATATTAGTTTTGGGTTTCCGTCTGCCTTGAATTTGTTATCATAATATCCAATCACTAACGATAAACTGAGGAAAGTTATTTATCTTCTCCCCCGTTTATGCCCATTGTGTATAAAGCCATGGCAAATATGACAGAGGGCGAACACTACAGAGGTTGAATTAATGCGGAAATAGTTTTCCCCAAGGTGTTGGGAATGACACTCGTGTCATCAAAAATTAGATGTTCACCTTGTAATTCTTTTATTAAATGAATAGGTGAGAGGGAGAAGAGTGACTCACAAATTGGCCTTTATTGCCATTAAGAAATGTCATTGAAATGCCCACATAAATATATCCGCATATTTAGCCCGTTACATCTTCGTTCATTTGAGAAAAGATTTGCGAAAAATTATTTTTTCATGGAATTTGTTCATCAGTGTTGAACGTTATATTTCTATATCGCTTCAAAGAGTACCATGGTTGCAATTATAAGGTTTATGCATTGTCTATACATCTTACTTTTATATTAATAATATAGAATCGCATTTTGTTTGATATTTATATTTCATTAATGAGATAATTACTATATTTGATGTACTTTTCCCTGTCGGAAAGAACACAGTGTCCCACAGTGTGTTCACAGTATGTTCATAGTCGACTCTGTGAAGAATGTGATTCACAATGTTAAAACGCTCAAATTTAACAGTGTGAAGATGATTTCACACTGCGTTTCACATTGTAGGACACTGTGTTCTTTCCGGCAGGGTTGTGAAACAGTAAATTACTTTGATTTTAGACGTGTTTTCTATGTTAGTAAACTGAGTATTAATCTTTATAGTTCTGATTTTCTTTTTTAAGATGATGTCAGGCAATCCTTTCACATCTATTTTCTAGTTATTTCTAGGGGGATTCAAGAGGATATATGGTATCCGATGGAAATAGAAAGATAAGCTGCCAAAATGCAAAACATTATGCCCTAGATTTTATCTAATTTCGGCGTTTACATGTACAGTAGATTCAAAAACCTTATACGGGCACCCTGTTATAATAGTATGGTATATGGACTTAAATTTGGTAAAGATGTTGAGGATTGTGTCCTAAGTACCTTTATTCGTAAAATGAACAGAAATCAACGTCGAAATCATTCGCTCTTCATTGATT
Source organism: Heliocidaris erythrogramma (assembly GCA_025617745.1). Lineage (NCBI taxonomy): Eukaryota > Metazoa > Echinodermata > Echinoidea > Camarodonta > Echinometridae > Heliocidaris > Heliocidaris erythrogramma. The sequence continues at coordinate 30,906,248 of CM046868.1, forward strand.
CAAAAGATTACAGTCAAGGTGACCAAAGGCCCACGAGACAGTAAAAAAGGAACACTGAGATTCGGTTACAAGGACCTTTTTTCCCGTGGAAATTAGGTCAAGTGGGATGCAGGCTGTAGAATGTCAATCAACTATAAATCCCCCATCAAGTTTATTAATATATTGCCGGAATTCGAATAATACCTCAATGCCCCCTCCCTTAGGACTTACACTGATTCTATTTCTTAGACAACGAATGATACCATCCAAAATTCTCACCATGGAAGAAATAAATTCATTTCATGGCTTAGAGCGCCGAAAAGGAAGGTGTACAAAATCCAATAGTCTGGGAGCCTGTCCCGAAATCGTCACCCCATTTTACCCGTAGGATTTGACCCCGTAAAGTTACTTAGACCATCTAAGTCATTGACAAAAAGATTGTCAGCCTGACCGTAGCCGTCGGGTTTATCCCCCAGAGCCTCCAAAAGAAGCCCCAAAGTCTGGTCGATTTCACCCCATCTGCCCCATGCACCAAACTTTGTCAGCAGGAAGTAGTATGACTGGACATTATAAAACACACAAAACCGAAAAAAAAAAAAAAAATTCCGTCGGGATGGGGTGTCAGACGGCCCCTGAAAATTGGGGTAAATATTGGGGTAAACGCTTTGCCCCCCCCCCCCCCATAAAAAAACCAAGAAGAAATATTCTGTATGTAAAGAAAATAAAGAAAAACATTTTCTTACCTTCTGACTGATAATTAAAAAGTGTTCAAATTTTCATACTACTTCCTACTGACAAAGTTGGAGATGGGGTGAAATCGACCCGACTTTAGGGTCTCTTTTGGGGGCTCTGGGCGCTAAACCCGACAGTTACGGTCAGGCTGATAACCTTTTTGTCAATTTAGATGGTCTAAGACAGTTTAAGCAAAGGGTCAAATCATATGGATAAAATGGGGTGACTATTTCGGGACAGGCTCTTGGCCTACAAGGGGAATGTTAAAGTATCGGGAGCGCTACTGCCTAATGCACAAGACGATTTACAAACACCCCAATAACACTAATAATGACAATAATTCTATTATTATTACATTATTTTGTTTTACTGCCTATAGAAAATAAATTTTAAGTATAAAAGAGATGACTGTAAGCATATAAAAGTGTATATTCCAATAGGCGATGCGTTATGGTATTGAGTTGAAATTTTAAAAGTCTTGGAGATCATGTTTCTTATTAATACTTGATTTTCCATTTATACTGTTATTGCCTTTATAATCCCAGAAAAGGTTCAATATTTATATCTATTTATCGGCCAAGGTGATAATGACAGGACGTTTGCATTTGGACCATATGGTTATTGAGATATACGATAGTACAAATCTTTAATTGTTTATGTTAGATGCCTCAGAAAAATTGCAGTAAATATATAATGCACATGCAGCTGATAATAGCATAATTAGCCATCAACGCTGCGTAATAGCGCATGTACCATTGATACAAATGACTCCCTTTTCATGAATTATAATCAGTAAAACATTATATGAAAATTGTCATTAATGATGTATAATAAAATCATGTTATATAATTATTGTATTTCTAAATGATTAAAAAAGGAAAAACATGCTCGTCAGAGGCACACATAAACAACCAGGCTTTACTACTCCGTAATAAAAGTTGATCTTTGTGTATAAAATCATACAAATTAATTCTAAACTTGCCAAATTCATATTTTTCAATTCATGACATGCTTATATGATTATCGAAACAACTTCCAATTGTATCATTAAAAAAAATATTTTCAGTATTGTTTTCTTTTACATCAAATACCCTGCCGAATTCATGTTTTGGTAATATTTTTCAATTTATGACATGCTTATATGATTATGGAAACAACTTCCAATTGTATCATTTAAAAAAAAATATTTACAATATTGTTTTTTTTACATCAAATACATAATCATGTATTTAATTACAGAGTAATATAATAAGGTTACCTTACAGTTCGTTTTAAAGTATGATTTAAAGTATGATTAGTATAATTTAGAATCCATTATGAGTTAGTTTAAAGATTTTATGTACAAGAAACTTTTTTCTACAGGCTTTGTGCTTCACATGGAATGAAAATAATCGATATTATTCGGATGTTCGAAACTAAATTTATAGCATCATTATGCTTTCTCATTTTCAGGGGTGGGCAATTTACAACTTTTTATGCACTGCCAAAAAGCTAAACGAAATGTAATAAAATGGCTCCCTTAAATACTGATATTTCCATGTCGGTTTTGACTCACTGTATATCAACAACAGGAATAGTACCATTTGGAGGAGAAACTATTATGATATTTTTTTATTCTGAATTTCAAATCTCGTTGAGAATATGTGTTGGTAGACTCAGAGGTCGCATAGTTTAAAAAGTATTAAAGAAATCAGGTTGGCATTTCAAACAACTCGCCCATGATATACAAGGCAAATAGGTTTGTGATACAAGTCCAGTTTTCTTTCCCAATTTCAGATGTCAGATTATTGAAAACAATAATACATTATCTGATTCTGAGAATTTAAATTCAACATTGAAGTTTCATTTTATCTTATTCTTCTTTTACTTATTCATCTTGGGTTTTTTATGTTTGTTTGTGCTGAAGGTGTGTGCTATGCTTGCTTTGTAAGAGTTCGATTACTATAGACTTTTATGACACCATAATGCAATAAAGGGCAATTGCATAATGGAATGTTGTATCTTTATTATTATATGATTAGACAATTTGATAATAAAACCGATATTATCATATTATAAAGAAAATCTAAAGCTTTGTGGCATTTTTGATTGTGGACTATGAGCCTTATAATAGAAGCAGCAGCAGAAAGTAGGAAACAGTGATAACGCTTGCATGAAGTTTAGAATCTAAATAATATTTCAAGTGGCTATGACGGTAGACAGCTTTGTTTCACACCATTAGAAATTAGAAAACAGTAACAACATAAAGAATGACAGGAACTCCCTGGTTTCTCTGTAAAAGATAATGATTTTATTCATATCATAACATGATTCACAATGCATTATGATAACGGAAATTAGATTCACATTGCCCATGCAACTTAAAACATTAGTAAAATGATGTATACACCCGATTTACACTAGATCCTGTCTTTTCAAGATATTGCGTCAGACCTTGGTTTTTAAAATATTAAAGGATTAATTTTCGGGTAAGGGGTACGTATATTATTTTGTCCAATGTTAAAGTTAGGAATTCGGGGGGGGGGGTCAAAGAGTTAAGAGAGTTAAGGAGAGAGAAAGGGGCCAAGCTAGGGGCAGGTAGAGAGAGAGAAAAAAAAGGCAGAAAGGGAGCGGGAGGGATAGAGAAAGAGAGGGAGAGACAGGGGAAAGAGAGAGAGAGAGAAAAGGAAAGCGGTTTAGAAAGAGATGAACGAGAAATAGAAAGAAAGTGAGAGAGAGAGAGAGAGAGAGAGAGAGAGAGACCGAAATACAAAATATAAAACGTTGCTAAAATGTTATAACACTATCTTATTATCCACGGTTTATACACTCTTTTGCTCTAAAAAGTATGAAGGGGGTACAATTCAATACGATTTCTTTAAATGTTTCAAACATACCGTTATTATGAAGAATAAGAAATATTAATTTTTTTCTTTTCTGTCCACTGGTGTATCATTATAAATATATATCATAATAATAATACATATATCTTATTTAGTAGCCCTCACAAACATACATTTTAATATCTGAAAAAAATATGACATCAGGATCGGAGAAAATCTGTACTTTACTGTATGGTAATGATTAAGACACGACTGAACTTGAGCATAGTAATCCAACATGCAAACATTCATATAACACAGACAATGTCAAAGGAGCCAGGATATACATGATATATGGCAAAGTGAAGCCTTTTTCATATTTTTTACTCCAACAATGTCAATACAGTCCTTTGAAAACTGCTAACGTGTATTTGCTACCTTTCCTAATTATGAATAATTAGTAGAATTTTTTCGATAATTTGTAGGGTGGGCTTATCACACATCTTTTGGATAATGTACGGTGCAAAATATTATAAATGGTGGTTCGAGAATCACTTTCCTAAAAGAAGTGGTCAAGAACACAATTACTATGATTACGCTACATTTTCTATAGCTAGCTCTCCCATACTGTCTCGGGGGAGGAGGGAGTAGTAAAAGAATTTTTTTTTTCACTTTAGGAAATGTCTTTTAAAAACATCATACTCATTTATACGACTAACCATTAAGCCTTATAAAAAAAAAATAACATTCAGACCCCTGACAAAAAATATTTGATTGGGCATGTGCTTATTCTGCCCCCTTCCCTGAATCCATCATAATTCAACTGATAAATCGTGGCTTAGGTTAGAGGAAATTGTAATATAAAGCAGTTCAAAAGTATAGAGTTACAAACAATTGCTTCAACATTTGTTCAAATCTTATTTTTTAATATATATTACTATCAACATAAAGTATATGCATGCGGGCACATATTCGCCTGAGGGTGACGGCTCTTGCCCGGACATCCACTTTAAGATTTCGTGGGCAGGCGAAGTGAACGAGAATTTTTTTTTTTAAATGACACGTTATTAAAGTTATATCTACTATTGGTGCATTGCGCAGATTTATAAACTTTCAATTTAATTTTGTTTCTGGAATAAACTAAATGAGATATAAAACACTTCGAAGAGGCCAACTTCCTGCTCGACTTTTAGATGATAGTTCCACGAGTATTAGTAGCTGCGGCTACATTCCCAGCCACCCCCCTCCCACCCCCTCCTCATGCAATTGTAACTGTCGATAAGACATTGTGTCATGCGGTGACGATAAGATTCAAATCATAATGATTAACAATATTGTTTTTTCTTTTTTAGCTTACATGTATATTCTTTTTTAGCTTATCTTAGTGAATATTTAGTTCTATGTCAGTAGCCATTATCGTAATATAGGAAATGCAGCACGGTAATAATGCTTGTTTGCACTTTGTTTCTCCTTTATGATAGAAATAATCGACAATGGCTAAAAACTTCCAAGTTTGCAGACAGTAGCAGTGTGATGATCAACAAGCTCATAAATTATTTAACAGGAAACAGGAAAGCTATAAAGCTCACTAAAACCCCCGGATATAATATAAAAAGCAATTATAATGGTAGAATACAAATAAAATTTGGATTTTTTTTTCCCTTCAAAAATTGCTGAATCTGCAGTGAATGAGGACATACTGGTTGAATTAAATCCGATAACAAGATAACTGAACCTGGCATTGAAAAATGGGTATAAAAATTACTTCTGCTGATATGATGAACCACATTCAGATTCAGTCACTCACTACTTTATAATGTATGTTTTAGAATATTCACGATAATGTTTTAATCTCTATGTCACCACCGTATGTGATAAGCTTTATGTCACCTCAATATTTAACATTGATTTTAAACAACACCAACAAAAAAAATAAAATTAAATGCTTATGGAAGAACAAGATAAATATTATGAATCAGATAACATTATTTATCTACCTAGCTTATAATAGTCAAATACCTTCTACATGACAGTTGATTTTTGTACACATTGAAGACTACACTACAGTTTTGTATCGCACTGCAACAAAAATGTATTTACAAAATAATAATTATATTCCATCATACGCTAATACGTAATTGCGTATTACCTTCGTTCATCTCGTACATGTGTCTCTGACATGTGCTTATTTTGTCTACACCCGTTAAAAAAGGGGTGAAACAAAGAGTAATGTAGCTGCATGCAACCTTCTTGTGGATTGAAATTGAAAAGACGGAATTATGTGATCGATAAGGTTGTTTGTGAATAGATCGTCAGTCTCCTCAACAATATCAACAACAGGCTCAGATCTTGAGACCAAGCCACCAAAGTGCAGAGTACACACAAAGCAGAATTGCTGACATTCGACTCGGGCGTACAACAAAATCGTCGACTTTTTTCATGCCCTCGGAAACTCAGTTCCTAAGTGCTTTTAGGGCTAAGCTTCAGCAAATAATGAAAGATCTGGAGTAACGCCGCTGAGGGCGCTTTGATCTGATCTGCTTTCACGATGTAACCTGCGTGACAATGATCAAAATGGTTGCTATCATACCAATCAAGTAGATAAACATGAAGATCCTATCGACAACCAGTGCAACTTGCTTCCACTCGTTGTGGCATTTCTCCTCGTTTTCCTTTCGTTTCTGGGTCTCTTTCAAGAACCGGAAGTCCTCGTGGATCTTCCGCAAGAGATTGATTTCGCGCATTCGCATTGAGTTAGAAGAGCTCCTGGTGTGAGTGGAGACGGGTTGCGAGCATGGTCTCGTGTGTCTGTCGTTACGATCCAACCTGATATTGCCCCCGTTGCTGTTGGCGTCGATGTCACGGTTCTCCTCCCAGTAGTTACCGTCGTACGAATCCATCTCGTAGTGGTTGAGTAGCCGCGTCCCTTGGCACTGTTGGGACTTCCTGCTTCGGTAGTAGATCTCCTGGTTGAAAGATGTCTTCCGCATAAGGACCACTTTACCAACACGTCCCAGGACGATCTTCCGTAGCCAGATTGGGACCGGGCTGGTCTCGGGGCCACGGTGATGCAGATTGAGCACTACTACCGACATCGCCAGCGATAAGGATACCATTACCATGGTAACAGCGTAGTAAATTGCTAAAATGGAAAACAACAAAATTAGGTTAAGTAACTTCACGATTAGTCTTTCATAAAAAAATAATTTCCTAACATACGATTTCCATTAATATGAAATGTATTAGAAATATATATGTACGTGAAAAGTGACACCGGTTATTATGTACGTTTATTTTCTTCATTAAGGGAAACAGTAGAGCAGGAGGCAGTATTTAAAGGAGGTGGGATAATGGGAATACATTTCTATGGTATACGGGGAGACAGTGTCTCTTAAAATTCTCTTAAAAAGTGAAATGAAAATACTTTTTCGCTCCAAATGATGGGCTTTTTCAGGATACGCCCAAAGTAAAAAAAAGAATAGAAAGTGGAATAGAAAAGGAGTCCTTACAAACCAGCGGGAACTCATCATTAGTTCTCAGACCAGGTACTATATTAACACATTACTGCAAAACCTGGGTCCCAGTGGACTCTTTTGAAACTGAATATGAAAGGAAATTATACAGAAGTAACATTAAGCCCACTCCTGCTCCATGAACTTACCAATGATAGGCACGGCGCCAGAGGGCGGTAGAAGTTCTGCAACAAGCAACAAGAAGACGGTGAGAGACAGCAGGACAGTGATGCCAAGGCTCACCTTCTCCCCAGACTCCGGCGGCAGGAAGAAACTCAGGAAGGTGGTAGCTGAGATGAGGGTACAGGGCATGATCAGGTTGAAGACAAAGTAAGTTGGGATACGTCGCAGGAAGACGGAATATTCGACGTAACTGTATAAGATAGGTTCGTCGTCAAAGTAGATTTGGTAAGGTTCTTGGTTAGCGCTGGCGTGGAACGATGTGATCTCCCATTCACTAGAGCTCCTCAGGTATTTTTCGGCGGAACCTGTTACAGAGGGATTACAGGAAAATGTGTATTTAAGTCAGTTTGCACATTTGAATTCCCCCCCCCCCCCAAAAAAAAAAAAAAAAAAAAAAAAAACCAACAACAACAACAACAACAACAACAAAAAAAAAAAAAAAAAAAAAAAAAAAAAAAAAAAAAAACCTTAGCTATTGAACTACATGATAAACTAAACTGAGTCCAATCACGTATTATATACATCAACATGATAAACAACACATTTCAACAAGATCATGCCAATACTCAGGGGAATATGATTTGGGAAGGCCAGGGAAGGGGGTATCCCACTATCATTTAAATTTGAAGTTGGGGCAAAAAACCTGCATAATCATGCCTGAATGATATATATATTGGAAAATTATTTTATGAAAAATAGGACATAACATGTGAACATTATTATACATTCCTCATTTTACTTGATCATTTTATTCATTTCATTTCACTGTTATGCAATCAATAAAATAATATTATCATTAATCAGTAGCAGTGCACTTGACTTGGATTCGGTTGGCTCGTTTCGCTCGATCGCATTTTGGCTATTATGTTTCAGTTTCCCAATTATATGACATAGATCATTAAAGTTATCCTTGAACAGATTATTAAAGTGCTCATAGATTTTTGATCAAGCACTCTTATTACCACTCGCTGAATAGAAAGGTGCTATAAAATTATTTTTTTAAAGCTAATCAGGAACGCAAATGCTGTGGGTGAGGTAACATTTCCGAGTAAAATAGAAAAAAAAAGACCAGCATGTGTGTTTGTTATTTCAAATGATTAGGTCAGTATGTTGTACAGGCTATTTCACACCCCATCTCCCCCTCCAATATAAAACTATTGGAAGGGATAAGGGTTAGAGGCCCGTTTACTTATTCATTATGTAGGCAATTGATATTCAAGAATATTACGTCAATGTAAACTAGGATGAAAATCTAGACCATCGGATTCATTACCAGCATTTGATTTAGCATTTTCATTATTCATAATTATGAGAGCATGCTTTTAAATGCCCTCAAACGTTCTCTTTGCATTTATGCAGCGAACATTACAGCAGTGAATGTAACTATGATTACCTGAGGAGTACTGTTATTTCTTTCCACAATGTCAAAATAACTTATAATGATAACAATAATAGTAAACATTTATACCGCGCCATGTCTGTCAAACCTCACACCCCTGGCGCTTTTGTGAGGTATGGTGTAATTGTGGGCATATATGTACATAAGTAAATTCAACATTAAATGCAAAGTAACATAATTTCGAGGGAAAAAAAATATCCCCTAAATGAGGAGAGAAATCATAAGGACGGATTAGAAAGAATGACGCCTTCCTTATCAAATTGGACCTAGCCTTTTGACAAGGCCTCGTGACTTGGCTATTTTCCTCGTCATGCTGTGCCTGAGATGAGACTAGCCGGCGACGAAAAGAATCAACACGGCCCGGGTGAACGCGCGATCGAGCGACTTTAGTCGCGAGGCCTTTTGGAACCTGGGTTTCCGTCGTCCGATATGAATTATTCACGAGTTGACATTCGTATGCTAACACGCCTACCGAGGATTAGCGACCAATCACAACGGTATCTGCGGGGCTTGCTTTCCATGATTGATGTACTAGTAGCTTGCACGGGCCGCGCTAGCTCGAGATGAAGGCGAATTTGCATACCAAATGTATGCTGACGTCATGCGAAGATACGTTTGCTGATTGGCTCCTACCTATAAGGTAGCAGATCCTCGCTAGGAACAAAGGATAACATAAGAAATACAGGCCAGGTTCCAAAAGGCCCTCGGACTCACGTCGCTCGATCGCGCATTCACCGGGCTGGGCGGCTAGTCTTGTTATGCAGCCACTACTAGCTTACTTGCCGAGAAAAATAGCCAAGTCAAGAGGGCCTTGTCAAAAGGCTAAATTGGACCAAGCTCCTAGTCTTATTTTTTTCCCAATGCTTTAACACTTTAATAGGTTGGTCGAAATGCCGTACGGCATGCCTTACAGTAAATATATTGAATGCGACGCGAATCAGTCATTGATAGGTTCAATGTTATACGCCCTGCTAGCGTTTGTGACAGGCCTTATGACCTCTGTCCTTTATGCCTAGTTTACATTTGCTACGGTCATCGTACGATGGATTAGTCTACGATTTTCCTTGCGATTTGGGGGACATCGTAGGTGGCTACGGGCTACGACTTTTATGTTTACATTATTTACGGTCATCGTGCGATTTCATGTACTGGGCATCGTAGAGGGGCCAAAGACAAAGCCTTACAGAGGCTGTACGGAGATCGTACAGAGATTGTACGGAGGTCGTAGGGAGATCGTGCGATTTCTGCACGGTTGTTAAGCAATGTGATATTTCAGAGTCAATGTACTACGTATGATGAATATGAATAGGTGGAAGCCATAGAATAGTTGGTTTGAGAAAGTTTAATTTTGGATGCTAATTGTATGTTATGCTATGCCAATGGTATTGACTGTATGTGGTCTCTACTGTACGTATGTACATATCTACTGTCGAGGGCGTGTGAATGTGTAATAATAGATTGACCCGGCATCTATTCTTTTTTTTCACACACATGACTAGGCTGAGCCTTTTGTGTAATTCATCAGCAAGCGTTATGTGTATAGCAAACGGTGCTCAGACAATAATTGCTCCGGGGTTTATATCGGATATCATCAAAGATAGAGGGTTAGTGTTAGTGTTGCATTTTGGGTTTAAAGGGAAAGTAAATCCTGGCGATTTAGTTAGCTGTTTAGTTGAAGGGCACATTGTTGATTATATATGTCGAATTTCAACACATTTGGGCCCCCCTAACGCCGTCAACAAGTAGTTAGAAATATCATTTTGTCGTCTGCTAGAAGGTCCTATATCGATCGTGTGCGTCGCCATTTTGAACAGATAAGCCCCGCCCTGTGACGTTTTGTCGGACCTCTCGGACCAGAAGTACCCGGATGCCGCCATTATTACGCGTTTCAAAATGGTGTACTGCCAGGCGTTCGGATGCTCCAATATAATAAAAATGAACAAGACGTTCCGAATTTCAGCCAATCACAGTTCCCCCTTGGCATGTCCGACAAAACGCCATCATAGCGCGGGTGAATCAAAAATATGGCCAACCCCGATAGCAGGCTGTAGCAGACGATCATTGCTCACACAAGTGTGAATTACTCCACCGTCAAGCGTTCATAAGAGGTAAATTTTCACAGTAATGTCAAGAATTGTGCTCTTAACACTCTCAGTAGGCCAAAAGTCCAGGGTTTACCTTCCCTTTAAGGTTAATAGGCTTAGTGCAGTGTTTGGTCGAGCCCAGGGTAAAAGCTTAGAATTCGCTTAGTGTACGAAATTAACAGCCGCTGTGGGGGAAGAGTCGTATAACCGTAGCAAACGCGTTGCCGTATTTATTTATTTATTTATTTATTTATTTAATTTCCAGGCAAGATAATAACAAATATATGTACATAGAGAATTTCACAAAGATAACAGAATAGAATCCCAGTATAAAGATTTACATGATTTAGCACCAGCCAATGCCTGGGGATAACCTAAAAGATTTAAAACAATTCTGTCGAGAGGCTCTCCACATTGGCTGTTGCGTATATTTTATTTTTTAACGCGAGGATGTGATTTGTAAATGAATTCATTAAATTTGAATAAGCAAAGAAGCTCATTGTGCATTATGAATTTTACACATTGCTACTGCAATCATTTATTAGTCCGTGTGTTTTATCGCGTACTTTGATATGTTAAACCTGTCTGAGCTGGAAAGGAATAATTTATTGATGGAGGGTTTTTTTCTCCTTGTATCTTTTTTTTTCTCAAAGGAAAAAGTTTGGCCATTTCGCCCCATCCCTTGATATAAAGTTGCTATATACCTCCCTAGTAGTGATATATATATATTTTTTAGTGAAAAGACTGCTGGAAAATATTCATGTGTGAAACTATTGATCTTCACTTGTTCTATGAAAGTATTCTTGTTTTCTTTGCACTTAATTTTTATTTCATATCCGAGCCTGCTTTCATCTGTCTTTAGTCAGGATTACGTAACAAGATGGATAGTCTTTATCTGCAGACCAATATGAAATATTATCCACTCCCCCGTGAATATATACGAGAATAAGGAGTTATGTAGATCCCACGCATGCATTCTGCCGCACCCATGTCCTTAGTGCCCTCCCCCCTCCCCTCATACGTTGATTTTGACGGATTAATCTTGATGATGTATACAAATTAATAAAGAAAAACGGGCGAAACATGTGACTAGTATTAAACACATAACATATTACTGCAGTACGGTGGTTCAGTTGCTACTTGACCCGACGTAGCATGTCACACTTATGCATGTGAACTGACCCTCTTAGCTTTATTAGGGAACAGAATCACGAAATTATCTTTAATAATTCAATCATTCTTAAGACGACCTCATTATGAATACGATAAATCTAATTTCAACCCGAAACTGCGTGTCATCTTATCATACCATTACAAGGAGAGCATGTTTACAGTCAGTGATATTTTGAGTTAGAGAGGACGAAAGGGTTAACTCACCTTATCTTGAGTTAACCTTTAAAATGCAATGTTAGAGGTCAGATCGTCCTTTAGAACAGAGCTACATTATCCAATAAGCTTAATAGTGCTAAATATGCCGGGAAAACTCTGCTACTCTGCCGCTGTGCTACGAATGAGAAATTCTGTCTGCAAATAAATTATTTGTCCATCCATCACCCCTCTTATGCTAAGCAAATAATATATCACGACGTCAAAAGTTGCTACCTAGTTGCAGGATGGCAACACACAGTGGCGATGCGTATGTATCTGGGAAGAAGGGTCATTATAATTGGTCTCAACTGGCCTTAACCAGGACGAAATGCAAGGGAGGGTGTTGGGAGGGGGGTGCCACCGTGCTCCCCCGCGCTAAGCCACTGATGAGCGTCAATCCATTTGCCTGAGGCCCATTTTGTGTAACAGAAATGTGAAATGTGACGTATTTTAACGGATTCTTAGAGTCGCTAAACAAACATCAGGCCTTCTTGACGATGTGCTACAAACAGAGCATGTGTTCACGAAGAATATATTAAACTTTGTTTCAAGTTTACACTTTTATTACCGAAAATGTTTCAGATTTCGAAGAAACTTCGCATGTATTCTTGGTAAGCTCGTGTTTTACTCTTGGCACGTCGTGGAAAACCCGGTGTGCAAGATTTTTTTTGGTGATTATGTTCAGTCAAAGCACTACATCGCAATGCGAATCGGGTGCCTGCCATTATTATCTAGAGCGGGGGAGGGGGGGGGGTGTCATATAACTTCGAGGAAAATGAAAGGAAAACAAAGTTCCCCAACAAGTATTTCTTAAAAGATCGCCTGATCAAAACATGCGACTAAAGAGTATATAATGTTACCTGTTCCGTTGAGCATGATTTCATTAGCGCCATGTTGCCAGGGGCCAAAAGTCACCGTACAGGTTTGTACATCGAAGGGAAAGTTTGTAACGTCCATGGTGCAATGTGTCTTGATGATGGTGGGAGACTGCCATACAACCTTGCCCGTATGGTATACACTGCAGATCGAATGGGCTGCATAATCCTCGTACCGGCTTCCAGCACTGAAACCAAAGATACGAATAACAAGTAAGGATATATTATTGAATCGACAGAAGAATACGCCGACCACTAAATGTAAGTTTCCAACAAGTAACTCGTTAGGATTATTTAGACTTATGCCGAAAGTTACCTTTAGAACAATGACAAAACTTGTCTTCACTTGTCTGTAAGTTCTAGCTTTACTTTTTGGAAGAAAAAAAAGATAATATATTCTGATTCATACAGTGTTGAGCACTGTGCGAGGATAAACACTGAGAATTTAACAAATGAAAAATAGTTATTAATGAGATTTTACTTTGATTCAAGAGTGTACAGCTGGTACCATACAAGGCGTAAATTGGTTCTAAGATAATGACAGAGAAATATCTTACTTGTTGTATAGCCATAGATCTGGCATCCACACTTCATCTCTCGTAATCTTAAAGTTATTCACATTGTTGTACATCGAGGGCTCCCATTGCAGATAGTCATCGTGCCATCTCTGTCCAAAATGAAATAATGAAAATAATACAACCTTTACTTAGGCCACTAAAGATTTGTCAGTTTGAATTCAGAAGGGTTCGGATAACTTTTCTAAAATGCCCCCCCCCCCCCCCCCCCCCCTCCTTGTGACTGCAGCAGAGAGCTTGATTTCAGTCACGGTCGCTGTCCATCCGATCTTTAAATCGGATGGACAGCGACCGTAAAATCTTAAAAGATTTCAGGCGACCTAACTCTTTCGGATAGCAATCGTGATCCAAATGAAGTCTGATAAATATCATAGAGGGAGACAGAGAGAGGGGAGACAGAAGGAGAGAGAGAGAAAGAGAAAGAGGGAGAGGGAGAGAGAGAAGATAGAGAGAGAGAGACTTTGTCAAATAAAAACATTACAAAACTTAACATATCATAAAATCATTAAAGAAAAAACTTTTTCGGTAAACACTTTCGGGGGCTGAAATCATGAGTTTCCTTGCAGTCCATTCTTTTGTATACACATTATATACGAACCATGAGATGCTCTTATAGAGGTCGTTTCTCACTGACAAGAACAATCCTAACGCCAAGTCGCCCCCGATTAATCATGCATTTATCCAATCATATTATCTTCCGTATCATTTCAGACGAATCACACAGAACGTCTACTTTGATTGATGGATCATGAATAAAGTATTTTAAGTATTTTTGTTTCTATCACGTATATTATTTGAAATACACCAAAAGGAATGGAGTAAATCACACATGTAATAATGCCCGTGGTCGTTTCGTCCAACTGAATATTTGCTTGTGGTGAAAGTATCCCATTGGGTGTGATGAAAAAAGGGCAATCCAATCGTTATAGGAAGTTCAATTGAGTGGCAACAAAAGTATTACAAAAACGATTTCATGATGGCTAACAAGGAAGAAGAATAAGATAAATATTCAGAGAGTTCTGAATTTGTGAAAGTTATATATCGAGGAACTTCGTTGTATTCACAAAATACTAGTAATTTTTTCTCAATTTTTATTCAACCATACCCTCTTTTTTCTTGATTGTAAAATAGAAATAGTAGTTCCCATTATGTTTTTAGCACAAACCCGATGAAATAACCAATATTGCATGTAAAAAATAAATAGACACATATGAAATGTCAAAATTATAAGGTAAAAAATAAACATGCAGAATGGAAGATACAAAATAGGGCAAAAGTGGTTTAGGCACCAGATGCAAAGAAAGCAAACTTCGAGTGAGGTATATGAAATTATAGCCTCCAACAGCAATTAACAGACAGCAAGTTAGTCGAAGTAAAAGTGGGTTGAAACTTATTAAGAAAGTAGCTCCAAGCGTGTATCACACAAGAGATACATCTTTACTTCTTTCTGTGAGGCACAAAATAGGGAGCTGATTGGATGCGAAACGGTCGGATGTTCCTTGGCTGAAAGACATTTACATGTAGAATAAAGTACTTTGGAAACACAACACTTTCCAGCATAATGTAACAAAAGCCAGTGTGATCTGTGAAGGAAATAGCATTCGTTAGAAAAGTGCCTTCTTGGTCAACACAAGCATTGAATCATAGCTTTAAATGCATGAAATGTACATGTAGGAAATATATCATTGAAAAGTCCATCGATGCAAACATATATATTTTTCATCTTTTATTTTCCTTTTTAAATTTTCCTTTATTTATTTTTGTAAATTATTTTTTTGATTATCTTATTTGCTTTATTTATTTCATCTTTATTTTCTTTAGTTTATTAATTTATTTATTTTGTTTATTCTTTTTTCAATTTATTTATTTAATTTATTATATTTATTTATCTATTTGATTTTTTTTTTTTTTTTTTTTGGGGGGGGGGGGGAGATTGGCTAATAAAATAATTTTCGGTAGGTATTTACTGCCGATTGGTATGGCATATGCACCAAATGTGGAATTGAATGAACTCGACAGTGATTGTCAGTCCGCCTATCGACGACATCATAGCACAGAGACGGCACTTTTGAAGATCAAGAAAGATATCCTACAGGCTATGGACATAAAACGTGTGGCCTTTGTTATTCTACTGGATCTTTCAGCTGCTTTTGACTCTGTAGATCATACAATCCTTCTTAATCGACTGTCTGAAGTGTATGAACATAAATATAACTACTAACTGAAGTTTCATATTTCTTATGGTTTTCCGCAAGGATCGGTAATCGGACCGCGACACTTCAGCATGTACACACAACTATGGTCGGACATAACTGGACAGTATGAAGGTGTACGCTATCACTTGTATGCAGATGATGTTTCCTTGTATACATTTGCTGATCCTAGAAGTACTGAATCAATGAATCATGCAATTTTGTCACTATCAAACTGTATTGAGCATCTCCAGCAATGGATGGCCTCCAACATGTTAAAGCTCAATTGTGACAAAACTGAGTTTTTTGTAGTATCTACTCCACAAGCACGTCAGTATGTGTCGGATGTCTCTCTTACTTTGTCGGACATCTCCATTCTTCCAGCATTTGAGGCTAAGAGTCTTGGAGTGAAGTTCGATTCAGCACTTAAAATGGGTCGACATTTGTCATCACTCTGTCGCGGACTTCATTACCACCTTTCAAATATAGCTCGTATTAGATTATACATAAGTGTTAAAGTATGTGAGCATGCTGTCCGAACTATCGTACTGTCCCGACTTGACTGTGCTAATTCACTTCTGTATGGAATCAACTCGTCACAAATGCAACGTCTTCAGAGGGTTCAGAATCGTGCACCAAAGCTGATCTTCAAAGCCTGTAAGCAAAATCATGTCACCCCTTTGCTAAGAGAATTGCATTGGCTTCCAGTCAAGCAACGCATTGTATTCAAGATCCTGACTGTTCTCTTCAAGAGTATCCAAAAGCAAAGCTCCAGAATATATCAACTCTCTCATCCTACCATATCATCCTTGCGTCCTGGCCTTCGCTCTAGTTCAGACAGTACCCTGCTCCATGTTCCTCGGATGTACACCATAACTGGTGGCAATGCTTTCCAGGCATGTGCTCCTAGACTCTGGAACGAGCTTCCAAGATTCATTCGTCTATCCCCTTCATTGGAGGTTTTCAAGAAACATCTCAAAACTCTGCTTTTCAAACAGTATTGAGATCAGCAGTGATGTAGTTCTTTCACTACCTTTTTAATCGTTATATTTTTTATTTGCTGTTATTGATGTAAAGCGCTGTGAAACAACTTATAGTTTATAAGAGCGCTATAGAAATGCAATTATTATTGTATTGTATTGTATTTTTAAACCAAAGTGCAGCATATATTATCATCCTTGCCTCCCCTCTGTGCGTCAAGGGACGAGCTGATCATGGACAACTAGAACTTCTGTGCGTAAAGTAGTGTGGGTCTGCATGTCCGTGAATGCGTGTGTGCGCGTGTATTTTGTAATGGTGTGTGCGTTTCACTTTTGTCTTTTGAGGTGATATGTTGAGACTTCATTGTCAATGACAGTCCAGACTTGGGTAAATGTAAATGGAATTTCATGAAGGATCTCTCGAGATTTGCCGTAAAAGCCAAGTAATGAATTCAAAATGAAGCTTATACCAAAAGGGAGGAGTGGGGTGGGAGAGTGATTTAGATTTTCTTTCATTCACTCACCCCCCCCCCCCCCTTAAAAGAAGGGGGAAATGAAAAAATAACGCAGATTTTTTGTTTTAAATATATGCCGAGAAAAAATGTGGAGTTTGCGGATTTTAGTTCTTATTAAACATAATTCGAAAATTACGTTGACAATTTATCATTCCGAAAGCGTTATTTTGTCCTGTAAATATATACTGAACTACAAAAGAAACGTCGCACATGTATGTGTTTGAAACTGTTTTATTTACAATGACACATATTCTTTATTCAAGAGTGAAAACTGAGAAAATGTTTTGCTTTGTTTTGATTTACAAGTACAGATGTGCAATAACGACTCTCGTCGTTGATAGCGCCAGTTCTGACGTTGTTGGGCCCACAGGAAACGTTCCCGACGATGTCGAACGGTGATGATAGGGCCCCGAGCAGGACGCCGACAAGACAAGTTGAAGCTTCTCAGCCGACGACGAACAGTTGCTGCAGAAATTGGTCTGTTGTGTGTGCCAATAGTCTGTAGAGCCGATTCTGTTGCTCTGCGGAAGCGATCCTGCAAGTGGTCCCGGTGAAGATGGCGATCTTGACGTGCTGTTGTCACCCTGGGACGACCACTGCGCTGACGATCGTTGGTGCTGTTGGTTGCATTGTATCGCTCCCGCAGTCTCTCTACTGACCGAACGCTGCATTGAAGTCGTTGGCAATGACTCTAGGACGTTGGCCAGCATGAAGACGTCCGATGGCTTGTTCCTTCTGGTTTCGAGTCAGACGTGGCATGGTGACAGCGCTCAGGGAACGAATGACAGGATGAAGGTTTTGGGTCCCTTTTAAACCCACTGGATAGAGGATGTGCATGTGCATCATGCTTTTCAAAAAGCTGCACTCGAGTGCACTACCATGTTCACGGAAAGGATATGAGTTTTAATCCTACACAGAAATCACATTTTGTTATGATGATGTGTTATGGACGATCAGTGCCATATCTGTGATGTTAAAAAAGCATAAAATGTGATTTTACGTATCAAATTCCAATATCATGTGTAAAAGATATCAATTTGAAAAGTGCGACGTTTCTTTTGTAGTTCAGTATACTACACAAAATTCAAAACTTAAAGTCCACCAGCTCACTGCCGAATATGAGGTGACGGTTATATATAGGTCATTTCAAATTCTTAGGGGGCTGCAGCCCCCACCAACTCCCCCCCCCCCCTCTTATACGCCTAATTATTTAACGAAAGTAACACTAACCTCATGCAATGCCCTATAGTTATGTTTGGTTCTGTTGCATCTTTCGTTTTCATCCACTCAATATAGCTTGACGGGAAGCAGATTTGCAGAATGATTATTTTTGAGAAGGGTATATAGAGACTCTTCTGTTATCATAAATTTGGGATAGAAATCGAAATAAATATAATTTTCATGATACGTGCTCGTGATTATTAGTTAGAAAATGAAATGTTTTCACGGCTTGAAAAGTACATACATGTATCTATGTGTGATAAAAACTTGGAGAGGTCATCTTTCGTCTGCTCCAGAAGAATGAAAGAAATTTGATAATGAGCTCTGACTAATCTAGGTCAGGGCTGCATAGCAAGCAAGCAGAAAGCTTGTAATATCTTAATTGATGAACTCTCATCATGGCGAACTCCACGAAGATATCTACAACATGGAGTAGATCGTTCCTAGCCTTTACGATCAATAATACACGTAAGTTCTCGCAAAAATAAACACGTCTATGTTAATGAACCGGCTACAAGAAATTCGGTTCCTTCCTTATAAGCAGGTACGAATCTAGATACATGTATACATATTTTGCCAACTATCCAATACTTATAGAATTAGATCTGTATTATCCCCCCCCCCCCCCCCCCCAGTGTCCCATACAAAACATAAATATGCAGATCATTTTTACCGCTTACTTAAACTCAAAATACGTGTATGTAGATTAGACCTCTTCCTTTATTTTACAAGGGGTGTTTTCCTCGATTTATCTCCTGCAATATTTCAAACATTATATATGCATTTGCTGAAAGCAGAGTCTCGTCATTTTACTGATAACGTTTCAAACAGCATTGCGCCTACTTATCCTGGCAACCTTTCCACAAGAATTGAAAAAAATAAAGTATGCCCAAGAGAAGGGGAAGAAAATAGAAAAGTAGATGCTTTTACCAACATCGGGGAAAGAATGGTTTGTATTCAATCCACGTCCGAGAAACGGTTTGCGTCATTGCCATCCATTTGCGGAATAAAAATCTGCAGCTATGGGAAACTAGGATTTCATTTTATCAAAGATTAAGAACAGATATCTAGACCTATTTCTTGGTATGCTTATCGTTGGGCAATTGGAACCGGCATCCATTTTGTGATGGTGAAACCGTAAAAGTATACACAACCCCTTCCTTTTCGCTTTCTTTTGTTGTAATCTTATTTAAGGTTATGTTGAGTTCTATATTTATAACTGTCATATCAGTATAATCGCATATATCTTAGTATACCACTCTTTCCTTAGTTTTTTTCCGAACAAAGTCTGCTAATTGTATTGAGTAATTTAAACTAACGTAAACTTTAATGCTTTCCCAGATTAAGTGACGCTGCTTTGGTATAAATACGCTCTTCTTTATATGCTCTTATCTTTTGAATTTTGATAAAAAATTAATCTTTATAAAAACAGAAAAGCTGTTGTGATTAGTAAGAGTAAATTATAAATATCCAAATCAAATGTTATGTTTTGTTAAAGAAGGAAAATAGACCTCCCTGAAACTTAACACCTGGTTGCGTCTATGAGCACCTAGACGTATACTTAAAGTATACGTTTCAATCGCATATAACCCATACACGTCATGGGTATATGTATATGCACTCCGTCTACGGTTAATATGATCTGTCGGCAAATATCCGGTGAACTTTTCGCTAGCCAAGTGAGCCAACATTCAATTTATCAAATCTTGAAGGTTCTACGAATCCTTGTATCAAGGTTCAATCCAACTTTTTCCAAACTAGAAACCCACAGTGAAATATGAAATCTTTTGCAAAGTTACAGCTTCACCTCCCATAGAAGATACCAGAAGCAACGCAGGCTATGAATGATGTATAAAAAAGTACAAAGGTTGGGTTATACATTCCTACAAAGAACTTTGCTAATCATTAATATGCAGGTCAGTGTGATTTCAATATTTGTGTCTTGTTTATTGTTTGAGCAAGAAAATTAGATACGATTACATGACAGTGTTATCATTATCTATACAAAAAATTAAATAGACCTTTACTGCCAGAGTCTGAAATACACTAGGTTTTCAATCGCATAATCTCACCTCTACTTGTTATCGGAAAAGGTCTTATTTTCTTATTTTTTTATTTTCTAACTTTTTTCCATATTTCTCTGTGACGGGGCTCTTGAATAAGATCGAACTTACCATGGTTAACCAGGCGTTGATTTTAAAAGTCTCCAGTCGTTCGTCCTGTTGAAAGTGGAGAGAGGAAAAACGTAAGTTTCTTTAAGTCACATAATTATTTTTCTACCCGAAAGTGCATGGATCAGAGTTCTAGTAATGCAGTCATCTCCATTAACCCTCCGAGATGCGGTAATTTGCCTATTGCATCTTATTTGATTTCTTTCATTTATTTTTATGATATATGATAGTTGTATCATACTTGATTCACCTAACATGAATATTTCATTAATTCGACAATTTTTTATAGTCCTACCAAATGTAGAAGAAAAAAAAAAGATTTTCAGGAATGGACATGGTGCGCGCATAATTCTTAATGTCTTTCTCTATTATGCTCATTTAATGTTGTTTTTGTACATGTTGCAATTGTGATAGTATCCTTGATCTCATCGAAGGCGCTTGTTCGTGTTACATTCAAGAAATATTTCACAGTTTTGTCATTTCATTTATTCAAAGGTTTCAACTGATTTTTAAAGTAATAAACAAAATGAATGCACCATCATGCTTTCGCATGTAAGTAAGTCTTCTATTCTGGTATGGCATCATCATAATTACCCTCTTCCTAAAATAAAAAATAGCTGCTGTAGAAGATTATGCATTAATATTGACAAATGTTCAAAAGTAATTTTCATTCAGCATTTTTTCTGTTCATATTCAATTCGTATTCTGGACTTGACCGCTTAACATGAAAAAAAAAGAGAAATCCATCTTCAACAAGCAAGAAAGACTGTCTATACATTACAAACCCTGGAGTACAAATATGGATTGAAAATCATCCCGGAATAGCTTCATATCTTACCACATCTAGGACCTGGGCAACGAAGAACTGCATTTCAACGAGGGTGGTTTGGGAGATATTTCTTACTGGTCGAATCGACTTGTCGTATCGACCGGCCGAAAACAGATCCGAGCGAAGCTTCATATGGTCACGTGACCCTGAGGCACCTACAGAGTGGAAAGGACATGGAAGAACAGAATGAGTCTTGTTGATACAATAAGAGTGATAGTTAGAGTTAAAGGAAAAATACCTAGCTGAACCTCATATATGATGAAATAGATGGATGGAAAGTTTATATCTTGAAGATAACGATACAACAATAATAGAGAAATATTAGATTGGTCCAAATAATTGATCGAACATTATTATGGCCCTGCTGTTCGGAAAAATTGGGGGAAATACCTAATTAAAACAAAGTTCGCCATCTGCTTTACTGACCTACTGACCTGACGAGAGATTTCGCAACATACTAGCACCGGCAAATTAAAGGGAAACAACCGGCCCTTAACCCATCCCCTTTTTGTTTTGTTTTGTTTGTTTGTTGTTGCTGTTGATGTTTTGTGTGGTGTTGTTTTTTGCATGTCAAAGAATTTTTCCCAATTGCATCCACCCTTTCTGAAATCATGGATACGCCCCTGCTTATATACAGCGTCGTCATCTTGCTGGTGGCGCCGTTACAATCAGAACGTGCCGTCGATAGAGATTATTATCCTGAACTAAAAGAGGGAATGCTCCTCGGATTACAAAAAAGGGAGAAAATTGTGCTATAAGAAGAATAAATGATTGAGCATCGCTGTTTTTCTTCGAAAGCCCGAGGTGAATCCTTCATGGAGCCCATCAATATGCATTTCAGCATCCCATCAAGGCTTATTCTCCTGACTGAAACAAACATTATTGAAATTAATACCTTCAATGACACGTTACTTAACTGAAGATAAAACTTTAGAAATTGGTCGCGCGTTTATGTTTGTAAATGTCATGTTGTCAGCAGGATTTTAGGCTAAATATGCTGTTTAGGAAGTTATTGTAATTTCCAAGTAAATGTGAAAGTAAATTAGCCCCATCCACATAGAATGATGTGCACTCTTGAATAATAATGCACTTTTTAAAAACTTTGTGTTCTCTTCTTCCTCCTTAATTAGGTTAAAGTGCATACGATGGCACCGCTTATGGTTTACGTTGAATGCGCATCCCGCCTTCAGATTTACGTGCGCTCCCGAGGGAAATATGAAAGAAGTCATGGATATCATAGCGCATACGTCATTTCCGTGGATCAGTGAGATCTTGATCCTCTGATACGTTGTATCTGTTGATACACATGTCAACGGTTTAACCCGTATACAATGTTATACGCCAGTGACGTAAGATGTCATGTTTTGTTTCCTTAAATTAGCCACAACAAAACAACATGTTCGGTTCTTGCGAGTTACGATGCCGCTAAAGTATGTACTAGGTTGAACAAGCACACAATAAAACAATAATATGAGCCATGTTGTTCAAGGGCGAATCCGGCTGCAGGATGAAGTAGGCGTATGACAATATTCGTCTGAAAGTCATATCAAGAAAACTTGCCTTGAGGACAAGAGGAACATTCTTCTACCACTCTCTAATTCCATTCCCGAGAGGATTCCCCCTCTACTTTTTGAACATTTCTGGACACACCACTATTAGTTTTAGTTTTATTTCTCATTTCTCAATATAACAAAATACAAACAAAATACATATGAAATACATATATTCATAGTACAGAAATAGATAAAAATATACACATAGGATAGTAAAACTATTGTTATCTCATGCTATGGTCACAACTGATCGTGCGTGTCCGCAGTTGCTGTGGGCCAACTCCTGCGATTCGTATGTCATTCGTCTGTCATGGTCACAACCGGTCGTGCACCACTCTGCATCTCCTCTTGGGTGTGGTCTGCGAAATTTATCGTAGACCACACGCACGGAGGTGCACGATCGGTTGTGACCAACCCTTGACCTGAAACCAAGTTAGCCCATTCTTTGTTAACGTTGTTTACACAGGCCGAATGTATGTATGTTTAGTAAAAGATAACCAATAATAACACACAACGAATAATGTTCAATCATTTCGATTTATACATTCCTTTTTTACATTTTTCTGTAATACGTTCTAATTTAGGTAATCATATAAAATGGTTAAAATCCGTACATGAATTTACGACAGGCTGCCTATCACTCTTTATGCATTTATTCATTGAAAAGACTATAGCAGCAAATGTTCCCCCTTTAGAAGTCCCGAGGGGCTAGCATAAGTTTATAAACTATTTCCAACTGATTATTCGTTGTGAATAGGGGTTTCACTTCCAGCTTTCATCCTTTTATTTTGATGAAATATGTCTTTGAAGGTTATTTAGATAGATTGGGCTTCTAAGCGAGAGGGATTATCGGCTTGCATCGTCTGAAATGTGAAAGTTCATTC
Source organism: Heliocidaris erythrogramma (assembly GCA_025617745.1). Taxonomy (NCBI): domain Eukaryota; kingdom Metazoa; phylum Echinodermata; class Echinoidea; order Camarodonta; family Echinometridae; genus Heliocidaris; species Heliocidaris erythrogramma. The sequence goes on from CM046868.1 coordinate 30,930,101, forward strand.
TAGCATCACGACCACTGCAAGGCTTTCTATTCTAAGACGATACTAGGTTACCACAGCAATAATACTGATGTCAAGACAACAGTTTTCTCCTGTTATTTTTCTTAACCTTCTTAAACTCTTTGTCTATGCATGGTGTACAGTCTGTTCGCATGGTTATTGTTAAAGATATATTATAGGGCAGAGCCAGTCCCCCCCCCCCCCGTATACACACCCTCACCCACACACACACACACTCCTCTTGCAGATCATGCTCATCGGCTAATTTAGGCTTATTCTTATTTTCTAACAAGTGTTGTACAGTGCCATTAACTTTTGAGAGAAAAATGCATATTTGGGTAATCTTTACTCACTATGGCTGTAACCAATAATTAACTAATAAGGAAGAGAAATATGGATGACTGGCGGAAAATACATTTTTTTTTAATTTGACAATAGTTTGTAAACATGTAACTGAGAAAAAATGAATGCTTCGTGTCGTCAGATAGATAATTATTTAGGGAGGGGGGGGGGGATTCCGACCAGTGCCCCCATCCCTTTTGAACGAAAAGTATACATTGTGTCCCCCCCCCCTTTTACAACTGATAACCCCCTTTTCTCTTTTCTTTTTGCTTGTCAGCAATTCTGTACGGAAAAAGGACCCCTAAAATCTGATAAACTATTTTTTTTTTTTGCTTGACAGAGATTTCTTTAGGAAAACTTTACCCCAAAAATCTGATAACCCTTTTTCCCCCTTGTTAGATAATTTGCGATATTTGTGTGCCCCTTGTGTGCCTCCCCCCTTTACAAAATCCTGGATCCGCTCCTGTCTTGAGGGATAGAAAACATGCATAGCAAGGGTTTTATTCTAAGACGAAACTGCGGCTTTCTTAACACAGCGCAAACGATAACAATAAAGGCAACAGTTTTCTGTTTTTTCTTCTTATCCTTCTTATTATACAAGTGTTGGAAAATTATTATAGTTCACGATTCGTTAAAATCTTGTTTCAAGCAATACCCTTGATATATAGGAAGAGTAAAGACGTTAAGACAATGAGAGCTCTTGACGGGTGAAAAACATGCACTGTGTCTGGTAGTGCGAGATCTGGATACGGAGGTTGAGCTACAGCGCCGGTTACGTGCAAGGAATCGTGAAAAATATAAACAGGGCGCTGAGGATCCAGGATTTTGAAAAGTCGGGGCGTTCACCTGTTTTGCGTATTAGAGTAAGCACTGCAAGACCCACGTGCCTGACTTGGCGGATGATCCAAAAATAGAGGGAGGTGTGAGGGTCGGATCCTGCCTCCGCCTCATTCTCCCACACTTTTCTATCTTTCTCAGTCCGGCACAGATATACTGGATTGCACGATCCACCCACGCATGAAATCTCCCTCTTGTTTTGTTCACAAAACATTTGGTTATACAAGTGTTCGGAAATTATTATAGTTCACGGTTCGTTAAAATATTGTTTCAAGCAGAACCCTTGGTACAGGAAGAGTTAAAGGGATACGCCACCAGGCGGCCGTGGGGAGAGTCAGGATTGCGTAAGCCCCATTCACTCGTACACAGAGTTTCTGCGTCGAACGCGTCCGTCGGACTACTGGGATTATATTTAGGATTGCACGAAGCCGACCGAATCTCGCACGAGAGCTCGAGCTCAGGCGGAGCGTGCATGTTGCGCAGCGACTAGTCTGTCCGAAGCCTGCGCCCCACGAGGCAACGGCATGATCAGGTAACGATTACGGTGCCCTCTCGCGGCATAAAAACGTCCACAATCTGCAACTGAGTATCCCTTTAAGACGTTAAGACAATTCTAGAGCTCTTGAGGGGTGAAAAACATGCACGGTGTCTAGTAGTGCGAGATCTGGTTAAAGTAGAACTTTAATGATTTTAAATATTGGCTTAATACTTATTATTGCATAGATGGCATAAATTAAACAAGGTTATCCAAATTCAACGCTTGGAAACATTTGAAGTAATGATTATTATCAATTATAAAACGGTAAAATACAGCCCCCGATATAGCAGCTGAAGAGCTCCTCGAACGCTGCTGAGATATGTGACGACACACCATGGACCAGTCCTGTCTAAGCAGACGATGTCCCATAACATCTTACACATTTTTCAGAGCCTATTTCGTCATCTCCTCTTCACTTATTTCTCTTCCTTCACTAGCGTCAGTCTTATTGTTAGTCTGTTGCCTCACTCTTAACTTCGTGTATGGTATTATTTTGATGAAAAATGCAGCGTTAAAAAAATAAAGGAATCAGTCACTTGTAAACAAAATAAGACGCCATTGTATTTTCAGCTGCTTGCACCGGGCATGTTCGGCGTTTCAAGAGGGAACGAATACCATCCTGCTATTATTCGGAGGGCTTTTCAATTTGAAAGTGGGGTTTATTTCATTGATCATTGACCCTTCTCCTGTGTATTTACAATCAAACGGTTTTAGCTATCAGAATCAGTTTCACTTTCCTTTTATAATGATGTGAAATAAGGTCATGTTTAAATACACCAAAGTCTTTATAATTTGATAAATAATTGCATTGCAATTACGTTCATTCATTATAGGACGTCGTCTGCTTAAGCAGGATCGATCCCGAGTGTGACGACATCAAAACATCGCTATATTTCTGGCGAATCCTCGGATATTCCAGATGCTTAGAAGAGCTTTTATCTGTGTTGTTTTTATAATCATCAGATACGCAGTTGACATAAAACTTATACGATTGCCATCTGTAAGCTTCCCAGTTTCTAGTGATACATTAATTGCCATATTTGTGATTTTCTTTGAATAGCTACTTTAAGGAGGTTGAGCTACAGCGCCGGTTACGTGCAAGGAAAAAATATCAACAGGGCGCAGAGCATCTAAGATTTTTTAAAAGTGGGGGCGTTCTTTGCGTATTAGAGTATAACGTGCATGACTTGGCAGATGATAAAAAAAAAAAAAAAAAGAGGGAGGGGTAGAGTCTCCTGCCTCCCGCCCCATTCTCCAACTCTTTTTCTATCTGTCTCAATCCTCCACAGACTGGCTTGCACGATCCAACCACGCATGTGAGTTGGCAATATCGTGACCGCTTTACCGAAAAGTGCCGACGGGTCACAATCACATTAATGAACACTTTGGCCTATCTCACACTTTGAAAATACCCCCGGATTATCAATCGCATGCACTCTATTACTCTTTCTTATTGCCCTTTTCGGTCAGTAATTTTCGCCTTACAGAACGATTTCATCCATTCAGATAATGGGCTTTTTCATGAAAATTCTACACCTGTGCCACTAGAGGGTGACGGGGAGGTGCTCTTGAAATGAGATTAACTTTCTGATGGTCATCCCCAATGACAATACTTAAAACGAAAGAGTGTCTTAACTTTTGAAACGTAAAACATGTAATCACGTTGATTATACGTCTTCGTATTGTCAAAAAGGTAAGATTTCGTCTGTGAATCCTTCTTTTTAAAATCTTCTTTATGTATCTCTTTGAGGACGATTAACGCAGTTCTTCTGTGATAAAGTAATGTACTTGCATATACCTCTGAAACTGAATATGATAAGCTTCTCTTTTTTTCTTTCAGGGAAAGCCCAGATGGGTATACTTTGGAATTTGTAATTATATATGACTTTAACACTATTCTAAATCCAACTTAAAGGTTTGGCCAACTACGTCCCACTCGCCATTTTTTAAAATAAACTAATAGAAACATGATCCGAAAACATCAGTGCGCACTAGCAGGCAGCTTCATTGCGTGTAGAATATTATTGTTACCTCAACAGAACTATAACGTCGAATACAAGCAATGGTCAGAAAAGTATATTGGGGCTGTTAAATTGGAAACACTTTAATCATTATTAGGGTATATGGCACACAATAGTTCACAGATGATTAGAATGCATTAGTCCGCATCGGCACCATTAATTGGGGCACTGAGACTTCTTATGTAAGTAATTGTGACTATGAATGATTTGCAAAGCTCTCTCCTTCTCCATCTTGACTTCTAGACAACTCTATTAGATATTAAAGCTTATTAGAAAAGAGCTTCCATCCATCTTCAGATATGGGGAGGAGGGCAATTACGATTGATCTCAAGAATTAACGGTTAATCTCATCGTACTGGAGGCCTCCTACCACAATGCACTCCAAAATTGACGCTCCTGCAGCCTGCAAGTCAGTGCCAATGGGGAAAACAGACCTTGCATAACGACTGGAGAATTTTGGGGTGGTGATTTAGTACACAACGAAGTGGGTAATGATATTCATTGACTATATCACGTCTACCAAACGCCAGAAAGGCGTTAACTATACATAAATTGCAATTAGTTAACGCCCTTCTTGCTCTCCGGAGACGACCAACATGTAGATTGGGGAGGGTGATCTATGAAAGGAATATTCCCAGAGGAATATGGTTTGATAAAGGTGCAAACATTTACAACCAAATTGGCTTGATCATAAATGCTTAATGAATAATAACCAATGTATGGGAAGCAATATGAAACATTGATGCTACATGTTGCATCTCCAATGGTAGGTACAACGGCATTGCATCTTTTAAGCATGAAATCCTCAATGTTACATATACTTTTACATGCAGTTTTTCTGGGAGAAAACAAAAAGCCTACAAATACTTGATACCACTGTTTCAATTCGTTAAAACGGTAAATATGCTGCAGACATCAAAATAACTCCATAAGGCCGATATCGCATGAGTTTGAGTTAGGTTAATGTTTAAAAGTAAATTTCACATCGTTCACCCAAATTAAAAAAAATACTAAAAAAACACTTTCAAGAAAAACATATTTATGATGTTAAATTTGACATGTTAAACAATCGAAAATCAAAAAGGTCGAATTGTAAATAAGTATATTAAACAGTTTGCTATTGAAAGCCCAAAAATGCACAAGTTTCACTTTCTGAGGGAATTTGTATACTTAGCGTTTGGTTTAAAAATGGCTTCCGTGAGGGGGGTAACCTCGCTAGTCATAAGAACCGCTATTCATAAGGACCACTAATTCATGATGACCGCTATCCTTAACGCGTGACTAAATGAATAACGGTTTTGTATGAATAGCGGTCCTTCTAAATAGCGAGCAAACCATAGACAAATTACTTGCTATTCATAAGAACCTCCATTCATAAGGAACGCTATTCATAACGCGTGTTAAATGAATAGCGGTTTTCTATGAATAGCGGTCCTTATGAATAGTTAGCGGACTCCGCCGTGAGTACCTTCTGGTTGATTTTATCTTTCACAGCTTCCTAAATGTCATACTTCCAAAAAAATTCGAAGACTTTATTTAAGTCGTTTATTCTAGTCAATATGGCCTACATCTGGCAAGAAATCTTCATATGGTTTAACATTAATTTAAGATAGTTGACGTAAAGATGCAAACGCTGAATGGCAAACCACCCATTATTATTATGAGCCACTTTGTCCATTCCCTTTGCTGTCATGACTTATATATGGAGGCTCTCTATCGTTTTGGGGAAGTTTAATCTAGAAGAATAGTTTTAGAAACAATTTAGTTGCCAAATTGACACCAACTAACACTTTCATTAACAATAATATAACAGTAAGAATACACATGAAATCAAAATTCCTATCCTTTCCAATCACCGAATTCTCTTACCATACAGGTCCATTTAATCATACCTTTTATGTTACATATCATGAGTTTAACATGTTGGATATGCTGATCAAGTACTCATCCGCTTTGTTAAATCATATTAAGTGTGTATGAGTTAAAAAATAAGAAATGATTATGCATACAAAATAAGCATTACGACCACAGCTCGCCATTATTATGAGATACACGTTGTCAGTTATGTTAATTTACGTGGGTACATTGGGTAAACACAGACAATTAAGACAAATAATTTCGTCATATTTTCTTCCTTTCCTTTGTGCTTCTTTGCCCTTTGAGGTATGTTTGTAAAGAAAACAAATTTCAGTAGACTGTGTATACGAAGTAACAAACTTGTGTGTATAGCGTTTAGGCTTGTAGGTTTGCATGTATAATACAAGGAAAATATTTTGCTATCATATTTGGGAAAGCTATTGGTAATTTACTATAGGTCCTGGAGTTTCTAACATTAATAAGCTTTCGATGTTTACAAAGAATAATCTGCCTACAAATCCCACAATTTTCTGGAAACTGACAGTAAATTTCTGTTCGTTCGTGTGCCTTTCCGAGAACGCTTGGGTAGCTCAGTATTGCACAGGATGACCACTGAGACATTATCGACTCTATAGTAGGTGAATATGAATCTCTTTTTGCGATGTCGCAGGCCAAAGGAGCAGAAAAAAACATGAATAGATTAATTCTGAATATAAAATAAAACATAATCGATGTATAACACAATCATACCTTCCATGCCATTTGCTTTGTTTGGAAATTCCTTTGTAGTGTTTACTTTGTCTTGTCCTAAAACAGCAGGGACGACCAAATAAAGTAACACGAGCATGACGAAAACCGTCGTCAGATTCTGGAAAAGCATGTCGTTCATGGCGAATCTCAACCAGCACTAGATCACAAATGAACACGCAGTTTTTTGATCACCGACGGGAGACCCATCAACAAGTAATCTATCTAGTAATCTCATATGGATGTAATTTGAACAGTAAGGTAATGATGAGGTTACGCAGGCGATCAAGATGTCTTCATCGTAACATCTAGAAATCAACTCTACTTGGAGAAAGGTTTTTACTTCGTTCATCCATATTGTATCCAGGATTGATGTGCTATCCATATATAATCCAAAGAGAATGATCCTCGCAAGCCAAGACTTCTTGTTCACGCTTCGCCACTCTCGTGGAAGATAACGCCACCTATTAATAATTCAGGTTCTTATACTGAATGTCGTCATTGCAAGTGTATCAATCTCCTTATCAAAGTCAAGAAGTTATTGATCTGCAGTCCATGCATGTGTTATATGTTTTACCAAGATCTAAAACATGCAGACTGTAATATAAAAACGCACTCTCGACGAAAAGAATGCATTACTTTTCCCCGGCAAACAAGTTATTGTTCAAAAGTCCGTACTTCACACTTAAACGGCACCTCTAGTGTCACGTGATGATGTCGTTGTTCTTTCAACCCCTCTTTCATAAACATCCATTTAAAGACCTTGAAAGTTGAATGCAGGTACATGTGAGTTATAGCAACTTTATTTCGAAATTCGGACGGATGGTGCAGAGATGAACTCTTCAAGTGCAATACCCACAGAAACTGATACGTGGCAAAATGACAAGCGAAGACACACTAGATATAGTTACTCAGTATTGTTACATAGGTTGACTGCGGTCATGTTGTATAAATCACATTAGAACTTCACTTCCGAACTCCTATTATTAACTGATATCAGAAACATAAACTAGAATAGTAAACTTCTTTAGATTTCCTTTTTTTTCACACAGTAGACTGGACACTGTTTAAAAGACAAAAGCTTATAACCCTTATGACAGTTATCTGCTCCTAAGTCACAACACACCATTTGACATAAATGTTCGACTAGACTGCAGAAAGCACTATTATAATTCCTGAGATTAAGAACTCGGTACCATTTAACCTTTCCCGCGCTTTGATGTATCGTCTGCTCAGCACGAGAGCTGTATCCGCAATCTGTTCTTTTTTCTCTTAACCGTCGTGGCGTGCGTGTGTCGTCTGCATTTTAGCTATACCGTCCCCTGGCCTGGCGTTCCCCCATGCTGCGGCAGTGTTCATTCTGTCTGTTCCTAATTAACATCATAATCACCCCCTCCCTCCCTCCCTCCTTCTCAGTAAAAAGACAGGACAAAGTAGAGCTTGAGTTTAAGACGACCGTCTGTATATTGCATAACGTCTATTAATTTGTTCGGATGTTAATAAATAATTGATTTTAATTTTTTTTTCATTTAGGGCGTTCGATGTAGACACATGTTGGACGGAAAGCAGAAAACTTGTAAAGGTGTAATCTTTCAGCATCCTCCGGAATCCTCTATTGATTTCTTCAAACGTTAATACCAACTAAATTGATTTCCATGTTTTTCATTAGTGCAAAATAATTTAGATACAAGTACATGTTGAACACTAGAAGGATGACGTTCAAACTTGTTTCAAATGTATTTGTTTCAAGGTACAGTAACAAAATCCTTCAGATACATTCTAAAAACGTCGTAACAAGAATGGCGAATCACTGATGTAACGTTCCGTATATACATGTTCTATTTTTTCAAAATAATTTCATCTACAGAAGATTATCCACATGATATAAAATATTAAACAGTCTCTCTCTTCTTAGGTAAAGATGCTTTCTGTTGTCAGCTTCATCCAAAAAGAAACTTGAAGACTATCTTTCTCCACAGTCGTTGTGTCAAAGTAGAAGTAAATTTATTCAATAATTTGGCGGATCACAACACTCGTTTTTCCCGCCAGTTTTCAATTGACGACTTCAAGTATCGACTAAGGAGTGAAGAATCTGGGCGTCGCCTTAGGCAAACTATCTCCTTTCCTCTTCTTTTCTTTTTATGGTTACGTCAACGAAGGGAGGTGATCGTTGCGGGAATAAAGATGGATTGAGTATTCTCCAGACTACATCAACTACTCGGATAATCTGACCTTATTGTGACATGCTGATCCAGTTTTTGATTCCATGAAATATTCATGAAGCACCTTGGGTAACGAAGTTCGATGTCTCTCGCTTGTGATATCAGCACTGGTTGTGAAAGCAGCTTAACGTAATGGATTCCTGACGGTTACCATTTTACGACTGAATTAGATATATTTTCAATTTCAGTCTGTGGTAATGATGACGATCAGCAAATCAATTACTCCAGGTGTATCGTCCAACAAAATGTATTCACTACAACACACATTCGCTAAAATTCTTGTACTGTCATTGGTTGATTTTCTTGGCAAAATACTGTCCCATTCGAGAAAAAATATACCCACATGCTCATTACGAGTGTGAACTACAACTTCCAAGGTCCTTAAATACACTCCATAAGAGCATATAATACACATGGCACAATGACAATGGACCCGAACATATTACGGTGAAGTGCCAAGGGCATATGTAGATAGTTATTCCAATTGTGGATTAGGTCTTTTTATGTTACAGGAGACTAATATCCCGCTGCATAGCAAAATGGCCGCGATTAAGCATGTACCGTAAAGTTCCACTATTTTACTACTGTCCAAATAGCATTGTAATATATAATTTATCGGTCAAAGGTTAACAGACGTGCTTTCTTTTACAATATGCCACTCATAAGCACTTCAGCCATTTTGGAGCCATCCCGACGCAATTAGGGTGGCTATCCTATTGATATCTGACACATTGGTACTATTTAATGATCAATAGTGCATATTTTTTCTCCACAGCTCTCACAATAGATGTTGTATGGCCTATCTGTCTCAAGGTTGATTTAATCCCTTTGCAAGCCGTATATGTTGAAGTTGTGTGAGTATGCAATAAATTACAAAAGAATTACAATTGCAAAACTTGAACGGATGTGAAGAGGATTCTAAGTAATAACAATTTGGTAACACTTTATTTTTTCGACTCGAAAAAAAATCGCGAAATTTTTAACATTTTTCTTTTTACCGTGACTAGTAAATGAACTTGCGTTGATTTCTGAATAGCTCCCTCTGCGACAAACGCAAGATTTTCATTTCTTACAGCTGTAGAACTTGTGACCTTGAAAATTCATAGGCAAGTATCTACAAGATGTCTACTAAACCTGTGCAAAGTTTTGCGGAATTTTGTGCAAGTCTGCAAAAGGGATGAAGTATCTTAAATGGAAACGAATATAAACGTATTTTTGTACAAAAGTATTTATACAATTAAATTGTTACAGTCAGATTTAGGGCACTGTTTAATTGGAATCAGTCACAAATTACAAATATGATGGGTAATCATGTTTGAAATTCTGGTTGTCGATATTTATTTTGTTTAATTGAAATCAACAATTTTATTTAATTGGAATCAGTCACGAAGTTAATCAATCATGTTTGAAATTCTGGTTGGTGATATTTATTTTGTTCATAATCAAGATATTATGTAATTCACTAAATATCTTTTTCTTCATATATTAAAATAGAAAGTAACATAACTTATTTTTATTGATCGAAATTAGATCAAGGAGACATCTTTAGATTCGTTACAGTCCCATTAAGGGAGGCTAAATCATAGATCTCCGTAGAAAAGCGAAATGCATGATTTGTGTGGCTTGCTCCTGCTTCATTCGTAAGGTAGTGTACTGTAACTATAAGTTTATTTATAATCTAATTTATCTCTCTAAATTGTCGTTTTATTTTTGTATGTGCAAAGACGTTAACATTTAATGTTGTCGACGCTGGATAGGTACTGTATCAAAGTCTTTAGCTTAATGTCTTGCCAAAGTGGTTGGAAAAAAAACGTAGCTTGAAGAGAGGCCTCTACACGAATTACTTTTCTTGGCGTTGTAAAGTATAGAAATACTCTCTAATTCTTTAAAGACTTAAACAGGTTTAAAACTCTCTTTGACTTAAATATAAATCATTTTCACTTAAAACCAAAACTTAGAAATTAAGAGAGTATAAAGCGCACTTCTTTTAAGTCGTGTACATTTTACCCCAGTTGCTTGCACATAATCATCGTGTTTTTCTCTCTTTCACATTTTTTTGTCACATTTAGAGGCGGTTAAAAGCGTCATATGTGAACGTGGCTATGGTGATCGCATCCTCCATCTAATGGGTTGATCGAAGAATGTCCGTATGCTTATCTGGACCCTACGCTCTATCCAAACACGATGGATGGCAAGTCGTGCGAGAAATTACATGCAAAATATGGCGTAAAGTGTATAAAAATGAGAGCTTGGCATGCAGGTTTTGCTGGGATAAGAGCAGAGAGGCATGACCAAGCATAATACCTCCATGTACTTTAAGAGAAGGTTGAGGTCTGGGGAAAGGTGAAAAATAATCTGCAGACATGATCAACATTTCCCAATTGCTTCGAGACAGTTTCTTTCACAATGTTATGACCAGAAATCAACTTTATCTTTAAGGCTGTTACGTTTCCAATGGAGTTAAAAGGCAAGTAGGGGGAATAAACTAAGGGCTTATCACATATCGATTTGAGAACGGTCTCTGTAGAAAATGTATATGTATGTATTTTTTCCCAGTCAAGTGATTGAACCACTCGACTACGACGCCTCTACGAGAAATTACATGCAAAATATGGCGTAAAGTGTATAAAAATGAGAGCTTGGCATTCAGGTTTTGCTGGGATAAGAGCAGAGGGGCATGACCAAGCATAATACCTCTATGTACTTTAAGAGAAGGTTGAGGTCTGGGGAAAGGTGAAAAATAATCTGCAGACATGATCAACATTTCCCAATTGCTTCGAGACAGTTTCTTTCACAATGTTATGACCAGAACTCAACTTTATCTTTAAGGCTGTTACGTTTCCAATGGAGTTAAAAGGCAAGTAGGGGGAATAAGCTAAAGGGCTTATCACATATCGATTTGAGAACGATTGGATAACGATAAAATCGGTCTTTGTAGAAAATGTATGGCTTTTTACCCCCACATTTTCTTCATAGAACTATTTTATCGTTATCAAATCTTTCTCAAATCGTTGCTATAAGTGACCAGCCATTTATCCCTTTACTTCGAAGTTAATATCGAAGTTAATATCTATTCATTTGCATGATCTTAGCTATGTTTCTTTATTCACCAGGGTCCCCTTTTTCTAACTCATTAATCATTCTTGTTTCGATGGCAATGTACGTCAAGAGATCAGGGGAATAAAGAGAGGGCAAAATGAATGACAGAGAGATGGATATAGGGGAATGAGGGAAAGGGAAATAAATAGGGAGAAAGACACGTAGAGAAAGAATAAAGATGGAGGAATTAACAGGTAGATACTGAAACATAAGGTCGACACCTGATTCGGGAACGGACACTGCCGCCTATCCGATTTCACGTTATCAAGAAAAACGCCCCTTGGCGCCAAATTTGGCGTTCTACTTTTTCAATAACTTGAAGTATCAACACGAGAATCACAAGGCATGAGCGATATTGGGCGGAAGCCATCTTAATATGGCATTGACGGGGCTTTGAAGGTACATATAAGAATCTGGGAAATTATGATATTGGCTCTTCCAACTTTGGATTTTCTGCTGCTTGCTAGCTTACATCCGAATACATAGTACTCAAGCCCGTCCAGCCATGTGTACAAAAATAATTTTAGAGCGCATGAATGTATAAAAAGTAATTGAAACATGGCCTTGGTCTGTTTTGGGGCGCTCGAAATGGAGACTAGAATGTTGACTACTCGATCAACTGACATCCAACTTACATCGGCCACCAGACATATTTACGTCCGTTGCATGCAATGTACTTGAATAATCTGCTCGAAATTCTATTTTTATTCTTCGTGATTAATGCGATTGCTTGATGAAAGTGCCTTTGAAAAGGTTAATGATGCATCCATCGAATCTGCCTAAGAACCAAATCCACTTGAAGTAAAAGACTATTCGAAGTTAATAATCATGAAAAGAAGAGTGTAATGGCTCAGTCGAAAGAGACATTTCTGTTCCAAAAAATAAAAAAATAAAGTCGCCGATGTCCATTACCCGACAGAGAATGGGAGCACAATGAGCATGTAGTACATGTGTATATTGATATCTCGTGGATATGCAACATTAAACCCTGCGTCGTCATCATAGTCATAGGCGGAAGGGGTTTGGGGCTTGATCCTCCCCGATAACCTATACCCGGGCAAAAAGTCAACTCGTATTCGGGCAGTGAAGTGATCTATCTGTAATTGTAATGTTTGTCTTATTTTTGTATAGTTTTTGGAGAAAACCTTTATTGTAACTGTCAACGGGTCTGAAGTTTGTTCGCTCGCTTCGCTCGCTCGTAATATGATGAAACCGGTTGGATAATATTCAGGCAGGAGACGTCACGTCACCCCCCCCCCCCCCGGTGAAATTTTGCCAATTCGCCCATGTCTATGGTGCTTTCATGATATATATATGCACAACATTCGTGAGGATCTGCGTAGTAGAGGCCCGAAAACGTTTAGTTCATGCATTTTATGATTTTATCGATCTGGGGATGGACATGTGTCATTATTACGAGTTACTCAAATACTGGTACAGCAGGTGCTCTCTCTCTCTCTCTCTCTCTCCGTCTGCTTACCTATAGCCTGGGAGAGTTTGTCTGCTGCTTCTTCTTCTTTTTTCCCCCTAGGCGGCGCGTATATAAACGAATCCATATTTTAGTAAATGTGACCCTATATAACATTAAAGGGAGTCGTTCACGATGTTTGATAAACTTACAGGGTTGGAAAAAAGTTTGGATTATTTTTTTGGCGATGAGTATGTCTGATTTTAAATGCTAGTTTCTACTATATTGTGATGAATAATTCATCCAAATCGGATTAACTGTGTTGAATGAAGTCTACTGTTCCATCTTGTACCAAAGATTACGTATAATTTTGTTAAACATGTTACAATGGCTGACCAATGAACCACATGTTGTCAGATTTGCTCTATTTGTGTTTGAACATCTTGTTATACATTTCTGTACTTCACGTGGAATTTTGAAAAAGCTACGTGCAGTTTGCAGTCATTTTGAGGACTTCGGTATAGCAATTAAACTGTATCTGATTATTTAACTTTTTCGTTAGACATTTGCAAAAACAGCAAATATACGCTTCCGAATTCCAAGTGGACCTCTGCACTGTGTGATAAGCCTGATTTTTAATGTTGTGCTTTTAAAGTTAAAAAGGGACACATATCTTTTATTTGAACCTCAAAGAAGAACTTAAAATGACGAGGGATATGTTTAAGACAAGAAATAATTCTTGGAATAAAAATATTCCAAACTTTTTTCCAACCCTGTACATTTACAAGTTATTAAGGTGTTTTACCTACTTTTGCCAGAACCAGATATAGGCTTACCGTTATATTTTGACATTGAGTTACACTCAATGTCAAAACTGATTGGAACTCAATGTCACAATATAGAACATTGGAGACCTACATGCAAATCAAGAAAGAAAATTACGTACATGCATGATTATTTTGGAATGAAATATGTAGAGCCATTATGTTCCCATATCTTGTACTTTTGATGGTAATTTGGGGTTTTCCGGAGTGGGTAAATTTTATTTGCAGTTGTATAACAGGGTGTCACGGCACTGGCAGAAAATTGCATTTAGAGGTTAACCGCACTGACAAGGAATGCCAGCCAGGTTTGCGAGGTCGGGTGAATGACCCGATGGATTTTAAAGGGATACGCCACCAGGCGGCCATGGGCAAAATCAGCATTGCGTAAGCCCCATTCACTCGTACACAAGGTTTGTGCATCGAACGCGTCCGTCGGACTGCTGGGATTACATTTCGGACTGCACGAAGCCGGCCGAATCTCGCACGGGAGCTCAAGCTCAGACGGAGCGTGCATGTTGCGTGGCGACCAGTCTGTCCGAAGTTTGCGCCCTGCGGGGTAACGGCATGATCATATAGCGATCACGGTGCGCTCTCGCAGCATGAAAACGTCCACAATCTGCGGTTGAGTATCCCTTTAAGAAGGATCAATCCATCGGCGCATCACTTATTTCAGTTGGTATCTGGCCAATTAACGCCGTAGAATAAGCAAAATGAGCCTGGCATCTTGACATGCATGCAAGTGAATGAAAATAGAACAATTGAGAGAGCAACTTCTAGTTTATGTATTTGCCCCAACTACTATTCACTACTGCTATATCTATTTAACTATATCCGTTGAACGTTTAACGTTTCTGACACTTTTTTAAAAGTTCGATACACAAGAAAATTGACATACAGAGACTCAATTAAACATGTTAAATAGAGCTAGATCTACCCATACAATTTTTCTTTTGGATTGACGTTAATACATTTGTCCATTCTTTTACTCACTGACTCTCCCAACGTCCCTTCCCCACTCATTTTCTATCTCCTTTCTCTCTCTCTCTCTCTCTCCCTTCTCTCCCCTCTCTCTCTCCCTCTCTCTCTCTCTCTCTCTCTCTTTCTCCCTCTCTTTCTCTCTCTCTCCATCCCTTCTCTTCCCCCCTCTCTCTCCCCTCTCTCTCTCTCTCTTTCTCCTTC
Organism: Heliocidaris erythrogramma; assembly: GCA_025617745.1. NCBI lineage: Eukaryota > Metazoa > Echinodermata > Echinoidea > Camarodonta > Echinometridae > Heliocidaris > Heliocidaris erythrogramma. The sequence goes on from CM046868.1 coordinate 30,945,172, forward strand.
TCTCTCTCTCTCCCCCCCCTCTCTCTCTCTCCCCTATCTCTTTCTCACAAAACATTATTGCCCTCTGGAAGATCCATCATAATAATATGTTTGATATCATGATAATCACAGCAAACATGCCATGGATTGCAGTATACAGTGGTAGTCCTACTCATAGCGACAGATGTTGCATTATCTAAAGCCAGAGATACATTTTCGCCATCCGAAACTCTCTTCTCTATAGGTCAACTGTTGCGCCACATGGAGCAAAACAAATCAAAAATCGATATACTCAATAGTGGTTCCATGTCGGCAGGTATTGCCCCAGGTCACGATACACTTTCCAATTTCCTGCAATAAATATCTTCAAGTGGTCTCAGAGCTTTCGATGCGAATACAACCTCAGAAGAGTTCTTTCATTATGATTATAGCAAACTATTCTTTCAAACGTAATGTTTACTTAGCCCATCCGTCTGTGAGGAAAGGGTATATACGAGATTTTGCTATGGCCTGGATGGCTAATGCATTATTCTACACAGAATGGGATTCAAGTTATACGCGTTTAATCATAGTTTAATAAAGTCACAGTTTCATAAAGCTATACTTCCCTCGAGGACTTTGGTTCTTTTGTTGTGCGATTTGATTTCGACTGACCGTCACATTTTGTATTACAGTCCTGTGTTAATTTCTTGTGACGTAGTTTTTCTTCTCCCCCTCTCTCTCTCTCTCTCACTCTGACATACATGCAGTTTTTCGTACCATTCTTGTGATATACTACATTTCAGTATTCTGTATAAAGCTAGATGACTCCTTTTTTCCCAAACTTAGACTCAAGCTTTATGTCAACTTTAATAGATTAATTGATATTTAATAAGCATAGTTTATGTAACCATATCTATTTTACTAGACAAAAACAATGATTTTGAGCCTCTTAATGTGTTGCAATTTTAAGGATTTTAAAGATTATTCTTGTTTTTTAACATTTCTGGCATCAAAGGCAATATTGTCATGTAACAAAAATGGACATCGTATGTGCAGAAATATTTGCTCTTTCTACTCATGCATCTGGTATATTTTTAAGAGCTCTGTTTTTGAGCCGACCACAAATGTGGTCAACTGTTAAGGGTGTCTCGAACCACTTTTATCGGGCAGTGTCAGACCAAATTTGCCGGATTTTTTTCAACAAGCAAAAAACAAAACAAAACAAACCAAAGCAAAACAATCAAATTTAAGAACTTGAAATTTTCACACTAGAAAGAGGAAAGGGCCCTCGAATTTTCGCACGCTCTCCCCAACTTTCACTGGTGACGTCCCTGACCAAATCCAACAATTCCTCATTTCTTTAATAAATGTATCCGCTACAAAATGCCTTTACACATAGCATGGGATGTGCTTATCACACATAGTGCTAACGGAGTGGAATCATCTTACAGATTGGGTGTTTCACATGGATGAATCATAATGTCTGTTTCGATGACGGATTGCACCAGTCACAACAATAACACCACCAAGGCTACTATGGTTAGGTCATCACCTTACCACTTTCCTACACCTCTCCGTGTCTTTTTTTAGAAAGCTTTATCTGAGCTAAATGATGCTATTATGCTGTGATCTGACATTTTTGCTTCTGAGACATTTCCTCCGGGTTTTATTTCGTCTAAGATATAGTTTAATCAGTTGATATAAAGGTACTTTATCCTTATTGCAGCCCTAAATATCGAAGTTGTGTGAATATAAATTGCAAAAGACTTATAATTGGAAAACTTTTGCGTATGTGAAAAGGATTATAATATGTTTTAAAGTAATAAATAAGTAATAGCAACAACAATTTGGTAACACTTTAATTTGGCTCGGGAAAAAAAATCGCGTATTTGTAGTACATATACTTGCGTTGATTTCTGAGTAGCTCCCTCTGCGACAAAAGCACGATTTTCATTTCTTACAAAATGAGTAAAAGAACTTAGTTGTGACTTTGAAATTTTTATAGGCAGTATCTACGGGATATCTACACGCAGCTCTATATAGGGTGTACCCCTTTATAAAAATATCTTGTTATCGTAATCATTATCGGGCAAATGTGACCAGCCTTTTAGTGTATGACATTGAAAGCGAAGCAATAAAATATCTATGCAGCATTATAGCACAACACAATGCACTGTGCATAACGTTTGCATTATCTTACTTTGCAGATGGGCTGCATGGCATGATTCCATAGTGTCTATTTTGATTGGAGTTAGCGCTCGCATGGTAATATGGGCTACTAAAAGCACGTCATACTGGTTACATTATCTTATCTTATGATGTGTACCCCTGTCTTGTGTGTATCTTAAAAGCTTTCCATAAACTATGGGATATCATATACGCAGGACCAGCGACATTTCTGCTTGTACACTTATATTGCTAGGGCGGAATGGCATTACGTTATGGATGGATTGTTTGACATACAGTGAGGTCTGTATATATGCTTCGTCTTGAAGAGATAAAAGCATGGATTCATTTTAAACATGAAAACGTCGTCAAATTGCTTTTCGTTTAGATTGGTGCCGGGCAAGTAAAGATAAGGTACCGTAATTTATCAGAGTTTTTATTGTTCTTCCTGTAAATGTTGAATCGGTACAAGGAGAAGGTGTATCAAAACCAAATTTAAATTGACTAGACTAAATCAGTTATTTTTTTTTTTCATTGAACATCTATTAAATGTAAAGTACCCCCCCCCCTGCCAACATTTATGTAACAAATTGTTGAGGAAATTACCAAGTTCGGTTATCTGGTATCTTATTCTTTACCACTGTGATTATTGGCGGATACATGGGGCACTTCCGGACCGCCCCCCCCTTTGAAACAAAATGTAGGTTGCTCCCCCCCCCCTTTTTTTAATTTTTTTAAAATAGATTTTCTCTTTTTGTTTTGCATGTCAGAAAATATTGGAGGGCAACGGGGCATAAAAATGAGTGATTAACTTTTCTTCTTTTCTCGCTTGTCAGAAGGTTTTTTAGATCCGTACCCCCTATTTTATAAAACCCTGGATCCACCCCTGAATGAGATATTGACTATTGAATAAAATGTGGTACCCCAACTGTTATTATAAAAGGTTTGTAAGCATAATTTTGAGCTCTAACTAGTTGTTCAAAAAGTCTAGGTGTAGCATGAAACTTTAAAAAGCGTATCATTTATGAAAACCTCTGTAATTCATTTTAAAACAAGTTGAGTATTTTTGTTCATACTTGAGTAATATATTTCTTTGTATTTGTATGTTCTCAGGTTCAACGGCACCAACTCAAAACTCAGTTCTATATGAAACAGCGCCACCTTGCGTTACCTAAACATGTTTTAAAGAACTTTGATATACGAGTCTGGCCGAAAAGAAAACATAAGATTGTGGAAGCCTACATGGGATGGATGACAGTCTGTTCATATTTAATCTCGATCAAAGCAAATGAAATGTGATGATGGTGATGATGGAAACACCAATACAAAAGTAACATGAAATAGAAAATATCAACTGGATATCAGATAGGATTGGAGTTGACAAAATGGAGATTAAACATTGAAGGAAACATTAACCGATTGCAGAAAACTAATTATTGTGAAATATTTCTTAATAACGTTGATTCTTCATTGGCTACTATGGGATCATAAGAAATCCCAAATCCCAAAATGTCTATTCCCATCGCTTATTTTATGAAGCTGAAAAACATTACGCATTTAAAACAAAAATTTTGTTATCAAGCAGTATTTAAGATATACTGTAAAAACCACTTATGATATTCTTTTTTAGCGGCTATTTGTGATATTCATAGTCTTACCCATAAGTTTTTCCTTAATGTTCAACTTGCTCATACAGCTGTCACTCATATTTTGACATTGCAGACGTATTTCTGTGAAGGCATCGACGCCACTAAACTTCAAGTTACCCTTCTCACCCTCATGTTACATTCCAGCCCGAAGAAGGTTGGAGGTATTCCGGACACATCTCGATAGCCACTCTACGAATCCACCGGTTGAACGCTCCGCAGCAATGTCAATTTACCCTGATCTCCAGCACTAATGCGCAGGAAATTTGACAAGCCATCGAAAGATCAAGATCTATTTCCAGTAGATATTAAGGTATCGCTAAATCTGGTCTCCCTATATACGGTCGTTTAACTTAGGACACCCGTTGCAGTCAGAACATTGTTTTGGCTTGTGGCTGTAATATATTGTGCCTTGTTTGTGTGTTGCTGAAGAGAGAATAAGGTGTCAAATTCATGAGCAGAATGCATGAGGCATACCATGTTTTACATTTATTTGGTATGCGTTTAAATTTTTAAATGCTTCATAATTATCTTAATAAAACCATTAAGCAGTTTGTCGCATTTGGGAATGTTCTCTTGACGGATTTCTTTCATTTTTTTAAAGGACAGAGCATCAGCACGTGTCAAAGGAAGGAAATTTGACAAGCCATCGAAAGATCAAGAAAAATCTTTAGTAGATATTAAAGTATCGCGAAATCTTGTCTCTCCCTATATTCGGTTGTCTTAATTGAGACACCCGTCGTAGCCAGAACATTGTTTTTCCGGGGGGGGGGGGGAACTGTATTATGTTTTGCATTGTACGTGTGTTGCTCAAGTGAGAATAGAGTATCGATTTAATGGGCAGAATTAATCACGAAGCATACTTTGATCTTGCCATCATCTATTGAATATATTTGGTGCACTATTAATGGCAAACTGGAAACGGTTCTTGTCCTGGTGTCTACCTATGCAGTTTGTCCTATATTGGAATATAATTATTATCTTATCTAATTTCCTGCATTTCGTCAGAACGAGGCAGCATAGATTATAAAATGACGAACTTTGACAAGCCATCCAAAGATCGAGATCTATCTTAAGTAGATATTAAAGTTGTCTCCCTACACGACGTGTGGTTTATCAGACAAGTGTTTAAAACAGACCCTGTCTTGTTTAGGCTATATAGAGGCTGTATGTGTTTTTAAGGTTTGCTTGTTGCCCTATACAAAACACCCGGTATCGGATTTTTTTATAAGCAGACTACATGAAGCATATTGATGCTGACATCCACCTGTATGCTATATGCGTTTACTGAAATAGAAATGTATCTTAACTCATTACCAGCCTAAGCGTCTTTTTCCGTATTGCATTGTCTTCTTATTTAGTTTCTCGCAAAGCTGCATTCCTCATGAACGGATCAGCATCAAAGAGAAGGAAATTCGAAAGATCAAGATCTATATATCTCCAGTGGATATCAAGGTATCACCGATTTGGGTTCCCTTGTCTTACCAGATACGCGGTGAACGGAGAACATTGTTCGGGATGGGGTTATATGGGTTTCTTAATGCTTACATTACTAAGAGAAAATGAGGCATATCGGATTCAAGAGCAGAATGCCATGGAGTATATGTCGTTCTTGATATCATCGGTAACGTGTATTCATGTGCATTCAATGGTGAAATAGACACGTACCTTGTTTCACTTTCTTCCTAAGCATCCTGCCCAATATTGAATTGATTTCATTTTATGCAAAAAGAAAAGGCAGCATGAAACATAAACACGAAGGAAATTTGACAAGCTATCGAAAAGCCAAGATTATCTCCTGTAGGTATAAAAGTTTCACAAATCTGGTCTCCCTATATGGTTGTCGAACTTGAAAGATACGTGCTGAAAGCAGGACTTTATTGGGGCTGGGGGCTGCACGTTCATCATGCCTCCGTACATGTTCTCATGTTTATGACTTGATTAGTTATGACTTGACTATAGAATGAAAAGTCGAATTTATGAGCAGATGCATGTAGCATATTTGCTCTTGATATCATCACGTTTACTTGCGGTGAATAAACTGAGTGGGAATGGAATGGAATGGAGGGAATGGAATGGAAGAAGATATATATATATATATATTTCATCTGCAACCGTATATACTTTAAAACACACAGAAAGGATTGTTTGCCAAATGACAGGAAACTTATAAAATGCATGTAAGCATAGATGGGATAGATCTATAGTAGATGTTGAAATATTGCCCCATTTTCCTACACATGAATCTTACCAAACACGCGATATATTCTGAAAATATTGCAGAAGGGGATCAATTCGTTTGTTTAATTACATAAAGTTTAGTAACGAGCAGAATGTTATGAGCAAAGTTGAGCGTTTCATATTAATTTAATTAGTAACATTGGTATGATAAGAGGCCTTGCTTATTTTTCAATTGTTTTGTCTGTTTGTATTTCAGGTGAATACAAATGTAGAAATAATAAAACAGAATAGTAGTGGATCTCACTAGTTTCCTGAACATTTGTCCGGTACCTAGTAGGAATTTTCCCTTGTTCCCTGACTTCTCATATTTCTTTAGAATAGAAGGCGATGTAAAAAGAGAAGGTCATCGACTTGACGTGCGAGTTTTGTCTTGAATATGGTCTTCGATTAGTGCCCAAAGCAGGGGTCATTTGACCACCAAGCTCTCCTCCCCCACCCCGAAGGTTAAATCCCCTTCTCCCAAGAACTCTAACAAGCTGAGAACTCCTCTCATGTGAACCACGACCATAAAATTGTCTCTGACTTTATTTCTTTTTCTTGTACATGTTCATTATAGCCTTCTATTTCTCTTGCTTTTTTCTTATAATCCTATTCCCCTGCTTCTCCCCTGCTTCTCCCCTCCTCTTTATTCTTCTTTTTCTTCTCCATTTTCTTCTTCTTCTTCTTCTTCTTCTTCCTCTTCTTCTTTTTTCTTTTCTTCTTCTTGGTGTGATTAGGGAATCCACCGTCGTAGATAGAGAAAGAATGATCTTAAGTCTAATGATCTTTTACAGAGATGTATATCTTTCGTTAAAACGTGGCCCACACACAGATCGCCGCTGCTGTTCTTCAAATCTGCAATGAATAACCATGTCAGTATTAAAGCTGCATGTCCACGAGTGGACACTCACTGTACAATCTTTGCATAAGATCTAATAACGATGACTCCCGAAGAATGCTCTTTTGTCATCTCGTTCCACCCGATATCGAATGTGACATTTGAAGCTGAGACCACCCTTCCAATCGAAGCGGGAGAGAACTCCTGATATTTCACGTCTCAATGAACCTGACCTAATTTACCGAAAGACCAACCACCTGGTAATGATCACGTGACTTTTTGCCTTTATACGTGTAGGGTTAATCCTAGAATCCAATTGTCCGAATTATGTACAGCACCGTCCCCCTGGGAGGTGCACTGCGGGCTAACAAACTTCCTCTAGTTTATGATTTTGTATCCTTGTTGCTTCAATAAATCAACATAATTTATTTCTTACTTTCACCGAAAGCTTGTAGCTTTTTATCTCGCGAAGTTACACTCTAAAAACCGAATCGTTAAAAAAAAAGTAGATTTACAATTTTAACTCGCTGGATCAGAAAAAAGGGTGTATCAAGCGAATTGAAAATCTCTGCCTTTCTGAAAAATGTGGTCACTCCTCGACCTTTTTAAATGGTCATTTCACTTCAATGTTTAGAAAGTAGTACAGATTACGATCACACAATTGTTTTCCCGTCATATACAATAATTGGCAGTTTATATTTTCAAGTAAAATCTGCCCTTTCTGCCATGAGGCTGTTTACAGAGGGAGAGTGAGTAACTTTATCACTGATGCGGCATAATTATTAACGGAGGACATCTTTTCCCTTCATATTACTTTCATCTCGCACACCTTTTCCCCCTTTCCTTCTGTTTCTCTTATATTTCCTGGTAAAATGTCTAAAATACTCTTTGATGGAAGTCTTTTTATCAATTATCTTTGTGTATCTTGTCGCTGGCTCCTGGCATCTCATCTTATTAGTACGCCAATAGAGGTGATACTCGTAGAGGCCCTCCTTCCGATAACAAAAAATCAATGCGTGAACCACGCTAAAAGTAGGTCTCTAAAAGATATTCCTAGTTCGGGGGGATCTCGGATAATGCACTTAATCAATAACATAACACGGAGGTCTGTGTATTAAATGACATATCTATTTCGTCTCCTGCAATCCGCATTGGTTGTTTGTATTCGGCAAGCGATGTCCGTGTCCTTCGAGAACCACTTGGTTTGGACACGCTAATCTGGATAGATGCTCTGGGTTTCAGGAAGGAATTACTGAATGAAAATCCCAGAGTCAGATTCTGCGAGCTGTTTACATCATAATACTTTTACGCCAACCACATTATTTGTATCTGTTAGTTTATTTTTGTTTTTTTATTTGTTTTTTTGAGATGCAAACATACACGTCTTCTGGTCAAGCATTTTAGGAAGTTTTTAGTCACAGCACCCGTACAGTTTCTTTGCAGCCTTTGACCAACACACCTTTCACCCCTTCCAATGCCTTCTTTTTCCTTAGTAATAGAAGGTATTTAGTAATTTCTTTCTAATCATCCTTCCTTTTCACGAAACGGACATTTATCTTTCATTTCTCTCGGAAAAGACGCACTCACTCGAAAAACGCAATTGCATCTGAGGTCTTCGAGTTCTTCCGCCATAAAATCAGACACCACTAAACCTAATTACTTTAAGGGGCAGTCAAACAATCCATCGAGCTGAATAGACCCTCTTTACGATGCGTGCTGAGAGCGACACGTATTTTAATGCTGGCCATCCCCTGGGCTTTCTTGGCTTATATAGAAATCTACTGTGACTGACATAACGGTCACGATTAGTCTGGTCTTATGAAGACCTTTAGACGGATACGACCAATGTAAATTTTTGCTCCATAATGTCAGATTCATGATGCTCCCCACACAATAGATCGATGACGTCCTCGGTCTTCAATGTGTCCTCACTCAGTATGAAGTCTTATATGCGTGTCTTCATTTTACATCATACGAAACTTCACAAACACATACACACACGCACCCTGTCACACCCCCCCCCCCCCCCCCACACACACACATACACAAGCACAATTGATTAAAATGGTGTTGTGCTACACTCAGGAAGCGTGGAGAATAGTCCAACAGTTTGTTTATTGCTTTAACAAGTCCACTTTTTATACCGCAAAAACGAAATACAGGTGAAGCAAACAAGAGGTCATGTATATTATTAGAAAGCACATGCACTAAAATCGATTTGTTCAATTATATAGTAATTAGAGTGGATATCTATATGTGCTTCCAGTGTGTTCGTCTGTTTTTAAAATATTTCAGACCTTTCCAGTTTTCAACAGTCAACACAGGTCCGACATAGTGTTAAGCTTATTCCAGCACCACCACTAGAATACACCCTACAAGTAATGTACACCAGATCGGAAGGTGACCTCAACTTCTGTTAGGAGCAAGAAAATGGAAAGCTTGTTCAACATGGAACAACCTTTAAACGCCTCTAAACGTAATCGGTACTTGAAAGTTAATCTCAAGCCGTGGCCTGATCTGACGCTGTGCACTCTTTACCTCATCGTCAATTAGCAGGACGCCACCCAAGCCATCTTGGCCGGGTGGGATTCTCAGAAGCGGACGGGAAGAGAAGTAACACGCCTAGATACCAGAATAACTTTCACGTATAGATTATTGAATTACTTAAGGGACTAGGATGTGTACCAGTGGCACCTTAATCGAATTAGTTTCGCGTAAATGAGCGACCGTTGGCCGGGGTGTCACACTGGCGAGGGAAGAAAGAAAGAAGAAAGAGAAATGGTTCACGTCGAAGTGAGAGGGGCACACACCACAGGTGAATGTAGCCTTCAAGTATCTGCAAATATCCGGCGTCAGATAAAGTCATATGGCTTATTAAAATGACACACGTTTGTATATGTCAGGATTATTTTCGCCATTCTTCTTCTAAAGTTGTAAAAATGTGATTTTGTAATGCATTTCATCTCGTAATTGTTTAATAAATACATGCATGTATCATTTGTATGAAGAGTTTAGTTCCAAAACATGCTACATCCATCCATAAATCTAAGTTCTGAGAAAGTAAAGGATTTCTTTTAATCTCTTAAAAGTATCTTTATCAATTTGCATTATAATAACAAGTTTAATTATCGATTTGAAATTAGATATGGCCCTATTGCACTAACTCCTAATTAGAAAATTAAATCAACTTTTCATAAATATCCAGGTGCGATTTAAAATAAGGAATAAGAGTTTAAACTCAAGACATTAATATAATTGTGAGAACATTATTCCCAGTATGTATTTGGAGTAATATGTAATCTGTACAGCAGACATTGCTGGAGATGTATACGTCATTTGATTCGGTTTGCGAAAGATACATTGCTTGAGACATAAACTTTAATTTGATTCGGCAATCTATTTCAGCTCGCAGGCATGCATAAATCAAACTCAAATTGGAGAGAAGGCAATATGAATGTAGCGTTACATTGCATGCCGAGAAAGTAAACAGATCCCGTCCCAGGTCACTATTGTGATGACATTTCCTAAACGACATGCTGTTAATCAAAATGAAAATAAATGATGGGCAAGCGTGACTGATTGAAAGGGACCATTATTTCATGGAAAATGTCGACATTGAAAACATGATGGCTTTATGGGGAACATTGTATCCATCATGCATGTCATCCTCCTATATAGGCGGCCATCAAAATTCAATATGTAGTTGTCTGTATCCTTTAGTATGGGTTCTGTCCGGGGCGGAAAGAAAGTAAGCACACTTACACACTTACTTGTCTTTCAAATGATCTTTTCTTATTAAATAGGTTTTTCCTGGATACCATGACAACCAGGGATATCATGTATTAATTCTTTCTACTCAGGGTACATTACGATTATATAGTTTTATTTGGTATGTCATGTTGTTATTTTAGCTTTTGGAGATTATATCTTTCATAAAATGTTCTTGAGCTGTTCATCTGGACAACGTGCATCTGACTGAGTATTTTCCGGAAACGATTCATCTGTGACAGTTCAAGCACAAAATCCATTTTTATTAATGGGCTACTCATCATGATCATTATGAAAATAAAAGTGTAATTTGTGCCTATTATTTGGCTTATAATTCCAGCCAAAAACAGGACATAAAATAATAATAATAATAATCTTTTGGTGGGAAGTCTTTTATCTAATTTACATGATGTCAAATGGAAAATATTTTATTCTTTAAGCAGTTTAGTGGACATTTATATCTAAAGACAAAAACTTTGGACATACTAGAAATAATTGAATGAAGGGGAAAAGAAATTGGTTCAGAAACAGTGCCTCGTCTTTCAACTAATGATTTGATATGAATAGTTCAGTTTTGCTACCACAGTCAAGGTAGCAATAATCTTTTATATTAACAACATACTTCTCTGTGAATGGCAAGGTCACATGTAATGTTCATCTTTATTTCCAAAATAAAAATGACATATCCAATATGTTGAGGTACGGAGAAAGTTGTGTATGTACAGGCTATAAATACCATGGGAATGATTGGAGTTAACTGGATTGCGTAGATCAGATAATAATGTTTATGAATCTGTCTGTAGGCGGTTACCGTCCTTACGACCTTTTCCAGTCAGAACATGGTGAGCTCCGAATTGCCCTCGGGATGAAGAAACCCAAATTGAAAAGAGAACGGATATTATGAACCTTCTTTCCTTTCTGCCTAAGGGTAGGTAGATCAGAGATAGATATCTCATCCTCATATTGTATGCTTGCTTAATATATTATCCCATGCAACACATAATGCTCGCAACATTATAGGGCCCCATTTCATAAAACTTGTTATCTATAACCAGTTGCAATAATTGTTATAAGCTACTGAAATCCTTGCATCTCATTGGCTGAGATCAAATTTGTCATAGAAAAGTGGCAGTTGTTAATGATAACAAGCTTTATGAAACGGGGCCCAGTGGTAAATGAAAAAAAAAACTTCTGTTGTTCTACTCTTTCGATGCAGATGACTGGAAATCTAAATTTTGGGGAGCCATAATCAGGGATCACGTCATTTCGGACTTGAATCCAAAATCGTTATGAATCCACTCCGAAGTATTGCTTTGAATTACAAGTCTTTTGAGCGTGGATTCCAATATCTTGAGCGTGAATTCCATTTCAAAAGCGAAGTGATTTCTAATTCATGTATGACCCAATAGTAGATTTCCGCTCTTGTACATGTAGAGAGTAAGGAAACATTTAGGTCCTTATCATCAGGGCCCTGTTTCATAAAACTTGTGATCAATAACAACTGCCTCATTTCTATGACAAATTCAGTCTCAGCCAATCAGATTCAAGGATTTGAGTAGCTTATAACAATTGTTGTAACTTGTTGTTGATAACAAGTTTTATGAAACGGGCCCCAGATGTTCCAAGTACGATACTCGTGATCATACGAAGTAAGCTATAATACTGCATAAGGATGATCAGGTGATGTGAGTTTTGCCTCCAAACGCTTCAAAACGGTTTTGATTATTTCATGGAATTTAAAATTGGGCAGCAACAGATCGTCATTCTGTTAATTTTTTTAAGGAATTTAAGAAAAAAATAATGATTTACTGATCTGTCGGCAAATCATGCCAAAAAGTTCTTTTCACGCGTCATCAAACTTGAGAGTTTTGTCATTCTTGGAAATCTGAAATCTGGTTTTCAGGTTTGAATTAATAGATTTCTTTAACAAATTGCAAATTATAAAGCAAAACCGTCCCTAATTTGAAACAGAATTAGCGTCTGTGGAAAAGTAAACTGTTGGAGAGACAAAATTGCAAGTTTAAATCAATAGCTATGTGGGATTGTTTTTAAGCTAATTGTAAATTACTCAGTAAAACCGTCTCTATTTTCAAAATTCATTATACGAAACTGTACGCTTCCTATGTTTGATACCAAAGGCGTGGAGCTTAATTGATGAGGACTATTAGGCCGAATCAGACGGTAAAAGAAACGTGTCATTGATCATGTTGATCATTTAGTTTCAAATTATATCCCCTATTCACAAAGGAGAGCGTACTGATATCGGGATTTACTGGGTGAATTGTGTAAGCGGAGCAAAGGAGAAGCTTTGAAGAGCATGGGGAATTTGTCCCTCCCTTCCTCTCCCACTCCTATACCCACTCACCCCCTCCCCCAACCAGCCCATCCAATTTATATATGTTTAAAAAAAAACTTGGGGAGAAGAGAAAGGGGGAGTTTGGAGCACCCCCTCCTCACATTTTATCCACAAGGTGCCGCCCCTCCCCATTGAAGGAAATATATCGGTCAGTATTATACCCACCGAGAAGAGAGAGAGAGAGGGGGGGGGGGGGGGAGCGAGTGTGTGTGTGTACCGGTATAGTGTGTGTTTACACAAGACATGTACATAAAAAGACAAGCCATACAGGCAAACAGATGTAGAGACAGACATGCAGACGAGGAGTGTGAATTTTAAGGAGAGATACTGATTCAAAAGATAATAATAATAACATGAGAGAGCAGCATCTTGACACTGATTAAATTATGCATTTAATTGCACTTGACAGGCGTTTTGATTACATTTTGATGAACCTTAATCCTTGTATTAATCCTTGATTACTTTGTAATCGTTCAGTCAATGAATTTGTAATTCAATTTTGTTGAGGAGATTATATTGACAATATGCTAGAACAGAGTGCTATGTATTTGAAATATCAATTATGATCTGACATTGACGTTCACGCCAGCATGACAGGTCAAAAGAACACTCGAATTGACACCTTTCACTCAAAGCAATTCCTCATATCCTTTTCCGATGTTCTAGACAATTTAGAAAGGTGACAATCATAATCTTAGAGACATAATTGGGAAATCGTAGCCGACTGCATTTTTTTTTTTTTTTGGGGGGGGGGGGGAACAAGTCTTCAGACTCTCAAGGGTGTATTACAGACAACATAGCATTACAAAACGTCGATGGCCGTCAAAAAGTTGGTCACGTGGGTCATTTATGGAAAAGAAATTATGCAGTGATACTTATTGCGGTTAACGAAATTATAAAGCTTTTTTTTTTTGCTGTAAATTTACATTCATGTAAGATAGCGCCCTTTATGTCAAGATTTCAAAGCATTAAAGATAAATTGCTTATTGTGCGTGAAAGGCTTTGTAATATCTAGCGGGATTACTTAGGAGAATTTGACATAATTCTCCTTGATGCTCAACAAACTTTATGAAGTAGGTAGTTGAAAAAAAGCATTATGTTCTTTGCTAAAAAAAATCATATTGGCATAGGTTGAAAGGCTATTTTCCTGAAGGTAGTTTTTATATGTGAATCATTTCATTACAATTTTGAATTTCAAAAGCAACACAATTGAATATTTAGAGATAGTTTATTGACAAATTATTAAACATGGATGAAGCCAATGAATATAATTTAAAGACAGAGTGAAAGTTTTTCATCATGGGATTATCCAGTGGTGTAGACACCCATGGCTATCTATTGTTGGGGAGGGAGATGATCTTTAGATCTCCCGTCCCTCATTAAATAGACAGGGGATGCTTATCTAGACGTCTGGGATGACACCATATAACCACAGCCGAAATGCAGTTTGTAATAGGATTTATCAATATGTAGGATATTCAAAAGCCTGCTTAAGAAGTAGAGAGAAGAATGGTGGAGATTTGTAATCGAGCTATGGATCAGCTGGTAAATGTCCTATCTTTTTTTAAGAAACCCGTGCCATCGGATAAAAAAACTAATCCTCAGATAACTATCTTCAGGAACAGCTACCACACCGGACAACGACCCCTGGATAACTACTCCTCATAAAACTACCCCTTGACTAGCTACCACTCAAGACAACTAACCCCTTGACTAACTACCTCCCAGGACAACTATCCCCTTGACAACTACCACTCAAGATAACTAACCCCTTGACTAACTACCTCTCAGAACAACTACCCCTCAGCTCAGACAACTATCCCCTTGAAACTAGCTTCAGACCACTACCTCTCAGACAACTATATCCACTTGACTAACTACCACTCAGGACAACTATCCACTTGACTAACTACCACTCAAGACAACTATCCCCTTGACTAACTACCACTCAGGACAACTACCCTTGACTAACTACCGCCCAAGACAACCAAACCTTTGACTAACTATATCACTCAGGACAACTAATCCCTTGACTAACTACCTCTCAAGACAACTAACCCCTTGACTAACTGCCATTCATGACAACTAACCCCTTGACTATTTATCTCTCAGGACAACTACCCTCGGCTCAGCCAACTACCCCTTGACTAGCTACCACGCAAGACAAAAACCCCTAAGATAACTAGCTCCTTGACTACCTAGCCCTCAGGACGACTACCCGTAAGAAAACTACCTCTTGTACAACTAACTACCACTCAGGACAACTACCCCTCGACTAACTACCTCTCAGACAACTAACCCTCTTGACTAACTACCACTCAGGACAACAACCTCTTGACTAAGTACCCCATCCAACAACTATACTTCTTACACTATATACCACCCATAAACATTTGGTTGTCTGGTGTAATTTTCCTCGGGTGTGTTTGACCGGTGTGGTAGTCCAACTCTGGTTCCGTGCGCGATGTTTTTTAGGTTATCCTCCTTGATCTTTAACACATATAATGCCATGTTCAGTTTTCTGAGATTGATGGCTGCTTTTTGAAATTATATTATAAGTACCGGTCCGTATTTAACATGACCACTCATTGTCTAACATTAAGGTCCTACCACAGTATTATTGTCTATTTAAACCAATGCGCAAATAGGATCATTTCTAAAATTAGACATTATGGGTGAATGAGCATAGCCCTTGTCTACTGTCATGACTGTCTCTTGCACGAATATACGCGCTCTCTCTCTCTTCTCACTCCCTCTCTCTCTCTCTTTCTCTCTCTATCTCTGTCTGTCTGTCTGTCTGTCTCTCCCTCTTTCTCTTCCTGTCCTTGTTTTGAATCCCTCTTCTCCAGTTGTCCTTCTCCATTCTTTCTCCTCCTTTTCTTCTACTTAACCTTGTGAAAGTGGTATATCATGTTATTCCTCTAATGCTCCTTTATTTTATTGTTTTCGTTCTTTACAAGCCCTTTGCGTCGCCTATGCAGCATTAAATTCCATAGATTAGTTCAAAACATTAAAGCTACATCCTATGATGTCATAAAAAATATAAATAAATCATGCAAATTGATTATTACGCACAATATGACTCCAATGTTGTTATTAATAATGCACAAAAAGAACCAAAAAATGCTAAACACTGAGAGACAGCGCTTTTTTCAAATTATCTTCTAAATTATATATATCTATTTGTGTAATGCAATTATTTCTTGTTTATTCGTGTACATCAATCCTAATATTTATGTCAGTATTCCCATGTAATACATGGACATTTGCATGGCAGTATCTGAATGCTTAGTTCCACTAAAATTTCTTATTTCAAGAGTCTCTCGAAAAATAACTATTCTTATATTTAAAAAAAACAGTGTCACTCTTCTTTTACTGTACTAGATGTATAGAGTAACAGATCTGTATTCGTTCTTTTATGGGCTTGAACATTTTATTTAACTTTAAGAAATATTTCAAACAAATAGTAACCTTAAAGACACGAAAAATACAAAGAAATATATATGGCATCTTAGTGATCATCATGGTCATGCTGGAACAACTGAATTTGTAAGCTGACCTATCGTAGGAGGAGGTCTTCCTAAAAACAAGTGATTATTTAAAGAGTTTACTTTTATCAAAGTGATATAAGGCCCATATTTAGCATTGTTCTTGAAGTCATTATTAGTGAAATTAATATAGGACTGCATGCCCCCGACTACGCTTGAAACATTGTATATTTATTACAGGTGCAATATCATTAACATTCTCCCTACCCTCTTCTGTAAATTTCCCCAAGGGGAAAACTGTGCCATTCTGAAACGGGAGTAAGGGTTTTGATTTCCGAGTGCAAGAGATCGATCTAATATTTGGACATGCATTTTTTGCCCCAAACAAGAGTCGGCTGTTAGCCAGGAGTTCGATACGATTGAATTACTATGGAATCGATACACAGCTAATGGCGATACTTTATGAAATGACGAGTGCGCTTAAAGATGCGATGTACTCATGGCCGCTTTTTTCACTTTCATTTAACATGTTTAACGTGGTTTGGACGCTGATCAGTAAGTATTGTAATGAACGTTTTAAAAACACAAGCATCTTTTATAAGCTCGACTTTCAAGATTATATTGATAGGATAGCACTTTTACTGTCAAAGAGAGGTAAGATCAATTTGTAACGCTGATGCTAGTGAAACTACTGTGAATGGCAATGCTTGGTTTCCTAGAATAGAAAATGATAGGTAAAATTCACATTATGTATTTGCTTGTCAGTAATCACTAAACACATATTCTAGCTTAATCGCAGCATTTTATTCATTATTTTTGCACTAAAATTTGAAATAATAATGAAACATAGACGAGAGGAAATTATTGTTATTGTCCTTATCATTATCATTAATATTTGTTTTTGGAGAAAATTATATGATTGATGATTTAAGATGATAAAGCAAAAAGTGTTCGAGGATATTTTCTTAATTTTCAACCACATCAGCTCAATTAAATTTTAAATTTTGATTCTGACTCATTTTTCATACGTACACACTAGCTTTCACATACACAAGTAAGTATGGAAATTCAATTTCATTTTGTGTTTATCAGAAACGTCGTTCACACAAACTTCAACTGATACGTTACTATAAAAAATAGGAGAAAAAACACGTTTTCTCAAAATGAAGATGAAGCATTTCCAACATCTTCAATAATCTACTTTATCATTAATAATAATCCGCGGCTCACATGTCTACATACAACGTATTTGATAAACGGGAATACCTTTGTCGCATCGGCAATAAAATTAGATCCTTTGCTTTCTGACATTTCTAATACGTATCTAACTTTGTAAATGTCAGTGTAGGTATTTATATAGATGTTTATCCTGATGACATGTGAAAAGCTAGTCCAATCGACATCTCAAGAAGGGTGCCTTCATACGGGAAAAATGTCTTGCTTAAAGACATACCGAGGCATCAGGATCACTGAAAACGTATGGTCAGCGAAATCTCATTTTCGATTCAAAAGACGAGGTTAGGGACAACTATGAAAGATGAGAACCACTCTGCCACTCTTATAAATTATTTCTACATAACAGTAATCCCTTTTTTGAAAATTCATACATTTCAGACTCCGTGGTTAGAAATAATAATCCGGTTAAGATTTTTTTTTTTAATATTGGTACAAACTCTATACAAGAAGAACAAAAATAGGGGAAAAAACTGCCAAACAAGGGGGAATAGTTTTGAACATTTTATACCCAACTGTTGTCATATTTTGCCAAATTTGGGTTAAAAGACGATCGCTATTTGACTTAATCACCCTCACGTTGGTCATGATTGTACCCAGTAGGCCTATTTCTTAGAGTTTATGTCCTATACGTGATCACATTTTGGCATATATCTTTCTGTTGTTGAGGGGGTTTTTTGTGTGTTTGTTTTTGTGTTTTGTTTTGTTTTTTTTTGTTTTGTTTTGTTTTTGTTTTTGTTTTTTTGTGTGGGGGGGTGACAAGTGTTTTACTTTTCAATGTTACAAGATGGTAAACAAGTAAGGTTTGGGAATGAGGTAAATGCGTTCCCTTTTCTGGCCCTTTCGGAACTAGGCAAAAGTGCTAATAGTGGCGCCTAGATATCGAGCATGGTATACATTCTCGTCAATAACAGATATCTATTCCTTTTCCCACCAACCCTGGAATGACTTATACATGTCAAGCACTCCTCCATTTAAACGTTCTTCATTCTCTATTTCGGACTTATTTTCAGTGTAAGTTAATGTATACTGGTGAATAAAGAGTTCCAAAACATGCTACATCAAAAAAATTAAGTTCTCAGAAAATTAGATTTTTAAATTTTACAATATCAATACAACACGTACAAAGTCATATTTTTATATATTGCACCATTGTGCAATGGGACAAAATCACTCTTTTAAAAATCTAGGTTCCTTTGGGTTTTTATTTGTTGTTGTTGTTTTTTGGAATTAATTACTTTATTTAAAATATCTGTGAATATAGGTTCTTTTGAAGCTGATATCTTGATCCAACATACGTACTCAATACAGCAAACCACCTTATATTGTTGCATGGGAAGCTGAAGGTTAGTGCTTGATCATTCGGGGCTCACTCGTTTTCTGAAGGTTCGTTTTCCGATGGTTCAAAATTCCGAAACACATATTTCCCATAGCGGATGGTTCATAATTCCGAAAATGATACAGGGTTCATAATTCTGAAAATGGAACAGGGTTCATTATTCCGAAGGTTCGTAATTCAGAAAAAATTGTGTAGGGTTCTATTACATTTTCGGAATAACGAAGCTTCGGAATTATGAACCTTATTTCATTTTCGGAATTACGAACCCTATTTCATTTTCTGAAATATGAACCTTCGGAGTACACGAGCCTTCTAAAATATGAACCTTCGGAAAAACGACATTCATGGTTATCCTGCTGTTCCTTGGTGGGTAGGTACCCGAAGAAAGCTTTGATTATAAAGAGATAACATTTTGTAAACACAACTCGTTTTTTATTGCATCATTTTTCCCCACGGGAACTCCAACTTTTTAGATAGTGAATT
The DNA here is from genome assembly GCA_025617745.1 of Heliocidaris erythrogramma. Taxonomy (NCBI): domain Eukaryota; kingdom Metazoa; phylum Echinodermata; class Echinoidea; order Camarodonta; family Echinometridae; genus Heliocidaris; species Heliocidaris erythrogramma. The sequence goes on from CM046868.1 coordinate 30,964,670, forward strand.
TAGGTACTGGATATCAGTAAAATTAATATTTCATGTTGCTGCTGTGTTTGTTTTTGTTTTTTGTTTTTGTTTGTTTTTTTGTTTGTTTTGTTTGTTTTGTTTTGTTTGTTTGTTGGTGTTTTTTGTTTTTGTTTTGTTTGTTTGTTTGTTGTTGTTGTTGTTTTTTTTTTTTGGGGGGGGGGGGTGTGGACATAAAATGGATGTAGTTGGCATATACCTGAGTTTGATTTAACACCATCTGAGTGATGTACAAAACAATAATTATACATGCTTCTGCCATGTTGATCACGTTAACGATTAAAATGATTATAACTTTAATATGAACATGGCTGCCTTTAAAGGGAAGTATTTTACCTCCAGTGGGACTGTATTCAGATGAATGAATCTTATACGAGAAACGCACTTCCTTTCTTTGCTCTCATCCAGAGAGCCAGTCAATATAATACGAGCAAGTTAAAGGAAACCCAGGCAGTCGCACTGGCGGAAATTAAGTTTTGTACTTGGATGGAAAGAGAAATGGTTCGATGATGTGAAAGAATGCGATTTGATTTGAAGAAACACAGTCTGTTTTATCGAACACAAGAGATACCGGGAATAGACGATTCTTGGACATTTTACGACGGTAGATTTCATATGGGGCACTTGAAGTGCATCGCGGCAGGAGGTCGACATTTTTACATTATTTTGAAGTTCGGTGAAACTGGAGTTTTGTCACGCCCTCCATACGCTATCGAATAAGTGTGAAATTTTAGGAAACTTCGGTTTTTGTTAGATTGAAAAACCTTCAGATCAGTCTAGATAGATTCTTTTAATTTCTGCTTACAAGTGCAGTTCAGGGTGAATATTGAATGCTGGAGAAGTCTATGGCGCGTCTTAGAGGACGAACCTGACTTTAAACAATTTATGGTTTAAAATGATACTTGCTGCTCGAATTTCCTCTTAAAAGAAACGGAATTTTAAAAGCGGGAATACACGGGAATACAAGTTTCCAACACTTCAAAATGTAAGTAATTCACAGCTTGTTGGTTTTCCTCCGGTTAGGCTAGGTGAAAGAAACCGTGCTGGTATCAAACTAAGAAATAAATGCTAAGATGCTAAAACATTCCCCATACAAGCAATACATAAGTTTTGGCTGGATAAATTGTAAGCATCTGATAAATAAACTTTGTTGTGATTTAACTACAAATAATTCGCCAATAACTGTATTTATCTCAACATATAATATATTTTTCATAATATTAATGTAGAGTGAATTCGTGGTCAAAAATCTGTAATTGATTTGTAAAAATGTTTTGAAACCTTCAAGTTTATATTATATACCTATCAACATTTATTCAATGTCGCCGAATTAGTCTCTAGATATATGAGATGTATACTCCAGACTGGCTGGGTGCACATATTGAGGTCATTCATGACGTATAAGAGAATATGACCAAACATGTCAAGATAACAGTAAGTTTGATCCACATCTCAGGGTGCTTGATGCGATTACGATGCCACGAAATTTAAGCATACATCCCCTGGACATTGCTTATCGTAGGCAGGTGACGTTACCTCACAGTGGGGCATGAACACTGCGTTTATCGACGTAGGAGACAGTATTGACATTTCCAAAGTATAGTTTTACCAATACCGCTGTCTCTTTTGCTCTCTATACTTTGATTTATTTTCAATTCAAACGTCGTTACTTTCCTCTTTTCATTCAAAAAATGTGTTACCTCGAAATACATTCCCGTCGTCACGTTGACCGGTAGTCCTTCTACTTTAAGATGATTCCTGCTCCTCTCCTTCAAAACCCCTCTTCATCCTCCACGTGACTCTTGGAGGCGCGCCATAGGCCAACTCCAATCACGTGACCCCACTTCAGGGCAGGCTATAGTCACTTGAACCCAGAGCACGAAATAACGATTTCCGTCAAGAGCTCTAAGCGGGTCGCAATTATTTAATATCAATTTGGCGCCAACAGGGAAGAACGATTACAAAGGAGAGAATGAAATCGTGCCGTTGAAACTCTACTTCCTCCGCCAAGCCTTGGCATTGTCTGTTTCATAACGTTTACAGTTATGATAGAGCATATTCGTTTATGTGCATTTTTTTTTATATGTGCAAATAACATTGCGCTCTTCTTAGACACTCATTTCTCAAACTATGGCACTTACTTTGATATCATGACATTGATTGTGCTTATTTTGGAAATAAATTGCTTAAGGATGATATTTTAAGATAATGTCTCCGTTTATACTGCTGATTTGATTGTTGGATATTAACTTCAAGATTTCCCTGAAGCGTTACAATTTTTTTTTCGCTTAGAAGTTGGCCAGAAGTAGTTTTGATAGCCTGTAGTACCTTTCAATCCTTTCGCGCGCGCGCTCTCTCTCTCTCTCTCTCTTTCTCTCTCTCTCTCTCTCTCCCTTTTTTTCTCTCTCTCTTTCTCTCTCTCTCTCTCTCTCTCTCCCTTCTTTCTATCTTTCTTTCTCTCTCTCTCTCTCTCTTAATTTCGCTTTCTCTGAAACTTTTCTATACTAGACAGTGTAACCAAAATTTACGCAGTTGCAGTTGCTATGGTTACCATCAATACTGTATGGTCGTTCCGAGGGTCTTTGGCTGACGCACTTGAAGACTTTGGGGGAAAAGTTCTTTTGAGAAGATACAAAATACAAGACATCCTCTCTCTGTGAACCTAGCTAGGCCATCGAAGAACATAAGCCGCTAACCAAAAGGCTTTTAGAATCTAGTCGTAGCTGGCATGCAGGGGCGTCGCCAGAGGGGATGTGGGAATGTTGCAACTCCCCCCCCCCCCCCCCCCCCGAAAAATAATTCTGCCGGCAAATTCGACTTTTTTATGTTGGCTGTGGGGGAAATGTAATTTATGAATTTTCCAGTCTTTTGTGAAATGGTGTGTGTTTGTGTGTGTGTGTGTGTGTGTTGGAGAAATCATAATGAAATGGTCTCGCGGCACCCCTGCGGCAAACTTCCAACAATGTTTATAGGGATGGGGGATTGTCGAGCTGTTTATCCAGAATCAAATCAGAAGACGCGCAGGAACCCCTCCGAGAAGAAATTCGTTAAGAATTTATGACTATCGGCGGGAAAAGTTTAAAGCAGTGCTGGGTATGTAGTTGAACGACACGGGAGAAGATGATTTATTTAGGTACGGTTCTCTGGTGTCCCTTTATCTAACATGGAATAAGTATAGTCATTAAAAGTTACTCCAATGCTCTGCTAGTGAAAGTGCGCTTCGGGACTTTCTGCCTATAAACATTCTGAATTGTATCCTATGATCTGAAAGAAGTCAATGTTATTTGGCCGAACGAAATGAGAATAAACTTATGAAAACATCTATTGCTTGGGTCTTACACCATGCGTGTTCTTTCGAAGCAACTAGAGTCCTATAAAATACATGAAATACGAATGCATATGAGTGTAAACGAAATAGGAGCCTATCGAATGAAAATCCCGGAAACAGATATACAAATATAAAGCGACAATTTAATGCCCGATGGACCGATAAATTCCTCATCTTTCTTGGCTCATTGCAGTGGTGCATTAAGCGTAGGATAGAATGAGGCCTATGATCATTCACCCCTCCAACATAAATACATAGGCCCAGAAAAAAAAATCAAGAAAACTTGTAACAGGGCTGCCTACGAAGGGTTGGCCCTTCAAGGCATCATTCATACATTTTCAATCAATTAGTACGGCAGATGCCATTTTCATTCTTAATCTTGTATATATATATATATATATATATTTAAATATAATTTTCTTTAATAGTTGGTTGGGTATGAATTTTTGATTATGTCATTTAGCAGAGCCCTGTTTCATGTTCATAATCAATCAAACTCAATGATTTCAGTAGCTTATAACAGTCACTGTGAATTGTTATTGAAATCGCGTTTTATGAAACAGGGTCCTGAACTCAATATGACCTCTAAAGAGAAGATTGAGTCCTGGGGAAGGTCAAATAATAATTTGTGAGCTTTTCTCATTCTCTTTATGCCAGTTTGGAAGATTATCATAGTAGAAATGTCCCCTGAAAAGGATTGCTCTTCAATTGCCCTCACATTCAAAATATGACAAGAAACAGCTGAAATGTTCGGCCCGAACATGTGTGTGTAGTCCCATATACACATTTCTGTGTGCAGTGCATGTGACTCTCAGCAGGATTGGGTTAATTGCTTCTCATTTTGGTGATTCAAAAACCTTACAGCATACACCAAGTCTTATATACTTACATATAATCAATCCTTCCAAATTGTTTTGAGACAGTTTCTTGCGCAGTGAAATCGCATGACTAGAATTCAACTTTACCTTTAAATTTAGGTCTACAAAATTTACTTGGGGTTCCACTATTCAACAACATCTCAGTACGTCATTGCTACCTGCCGAATGTAATGTGGATAAGAATTTATATTTGATCGTGTAGTAAGTTATTATTATTATTTTCCCAATCTAATATTGGGAATGACCCTTTGCCCGTATGCTTTGTCGGTAGTTGTTTTCCGCCCCCTCAATTTCTCCTACTTATTTGACATCTTCTCAAATACTGTCTCCCCCCCCCCCCCCCTCCCCTCCGACTCATTCTCTTTCTCTCTCTCTCTCCCCTCTCTCTCTCTCCCTCATCTCCTCTCTCTCTCTCTCCCTCTCTCTCTCTCTCTCTCTCTCATCTCCTCTCTCTCCCTCTCTCTTCCCCACCGTGTCAATGTTGTTTGCATAATGGTAATTTATCATGCTTTTATTTAAGTATGTCTCTCACTGTAGAGAAATGATAATAAAATGTACAAAATAATCACGAATGTCTGCAACGAAAATGTGCTTTTTTATTATGTTGGTTTTATCTTATTTCAATAAAAGTCCAGGTTTTTTTTTTCTCTCTCTCTATTTCTCTCTCTCTGAACAAAATCCAATGGTTAATAAACCGACGAAACCTATTAAGTGTTCATATAGCATCCAGGACAGCATGGCTTTACTATAGAAGCCATTTGAATTGACACTCTTGTGAACATAGAATTAAAGGGATTAAAACATTCATTACCTGAAGAGAGTTTGTAAGTCCGGGATTATCTTCACACTTACAAACCTCAGCGGTTCTTCTTATCTGGAAGCCATCTAAATATTCCTCAAATGATGCCGACAGAACGTGCATGTGTTAGATTAGTTTTGTTACCCCCATTGCCTTTAACCCAGATACAAAGCAATGCCCGTAGGGGGCGGTTGTTTTTCTTGCAATATATCTAATTACAAGCGATTCCTCAAGTGTTTCAAATGTTCCTCATTGATTTCATGTGCTTGCGTCTTCATGATATTGCCTTCGCATTTGTTGTCTTCCTTTTAACCCATTGCCTACGGGAACCGGCCAGCTCCTGCATTAAGCCTATAGGAATGAGATCATTCAGTGTGCAATGGGTTAAGTAATTTTATTGACAGAAGAAGATGACCAAAAAAGAAATCAATATTCTGGGAAGAATTATTCGTGTATTTATGACTGAAAGAGAGTGAGTTAAGGTCAGCTGAAGGCGAAAAGTCCGTATCCCTATAACCAATCTATAACAGAATGAGAAGTGCATTTAATTAACCCGAGCATCTAATTCTATGTAATTTTTCCATGGAGTCCATGGAGTATTTTTCTAATTTATATATTGCTTGAATGACAATCTATATTTTTAGTAGTTTGGCGGTCCTTATATAAAAATAATTTGTTGATAACTTTGAGAAAGCTAAACTAAACTTTAAAACATACTGTAGACATTGATAAATTATTAAGTAAATAATTGTCTGAAATGTTGTGCATGTACCGGACTCACACATCCGCATCAACTGCACACTTTAGGTTAGTCTAGTTCTGGACTCTTTTTATTGATTTTTTTATTCGCCGACTATACGCGATAAGCCGAATGATGGCACGATCGCGAGAACCTGTTGGCCCTTTGCTCGGGCCATCAGGTTTCCGGATCGCGCCAATCACTCGGCATAATACGTACAGTCGTCGAAAAAATAATTCGGTAAAGAGAGTCCAGAACTAGACTAACTTTAGGTATGTTACAATTCCCTTTCCTCCTTCGTAAAATTTAATTTGTGATGAGCACTACTTGAACACAGAATGCACTTCATGTTATCACAGATGCATGCCATCCTCAATATAAACTAGGATGTTGTGAAGTTTTCGACTTCGGGCTCTTCTTGATAGCTGGGGTAAATGGAAGGGATGGTATGCCATTGAAGTCTCATGTTGTAGATGTATATCTTGAGATTAATCAAACATTAATAATGTAAATATTGAAATCATATAGTACATGTAGTTTTAAATTGAGATGAAGTACATATGAATTACGATGTCCATTCCACATTACTCAAAAAAAGTATGAACTATAATGCCATCAACTTTTGGGGTGCCTCTTCACTCGATAACTCTCTGACACGCAAAAACAAGTTATCTTTGGGCTGTTTTTCACTTAGACATACAAGGGTCATCAAACTTTGAGGTCCCTTTTAATTGCACCATTTTCTAACATTAATCCAGCGCCCCTGCAGCCCCCCTCCCCAATGCGACTTCCCCAACACCATCCAACTCGGGGGGGGGGGGGGTGTTCTGCAACAGCCTTAGCATCCCTGCTCCCAGGTCCATGCAATTCACTTGTATCTTTTCGTGATGAACACTACTTGAAAATCGGGTGTGCACGACAGCAGGAAGATGCGATTCATAAACAGACATTAACCAAACAGGATGTTTTTCAAGTTTTCGATTTCAGACTCTTCCCGGTAGCGGAGGTATCTCAATTACATCGTGTCAAAAGGAATGGCTAACCTCGAAATCTGATCTTGTAAATTCAGTTTAGAATTAATTAATAATGTTCAAGATTAAAGTAATAAAAAATACGGATATGAAATCATGAAACTTCGAAATATTAATGAGTCAATGTAGAATTTAACTCTTAGTTTTGAGAAATTAGAAGTCAAAGATAATGATGCTACCCCAACATGCCCAAAGAAGAGTGTCATATGTATACGTAGTAAGAATTCCCAATACCTCGTGATAGATAAGAAAATTTTTAAGCCTTAATAATTGGTTCAGTCAAATATTTATGGGGATCATATTTTGACAATGACATACAGAGGTAAAGTCGACAACTAATTTTATACTATGTAGTAGACTGGTAGCCTCCATGTCGCCATGTAACAAACGTAAGATATGATTTTTCTTATGAAAAAAAAATGCACAGATTAGTGAAGGTTACCCTTTTAAAGTCGTTATGACATGATAGGGTCTGGTCTAATTCTAAATTCAGCATAATTGTGAGCTGTTTGAGTCATGAATAAAAGTAGTCGCGTTCACACGTCAGGTTTTTTCATGATTTTAATTGAAATTAATGTCTATTCGGTTCATATCTCAAACACCATTTCTCAGCAAGCCGAGATATAACAGATCATAACTGCACAAAATTTACGTGAAATAAGCGTTGTAAAAAAAAATGTTCACTGATAATTGTCTTCTTTGTGTTTCTTGTTCACAAGGTTGATTTAAACAAAATCGTCAGGAAATCTAAAAAGTTAGATAATGCAACAGAGAACAAGAGGAGACGAGGAACAAACAAGTTCTTCATATCAAAGGATTTGGGGGAAAATATTTAATTTTTCCGATACACTTCATTCGAACTGTCCTACTGTTGTTTTTATAATGCATCCGCAAACTATCCAAAACGCTACAAATATGATATTGTTATTCAAAAAACACCACAATATTTATCTTTCTCAGAAGACGGCGTGAGTTGACCCCATCATTGATATTTTTGTCATTCCATGCCCTGTTTATCATAATAGAATTAGGTGTGATGCAAGTACAGGACCGAGCTTTTCGGCGAAATACACGTACTTGCATTTTATCACTGCGTATGATGTTGTTGTTGTTTTTTTGTGGTTATAAGCGTGATGTTAGGTATCAAAGATGAGCCTAGTTTCAGCTAAAGTGATTTGAGCATCTTTTGTTCTTCCGTAATCTGCCTAATGTAGGTCACGTGACTGATGGTTCTAAGAAGCACAGGTGAATAACGTAAGGGTATGGTTCTACACATATATTACTGCTCTGAAATAGTTTTAAATCAGAGTGATAACTTCATGACATATTCCCCATATGCAATGAAATTACATATAAAATTTTCTTTTATAAGTTAGAGTATTGTTATTTTTGTAAAGAATGTTATAAATCTGACTGACGCAAATTCTTTGAATGTTGTAATGAATTTACAGTACATTTTTTTCAAGACACACGGATGACATTAAACAAAAACACAAACGTTATTTACCAACTGTCTGGAAACACCTCGATGAAGAAAAAAAATGAATATATTAATAGGGACAACTGAGAACCTACAAAGTCCGAAGTATTTGTCTTTGAAAATGGGTTTTCTAATATGACAATTTTAACGTATTGTTATTAATTATAATATATCGGCACTTCAAAATCCGTATTTTTTCTATCGATACACCATAATCATAAGCACACAGCATAATGTTAATAAATATCAACATTAAGAGATAATACTCTATCATAATCATGCTGTTCGGGAACGTGCCGATACTTGCTTGACTCACACACAGAAGAACAATCTCCTGCTCTTCCCTTCGCTTAATCATGTTAATCAATAACGCATAATAGTTCTGAACATGTGGCGTTTCAGCTGTTGATTTCAGTAAACACTGGGGATCACCTTGCGCAAACTCAACGTGCCTAAATGCAGTGATGTCGGCCACTTAATTGAGCGGAATATGTTGAGTCAGAAATCCACTGAGTAATGTTATTGATTTTTCTAAGGATTTATGGAATGAATTAAAGCTACATCAAGATTTTTTTTTTGTGTGTGTGTATGGTTTATACTCACGATATCTACTTTCTCAAGTTATTCATGTACTGTTTTTATTTCCTCTTTTTATACACATTTACACAAGTTCACATGACAACATTTATGATTAGCCGTACCATAAATGAACATTATCGGTGGAAAGAAGACACATTAATCATGGTAATGAATTTATTTACAGGGAGTGTATAACGAACAGAATATATATATTTTCATGTAGAAGGTAAGCGTGACCAGTAATTTGCTGACTAGCTATTCATTACCTCTCAAATTATTACTCAGTTGCAGATGTAACAGATTTTGCAGCCGTTACAGTATTGAGTGTCTTCATGAAATTGGCATCTGGCGGCTGTGCTTTAAGGAATACCGGTATAAATTTTGAATTAATATGTTACCGTAATCCTACATAAGCGACATTATTTTTACTACTATATTCTTTTCTTAAGTTGTTTTAGTGGTGATAAATGATATCAGCATATCAAGTAACGTAGGAATAACACAACATCATCCATCCTCCAGCATGCAACAACCAATGGGGAGGATAAACCTAGAACCACAACTGATACTGTCTTCAGGACTTCTAATCTCACCTGTTAATTAAAAGTATATCGTTGTGATTCTGTTACACCCCTTACGGGTATCGCATGCGACAGTATCATCCCATAACTGTGCCACAACCTGTCATATTACACCTGAGAAAGTTGAAGAGCATATAAAATTCCAAGAAAAAGTTGACGGCGACGAGTGCCGTATGTTCTGTAAATCATTGACACAGATATGTCTTGAACAGACGACATGCACGTTGCCGCGCTCTATATCGTGTCATCGAATGTTGGAATGCACTATTTCTTGTGTCGTCTGGAGAGTACATCGAAGAATGCTAGAAATCGACCCAAGACTGACTGGGACCCAGTCAATTATGACGGTGCCGACTGATATGTCTGTGCTGCTTCTTACAATTTCCTTTTTTGAAAACAACTTTTTAGTTAAAACTTTCCTCTGCAGAGGCAGGGGTTTATGCAAGTTTTTTGCCAGAAAAATGTGAACATAATCACATATACCATGTGTTTACACTGATGGAAAATCGTTCAAATAACGCCCCCAGATTTCAGATGAGACAAGTTTTCTAACGAAGGTACGAGGGGTCAATATTACTACTACATCATGAGGACACATTAAGAAATTAATATAAGTGACATCAGTATCACCCACAAAGTATTATATTATATTTGATTAAAGAATAAGAGATTCACGATCACTTGGATAAAATTTACAAGTTTCTTTAACTGTCAAAAATGGGGGTATCAAAGAGATTGGCCTGTGCTTCGTGTATCATCGATCATCGTGTGTTTGGGTAACCCTACATATTGAGACAAGAGATGGGCATGCTCATCACCTTTGGAGCTTGCAGCGGATGGGCCAAAATTGTAAAAATAAAATACATGTATGTAAAGATTTCATTGCATGTTTTCTTTACAGTTTTGAATTTCAGTTATTCATTTATAGAAGATTTTACATGATAATGTGCTTTATTTGTTATACACTTTCATTGACATGATGATTTATGATTCATGTGTGATTATTGATTGAAATCAAAATAAAGATCATTGAAAAAAAAGAGGTATCATTCAAATATCATTATTTACGTCTTGGCCCGACCTTTAACGTCAGCATCCGAACATGCCGAAAGACATGACTGAGATTCGAACCTGGGCCCGATCAGAGTCCGTTTGATGGCGAATAAACAAAGAGCCGCCCGTAGATGTTACCGCTAGACCAACTCCTGATCCATAAATCATACTCTGCTGGTTTCCGCTCCAGACGTTCTTGTTTTATCACTGCGTACTTGACCCAACCCTGCTATCTAACTTAGATGTGGACTCACCCTATTATGTGATGTGTATTGCACATCATAATTAGCGTAAAGTCCTCGGCTCTTCCATTTTTTTGATTGTGCGATTGAACAGTTTGTGACCAGATTAATTAGGCCTCAGAGATTTAATTCTTTTCGTAATATGGTTACTGCCTAAAAAGTGATAATGTATTTGCTGTTTATAAGATAGATGAATACATATATATTTTTATTAGACACTTTGAAATGTCATTCTAAGGCATGAAGAAAGATAAATAAACTTTAAATTCTGCATCGACGAGGCAGCAATAGACAGTAGCAACTTCCATTTACTGAGAGAGTGACAGAGAGAGATATATATAAAGTGAGATAAAGAGAGAGAGAGAGAAAGAGAGAGAGAGAGAGAGTGGGATAAGGAGAGAGAGAGGGGGTGATAACTTCGTTTCAAATGTATGGAAACACATTCATGACATTTAAATTTTATAAAAATAGCTTGATATAACAAAATGACTATCATGAAGCGTATGAATGAAGAAAACAAGCAGCGACGAATCAGCAATAGCATCTTTCGTGTTTTTGCTGAGATAGCGGAATCTTTGTCCGCGGGTCAGGATCAAGATACGTGCTTACACGGTGTCTGTTGTAGATGCAAGGCATAAGACTGGCTAAAAGTACAGCAGGGATTCCTCGTATGATAACATGGCCATCAATCAACCTGCCACCAGACATCAAGTGTAAATCTGTCGAGCTGCCCCATTGAATCATAAGATCAGGCAAGGATTCGCCGCGTCCCTCCAGCAGTGTCCCCCATGCTGTTTTAACATCGCTGTGATCATGGCGATGCAGGGGCGTTGCGAGAGGACTGTCGCGTGAGGGCATATTGCAGCCCCCCCCCCCCCCCAATGTCAATCCGTGGAGCTGTAAGATGTCTTAGCATCTATCGGATGCAAGGCATAGCCAGAAATGGCGGGATTAGGGGTTATGAACCCCTTATAAAATATAGGTCGTCAAATGTGGATCTGTCAAGCTGCTCTATTAATTCATAAGATCGGAGTTGAATTCGCCGCGTCCCCCGCAGTGTGGCGTCGCTATTTCAAGCGGGAGGGGTATGAAGGCTTGACATCACTCCCCACCACCACCACGCCAACACTAAGAATTTCTGTCAGCAAGTATAAATCTGTCGAGCTGCCATAATGAATAATTTAAATCTGACAACTCGAAACGACCCAGGGCAGTATGTCATGATGTCTTAGCAATAGCATCTTCTGATGACGAGGCATCATAAGAGAAAGAGAGAGAGAGAGAGAGATGGCTGAGACAATCCGTGGCCCCCCCCCCCTTCATTATTTTTAAAGGCACGCTGCTTGCAAAAAAATCAGCAAATTACAATGTTGTTAACCTGATTTTACCCTTGTCGGCAAGTTTAATAACCTGAAAACCTGTTATTTTCTGGCGTATTGAAAAGGGTCCGCAAATTGTTGTCAAATTATATAAAAAGGAAGCATTAATCCGGTTCCGGTCTAGTTTTGCGCCTGTTTGAATACTGGTTTGAATTTGAAAGTATACTGACACTCTATAAGAGGAAAACAGAGTTGGAAACTATTCAGATGGATCTGCAATCAAACCTTATCAACAACGCTTTATCAATACACAATTATTCATTCACTAATTACATGTATATGTAACTCATCTATTTTCGTTTGCATTTTATTACTGCCAATTGGTATTCATGCAAACAAAAGATGCAATGAATTGCAAATTACATTTTCACAAAGAATACATGTAATCACCATTAAATATTGGGGAAAATCTCTAGTTACCAGAGGCGTAGGTGGACATGGGAATTTGGGGAAGGGAGTCGGAACAAATGTGGCGACAAGTTTGCCTACTACAAAAGAGAGATTTGAAAACGAACAAAAGAGATGTCACATATAACTGGCTCCGGCATCATGGGGCGGGGTGGGGCGGGGATGGGGTTTTACTTGGAGGATGAAATGCAAAGCGACATTGCCATTGATTATGGGAGGATATGGAAGATGGTCGTAGCACTCCCTACCCATTCAATTTCAATTCAATTCAAAATGGTTTATTGAAAATACTTTCTTCGCGGCAAAGCCGAATTGCAAAAGTTTACAATCATGATTTCAATAACATTAAAGGGGACATATAGTTTCGTTTAAACACTTGGAATGCATAACTTAATACTTAAATGAAGTTTGTAAGCAGAGAGAAAAGAATAAAGGCATAGAAGTGAGAACGGGGAACAAACATGAACCACAACATATTCAACTGAAATCAAACAAAGGTATATGGACGTCGAATGAGTGAGTGAGAAAGAAAGGAAAAGATGAAAGATGAACAGAAGTATAAGGATAATTCATAGTATGGAACAAGGAAGAATGCAATAAATCAACAGAAAGAACGGACGATAATAACCAGATAACAAATAATATTGTATAATGCAATGTAACTTCTTAATAGGGGAAATTTAAAGGAAAATGAGTAAAGGCAGCATTAAACGTGGTCTATGAGGGAGAGAGGTGAGTAATGAGTGTTGTATAAACAATATGAACACATATATAGAGGAAACGAGAATGGTAGATAAATAATAAAAAAAGTATAATGGTTGTTCTCCTTCCTTCTCTCCTTTTATTTGTTCTTTCCATTTTCTTTCCATTTTCACCATTTGATTGGCGGCATGTGCCTCCTTGTCCCGCCCCGCCCCCACCACCGCGGCTACGCTACCTCATCCTACTACTCCGTACAGTGGAATGCTAGTCACTTACTGCTAATGTGATGCGACTGGTATATGTCCACATCCACCACTGCATAATAATCGTTAAAACATATGATATTGGAGAACAAATATAACAGACGCTGAGGCGACATAATTGGACGTTACATTTATACTCCTCTTTGACCAACCTCCAACCTTTCATCAACACGTGTGATAATGCTTTCTGGTCGTAACGGTGTGAAGAGGAGGTGACAAAAATCAATCAACTTCAATTTGCATTTCACACAGTTTCAGTTGTCATTGATGTCTAATCGTCTATTTCACAGTGTGTACCTGTCCTTGTATAACTCACACACACGGGACCAATGGGAACATCTGCCCTCTGCTGATGGGCATTACCCGCGGGTAATCGTTTTGTCTGATCTGATTAATCGTGATATATACTGGTATTGCTTTGATTGAATAACTTTATATAACCAGATTATAGGAAAGTTATTTTTAGCTATGAATCAAAATAAATTAATGAAAAGATGATTGCTGTGAATGCACTCAAGTGGAATATTCATATGAGCAGTGTAGATTATTAAGGAATATCAAACTTCGATTGCATATTGCTTGGTATAAAGTATAGAAGTACTATAGCAAATTTATGAAAATTTTAAACATGTCTCTCTTTTCTGTTTTCATCAAATTTCACCGTGTTGAAAAAGTGTGATTTCCCTTAAAATGCAATGCACAGTGATTAAGGTACATATTTACATTTTCTTGTTTCATCATTTATAACCAGCTTCTGACATCCACCCCCCCCCCCCCCTAAAAGGAAAGAAAGGAGGAAGAGAGGAAAAGAGAGAGAGAGAGAGAGAAAGAGAGAGAGAGAATCACTCAAAGGTATACCGTTTTATTACACCCAACAGCACAACGGCAAACATGTTAATTGCATTTCAGAGCGACGAAGGTACCATGAATCATGGTAAAAATACTAAAATATTAAAATACAATTCACTTTTTTTGTCATGCAGATTTGAAAGTTACGATTATTAAGATTATTGGTACATTATTATTGTGATATTGTGCATGTGAACGTGAACATATTTTTAATGAAACAATTTAATATATGCTTTCCTATATCTCAAGCAGTGCGGCTTCCCGATGCTGAGGAATGTTGTAATATTCTTACAAACCTTTCCATGGAACATTAACATCAAGCTCCGTTGATTAAAAAATCAGCTGTTACAATACGAACCCAATCATGAACTTCATCTGTGAGTGCATGGGCAGAAAAAAAACCTTGCTCACAATATCAATCGATCGACCATGACCGTGTTTTACGCATGATCGATCTCTTGGAATGCTCGAACACTTTATACCCTAACAAAAAAGAATATGCGTTTCATCATTTTGACGCTAATTCTATAGAATCTATGAAGCATGGTAGTGAAGATCATCTGCTGCGCAAAGTGTGATGTTCCGTAACCATTATTATGCATCAAGTATTTCATCTCGCTTGATTTCATGGTATCTATTAGCATGATTAGACTAACAAAAAGGAGAGAATTCCAGTCTATATAATAGTAATAATACTATATTACATTTATATAGCGCATTTTGTGAATACTTCAATGCGCTTTACAATGTTATCTATTAATAACGGGAAATATGCAAGCAATAAATCTCAAACTTAAAGCTTAAGGGTTTTCCAATTTGCTCCTGACCGTACAAAAAATACATCCCAAAGTTATTATTCCAATGAATTTGTAATGTGTCCTGAAACAAAACTCATTTGTTTTCCCGTTGACATCTCTGTATTAATAAAATATCCTTTGTTTGACATTACCATTCAAAAACTACATAGAATTATTTATTAAAATATTGTGTGAGCAAAAAATAATTGCACCTCATGCATTCATTGGAAACAGACACATTTTCAAGTGCCAATTCGTTTGGTTAACACTTAAATACAAGATTATTTTCATTCTTAAAGGCACAGGTGATTTCATACGTGTGTTAATGACGTCATTTTATCGTCACTTAAATCTCAAGAACGTCATGCCTTAAGGTCAGGCTTTGATAGCATGCTGTTTGGTGTGTGTACTCTGTAAAGATGGGTTCGGTCACTTAATTAGTTTATTGTTTAAAGGACAATTAACCCCACGTGATATTCTAGATGCACCTATTGTCTGCTACGTCTTTCCATGGAGGCTGCCATTTTGTGCATGACACGGATCATTAGGTACCATATGCATTGATAATAGCCTACCTTTACAACAGATACGTCGCTTTGTTCTGATTGTATTACGATTGTTATTGGCCATGGGCCTAGATAATTGACGACCCATGAGTTCTAATAGCCATCCTGTAAAGCAGATTCCTCGCTTTGTTTTGGTATTGTTACGATTGTCTCCGTCCTTGACGTCAATTCTCCGTCCTTGACGTATATTTTTTATGAAGTATATTTTTTATGAACAAATTAAGACCTTTTAAAAAATATATAAAACTAAACTTACATTTCAGAATATGTGACTTTATCTAATATATATTTGTCCTCTAAAAATCAATTACAAGTTAACGATGAAGGAAATTTTACTTGGGATGAAAAATATGTTCGTGTACACATAAAGTAATGGCAGCCCCCTTATTATTGCTAGCAGACGATAACTTGGCTGGAAAATAGTGATTTATATCTATATCCTGTGTTTTTACATGAAATTGCATATATCAAATAAGAGGCATATACTACACCATTCAAAATAAGCTAATTCATACGCTGAGGTTAATTTCCCTTTAAGTTGACACCAAATTACATTCAATTCAGTCACAAGTGTTATAGCTTGAATCAATATGGTCCTTCGATCAGATCTTGCTAGGTAAAGGAAGTTTTCACACTGTCAAAAGCGAAAAGCTCTCAGTGTTAAAATATTCCAAATAGACTAGTGAGCCGATTAGTGATATTTCATAATTTCTGTATAAACCAGAAAATTAATGAAAATGAAAAGTACGAAACATGTAAACCTTTATTAACAGAAAATTGAAATACATCTTCGAATGAATTTCTAAATCCCAAACGCATAATTCATGTGTAGAATTCGAAACATTATTGTATTTTGTAATGTTTGAGCCATGTTATACATGCAATAGTGGACGTGTGAACTGGTGTTGCATCACATCAGGACCCCGTTTCATAAAACTTATTATAAATAACAACTACCGCTTATCTATTACAAATTTACTCTCAGCCAACCAGATGCAAGTATTTCAGTAGCTTATAACTGTTACTTTAATTTGTAATAGATGTCAAGTTTTATGAAACGGGGCCCTGCAATCAATCATTCCATCGTTATAACCAAAATAATACCACTCAAAAATCACGATATATTTTCATGGGATTTTCCCTTTCATAGGTAAAACACGATAAAAACTACTTTCGAAAAATAATCTCAAGACAATTTCAATAGCCCTGTCTATCACCTTTAGAAATGTGCGAACATTACAATGGTGTATTACATAATCCGAACCTGATTTCTATGGCAGTACAATAGGTCTTTGAAATTGCCCTTGAACTCATTTTTCGAAAGTAGTTCTTATCGTGTTAGGAGCTTCTATCGGCAATGCTTATGATGAGTCAATGTCCGCGGGTGCACGAGAGTAGCGTCAGTCAATTAATGAAATTTGTACCCCGGTCACACTAACAAAACCGACAGCAGATCGAGAAAAAATTTACTTTCCCCTGAATGGCCAAGAATCGGTCGGGTTTGATAGTGTCGATGTGCATGGAGTCGGTTTGGAGGTGTGGCTGAGGTATTACGGAGCATCAAGACATTCAACTGCAAAAAAAAGGAACCACTTCTTTTCTAAAGCACAAACATGCAGAAAACAAGGTTTGGCTCTTTATCATCAATAATTCATCAAAAGCAAGTGAGAACTCGCGGGAAACTCATAGAAAGATCGATTTACAAGTGTTCCAACAAATCGGAATAATATTTAGGCAAAAATGCGAAACGATGTCCAGCAATAAGTCAATGATAGTCCCAGCTAGCTTAGCCTGATCTGAATATTGGATTATTGAAGCGGCAATGACTGATAGCCATCGCAGCGAGACATCGCAGGGACGGGTGCAGGATTTTGTAAAAAGAGGGGCGCTTTTCACAAAAATACACAATCTAGGGGAAATATTTGTGTTGTTG
The DNA here is from genome assembly GCA_025617745.1 of Heliocidaris erythrogramma. Classification (NCBI taxonomy): domain Eukaryota; kingdom Metazoa; phylum Echinodermata; class Echinoidea; order Camarodonta; family Echinometridae; genus Heliocidaris; species Heliocidaris erythrogramma. The sequence goes on from CM046868.1 coordinate 30,982,295, forward strand.
TGTACTTAAGTACCCAAAGGCTCCCAAGCTATACAGATAGAAAGATAAACTTAAGTTATGCATATTAGGTTTCAAACGGGGACACGCCGACCCCGAGCCCCCCCCCCCCCCCCACCCCCCAACCAATCACCACTATGGTATCGGCAAATCGCTTGTGGATCAACTGTTGCTTTTTTATTCTTCTTCTTCGTAAAAAACTTTTTTTTCAGGAAGGCAGTAAGCTGAAAAATAAATAAAATCGTATATATTTTATAGCAAGCTGTTTCAAGAAATCAACCTTACTTTATAAAGTACCTAAATGAAAAATCACATTAAAAAAAAAAGATCTGCCGATAAATTGCCAAGAAAATGTCTTTGAATGAAATTTCTAGGAAGTCTTAAGTATTCAAACGCAAAACAAAAAATGAATCGCTTTTACATTATTATTTCACATTTGCTTGACCGGCATGCGAATGAAGTGACTGTTGTTATGAAGTTATCATAATGAGTAATGAGAATCGAACTCTTTTTTCGTCATCCACCTGCTTCCATATAGACCAAGGTAACAGCATGACAAGGAGAAGAATCTATTGATTTTAGATCAAGACTTAAGAGCAGGGTGAGTTCTTGTAAAGCTGAAAAAAAAAAAATTGTGAGCCTGCTCATTATTTTTATGTTTGATTGAAAGAATATCACAGAAGGAATGTCCCCTGGAGAAAGTTGTTCTTCAAATGCCCTTATTTTCGAAGTATGACGAGAAATAGCTTAAAACATAAATGCCACTTTTTTTTTGCGTGGTCCCATATACCCATTTCTGTGTGCAGTGCATGTGACTTTCAGCAAGATTTAGTCAATTTCTTATCATTTTGATACCAAAACCTCACAGTATATATATAACTAGTCTGCATAATCACCCTTTCCGAACTGCTTCCAGGCAGTTTCTTTCACAATGTAAGGGCTTATCCAGAACTTAACTTTAAGATATAAGGATAAGGCCTTCTTATTGAGAAGCAGTTTCTTCCGAAACAGAATCTTTGCGTGGGAGGGAAGGAGGCCGTAGTGGGGGTAAAGTCAGGCTGGTTTTATTTCAGTTCATTTTGCATTTCCGGTCATCATCATGGTCATGTAACAAATATGTTGCAGTTTCGATCCCATGCTGATTGATGACTCCTGAAGGATTTATTTCTTTGATGAAAAAGATTTTCTCAAACAGCACAAGAGTAAATTTATTGTGAAAAGAAATTGTTCAAGGAAAAAAACTGGAGGAATAGATCATCAGCTTCAAACAAATTGTGTTGAGAATGAGAAGAGAATGAGTTTGCCTGTAAAGAAAATTCAGTTGCAGTTTTCTTTTTGTTTTTGTTTTTGTTTTAAATTGGAAGACCTTTCTTTCTCACTGTCTGTCTCTCTGTCTCTGTCTCTGTCTGTCTGTCTGTCTCTCTCTCTCTCCTTCCCTCAATGTTATATCAAACCTTTCCACCCCTTTCTCGATTTATACATTTTGATGATTTTCATTTAACCACAATTTTATGGGCACCATCAATACAATTTCATTTTAAATAAGCATCGTCCACTTTACACAAGGAATATTCCTTTACTGTATAGATTGACACACTGCTCCTCCTGACACTTTTTGATCACATTATTGTGCATTCTTGATTGATTCTACTTGTTCCAATGATCACGTGGAATAGTGCACATGACAAAATAACATTCGTTGTCCCTTTGTCCATTAACGTTATTTGAACCTGACCAATGTTTTTGATCGCCAATTAACATTTATTTTATTTAGTCGTACATCTTTCTTAATATAACAGCATCAGACTGAGTAGTTTATCAGGCATATATACATAACAGCTATCTCATGGCAAAACCTGTTTCCAGGGAACAGATATCACGGCAAACTTAACGAGATTACCCCCATCAACGTATTTCATCTTGGATTCGCCCACGTCATCTCATGATGTCTTCAGCAGATCGTTTGGCTCCTTCTCTAAGTATTTGGACACTCCTCATCACAGTGGGAAAATTAAATAGATAAGAGCAGTCTTAGCAGTACAGTCAGACAACATGTTCACCATGTGGGACAGGATCCTGACGTATACAACGCAGTTGTAGACGTAATGAGATATTTGTTAATTGTATAGAATTGCGAAATTACTTTGACAGTGGAGACAACTCATTAATTGACGTTTGCTTAAGCAATTAGATAATGAGTATGGATGTATAGCATGGGAAAGAATGTGACGTTGTGTAGTCAATCAGCTTTATGAGTCTCAAATGAAAATAATCATTACGGAACGTAACATTACAATTGTGTCATCTGTACATAATTGAACAGATTGTTTGAGTGCAACAGTGATTACTTTCGGTCTTTGTTATATTTCAATAATTAAGTTTGACGAACTTTATACAGAAATATCACTTCTAAACTGTTGAAAATGCATAAACTTAATCTTACAATTCTAAAACTAAAGGAAACATACGAATAAATAAAAAAACCGTTTTATTACTAGTGAAATTCAACACATACAACTTGAAAAACTGCATGATGAGGTGCCTGGCAACTGCAAAATACTACATACTATAATAGGTAACACGCAGACTTGACCAATGTCGTCTATTTGGTGAAAATGATTTTCTTATTCAATGATTGTTTCATGATTGCTTATCAGTGACGACATTCATACATTAAATTATATTTTCAATTTTGTCTTGTGTCATCTAATTTCCAGTCTGTAAACTGTCATATAAGCTACACAAAAATAACTATATGGATGGACTTCCATCTCGATAAAACGCAGTAACATTATAAACATCTGTCGAATTTCCCGCCTGACTGAAACTCAATTTACTATTAATGCTGTAACAACTATCTTCTGCCACCCATCTTCTTTTTTTCTCGCTCTCACTCTTTTTCTTTCTCTCTCCCTCTCTTTCTCTCTCTCTTTCTCTCTCTCTTTCTTTTCTTCTCTTCTCTTTTCCCTTTTCTCTCGTTCTTTCTTTCTCTCTCTCCCTATTCTCTTCTCTTTTTCTCTCTCTTTATTTAATTCTCTCTTTCTTTGCCAATCTTCTTCACACTTGTACTCTATCTCATATATTTTGGTGTATTCCCATGTGTTGGATTACAGTAACAATGTAACAAGGCAAAGATTGCTCTGGAAATGTTGTCGCACTACAAAAAATAGCTATGTTTTATTCCTCGGACCGCGATATCATTGGGTGGCTGATTGTGTAGTACCATGCATGTATCTGTTTAGGTTTTTGCACTGTTTGTTATCAGTGACTAAGTTTGTTATGTTTTATGCATTCAAGTCTCATGGAATAACAGTTATTCCTTTATAATAGCTTCCAAGTAGTTCATTTCAAAACACATTTTGTTACAACCATTGTCAATAACAGTTTTGCCTCTTTCCACCTGAGCTATTCTCCCATTCTCTTCTTATCTGTCATTCTGCTTAACACCCTTATACCGATGAGGACTATTGCTTACAAAGAGAAGTTAAAATCTATGATTAGGTTTGATTTGTTGTTGTTGTTGTTTAAATGAATCTAAGGTAAGCAATAGACATGTATTTACCAACATTTAAGGAATGCTCCTTCGTGTAAAACATGCAAGAAGTTGTTTTGGCGATGAACCTCGGTAACACCCTCTGATTTCTCCGCCATTAATCATTTCCACCAAGCTGATCTAAAGAACAGAACATGTCGTGGTATATGGAACACAACCTAGCCTACCTTCCTTTTCCTTATTGCATTATAAGATACGTGGGCTAAGTAGTTGCCAAAATATTAGCATGTTTAATGCATCTTACAGGGAGTATTGATGACTTTCCTCCATAATTTAATTTTGTAAGTAGCAAGAATAGAGGGTCGGATCATAGCTCCGTGGATGAGGATATAGCCTAAAGAATGTTTTTTAAAAGCTCATGACTTAAATTCATGGCGCTCCTACCTTCAACGACAGGTGAATATTCATACACAATAATTCCGTACTCTACTGGGTGTGTATGGTGATGAAAAGGGAATCTTTAATATTCCGATTTCTTAAGATATTCTTACAATATACAATATGCGTTGAAAAACGTAAGCAGTGTATATTTTATGCATAGTTCTTTCTGACTATGTGTGTATTGGTAAAATAGAATGCTTTAAAGAATTGTTTCCTATACGTTAAAGCGACTTTGTGCATCTCTTGGCAATTGCAAACTAAAGATTCCATTTTTGTAACCTTACATTAATCTATAAAATTTCTGTGCAGCAGTAAAAGGTGTCTATCCATCTCCGGGATGTGTGAATGTGCGTTACCCCCTCCCCCTTTTGCGTGTGTGTGTGTGTGTGTGGGGGGGGGGGGTTGTTTGTTTGTTTTTGGAGGGGAATCACTGATCATACACTACATATACACAACAATTATTTCCGTGGCTAATGGGGTTAGGTAAACGCCTCCAACACTGCTCACAATCAAAGCCCCTCTTATTACTTTTGATGATACTGGTCATTCTTAAAGATGGTGGTGGGTTCTGAGCGAGTAAATGCACTCTGGAATGAAAAAAGCTGCCTCGAAGTTATTGCGAATGGTTTATCCTAAGGTAAATGGAAAGATTATGCATCGTAAGATATATGGTAATCCACATTTGAACTTGCTGAGAACATTGAAAAGCACTGCACACAGATTTTTCTATGTGGGACTACACAATCACGTGTCGTCAAAATTTGGTCAAAGGTTAAACATTTCTATAATATGATAGCACTTAAAAGAGAAATCTTAATTTTTTTCATATGACATTGCCACTACTTTATTATTCCAACATGTGGATGAATATAAAATAATAAATACTAGTATATGCAACCTTCCCTTTAAAATACCATCCATAAGAGAACAGGTAATGTACCGAAACATATCAAATTATATTTTCACGATGCGCACAACATTCCTTTTGTATTCACATATGAACGAGAAGGATTCCATATAGAACATGGTGAAAATCATGTCATCTGGCCTTTCTCCTTGAAGTGATATAAATCGATAGATGGAGCGTGGTCTGTCGAGCCAGATCAAAGGCGAGAGCGCGTGTAACCACTCCAGCTCTTTCATGTGATAACCAAAGGCTTTACATGAGCACCAAGTAACTGTGCTATATTATATTTATTCTTATGCATTTTGCGCACTTTCGCAATGTTATACCACGCTATATACAACGAGCTCAAAATAGTTCTAGTCTCTCTCACACGTGAAAAGGGTTTTTAACAAATAACTGTCAATGAAATGAATATCGTAGAGATGTCACTTGTTACATTTTACTTGGTTCGAACCCCTGTCATGGCGCGAATGACATTTGGCAAGACATTTGCCAAACTCTCAACCCAATTGAGGTAAAATAAATGTGTAGTTGGTATGGGAAGAAATTCCTCGAATGCTATAGAGCGCTCAGCTTAAGCTTCGATAATAAGATACTGTGTTAAGTGTAGTAGAATTTAATTATTTGTATAGTTGAAAATATGAATATAATTATTTGTATATAGACATAAAAGCGGACATATCATAATACAGTTCAGTTAAGAACTATGTGAATACAACGCCCTTTCACATTTCACTGAGTGCAGGAAAAAACCAAGTTCATCTGGATATATCATCTAGAGCTCCAGAGCTCTTACTATATCGTGTGATAACTATCGTAGAAGTAGGTGAGTAGCATCTGACAGACGAGGATTTGCCAACACAATGGCAAAGGTTACATGTCATTTTTCCGAAGGTTCGTTTCTCCGACGGTTCGTAATTCCGAACAGTTATGTATGGCTCTATTGCATTTTCGGAATTACGAACCTTCGGGAAAATGAGTATCCCCCCCCCCCCCCCATTTCAAAATCCCTCTCATGCTTTGCAGTGTTAGGATGTCCTTCGGTTCGAGTTATGTAGAAGTGCGTTAAGAAACATAAAAAGTATGTTGGTAACAGTAGCAACGAATTACGCCAATGTATATCCCGCGTTGTCAACGAGTTATACCAAGCTAACCTCAGTTGTTGACGAGTTGTTCCAAACCAACACGAGTATTCCACGGATTGTGCTAGCTCGGGATCTAACTCGTAAACCTACTCGGTATACATGGTATAGGGTGAGATGACTTAAGAGCTCAGACTTAGTATTTGTCAGGTCGCATTTGCCAGGAATCTAATATCTATCATTCATATTACCCGATTTTTATTGAATGAATCCAGAATGCATCATATTAAGGTAAAGCTGAATGCATAACGGGCCCCGAGTTAGCCATGCTGTGCATAAATAAAAATGAATATCTTATGAACTCGTCTCCAACTGGTTTTTAGGATGCTTGCCCTACCGAAGTCAGCGGGGAGATGGGAGAGGGGACATTCACATCGAAGTTCGATAACGAACAGATTTTGTGGTTGGTGAAATTATTTTCTTTCATGTGCATGGAAAATTAAATACATCATTATGTCAAAATGTCATATTTATTCTCGATTCTTAGTTCCGTGAAAAAGTGCACTAGAAGCCTGACGTGTTATGTTGTCTCTGTTTTCAAAAGATTTAGCATTCGCAATGTTGTCTGACTGCGTGACCAAAAGTACGCATGACTAGTCGACTTAAAGCCTTTAAAACAGTAAGACCATAAACACAAGATACATTGTTTCTTTCCCTAAACTTTGCAACGAAAGACGTCTTAAACACCAATTTGATTAATGTCGATCATCTTTTCATACTTCCTTTGTCAATATGGTTTCACCCCCCCCCCCCCCCCCCCCCCCCTTACAAGAAAACGCCAAAGAATACCAAGAAATGCTCAAGAACACAATCAGCCAGTCACAACCTTGTTCTTACTTCCTGTGAACTGAGTGTGTTAGTTTACGGTTTGTTAGTACCAATTGAGTCTAATGTTATTAGTGACGTTACTTCTGGTTGATGCCCTCTATGCAAGAGAATGAATGAATGGTTGAAGTTCCCTGTCCCGAATGTGCTCATTTCCTGTACGTTTCAGAATTCACTTTGTTCAAGTGCATAGTCAAAGAGATCATACTGGGAGAAACTGAATTTTTTTTGTTCTATTTATCTTGGGAATGAGAATACACTTTATTGATACATCATTACAATTTTATTGTAAAGTATTGTATTGTATTGTACCGTATTTTACTGTATTGTAGGTACGTGGATTCAGATTTCCCCTGTTTGGTTCATAACTGTACTTTCAATAGAACAAACGAAGGCCAAAACAATTTTTGTTTAAATGTGGACTGATAACAGTTCTTAAAATAACTATCAGAGGATAAACCTCCTAAAAACAGCTTTCGAAGTTCACTGAGTGTCCCATAAAGTGTTTTAAAGATATTTTAGAATGCCCGAAAACAGGGTACATAAATGATTCTAGCTGTGGTAATATCATAAGCAGCAGGTAAATTGAAAAGTATAATAGAAAGTTCCACTCTTTATATAATTTTTTGCAAGCGAATTACTATATCAGTGGGTGGACTTAATATAGGAGGCACATAGTATGAGTGATATGGCAAAAAGAGAACCGGAAGATTTTTTTTTTTAAGCGTCTTACAATTTTCTTTCATTGTTCGAATGAAAATCACACCTACATGCATCACATTAAGGGATGGTTTGTTGGTTCTGTTGTATGCCTCATCCTCGTTAAATTTGTCCATATTTTTTTAAATATTTCTAAATGAGTCTGTATGGGGGATTTGTGGAGTTATTTTATAACAGTTTGCTTTTATCTCCTCTTATATTTAAATGATTATCATTTATTAAACACACTTTTTTTTCTTCCCCTGACAATGCTCTTTCAATTCACGCAATTATCTGTCACATTGTGGATTGTACACTATATATCATATAGTTGCTTGAATAGTTCACAATATTACAAAATGATAATGTAAAATCTTGTATTCGAGGAAAAAAGATTAAAATTCATAAATCCTTATTCTTGAGTGACCAGCCTTTGATAAATCACCTCTCAGGGTTTAATGCAGTTGGGTTCCGCCTTCATATGCCATATATCATTTATTCAATATTTCATGCAACCTTGTACATGCTTGTAATACTTAACAAGCCTGGACAATGGCTTGCTGAATGCAAAATCCAAGGCTTGATTGACGATGTGTAAACAAACATATAGTAGTTAAAACTGATTTAGATTGACTTCATATATTTTGCCTCATAGTAAAAATAAACGAACAAGTATGCCATAACATCAACAATAACAATAAAACCAATTTCAATTATTCCCAACGTGAATATACATGAGATAGATTTGCTGCAAATATATAGTCCTCGTGTATTCGATAAACTCAATATAACAATGCAAATGGTATACCCATGCGGAATAAGGACGGAATTTATATTCAAAATGGAGGGGGAAAGGGATATAGATATAGCAAAAGCGGCTCTGAGAAGATTATGCAGAAAAAACAAGAATCTTAGAAATCCCTCGATAAGCACAATTCTTAAGAATGATAAAAGGGGAGATCACTTACCGGAGGTGTATATAAGAAGAATGAATAATGTGAATAGGAGAAATAAAGTCAAATCCGCGGTTGTAAGCATGTTTCCACTTCTCTTTATCTCCACTTTTTCAAATGACTGATTCTTGATTGTATTCCAGATATGGAGACATAACAATCGTCCCTTTGGAAGCAGTTTTCTATGCCTGTGAACATTCCATCCAAATTGCTGAATTATGTATTATTCCCAACAACCATCCATCATTGATTATTGCAAATCTCATTCATAGATAACACACTGTCACGTCAGTCTCTTAAAATCGAATGCTTAAGAGTGCTTATATTCGATTTTCTTTCACTTTTCCATACGGTGACTTGGTATTCCTAGACTTAAGACAGAAGTTATCCAAGATGTCCAAGGTGTCCATACTATATTGACCAATACTGTCAAGATCCTGAGGCGGAAGTGCGTTTTGATGCCTTTTTGACAAGCAATATGCTTTGTTTGGGGGTGAACGTAAACAATGATTGTTTTGCAGAGTTCAAACAGGCTTTCTCTTTACACGTCCTAGTTTATGTACGAAGCAAGCCAGCTGTTTCTTGGTTCCAAGCAGTTACGTTGTACTGTTTCACTATTGATATCAGTCAATTCAAAAACAATTTCTTTGGAAGAAGACGCAACCTTGATGCAACGCCGGTGTTTTGCGGAAGTGAGAAAGTCCTTTTGTTGTGTGCCTTCTACTCAAAACACGTTTTGTTTACCCGCAATGAAACTTGGGTTAAGCATTTTCATCTGCCAGTCATATTCTGATCATCACATAACGTCAGTATCACCCTATGTCCGCCGCTATCAAATATTCGCTTATATCTTTCTTAGCCATTGGCAAGTAGGTCTATTCCTCAGCTAAACTGCTAGGAGCATCCGATCTACAAGTTTGACGCCAGCACCTAACTTGTTCGGAAAGCATGCTCGCGAATAAAGTGATCATAAGGCTGGTTATAAAGTACACACAGAGTATGAACCGTACACACTGAATGCACGTAAACCCCGTGCATGTCAAAGTCGCATGTGGCGGTGTATTGGCCAACAACACCTACATGTATCTACCACATGGCGTCTCCCATCGCCCGGCAAAGCTGCTTACATCGACCGTTTTGTTTAGAATGAAGATATACTTATTTTGTATTCATACAAAAAATTATTATATACTTCAAATCACAGGGAGGGAAGAAATATTGGAGTACAACTGTTTTATCTCAAATTCTATACATATTTATTCTCTTTGAGAACAAAACAAGATCTCTATAGTGCAATGGGTGCATGTAACACGCATTGTATATTTAGTTGGTTACATGTCGTTTTTTCGAAGGTTCGTAATCATGGTAATTCCGAAGGTTCGTTTTTCAGAAAGTTCGTATGTCCGAGGGTTCGTTACTCAGACGGTTCGTAATTCCGAAGTTTCATAATTCCGAAAATGGAAAAAGGGTTCATAATTCCGAATATGAAATAGGTTTCGTAATTCAGAAAAGATTCAAGATTCAAGATTCATTTATTTTTTATACCAATAATAAATCATATAAAGTATTCACATTGTATAAAAAACTCATCATTCAAACATAAGGCATATGAACTTTGTTTTACATATTGTTTTCAAAAATAAATGTTATAACAGAGAGAGGTGTACACACGTTTCAATTGTTTCTTGTCAATAATAATCGAAAAGGTAACGAAAAGGAACTAGCAAAGAAGCGCAGCTTGTAAATAGCATGTTCCCAATTAAAAATCATTATAATTATATACATGATTCAAAAATCTGTTCGTTGATTTTTGTGGGTTATTTTACATATAGAATACGTTAACTAACTTAATTAATAAACACACATAGACTCACCTAAATGAAGAAGCAGATGAAGAGGGACAGGTTGATAGAGGAAAAGAGATGAAAATGAAATAAGAATTCCGAAAATGGAATAAAGTTCATAATTCCGAAAATTCGGAATCGGATTCGGAATTCCGAAAAGTTATGTATAAGGGCTCTATTGTATTTTCGGAATTACGAACCTATGGATTAACGAACCTTCGTAGAAATGCATCACATTTTCGGAATTATGAACCCTATATTATTTTTCGGAATTATGAACCCCCTGCTATGGGAAATTTATATTTCGAAATTACTAACCTTCGGAATTATGAACCTTCGGATGAACCTTCGAAAAAACGAACGTTCGGAAAAACGAGTTCCCCCTCTTTAGTAAGCCTTTTTGATCATCATAGACTTTGAGGAGAACGAAGTTGTTTAAAATGATTTAAATACATATTTTTAATCTTTAACGTTCGTATGGCAAGCCCTTTAGATGTTACATTGAGAAAAGAAAAAACTTCTCAGATAAGATGTTTTACAAAATGAAATTACATATACGTATACATAGGGAAATTGCATAAACCATTTTCAAGAAATAGACCATAGACAATATTGTGTTCTGATTAAATTTTAAATCTCGACAATTTTCTCTTGTTTAATTGCCTCCATCTTACCGATGACCAGTCAGAATGATATTGATTTGATATAAACACAGATTGTGTAAAAGAAATTTGATGTGAAGGTATTTTGTATAATTACATGACATTCAAGTCAACTGCGTATATCATGAGATCGTTTGACAAAGAATCATCATTTCTCACTTTGAGCAACTTTGTTAACTTAATTCATCCTTTAATATCTAAATGTTCAGCATTTGTTACACATCATTTTGGTTGACTGAAAGCGGTACAATCCCTGGTCTGTTACACTCAACACGTATACAATTTTAACCCCCCCCCCCCCCCGCCTCTCTCTCTCCCTCACTTTCTCTCTCTGTCTCTCACACAATTTCTCTCTTTCTCTCTCTCTCCTTCCTCGTCTCTCTCTTCTTATTTTTCTTCTTCTTCTTCCTTCTTCTTCTCCTCCTTTTTCTTCTTCTTCTTCTTCTCCTCCTTTTTCTTCTTCTTCTTCTCCTCCTTTTTCTTCTTCTTCTTCTTCTTCTTCTTCTCCTTCTTCCTCTTCTTCTGGTTCTTCTCTCTGGCCTCTTTCTCTCTCTTTCCATTTTAATACGAGCATTTGATACATCATATATATTGAGTCAATAGTTAGACATAAAACAATATAATCAATTTGTATATAACAAACTAACAAGACAAAGATAAGGTTAATGAGAAGTGTACAACAAATAATTTACAAAAACGGATTGTTATTGACCTAACCGTCACAGACGGCTAACGTATACAATGAAACGGAGGGGCTTGCTAAGAAAGCAATGCTTATAATTATGATGCATGCCCCAAAGACTTACAAAATATAATTTTGGTCAAAAAAATCATAACAATTGGATCAATAATGGCGAAAGTTACAGACAAATTTACGGTATGCCTACATCGGTTTATAGGAAAAGAAAGAGGGAGAGAGTTGTACAATAAGAGACAGAGCTCTCTCTCTCTCTCTCTCTCTGTATCTTTCTCTTCCTGTCTTTTTTTAATCATTGATACATGTTTAAAAAATTGCTTTGCAACTTTAATAACAATGCTGATAATTTGCGGAGAGCCTCAAGGGTCAATCTTAGGTCCGCTTTTATTCATCAAATAATATGTGGTTTGTTTCCAGTACCTTGAAGACCATAATTATTATTTGCAAAAATATGCTAGTATATTTATGTTTCATAAGTATATTCATGTAGTAATATAAGGATTCTTTCCATAAAGACATCAATAAGTTGTCCAAGTAGTCACTGATCGACAAAATCATCCTCATTGTAATAAAAACAAAGATTTTTAAATAAGCGACTTGGTAATTATTATCATGCTGCAAAAAACAATGCTATTCAAATTCTTCCTTTAAGATTTTAGGTCTCTTAGATCTCTCCTAAAAAAAAATACATGTAAATGTTAATTTGGATCAATGTTGTCTAGTATATGCGCAATGTAAAAAAATGAACCTTTTGCCTCAAAATACTTGTATCACATTGATTTCATATTTTTCTCTGATGAGGGCCGAACCACTAGCTGAGATTTACATGCACTGCACACAGAAATATGTATATGGGACTATACACAATGTTTGGCCCGAACATTTCAGCTGTTTCTTGTCATATTTTTAATGTGAGGGCATTCGAAGAGCAATCCTTTTCAGGGGATATATCTACTATAATAATCTTCTAAACTAACATGATAAGGATGAGAAAGCTCACAAATATTTTTTTTTCCACCTTTCCCAGAACTCAAGATTCTATTTAAAGCTACAAATGATGAACGCGGCTTTAATAGTGTGAACGGGTAAGGTCGCACAAACCAGAAGAGCGTCATTGTCAATAAGCTTTGGAGTGATTTCCATGCACGACACTGTGTATTTCTTACGTCCATTTAACCACATTTACGGTCGGTCTGTTGCTCCGAGCTATAATTGAGAGGGAGGGAAGCTTATTTCCTTTGGATAACATCATATACTAGTACCAGACAGTGTATCTTCTATCTTTTCTGTCAGCGGCGTAGTTATGGGGATGGCGATGCATCCCCCCCCCCTTCCCCCATCGAATGGTGAAGGGGGAACGGGGGAAGAGGGGGAGAAAACTAACGGGAGAGGGGAAAGGATGAGATAAGAAGATTCACATTTCATTTACCGAGTAAGACCAATTCAAACCCCCCACCCCAAATATGATGCTAGTCCCCCTCAATGGCTAGACCAACACTACGCCACTGTCTGCTTTTAACTTGTTCACTGTGATACCATGGATTAGATTTGATCTAGAATAATAAAGAGGGGCTGGAATAACACTGTCTGTAAATCAGTTCTGGTAATCATTCAGTCGATGCACGCTATTACCAGTCGAGGGCCCTCTTGCATAAAACGTTGCGATTAACTAAAAAAAAATTAACGCAAGTCCCAAATACGCGATCCTGATTGGATTAAAATCAAGTTGCGTTGAATTTTTTGAGTTGCGTTTAATCGCAACTTTTTATGCAAGAGGGCCCTGATGAACTAAATTCTTCATGGGTTACCGAAAATTTATAAAGAAAAGGAATCATAGTATGACAATCATGCAGGCCAATTATAAATATGTATAATCTGATCTCAAACTATATCTTAACGATGGACTGAAATTGAAACATCTTAGTCATCTTTTTGACGGAGCTTTCTATGACTAAAGAATAACGGCGTGAGCTCTCCCACCGTATATAGACAGTAAAAATAACATACAAAATAAAATAACAATAATCATAATAGTTGTTCCTTATGAAGCGCTTTTAAAGTAAACTGATCATAGCGCTAAATATATAATAAATTTGATATTAATTCTCTGTCCATATACGTTTTCGGATCTTCTCGGCGTGATACGAAAGGGCGCTATTTTTATGGCACTATATCTCACATAAAGGACGTAAATTACGGGAGCACTGACCCCTCCCCCCTCCCAATCCTTACTGAATATAAAATTACCTTCTTAGTTTGCATTTCATCCATCGAGACCAGTGCCCCCCCCCCCCCATGATGCCCCGGCACCGCCATCAATTATCTGGACTCACGCTACGCCACTGTCTGAAAGGTACGTCCTCCTTTTTGCAGCCCTAAATTTGGCAGGTGAATGTGTGAGTATGCGATAAATAAATACAAAGTAATTATAATTGGAAAACTTGTGTGGTTGTGAAAAGAATTATATCTTGTTTTTAAGTAAGTGATAACAGCAATTTGGGTAACATTTTTTTTTCGACTCAAAAAAAAATCGCGTAATTTTTCAAAATGATTTTTGGCCATATTTCCGTTCAGCTCCCTCTGCGGCAAAAGCAAGATTTTCATTTCTTGCAAAGGAGCTATAGAAATTGTGACCTTGAAATAGGCAGTATCTACAAGATGTCTAGTAAACCTGTGTAAAGTTTTGCGGAATTTTGTGTAAGTCTGCAAAAGGGATAAAGTATTGAATTGACAAAAAACAAACGTAATTGAAATGAAACACGATTAGGATCGGCTTACAAAAGGCTCATATAAACACAACCATATTTCGCATTCAGCCAACGAACCGACTTGCAAAATAATATTCAGTGTTTATGCAGACGGTCCGTTTGACGATACCATTAATATCTGACCTTGTCATCCGGAGAGAAATTGCCGTTTTAAAACTAAAATATGAAATCAGAATATGGACAGCGGAAAAAAGGGTTAATATTCATTTACAATCAATAAACTCTTCCATTCGTTTCCATAATCTCGTGTCATCTATTTTTGGAATTCTCGCTACTTTATATTCTAGAATAGCGTACTTCCACTGAATCTGTAATACGACGGGTAAGCTTTCATTAAGCGATAAACTTAGGGTTGGGAATTTTCTATAGTATGGTATCTTGATTGGCAATCTCTCATACTTTAATATAAAATAATAAGAAAATGGTTTTAACTTGCGTGATTACCAAAGCCATATGTATTAGATTAAAATATGAAATATGGAAATCATGATGTATAATTACCAAGATGAACCAATCATACACTTGATGAATTCCATTCCACTTTGTCCCATACAATTTTTTATTATTATGAGTTACAAATTGATAAACATGGAATCCTACCAAAGAAAATACCTGGTTTTGAAGAAGGAAATGATATTTTGAGTGATTATATATGTTTTTATTGCAATGGTTTATAATAATTCAGAAATGTATATAATGTATATAATCCTCACCTAACGTAGATAATTATAATACATTGCACCTTGCGATAACAAAACATTTAGTTTTTAATCCCTATCAGCCATTCATTTACACCTATGTTTAAATTTCACTGCGGCGGTTTTTCATTATCTCAACGATTCGTGCTTTTTTCTAGTTAACTTGCTGTCTTCTACGACATTTCAAAATTTAAAGAATATAGTATGTTTACGGTATTAAATCTTAATGTATCAATAATGTTGAGAAGCAATTTTTATACTATTCCCCTTCAAAATGTTCGTCAATAATGAATTATTTCTTTATGGTCGAGTTAACTTTCATATAGTGGCTTTCATATAATTTATACCTTTGTTCATTAATGTCTTTGCATTGATAATTTTTTTTTTCAAGATCTTCTATCATTTGTTGCCCCTCAGTGTTTGAGCCATCATAGTCGTCTTGTCGCTGGTGGCGGTGTTGATCGTGGAGCTGCAGTTTAGATACTGGGCTATTATTTTACCCCAGTAATCCTGCCAAGGCGACTAAAAGCTGACCAAATCTTGGCCATATGGGGGCAATGTTGTTTTTGCTGTATATTGTCTAATATCGGTCTCGTATGAGTCTATACTGAGGTTTGCCAAGTCGATTTCAATGAGTTATTGATATGGTACATAATTGTTTCGTGCATAATTGCAGTGGCGGATCCAGGCTGGGGAGCCAAGTCCCTCCCATACCCTCTGCTCCCTCACCGCTGGCGCCCCCCCCCCCCTATTTCAAATTCCTGGATCCGCCACTGTAATTGCCTAACAAGGCAGTGGGTGCAACTTTGTTAAGGCCCTATGAAAGACAGAGTTAGCCAAACTCTGTGTGTGAAAGGCTATGTACAGTTAAAGCTCGTATAATGAGAATTGGTTCTTTTGACGCAACAGTGAATAATATTGTTTGGATGAGCTTTCTATTGTCGCTCTGCAAGCTTTCATGATCATTAGGTCTGATGACAGTTGCAGAAGTAAACGCAAGCGAAAAATTAACCCAAGCAAGTGATTTTCTACTGATTGTGTACAAAGAATTCTAACTTCACGTCACAAATTAGGTGAGCAGATGAGAAAGGAGCAAACACTGCATGGACTATATCCGAATTATTAGAATTTAATTATAGGTGTTCCCGGTCAATATAATAATTTTGTCACTCCAGTCCATAAGAGGAGGATTTAATTTAATGCGTTCAAGCTGCGCTCACCTGTGTGAATTGCCATTCAAATTTGGAATTCGCTCGTTCAGTTTGACTATCCGTGCAACCAATAATGTTTTGTGTCATTCAATTTAAAAATATGAGCACATTTTAATATAATGAGCAATCATATTAATCACCAGCTGGCTCCGGCCTCTCTTACGGCATTCACATTCGCAAAAGAGAAATCAAGTTTTGAATAAGTGTGTTCAAGCTATAGAGAAGGTTGAGTTCTGGGAAGGGTGAAAAATAATTTGAAGGCTTTCTCATTCCTTTTATGTCAGTTTAGAAGGACATCATAGTAGACATATCCTTTGAAAAGGATTGCTTTTCAAATCCCTTCATTTTCGAAATATGACGAGAAATATGACGAGAAATGTTCGGGCCTAACATTAATGCCATATGTATGTGCAGTCCCATATATACCCATTTCTGTCTTCAGTGCATACGCTTTTCAGCGAGATTGGGTCAATTTCTTATTATTTTGAGGATTCAAAAACCTCACAATATACAACAATTCTTATATATACGCATGATGAATTTTTCCCAGATATATTTGAGAAAGTCTCTTTCACATTGTAATCACATGACCGGAACTCAACCTATGTTGCTTTTAATCACTTTAGCGTAGACGTTCTCCCGTTCCCCCTGTTGTTGTTCTTGTTGGTTTTTGTTGGGGTTTTGTGTGTGTGTTTTTGTGTTTTTCGGTAGGAGACGAAATATCCAGTGACCCTAATATTTTCCTCTTTTTTTTTCTTTAATGGGTAACAGAAAAAAGGGAGAAGGGCGACATCTGCGTTAATTTGAATGCACTTAAATGAATTCGAGTGACGAATTTATTAAATTGATTGGGAAAGTTAGAAAATTAACTGAAGGGTATTCATTATTCCACTATTCCCATACTTCCAACTCAAAATTCGCTCTCTTAGAACATGTCGAATCGGCAAGAAATCTAAGCAGCTGCGTGAAACTAATTACTCAAAATATTTGTTAAACAGTCACGACTCATTGCATTTATATGGAATTATCTCAAACTTTAGCTCTGCGCCTTTCCTTTGACGTATGAATTAACGTATTGAAGGTCGTTTCTCGGAATATCATGTTGGACCAAAACACAATGAATAGAAGGGGGCGCTATATAGGTATAATCTCCTGTTTTCATTGAATTCCCATTTTTCACCCTAGCTTCGAAGTCCATGCTTTCACCCCTTTTTCCTCCCCAAATTTCCTACCAGATCAAAAAGATGGAAAATACATGGGCGATGAATTTGGTATTATCCTTCTAATTTAGAAATAGAAAATTCTCTCATTGTACTTCCAATCAACCTGAATTCTTTGACACGGATTTTTTTTTTTAAATGGTAGGCATGTATGACCCTATAGCACGTACTGGCTGGGTTCGTGGATGTACTGTTAGTCATATAATAACTAGAAAGAAGAAAAAAATCATATTTTATTTTGCATGGTTTTGATTTGAATACAGAACCAAGTTGTAAAATCCCTGAAAATAATGGAGGTAAGATTTCATGTCGCTTGAGCCATCATTTTCCAGAGATTGGATTCGCGATTACTTGGACAATACTCAGGTCTATATTATACTTGCACCCTCCATCAAATATAACTTTTTGTAAAACTGCATCTGAAATTTAAAAAAAAGAAAATAAAAGGTATCATGGAACATGCAGAACTAGAGAAACTTGAAACATCAACATTTTTAATGTTTATATTTTTGTATTTGCAAACTTGTTTTAACATGTATGGAAAAACAAATGATATTGGACAAAGAAAAGGGGTTGACGTCAGCAAAGCCTGAGTGGACTACACCGTAACCAAGAAACGATTCAGACAATATGATATTCAGCAATTCATCAAAAAGAGATGAGAGAAGCGATTTCGTCAAGTGGCATTATCAGATAGGGGTGACATTCATAAAATGAAGAAAAAATAATCTTTTGCCAACGCTGGGGTCAACACTTCACATCGAAAGATCACAACGAAAGATCACAACACACATGCTTGATTCCTTTTCTTTCCTTATGTATTCTTATTTCAATTCAATTCAAAGTTTATTTCCACTCGAATATACATACAATAAAAAACAGTGATACATTTGAGGCATAAAAAAATAATTCACAATATATAAAAGAAACATAAAAATGGACATGAGTGAGGGTTGAATTAAAGATGATGGACATTTTAGTGCTTTCAGCCCTTGAACAAAACAATAATAATGAACAAACAAGATGGCCAAGAGAGAGCAGCTGAGGAGAAAGGGGGAAAGAGAGTGAGAGAGAGAGAGAGAGAGAAGTTGAGGAGAAAGGGGAAAGAGAGCGAGAATGTAAGAGAGAGAAAGGGAGAGAGAGGAGGGAGAAAAAAGAAAGTACATACAGTGGTGTAGCTATGGGGAGTGCGGGGCAATGGGCCCTCCCGTCAAACGGAGATAAACAAGAATAGACAAATAAAGAAAGGAGAGGGAGGAAAGTGAAAAGAAGACGCTGTGAAAAAGAAGATGCCGGTATCTCCTCAATATCTGAACCGACACCTAATTATGACGCAATAGCAATGCCATTTCGCCCACTTAACTTTATAGTTCTGTATGGGATTATCTTGTATGAATATCTACCATATTTCATAATTTGTATAAGAAAGTGAAAAAAAGGGAAAAGGACTAAGGGCAGATGATAAATTTTAGCAGAAGCTACATTATGACCAGTCCTCAATACACAGCAAAACAAAATAAGGACCTTCAATATATGTCTTTGTGTGAAATGAAACGTAATATTGTAGCCGAGATTTGCTCCTATATATGTATATAAGCCAAAATCATAATCAAAATCATAAAACGGGCCATATATTTGAGACTCAAAATCATAAAACGAATAAGATATATCCATGCGTGTTATAAAAAACAGATATGGTAATGCTACAAAATATATAACGGGCAAAGAATATACACCAGAGACATGCGCCGAATCCTTTAAACCGATTATTTGGAAATGACTTTTTTGTTCAGAAATCTCATCATAAAGGATGTCAAAGCAGACTTTAAGTTTTTAAAAATTCATTATAAAAATGTGAAGTATATGAAACAAAGGTCTTTGCCTAAAATCATAACCCGATTGCTTCGAAATCACTTTCCCTTTGGCTTTCCCCGCGGTCAGACTTTCACGTTAAGCCTAGCCGTACGTGGCATGTATAGTCTCCCTTCTTCTTCTTCTTCTTCTTCTTCTTCTTTTTCCTTCTTCTTCTTCTTCTTCTTCTTCTTCTTCTTCTTCTTCTTCTTCTTCTTTTTCCTTCTTCTTCTCCTTCTCCTTCTCATTCCTTCTTCTTCTCCTTCTTCTATTCTTCTTCTTCTTTTTGAATAACTTTGAAAAATTATAAAACTGTATGAGTATGAGTCATGTTAATTTTATTAGATTGGAACGGGGGAAAAAAATCATTTAATTAATTCTCTTTCTCTATCCCAGTCATTTTAAACGGTACCGAAGAATAACTCGTATTGAATATGTTGTTTAAGAATTGAGAGGAATGTTTTCTAAGAAAAATAGATATTAAAAGAAAAAAAATATGTGTATATGATGAGGACACTCTTGACAATCTAAAAACAAGTAAAAACGTAAAAATATAATTTTAACCCTGATTCATAGAGGGACCTTCATAGTCTTCAATTATTATATGGTATGTATATGGTTGTAGAGGTGTTGTGGATCAGTGGATAAGTCCCTGGACTGTGAACCACGAGGTCCAGGGTTCGAATCCCACCGCACCACTAGCGTCCTTTGGCAAGACGTTAATCTACATTTGCCACTCTCCACTCAGGTGTTAAATGGGTACCCGGTAGGATGCGAAAGTTATGTCGTTTGTTTAGCAATTTGAGCGCCATTGTGCTGCTCTTGCTGGAATACTCCCCAGGGAGCGGATAAAGTGCACACATTGTTTGCGGGCATGTCAGAATCCGAGGACCGGGGTAATAATAGTATCGTATTATGTAAAGCGCTTTGATATTAGTTTACTTCTGAAAAGCGCTATATAAATAGACGTTATTATTATTATTATGTCGAAAGCTAATCAACAATCGCATTAAAAAAAAAAAACACTTCCTTTCGTCCAAAATAAAGGATGTCATTATGCTGCAGTGACTGTCAACGACTTGAGGCCTTTCTATTTCCTTTTATTTTCATTTGACAGGGTGTGACAGGATAATTCATGGACATGATAGGCAGTCATCCAAGGACATGATAGTCATCCAGCGAACGAAATGTTTTGCATGCATTTCTCATTAAGAAAGACAATAATACGCTCATCCTTTTTTAAGAGGCTTACTATCCATTTCGGAGCCCGCCCTCTAATATTCATGATGCTCTTCCTTTAATGCACTCAAAGGCACTTCTACATGATTGTGTGCTAATCACCAGCATTGTGTTCCAGGAGTCCAATCATGATTTTTGTTCCTGCTTGTCCTTCCCTTGGGGCTGCAATGATTTGTTTTGGTTCAGAACAAGAAGATTCTTTGTTTGCGCAAATGAAAAACATCTTGTTTCAGAACAATATGGCTTATCATCTCCCTCACCAAATTTGGTTATCATCATCTTTGTCATTTTTTTTAAAATTAATCTTGAGGCACTTAAAGCAAAATAATGTTCACGGACGGAATGAAGTAGCTAATGATGATTTTAATACGATTCTTCCAGAGAAATTTGAAACAAAAATTGTGACAGGTCTTGAAGATAAGTGACTGGACGAAACACCACATGGTATAGGTTCTGATCCCTGCCACGGCACTAATGTCCATTGACAATGTGAGTAATCTACCTTTGCCACTTTCCACCCTGGTGAAGGTTAGCATCGATGCTATGTAAGTCTCGAAACTATTTCCAGTACGTTCAGACAGGCCATGATCGACTTGCTTCTATCACCCACTCGTGACTATTCATCGCTCACTCGCTGCCAAAACAATAATTACTGCGCCACACACGGTGACCCGAGTATAATTGGTATATATTATGTGCTGGTCAAAACGCGCGGAAGTTTGTGCACAGGGGTCATATCAAGCGAAGTTTTTGTTTTGAATAATATTTGTCTTCATAAATCAACATAACAACATAACACAATAACAATTCATTTGTAATATATCGATAATACAATCAACTAGCGAATACATGTGTTGAAATAATTAATTTTAAATAAACATTGTACATGTCAAAATTGACTGAACTCCAATCTTATACCAAAATAAAACACATGCACACTATTATCTGGTAAGCACATGTAAATCAATATTTAAAGACCATATCATATATATATATATAAAAAGAAAAAGATAAAAAGAAGGAAAACAAAAACAAAAACAAACCCCCCTCCCTTACCAAACAGTTATACACAGTAGCCTACTTACCCCTACATCACATGAATACATACATTACATTACAGCACCAGATGAAACAGACAGAATGATAATAGAAAAAAGTAGGGAAGAGGGTACATCACATGAATACATACATTATTATATTATAGCACCACATGAAACAGACAGAATTATAATAGTTGCGAGTGAAGATAGCAGCGAGTGAAGCAGCGATTGCGCTCACATTACAAATAGTCACAAGCGCGGTGGAATGTGCCTGCCAGGCTGAAGTGTACTATTCATGTGTTAATTACACAAGTTATGTTTATACGTAGTACATAGCATCGATGCTATGTAAGTCTCGAAACTATTCCAGTACGTTCAGACAGGCCATGATCGACTTGCTTCTATCACCCACTCGTGACTATCCATCGCTCACTCGCTGCCAACACAATACTTACTGCGCCACACACGGTGACCCGAGTATAATTGGTATTGAAGTTTGTGCACAGGGGTCATATCATGCGAAGTTGCGAGTGAAGATAGCAACGAGTGAAGCAGCGATTGCGTTCACATTACAAATAGTCACAAGCGCGGTGCCATAATAGTTTCGAAACCTAGCTCCAACTCGCTTCTATCTCGTGACTATCTGCGTTCAGACACCGTTTGGTCTTAAAACTATCTGGTCATGACCAAAATAGTCTCGAAACCTAGATAGCATCGATGCTATCGCTCTACGTGTGAACGTACCTAATGTGTTGTAAGTCTGTCCCATTTAGATTTCTTCCCTTTTTGCATTCATTTTCTCATCGGATTTTTTTTTAAACAGTAATAAATGTCATTTATTCATAACAGCAATACAGTGTGTGACATGATGTTGAACGTCTACAGAATAAACAGTCCTGTGTCTAACGGGGAGGGAGAGGGCATCGTCATCTGTGTTCGCCTGTTCTTGGTGGGGCGCTTCTTCTGGACTGAGGTGATGGGCCTCTGGGTCCTGATGGTGGCGCTAGCTCTCCTCGGGGCAGCCATCTTCAGATTCTTGCGGTATCCCTTCTTTAGGGTACGGCGGATAGCGGTGAGAGTACGGCGGGAATCCGTCTTCATCTCAACGCGGTTGAAGGAGTTAGCTGGCTTGTTCTTGGTTCCCTTGATCTTCTTGGTGACTAGAAAAACACCCTTTCAATCAGATGCAGCCTCTACTCCAACAGTCTTCTTGTGAATAAGACCAGTGTACTTGTAGGAATTCCTGTTCTTCAGGTTGTTTGGCTCTGTGGTCATGGTGACTCCGCCCCCATGCTTCAGGAAGCAGGGGTTGTTACGGATGACAAGCCACTGTGGATCAGCAGACGCCATTTTGTCTTCTGTATGTGGGACTGGGAAAGAGCGGAAATAATAGTATCTTCAGATTGTCTGTCACACTGAAATAATAATAATGATAAAACAATTTTGTATAGCGCATAACTCATTTCTTAATTATGTATTGTGTGCTTCCTGATGTTTTAAGATTGCACCAACAATAAAGAAGCTTACTTCTACTTTAGATGTTGCACGAATTCTCATGTTATTGCTTAAAAATAAAGATATCTAACAAGAGCAGGATTTATTATCCAGTGTAGTCTGGAGAAGAATCGATTAGAGCTGATTTTATCACACTTTTTACGCCAAGCATAAAATATTAATTAAGGAAATTTAAAAGGTAACATTGCTCTTTTAGAGGAAAATTCAGAGCTGACTAAGAATAAGCCTTTACGTATCCATATTTTACCTATTATCCACAGCAATGGATAGAATAGCAGAGCTGAGAATTTCTACATGAATTAGGAGGGATTGAGAAAAAAATAAAGTAAAAAGAGTGTCAGGTGTCAGAATGATGCACAGAAATGGGAAGGAGAGAGGGGATGGTTAAAGAGAGGGAGAGAGAGGGGGGGGGGGGGGGGGGGGAGTGAAGCAGTAGAAAAGAAATTAGCAGTCCCAGACAATAAGGAACAAAAACGAACAAATCATGCAAATCATAAATAAGCTGAATGTGCAAAAGAAATGCAGTTTAGTTCACCGAAGCAGCATTTCTTATGTGTTTGATAACAAGATTAAAGACAGAAACAAAAATATGAAAGAAAGAAAGACTCGAGCCAAGCCAGCAGCAAGGTTGATTATTCACTGACGTAAGAAGAACAATAATGTTCTCCAATTACAGCAGACCAATCAGATAGTAGACGGGTACTCATACTCCAAGACAATATTTTGATTAATACAGAAAACAGTATAAAACCATTTAAACGAAGGTGGGTAGACTGTTCTGGGCGTAATGCTTTGCCGATCTTCATTTCTCGGTTGATGTCTCCCTTGGAAGGGTGGCTGCATGAGCTGGAGAGAAAGAGAGGATCGAAACTTTGATGAAGATGAAGCTGACGCCTTTTATCCTGTGCGTCTTCATTTTAAACATAACAGGTAAGAGTGTAATGCATTTATCTATTAATGTTTCTTTTCTTTCGGCCTAAACATGCTAAACGAATTTTAAAACGAGTTATCTCTTTCCCTTTTTTCTGTTTTTGTCTATTTCTACGTTTCTCTTTATCTTTATCTGTATGTGCTGCTGTCCGGTTGTGGCTCTCTGTCTCTGATTATTTTTTTTCTCTCACTTTGTTTCCCTCTCCCTCCCTTTCGTTCTCTCTGTTTCTCCCCATCTTCCTCCAACTCTCTCTCTCTCTCTCTATCCCTCTTCCTCCCTCCCTTTCCTTTATATGTGCTTCTTCTGCTCCCGCTCTCCTCTCTCCCTCCCCCCTCTCTCTCTCTCTTTCTCTCTATCTGTATCTATTTATCTATCGATCGATCGATATATGTATTAAAAATGACGAACTTTCCTGCACAAATGAAATCACAGAGAGATACGTGGGTTAAAAAACTTCTAAATAAGGATGAAGATATGAAATTCAAACAGTATTTTAACTTTGTAACTAGACACATTGGTGGAGAATTCATATTTTCATGTGATTATTTACCAGTATTATTAAAAGTGACAGCTCCACAATGTTATATGGATATATTAGAAGACGAGACATTTAAGAAGTGTCACTAATAACCGGTATATTGGTAATGTGGTAATTTTCAATAATAAGCTTATTCGATTTAAAGGAAATTGTATATACGATGTGAAGATGCACAAAAAAAAAAGAGTTTACAAACTAAAACATATTTTAGGAAACGATGGCAAATTAAAATCAGATAGATATTTTGCAGAATTAGGTTTAGAGGTAAATGACATGGATAGGTTAAAGCACTTTTACGCGTGTATACCTTTGGGTTGGAAAAGGAATTTTAGAATGGAAGAAATTAATAACTCTGAAACTGATTTCATTTTGGGAGGGAAAATAACTAATATATCTAACTTAAGACAATACAAATATATTTACACCTTATCAAGAAAGAAGGGTTTTGAACCACTGGTTTTTGAAAGGATGGAAAGAAATTATGGTTTTTCTTACAAGGAAATAGAAAACATATTTTTAAGGTTAAGACAGTGTACACTAAATAGTCGGCTAAGAGAGTTCCAATTTAAACTTATACATGGCATTATATATACAAACCATCATCTTTTCCAGTTTGGTTTTGTTTCAAGAGACTTATGTTCTTTCTGTGAAAAAGAAGGAGAAACATAAAAACATTTATTTTATTCTTGCGAAATATGCACAATTAATCTGGGAATCATGTACGAGATTTTTAAATTATATCGAATAACAGAATTGTAGCTGGAAAGAAATTCTGTTTGGGAGGGAGGAAAGAAACAAAGGAAAATTGTTAAATCATATTCTAATTCTTGTAAAATATTTGATTTTTAAAAACAGAAAGCATAAGAAACCCCCTTCATTTAATGAAATAAAAAAATAATATTATAGGAGATAGTTTAGAGGAGAAGAAATTGGCATCAATTAGGGGAACCCTTACTATCAATTTTTGTCTTTGTCTTTGTCTATTTGTCTTTATATTTGTCTTTTCTATTTGTATTTTACCAAAACCGACGCAGAACACTTTCTTTATATATATATATATATATATATATATATATATATATATATATATGTGTGTGTGTGTGTGTGTGTGTGTGTGTGTGTGTTGATTGTTAAGGATTGTTTTGATGTCATATGGAATCAATAAAAGATTACTGGAAAAATTATTTATCGCCATGTGTTTTTCTGTTCGTCTGTCCCGCTCTCTCTCTCTGGCTCTCTCTCTCTTTCTCTCTTGCTCTCTCCTCCCTCCCTTTCTATGTGTTTATTTTGCCCCCCCCCCTCTCTCTCTCTCTCTCTTCCTCCCCCTTTTCTCCCTTTCTCTTTTTTTTTTGCAATGTGTTTGCGTTTTCTTCTGTTGCTAATGGGTTTTCTCCTGTGTCTGTATTTCTCTCTCGCACTCGCGCGCTCTCTCTCTCTGTCTCTCTCTGTGCAATGTCTGTTTCTTTTCCCCATTACGTTGTCTTATTTTGTTTTTGTTTTGTTCTGTTCTTTGATATTCTGTATAATATATACGATTTAAGTCTTTTTAGAGGTTTGAAATGCACATGAATCTGTTCCTGAAATTTTGTTGGAGGTAAATCTTTAAATGTTAAAGGCCTAAATTTTTATCCAAATTAAAGAGAAGTTTGTCTGGCGCTTGTTTCTAGCTCAGCGAATCACAGTTCGCTGTCACCGGACTCGGTAGAACTCCTGTTTGATGTGTGTATAAATCTCGAACGTAAAAAAATATATATATAATGAAGTTCCAGTTTCTACTGTTGTTCGTTTAAGTAAAATCCACTCTTCAGTGGGTAATATCTATGAGACGCCGTTTGTAAATTTATTATTTAGCTCAATTATTTACATATAATTCATTATTTAGCTCAATTATTTACATACAATTCATTATTTCGCTCACTTCTATAATTATTTATATATAATGACATTAAAGATGCAATTATTTATAAAAAAACGATTGCATGCACTTTAATTATATGTATATAATGAATCCAACGATTTCCATTATATATAAATAATGATTTCACACATTCATTCTATATAAATAATGAATTTTGCAATTTCCATTATTTATAAATAATGGTTACACAGTATTCATATATAAATAATAAAAGTTAACAATTTCGATTATATATAAATAATGATTTCACAACTTTATTATATATACATAATGAATTTTGCTATTTCCATTATTTATAAATAATGGCTTCACATTATCCATTATATATAAATAATAAAAGTTAACAATTTCCATTATATATAAATAATGATTTCACAACTTCATTATATATAATAATGAATTTTGCAATTTCCATTATTTATAAATAATGGTTTCACATTATTCTTTATAACACGATAAGAACTACTTTCGAAAAATAAACTCAAGGGCAATTTCAAAGACCTATTGTACTGCCTATAGAAATCAGGTTCGGATTATGTAATACACCATTGTAATGTTCGCACATTTCTAAAGGTGATAGACAGGGCTATTGAAATTGTCTTGAGTTTATTTGTCGAAAGTTTTTATCGTGTTTTATATATAAAGAATAAAAGTTATATATATAAATAATGATTTCACAACTTTATTATATATGAATAATGAATTTTGCAATTTCCATTATTTATAGATAATGGAAATTAAATAATTATATATATATATATATATATACATTTCAACATATATATATATATATATATATATATATATATATATATATATGTTGAAATGTTGAAAAGATCTTCCCATCCAGTTACAAAGGAGACCCATTTCAACATCCCCTCCCGGAGCAAGGGAGACCAGCGCGTGTCGTCGCCCTTATTGCATTGTAATTTATATATATTGTACACATTCATGTGCACTTTTTGTATATATTATATATATGCATGTATATATGTGATCGAACTCTCGGAAGATTTTCTTTTATAATTCACGTGCAATATCTGCTTTTCTGCTTTATAAATTAACCTGTTGATATGTTTATACATTTATATACCCATAACAGTTTAACACATATATAATAGACACGGTATGGAACTAAGGCTAAATCCCGTAGTACATGTATATACGGCTGAATGCACTCAACCTCCACAGCAAGCAAGGAACCATATATTTTATTTTATATACAGACCACACGCAGATGCTCTCATAGTAAGTTTACTAAATTTCTCTCTATATATATATCTTTGTTTATTGACTTTTTCGACGTCGCTATAGGGTCTTAATTACACCCATGAATATGTTCATATATTCTAGTTATACCAGTTGTATCGCATTATATGTTCCCTTTATTATATATTATATTATTGTTTGTTGTGTATATAATATGCGTTGAAATATCTTAGTTATTCTTTTTGCCGTTTCTGTCGTACTCATGTAGATCTGAAGAAGGGCTTATTGCCCGAAAGCTAATTAAAAGCGTGGTACCAACAGCTACGTCTACAGATGTACTCATTTTGTTGCCTCTATATATATATATATATATATATACTGGCAGAAACAGCCCGTGGGCATCCACGGACGCTAGCTGTGTTTATGATTAATCACCGTACCGTATATTTGTCACAATAATAAAGTGAATAAAAAGAAAAGTCGGGTAAAGTGTAATTTTTTTTTACCAAGAAGTATTTACAACATATCAATTTGTGTTATTTATCCAAATCTTACATGAGTTCTGAAGAAAATACATTTTTATCTTGATGAAGACTAAATGACGATTGTTTTGTCTTTATGAATTACTTAATAACGATGCTATTTGTGTTACGTCGGCCCTGTGGCCTGTGGATGACACACGATCTCATTTACACCCGGGCGGGATTCTCGCACATAGAGCATGGATATAATTATAGTAGCATATCCATAGTATATCCACAGGCGTAGCAAGATTTTTCAATAGGGGGGGGGGGGGGGGGCAGACGTGAAGGATCCAACCGTATAGCCAGGATTTCATTTTAGGGGGCGGTTGTGAGCACGCGAAGAGTGCGAAATTGGTGGTGAGCACGCAACGCGTGCTCCCATGCAGGGGATGGATGCAGGGAGGGGGAAGTTTTCCCCTCCGGCGCGAAGCACGAAAGCTCTGACGTTTTATAGCAAATTGGAGAGAAAGATAACAGCTCGTAGCACTTTTTTTAGGAGGAAAATTATTTCAACGTCCGGACTGCTTTTTAGTTATTTGGACGCAATACTGCACTGTAATACGGGATGGGTGCAGGGATGGGTGCAGGGAGGGGGAGTTTCCCCCTTCCCCCACTTTTTCACTCTCGTTTTTTTTTTTTTTTTTAGTGGCTGAAAAGGAGGGGCCATGGCCCCCTGTGCCGCCTGCCTACGCCAGTGAGTATATCTATGCATATAGCTAGAAGGAGCGATTTGATCCTACCATGTTTCTGTGGTTTAATACTCAAGAGAAATTAAGGCCATGAAAACATAACATTCACAATGAGCGGTACGTTCCTTGTAAAGGGTACGAAAATGAGGAAAAATGAATTTATTGTCATTTTCTTTTCAGGGGGATTATTGCCCCCTTATATGGGTCGTGGGAGGACCGACGGATTGACTTTTACCTACTACCCCCCCCCCCCCCCCCTCCCCACACACACACACACACATCGGCCTCCCCTCGCGCTGGGCGTGATGGTGGTGGAGGGGGGGGGGGTCTCCTTTTTTACACCGTGGCAACCGATATTCCTAAGTGACGTGATCTCCTACACCTCCCCTCCCCCGAATGATGTCTACAGATCGGTTTAGTCTGTCATAAGTAATGAATAATTTCTTTGAGGCGATATACAATAACATGTTTCCAACGGTATGAAGGCCATTTTCTCCATTCATGTCAATTTAGTTGTTGATAATAGGAATGACTTATGCGACAGCCACCCAAGTGTGCGGTTACGTAAACCCGAAACCTTTCCTCCTAAACTCTAAACCCCAACCCTAACCCTATATATTGTTTTCATTTGGGGAGGCTGTCGCAATAGGAATTCTACCCTAGTATATGCTTCCATGATATAAGTAAAAAGTTTTACATTTAACAGTTACATGTTCCTCCCCTTCACCCTGTCTCATCGAACATCAACCCCCACATAAAAGAAATTGTACACAGAAAAATTAAGTTCAACTAAGAAACAGCCCCCCCCCCCCCGCCCTAAAAAAAAAAATGTTCAAAGTTCAATTTAGAAAATAATGGCATGCTTACATAAATCGGACTCCCTGGAGCCGAATTTTCACAAATAAGAGGCAGAAAAGTTTATATAGATAGATATATTGAATTTGCGAAATCATTATTTATATATTTATATATTTATGTATGTATGTATGTCCCTGAAATTCAAACGTGTCTGATTCACTTAGGATTCTTGATTTCGCTCAACACTTTTTTTTAAATAACCAAAAAAATATGTCCGAATTTCATGTCCGTAAACGCTGGCATTGACCATCTATAAAAACTAGCAAAAGCTTTATATAATCTTTCGATCGCATCTTCAGATATTCCAACTAATAAATTCGAGTGAGAAGAAGCAAAAAATATGTTTTCTTGCTAGCATGCAGTTGCTTCCCTCAAATTAGCAATAGCTTATATTCCTGTTCAAATTTTACTCAGAATCAAAAGGAAATGTTTTTTGGTCTTGAACACAATGGCTTGCCGATACGCATGTCTGACATAGCAAGAATCCTAGCAAAACCATTTACTTGATAACCTATTTACTCATAATTATCCTAAGTAAATGCTAGTTTTAGGTATTGGGCCCATTACTTATATAAATGTTTAAAGCTGCAAGCAAAAGTTTAGAAATGACAATTGCCAGACCTTTTCCATCTTTATAGATACTGCCCAATGTGTCTTTAAATGAAGGTTTTGCTTGTAAATTCGTTGACATTTAGATAAATCGATGTGAGAGATGCCCAAATTATTGACACATTACATTTTTAGGGTAAGCAATTTTAATTTTAATTCTTAAACTATCATGTCAGAGATCTATTTGTACTAATTTATATGTAAATGAAATTATCACTGATGATAAGCAGGAATATATATTTTCTTTTGAATTAAATCAATTCTCCCTGGACACGAGCATTTCCCGTCACGATATAATGGGGTAATTTCATTTTCACAAAAGCCAATTATGTTCAATGATGAATTACGATCTCCCGTATTTCCTGAACAAATTTATAAACACTGATGGACTTTTTGGATATAGAATATGTATTGAAATTCAACAAATTTCTTTATGCAATTTGACATTTAAAGTCTTCTGAGGCATTATAAAACTAAGGACCCTTAAGCGTCGTATAAGACACTTGCCGAACCCAAAAACGTTGATGTTTCTTTTTAGAACCGCTATACAGTGCGTCCCCAAAATATAGTTGTAAATGGTTTCCCCAAATAAATATTTTAGAATATTTTCAATAAATATTCATTCTTGTAGATAGCTTGAGGTATCTCATGTGAAATAACGCCCCATATATCCGACTATTTTTACGCTGGAGTGATCCAAAACCACTTTGTGAAAGGGTGCGAAATTCAGACTTGACAAGAATTGATATTTGTTCTGGATGGTGTCAATGAAGTTGAGAACCGTTTGAAATTGACAGTTGAAAAAAGTCTCCCCTATTGAATTAATAACCCAAATATATCTCACAATGTTTTACACTTTTGTGAAACTGTACAAAATCCATACTTGACAAAATTAATGTTACTTCATGTTTCTTATACTGTAGGATTAGCTCGGTACTAGGACAGACTCGCGTCGCGCAGCGATTAGGTTTCAACAGTTGAAGTAAAAGTTACGCACTACCTCCAAATAGCAATTAATTTTATGTTTTTAGCATATAACCACTTATAATGGTTAATATTCCGCCTCTAGTTACTATTATACACATTTGACATTTCTATCGAATAGTCTTAATTAAGGGCATTTTAAACTACGTCCAAAATTACACAAATATTTGCCATCGATTCTTGGCTAACTCACCCTCGGTTTTCCGCTGAGTCAGAGCTTTGTCCCAAGTGCCGAGTAGGGCCCTGATCCACAATTTCTTTCCGCTGGTACCATCTGAGGCAAATGGTACCAGCGGAAAGAAATTGTGGATCATGAAAATGTAGACCTGGGCGAGAGTAGCAAATGCAGATAGGCTACTTGTATGGGGTTATTTGCGGGTCCGCTCGCTATTCATCAGGACCGCTATTCGTAGAAAACCGCTATATTCATTTAACACGCGTTATGGATAGCGGTCCTTATGAATAGGGGTCCTTACGACTAGCGAGGTTACCCCGTTATTTGTCCTCGGTACGAATAAAATTAATGCTTTGATTAAAATTTTACATTAATTTTGCCATACTATGCTGATCGTTTGTTATTTACGACTTCCAGGGATGTTATACTAAGACATAAGCGAAGGTGGAATATCGCCGATGTTTTTATTATGAAACGTCACATCGAAATTTCACAAAATGAAAATGAGAAAACGAGATTGTACCGGTATGCATTTAATTCCAAAAAATACAAAAACAAGGGGAATGGGTCGTGAAACGTCCCCACATTTATAACATTTTCAAGGAGTTTTTTTTTTTAAAATCATGGACATAGGACATGTACATAATAAGTGATCGTTATGCTTATGATATCATTACCAAAGGAACATTGAAGAGACAATTTCGGTGTTTAAAAGACCAAT
Organism: Heliocidaris erythrogramma; assembly: GCA_025617745.1. Lineage (NCBI taxonomy): Eukaryota > Metazoa > Echinodermata > Echinoidea > Camarodonta > Echinometridae > Heliocidaris > Heliocidaris erythrogramma. Next base: position 31,014,653 of record CM046868.1, read on the forward strand.
CATGAGGAAAACAAGGACAGCGACCCCTTTTCTGGATTTTGAGAAGGTTTTATAAAAATTGCAAAACAAAACAATAAATTGTTAGCTAATAAATCCATTTCATGAATCTGTTGCCCCAAAACAGCCTTAGATATTGACAAGTGGATTTTGAAGCTATGAAAACACACGGATGTTGATAGAAAATCTAAATATTTGGGGTCTGAGTTTAAATCAGTAGGATTTTAATATAAATCCTAGACGTTTTAGTTTGTTGTCAACCCAGAGTAGTTTTATGGCCATTTAGTAAACCCAGAGTAGATAACAATTCCTACTGTCTATATCACATGACGTTTTAGTTTGTCAACCCAGAGTAGTTTTGTGGGTAGGGTAGATAACAACTCAAACTCTTTATATCGCACGTGTCTCAGATGTTTTGATTTGTTGTTAACCCATTCTCGTATGTGTGGATGTCTGTGATATAGACAGTAGAAATTGTTATCTACCCAGCTGTGGGTTGATAATAAACTAAAGTGTCTAGGATAATTGTGATATAGGCAGTTGGGATTCTTATCTACCCTGGGTGAACTAAATTGGTCACAAATACTATTCTGGGTTGACAATAAATTAAAACATCTGAGACACCTGTGATATAAATAGTTGGAAGTGTTATCTACCCTGGGTTGACTAAATGACCAGAAATATGCGTAAAATGTTTACGTTCCCTAATCGACCAAGAGGGGGGCTACCCCGGGTAAACTCTCATGTTGGTATTTCCATTGTTTTATATATATATATACATGATTTTTTAATATAATCATGATGAGTTCTGTTTCTAACTTTTGCTATCTCCATCCAGACTCACTTGGTCTAAGCCCCAGTCATGATGGGATCTACATTACAACCCTGGTTTCCCCGAACCATCCCGGTAGCTATGCGTCAAGCACTCATATGCAATGGGAAGTTGTGACCGAACCTCATCAGATGGTAGCTATACACAGTGGAAACTCACTATAAAGAGGTCTGGGCCATGTAAAGCTTTAGACTGATCGTACGAATGATTTTTACGACCAGTCCCATTGACTACAATGTACAATCAATCGTAAAAATCAATTAAGATTAATTTCAAGCTTTATGTTAAAGGGCCCTGATATAACAATATTCTTGTATAATAAGGTAATATTCCTGGTCCCACCTCTTTATATTCCATTGGGTTTTTTTTTAACCTGATATAACGAGATTCCTGATATCAGTAACTTTGATGGTACCAAGGATCTCGTTATACTGAGTTTCCACTATACGTCGTGTACACCTATGTTTCTGATTTTTGTTTACCGTTTGAATTTGTACATAAGTACCTTTAATTGTATTGGAGGTTGTTGTTCTGGTGTTGATATTTTTGTTGTTGTTGTTTTGTTGGGTTTTTTTTTTGCTTGTCAGAAAATATTGAAGTAGAAAAAGTCATCCAAAAATGTGATGATCAGTAAAGCACCGTTATTTGTATTGGGGTTGTTGTTTTGGTGTTGTTGTCGTTATTGCTGTTGTTTGTTTTTTGTTTTTGCTTGTCAGAAAATATTGAAGTACAAAAAGGCATCCAAAAATATGATGATCAGTGAAGAGTCTCCCTGGTGTCTGGTCTCTGTGTTTCAAACGTCCCTGGAAAATATGACCATGACTTAAGCTCCGGCAGTCATTGCCATTGTAATCAATTGCCAATTTGTAAACTAGTGGACTTCCGTTAAAAACTCTTATGCCTTCTGTCATGTCTGTATCAATTCGTTTGCTTAATGCAAGAAGGGCATTCTGTGTATAATAGGAGCTAGCTACACACAGAGAAATTTTTACAAAAATTATGTAAAAAGTTATGTTAAATAGGAACTCCATAACTTTTTTGTAAAATTTACATAACAAAATGTTTTACAAAAATTATGTAAAAAATTATGTTAAATAGGAACTCCATAACTTTTTTGTAAAATTTACTTAACAAAATGTTTTACCAAAATTATGTAAATTGTTTTGTTAAATAGGAACTTGTGTAAATTTTAGCTAACAAAATATTCGACGATAATTATGTAAAATGTCATGTTAAATATAGATACTTAAAATTCATGTGTAAATTTTACCTAACAAACAATTCCACACATGTATTAATTATGTGGTTGGGCAAATTCAGTTGCCCAATTGTTTCCTTTTTCCTCCAACCTAGGTTAAAAAAAATTAAACCTGCTTGTTATGTCTTTTTGGGTCTTAACTTATCATTCCTAACACATCCTAAATTAAGCTATTCTATCCTATATCTTAACCTATCCTATATCTTAACCTATCATATGTCCTATCCTATCTAGTTGGTACAGTCTAGTGCAAGCTTTTATATACCCCTTATAATTTTTTATGCATTTGGTGACAGTTAGTGAAATCGGGGCCACCCCAAACCATACGCTACTAAAAATTCATGAATATTCATATAAGTGTTTTCCCCAATATTGGGGAAAGCTTTTATATACCCCTTATAATTTTTTATGCATTTGGTGACAGTTAGTGAAATCGGGCCACCCCAAACCATACGCTACTAAAAATTCATGAATATTCATATAAGTGTTTTCCCCAATATTGGGGGAAAAGTACGAAAATGCATATTTTGCAAAACATTTTACTTAATGACGACAAATTACATTGTGCATGTTAAATAAACTTAACGAAATGGGCAATATTGCAAAAGAAATATCTTACAGCGTTATTTTGCAAGATTTGTTCAGTCAGTTTTACATAACTGTGTATCAAAATCATGTTAATGTCAACTGACATTCGTAAAATGTATTTTATACACAATAGTTTACAAAACATTTCACTTAATGATGACTTATAACATCTGCATGATAATATTCCCTTTAAAAATACTTGTACTTAACACATTTTACATAATAGGAATTTCTTTTGCAAAATGAATTTTACTTAAATAGTGCTAAGTAAATGTTACATAAAATTTCACATTTTGCATGACACATAATATGCGAAATGTAATTCATTACAAATATTTAGTAAAATACTACATAAAAACATTCATTTCAGACAATTTTACATATATTAAGTAAAAATTTTAGAAAAGGAAGTTTACATAATGAAATATTAAGTAAATATTTCTCTGTGTGTAATGCCCTTCTGTCTCTCAATATATGAATTTACAGTACATTCTTCTTTGAAATATCATGTTCCTTGCCATATAGTAATATTTAAACTTTGTTTTGAAGAAGCCTGTGAATTTGTTTTGCAATGTATAATGTATTTACTTTTTTCAATAAAGGATACTTGGTTTCAATAACTAGGGGATATGTTAATCATATATGCCTCTTGCATCTTGTTATACGTACATTAGATTTTATATGAGCTTAATGTATCCCCGTATGGCTAATCTTGTTAATGCGCTTAATGGAAAAAAAGGGGGAGGGTAGATTAAACAGGAAAGGATTTTCTTGATGAATATTAAAGGTCAAACCCGATTACGAAACATATCAAAATTATATTACATGCTCGTTACTTTTATCATTACTTCAGTTCGACCCATTTTCTATGTTATTTTCTATCTTGAATAAAATATTGAAACTGGACCACGTGTTACTTGCAGAAATTACCTTTGTATACTTTCATTTACACCTTTTTCTATGTTATTTCCAAGCATAAACTAAACGATAGATACCTGCCAGATAAATATGATGCTCACAAAACAGAGTCAAAGGACAGTAGAAATAGTTGAGAAAGAAACACCAGCCAACGCCTTGGGAGAGGCTAAAAGTATTGGTGAATTATGTCGAGGGGGTCCCACTTCGACTGGTCCTCACAAAAATATCAATTTTTGAACAAATATAGTACCTTACGCAGGAAGCACTTATACGTAACTTCTTGTGAAACACGTTTGTTCTTCCAAGTGCCAATAATCAACGAAGGACATGATTAACTAGAAAGGCCGTCAAAGGCGGCAGACCCACGCCTTAGCGGAGCGATTATTCTTGAAACTGCAGATAAATTTTTACTGGTTGGTTCCCCTGTCGTGTATAAAAAACCCAATATAGGTTTTGTTTTGTTGCGATTATTTTTGTAAGCAGTAGCCATTCAAATGGGATAACAAGAGGCACATCTACCCCCCCCCCCCCCCAATAAATTTTGCCATATCCAGGTCATAGCTTTGTGTGTTCCCACCCTAGAAAAAATTCTTCAGAAAAAGATATTTTATTATTGAAACATCTCTCCCCTAAAAGTAATTGATTAGACATGTCAGAGAGCGTGGCGTGGTGAGGAAAAAAATGTTAGCAATTTGTATTCAGTGTTCAGTCATGTAAGTGTTAGTAAATGTATTCATGTTCTATCTTTAAATTACATTGCAATTGGGGTTTTTTTTTTTTTTCATCGGGCTTGGATAAAATAAATATGACGACAAAATAAGTTGGATCTCGACTTCAAAATGACATGCATGCGAGGCACAGAGCCTACTCACTCAACTCAGTCACCACCCATCAACAAAGTCAAAGTGGATACTGGCGTGCATGTATTCGGCGAACCTCGATCAGCCACCAAATTTTGCAAATCCACACAAATTTAAAAAAAATACAGTTTTTGTATATATTTTACAACTACGAAATCCACTCAAACAGACATAAATGTGTTATAAACTAACTCAAATCTCAAATGACATGACCGTTATAACCCAAAGAAAAAAATTTCAATCCTACTACAGTCAGCCAGGCACAGGCACTGCACTGCACTCCCTGGCCTGGGTTATGTACTCCGGCCCTAGCCCGACCAGATCGCCGTCACTTCGCGACAGCGCTGTGTATAGTTATGTACGTACAGCTAGCTACGCAGCCCACTCACTCAGATCAACACACGCGAACGCTCGCGAGTGCGATAGACTCACTCACGTCGAACAAACTCACCAGATTTTCACCGAAAACAATTAAAATCACGTACTACACGTCCACCAGGATAAAATAAATCACAAAAACTTCCACAACAAAGTGGAAAGAACCGGGAAAAATAAACAGAAATGCACAGAAGATAAGAAATAGAGGAGAAGCCGTAGGGCTAGGGTAGCCTGAATCTAAATGAATTTGTAGATAAAAAAAGGTATCGCGCGCGATAGCTAGCTTTGAATATTCATTGCAGGCTCGTACGGATTTGAAGTGAAATGGCAAATAATGGGTCTAAAAGTCTTCTAAAATTCATAAACCTGAAATAGACTTTTGGTGAGACGAAGTAATGAGTGTTTTGATTGGCCAAAATATTTCTGCATCTGCAGGCGAAGTTTGGGGTCATCAATCTTTCTAGTTTCTTTCCTGTCACAATCTGAACTGAAGTTCCTATACTTTACTACAGGGTCAAAACTTCAAGGTCACACAGAATGTGCAGGGGTCAACCAATCATCACCAAAATCTAATCGATTCTTTCCTGTCACTTTCTGAACATTCCCTGAAAATTTGGTGCAAATCCGTTCACCCGTTCTCTTGTTATCTTGTACACAAACAAACAAACAAACAAACAAACATACAAACAAACAAACAAACAAAAAAACAAACATACGGAGCCCTTTACATAACCCTGCCGATTTCATCGGCGTGTTTCATCGGCGTGGGTAATAAGCACATAAAATGTGTTCATTTGTGTTAAGTTAGTATTTATGTTTCCATTTCTACTGGTCAAAATGAAAGATTTAGACGATCACATGCTTTTCTTTCATGGGCAGGTATTGATTGACGTGAAAATTCTAGAAATTGAACAGATCTGGGATACGGTTAATATTCACCACGTGGCATCCATTGGGAATATGGCTACAAATCTCTCATTGGCTGGTAGTTCTGTGACGTCACTTCTGCTACCGGGAGGATCTACCGTGGTTAGCTTCTGCAGTGACGTCATCGAGCAGCAGCGGGGCTTTGTCATGGAATTTACGTCATATGATATAGATACAAATGGTAAGATCACGGGCGCGTGTTCAATAGAAATAGGAGTAGGTTTAGAAGTTAGACCATGATGCAAAGGAATTCTTTGCAACGTTAACTTCTTCCAGTGAGATTGGAGTTTATTGCTTATACAAATGAATTAAGCATTCGTATAAATAGAAGACTAATAATTATGTTTAGCAATAACGTTTAGCAATAACATAAAGATTTAATTTCAAGGATTGATCACCTATACTAAAAATAAAACATTTTATAACCATATGTGTAACTACATAAGGCATGCCACCCCGCATTGAAAAAACAACAACAACAAAGGACAAAATAATAAGGATGAACAGTAAGAGTTATAATATAGAGAGTCAGTCAAAAAGAGATGAATAGAAGAAAATAAGAAATAATTTGGTGAATGCGTATAATTTAAATACTGATAACACTAGCACCGAAATGCACAAAATGACATGAATATAATAAACGGGCATTCCATTTATATAATATCTTTGTATCCATAGAAACGATAATCGCTGACATCCTAGGTGATGCTTTCTACTGTTACTCTGGTCTTGAACACATCCGAGTCAGCGCAAGGTGTGATGGGATTGTTGACTGCCATGACTTCTCCGATGAAATCCGATGTGAAGGTATGTATAGAAAATAATATATAGGAAACGTGTAGGAAATGTAGAAGACAAACTAAGAAAAGTTATACCGTCCAACAACAAAAAAAGAAACGAAGAAGACATATTATGGAAAGGAATAATTAGAAAAACGGGAAAACAAAGAAAAGGGGATAATGAGATCATTAAACAAAAATATTCGAATTACAATTTTAAAGTAATAAAGGAATAGAAAGGGAAATTTTGAAGAAAATAAATCGAACATTATAGAAAACTAGTTTTAAAAAATCCTTCCAGGAATTGTTAATTTTGATAATCCCACTATGCTGGAAATTTCATAGAATCATTCCGAACATACCAAGCATTGCAAAAACTTGGCTTTTATGATTATGATCCCCCCCCCCCCCCCCCTCCCCCCACACATACACCTTTTTGTTGCCCACCGGAGGTGAAGGCGAGACTAAGGGATCCAAATGTCGTCCGTCCGTCCGTCACAAACGTTATGACAGATAACTTTGTAACCGTCACTCACTTTTCAACCAAACTTGGGTTGTAGATGCACTGAGGGGACCTGCATGTTATGGTGCCGTTGGAGGTCACATGATAAGGTCAAAGGTCATTTCAGGTCAAACGTTAAAGTTTACTTGCAAGACTCTCTTATGACAGATAACTTTGCAACCGTCAATCACTTTTCAACCAAACTTCGGTTGTAGATGCACTAAGGGGACCTGCATGTTATGGTGCCGTTGGAGGTCACATGATAGGGTCAAAGGTCATTTGAGGTCATACGTTAAAGTTTACCTGCAAGACTCTCTTATGACAGATAACTTTGCAACCGTCTCTCACTTTTCAACCAAACTTGGGTTGTAGATGCACTGTGGGGACCTGCATGTTATGATGCCGTTGGAGGTCACATGATAAGGTCAAAGGTCATTTCAGGTCAAACGTTAAAGTTTACCTGCAAGACTCTCTTATGACAGATAACTTTGCAACCGTCACTCACTTTTCAACCAAACTTGGGTTGTAGATGCACTAAGGGGACCTGCATGTTATGGTGCCGTTGGAGGTCACATGATAAGGTCAAAGGTCATACGTTAAAGTTTACCTGCAAGACTCTCTTATGACAGATAACTTTCCAACCATAACTCACTTTTCAACCAAACTTGGGTTGTAGATGCACTGAGGGGACCTGCATGTTATGCTGCCTTCAGAGGTCACATGGTAAGGTCAAAGGTCATTTCAGGTCAAACATTATAGTTTACCCGCAAGACTCTCTTATGATATAACTTTGTAAACGTCACTTTCCAAACAGTAATGTAGATATATGCAAGCATAACTTATGCAGATTTATGCACTTGGGGGACCTGTTGCATGGCAACAGAGATCACGATATTTCTAGTTATCGCATGTGGGCGAGACACATTATCGCTAATGCCTTGTTTATTCATGAAGTTATCTATAAACATGTATTTATACATTTTAATGTTAACCCTCTCGTTACCACAAGACTAAAATACTATTCACTTTGTACATAGTGTTGTTGACTTTGGTCTTGATAGGGTTAAAGAAGATGGAAATAAATGAAAAAAACAAAATCTATTTTCTTCCATCTACTCTATAATCCATGATGCAGAATGCAGTCCCGGGGCATTTCGTTGTAATGGAAGTGACATCTGTCTGCTTCCCAGACTGCAGTGCGATGGAAGGAGCGATTGCCCACATGGAGAAGATGAAATGTTTTGTGGTAGGATGACAGTATGCTAAGAGTTTTATCCAAGATAATAGCCATTTTAGTTCCAGCGGTATAGAAGAATGATGCATAATATGGGGTAAAAAGTTATTTTATTGAAAGTGTAAAATAGGAATAGATGATTGAGAACAAGAGGAAAACATATGGAAATCCGAATGGGAGAAGAAAATTGAAGAAGAAGAAGAAGAAGAAGAAGAAGAAGATCATGATGATCATAGACGGATGATAGAAAACAAAATAGTGCGGAATAGATAATAAAACGTGATAACAGGAGCGTTGCTACATTGAGATGAAAAAGAAGTGCACCCCATCCAATTTGTATGTTGGTAATAACCAGTAAGGGCCACAATCTTTAACGGGAGACAATGAAAGTACCTCTTTAACGAGACAAGTTCCATATCAACGAACGCTCGCTGCATAGCTGCGTAGAAACTTGTCTCCCACTGAGAACATCCATTGTCCCCCATAACGACCGTCTCCCTGACTAATAACTCGGAGGTGTTGGCACTGAAAGTGAAATTGATGTAAAATGGGGGACCAAAAAGGAGAATCTCGAAAATCATTTTTCATCAGGGTGGTAGGGTGGAATTTATAATTTGCATTTTTTTTTAAATGTTGACAGCCTCCCCTCCTCATACCTTTAAACTGGTCAAAAGATAGGGGCCGCTGTCGGTTTCGTGGGCTGTAGATCTCATGGGCTGTAGCTAAACTATACACCAGCCTGGAAATGCTGACATTGATAAAGATATAAGAAATTCATTAAATTGAATTAAATCTATCATTATTAAAGACATTTATCATTCAATTCAGTAATGGTTTAAATTAGAAAATATGTGTATTGTCATTACTTCTAATACACAGATACACTGCGGTGCCCGTCAACATGCTCTTGTGGTGAGTCTCCGTACGTTGGTTATGCTTCAGCTTCCACCCCGCTCTGCAGGGATCCTGACTGGTTGCCATTCTGGGTGAACTGCACGGATGGCTGGAATGAAGAATACGTGAATGGAACAGCGCCAAAAGCTTTTGTCGTGTATGGATCCACTGATCTCTATGTATAGGAGTTTTTTTCGTAGAGATAAGTGGATGGAAGAAATGTGTAATAAGAGAGAGAGAAAAAACACAGATAAAGAGGCAGGGAGAGAGAGTGTATGTGTGTGTGTGTGGGGGGGGGGTTGTTTAAAGCATAAAGTTCTCAGTCGATTTGTACATGAACAAGAACACTGGAAAAGAGTCCAAATAACGGCACCGCTGAAGTGAACAGATTCACCGGCGTTTATGTCACATATACGTCCTTTATCAAAGTGTAACAATGAAGATAGCATCATAATATCATCATGTATATATCGGTCGACTCAAGCATGAAACAGTAACAATCAAGGAGGGGAAAAGTGCACACAAAAAAGAAAATTAGGCAGTAGAACAGGGAGAAAAGAAGAAGAAAAAGGGAGAAAGAAGAAAAGTAGCTTAACAAACGAAGAAGAAATAAAAGCAGAAGGAGAACAATGATAAACAGATTAGCTTATATAGGTTTTCCAGGTCAAATGTCCGCCGAGTCAGATCAAATGTCATATAGGTAATTGAAATGTCCGTGGGGGAAATCAAATGTCCTGTTAGCAAAATAAACATCCGAATAAGTACGTAAGGTGTCCATAGAGAATTCAAATATCCGCACAATAGAAATAGGGGAAACAAATGTCCACATTGCAAGACGAATGTCCCGATAGAAAAATAAGACTTCCATAGGGAATTTAAATGTCCGCATAATAGAAATTCCTGCTTATCCATGCATGAATTAGAGGATTAAGTCTTACATAGGTAAATCGAATGTCGTATAGGTAATTCATATGTCCAAGTAGTCACACACTTGTCAGTTGAACGTTTCATTGACAAAAAAAAAACCATAGCAAAATAACATTTTGCAAAATGTGTATTGTTGTCTCTTTTTTTTTTGGGGGGGGGGGGTGGACATTTGTTTGTGAATGTGTGTTTGCGTGTATGAGTGGGTCTGTTTAGCAGTATGTCCGAGGACATTTTCGGACAGAGAACAAAAAAAAAATCATGACAACAATGGTCCTCGGAAGGCGGACAATAGTCCTCGAACGTCGAACAATGAATTTATGCCTTATTCCGTCGACTGTCCGAGGACGAGTAACAATAGAGGAACAATAGTTGTCCTCGGAAGTAAAGCCATGTAAACGTGTGTGTGTTTGTTCGTGTTGGAGTGTGTGTGCGTGTGTGTGTGTGTGCGCGCGTGCGTGCGTTGAATGATGCACATAACTTGATGTCAGTATGGGTGTGATTTGTTTTTATTTAGGGACCGTTCATTATTTATGCCGGGGGGATGGGGGGGGGGGGGGGGTAACATTCATGTCACGTCAAAGAAAGTTACATGACCCCCCTCCCCCTATCGGGGGAGCAAAAGTTACCCCCCGCCAACCCTACACGAACAAGCAAACGTTACATCCCCCCTATTTTTACCCCCCCCCCCCCCCCCCTGGCATGAATTATGAACGGTCCCTTAGCTTAAATAATGTATAATTAAACATATTGTTCTAAACTGTGGACAGTTGATATCACTATGTGACATTTGTTTTCCCAGTTTGGATAGAAGTCCCTCTACAAGGAAATTTGGTTCACTATATGATATTTGGTTTCCCTTATCGGATTTAAAAAATGCAAATATGGACACTTCGTACTATATGGACATTTTAAAATGCAAATATGGACACTTCGTTCGTACATGGACATTTGAAAATCCTATCATGGATCTCCACAATCAAATGTGGACATTTAAAAATATCCATGGATATTTCAATTACCTATATGACACTTTCCTGCAGTCGACGGATATTTGATCTGGAAAACCTATATACCATTAGATAAGACTTCAAAGAAAGGTGTTATTACTGAAAGGTAGAAATCATCCATTCAGGATTATGGCAAGGGAACTTTCTTTGATTCCATCTCAAGATTGACAAACATTTTGAATGACAACAGTCAATAGAATGGAATATACCTGATTATAATTATATACTCTCCCGGCACGCTCTTTGTCGCAGAAATCTGGATGGCGCTCCCATTCGCTACCTGGAAAAGGGTGCCTTCATGGGACTCAGCAATGCCAATACAGTGTGAGTCATTTTTTCTTAATTGTTCCTTTGAAATTTGTACTTTGAAATGTGTTCATTGTTTCGCCAAACGTTAGCTTTACTTTTCTGAAAAATAGTAACTCTTTACGATCTGACTGCATCGAAGAAACTGAAATATCATGAGATGGGAAAGTGTGAATAAAGGTTTGTCAAATTTTCGAAGTGTTGTAAAGCAGGAAAGGAAGATAACAATTATCTATAAAGCTTCATTTGATTCGACTTTGCAGGGATCTCAGTTCGGCTCAGCTAACTCACCTTCCACCTGGTGTCTTTATTGGACTTTCTCGGCTATGGAAACTGTAAGTTTGCTGTAATACTTTTTTTCATGTCCATTAAATACCGTAAAGTGAATAGCGATACGCTGCTAAAAACTTCATATTCAGTAATTAGACAATGTAAGATAGGGATCGCGGGGAATATTATGCCAACAAACATTATGTTCTTATCTATCCAGCGGATGGTCTTCCTGAGGGTTCTGCAATTAATATTACCCCTGCATTGCCAGATACTTAGGCTATTTAAGACACCTGGGTCGAAAGTGACAAATAAGGAGAAAACACCATGTCCAAAGATGGAAGCATTGAACAAGGATCGAAGCCAGGACTCTCGCTTGAGAGTTAAGAGTCTTCACTAACATACCACAGTGATCCCGCACACTTAGATCAAAGCCATCTCTGGAATATTCAAGATCTTGCAGATTTCGGCTGTGAGCAGCCCGTAACGCGTATACCTTTATTTTTCTTAAAATATATCTTGAAAGTAAAAAAACCCAAAATTTTCTTCATATTACAGGACACTTAGAAACAACAGCCTGACTGCTCTTGAAAGGGGAACATTCGAAGGTCTTCGTAATTTGGGCCGATTGTAAGTATATAGCTTTATCATTATTACTGGCTCCCCTCCCCCATCCCACCCTATCTTTTTAAAAACAAAAATGTGGCATAAGTACACACAAAAAATAAGTCCCCTTCAAAGTTTTTTATCCAAAAGGCAACTGGAAATTTGATATACATGTATATATACAGAGAGAGAGAAAGGGTTCTCGCGTATTCCCGAATGTTCGTTACTCTGACGGTTCGTAATTCCGAAAATGAAATAGGGTTAATAATTAATTCCGAAAATGAAAAAGGGTTCATAATTCCGAAGGTTCGTAATTCCGAAAAGTTATGTAGGGCTCTATAGCATTTTCGGAATGATGAACCTTCGGAATTATGAACCCTTTTCCATTTTCGGAATTACGAACCTTCGGAATAACGAACGTTCGGAGTAATGCATCAAATGTGCGGAATTATGAACCCTATTTCATTTTTCGGATTATGAACCCCCTGCTATGGGAAATTGTGAACCTTCGGAAAAACGAGTACTCCCCTTACTAACGACTAATAATCTGACATGAATACATCTACATGTACAAAAAATGTTTTTAAAAAGTGATAAATAAACATGAATGAACAGAAATTATATGTATAGTCATAGATCTACAAAAAATTGAATGTACGTGATATACACTTAACTAAGTGAAATATACTGTCGATGCACTAATGACTCAGAAGTTAGCACAAGTGCTAGTCGAGCCTAGTTCCATTATTTTGGCAAGATATTTTGTACATAGAGATATATACAAATAATATCTTTTTTAAGTTTTACCTATTTTTATTAGAGAATCTCGTCATCGTCATCGATGAGGTATATGACCAGCCCTTTATTACGTAATCAGATTTTCCCCCCCAACTATTCAGAACAATATACACAAAATGAGAATGAACTCTGCAATGTCTCTTTTTGTAACCATCATTTAGATCCTTGGAGGTGAATCACATAGTTCGACTGGACCAAGGCTGCTTTATGGGTCTCGATAGCATTTTCATTATGTGAGTATAGGCTCTTTGGAGACTGGTATTTCTTATGTGGAACCATCATACTGCGGAATGACAACAACGAAATGCGTACTGAACACAAGCACTTAACTTTACATAATTGTGTACCTTCTTCCCTATCCGAATGCTTCAGAATTATGAATGCCAAAGTGTATGTAGCTCATTACTATTTGAAAATTGTAAGAATAAACTTACATGAAATGCAAGAATATAAATATCATTTTGAATTTGCATTCACGTTACTTTGCCATGTTCAGATTGTAAAGGGCTGTTGCCGACATTATTGACGTACAAACTGTGATCAACTTTTAACTAAAAAAATATTATTGAGATGCTAAAAAAAATTGAATATTTATCGTACAAACCTCCTATAATATTCATCAGACCTCGGCTTAAAAAAGAAGTTCATGACAGTATTTTTGAAATTTTAAAAATTAATAATTCGAACTTCATCATAAAACATCTCTTGTAATATTCTTTACGTTTATTTAAAAGATATTTAATGTATAGGGCCCTGAGGTTGTCAATGATTTGTTTCTCTTACCTTGTTTTGCAGCGATTTTGAGTTCAATGATTTGACAGTCATCCCACCCGGTGCGTTCTCTGATATGGGAGAGTCTCTCGAACGTTTGTAAGCTTAATCATTATTGTTTTATCGGTACATATTTCATTATGGAAAGGAATAATTAGAAAAGGGGATAATGAGATCCTTAAACAATGAGGGAAATTATTCGAATTACAAGTTTAAAGTAATAACGGAATAGAAAGGGAAATTTTGAAGAAAATAAATCGAACATTAGAAAACTAGTTAAAAAATTCCTTCCAGGAATTGTTAATTTTTTGATAATCCCGCTATGCTGGCAATTTCATAGAATCATTCGGAACATACCAAGCATTGCAAAAAACTTGGCTTTTATGATTATGACCCCCCCCCCCCCCCCCACACACACACACACACACCTTTTTTATTCATGAAGTTATCTATAAAAATATATTTATACATTTTAATGTTATTAAAGACCTCAGCCTGACCGAATTTTGAAATATACACTTTATTCATCCACGGGGAGCTATATATTTTCTGAACAAATTGAAACCAACTTCATGAGATTCCGTTTCCTGTGGAATCTTCTTCTTCTTTCGTATGAGATATTTGCTGCTATGCTATGTCTCGAAGGCGTTGTAACCAGTCGACAATCTCGTTGCTTGGGTTCGTTAGTTCGGGAGGGGTTCCCCCAGGTGGTCCGAGTTCAGTACACTCAAACAGTATGTGATGGGATGTTTGCTCGGGGGTGCCGCACGGACAAGCTGCTGATGGGCGGAGTCCCCAGCGGTGCATGCTGGCACTGAAACGGCCGACTCCGGTACGCAGACGGTTCAGAGTGACCCACTCTCTGCGGGGGAGTTCAGCACCTTGTGGAGTCTTGGTACCAGGGGCAATGGTTAGTTGGACAGGTTTAGCCGTCTCTTGCCAGTCATGCTTCCACTGCTCCATTAGGTTGAAGTTGGAGCGCATAAGGGATGCTGCGTGGCGGCTGAAAGGACGACGAGAGCGAAGACGTTGGCGGCCAAGATTTGGGGCTTCTGCAATACGGGCATGCAAGAGGTGGGAGTTATCCTGTTGCGCTTTCGTCACCAGCATGGAAGTATGATGTTCCCTACGGAGTGTCGGGGGAGCTATGCCTGAGAGAACTGGGAGGTACTTAACTGGAGTAGATCGTAGGCATCCAGTGACTAGTCTCATAGTGTCGTTTAGTGTGACATCCAGCTTTTTAGCATGGGCGCTCCTACACCATGCTGGAGCGGCATACTCTGCAGCGCTGTATACAAGTGCGATGGCGCCTGTTCGTAGGGTTCTTGTGTAGGCACCCCAGGAGGAGCCAGCAAGACGACGCAGGAGGTTATTCCTTGACGACACTTTGCCACGCACAGACTCGATGTGTTGTCTGAAGGTAAGCTGACGGTCCAATTTACACCAAGGTACGTTGGGGTGGGGTTGCATGGCAACGTTGCACCATCGAGCTTGACCGTGAGCTGTCGATGGGCCTCCTTCGTGTTTAAGGTGAAAGGTGTCGATGTGGTTTTGGTTGGGCTGAGCTTGAGTCTCCACTTCCTCAGGTACGCGGCCAGGACATCCATGTCTGTTGACAAGGCATTCTCTACCATCAACCAGTTTCTGTCTGTGTGCAAGAGAGCGAGGTCGTCTGCATATGCATACTTGGATGAGGAAGTAGGGGGGAGGTCGCTGAGGTAGATGTTAAACAGTGTGGGAGCCAGCACTGAACCTTGGGGTACCCCATTTTTGAGTCGGCGTCGTCGGCTGGTCTGTCCGTCACTCGTCTTGAGGATGAAGCTGCGGTTCGAGATGATGGTCGAGACAAACCGCACAAGGTGACGATCGGGTATGAGTTGCAATAACTTCAAGATGAGACCTTGATGCCAGACTGTATCATATGCTGCTGTAAGGTCCACCAAGACCACGCCTGCCTTGTGACCCTTTTCAAAGGCTTCCTCAATGTCATCAGTGAGATTGACTATCTGCTGGACAGTGTTCCGACCACGGCGAAAGCCTGCTTGCTCATCAGGGAGCTGGGGGTCGATGATGGGTTCTAAGCGAGCGAGAAGTAGTCTTTCCAGGAGCTTAAATGGGACACATAGAAGCGAGATGGGGCGATAATTCTTCGGGTCATCTTTTGGCTTGTTGGGTTTTGGTATGGCGATGACAGTTGCCTTGCGCCAGATCTTGGGTATGGCCAGGTTTGTGAGGCAGTTTGAGTAGAAGCCCCTGAGCCATTCAAGACATCGGGAGCCACAGTGGATGAGAAATTCTGGTGGGATGTTGTCTGGTCCCTGCGCCTTTCCACTTTTGAGTTGACGGATGGTTAGGGCGAGTTCCTCAATGCTGAAAGGAGTCGAGAGGAAGCCGTCGGCACCAGGGGCTTGCCACAAGGCTGATGAATCTTGCTTGACATGTAAAGCATGCTCCTTGCTGGCATCCCTGTACTTTCCGTTATCCAGGAGTTGCTTGGCAATGGCATTTGCGGACACAGGACATTGTGTTGGTTTTGCGCTTCTGCCCGTGAGACGGTTTAAGGTTTTCCAGGCTAGCCTGCTGGAGTGAGTGAAATCGATACCTTGCACGGTCTCCTCCCAACGCTCTCTTCGTTTCCTATCTAGACAGTCTGTCAGGTCTGATGCCTTGTTTGCTGCTGCTTCTTCTCCGGGTTCGGCACGAATGAATTCGTCATAGTGGGCAGAGCACTCGTTGTCCCATAGTGGTATAAAACATTTGCGGAAACCACGGGGATTGTAGCTCTTGCTGCACTAATCAGAAGATCGCAGAGGGACGAGTATGCGTTATTCAGATCAGAGGCTGATGAGGGGGGAAGGGTGTTGACTCCCGACTCCACAAGACTTTCGAACCGGGTCCAGTCGGCCTTGCGGAAGTTCCACCTCTTCACTGGCTTGGACTGAATTGAGGAGATTGGGTTTTCTGTGGTGATCAGAGAAGGCCTGTGCTGTGATTTGGGAAAGTGATCAAGGATGATACGGACAGGAGCAGGGCCATCTAGGTTTACGAAGGCCAGATCTGGGTTAGAGGTAGTGTTCCAGCGGCCAGAGTGGAAGGTGTCGGGTTGCTTGGGGTCATAGAGAAGGTGCATGCCAGTGGAAGAAGCCCATTCTTCGAGCACCTCGCCATCTGGGTTGGTAGAACTGTATCCCCAGGTGGTACTGCGGCATTTGAAATCGCCAGCATATATACATGGACTATTGAAGACTGGAATTGAGTGTGACTGTAGCCTTGAAGGAGGTGTTTGTAGATGTTAACAATGGTTACGCCTTCAACCTCAGTAGCTGCCCATTCCAGGCTCGAATCAGGGTCAGAGGTACCAAGCTCTCGCCACTTGGCAGTGTATCTGACAAAGGTAGCAATGCCATGGACACTGCTCTTGGTGTAAGATGTGAGGTTGTAGCCAGGTATCTTCAAGTGGGAGTGGTCTTTGGAGTGGGTCTCCTGGAGGAGGATAACAGTGGCTTTGTGGGTCTGAAGGAGATGTTCGATGACAGATATCTTAGCCTTTGTGATACCTTCTATGTTCAGCTGCAGGACTGATACCCCATCCGGCATGACACCAATTGATGCCCGCCCTGAGAAGGGCGCATGTTCCGGAGTAGGGGTGATGCCAGGCTGTAACTGTTGGGAAGTCATGATTCACTCGGGAAGGGTTGAGTAGTAGCAGTAGTAGCAATCTCCGTTGTTGTCATTCGCCTGTATAAATACAGTTACCAGGGCTCACCACGAGGAGGTTAGACAACTTGTGGAATGAGTAACAGCGTCCCGAATGTTGAGCCCCGGTTGTTTTTCTGACGAGGGCCCCGTCTCTGAGGAACGCTACTTTGCGGGGGGTGAAAATTTGATGACGACATATCGTGTAGACGCACTCGGAGCTGTATACATGACATGTCGTCACACGTCTAGCGACCCCCTGCAGTTTCCTCTCTTGTTACGCAATAGGGAGGGGGCGGACCAAAAAAAATTATCTTTTTTATTTTTTTATGGATAAACGGAGACGAAAATTTATGAATACCCAGGGTAATTATATTCTTTGTTTACTAAGCTTTACGTCAATATATGGTTGTTTTGGGTCAGGCTGAGGTCTTTAAATATTGCATTGTTTGTTGGTTTGCACATATCAAGGTACCAGACTCGATTCGCATAATGCAACCTGTGAATATCACATCAGCTTTGAAAAAGTTTGTGCAAATTTTTCAAAATTAGAATTGTCATTGTGTCTTGAATTACTGTTCGACAGTGTAATTGCGACACAGTAGAGCTTTTTCTTCATAATACATCGAATACTCGTTAATTACGTTACTGCATTAGCAATTGATCTGCGTAGCGAATTGGACTTTCGTATGCTTTTGAGTTTATCAAGATCAACCAGCCGTTAAAGGAAACATTCTCTACACTTCCTCGAACTTTGCTGGGAATGATTAAACAATCGAACATTTTTTTTTATTCATCTCATATTTTAAAGGATTATCACTCATAACCGTCTGACCTCTCTGAACGCATCATTTTTCTACGGGCTCAATAAGCTTGATATAATGTAAGTAGAGACTGGCGAGCACGTTGTTCTGATGATATCATTTGTATTTTTCATAAGGAACTTCATGACTTTTGTATATAGATTGAAAATTTTATTATAATAATGATACATATAATTATAATATATGTTCTCACCAAGTGTAACTTAATCGCTTTTAATACTGCCTTTTCCTGATGGCTATTTAATCATCATTAGGACTACCCTGGTTACTTGTTTAATTTACCCTGGTCGAGAGGGTAAAATACCTTGTTCAAGGATATGCGCCGAGCAAGGATCGAACCCATGACCTCTCTTATGAGAGTCAAGAGCCGTCACTAATAATATACCACAGTGCTCACACAATAATGTACGAATGCGGATAATAACGTAATAACGTAAGTCGAGTATCGATAATATCACGACTGTAATATCTGTGGTGCTATTTTTCTTAAAGGGAGTGGCAAGTCGTAATCCATGGGCCTGACCAGTTGGCCTGACTCGGGGAAATTCGGATACAATCAGGTCCAATCGTGCGCTACCGAAGGAATGTTATTGCCGGATTCCTCGCGCGATCGTTAACTCGAATCCCTCCATACGCAACCGACCAATGAGATTCAAATACTGGAATAAAGAACGCGCGATCTTGTTTACTCAAATGTGGGTCAATGTGCGAACTTTTATTAGCTGCGCACGATAAATTGAAGTCGCTTTGAACTTTGATCCAGAGAAAGGAGCAGCCAACTGTAAAAGCGCCCATAGATTGCGACTTGTCGCTCCCTTTAACTGAGTAGGCTCTAGTTTGTATTGCTGTTGGACTGAAAGTGAGATAACCGCCTTCATGATGGCGCTATTTCTTTCCGTTTCATGTATTTATGTTAGTATTCCATTGGGGTTCACCGCTCGTACTTTTCCATAATCATCTTCTCCAGATCTTTCCAAGGAAATCCCATCACAGCCATCGAATCTGGTGCTCTGAATGGTTTACCAACGTTAAGAGATGTGTGAGTATCATGGGTCGGTGATCTATCAATGCTCCGGTAATATTTTCTCCTAGATTTTTCTCCTAGATAATAGCAATTTTATTTCCAACGGTATAGAGAGATGACGCAGGAAAATGGGGTAAAAAGTTATTGAAATGTAAAAGAGAGGAGACGATATTTCTAATTAAGAAAAAGGTGAAGCAAGTGAAGGAAAGTGTAAAATAGGAATAAAAGATTGAGAACAAGAGGAAAACATATGAAAGGATATATTAGGATAAATTATGAATGAGGTTAGGTATAAAGGGTATTGTCTGGGGTTGTAGTAGTTTGTGTTGGGACTTTGCCGCCGAGCAATTGACACTGGGTAATGTGTAGTGAAAGTCACAGGCAGCTTTCCAACACAGGAGGGGTGCTAAGGGGGGGGGGGGGGTGGGAGAGAGATGTAAATCTTAGAACTCCCCTTTCCAATGACGATGTTCGGCAGGTCAGTATCATATGACGATGTTGACATGAGGGCAAATTTTGAAATTCTACTAACACTTATAGTCCTACTCTCCATTATCGTTTCTTGAGAAGATTCGTAGGCAAGCCCCCCCCCCCCCCCCCTCCCCCTCTCATTTGAAGGCCCTGGAATTTTTTTATAATATAGCTTTGGAACTCCAGAATGCTGGGCTGCCTCCAAGTTTGAGAAATATATATACTATGTATACTATGGTGAAAGAGGTAAAATGCAGGCAGTTAGTTGAGGACGAATATATTTTAAACATTGCGAAGAAGCGAAATCACATCTGAAAGTTGGTGACTTACCATCTGAAGAAACTGCTTTAAATAATGTTCCCCATCATGAAACCATTGATCATTTTGGTTTTCTCTCTCTCTCTCTGTCATTTTCTTTTCAGGCGACTTCTGTCTGCCGATAGAATTCGTCTTCAGCCAGATACTTTCGTCGGCCCTTCTGAAATTGAGTTATTGTAAGTACAGCAGCTAAACGTCTAAATAATTCATTTCTTTTTTAACCTAACCACCCTATAGTGTTCGTGTGCATTTCCTTCAATTTCACCGACTCCATGACTTCGGGTTCAGTTTCAGTTTCAGTGTATTGTTTCATATTTCACAGTATAATACCGCATGTTTTTACTCCATCAAACCGACTCCACACCTACCGATAACCGGTAAAATATCGGTCATTCGGAGTAATCAAATAGAGTACCGAAGTGTGACGTCATCAAATTTTTATTTTTGTATTTCAGTATTTTTAGGACCATATTTAGGTAGAGCATGATGGAAATCGTTCACACATCAAATTTGACATGAATCAGTTCATGGTGGCCCAAGGTATGGCTATATGAATATCTAATTAGCAACATTGAAGTCAGTGTAAATTGGCCTGGTTCTTAACAGTTTAGAACCAGGCCAATTTAACACTGACTTCAATGGGGCTAAGGAGGTATTCATGCGGCTATATCTCGGGGCCCAATGAGCCAATTGCCATAAAATTTGGGCTCTGGATGTTTTTCACCATGTCCCTTTGAGATATGGTATAACAAAAATGTCAAAATGAAAAAATAGCTTTTTGTGACGTCATCACTTCGGTACTCTATGTTTTGTTCGGTCTGTTATCGTTCTTGTATCGGTCTCTTCCGTGTGACTGGGGTGTAACATTATCTATAAAACGAATGATACATTGATTTAAAGGTATATATATCAACATAATTAGATTAAATTGTACAAATACATTCTTTTACCATGTGTACAACTTGGAAAGACATTTACAGACGGAAGAATAATTCGGAAGATACTTTACATGTTTTTATTTTATTAAAAGTAATATGTTTGTAGAGATGCAATGACATTATATGCTCCGGCGACAATTGCTCCGGACTTTATTTCATGAAAGATACACGGTTAGAGTAAGGACGGAAATCTGGTCTTAAGGTTAGGTTTGGGGTAGGGGTAGGGGTAGGTATAGTGTTTGGTCCTGGGTTAAAGTTAGACATTCGCTTCGTGTACAAAATTTAATGATACACGGGTTTGAGTGCGTCGGTTGGAATTGTGCAGGGGTTGTGTTTACCAAGGTAACTTTGGTGTATGGTTTAAACACCTGAGGCAAATGTCCCCTAAGCATGTGTCGTACAACCGCACTGACTTCTAGGCTTTAATAATTCAAAATGATAAATGTTACCTGTCTACCACAGAGTTGTTCGTGACCAACGAGTCTGTTGCATTGCTCCAGATAGCTTTGGGTGTACGACACGAGAACTTCCCCATCCGCTCTTCACATGTCGTAGGACATTCCTTCAAAACATGACACTCAAGGTCTCCATCTGGATCCTCGGCATCAGTGCGTTGCTAGGTAATGGTTTTGTCATCTTCACGAGGTTCCGGGACAAAACGAGCACATCTATTGCTGCTGTCCAGTCGACCCTGATCACTAACCTGGCTGTGTCGGATTTCTTGATGGGAATCTACATGTTGATCATTGCCGTCATGGATCTCTACGTCGGCGAATCGTATTTTTGGGATGGGATCGGAAACGAATGGCGATCTAGCAACGCTTGTAAAATCGCTGGCTTCATCTCGTTCCTCAGCAGCGAGGCTTCGGTTTTCTTGGTAACCCTGATCAGCGTCGACCGTTTCATAGTCATCCTATTCCCGTTCAGCCAGAGGCGTCTCGGCGTCAAGTCATCCCGTGTCTTTGTGGCGATTATGTGGTTGCTGGCTCTGGTACTCGGTGTTGTCTCCCTCCTCTTGAATCAACTGGACCCTGATGCCTACGGTCTGAGTGATGTCTGCGTGGGACTGCCGCTTATCCGAAAATTCTCCTCGGTCTACTCAGAGGTGGACAGCTACACCTTGGCTCGCTACGGTGTCTACACCCACAACTTTCTGGCCTCGGGGACGTCTTCCACGTGGCATTTCTCCATCGCGATCTACCTGGGAGTGAACCTGGTCAGTTTCCTAGTCATCTTCTTCTGCTACGTGGCCATCTTCTTCAGTGTCCGTTTGAGCAGAGCAGCGGCGGGAAAGAAGGAGAAGTTGGCCAGTGAGATCAAGATGGCGCTCAAGATGTTCCTCATCGTTGGGACCGACTTCTTTTGTTGGATGCCAATCATCATCATGGGCATCCTGGTCCAATCCGATGTGATCACACTCTCCTCTGATGTCTACGCTTGGCTGGTGGTCTTTGTACTACCCATCAATTCCTCCATCAATCCTTTCCTCTATACGCTCATCGAGAAAGCAACGAAATAAGCATAAATGCAAAATATGAAGGGGCAAAATCCACTGTATTAGGCGTAGTAGGATTAATTCTTAGTTTCTCGTCCATATTTTTTTTCGAAAATGGGGGGGGGGGGGGGGGGGGGGTTCCACGTTATTTGATATTTGATATTTTCCCCCCGTCTATGAGAATTTTACGTCGTTTTTCGGTTATACGAGATGCTTGCCCATCAAGAACTTAACTTATTATTTTCATTAAAACATGGCTTCTGTAATGTGCTGTAGGGTTAATATCTCCTTAAATATACAATACTGATAAATGGCATCGCCGCCATCTTTTGCATTTTTAATATTTAATGTGTTTTTGGAGTTTCGCGATCTCGATTAAACTAATTGTTTTAACAAATCCGGTGGCATCTTTCAAAGCTAGGATGTATTTTCATTTTTTTAAATCATTATTGTTTGGGCTGTTGTTTATTTAGTCATTAGCTGAGATTCTCATCGCGAAAAAAGAGTGAAAAGAGGCACTTTTATTTTTGTACTCTTCTTGGTAGTTTACAACCGCCCAACCCCCTTCTTAAAACAACCTGAGGACACTAAAGAAAAATGTGCACCCCTAGTTAATGTCTTTTACGCCCACCCCTTGACATTTTTAGACCCAAGAGGTGCCGCAAAATCTCACAACACTTTTTTTCTCTCTTTCTCTCTCTCTCTCTCTCTTCCTCCTGTTAGGATATTTTGTGCTTATTAGAATACTTCGGTACTTTGCCCACTTTGCCCACTGATTGGTGATATTTAATTCGTGCGAGTGTACTGTTGATTAGTTGATTTCACCTTTTATTATCAAATGTTTACACATAATCGTAACATGATATCAGTATCATTATGATTATAAGTCTTTACAGTATATACACATTTGCATTTCATAATATATGTGTTTTTTTTAGTTTTTACAATGCTTAAAACCGTTATATGTTAGAAAACATGAATTGTTAATTAATTGGGGCCTATAACAAGGAAACTCAGATTCAACCCTAAATACTGTTGCAGTAAATACATATAGATTCAATCAAAGTTACTCGCACTGTAGCCTATCGTGTTTTCTTTAATTTGACACCTTGATCAATAAAATTTGACCATGGACAGCAGAACAGTTAACGTTTTTCTTGATTCATGACAAAAATTTGCCTCTGCCCAAGTTTTGAATGAAATGGATGGTCAACCCAAAGTTCGTTGAATGGTCTCAATTCCAACTTTCACATTTAATGAAAACTGCAATTTGTTCGAAAATCAAATATCTCGGTTTGTAGTGTGCAGTAATGGTTTGTTTAAGCAAGCGACAAAACAGCCGATAAAGGAAGAAAAGCCCCTTTTGATACATATCTTTTGGCAAATATTCTCCTGACATCAAAATTGCTGCACGCTGCTTTGATAGTATGATCAAACCCATGCTGTTATACGGATCAGAAATATGGGGTAGAACAACAGTCTGCAGCAAGCTCTTCTCAGAACAAGCAAACAGAATAAAACTATATTTAAAACCGAATTTAAAAAAAAAATCCATCTTCATTGGTGTAAACATAGAGTATGCTTGGTATAAATCGCAAACTTGCAACTGAAATCCAGTGACCGGGGAATAATGCTGTAAGCGCTTTAGTCGGTTACTACTGGTAAGGCGCTGTATAAGAAACAGCTATTACTTTTTATTATTATTATTATTACACTGTTAGAACGTTGATTAAAATTTTTTATCTTGTTGGTTAAAATTTTAATCAACCGAGGGTTACCAGGTGAACCACACATTTGTAGGTTAAAACTTTAATCAACGGCCTGTTGATTAAAGTTTAACCTGTGGTCGATTAAAAGTTTTAATCATTTGTTGGTTAATCGTATTTTGCTCAACGTTGGTTAAATTGGTGTTGATTAAACTAAAACATATTGTTGGTTAAATGTTTAACCATTTGTTGGTTGGTTTTATTTTGTTGGTTAAATGTTTAACCATTTGTTGGTTAATCATATTTTGCTCAACATTGGTTAAAATGGTGTTGATTAAACTTAAACAAATTGTTGGTTAGATTTATTTGATGAGAAACTCCCCGGAGAAACTATTTTCATATATGTAATTGTTGTCTAGCTAGCCTTATAACGAAATAGATCTACTCAGTGATCTACTTTCAGCGGTTTGGTAAGTTCGACCTTCTCAGACCTGGACTAGACTTGACTAAGGCAGGCCCACCGGTAGACTACGCCTACGCCTACATTGGTGCTTATATCTTTTTCTCAAAAAACTGTTTCAGTGTTTGTCATATTGCCCTGTCCGCGAAATATGGACATGCGCGAAGTTGAACACACCGCCATACCGCCGGCGTCGCCTCCTCGCTGCCATAGGCGCAGTCAGTAAATCTACCGGTGGGCCTGGCTTAGCCAGGTCTAGTCCAGATCGAGCAGGTCGAACTTGCTCCCAAGCCGTTTAAATTAGAAAGAAAGAGCACACTGTAGATCTATGTCTTCCCAAGATTAAGCTGGACAACAATCACATATATGAATAATAGTTTCTCACCTTCAAACACGCCGACAAACTCTTTGAAAGTCCCCACTCATTCAGCGACTTGAATGACAATGCCTTCCATTTTTATCGCAAACAATTTCTGTGATAGGTTTGTGCGCAGCGAATTTGTTCCAAATCCATATGCGCATGCGCTGTTCGGTCACGCGATTGGTATTTTAATCAACTTTGATCAAACTTTTAACCAACAAAAAGATAAAGTGTTTTGACAGTTAGCACTATCAGTTTGGCGGGAAAGCAGAGAACACTGTTTTTAATCAATGTTGGTTACAAAGTAACCAACAAGAATAAAAACAATAATTTTAATCAACAATATTTTTAACCCACGCAAGATTAAAAGTCATTTTTAACCAACATTCATTTTATAACCAATGTTGAGCGATTTTTAATCAACATTTTTTTAATCCGTAGTTTTTTAATACATGTTTTAACAGTGTATTATTATTATTATTATTATTATTATTACTATTATTATTATTATTATTATTACTATTATTATTATTATTATTATTATCAAAGTAGTATAATATCGGCGTTATTGCTGAACTTGGATGATATCCTTTTATCATTGAGATTTTAACTATCATTTTAAAGTACTAAATAAAAATGCTTAATATTTGATCAGAATACAATATTGTATGATAGTTATACTGAAAACAAACGACTTTATGAAATCAAGGAGAATTGCTGGTTGAGAAACATAAAAAAGATACGATAGGCCTACTGTAGACATAATGATGTAGAAATGTGTGAACCAGATGATGTACAAATGTAGCAAAACGACTTCGTCTCCCACTGTGAGGGTATATAGCTACAAGATACATTTAGGCCTAAAGGACCTATGGAATGCAAGTACATGTTGATCTTTGATGTGTATTGTTCTGTACATCACAAAATTTACAAAGATTTGATATAAATAAAATAAATATAAAGGAAAAGAAAGGTATTGTATGAAAACACACATTTTCGCCAAACCTTAAAAATTCCCTCAGTAGGGGGTTATGGGGGTCCAGTTCCCCTCCATAATTCCCTGACAAGCAAAAAAAAAAAAAAAAAAAAAAAAGGGGGGGGGGGGCACAATCGAGAAAATGGCGGATCGTCTTTGGTCAAAATGCATACTTCTCTTCCAAAGGGGGGGGGGGGGGGCACGGGCCGGAAGTGCCCCCGCCCCCTGGATCCGCCAATGCAATGTGAGAAACTTAGAATAAGAAGAGAACTGTTTTTGATAATTTTAAAGCACTCAATGATAACGTTGAGACGCTCTCATAAAAGAATTTGCCATTTTTTTGCGATAATTTATTGATCAACGTGGACACACCTTTCATTTTTTTTTAAATTATTAGGCATATCAATATATATATATATATATATATATATCGTTAACAAACATGTTAAGGTTTCACGTATCGGCTCAAACAAATTGAAAGAAAACTGCTAAAAGCGTTTGTAATGCATTGTGGCCAATTTTATTTTTACACTCGAATTTTCGGCGCTCCCTGGCGTCTTCTTCAGGAGAACAGTAAACAAATATATATATATATATATATATATATATATATATATATAGTAAGGAAATAACATATAAAACAGCTTTGGCAAATCTCGTGGAAATAAATACAAATGTGAAAGAAATTGCGAGAATAACGTTGCGTAGCTCAATCAAAGTTCCCCAGAGCTGTCCTCCCTTTTTGAAATTTTTGCAAAGGCTGACAAAAATGTCTCCGCCGGGAATCGAACCCGGGTCGTTGGCTTAGAACGCCAATGCCACTAGACCACGGAGACGGGTTAGTGGTTTCGGCGACACCAGATTCAATTGACCGACAGATTGACAAATCCTCAACCTTATTAATTAATTCCTTTGTCGGGGGCAGGTGAGTTTTGAACAAAGACAAGCCGCGTGCCTCAGCTGGATCCAAGCGAATGCTTTGAATACATGTATACATTGGAATAAATTATTCTTAATAACATTATTGTAAGGAAATAACATATACAACAGCTTTGGCAAATCTCGTGGAAATAAATACAAATGTGAAAGAAATTGCGAGAATAACGTTGCGTAGCTCAATCAAAGTTCCCCAGAGCTGGGGGGCAAGATGATCGCTTTCAAAGGAACCCATAACTTGAAGTCTAAAACTCGATTAAAAAAAAGTATGATTTTGAAATTTCTGGGGGGCAACTGCCCCCCCCCCCCCCCCCGCTGCGTACGGCCTTGGTGTGTATATAATTTTTTTAATGAATGCTCTTTTTCTCGTCACCTTACAACTGCCTTATACTGTACGTAATCTGATTTCATGAAAGAGCGTGCATGTCTAGTTGATCAGTTATGAATATTTTGTGTTTGTTTTTGTTCATGTTTTGAATGCTATACTCACGATATGTTCCCGGGGGGGGGGGGGGGTACTCAGATTATAATCGGACGGGGGTGTGCGGCTGAGAACTCCAGACCCATACCCACATCCAAGGGTCCTTTTGCTGTAAATAGGCACCCATGTCTAAGGATTTTTTGTGAAAAAGGTAGACCCGTATTTTTTTTTGGGGTCTCGCCAGCTTCTCAAAAAAGTCGCTCATTTTTTTTAATGAAAAGGGGACCCATGTCTAAGGATCTTTCTTCAAAAAGTCACCCTTCCCAGCGGCACGTCCCCGTATACCCAATATACGTGAGTACCCCCCCCCCCCCCCCCCCCCCCCCCCCCCGGATATGTTGTTCTGTTTTTGTCATGTGTTACTCTTGTTATTGTTATTATTGTTCCAATTACTGATGTTATATTCGAAGTTTCGAACGAAATATTGATGGATATGTCAATGAAGTTCAGTGATTGAATACATACCACATATTGAGGGCAGATCAGAGTGGACGACTCTGAGGGAATTCGTTGATAGAGAGAGTTGTGACGCCCGCATAATAAGCCTACGCGTACGCGGTCTGTAAAAAATATGGCGGATCATGGAGCTCCCAAAAGTTCCCTTTCACATACATTCTCTATGATGAGAGAGAACTTTTTGAAGCTCCATGAAATGACTGACCAATCAGAAGCGACCTCCAGTGTCAAGACCACGAACTCCTAGTAGTTCTCTGAGCTGTATAATACCGGATCGGATAGCTCTGGAGGGAATTGAAGAGCGCCATCTCAATAAATGCGACAGATCCTTGCATGCTCAGATCAGCTAGCTCATCTCATCAATCATCATCCACGTTTTGCTGATAAGTTTTGCTGGTAAGAGTTCTATAAAGTATAATATGTTTATCATTCTCTTCTTGGCATAGGCCATAGCCATGTTTGGTGAGTGTTGGGTGAAACGAAGTAAAGATTGAAGCTGAAAGTCAATATCTTGAGGTGTTCAATGGAAAACTTTATACGCAACGGTGTGTGCGATGGCGTGGGGATGTCAATGCCACATCGGCGGGTCATCATGCCGCGGCCCCCCGTATCTTCGGCATCGGATCCTGCTGGTGCGGCGAAAGTGGACTTTGACTTTGATTTGATGGTGATACTGCCCAACACCCTTAAAACTTTTAAAAGGGGTAACTAAAAAAAAAAAAAATTGGCTATACGCCTTCTACATCACGAAGCCAGGCGTTCTTACCTAGCCAGGATTAGCTTCGTGAATGTAGAAAAAAAAAATGGCTATACGCCTTCTACACACGAAGCTAGGCGTTATTACCCAGCAATCAGATTCCGCACGGGGTAGTACGACATGAAAAATGCCCTGAAATCACACTTTTCTGATAATTTCCGCGCCCCACAGGCCCTTCCCCACAGCGTTTCCTCCTAGGGAAACGATTGCAATGACAATTTTGTTTTGATTGACTCTAATTTCAGTAAAAAATCCCCCAAAGAGCATAAGAAATTTCAGAGAACTCACCAGCGTTTGTGTATCCATGCCTCCGGGGTCATGCAGATCCAAAATGGCGGCACTGTCGATCATCGAAACTATGAGGCGCTGTTTGTAGATTTATTATTTAGCTCAATTATTTACATATAATTCTCTATTTAGCTCTTTTCTACAATTATTCTAATATAAAATGACATAAAGGATACAATTTTTCATAAATAATGAATTTTGCAATTTCCATATAATGAATTTGTGAAATCATTATTTATAAAAAATGTAAATTATAAAATTCATTATATATAAATAATTGAATATATCATAAAGAAATGTGAGAAAATTACAATGCCCCGACCGGGATTCGAACCCGGACCCTGGATTATTACATGACCAGTGCTCTACCAACTGAGCTATCCGGGCTCCCGTCGAAGCAGAGCACTGGTCATGTAATAATTATAAATAATGATTTCACAAATTCATTATATGGAAAATGCCCTGAAATAACACTTTTCTGATAACTCCCGTGACCGACAGGTCCTTCACCACAGCGTTTCCTCCTAGGAAAACGTTTAGAATTAGAATGTCTTTTTGATCGTACGTATTTTTACCAAAAAATCCAAAAAAGATCATAAGAAATTTCTGAGAAATCACCAGTGTTTGTGTGTACATGGTGTATCCATATCTGCATGACAAGAGGAGGCATGGATACACACAAACACTGGTGATTTCTCGGAAATTTCTTATGATCTTTTTTGGATTTTTTGGTAAAAATACGTACGATCAAAAAGACATTCTAATTCTAAATGTTTTCCTAGGAGGAAACGCTGTGGTGAAGGACCTGTCGGTCGCGGGAGTTATCAGAAAAGTGTTATGGAAAGTATTGTAAGTACCTAAAGTAGCCTTAAATGAAGTTATGTCATATTTCATGGTATAATCTTGACATAAGAGCTTGGAATTAAGAGGCACCCACACCACGAATAGTGGTCATATTGACCACTACGAATACAATATGCAAAAATAGTTGGTATTTTCTGTCGCGTGTAGTAAAGGTATGGGGGGAAAAAATAAGATAAATATTTTAAATACTTGCTTTCAAATTCAGGCCTTAAAAATCTCACTCCTACCTCAAATGGCGGTTAGGAAGAACTTTTGATATTTTCAGCAAAATCCAAAGTCAAAATCTTGTCCAAAACCGGAGAAATCCCCGCCGATTTGTTTCGCGATCGCGCGTTGTTTACATACTGCCGATGTCTTAGACTAAAATCGGCCAATAAAATTTTTGTCCACGAAAAAACTCGGGATCGCAAGCGCACATCGATCTTTACGATCGCGCACACAGAAAATCAGGACTTTTCTGTGTATGCCACAGGGACCGAATTTTTAAGGACAAAACTCTTTTGGGGAGATGTCAGCGCCCGCGGCGACCAGGAAATGTACACATTGACTCCGATAGCTCATTTCGCGAGAATCAACAGTAAATTACGGATTTGATTTTTGGAAATATCTTTTCCAACATCGGTGAGTTGAATTTATTGTATTTCTTGGATATTTTGTTGTCGGTTTTTGTAAACTAAATGCCGATTTTGAGTGAATGTTTGTGACTTTTGTGCAGTGGTGTTTTAAAAAGTTGAGGTGTATGACTGCCTAAATTATACACACGAAGTATAGGAATGTAGCTATGAGTGGAGGCACCCAACCTTTCGAAGGACTGCTGATCGCTGCCCGAATGCTATGCTTTCGGGCTGCCGCAGTAAGGGAGCATTCCAGTTGCCTGTTTCCAAGCGCGCACATGCTAATCCAACCACAATGACATTCGCATCCTGCCGCGTACCCATTTAACACCTGGGTGGAGAGGAGCAATGTAGATAAAATGCCTTGCTCAAGAGCATAAGTGTCGGGGTTCGAACCCACGACCTTTGCATTCCCTACTCATGGAACCATCAGACAGAAAAATCTGTCTGGAGGAGTTTTATAACATTTTTTTTTTTTCCCTCCAAGACAGACGGAAGCCTCCCATGGACTAGCTGTATGAGCTCTTTGGGCTGGCTTATCAATCTGGTACTGGCCTATGGAGCTGTATGGTTAGAGTGCCCAAGTCTGCGCAGTGCCCATGTCTGCGCACACACGTAACTGCGCAATTCTAATAATACAAAACACGCAACGAACACAAACTTTTCATCTTTATAATAGCGATAGATATTCATGAAAAACGAGTCAAAATAATGAAAAAAACGGTCTTATTTCAGACATTTATTCACAAGCCTCAAAATGTTGCCTTTCACATCAAAACTCCCGAACTGCATGTAAAATGAATGAGTGGCAGACATGGGTCTTTGTCAGTTTTGGCCATGGTCGCAACCTCTAAGACTAAGTTGAAGAGGTGAAAACTGGGCATTGTGGCGTGCACCTGTAATTCAACTAACAGTGGAAGTTAAACTGATTCAGCGGACCCAGGTTCGAGACTGGGTCACGCCTTTCGGATGGTGACGTTAATAAAGGTCGGTCCCCAGACGTAAATAATCATATCTGATTGAAACCAAGGCTGCCAACTCACGCATTGAGCGTGAGACTCACCCAATTCTGACTGTCTCACTCTGATAAACGAATTCTCACGCAGAACCAAAAAAATAGAAAGTAACAAAAAAAAAATGTCTCCAAAAATCTCTATTCCAAATATTCGATATGCCCAAGCCCTTTCGAGATTTCCCGTGTTTGCAAAGCAAATGATTGGTTTATACACTATGGCCAGACTGACATGGCTGTGGCACGGCAGCCCGCGCCGCGTGGCTCAGCCGAGTTTGCCGTTGATCGTACACCAAACGTAATAGCCAGTACATCCCTCTATGGCCGGACAGCAGGATCTTTCATTTAAGTTTAACTCTTGAAATTTGTATTCAAAATCATGCAGTTACAAATCTGGAACTTTGTATTTTTTCATTGTCAGTGAACTACATGTAGCATTAATAACACTGTCACCTAGAGTCTATTTATTACTTATTCAATTCAGTTTAGTACATTAATGCTGCTTCTATGTACATGTATATGTTGAAATCATGACTAAAGTATGCATCAGATTGCACCATTTAAAATGTAAAATTTTCAAATACGATGCTAGGCAAATTTATGAAAAAATACTTCCTTCTAATTACAATGATAGAAATATAAACTTTAGATTAGGCATAAGCCAAACGACACGGGAATGTGCGCTGTACATGAACGGAGTACAAGGCAGTGCACTCTTACGACATACAGGGTTATCTTAAGGCAGTGCAACGCTGAGCGGTTCCAACGCGACATACCAAATTTAATTGTACTAATATCTCACACGTGTATTTACAGAGAGAGATAGAATGTGATGACGTTCCCAGAAATAGTTTCAACAATCAATATCAAGATCTGCCTGTTTTCTCTCCTGCAGAATCCAGAAATAAAGTCACAAGAACTTTTTGCTGACAATCATGATGTCCAGGGTCTGTGGCCGCTTCCTTCAGAGGACAGTTTCGCAGCAGCTGGTCCGATCCCAGTCTACCGCTTCCAGCCCAGCAGCAGCAGGCAACCTGACATCTGACCAGGTCTTTGAGAGAGAGTCCAAATATGGTGCCCACAACTACCATCCTCTCCCTGTGGCACTGGCAAAGGCTAAGGGTATGTCTTGATATCATTTTTCAGAAGAAAAAAAAAGTGTTAGTAACAAGTTACAAAATCTCTGAATTTTGATGGTACCTGCGAGCAAATTTACTGTAGAATTGTCTTTTTTGTTAATCATTTAAGTTGTATTAATCAGCGTCCCTATGTAACTTAGTGTGAGTCATCATTGCACTTTGTTTATAAATGTATTTTGGACATTTAAAAATGGATCCATGGATAATTATTCTTCACTTTTAAATGTTGACAAGCATCATATCTTAAATTGTTAGTAAAATTTGATGGGATGATAGTGTCGATACCTTTTTTTTTCTTCATTATATAATGGTAGATCAGAAGCAGAAATCCTTTAAATTATTTATAGAATTACAGTATTTTGGTGATATTACATGTCTCAATATGACTTTACAGTATATACATTGGTAAGTGTCACTGATACCTTGTATGATGGCAACTTGCATAATTGTGATCATCTCAAACATAGATAACATTGTGTTTGATATACTATATTTAAATGGGAAAAGAAATGCAATTTACATCAAGCAGGAGGAATGAACCAGATATATGTTGTCCTCTTGTATCTTTCATTGCTATTTGTAATATTTCTAATGCATGAATATTCATAGCCTTACAGTTGTACAGTTGTAAATTGGCAAGATCGCAAGGGTGCTACATGTGCAAATTGGCACAATATGAACCAATTAATCAAGGACTTGCACTGTGCATTACAAAAGCTCTGAATAATAAACCGCTTCAGGTCTTAATTGGCTACCTAATAATCCCATGTATGTACCAATTTTGTACTGGAAATTGTTAAATAAATCTGAAGACATGAGTGGCAGATAAAGAGTTAAAAAAGAAAAAACATTGTTCTAGGTAAGCGTTAATTTAATTGCCCTAGATGGGGGATATGTAGAATACAGTTGTTAAGTCATCTACACTTAAATGTACTACTAAAACTCTTTTGCCAGGTGTCAATGTTTGGGACGTTGAAGGAAAACGCTACATGGACTTCCTGAGTGCGTACAGTGCGGTGAACCAGGGTCACAATCATCCCAAGATTGTCAAGGCCATGCGGGACCAATGTGAAATCCTGTCTCTGACATCCAGGGCATTTTACAATGATGTCCTGGGAGCATACGAAGAATACATCACCAAGATGTTTGGCTATGATAAAGTGCTTCCCATGAACACAGGTAAACAGGGTACAGCACGCAAATGAGGTTTTCACTTTATAGAAAGGGGACAGAGGGCTTATTTGTTGAAGCTCAGTTAGCCTGAATTTAAAATCATGTTCAAAATTTAATTGTTCTGCAACTTATGATCCTTTTGTCCTTACTGAGCTTTACATTGATTAATATGTAATTGTGCAAGTACTTACAGCAGTGAGAGGGTTAAGAGGAACAAGCAAATTACACATGTAAGCTTGTACCTACTGTACCCCTCCCCTGTGAACAAGTAGGAAAGAAATGAATGAAAATAAAACAACCTTTTATCCTGTCTTATAGACCTGTTCCTTTTATATTGAATGTGCTCTTATATTTCAAACTTTTTCAATGGCTTCTCACTATGCATTTGTAGCAAGAAAATTGTCTTCCAATCAGAGTACATTAATTAGCTCAGTTCAAAGGAGAATTTGAATATATAAATCAGTGTTATCCAGTGTCTTTATTTACCAGAAATGATAATAGATTTCAGGAAAAAGTGCCCATAGCACGGGCCGATCACACTACACTTTTCATTCATGGCAACCCGGTAGAACAAGTTACTGAATACAAATACCTTGGCACAAAAATCACAAATAATCTAGACTGGTCTGCAAACACAAACATGATCCACAAGAAAGCATAATAGATTTCATAATGATAATAGATTTCAGGAAAAAACGGGCCGATCACACTACACTTTTCATTCATGGCAACCCGGTAGAACAAGTTACTGAATACAAATACCTTGGCACAAAAATCACAAATAATCTAGACTGGTCTGCAAACACAAACATGATCCACAAGAAAGCAAATCAAAGGCTCTTTTTTATTCGTAAATTAAACAAACTTTCTTTGGACAAAACATTGTTAGTTTTATTTTATAAATCGATTATACAATCAGTTCTAACATTTAACCTGATTTGCTTCCATGGAAACTTAACAAAACAGGATAAGACAAAAATTGATCGGCCACGGAAGATTGCTCAAAAGATTATTGATACTGAACTATCCATGATTGATTCAATCTATGTCGAAAGAATTCTTGCCAAGGCTGAGAAGATAATGAAGGATCCATCACATCCTTTGTTTCAGGAATATAATTTCAATAGGTCAGGCGTCCGTCTCTGTGTTCCACGTACTAATCGCGCAAGATTTCGACATTCATTCATCCCAGATTCCATGGAAACTTAACAAAACAGGATAAGACAAAAATTGATCGGCCACGGAAGATTGCTCAAAAGATTATTGATACTGAACTATCCATGATTGATTCAATCTATGTCGAAAGAATTCTTGCCAAGGCTGAGAAGATAATGAAGGATCCATCACATCCTTTGTTTCAGGAATATAATTTCAATAGGTCAGGCGTCCGTCTCTGTGTTCCACGTACTAATCGCGCAAGATTTCGACATTCATTCATCCCAGATTCCATCCATACATTCAATTGTAATGCTACTAGATAGAGGGGGGGGGGGGGGGGAATAGAGGTCAAGCTACTGTAGAGGATGCATATTCGGTATAGCCACAATCAGGGTGCAACTTTTTTATTTTCAGTGTTACGCATCTCTCCTGGAAACACAAAGTCATTGAATCAAATGTCTTGTGGCCTGAAATGTTGGACCATATGAGTTCTTCATCAGGCAGCAACTTTTGTTTGAATATCATGTGTGTTGGCTGTGTGATGATGGTAAAAGAGGGCCAAAAATACCACTTTTTGGCTGTTACGCATTTGCACTTTGAAAATTTGTCTTTTTTGATATGCTATTACCATGAAATTACACAAGATATGCCGCATCTTTTCCTGCCATCTTATAGTCCTTGTAATCTCCACTCAGTATTTTTTTACGGCTTGAGAATTGACCCAAGAATTGCGATACAGTGGTTATTTCTGTGAAAAGACACAAGTGTAACACTTTTTTGAAAAACAGCCATGTGCATAATTTTGCCTCTGTAATTCATATATTTTGACATTATATTAATTGGCAATTGGTTATATTTTCTTAGTAACATAGTGTCCCATCATCAGAAACAAAAAATCAAACATAGATACAAACTTTACAAAAATATATGCCCCCATTGCGATCATAAATTTTGTCCGGAAATTCCTGTAGTGTCCGTAACAGTGTGATTCCTGCTACATGAAAATGTTTTCAAAGTTCTTATACACTTTGCTTTGTGTAACTACCCCGGGAACTAGCTGTGGTATAATAATATTCAGCTAAGCATAACAGTTTTTTTTTAGGAATTTAATAAATGGCATTTGTAGTGTCCGTAACATATGTAGTGTCCGTAACACAAGTATGTAATGTGTAAAAATACAGCTTGATAACTAAATACTACTAATTTGTAATTTCATTTTGATTTGTTATAGTCGCTCTTCTTAATATGTCTCCACATAAATACAAAATTTTCTCTTTCCCTGGAAGGTCTTCTCCCGGATATGAAATTTCACAAACAAATCAGCTATTTTCCATGAATTTAATTAAAAACACAGAACAAAAATTGACTTTTGGGTAATTTAATATTAATATTTTATTTCAACTATATCAGTTAGATGTAATAAAGTATAAAATAGAATGCATCATTGTGTTTTAGTTTCAGTATCAAGGGTAGAAAAGAGTAGATGCCAGTGTTACGGACACTACAGACCTGTGTTACGGACACTACAGAAGGAATAATATTAAGGCTGCAAGCCAAAGTGTACCTCCTTTTTCTGGATAACAGTGTTCTGAAATAAATTTTAACAAAGTAAAAGCTGTCTATGACAAAATACATTACTTCAATTAAAGTCTATATGTCACTGGCAAAAGCTAAAATGGCATTATTGATTCACTGTTTAAAAACAGAAGGTTGCTAATGATGCACAACGTCTATTGCATTTATAGCACCCTTCTGGTTCTCGCTGGACAATATATTGTACAAAACAAACATCTCTTGAAGTTTCTTATTTCATGAATTGCCGAAACACTGCCCCAAATGGAAGTTAGCAAGACAAATGTATGTAAATGACCATTGTGCCTGCGCCTCAGAATAGTGTACTAGATCGATGGCGCATTACAAATGCTGTATTTATTATTCATATATTAGTATGAGCTGTAGTATCCGTAACAAGCTATGGACAGTTGTAAATAAGTTAATTTTGACATCATATACTACATTTTTATGCACTTAAACAGAATGAATATTGTTGTATGAAGTTGGTATCATTGTATGTCGAATTTTCACTGATAACCTGACACTTTGAAGTGTTATCATTTTGAAATTGTTTTATTGGAATTTTTGCCTTTTGTACCCAAATCATAGGAATTCCTACATGTACTATACTGATCATAGGAATTATCTCTCAAATGTTTTTGTTTCAGGAATAGACCAAAGTTGGCAGAAGAAAAATACATGGTTATCATTTCATACCGTAAAACGGGGTGAATAGGAAAAGTTTCGACACATTTTGCCTTACAACATTTTTATTACATCGCCAGTGGCAAATGTCCATTCATGCTACCTTTCTATTGACATATATATATAAAAGAAATTCCATCAACATCGGATTTAATTTTTACATGGAATTTTGTGACTGTTCCTTTTCACCCCAGTGTTTGGGTGTATAGGAACAGAATGGACAATTATGAAATATATGTGCTTTAAACTGTTACTTGTATACAAATTATATACTTTTGAATTTATTTGGGGAAGGGCCAAGGGATTTGTATTAAATGGGTTTTTGAAAGGAGAGTGCTTCAAGAAACATCAGAACACATTATCATAAACTTTATGAAAAACATCTTAGGCATCATCATAGGCATCAATATAGTACTGTGTGTTAGTGAAAATGGAATTTGTTTTAATATGGTTTGCATTGTGGCTTTAGAGCTGCTTGATTACAGAAATGATAGGGGAAATAGGGGAAACAGGCATTGTAATTTATCGGCAGTAAACAATAGCTGTTGGGTAATTGAAGGGTGATGAAGGATAATCAGTAAACTAGTATTTGAATTTTCATACTTTTGATTAAAATAATAACCCCAATAATCTATTTAATGGATAATCCTATTGGGAACGTGTGTAGATTGTCTTTAGATTTATTTAATTTTACTTATTGTGTGAAATGATATTTTCCAAACTACGCCAGACAGGGTGTCGGGGTTCTTAAGGAGCCTGAAAATGACTGTTCTAGGAATGCCGTTGAGTTTTCAGGCTTTTCTGTTATTCATACCTCAATCTATATCTAAAATATTGTTATGTCTGTGGTACATTTGATATGTACACTTTATGAAATAAGGTATGTTTTGGCATCAGGAAGTCTGAATCATAATTGCTTGGTAGTCTGTTCCTAGTCATCCCGGTTATTCAGGGAAAAGTTTACAATAAAAATGAAGAAAAAATATAATAGGGTAAACCCTTTTGCCATCAATTTCTTTCACATAAAGATTCAGATTCAGATTTATTGACTGTTTTCAATCATAGTAACATAATACTGTAGTGCATAACATAAAATGAATACAATAACAATATAAAAAAATGTTTTTCCTTAGATATGGGCACAATATCAAATATCAATAAGTAAAAAAATATGCATAAATATTGACCTATTAAGTGATGTTGAAAACAGTTGGACATGTTTAAAAGCAAAGCTTGTATATTACATGCCCAGAAACTTAAATCAAAACTTAACTCAATCACGATTGGGTCGTTCAATAATATTAAATTCATAAAGCATTATTACGAGAATTGATCAGAGAGAATCGATCAGAGAGAATTGATAACTAAAGTGAGTTGAGGTAGAAGAACTATTGCCTCAACCCACAAGAAAACTAAGTGTGAAAGTAAAGTGGAAGTGGAAGACGGTGTGGAATTATATGCAAGACCATATTTGTGAGGTCTTGATGCAAAACCTGATGATTCACTTCAGTAGGTCTGAAGATAAAAAGATAATTTTGACCACATCTCAATTGTAATCATATTTCAGGACATCTTATTATATTCCACCTGGGGGTAAATATTAATTAATTCCTATCATGTAAGTCATTATTGGACAGCTAGAGTTATGCGTTACATAACTAAAATAAATTAGATGAGTTTGCACTATTAATTTGAAAATGAAATTACCAAGAAAAACATTTCCACTTTTTGTTCCTATTGTTCCTATTCAATTCACCTCGTTTTACAGTACTTGATAAATGAATACATGTATATGTCAATAACAAAGTGACCTGTAGTGTCCGTAACAGGCTAAAGTCAATAGTAAAGTATTTAATCTTGACATCATATAGCACATGATATGCAGTAAAATAGAATTATTGTCTTGTTTTTTTTATGGACATAGTGTATTTTACATTTTGGGTACAAAGGTTTATTAGTATTAGCCAATACTACCAACATTTCACAATTTGAAGATGCATTTTACTGGGGTTTTTTCAGCTTTTTACACCTCAAACTGGAAAATTGCAAAGAACAGATGTGAAAAGATACTTTCTGTTGGATTTAAAATTATATTTAGGCCTGAAGATATGCAGCAACAACAATAATGACAGAAAAAAAGCAAATGGATAACTTATATATTGCACCAATGAATAACATGTATACGATGTAGTGTCCGTAACACCCTACAGGAAATTGTACCCAAGTTATTTTGGACAACTTATGATATGGAACAAGCCTTCCGAGCAAGTTGATTTGTT
Organism: Heliocidaris erythrogramma; assembly: GCA_025617745.1. Classification (NCBI taxonomy): domain Eukaryota; kingdom Metazoa; phylum Echinodermata; class Echinoidea; order Camarodonta; family Echinometridae; genus Heliocidaris; species Heliocidaris erythrogramma. The sequence continues at coordinate 31,054,190 of CM046868.1, forward strand.
TTCATATGTATACGGATGGGACTAAAGTTTGGAATTAGTCCCATTTACCTGTGTTTGGTTGACTTTTGAAAAAGTTTCAGGTTTTGAAATAAATGCCATTTATCACATTAGACCTTGTGTTGCCGCTGATGTGTATACTGCATCTATTTTATGGACTGAAATGAGTTCAAATTGTTTTATTTTTCACAAATGGCCACTAAATTCCTAACAGAAGTGCAAAATATTAGTGTATTAAGGTAAATAATGTTGGAAAATTCCATTTCTGTAGCTTTGTGTAGTGTCCGTAACACCTACCCCACCCCGTTGTGTTGGTGTTCATAAAATGATAACCGAGATAGTTTCCTTCAGGATATTACAGGGTATTAACCCTAGGGTATGGATGAACAATTTGGGGTTGAGGAAACTACTCTATTGCATACTTCATTTTTGGACCCAAGTGCAAATGTTTTTGCACCCTGATTGTGGCTATACCGATTGTAATTGTTAGTATACAAATATTTTAGTCTTGACTTTCATTGCTTGTCGTTGATAAATGCTTTTATTATGGTGTCTTGGAGACTTGTTTTGACTAGGGCCTCGGGGGGGGGGGGGGGGGGGGGAGTCATGTTCATAGGAATAAATCACACATGTTATTTCGAACTGTGATGCTTTTTGAAGAGCACAGCTAGATTTAGGGATGGAATGGAGGATTGGGGAGGAAGGGGCATGGAATAATATGTATGTTACATATTCGTACAGTAATGTAATTATTTCTGTTATAATCATGTTTGAAGTGTCAATTGTTCATATCCACTGTAAAAAGAATTTCCGTTGAGGACAATAAATTCAATTCAATTCAATTCAGTGTCTGAATCTCAAACATTTTTGTCAATCCCCAGGTGTTGAAGGAGGTGAAACTGCCTGCAAGCTGGCTCGTAAGTGGGGCTACAATGTGAAAGGTGTCCCCAAGAACCAGGCCCGTATCGTCTTCGCTGAGGGCAACTTCTGGGGCAGAACGTTGGCTGCTGTATCAAGCTCAACTGACCCAGACTGCTATGTGGGTTTTGGACCTTACATGCCCGGCATGGATATTGTGCCATACAATGATCTTGGAGCCTTAGATGTAAGTTTTCATTCTTAGCTTTAAATGTAATTGTTTTATCCATGTAAAATATCCTTCGGTTGTAGAATGATAAATATATTTGCTTTTTAAAATATGTTGGACCTGTTTTATGATAACCCAATACTTCTAGTAATGATCATTTGTATTTTGGTATCTACAATGTACTGTATTTTCTTTCATATTTTGATGATTAAATGCTTGGATTAGATAATATGCTATAAATTTGTTGCAAAAGGATCTCAGGCAACTGGCGAAGACTATTGTTCATGGAGATTTATGCATACTACATGTATGACAAATGATACAGTGTATTATTTTTCATTCAATAGCTAGATCGGTTGGGAATGAAGAGGGGGAACATAAGTTGGCACTTTTTACGTTGAACCGCAACTAACCGTAGAAATATTACAAATTATATGTTTCCATGGACCGGATAACATCCACTGAACTATATATAAGCCATATTTAGCAGAGATATGTTAAGTTCTTTTCATTAAATCAATTTTATATCAAATGTATATACTTTCATCTACACCATTTGAAAATGGTGTATCAAAGTACTATTTCATACATTTACCCTGAAAGGGCCGGGAGGGGGGCAGAATCCACCCCCTCCCCAGACGTTTCTCACGAAATAGTCGCCGCGACGTTTCAGGACTTTTTTTCTTTCGATTCTCATGCATCTTTTGAGACTAAATTCGCGACGTCCAGGCATTTGGTTCCGAAGTTGCACAACATTTCACACTTGCACGTCAGACCAAAAATTGCTCAAAAACTTGATTTCATGTATTATTTCAATACAAAATGTATTTTCAGCCAAAATTTATAAATCTATGAATATTTTTACTTACACTGATTTAAAAATAATTTATTTTATGTTGTTTATGATCGCAAAAGTGTCCCTGACAAATTTCATTTTAAAAAATAGGTAAAAAAACAGTGAAATACATAAGAAATTTAAAATACAATAAAATACATCAGAAATCAATTTTGATACCGAATGTTTTTTTCAAGTATAATTGCTAAGAATACTGGAAAGAGTGTCTAGACCAAAAATTAACATATTTTGAGCCTTATTTAATGATTTGGGGCAAAATTCTTATTTCGAAGCATTTAACTGCACATGTATACAGTTTTGTAGATTACGTTGTGGACGACTTGAGTGCTGATTTCCGGCGCGATCGCCTGGTCAACGGTCGAGATCTCGGGGGGGGGGGGGGGGGCAGAATCCAAGAGTTCAAGAAATATTAAAATCAATTTCCGTTGGATGTAGTGAACCTGCCTTTTGCATATATTTCACAGGTGATTATTTTATTACTTCTGCCATATCCCTTTTCTCTTACTCTTCATTCCAATGAGCATGATGTCACTCTTTGTATATGGGGTGATATCATTGATTTTACAATGGAGAGATACAATTGTGCCATTAAGAGATAAAGTGTAGATTTTATTGACACTACCAAAGATAAGAGAATCCTATCTCTAGTAATTTGTGTAATGTTTTCTTAAAGCTCTGTGCCTGTATAATATTTAAGAGTTTTATTCCAATATCAGTCTAATGTGTTACAAGCAACCAAAAACCGTTGAGCAAAGGAAATTGAAAAATAGCTGAAATATTTAACCAAAGGATAAAAACATTTGCATTTGATTATGATTATAATGCACAAATCACATTTTTCAAATGCAACATTAATTAAAGAACAAACCTCTGCTATTCAAGTTTCAAGTTTCAAGTTTATTTTATTTATTTCAACTCAACTCGACTTAACATCATAACAGTATAACAATTAATTACATAGTAAACCATAAAAATGATTTCTCAGGGTGGTTTATAGATGCTTGGTGCATTTCTGAGCTAAATCACTCTCTGCTCCCATGCATTTTTCACTGAGGAGATAGAATGCTTGTAAAAATGTACATGTACATGTGCAAGTTAGGGTCTGAAATTGTAAACTAATGAATTGACCCTTGTGTTGGTTTCTTTAACCCAGGATAGCCACAAGAAGCCAGATAAATTTGAGTGATTTGACAGAAATTTGGGGAGGTTAAAGTCCATTAACATCAGATGAAGAATTGATTACTTTAAAGTCAGGAAAATTATTTTATAGCACATAAGTTGTTACATTTGGATTTTTTTCTTCAAAATGATATCAATAGTTCCAATCTCAATATCGCCAAAATTATGTGTATAAATTTGTTAGATTATTATAGCCTATACGTTAAGAGAAGGCAAGTAAACAAAATGAAAATTAACACCATCATAGAAAACTTTTACATGTAGCAGGCTCAATGAAGGTCTTAATAAAATGAAACCCATGCCATCAAGTTGCAGTTCTATTCTTAGAGTGGGAAAGATAATGTATTTATAAGCCAGTTTGTAATTAGTGTATGGTACAACTAACCCTGAAATGACCCCTATTTGACCCCAATTTGTATGTGCACGCGCATACATTTTGATGAACACACTACTTAATATGTGAAATCACACTGCATCGTGGTGTGTACAACATGAAAGCGTAAAGAGGTCAATTGTTACTCGGTACAAATGAACTTTATCTGAACATGCGTAATTTGTAATTACGAACTGGCTTATTGGTGATGTTTTTAGATAAGGTGTGAAGTTAGTATTGAGTTGCAGGGTTACATGTATATGAAGGATGTTTTTGCTCACAATGTATCCAGATAGAACAGGCCTGTGTAAGATATGCTTGAGATATCTTAAAATTTCATGATTCATTTGAAGACCTGCCTTAATCAAAATCGTCCTTTGCATGCCTGAAAAGCCAATAAAGTTACTAGTAATTTGTGTTTTATTGTTTACTTTTCTTTAATTCTCTTTTTAGTTAGTACATTTTTGTAAGAAGTCTTATATCATTGCATTTAAGAGCTAATAATTAAGAATTTGATGTTTCTCTTTGTACAGAAAGCGACCCAGGATCCCACAGTAGTGGCCTTCATGGTGGAACCAATCCAGGGTGAAGCAGGAGTCAATGTACCCGATGCAGGGTATCTCCAGGGGGTCAGAGACATCTGCACTAAGAACAATGTGAGTAAATTGTTAAAAACCTTGCCACCATTGCAAAATTGAGCTTTTTTTGGTTGCACTATTGTATCTTTATTCATAGTCCTAGAAAAAAAAAAAAAAAAGAAACCTGTGAAGGGAGGAAAATAGTTTATGCATGACCTTATGCATGACCTCATTCCATAGCAATTTACCAAATGCTGTTTTGAAGGAATATAATAATTGACAGCACATTGACAAAATGATAGCTTTTTATTACTACTAGAAATTAGCAAATTAAATTGAACTTATGTGTCTATTTATTCAATATACAGACTTATTATTTAACAATATAGCAATGAAAGAAGGAAATGCTTTTTGTTTTAAAACAAAGGAAGCTGGAAATTAAACAACTTTCAGGACTGGCATTGTTACGTGTATACTGCTTAAAGAAAAAAGTGCATCTTTGTTCACACATATTTTTCTGGTAGGTACCAAATCACCTGGGGGTCATAGATAAAACTTATACGATTGCCATCTGTAAGCTTCCCAGTTTCTAGTGATACATTAATTGCCATATTTGTGATTTTCTTTGAATACCTACTTTAAACAGGGTTAAGCAAAAAAAAAAAAAAAACAATAATCACTGATTTGAATCATGAGTTTGGGAAGGGGGTTGATAGATTTTTTTTTAATTGTTATTTTTAAAATCTAAATAACTGATATAAGTCATTAATTTTTCAATAAAGATATTTAAAATAATCAGCAACCCTTCTTCTTGTTCTGTTCTTTCAGAAGTGACCGTTAATCTGATTATAATTTCAGGTACTATTAAAGGGATACGCCACTAGGTGGCCGTGGGGAAAGGCAGGATTGCGTAAGCCCCGTTCACTCGTACACAAAGTTGTGCTTCGAACGCGTCCGTCGGACTGCTGGGATTACATTTCAGATTGCCCGAAGCCGCACAATTCTCCCACGAGAGCTCGAGCTCAGGCGGAGCGTGCATGTTGTGCGGCGACCAGTATGGCCGAAGCTTGCGCCCCGCGGGGCAACGGCACAATCAGGTAACGATCACGGTGCCCTCTCGCGGCATAAAAATGTCCACAATCTGCGGTTGAGTATCCTTTAATTGCTGCTGAGGTTCAGACAGGTTAAGCCTGAATACAAAAGCGTCTTTGCATTGACCATGAGAATGTTCCTCATGACATAGTCATTGTTGTCCCGGACTCTGGCACTTTTTATAATAGTTTCATTCCTTCATCAAGATCTAATATATGATTTATCTTGTTCTTTGTTTAGGTTCTGTTCATAGCTGACGAGGTCCAGACAGGCTTAGCTAGAACAGGAAAGCGTCTCTGTGTTGACCATGACAATGTTCGTCCTGACATAGTCATTCTTGGCAAGGCTCTCTCAGGAGGCATGTATCCCGTAAGTAGACAGTACTATCTATTACAGAGGGAAAGTGGCAGGGGGGGATTGGGTAGATGATTTAAATCCATTGGCTCAAATTCATAAAGGTTTAAACCATGGGTAAAGTTTAAACCTCCTTAAGCGTACTAAAATTGAAATAAGTGCACATTGCCCATGCACGCTTAAAGAAAATATATAATTTGGGTTGGATTCTGTGCTCACGTATGCTTAAAAACCCAGGAGGGGGTTTAAAACCCATGGTTTAAAATAAACCTCCTTTGTGAATTCGGGCCATTTTAGTGCATTATGCAAGTTAAGCTGCCCCCAGTTTTATGTTTTATTTTCTTTCAAATAAAAAAGGTGGTTTTCATTTTTTTTTTTTTAATGTGATTGAACACTATATTATCAAGATGAACAAAGAAAAGAATTGTTAAGCACTTTTTCTCCTGAAGTCCAATTTATTTATCACACGTTTGTTATAATTGGTAACAAAACCAGGGTGAACAACATTATATAGGGAGCAATAATCCAGTCATTCAACTCCATAAACTGGGTTGTGAGGGAAGGTCATATCATGTCCTGTATCTTTGATTGACAGGTTGTACATTACACAGGAAATACCGTAGGTGTGAAATTCACACAAGCCGTTGTGAAATTTACACTGACAGGTGTGCAACAGTAGAAAGCTTGTAAATTACAGGAGATAAGAAATCTACAAGAAATAACTGAGGAGTTGATTTCTTGGCTAAGTCTTGTAAACAAGGAGAAATGTAATTTACATTAAATCAGTGAACAGTCATTGATGTTACATATGAGCTATCCTTAATTTCAAAATGTCACTTTGAATTAGGATTGAATTCATAAACTTATGGCAGTTGTTGGTGAAATATGATTTCTCTTTCCTTTAAACTATTACTTCACTTCATATTCATGTGGCACGGAAGGGAATCGGTATGGTTCTTTAAAAAATAAATTAGTTTTGCAAAGAAAGTATCCTGTAGAATTATTGGCACATCACCTTTGCTAATATATTCAAAGTAGTGACAGTGTGTAAAGTGTGTTTGATAGTAATATAATACAGTGTACAGCAAGTAGAAAGGTTTATCAAAAGTGAAATTGCTTTTTTCCACCTGGGTTTAGGTCAGTATAAGATATACTTTTCTGTATACCAGAGCTGTTTTGGATCTGCTGAATAAATGTGAGATGTTCTGGTGATATCTTTTATGTATTTCTTTGGATTTTACCAAAGCTTTCCAGAGGTAAATCACTCTTCATGCATGTGTAGTTTTGCGCTGGTAGAAAGATGTTTATTGCTGCTGTTGTGATATTGACCTCTCTATGCTGATATTCATTGCAGGTGTCAGCTGTTCTAGCAGATGATGAGATCATGTTGACCATCAAGCCAGGAGAACATGGGTCTACATATGGAGGTAACCCACTCGCCTGCAAGATCGCTATGGCTGCACTTGAGGTAAGTCAAGTCCTTTAAGGTTGATAAATTGAACCACGTGCAAAGTGTTTTCAAGGACATTTTTCAGCTTTGATTTGATTTTGATGGTTTGAATATTTATTTTACCCAACGAATAATGCATATATGCCTGTCAGTAAGCAACCAGGGACTGACAGCTTAAAGTCCTCTCTGAGGGACTTAATAATAAGGATTAATGTCGTACCAAAGGCACTAGCGCATCCACTTGGTTTGGAACCGAGGTCCTCCCTGTTATGAGACCACTGCTCTACCACTGAGCCATTGTACCTTCTCAGAACTGTTTAAAGTGTTCATTATCAATGTACCTTGTTTTGTGAGATGACGGGTGCACCTTCTAGAGAACTGTGATTGTGAATCGTCATGATCAAAGAAAATGGTAAAAAAGTGGCAACTGCACATTAAACTCCCAAAACTGGTGGTGGAATAATTTATCTGACTTCCAACTGAATATCTCCACTCACTATTTTATATTTATATTATTTAGTTCTTTCTGTTTACCAATATGTGAGATAAAGGAGACCAAATTGCAGTATATCTTTCTGGTATCGTGCCTTCCAAATAAGCCACTTTGTAATGGCATTTTGCGCATGTGCAGATAAAGGTCATTTGTAAAGAGTACAATTGACCTTTTACGCTTCATAGTGTACACCAGTGTTGTAGCTAGAGCATTTTTAGTGGTGGGTGCAACCTCACTGACTTTGACCTGTGTGTGGAGCATAGGTGTGGAGTGAGCGCAGCGAACTCAGCTTCACGACTATTGACCAGGGGTTCCGGGCAACGCCGCAGCGGGGGTACAGGGGGCAGCGCCCCCTAAGCTTTTGGCTTATACAACATTTAAGGCCCACAATCCCAATTTCTAGATACTCAAATGACTTAAAAGAGTCACACATGAATGGCTGTAACTGAAACAAATTCATACTGCATTAGTTAGTAGATATCATTGTAACACTACAGTACAATGTCATTATACTGAATAAAATGTGTGAAATGGATAATGAATTAAATGCAATAAAAAACAAACAAAATATAGCTGTGTTGTTTCATTCATTCAGCTGTACTACTTAGTACTTACTTACCTAAGTCAGCTTCACTTTCACTTTGTAACGCCTTTCCTTTTTTGTGCCCACAACTTGACCAAACCACGTAATACTAATACTTAGTGGTCATATTGACCACTGCGCGGGACTAATGCAAAAATACTACGAATTTTCTATCGCATGTACTAAGGTATGGGGGAGGAAAAAGATATTTAAAATACTTCCTATCAAATTCAGCTCTTAAAAATCTCACTCCTACCTCAAATTGCCGTTAGGAAGAACTTCTGATATTTCCAGCAAAATCCAAAGTCAAAATCATGTCCAAAACCGAAGAAATTAGTTTCAGGTTATACGAGTGTATTATACTTACAAGTCAAGTCAAGAAATAATATTTATGGTCAATATCAAAGCACAACAAGGTCATTTCTGTGCATTATATGTAACCCATTCCAAACAAGAGTTAGACTTTCTATAGAAGTCTAAAAAATATGGCAGATTTCCTAAAAATCAGGTCCCCCTAAATACAAAAATTCTTCTAGCAAGTTTGCAAAGGAACTATTTTAAGTTTGAAATAAGGCCTCCAAGTTTGCAATATTTCAAGCCTGCATCTAGTTCTGGAGGATTGCCGGCTCCTTATGAGACCGTTTCAGAGACATCTCCTCAGGTTTTACAAGCCGGGCAAGGATTCTCTGTTGGTCTGGATTCCAGTACCAATAGGAATCAAGTCTCTTCTCTCTCTCTCTATAAAGAGATATAGAATCATACTGCATGACAAAAAAAAACTATAAATCTATTATTAACCCATTCAAAGTGATAACAAACAATTGACAATTACACATACAGAGATTGTAAGATTGAGATATGAAATGACTTCAAGTGTCTGAATGTTCATACAAGGATGCATTTTGTGCTACTTTTTTACTTCTATGAACAAAAGTCAAGCCTGTGGAGGGAATTAATGCATATATTTAATGGAAAGAGAAGAGATAGGGGAAAGAGAGACAAGGGTAGAGAGAAGAGAGTGGGAGAGAGATAGAGAGAAAGAGAAAGGAAGAGAGATAAAGGGAAGAGGGAAGAGGCGGGGACAGAGACAGAGGAAGACGGGGAGATTAAGGACCAAGATGAAGGATGGAAGTAGGGATTCACATCAATGTAGCAGGATGTATAATATGAGAGGAAAATGAGAGTAAAATGATGAAATGACAAAATGAGAATGGCACAAGTTAGCTTACAGTGTGTTTTGGGGCAATTAATACACATCAAGTTTGGGGAAATAGTGGTGGGCGGGAGACTGATTTTCAGCCAGAGTGCTGGGCGGAAAACGTGAGTGGTTGGCGGGCCCGCCCACCGCCGCCCACCGTAGCTACATCCCTGGTGTACACACCAGTATGATTTTAGTTCTTTAACAAGTAGCGTGTCCACCAAAACAGATACGCGTGCACTTCCAAATTGGGGCATTTTAGGGTCATTTGTAGCATGTACTCATTACGAACTTTCTTATTGTTTAAGCGTACAATAGCTCTCAACTTTATTGTATGTTCATAGGTGCTTGAGGAAGAGAAACTAGCAGAGAATGCTGAGCGTCTTGGGAAGATTGTACGATCAGAGCTAAGCACCCTAGATAAGAACATTGTGACCAAAGTGAGAGGCAAGGGTCTTCTCAATGCTGTCATTATCAAGGAAACACCGGGTAAGTAATTTACTGTTTCGTTTTGTTAATGGTTCAATGTGTACATGAAAGGGATAATTGCAAAGTATTCTTTCATGGGTTTTTGTCTCTTTTGCAGAGTGTTTCCAACATTTGGGATGTATCCGCATTATACCGTAACAATATGAAATCCTATATTCATTGGTTTCTCTAGTATTTTCAGGCAAATGAAAAAAAATTGGATGCCATACCTTTGATTTTCTTTTTACATCAGTGATTCTTTAATGAAATAAATATGGACAACTGCATGTGGCATACGTTGGTGGACAGTGTTGATACAATTAAGGTTAAGTTATGAGGTCTTCTGTCTAAGGTTAATGGATGTGCCATGTAATTAAGTCATTCAATACGGGAAAAGAAATTCATTCTGAGATGTTTCTCGCTTCTCCTGTTACCTGTATTCCAGAATACGATGCATGGCAGGTCTGCTTGCGTCTCCGTGACAACGGTCTCCTGGCCAAGCCCACCCATGGTGACATCATCAGACTGGCCCCGCCCCTTACCCTGACTGACGCTGAACTACACGAGAGCCTTGACATCATCAAGAAGACTATCTTGTCTTTCTTGTAAAGGATTCGGCTGCATTGTTAAGTGTGCTGCTTTCGTCCATGTACGTTGGATTTATTAAGAAACATTTTCCCTAGGGTGGAAGGGGAAGGGGTTCATGACTGTGGTGGGTAGACACCAACAGGTTGGTCAACCTTAACAGGGTGGGTGAAAACTATCAGGGTCCTCTCTGCACAGACCGCATAAAGTGCTCTGTGTGGGTCAATAAAATGCACAAATTTATAATGAAACCTGGGGCACATATCAACCTGATATTTCACTATGGACCCTCAGGAACAAAAGGGTTTATGTGGAACCTTTAAATGGATAAATTAATCCGTGACTTGATGAAATACTATGCCAAGAGATTTATTAGGAGTTTGTCCACACCATTGAGAAACATTTGTCTAAAAAAATACTTACTTTAGCCATGGACTTGTCTATCTTACAATTTTGTGTGTAAACTTCAGATTCAATAAGGATTAACTCTATACTAGTTTTTCCATTGGATTTGTATCAGAAACCACTTTCCAGAGTACACACCAGGGACTTTATAGGTGGAGCTGGTCATCCAAAATTTCTTCTCTAGATATGTATTAATGAAGATAATGGAGCATTTTGCCAAGGGTAAAAAAAAAACAACAATGATTAAGATATAATATAATATCTTGTATCTGAGTATTGGAGTACTTTAAAGCAATAATGACAATTCCTCAATGACAGTCTTCTATTTCAAGGTCTGACATGGATCATGAATTGAAAAAAATATAAATGTTAGAATCTATGTTAATTTTTAGATTTTATTGTAAATTTTCCCAAAATTCTGAGAAAAAGAGTGAGTATGTTTGATCACAACTAAAGGTACAGCCATACATGTACCTGTGTATTGCCCTAAACAGGTGGTGTGGCCCATTTTGATACAGATTTCAATGAGAAAAAAACTATTTCTAGGGAAACAACATTATGTGATAATGATATACAGCTTTCTTTACAGTACAGGTTTCAATCAGAAGCAATGCTTAAAGAAAACTAGAATATGTGGTCCAAGTAGTCAGATGGTAGCAGGCTTCTCGGCAGAAAAAAAAAATTCACACATGGTCCAAATTGACAGAAATATTGTGTTTTTACGAATCACATGGGGGGTGATCTGAGAGGACCAAAGTAATTTGACCAGGTTTAAAGTATGCACTGACACATTTATTGGTCCATATTGAGTGAAATGTGACCTTATGACATCCCAGGGAGGTGGTTTGGGAGAACCAAAACAACTTTGGAGATTAAAAGTAGGCTTGACTGATTAAAGGGAGTGGCAAGTCGTAATCCATGGTGATTTTGGCATATTGCAACCAACTGTGTCTATTGGTGTTGTCTCGCAAAAATGTATCATGATCCTAATCTCATCTATTTTTTTAAAGGAAGAACTACCATATCTGAAATTGAGAACTAGAAGTCATATAAGTACGCATGATAAGAATATATTTTATGTATCTAACATTGATAAGTTTTATAAAATAAGTGGCTTTCTGTATAATCATAGCTATTGACTTTTGTTTTCATCAACAACAATAATGGGAAGCATTGTTCAGATAATCATTGGTGATTTACATAAGAGGCTTGAAGTGCATTTGTGTTGGCTCAAATTTCTCTGACTGCATGCATTAGGAAAATGTGAACAAAGATCACAATTTTCTGGTCAATATTGTATTGTACTTATAATGAAATAGATTCCACTTCAGTTAGATATTTTTCAGGTATGATTTGCATTGTAAACACAGCACCAAATAATATGATTGCCCTTAAAATATTAATTAATAGTATTTGCTGCACATGGTAGCATGGGTGCCTATGGATAAGTACAGTGTACCTCCTGGCTATCCTGACCAAGCTGCAGCGTAACCAAATGGAGACAAATTACAATTTTACATCACCTGAGAGTTGGAAGGAGGTTTATTCCATGTGAAATGATAGCAGCAAATGCCCTTCTGTCTCCCAATAGTATACTATTAATACATGGTTGGGAGTGCGTTGGTGCGATCTGGCAACACAAAGGTTTTTATCGTGGTGTACTATACGCACGAGGCGCAAGCCGAATGTGTTGGACACCCCAATAAAAACCTGCGTGTTGCCGGATCGCACTAACGCAGAACTCACAACCATGTATTAATAGTTTTATAAAACGGGTCGGTAATATGATTATGAAGTCTATAAAAATGGTTACGAACCCCATAGAAACTCCAAGAGTCGCACAGTCATGGAGGCTGCCATTTGCTTTCCTGGATGACTTCACATAAGCGCAGCCAACAAAAGTCATGCGTGTTTCAGTGCGCGCATGTAATCCCTGCGCTGAAATGACAATTAAACTATGCGATTTCATTGCGTTTTAAGTTTGCACGCACCAGAGGTACGCGTATGCGCAGCTCAGCTGTGCGTTAGTACCTTTTTTCTGTGCGTTAGTACTTTTTTTTGTATGGTCACATGGTGTTATTTGACCAATCAGGATGGCTACATTCTTGAACCCGTTTTATAATAACTTCTGTCAGCTGATTGGAATGTGTTTGATGTATGTTTATAGGGAAAGTGTAAAAGGTAAATATATTTACAAGGAAATATTCATTATCGGTATATGTGCATTATTCATATGATATATACTACCATCTATTAGTACAAAGTTTAGTCTTGGTGATGAAAACGGGACCCGTTTCTTGCGGATGTTTTAATTCTTTCATGGGGGGGGGGGCGAGGGAGAGACAGACATGCATGCATGTTCTAGTTTGAAATCTTGCTTCTGACATTTGTTTTGTTTGGAAACTGTTTCTGTCTTTGTTTAAAAAATCATAAATAGTGAAATACCATCGTGTTTTGTGACAATTTCCATTACAAGTTCAGACAAATGAGCAGCAATTGTTTTTTTGTTCTTCTCCTTTTAGGCTGTCACAGTAGAACTTCAGCTGTTCTTTATGCTTGTAAGATTGAGTTGATTGTTGGTATTCCTCATGAAGACGTATTCTGCTAAACAAATTCAACTGCTTGGTTTAAAGCATGGGCCTTGCATTAAAAAAAAAATATAAGTAGAATATGCACATTGCAGCTGAAAAGGGATATACATGTACCAATAAAATTACCTTCTAGAAATAGTGGGTGTCCGGGGGGGGGGGGGGGGGGGGGGGGGGCTGGGGGGAATCATCGTAATTCAACTTTTTATGCTATCTTTATTTATGGTTTATGGTTATGGTTTTATGGTTTAAAATAAAGGGGGGTACTTGTTTTTTCTAAATTTTCATAATTCCGAAACACAAATATCCCATAGCAGGGGGTTTGTAATTCGAAAATTGAAATAGGGTTCGTAATTCCAAAAATGCAATAGAGCCCTGCATAATTACGAACCGTCGGAGTAACGAACCTTCGGAAATACATGTATGACATGTTTTGTATGATGTGGGTTGTTTTTGGATTTTGTAACTGAAATATCTGGATATGGTAATGTGAGAGTGTCGGTTACAATATTTCATGTTTGAAATTCAATTGAAAGTCAATTAGCCGATACCTCATTGACAACTAGAAAACTATTTTGACCATGGCTAACGATTATAATCAATGTTGATTGAGATCAATAAATTAATTTAAATTACCGGGTACCTTTGCAGTGCACAACTTTGTAATTGGTATTAAATTTAATTTGTTAATTTGATTTATCAAGCATTAATAGTATGTAGTAATTTCTCTTCATCTGACCGAAATAGAAATTAGACATTTTAAGAAACGTTTGAACAAGCATAAAATGTGATAATGTGATCATGGATCAACAGCATCATTTTACAAAATATTTCCCTTCTGTAAGGCGAAATGAAAGAATATTTTGTTTGGTTTTTTCTGTTACATTTCTCATATTTATTAATTTTGTTTGCCTTAGTAATATGTTTTTTCTGCACTCTCTCTTTTGACTTCATTTCGGTTTTCACAATGTAGACAGTTTAGGAACACTTGGCTGAATAGATTTACACTGTAGACTTTTCAAAATGGATATAAGCTTGTTACTTCAGAAGATTTTGAACAGGGATCCCATTAGTGTGCATGTTTTGAATTACATTTGGAAGGAACTTAGACCAGTAATGTAAATCTGTAAACGAACATATCTGTATTCAGGACTTACAGTATCTTAAATTCTGCACAGAGTACTATTGTGGGCATTTCAGATTTGTTTGGAGACAGGGAATAGTCTTAATATTAGAAACTTTAGTTAGTGCCACAATTTATCCTTTTTTTTTCTCTCATTGATTGTTCTATGATTGTTCTTGTTTTTAATGCACATCATTATTATTTGTTGCTTTTAACACATTATGTCACAAAATCAGGTGTATTCTATTTTTGAAATATATTCAATTCCATTGTATTGTAATGTACTTTACAGGCTCTTGCTTGTACATAAATTCATTTAACAATAAATCATAAATATGTTAACTATTTTTACTGTAAAACCCTCCATTTCTTTGTGAATTTTTTATATACATATAATGCATTTGTTGCACTTATTATGTTGGTGATGAACATCAGACTGTGTTATTTATGGAGGAGCTTATGCTTATGGTGAAGATTATAGTTCTGAGCCCTGTTTCATAAAACTTGTTTTCAATAACAAGTTCCGTTAATTGTTATAAGCTTACTGAAATACTTGCATCTGATTGGCTGAGAGCAAATTTGTTATAGATGTGTGGCAGTTGTTATTGATAACAAATTTTATGAAACGGGGCACTGATGATGATTATGGTAGCAATGATTGCAATTGTGCATATTTTAATGTACAGTGGAACCTTGTTATAACAAATTCCTTGGGACCAAGAAAATTACCTCTCTATATCGAAACCTTGTTATATCAGTTGTGCATATTTTAATGTACAGTGGAACCTTGTTATAACAAATTCCTTGGGACCAAGAAAATTACCTCTCTATATAGAAACCTTGTTATATCAGGGCTAAAGACAATGGAATACAAAGAAGTGGGACATGCAAAATTACCTTGTTACAATGAGAGTTTGTTATATCGGTGTTCTTTATAATCGGGTTCCAATGTATCTGCTACAATGTGGTCGCTTAATCTCGCTTGTGCGTATCAAAGAATGTAAACTAAACTAAACTGATAGAAAGTTAAACTTGAAAAGTTCACATTTAGAGTAAGTTTGCTGAGATATCCATATAAATAGAATTATAGGTTTTGCATTGACATGCCAGACGATCATGACTGAGATTTCAGACTGAACCAGAATGATAATGAATTGGAGATAACTTTAAAACCATGTGCTCATACCTATCTTCTTTCCTTACTTTTATAACGGTGGATTTCATACCAATCACTTCTTTTCGTAATTCATGTCTCGACTTGCATGTATAGGTTAGCAATATGCGGGGGCTGTGGAGCGTTGTGGGGGGGGGGGGGGGGGGGGGGGCTGATTTGATTCAATCATTTTCAAACCTTTTTTCCAAGATTTCATGAAATTCGTCTACGGTACTCAAAAAACGTGGGGGGGGGGGGCTGTGTCCCCCCTCCCCCCTCCCCCTCCCCTCCGGTTCCGCCGCCATGATATGCTAATTTTTAATAGTGGTACAAGAGGCCTGACAAGTTTCCATTATAGTAATAATAATATGTCCATT
This sequence comes from Heliocidaris erythrogramma, assembly GCA_025617745.1. Lineage (NCBI taxonomy): Eukaryota > Metazoa > Echinodermata > Echinoidea > Camarodonta > Echinometridae > Heliocidaris > Heliocidaris erythrogramma. Next base: position 31,070,129 of record CM046868.1, read on the forward strand.
TATATAGCACAGCTACTATAAAAATAAACTTTACTGCGCTTAACACAAAATATATTATTATAAGCCACCATGTAAACGCTAAGGCATTCAGAGGTGTCGTGGTCTAGTGGATGCGTCACAACTGTGGATCACATGGTTCACGGTTCCAACCTCGCGGCACTAATGTGCTTTGGCAAGACATTAATCTGCATTTGCCACTCTCCACCCAGGTGAAATAAATGGGTACCTGGTATGAAGAAATTCCTTGAATTCCTTGAATCAAATTGTTTTTAGGAGAAATATTGAGAAAAATATATATGTGCTGCACTGGAATGGCCAGTGGCGGCACCAAGGGGGGGGGCATTTGCCCCCCAGTCAGAAGCTTTGCTCCCCCCCCCCAAATAATTTTCGGAGTGAACAAAAAATAAAAGGTGGAAAAAATTTTTTGTCCGCCCTTGCCCCCCCCCCCCCAACATTTTCTTTTGCCCCCATTTGCCCCCCCCCCCCCCCACTTTAAAAATCCTGGTGCCGCCACTGGGAATGGCATGACTAGAGTGGTGCGACACTGACAGCTGGCCGATAATCTGGATAAAATCATTTATGGGATCTTCCTGATAAATTTGCTTAGCGCCATCTACGTTACAAATTACTTTTTGGTTATGTTTGGTTTTGTAAGTTCCCCACCGGATACAAGTATGTTGATGAAGAGAGTACACTGTGCATTGATTTATCGTAAAAGAAATGAAAAGTTTTTAATAAAACATTCCTATACCAAACACAAAAAAAACAACCTAAGAAACAAGAAAAAAAGATGATAATAATCCCCATCACATTATTAGTATCGAAAGGATCGAAACAGTATTATCCGATTTAGCCCCACATACCAGGGCTAGGGAAGGCGCAGGTACGGCAGGGTGCGTGCTATTAAAAGAAAAACGATTTAATACACGGGATCAAAACCATTAAACAAGTAATATTAATATTACATGGAAAACGTAAATTATTACATTAACCCCCCTCCGCCCAAATAATTGCCCTAAATTTTGATTATTTCGGAGAGAAAAAAACCCAGCGGGTCCCCCTTTCGAGCCTGGGAATGAACGAAGGGATTCCATCTGGAAAAAGATACCTTAATTTAATATTTTCCGGGGGGCACTCGGTATATAGTATGCGGCGGTTATGTGCCGCCGAGAAAAACCCCCGTTTTTACATTCAAATTTCCGTTCCAAAGCATAGGCCTACACACAATTTTTGTTTGTTGAGAAAAAGAAGAGAGAAAACCGGTCCAAAGCTCCGTTTTTTCATTCCATTTTCCACTTGAAAATTAAACTTTTTCCCAGGCATGCAGTTTTCACCCCCCCCCCCCACAAAAATAATAATAATAAGATGAATAATAATAATAAGATGAATAATGATGATAATAATAATAATAATAATAATAATAATAACAACTAAATAAATAAAAAATAAATGAATAAAATTAAAATAAATAAATAAATAAAATTAAAATTAAATTGAAATTAAAAAGATTAAAAAATAAATAAATAGATGAATAAATAAATGAAATCAAAACAAAACAAAACAAATAAAAGCATAGTTCCGATTATCCTTACATTTCAATAGCAGCCAGTGCCTTACCCTCCTCCCCCTTTTTTGTCTTGCGAGTGGCACATACCTACCACTTTTGGGGTCAAGTGCCACCCCCCCCCCCCGTAATATTTCCCCCTCCATCTTTCTATCTCTCTCTTTCTCTCTCTCTGCCCCTCCCCCACCCCCAATGATCTTCTCCCTCGTTCCTCCTGAATGGGCTTGGGAGAGTCCGAGAAGGGCCGGCAGGATTACCGAACTAACTCCACATTCATGAACTTCCTGGGGAAATATACTGATGTCGATTGTCGAGAAATTTTCCCCTGCCCGGCGCCCCAACCATTTTCTTTTTATCGCAACCCCGGATCTGCCCATACCTATAGCAGGTTATGGGCAACAAAGATGTGAGTTAATTGGTCTCATCGAGAATCAGTTCCCGGAAGGCCCGATTCGAATCCATTCAGACGTATCAGATCTGATTGATGATGTTTGGGAATTCGAGAGATAAAAAAAAGTTTTAATAAAATACACGAATGAGCATGTGGCTGAAAACTAGGGGCATCATACCATTTTGATTGGGAGAAGGGGTAGATGGCCGACAAGAAAATTAAAAGAAGACAAAATTTTCTACAAAGTGACAAAGTTTCTACACTGGGAATTTGCCACGGAGTCTAAAAAACGTCCGGGACTGATTTCGCCGATGCACTGTAAAAACTGGGATTTTTCACATCGTGAACGAAATGTTTTGATATTGAATATGTTATCGTGATTTAAGTAGGCCTAAATGACATCTACATACCTCAGCGTTCATTGCATAATGAATGTTGCCAGTTCGAAACAGTTGGGCATGGCATTCAATAGTCAGTTATATGCCGGTACAGTATAGGGAAATTCCTCGGCCGCTCCCTCTTTTGGATTTTGTACGTTTGTCTGTATCTGATTGTCCGTCTGCCTCCTCTCTCTTTCTGTCTTTCTGTCTTTCTGTCTCTGTCTCTAATTCTCTCTCTCTCTCTCTCTCTCTCTCTCTCGCTCTCTCTCTCTCTCCTCTCTTTCTCCTTCATTCTATATTTCTCTCTCAGACAGTTTTATAATATAGGCATGTAGGTCCAAAAAAAGGGGGAGGCACAACAGTATAGTGGCCCATGCCACCCCCTTGAAACCTAAGTGATATGCCTTAACCCTATATAGCGCACCCCCTCATTTTTTCGATCCCAAAGGAACCTGGAAAATGTGATGACCTATACCGCCCCCCTTTCCCTTCCCTCCGCCTTTTGATCGACACACTCATTCCTACAGCGAGTACAGGGATCAAAGCCTAATGGAGTACCGGTAGTGGCGTATCGGGATTTTGGCGTCCAGTGCAAACAAAAAAATTACCCCGCCCCTCCCTCCCCGCTGTACAAACTTCAGTTTAAAAAAAAAAAAATTCCCGCGTTTGATTTAGCAAATATGACATTACGTGGAAATAATTTTAATGCTTTTACACAAGATTTGGCAGACAAAGTTTCATGAAGAACTACACGCGAGAGAGCAAAGCAACCAAGCGGTAATTTTGTGTGCAATTTCAACCTTAAGAATTCTGATTCATGTACCCGTTGGAGAGAAAAAAATCGGCAAAGAAGCACATAAGCGTAAGTGTTTTTTTTTTTCAACTTTCGAATATTGAAAAACCACATTCTATTCACTATTACCTATATTTTGGGCGCAAAATGAACAAAATGCCCGAAGAAATACATTCGGTGTATCTAGCAAGGCAGTCGAAAGTTTGGATTTTTTCATGTTGTTAATAAAAGTTGAAACTTTGAAATTGCTAGTTTGTGCATCGTGTGATATAGTGGGGCGCAAAATTTAACAGGATTCTTATGAAAACTATACGCTAGTTAGCAAAGCAACAAGGGCGACTTTTAAACTCTTTTAAAACACTATTTCATATGCACATTACCCTGGATTGGGCGCATTTTAACAATATAAGTCCACACATTTTCTTCCCTTTGGCTTTCTCTATTTTGCGTTTTTCGCAGCCCGGGGCACTGCCCCCTCTGCCCCCGTAGATTCGCCACTGGTTCAATATCATTAGTATTTATAGTACCCTTAATATTTCAAATAAATGCAGCATCACCGCATCATGAGAGTACCATTAAGGCAGGGGTGGATTCAGGATTTTGTATAGGGGGGGGGGGCACACAAAATAATGCTGGTTTGTCAAATTTTGGAAAAGGTAAACCCGTATTTTTTGGGGTTTGCCAGCTCTCTCTCAAAAAAGAGATTTTTTACGTTCTAAAAGGGGGGGGGGGGCAAAATGCATATTATCGTCCAAGGAGGGGGGGGGGGGGCACGGGCTGGAAATGCCCCCCCCCGACCCGCCACTGATTAAGGAACTATAAACTCAGAGTTCCGACGATCACCGTCAACCTCCAACACGACGGTATTGTTATGGAAGTGGCGATTATAATCAGTTAGCTTATTATCACTATTATAGGTGTCGGAGGCTGGCTTCACCCCCCCCCCCCCCCCCTCCTCCGGGCTCAAAGATATTCGGGCAACCATCATCTCACAAGTTCGGGCGGCGCGGGTGCCCGACTATATATTCCATACTCGGCTGGCAAGATGCCAGAATATTATTCTGGTAGCGAGGTTCCCGAATTAAGAATAACCTATATATATATGCCTACTTCTTGTATTCTATATTATGTTTTAGGCATTGTAACGTGAATTTTTTCTGTCGTTGTTTTGCTTGGTAGTTAGAAACTGCAAAGTCGGACAAGACGCATCAGCCACATAATACACTTCAAATGTCCCCCACCATGAGGATGGGAGTGGACGAACTGCCCCCACTCCACTCTCACTACGCCAGTTCGCCTCCCAAAACAAAATACATTACTGAGCAAATATATAATATATCAGCATTCTGGATTTTGTCAGGTGGACACCCGCCCCCGCAGGAACTCAATTGAGTGACAATAGTACCCCCATACCGATTCAAATCTCCTTGTAACACCGGCTCATATCCCACTTATTACTTTGCTAAGTATCACAAGATTGATATATGACTATATAGGGCCTATCCTGCTATTTCCTGTTCGTCAATTCGTCAATCGTAGGCTCCTTTCATTTCATGAAATGATTATTTTGTATTGTCAAAAATAACTTGTGTCATTATGTTTATCATCATCGTAAAATAATAACTGAATAGGAACATATAAAAAGTTTGTTACTATGATAGTTTGCTAAATATTCCAGTCATGTACATTAAAAATATGCCATTGCTATTTATGCCTGACTGAATATAAAATGGATAGGAATGTAGGAAACGTAAAAAAACACAACAAATAGTAGGCCTATGCATGATACGGATCAATACATTTACTATTAATATTAATATTAATATTTGTAGATATTGTTTCTTTTCCATGAAGCCATCGTTGTATTATCGCAGTGAGTGTATAGCCTTCACTGATGTAATTGTTATTATAGGCCTATATTGCCAACTTGTGTTAAAGTGAGCCTCCTCAAACGCCAGCAAGTAATTGTCATGCAAATTATAAGTTTATCGATATAAATAAATCACGTGGTTTCATGTGTCAATCTATCTCATATATTGCTCCAATGCAATGGCAATACAAATGAAGTCACAGAGCTAGCTAGCTCGCTGGGGTGTAATAAATTATGCAAATGAAGAATGACGTCACCCTCAAACAACAAGTGTGTATTCAGGAGAAGACACAACTACCACTGTTTAAACAGCGCGATATCACTGCTAAAATTATGGATAAATACCGGTTGCAGGTGAGTTTTCTCTGAAATTTTTTACCAAATCAAGCAATATTTCTCAGATATTACTGTGGTGCAGTTTTTGGAATTTTTCAGAGCGTTCTTTGTGTTTTGAGAGTGATTTTATATTGCTACCATTCAAAGACCGCGAGTGAAGTTTCGATTCGAAGTTTGACCCTTGGTGTAATATTTGAGGGGGAGTGTAATGTTACGATATCCGTGAATTGAGAATGTGTGTGTGTGCCGTGGCCGCTGTGTGCATAAACCAAGACATAATTAGGCCTAAATTGCATTCCAAATACTTCGTAATTTCAATGATTTCCTCTCTTTGTTTTGATTTACAGTGGGTTGGGTCCAAGTGTGGGCAACATGGGCCTTACACTTTCTTCAAGAGCTTCAAATTTGTCAAAAATTCGAAGTGGAGAACGATATCGCTTGGCGAATTCTTTTTCGTCAAGTGCTCGGAAAACGACCCTCTTTGCATAGCCGAGCTGCAATTATTATGGGAAGACAAGGGCACGGAAGGAATTATGCTATCTAGTTTACGACTCTACTTTCTCCCCGAACATACTCCCGATGGCAGACATCATTCTCATGGAGAAGTGAGTTATTATATGTCTCCTCTGATGTTTCAGTAATCATTTCCTTGAATTATAAAAAAGAGAAAAAGATAATGAAATTACCCCTTGAGATAATAATAGAATCATAATGAAGTCATATTGTATGTGCCATAAACGATTGAAGGTGTTGGATACACAGATAATGGTTGATTGTTTACATGGAACGGTGAACAAATTGAAAAGCATTCAATGATTGGTGGTACACACACGTACATCTTACAAACACACACTGATACACACAATACCTGTCTATTGAATTTTTAACAAAAAATCTATTGGATGACCTTTGGTTCTTGTAACCCTGTCGGAAAAGATTTTTTACACACAAGAGCTTGAACTGGCCCTTTTTCTTTATTTAATCTTGATTGTTGTTCCACAAGCATCCTTGCTGCATAATGAAATCATTTGAATAGGGTGTCTATTGTCTGAAATGAAACTTTTGGCCTTGCTTCCTGCCTTGCTACATTATCTTTGCCAAACAACATGTATTGATTACATTCCACAATACTTTTTATATTCAGTTAATTATTTCTGGCAGGTAGGGTTTGATTAGAAATATGGCAACTGTAAACTTTTTAGGGGGGGGGGGGGTGTCAAACAATTTCATGAATGTTATGAAATAATTGTTATCACTTTTAGGTTTTGATTTTTGTTTTCATAGGAAAAGTTTGGTCCTTATCCTTTTTTGTTGTTTTATTTTTGTGTATGTATGTGGGTGTGTGTTTTAGATTAATCATTTTCACTCTAACCATTGTAGCTTCATGCTCTAACCTAGTATCATGCCAGAAGATGCAGGATTTGTACATTTTGTGAAAGATATCTATTAACTATTCTTTATATCATGAATTTATGGTACAGGTTGCTTTTTAAATAATATTTTCTTAACTTTTTAAATGATTTCTTACATTTTCTTATCAATTACCATTTAATTTAATATGTTTATAATTAAGTCATTATTGACTTCAAGATTACGTTGAAGTAAACTTAGAATTGAAAAAAAAGACGAAGAAATCAAATATCCACACTGAATGGGTTTGTACATCAACAAAACCATGGAATTAAATGTACATGTAATCAGTAAGGCAGCCATTAATCAGTTTATCAATGAACACAAAATATAAATTTGATGAAGTTTTCATCTAGCTTTTTGTGTTCAAAGACGAAGGAGACATATTTCTGCCTTTTTTTTTCTTCTGGCATATTTACTCCTTGGTTTGCCATTTTTAAATTTTGTACTGATCTTTTATTTTCCTTTTGTTTCCATGGAGGAGACATTTTCCTTACAGAGTTATCATGAACTTGAACATTGATGATAAAAAGTTCCATGTTTATGGGTGGCATCATTGGCTTTTTTTATTAAGTAAATATACACATGCATTATCAGTTTGAGCCAAAACGACAGGAACAAGCTGGTAACATATATTGTACGGCATAAAATTAGCGAGTATGTGCTAGTGCAAGAACGGTTTAATTCGTCAACTTCCGAGGTTTGACTGTGATTCCTTTGGTTATGTCAATACCGGTGAGACTTGATCTGGTCTTTGCCTGTTAGCGGTGCCTGCCAACTCATCGTGAGTCACACATCTTCATGAACCTGGATATGAGCTGGGCTATTGAGCAAAGGAAAAAAATAAAAGTGAGAGGAAGAAAGAAGATATTAAGACACTCTTTCTCCCTCTTTTTTAACAGTATCTTTAAAAGTTTGGTTCAGTCAAACTGTTGAATAATCCATTTGCCACCATTGTGAAAACTTTGTTGAACTGCTGTAATACAGCTCAAATAAATATGAAGGCAGAGGAGGGGGTCTAAGTCTAAGAGTAATTTTTCTTACTGTTTTAAAACTTTATGAAAGGAATTTCTTTTATACTTAACCAATTATTATCATTCTTATCTTGTAGGTAATGTAGACCATTTGTAAGTTATTTTTACAATTACATATACAGAAACCTGTATGTAAAGACCACTCAAGGGAGACAAGAAAGGTTTGTTTTTATGAGCAGGTGGTCTTTACATGTGTGTACAGGTTCCTTTAATACACATTTCAATGAGAAACTCTTTTCGAGGGAAACCAAAATTGTGGTCTTTTATAGACAGGTTACCTTTCCGTACAAGTGGTTGCTATAGCAGGTTTGACTGTATAAATCTAAATTTCTTCAGTTTGCATACATGTAATTTCACCAAGCTTTCCAAAATAGAAGTTAAGTAGAAAGATCAAAATTTAAAATCCACCAAGAATATAAAAAATCAAGTTAATCAATGTTGTTTTCTGCAAAAGATGGGTTAGAATTGAATATGGTATGGAAGCATGGAAGCGTAAAAACATTTTATATAGATATACTGAGCACCATTGGTATTACAGTCTGTCAGCTAATCTCTTTTACCACAATGGGTCTGAAACTCTAATCATCGTGTTCAATTATTGCATTCCTCCACTATTCCATAACGAACAAAGCAGTGTGCCACTGACTGGCTGTGCAGTGTCAAGAAGTTTGAGTAGAAATCACCTTTTATTATGCAAATGTTCCTCCCCTACTGCAAAGCCAATACAGATTACAGAACTCGTGGTTTCCCTATTCAAGTATGGTACTTGTCTGTTTTGTTAATCTCTTTTGAGTTACATTTGGAAACTGATATCATCTGTTTACTTGCATTGATATTTGACAGGAATAATGCATGGGTGCTAAGACTGACTGGATGTTTCTTTCTAGTAATAACCTTATATCTTCTTATCTTTTCTTAGATGAATAAACATACAATTTCACGAAGTTCATTTTTCAATTTTAAAGTTGAGCTTGCTTAACTAGAGTTTTGTGATAGAGTTTTGTGATATTTTCACATACATACATGTATGTGTAACTTTTAAGACTAAACCAAGTTACTAACCATAAAGGCCTACAAGTACAGACCAGAGAGAGGAAGAGAGAGAGAGAGAGAGAAAAACAAGAATTAAGATTTGCATGTGATTGACATTTAGTATCATACGGAAATGTAAAAGGGATGTGCATTTCATTGAAATTAATTATTCTTTAAATTCTCCCGCCACTCAAACGTATGTATGGCTATTGCATTTCCTGTTATTTGCAAACATGTAATATCGCTTTATAATAATCGCATCATGTTCTAGCACTATGTAGTCTGTGGGCAAAGATCTTGTTTTGAAGATGGTCCATGTACCATTTGGTTTGATGTCAAGGTTTTAGGCCCTACTTAAATCTGGGTCTAATAATGTACATTGTACATTGTAGATATTGTGTTATATTTGGTTCTCCTGTACAACTTTATGTGAGGGCATAGTTCGCATTTCAGTTTGATTAGGGACAGTGGTATGATTTTAAAAAAGAAACAAAAATAGGCATTATGATTTGAACAGTATACATGTATCATGTGTTGAAACTCAAATGTATTTTGTCATCGAATGAATCAATTGAAAGCCCACATTAGCTGGACCACTACACAATGAAATCTGTTGGGCCTTGTTGCATAAAACTTACCATTAACGGTAACTTTGCCATCAATGCTTTTGGTAACTCCCATGGAAACCTTGATTTTGATTGGCTGTTGAGTGATGTTACCAAGGTAGTTACCATTGATAGCAGAATTACCATTAATGGTAAGTTTTATTTATGCAACAGAGCCCTGATCTCTTTTCCTTATATTTTGCTGGCCGCTAGCCTGCTATACACTATAGAGATGATGTTAGACTGGTAATTTGCACAAATACAATGGAAGCTCTATTTAACACAGAGGCTGTGAATTGTTTGTGTATGGGGGAATGGGTTTACTTTACATTCTTATGCAGATCTATAGGTCTGCTGATAATAGATTTCTGTAGTGCTGGCAGAGTGATCCTGGTTTAATTGGAGTCTACTGTGTACTGTTGAATATTGTACTGAGTTACCTAAAATTTTGAGGACGATCTACTTGTAATTATATTATTGTGTTTATAAATAAGCATGGCGATGAAAGTTCAATCTCTTTGGTATTGAAAGTACTAGTACAGTTGCAATTTTGCGATCAGTATTTAAAATGATTCAGAACACAACGATACCATTGTGAATCCAAATTTTTGCTATCTGTTGTCATTAATGATTCATGACTGGGTTAAAAAAAAGGTGCTCTGGAATTTCAGCTGCAATGCACAATGGCAATTGCTGTGCTCTGAATTAATTAGTGATACACACATATTTTGTGGCCTTTTTTTTCAAAAAGTGAAAATCTAATTAAATATTCAGAGCATCTTTTTAGAATCAAATTCAAAGAAATGTCACAAAACTTAGTCCAAATGAATTTGACATCCTTCAACTTTGGTATGTGAAAATCTCAGTCTGATATGAGTAGTAACTTTTGAGTTATTAACAATCAAAAGTATTGAATTTTTTTTTTTACACCTACAGTACATGTACATGTACATATTCAGTGTATGTGAACTGTATTGTGCATATTTTAAGACCATCTAAAAGCACAAAACCAAAACAACTTTAGAAAAGGGTTTCACTTCACATGATTCCTTACCTAGTATAAGGCAACACTGTATATTATTGACAATTTCAGAGAGCTATACTACTGAATTGTTATGCTACCCATCATCAGCACTGTGTGACCAACAGAGGAGTGTACCTGAAGTTTTGTATACAATGTACTGTACATGTATTGTGTATGAGACTGCATGCGCGCGCGCGCGTGTGTGTGTGTGTGTGTGTGTGTGTGTGTGTTCACAGGCAGGTGTGAGCAATCTGAACAAGATAAATATTCATTAGGATGATGAATATGCACGAGCAGGAACACGCAGTTATTGAATTTGAGCAACCGTCCCACAGAGATTGCTAAAATAAATGTAGACAGATTTGCCTTCAGGTTAATTCACTTGATTTTATTGTTTATTTTTCAAAATTTTTATGTTTTTAACAAAGTTGTGCATTATCATTTATATTAAATGTTCTTGTGTATCTGTGTGGCCAACTTGTTTGATACATTGTCATTGGAGGCCCTACACAAGGAGGCTGTACATTTCATGTTTTTGGAGATTGTGTTGCTAAAATACACATTTTCTATTTTGTTTGAATGATTTCCAAATGAGATGTCATAGTTGATAGAATTGGCTTGGTAAAGGTATGCCCCACACTTTTAGAGTTGTTGAAACATTTGCACCAAGGTGAGCGAGATTAGAGCTTGTAATTAAAGATTGTTTTCGTTTCTGAAAGTCAATGATTTATAGGATTGTTTTTATTGAAATTTATTGAAGTTTATTGAAATTGATTTACATGGCAACTTCTTAAAAATACCCCCCCCCCAAAAAAAAAAACAAAAAAAAAACAGTGCTTCTTGTGAATATTGACTAACAACTTATTATAAAAATCCTACAATCAGCCTCACTTTTCTGCAAATGAAATTCCCTTTTAATAAAAAGTGCAAAATCCTCAAGAAAATCACTTGCATACAATATGCACTTTGAATGCGTTAAAAGACAATTGAACAGAAGAGAAAGGGTCTTCGTCTGTTAGAGCTCATGAGTCACCAGCTGATCATGCTATTGTATACTTTCCAAGTCATTCTTCAGATTAAATTGTCAAATGTCAAACATTGTTATTAATATAGTGTTATCATGTACATGTAGCTCCATCAACGCCATGGATGGAATGGTTCTCCTAGTTGACCCTGCTGTAGTACAAAACATACATGTAGAAACTCAGCCACATTACAAATCAAACAACTTTTAACCAAAAACAAAACAAAACATGCACATTTATTTATATAATTTATTCATGTGTGAATTCAATACTGTACAAGTACTAAGTGAAATCAAATTAAAAATAATCCATGTATTTCACTAGTTGTAATAATGATATCCAGGCCTGTAACCAGGTTCTCCTGTTAAACATGTAGCATTATTCAAACATTTGCAAGTGTAGCTTAAAAATACATTATGTACCTCAGCCTTTCAAAATGTTTTCAGATGCAACCTCAAGAGCCAATAACGTCACATAATGAATGATGTGCCAAGCACACTGGGCGGGAAGCTCTTTGTGACAAGTTCAAATTACAGACTCGTTTACATTCTAACAATAATCAGGTTCACACAGAGGGAGATAACTTTAAGTTTCGCTTGTAGTTTCAAAACTTTTAAGATATCTTGTAGTTTCAGACCGTATGAACGGACTCGTAGTTTAGAAACTTTAATTTTACTTGTAGTTCCAGAACCACAAGCGAGTTTGTAGTTAACGCAGAAACCACAGGCAGTGGGGTGTCCTCCCTCATAGTTATGGACCATGTGGACAGAATACACTTCAAGTTCAGCAAACTCGTTAACGATGACCTCGCTATTCATGTTAAACTATGACCGCTCAACTTGTAATCTCAGAATAACCAGCGTCATTGTTTCTGGGCTGTGTGAACCCTCGTTGTTGTTAATGAGTCGTTGTTTCTTTTAATAACTTTAGTTTCGACACCGCAAGTCCATATGAACGTAGCTACAGGCTTTATATACATGGAGAATAGAAAGAAAGAAACTCTCAAAAATGAGATTTTTGTTAGGGCAGCAACAGGAAACCTGTGTTAAGGTGGTGATGGTGACCACTTGTCTGTGTCTTCCGTTTACTGGCAAGAATTGAGAAACTAGAGCAGGAAGAGACAAATTGTTGGCACAAAGCAGTGAGAACCATGCAACAAACTAATGGCATTTAGAAATGATAGGTACATGTACACTGTATGTATCTATTGTTCTGTAGTATTTGTCCCCCCCCCCCCTCCCTCCCTCCCTCCCTCCCTCCCTCCCTCCCTCCCTCCCTCCCTCCCTCCCTCCCTCCCTCCCTCCCTCCCTCCCTCCCTCCCTCCCCCCTCCCTCCCTCCCTCCCTCCCTCCCTCCCTCCCTCCTCCCTCCCTCCCTCCTCCCTCCCTCCCTCCTCCTCCCTCCCTCCTCCTCCCTCCCTCCCTCCTCCTCCCTCCCTCCCTTACTGGGAACATTTTATAGTGAAAGTCATGGAGAATGACAAATGATACATGTACATGTACACAAGGCCATTTTCTAAAGTTTAAATATGCATAGATTTTTAATAATAGCATGATGGGCAGATGCTTCTGATACAGGTACCTTTTTTTCACTTGTTTAATGACAACCATTAAACATCATTTTTAAGGTCAAAAAGGGCATGGAAACTCAGTTTTCATATTTTTTATTCTCCCAGATTTTCCAAATGTAGATGGTAGATCTTTATTGTATATTTTTACATGTACATGTAGGTTTTGTTCTCTTCAAAATAACCAGGGCTGACATTTTTGCTCTAGAATTAAAGTTTTTGTTAAAATAGAGAAATAGAAGTATTTAATTTAAGATATTTAATGATCAAAATATGATTTAAAAATTATAATAAATGATTATAAAATATGATCATTGACCCCCCAAAAGTTTTTATTTTTTATTAAAAAAAAAATTACATTTGTCTATTGCTTATAATGTACAATGTACATGACATACATGTACATGTACTTATATGTAAACAAACACATCAGCAACAAGATACATGTATTTTACGTAATACAATGCTGAACTGTACTGGAAAAGGAATACACTGATTCAAAAATATTACAGGGATTATAGCGTACACACACATTAACATGTATGTGTGTACATCACTGAAGCTTAATGTATTAAAAACACTATCATTAATCTTTTCTAAGAGCATTGTGTTAATAATAGGAGGAAACTGAGAGTCGACTTTAATTTCCTCTGTCATGTTATTTCAGATTTCACTTCCGATTCCTTTCATAAAATGTTGGACTTATTGACCCTATAAATTGACATTACAGATTTAATATTAACACACATACAGTATATATATATATATATATAGACAGTATGAAACAATAAACATGTCCATGTGAAGTCATTTTCTCTAGTTTGTAATTTATGCCCCCCCCCCCCACTCCCTCCTCCCGATGGGTGGGGAATTCTGTTTGTGTCAGAAGTAGGAAATTGTAAGACAATTATTGCAAATTGCACATGTAGTACAGGTGTGTACATGTATATGTGCAAAGAGCAACAACATGATGTCAGTGCTAACAAATTTACATTTAGGAGGCGTTAATTACAAATGGATGTATCTGTAGATATAATCAATACAGATCAGTCCCTTGAGTGCGGAATGCCTTGGTGGTGGACGATCGTTTCCACAATGCTTGCTAGGGCCCAGATGTAATCACAGGCAGATATTATGCTGATTAAGTGTGTCTCACACTGACAAATTCATTATTGGTTGAACAATGCACACAATTCAATTCAATTACAAGTGTATGAACATGCAACTGTGTTCTGTCTGTACCGTGTGGATTGTGAATGCAGTCTAAAATATATCTCTATCTTGCAGTTACATGACTCCAATGCTATTTCTTTGAGAGAGAGAGAGAGGATGAGCTAGCGTGTGTGGGAGTAAATCCACAATTTTACTCCATATTAACATAATGTTGGTGCACCTTTATTGTAGGCTAATGTAATCACACTACAATCTGTTATTTATTGAGCTGAAAAATCACTTATAAATGTGGGTGTAAATCTAGACATTAATTTTATTTTTAAACTATATATTTCCTCTTTTTTCTGGTCTCTTTGACAAAAATAAAATTCAAGTTTTTTTTTTTAAATTTGTTGTATTACCAGCCAGCAAATAGCAAAATGTCCACCATATTTATGTACAACATGCAGTATTCCTTTGTAATTTGAAATAGAAAGGGGAAAATGCCTTCCTTCTTTTTACAAAAATGATTCATTTCATGAATGCTCTAATAATGAAACTAATACATGTATGTTCCACAATTCACTTTATCTTATCAATTTATGAGTTTTATTTGCATTAGCTGATTTTCATACATTATGTAGATGTAGGCCTGCAATATATGATGTACAATGTAGGGACAGGTTCCCCTCATGAGAGATTATTGCAAAATGTTAATATTTATTACATAAAATGATCAATTAATGTATTGATAGATTTACATCTAGGTTCCAGTACACAGAGTACAAAAATACCCTTGATGGTGATAATGAATAGCCATATAATAAAATGTCAAGGTCTGTGTATTAGTATGGCAGCAGCGGCAGCAGATTCTAAAGCGATCCTAAAGCGCTTACTTACAAGTCAAGCATCCCGTCCATTTAGTAGATTGTGATAGGAGATGAATAATAAAAAAAACAACCATGATTTATAGGCATATTTTGGGCTGTATAAAATGGGCACTCATGTCTTGCTTTATTATAAAGACAGGAAAAATGCAGGAATAGCAATTTGAGCTGCAATTGAGTTGACTTGTTGCGAGATTCTAGTGCAGAGATCATAAGAGGTCATGCATAGAGAAAGCTGAAATTGAATCAATGATATTATAATGAGGCATACATGCCCTGGGAATAGTCTATCAGAGTCAGGCACCACACCTTCAATCGTTTCAGCTGTTAATGTCCTGTAGACCTGTACATGTAGCTAGCTAGCCATTTAAGCAAAATACTCATTTATATTAGAAGCCACCCTTAGAATATTATAATTTCAGTGTTTTTATGCTGTAGCATTATCAGTTTCATGAACAACATTAAATGGAAAGTGCAATATGTTTGAGGAAATGGCCATTAGTATTTGTCGAATTAACATGTACACAGGAGGGCCTCCAGGAAACATGGTACACTCAAAGGAATGACTATAAGTATTCAAGAATCAGTAACCATAAAAATTTTATTGAAGTGAAGTAGGCTACATGGACCAATTACAGCAATGATTGCATCAACAATACTGAAGAAAAATGAAGAACATAATTTTTTTAGTGGGTCTAGATATGAGACTACCGGTGTCAAGTTGGGATCTCAAATCTGAACATGTGTATCCACACAGTGCGAAGTGCACATCCCTGTAAACATGAGAGCGCTCAATGAGCACTACTATACTATTCCGCGGGATATTATCACAATGAACAATCAATACTCTGTGTGTACACATTTCCTTCATTTATTAGTTTGGAACTAAAGCACCACAATTGAACACCCCGACCTGGATATAGCATTGCACATTTGTACAAGTACTGGTACCAAATTCACTTGCACACATTAACATGTCTGTGAAGTTATACCTGTACCTGTGCATAATTAATGTATTAGTTTATTCTTATTGCATTCCATTGTCTTAACTCTATTCACTTCCATTTTATTCAAGCCATGATCATACAGAAAATTATTTTGTTGCATTGACATAAATTTTATTTAAATGAGAAACTACTACATGTACAAGACAAAATATTTACTTTCAGGCTTCTTATAATTTGTGAAAGTTATTAGCATTCTGCAAAACCCTTCTTTTTTCAAGGGGCATAGAGCAGGTCAATTACAAGTTTCAGTTTAGGAACCTATTATTTGAAGTAGCGGTAGCCCACAACATGAGTTGTTACTATCCTCAATTTGTCTTTTCTGTGGGATTGTTTCTCTGACGCACTGTCTCTCCCATTATACATTGTACCATCAGGTCTACCACCCCCCCCCCCCCCCCCAACCTCCCCACCTCATTCTCTGTCTCCCTCCCTCCCGCTCTAATACCTGATATGATTAATCTGATAACAAGAATTAATCGTGACGATTGCATTTGATATACATGTAGCTGTCCATAAGTGTACATGTTCAATGTAGGTCAAAAGTCAGTACAGTACTTAGAGTTGAGACTTTTGTCAAGTGCCATCTTCATAAATTAAAGCAATGATCTGGAGAAAAAGGAGACCCTTCATGTAAATAAACGATATGTTTAATCTTAGCTTAAAGCGAGTTACAATATATTCCATTGTAACAGTGTGTACTGGTTTATGTAAACGTGTGTTAATTGTCTTATATGAATTCCATATTCACTTTGTTTTCTCTTTAGATCTTACCCCCCCCCCCCCTTCTCTCTTTCTCTCTCTCTCTACTTCCTCTTCTATTTCCTCTTCTGTAATATATGCCACCCTCTCTCTGCCTATCATTGTCTTTCTCTTTCACGTTCTCTCTCTCTCTCTCCCTCTCCTTTCCAAACAAATTGCCATTTATCCTTCCTTCTCATTCTTAAATGTACATGTATACGCATATTTTTTGTCTTTCTTTCTTTTCAACCAGTAGGGCCTATGTTTACAAGTGTAGCTCTTTTTTTTTAGGTCCTTCCACTTGCAAACATTTTCTATTTGTTGTATCTTACAAAACATGTAACAACTTTTATATGTACGCAGCCTTGTCAATATGCCTATATATCTGACTTTCATGTATTATGTATTGTGTTTAATTATCATTTATGCATTTGTATGTTTACTTGAAGTGGAATAAACTGAACTGAACTGAGGACACATGCCGGTACTCATTTAGGCTACATGTACAATGTATTGTGATTCACATGTACACACGGGAACAATATCAACACAGAAAAATGAGGAAAAACATTTCCTGTCTGAGTTCGCAACATTTGTTTCACTTCTATAAACAGTTACGGGTATTTCCATAAATATGGGTCCCAATTTTTGGTGTCCCGGTTTACATAAGGAACACACAGGTTTCTGTGGCTCTGAATGTAAGATGCCAATCGTGGAGTAATACTGTAAAAGTGGTTTCTTTCGCGTACAGATACTTTCGCGGTTTCCATCGGTGCCGACTTTTTCGCGTGTGTTTAAATTCGCGGTCGGCAAAATCTGTGAATTCACAGTCGGCAAAAACTGTTTTTTTGCACATGAATGAATTCTTTTGTTTTACTAGTAACATCACCAACATACTCCAGTACAATGACCACACAGGAGTTGACCTACATTGCGCGGTATCGCTGTGTACCGCTGTGCGTGGCTGTGTGTGGCATGTGGCAATGCGCGGAATCTTTGTGTGTGTGCAAAAGCGTTGTATGTGTACAGCTTGTAAGAAGCCGTAAGCTTTGCAAGCGGCGAGTTCAAAACATTTCCTAGCGTGGTTAATTTCGCGCGACTTTTCAAAACATTTTCGCATGATGTTAAATTCGCGGTTCAATCTCAACACGCGAAAAGCGCGAAAATAAAACCACCGCGAAAGAAACCACTTTTACAGTACTCCAAAGTGATTCTGAGCATATATTGTAAATTGACTGTTAGAATAGTACTCAATCTTACTCCACTATTTGTCTCTACCCAGAGCCACAAAAAACCAGTGTGTTCCGTATGTAAGTGGGACACTAAGAATGTCACAAATTGGGACCCTTATTTATGGAAATAGCCTTACATGAAAAAAATAGTTTATTTCTTTAGAATTTAGTTAATTAAAATTGCCTGCTTACATGTATTTGTAAACAATGTGAGCATAAGACTTGGCAAAAGCCTACATGTATATTTATTTTCTTATCATGCACTTCTCAGTAATTATTATCTCATGACTTTTCCTTTTTTTTTACAGCTGATATAATTTTATCAGCGTTTACTTTCAGTTTCTGTCATCAATTATGAGTCAGTTTGATCACAAATCAGTTTTCTCCCTGCAGACATAGACATAATTAGAAAAAAAAAAGTTTCATGGAGTGATATTTCAAAAGTGATAGTTTACAGTGTATGAATCATGTGTTGAGAGCCAGAAGAGCATTAATTTATATCCGTGAACAAACTGAACATAAAATTCACATACTGAACATACTGTATGTAGGCCTACCACCAGTGAAAAAATGACTTGTTTTTTGTATTTTTATTTGCTTCACGGACAATTTGATTTCCTTTCTAAATATTTGTGTATTCCCTTGTCTTTTAGCAGATTTTTTTTGGAGATTACCAGAGCCATTTAGAATATACCAGAGTGTAATCGTTCAACGCTCCTGTGCATTTTTTAAATTGAGGCCAACATGTACATATTGTTACGCATGAATTACAATCTGAGATTAGTTACATTTTGACCCAGTATTAAAGAGGAAGTCCAGTCCAAGTAATATTTTTTTTGGCATACATGTATAAACCTGTAGAACATATTTCACAAACCCCCAAATATTTTCATAATCACCCATTTGTTTGTTTATATAATGTATAATTTTTACAGAAAATTATTTAAGCTGTATTAGTGTATACTAGTACATGCCAAAACAAAATAAATATAAGTTGGATTTAGTCATGAGGGTATCATATCAGACCTACCAAGTCTCACACATGACAGTCACGCATCTGGGCTCTTACTCACGCCCCAAAATCCCTTTCTCACGCCTGGACCACAGCCTACATGTATCTCCATATACTGTATATTACACATACATGTACCGCGCGGCGAATGGTTCCTCACCTACCTGGCGCTGATGCACGGAAAGTCTCACGCATTGCTGGTCTTTGACCTTAAATTCATAATTTGCATTATAAATATAAACAAAATAATTGGTGAGGTGTGACCCAATGACATCACAAACTCATGACTGATTTGCCAATTTGTCTCGTGATTTCCATTTTTTCCCCTAGTTTTTATGCCACTAAAAAATTCATTACTTATTAGTTGCCTGATTTTAATCAATTCTTATTTGATCTGTTGGTCTATTTTTTTCTGCTATTAAAACCAAGTAATTATTGCACTGGAGTTCCCCTTTTTTAGGATCCACTTGTCTTGCTCAGGTAGGCAGTACTACTTGTGAAGCACAATAGAAATCTGATATATGACCTAGAAGTACATGTATGTCATGTAACTTAAATTACAAAACTATATGCCCACAAGGTTGTTGAAAGTAAGACCCCTTCAGCGGCAATAGCCAGGTTCACACGAAGGGAGCTACTTTCCGTTTTGCTTAGTTTCAAAACTTTGTTATCTTGTAATTTCAGACCATATGAACGGACTCATAGTTTCAAAACTTTAAGTTTACTTGTAGAATTCTAGAACCGCAAGGAAGCTTGTGGTTAACACCGAAAGGTGGTCCTCCTTGTAGTTACGGATCGTGTGGACGGAATAAACTTAAGTCTAGCAATCTCGTTTATAGCAATGACTTCTCTGCTTGTGTTAAATGACGCTTGACTTGTACATGTAGTCTCAGAACAATGAGCGCCATTGTTTCGGGCCCATGTGAACCCTCATTGTTGTTTTGTTAACTTAAGTTTCGAAACTACAAGTACCGTATGAACGTAGCTAATATCTTGTACAGGTCTATTGCAAGCTTTCAGGAACTGGTGCATTCCAGCACATTCATAAATCAGGTGTACTGTGAAAACATACAGCTGTCAGAATCAATCATTTCTCAACAACAATTCATGTTGTACAGTGTAGGAATGTATAGTGACCCACTTGATAACAGCAATATTTTGTTGTTGTTGGTCATTTGGCATTGATAATATTGTGGAGAACCAGCTGAAAGAAACAAGTTAGGCAAGTTTGAAAGACAAGCCTTTTTTTATAAGGATAATGGGTAGTTGTTGGTACAGTGTAGAAAGAGAGATAAAAGAAAATCAGAAACTTGGCGAGTATGGTCCTATATGGTGCTTTGAATTAGAAGATTGATATACAAAAATCAAAACAAAAGCAAAAACAAATATTTGTACACTGTACATTCCATCCAATTTGTGCAATGGGTTGATATTCTTCAAGATGTTCTCCTGAAATGCCCAAAAGTACATTGTACATAATTATACATGTACAAGTTGGAATCACAGCATGGTCAAATGGACAGTCTAGAGCTTCTTGTGGTGCAGGATAATATAAAAGTATTTTCCAGTGATGAAAGTGTATTCTAGTGGGTTAATGTCCTACCCTGACTGAACCCAGTGGGCTGACAAAGATGTAATTATTATACCAGTAACTCTAAATGTCTAAATATAGTTTCTTTTCATAACCATTCTTATCAAAACAACATCATATTCCCACTACCATTTTTTTTGTGGCATCCCTAATAGATTTTTTTTTCAAGCGTTTTCTTATAAGAAATTGATCTTGGCATTCACTATTTAATTCATGTATGTACATTATACTATAGTAGTAGTCTGTCATTAGTGAGTACTGTAGTCATAAATGTGAGTACACATCGTCTCATGAGTGACATTTGAAGACAGCCTGCAATGACATTATCTCTGTCGTAAATATCAGTTATGCAAGCCTCCCCCCCCCCCCCAAAAAAAAAACCCCAACAAAATACAAACAACCCAGCTGCTGAAGAAAGCGAGAATCATCGGTCTCCTGTCTCCCATCATAGCCCATCAAATAATGAATGCAAATCCATGCTATTGGCGTGCATGTGTTCTGCATAATGAAGTGCTCTTCCCTCACATGAGTAATCCTAAACAAAATTTAATGAGGAGAGAGAGAAAAGGAGAAAAGAAAAATTAAGACGATGCATCAGATGTATTATTAAATGACTTCTACCCCCCCCCCCCCCCCCCCCCCCCCCCCCGCCTGAATGCACACCATGGGTCAATCCTTGTAAGGTAACTTTACATCGTATCACAGGCCTGCATATTAAATTGGAATCTGAGACAGAGTCACCCTTCTTTCTCGATATCTGATATTTGCATCATGCTTCCACCAATGCAGTATTGCTTGATCAACATTTTCTTGCACAAGTACTTGCAGATGTGTAGGCCGACATGTATTAACATGCAAAGTACAGTTTTCTTTTACAATTAGTCTTCTGTCTATCTACATGTATCTATCTATCACACAGGAGTAAAATTCAGCTATTTAAAGCTGATTAGTTTATAGAGCTTTAAACTCATCAGCTCTATTAAATTAAAAGTTTATGCAATATCATTCACACAGAGAAAATTTCGGTGCGATTGTTAGAGATTCACTGCTGATTAAATGCGCAGTAGGGCCATTGCGCATAATAATAGCAGGTCATGTCAATCACAGCGCGTGCCCGGTCTTGGCTCCGCCCAGTTAAAGACGTATATGTATATCCGATCACACACAAGATCTCTTGCCTCCTTTATACGAACTTTGTATCTGTAGCCTGCTCTGACTGGTTTGTATCTGTACAAACATCGTATAGTTCTATGTTCACATAGTGAAAATTTGCTTTAGGGCTGATTAGTTAATCAGCTTTAAACTAATAAGCTTTCCATATGATGTATTTTACTCTCGTGTGAAAAGGCCGTATGTAGGACCGACAATGTGATAGATCTTGAGACACAGGTTCTCCATAATTTTCCGTCTTCAGCTGTTTGAGTACATGTAGCTGCTCAAAAGACAGAAATGTCTTTTGAGCAAAATACATGAAAATAAGTCTTTTATTAAAAGCAACAAAAAAAAGAAAGAAAAAAAGAATGAAATAAGGAGAGAGAGAGAATAAATGCATCTGCTATACACCTTACTGTGTAATTACATTAATAAATGTTTTATTTCATTTTCATTTTCATTCTTAAAATATTGGTTTGGGATAGAAATTAAGATTGGAAATTTCCCATGCCTCAGTGACGTGATGATATTATAAATATGGCTTATCATAATTCATCTGGATTTGAACATTGAACAGACATGTAGTTTGCTGATTCTTCATCAACTTGGCACAAAGAAAATCTGCCCCAAGTTCATAATTTTCTTGTCGAATCCCTGTTGTTTCCATCAAGTGTGGATGTGTAATAAAGCACACATCAGATCCTGGATTATTATGTTGTTGAGCATGTGTGTACACGCAATCACACACACACTCACAAGCTCGAGGCTTTATTGAGATGCGAGCTCAATTGGGTGCAATATACATCAAGAGCGAGATACATTCTTTCAAGTTCATATGCATGATAGGAATTTCATTAGGAGTGCACCAGTTTCCATCCAGCATATCTACCCCTCCCCTGTAGTAATTGTGACATCTTGTCAAGTGTCTGGACGATCGATAATATGTACCATCTTTATATGCAGTGCAGTTTGATTGATTTAAATGCCTTCTTCAAATTTTATCTTAATTATTATCATTGTGAACGTACATTTATTCAATTTTCTTCCTCTGCAGTAAGTTAGCCTTTAGATGTGAAGAATGTCAATTGCCATAATAGAGTACCGAAGTGATGACGTCACAAAAAGCTATTTTTTCATTTTGACATTTTTTATACCATATCTCAAAGGAACATGGTGAAAAACATCCAGAGCCCAAATTTTATGGCAATTGGCTCATTGGGCCCCGAGATATGGCCGCATGAATACCTCCTTAGCCCCATTGAAGTCAGTGTTAAATTGGCCTGGTTTTAAACTGTTAGGAACCAGGCCAATTTACACTGACTTCAATGGGGCTAATTAGATATTCATATAGCCATACCTTGGGCCACCATGAACTGATTCATGTCAAATTTGAAGTGTGAACTTTTTCCATCATGCTCTACCTAAATATGGTCATAAAAATACTGAAATACAAAAATCAAAATTTGATGACGTCACACTTCAGTACTCTATATCTGTTCATTTGATAGCTACATTTACAATGTACATGTACAAAACCATATATTAATTTAATAATCAAGCAATTTCTAATTATATCTATCGATTATTAATTGGAATTTATTATTTCTTCAATATGTGATTATTTAAAAGCTAAACAAATTATTTCAGAGGTATTGATTCTTGAAATACAAATATCAGTTTTAGAGGAGTATGAAAAATGATGTTTTTTTAATGAACAATTTTAGTAATATTTATTTAGTCATTATCCTACATATGTCTCTAGATCTTTCTGGCATTTAAACAAATTATTGCATAAAGTTTCTAAATTAATGTGCATCTGCATTCGTATAATTTTAGATTATATTGATGCGTTGTACAAATCATGAAATTTTATTACGATAAAAGACTTATTACATTAACATTACAAGAAAAATAAGTTAAACATAGCCTACATCATATACATGTTATACATGTACATGTAGGCATACTTAGTACAATATCATGACTGCCTGTTTACATACCTCCGCACAATGATTATAAACTCTTGGGCCTGCATGTGCATGTACCGAAGGAATGGCTAAGGCAATGATTATCATAAATTATTCATAGGTATTGTGAGCCTGAGCCTGAGGATGGTGTTTCACGAATGGGAATATCAATAATTGTACATTATGCTCCGACTTGAAATTAAATCCCTGGCAGTTCACAGTGAATACAATTAGAACTTGGCATTTGGTTTAAGGCTTCATACACCTAATACGTCATATCACTAGTGTTCAACTTAATATTCAGTTGCAGGAGACCAGTGTCCCTAACTTGTCCTCTCTCAATTATTAAAAACAGCGAGCAGTACGCAAATTCAAACTGTAATCTTGTACTATTCAGCTACATGTAGGCTTTTGATTCAGACCCTGTTTCCTATGATTTAAAATTTTTACAATGCAGGTATACATAGATTTATCCAATTTGAATTACTCGAAATGGCCATATTGTAATAAATGATAACAGATTTACATGTACATGTATGTGCATTGATGTAAAGACAAAACATGCATAAAATGGACAAACAAACATACAGGTAAATTATTGTCGATTTTGTGCCATATTCTGTTCTGTTTGTTGCATATTTTGTATTTTCAATTGCACATGTCCACTTAGCAAACATTCAGTGCATTTCCCCCAAATGGCTATTCTCATAAATTTCAATTTGTAGGAACAACATTTACCACAAATAGATATCATGCTGTTGATAGCATTTTGGGTGACTCGCTCCATACATGTACATGTAGCTCAAATGTAGCTCTCTACACTGTACCTGCAATTTACTAAAAGTCTGAAACGCAAGACTACATATATATAACACAGAGCTGGTGCAAAATGAAATTGCAAGTGATTGATACTGGACATGAAGAAACCCAATCCTTTGCACAGTAGCACTGAATTCTCTTTCATTTGATGATTACTGATAGTAATTTTCAGACAGGAAATGCAATGAGATTATTTGTTTTATTATGTTTGGAGAGTATCAGTAAGCTATCAGAGATCTGTGATTGAACAAAGTACATTTCTGTTGACTTTTTGGTCATAAATGGCTGAGCAATGTATTATGTAAATAATGATTTAACATTATAGAGAGCTTTTATGTATTTTGTAGTTAAGATAAAATTGAAGCAAGTCATGCTGTGGATGAATACACTATATATTTGTACGCTTGGAACCAGAACGTTAAACTAAATAAAATTTATTCTTGTCCCCTCCCTCCCTTATTTTTAAATTTTTTAAAATTTATTTTTTGTTGGGGGGGGGGGGGGGGGCTGCCCCAGTTTTTTGTTTTAAAGAAAGTAAAGAAGAATATGAGGGTACCTAGACAATGAGGTAACACAAATCATTAATATGCTGTAATGCAGTTTTCCCTTACTTTCAATCCTCTGAATTTGGATGTACATGTACAATAGAAATAAAATTTAAAAAGAAAACATGTTGACATTGAACCAATTTAGCATAGGAAAATACAATACCATAGACCCTCCTCCTCATTTTTGAAAAATCCGAACAAGAAACTAGGAATGAAAATTTACTTGGTCCAATATTCCCAATCTTAGCATTAAGAATGTCTAACAGTTTTGGATACACATAGATTCATGAACTTCAAGGAGTGATGACCTATATTTTCTCTGTTTGGAGCCAGAAGGGCGTTAACTCACATACTTAACACAGAGTTAGCACCCTTCTGGCTCCAAACACACGATTGATAAGTTGTAAATCCTTTTTTCACAGTAAAATTGCATTAGGCTGCATAGAAAGCAAACATAGAATCAAGTTAGCAGCCTCTGTTGTGGAATACAGGAAGTCGTTTTTTGTTTTTTTTCATGTTTGTTTTTTAAACAATTTATTTGCAGATGAAAAAAACAACAAAATACCTGTATACTGTTCTTTATTACTCATTGCAAATATGGTAACTGTGGTACTTAGTAAAGATGAGCTTTTCTTAATTTAGTAATCTATTCAGCTGATGAAAGAAATTTGCAGTGTTCAAATCTCTTCCAAAATTTCCATTATTATGAGAGATGTGAGATGCTAGTACATGGCAATTAACCTGATCAGTCGAGAAGTGAAAAGTGTCTTGGATTATTACTAATCTCAATCGCTCATCAAAGTATTTTTTATTTTAATTCCAAGATTAAAATACAACTGGCAATTTACTTCAATGTATAGCCTGTATATAATTCTAAATGTTTTTAAAGTATATAAACTGGTATAGTGAGGGGGTCAGTGTTTTGATTTTTAGTAAGCATTATAGAATGTTTAAAAATAGGCAAGAAATCATGCTGATACATTTCCTATATGACAAATATGAATTGGGAACATACATCATGTAGGAAGCATTTTCTTCTGGGTCATTCCCTGACATTTTTTGTTGTTGCTTGTTCAGGGATATTTATTTTCAATCCGAGTTGATTTGGTTTAATGCCAATTTATGCGATGACTTAATATGTGACAAATATCAGGTTTAGTAGGAAGAAACCATTCAGAAATAGTGTCATAGGGTGGTATAACTTTAAACCTTGATATATAAAGATAACATTCTATATTTCCTCAACTCCACGTTTTGCCACCCCTCTAGATACATGTATATTCCGAGACAGGTATTTTTATGTTCCAACATCCCGTTC
This sequence comes from Heliocidaris erythrogramma, assembly GCA_025617745.1. Classification (NCBI taxonomy): domain Eukaryota; kingdom Metazoa; phylum Echinodermata; class Echinoidea; order Camarodonta; family Echinometridae; genus Heliocidaris; species Heliocidaris erythrogramma. The sequence continues at coordinate 31,096,582 of CM046868.1, forward strand.
TAATTCTGTCAGTGTTTTGGCAACTGAAGGTATCTAGGCGTGGAAAAAAAAATCTACTCTTGCGCTTCAGTCCAAAAACATCCAGACCTACAATGTATGTCTATGTGTACATGTATTTTTTATACATGGAAAAAAAGGGTCAGAATAAAGTAGTTTTGGAACATAACCCATGTACAAGTCACCATTTTGTATCAATTTTTATGAATACTTTTTCATAACATGGGGGAGCATGGCCATAATACAAGGGCATAACACATATGAAATACTCATTAGGGATTTTGTGAGACAAAAAAAAAGAAAGAAAAATAGAAAGTGTGATTGAATGTTTAGATGCTCAGTTTTCCTGTATGACAACGGATATAAGCATTATATGACCATCGTGAGTCAACTTGGTGCTCCTCTACAAAACTTCAATTTCATGAAAGAGGGACTGAAGTTTTATTTTGTTTGTGACTAAACCATGTCTTTTCCTCCTTAGCTCGAGTCCAATTAAAATTTTGCCACTGAAGGTGGGTTCTGTCTTGGTGAGTCATGCTACTTGACGAAACCCAAGACCTGTTTGAGGATACTGAGACATCTTTGCCGCAAATATTGTTGCTTTGTTGTAGTTCTAACCCAAATGTAAATTTGCAAGGGGTTTGCATTCCAAAGATAGCTGAATATCTTAAATATTATTTAGAATCCAAACATCTTAGAGAGAACAGTACAGACAGAAATTTGGGTAAAAAATAGAGTTCTACTTGTGATTGCTGCTTGCCTACTTTTGAGTCAAATTTTGTGCAGCAGGTATATATATTTGTCCAAAAGGATGGCAAGATGACAATTTCAAAATGAAAGTTAAAATAACCTCACGCATACGTTTAAAGCAATGGTACATGTTTTGGAGTCAGACCCACTCCATCATAGCCTGATTACAACAGGAATTTACCTCTATATCATCCATCATCAGAAGAGCATTAATTAACTCTTCAATTTTTTACACAGGGTTCCACTTTTTCAATTGTGGGTTTTATGTGTAGGCTAAGTATTGGCCTTGCCCTTACATCAAAATCGCACAATCTTTTTCTAGATTGGTAGTAAATAGATTTATATATTTTCTCATACAATATGAATACCGATAAAGCGAGTCACACAGTACAGTAATTATTTGATTGTCGCGGTCCAGTCCACAGAGAGAGATAGGAAGAGAGAGGTACAGAAAGACAAACAGACAGAGAGAGAGAGAGAGACAGGGGGGGGGGGCCTGGGGGGGTCATGAACTGTATGGTTGAACATGAGGGGCCTATAAAGTGGCATCAACTAGCCACAACAATATTAGCCCAAGGAGCACCTGCCTTGTAATGAATGCTCACTGATTCACCTCTGTTGAATCTTTTTCTTCAAGCGGTCTCAGATGAGGCGTAATTTACAAAGGTCACTCCCGTTGTTGACCCTTAGGGTTTTCCTGTGCTAAATGAATTGTCACAATTATGTGGAGCAGGTCATGACCAAGAATAGGTACATGTTGTTCATGGAGTGAATTGAAATTTGATTTGACATACATGTAACCCTAACTCTACGGCTTTATGTAGCCTATACTACTGAAAACCGTGTGAAACGTGTATGTTAATCATGATTTGTTCACAAAGTATACAAGGAGGGTTATGTCTACATCCTCATCAGATATGCAAGCAGTGAATCATATTTGAAATGGAAGTGGTATAGTGCGTAACATAATAATAAAATAAATAAACATGATTCCAGGATGCATGCAACTTAAACAATTGATTATAAACATGTATTAACTATCAATGATACAAAGCAATATCATGCCAGTCATTGTCGTATCAGTTTCATTTTTGATAAATCATGAAGCTCATGTTGATTCAATTGAATAGAAAAATGTGAACTATATATACATGTATAGAATCTAAATGTCAGTGCATGTATGTGATTTGTTATGTTGCAATTGTTTTGTGGCCTTTGACAGAATGTGTCTTCTACTAGCATAAAGATGGCCTACAATCTCAGCATTCTTCTTACAATGGTTATTATTGATAAGCTTTATATTTCTTCATGGTTGACATGTAGCATAGTTCAGGATAACAATGTCAGATTGGAATACATACATGTACACATTGCAACAACATTTTTTTTTTTTTTTTAAAATATTAAGTCTATTATTTTTTCCAAACGGCTTAATTACAATTGTAATTCATTATTTGTTGTATCTCACTATTATATCCTTTTCATTTAAAGTCACATGGATTGAATACATACATGGCGCTATGCATGCATGTATGTATTGCATGCACACATAGCAACATCATTTTTCTTTCTTTTCTATTTTTCTTTAAAATATTAAGTCAATTATTCTTTTTTCCAAACGGCTTAATTACGGCTTATTTACATTCTTTATTTGTTGTATCTCACTATTATATCCTTTTCATTTAAAGTCACATGGATTGGAGAAGAAAACATTCAGGTTATAGTTATTATTTAAAAAAAGTTAATCTTTTCTTTTCCCTGGCATCCATATGACCTCTCTTCTGACTCTACCAGTTGTTGTTTTGCATCATAATTCAGTTTTCTTGGTTTTGTCTGTGCTGAATAAAATAATAATAATAGCGAGGTCGGTTGATGTCATGTTGACTGTACACACCGGCTATGTATCTGGGTCAATGTCAGTGGAGGTTATCTATGTCCAGTGTGTAGTGTACTTGATAAATGTTTCACATACTGAATCACATACAAGGCTCTTTGGGGTCATTAAAGGGATAGAACCCACCTGTTGACACATGTTGCAGTCATTTACTGTATAAAGTGGGGAAATGTGATATTCCTGTTGTAAAAATGAGCTGGATTGAAACCAGTCTATTAAACATCACACAATATAAAAGGGCAGTTTTTTAGACGTAGAATTCAGGCTTCAGAATTATTTGATGAACTTAACATGGAGTCAGATTAGTTTTGATTTCACATGCATTGATTAAAATAGGCTTTTTCATATCCAATGAAGTTTTGTAGAGTATCACCAGATACAGACTTTGGTGTAGCTGAATTTACACATTAGGCCTATTACAGTAGGAAATGGAATTTATACAATTCAGTTTATATATTGTACATTTATTAAACAGATTCGAGGTAAAATATACAGCTAAATCAAGTTTGTCGGAGTTATTTTTTATTTTCAGTTTAATTACAGCAAAACCATCTCATGTTTCAACAGTTTGTTTCCTTGTATTAATGGCCATACCCTTCTCCTCTCTATTTATCTTTCAGAATGAGGTGATCGCTGTCAACGGCAAGGCCATCATGAGCATCGAAGACCTCCTCGACTGGGTGATCATGGAAGACGTCAGGTGGATTGATGGTTTCCCCACTGTCTGCCCCAATGACCACGCCTTCACGACGGAGGAGGGGCAGGATAGCAGCAGTGCACCCTCCACCACCACTACAGAGGAACAGGGTGGGGCGTCAGGGGACCAGGATGGGGCTGCTCCAGAAAATGTTACCAGCAGGTTGAGGAGTAGAGATGATGGTCAGTGGTCTTTTTGAATATAATTAATTTTTAAGCTCAGCCCATGTACATGTACTTGATAAGGATAAAGATAACAATAACGATACTTAAAAATGCAAAGATGCAAAAACTTAAGATTATTTTAAAAATCTCTTAAAAGGTCTCTCGTTTTAAAATATTAATTATTTCATCTTTTCACTGTCTTCTATCATGTGTTTTGATGTGTGTGTTATTGTATGTGTTACTTTAACTTTTTAAATGTGCCTAATGTATTCTAATGTTTTAGAGAACTTATTCTCACAAGGCCTTTGCACTTTTTTCAAGTTCTCTGTTCATTCAATATTAATTTCTAGCAAAGGCAAAATTTCATTTATTTATAAGATTATGATGTAAATGACTTTGCATTGTATTCATTGTATGTACACATTTTTATCTGAAATAATGAATGCGTAAACAAATTGAAACAAAACGAAACGAAAAGTGTTTGAGAAATCAAGATGAATAAAAACAAACACATGTAGTCACACATTTTTTTAAAGAATGTTGTTTGTGGGTAATTTGGTGTATTTTCTTCCACCAAGTGCATTAAAGATATACAATATATCCACTCAGAAAACAAAGAAATTGCCACGAGGCATTTAAATTTTTTTTATTCAGGTTTTTTTTTTTTTAAGTTGTCCAAAACTAAATGTTTTCAATATTTATTTTCCCAAGCAGTTTGAGAAAAAACTGTATACCTAGATAAATAAAGAGAAAAAAATGTAGTCCTGTGGCTCCTGCTTACCATTTATCATGATTGCAGATATCCAGTTGTAATTGTCAAAAATGTTGGACTTGGGGCTTGAAGATGAAACCTTTTATTACAAGTCATACGAACAGTGATGGGGGAGTGAGAAGGGATAATTCAATAATACCTGAACAGCTGCCTATGGAGAAAAGACACCCGTGCATCCCGCTAATTGAGTATTGAGCAGATTGTAGATCTTAATATCTCACAACAATTTATAGGCAACCAGATGGGTGCCATTAAATTGATGAGATATGTGGGTATGGCAAAATATCAGTGATTATATATTTTTTAATGCTACATGTCTGCTCTCTAGTTGTAGTTTCAATTGAAATTTGATGCTATGGAAGAGATATGAAAGTGAAATCGGATATGATTCACTACTTAAGCAAAAAACGGTTGTTTATTTTAGTTGGGGGGGGGGGGGGTCTGTCTATGAATCTACAAACAACAGAGCTCCATATATAGCATTTCCCAAGTTGCAGTGATAAAGTGCTTTTTATAAGGAAACTGCATACATTGTACATACAGATGAATGAAAGCAATGCAATGATTATTAGATGGTGACAGAAATCTAAAAAGGGTTACTCAACACATGTATACAGATGTATTGCATGGAATCCATACAATGTATAATATATCATTCATTAGTGATGAACTTGTTTCTTTGTGTACATTGTAGATGTAGGTATTTACTACATGAGAATAATGAAATAATTAACCTGGCTTAAAAAACAACAACCATGTGTGCTATTCCAATTTATGCCAAGGTGTACCAGTGAACTGAAAAACAATTCATATGTTTACAATCTAATGTCTATTAAAACTACCGTAATTTATTAACGAGTGAAGGAGTCTCAAGTGCTTCTTGAACAGAACATCGTTCCAAGCTCTTGAAATTGCTAACATGATAAAATGCCTTTCGGTAGCATGATGTCATACAGTACAGTACATGTATTATACCAGTTGGGCATGCATTGCAAACATAAAGCACTATTGTTCAGCTACATGTATCATTATGTACATGTATAGGGATATGACATGTTTAAAAACCATTCTTGTAATCATTTCTTTAAAAGAATAACTATTGAAGGAAAAAACTTTGTAAGAATGGAATTCCTTTTCCAATACTATCTAAGTGATTTTACTCTTCATAAACATATGCACTTCAGGGCGCTAATTTACTTTCGCATCAGGTACCCAAAATTTGATTTAATCACATAGGTTAGGATTAGGGTACCAAACTATGTGATTAAATCAAATTTTGGTTACCCGGTACGAAAGTCAATTAATGCCCATTTCATATGTACAGTAAAACGAATGAGCTGTTAGTAAATGTAAGTATAAATCTTCACATGTAATCTCCAGCATTTGCAACTTTGATAAATAATGAAGATGATCATGAAGGGGACCATGTTTTAGTGTGATCCCAAGCTATCAAAACATAAAAACATGAAAACAGGAAAAAAAACCAACATCAACAAAACAGAAGCTCACCTACATTTCAAACTGAACATGGTGATTTACTTTTTAGAACAATATCACATGTGTTGTTCAGTATGTTAATTCTAACCCAAATAACTCTGATTTGAAACCATTTATATCATTCTAGAAAGCAGCAAAGAATTGGAGACACAGAATCTGATGGTGGTCAGCTATCCCAGCTATTGTCGTTACCATGCCAACATGAAGAGGATAGAGAAGCAAGGAGACAAGTGGCATAGCAACCCCCTCCTGAAGGCCCTGGGACTCCTCTCCATGCCCCACCCTAACACCAAGCTGCTCTTCTGTCGAGATGAATTTGAGCATCCAATTATGGAAGAAGATGAGAGGTTGTGTGAATACACAGGTAGGTTATTAATATTTTCTAAGTCTGTAAAGGATGGGTATCTTGGTGGTCCCAAAGGAGGAGAGAGGTGGATCCCCCCTCCCATAGTAACCTCCCTCCTAAAGGTCCTGGGGCTGTTCTCCATGCTCCACCCTAATATCTTGGTGGTCCCAAAGGAGGAGAGAGTGGATCCCCCCTCCACAGTAACCCCCATCCTAAAGGTTGTGGGGCTGTTCTCCATGCCCCACCCTGATACCTTGGTGGTCCCAAAGGAGGAGAGAGTGGATCCCCCCTCCACAGTAACCCCCATTCCAAAGGTTGTGGGGCTGTTCTCCATGCCCCACCCTGATACCTTGGTGGTCTCAAAGGAGGAGAGAGTGGATCCCCCCTCCACAGTAACCCCCATCCTAAAGGTTGTGGGGCTGTTCTCCATGCCCCACCCTGATACCTTGGTGGTCCCAAAGGAGGAGAGAGTGGATCCCCCCTCCACAGTAACCCCCATCCTAAAGGTTGTGGGGCTGTTCTCCGTGCCCCACCCTGATACCTTGGTGGTCCCAAAGGAGGAGAGAGTGGATCCCCCCTCCACAGTAACCCCCATCCTAAAGGTTGTGGGGCTGTTCTCCGTGCCCCACCCTGATACCTTGGTGGTCCCAAAGGAGGAGAGAGTGGATCCCCCCTCCACAGTAACCCCCATCCTAAAGGTTGTGGGGCTGTTCTCCATGCCCCACCCTGATACCTTGGTGGTCTCAAAGGAGGAGAGAGTGGATCCCCCCTCCACAGTAACCCCCATCCTAAAGGTTGTGGGGCTGTTCTCCATGCCCCACCCTGATACCTTGGTGGTCTCAAAGGAGGAGAGAGTGGATCCCCCCTCCACAGTAACCCCCATCCTAAAGGTTGTGGGGCTGTTCTCCATGCCCCACCCTGATACCTTGGTGGTCTCAAAGGAGGAGAGAGTGGATCCCCCCTCCACAGTAACCCCCATCCTAAAGGTTGTGGGGCTGTTCTCCATGCCCCACCCTGATACCTTGGTGGTCTCAAAGGAGGAGAGAGTGGATCCCCCCTGTAATAAACCCCATCCTAAAGGTCCTGAGGCTCCCCTCCATGCCCCACCCTAACACCAAGCCTCTCTTCTGTCGAGATGAGTTTAAGCATCCTGTCATGGAAGAAGATGAGAGGCTGTGTGAACACACCGGCAGGTTTTATAATCCACCATGTTATCTTGAGAGTTGCTCTTATATTCCGTTATCATGCATTTCCAATGGGTTCTGTCCCAATTTATCTCTGGCGTAGTATGGAACAGGTCAAAGGAAACTTTGAGTGCTGTTGTAAATTAAACTTGTCTTCCATGAAACTTGTTTTATGCTTTGTATGTAACTTGGTTTATGCTTTGTATGTAACTGTCACACTAAGACCTACCTTTCTGCTATGCCAATGATTTCATAACCAGGGCCCTGTTATCAATAACAAGTTGCAAGAACTGTTATAAGCTACTGAAATCCTTGCATCTGATTGGCTTAGAGCAAATTTGTCATAGAAATGTGACAGTTGTTACTGATAACAGTTTTTATGAAACAGGATCCTGATGTGATTTCAATACGGTAACAATATTTTGGGTGTGGTTTCATAATGCTGTGTATTGTAATTTCATGCCCAAGTTGCTTGTTTTTCCTTTGATTTTAATTTTGATTTTAACTCCTTAGCCCCCAAACTGAAAGGAAGACCGAGGAAGAAGAAGGTCAAGTTAAAATCAGATGATGACCGGTACGAACCACCCAGAAATCATACCGACTCAAATCGTGTACAGGTGAGTTTGACCACACTGGTAGTACTCCAGTCAAAAGATCTTTATGAATGATATTGTATACCTACAACACTGTTCATAACTGTATACCTGGAAAGGATTCTCTGAAATAAAGCAATGCAGATGTCAAACTAGTAACATTAGATGACAATGACAATGATTTTATTGGACCCATGTCACCCTCGTTTGGGTATTGGGGACACTAATCATAGAACGTAACATATACAATATCATTTCATAATAAAGTTAGTGTATTTACAAGGTATTTACAATAAGTTATTTACAGAATAATGAGATAAGAAATATAAATATTACATAAAGTGTGCAAATTGATGAAAAAGAAAAAGAAAAGAAAAAGAAAAGGAAAAAACGAGAGAGAAGAAAATAACGAGTAGATATATAGATAACATATATACATCAAATAATAATAATGATGGTGATGATAACAACAATAATAATTATTATTATAATAGTAGGCCTAATTATAATAATGATAATGATAGTAATAATGATATTAATAATAATAAAAAAGAAAATGAAATAGATGAAATAGTACTCCAGTGAAAATGAAACAGATGAAATAGCCCAGAATGAAATAGCCCATTGAAATAGCCTATTTCAATGTAATAGTGAAAATGAAACAGATGAAATAGCCCAGACCACCCAAAGGAAGTTGTTTCTCACCTGGAAATGAAATGAGATTCTGGGAGAGGAAAAGATCATTATTTATTGGCCATGATGATAGTTTTAATCAGTGTTTAATTTCAACATGTAAAGACTGGAAGAAGCTTTTAAATGACCCAGCAGACTGTCATTCGCTTGAGGCCTTCAGGCTCCAGTAGAGGGTTCTGCATACATAAACAGCACCTATGAGAAATCTTTTTACTTGCACATTGTATATAAGCACCTGCAAATAATTTGGAAAGAATATGGGGACATTCGTGCTGAGCTCTGCATGGACACACAACTCACAGTGCGATATATCTTCAGTACTCTGAAGCAGCACTTTTCCAGAAGAAGAAGATTGAACTTACAAATATATTTTAACATGCACTGAAAGATGTATCCTGATGTGCTTTAGTAAAAGACCCTAAGCATTTTCTTGTAGTTTTGTTACACAAACTCGTATCCCAATTTGTTTATTTGTTTCATTCTTTACACACTTAGAACAACTTCCTGCTTGCTAGTAAGAGGTTACACAGGGTCGGGTCACGGAGGTCAAGGATGAGTCTTGAGCATGAGTTAAGTGGGGTCGACACCCTAGCCCAGCTAAAGGCAGAGTTTAGGACGGGTAAGGTGACCAGTGAAGAGCTCTTCCTAACACACCTCTACAAGTACATGAAAGACAGAAACACTCCCATTGACAGAGTGCCACATCTAGGATTTAAACAGAGTAAGTCAATGTTACCACTTCGATTTTTGATGTTTTCTTTACATTTTTTATACATTTTGTCATGGCGAAAGATCTTGCTTGTAAACACAAGTGTTTTTTCTTATTCTTTTTTTTGTATCTAGCAATTTTACCCAAACTCCATTTGTGTACGATTTACAGTACAGTACTAGCAAAAATCCTATCTAAAAAAAAAACCTTTAAGAAAATGGATACACCAGTTTTAGTGAAAGTCAAAGATGTATATAGATTCTGGAGTTTTCCTTATTTATATTTATTTACGAAGACAGGATATGACCCTTCCATTCTGACTATACATATCTTGTCAAAACACTACACATTTATAGGCCATAATCATTGTAGACAAATGAGAGGGCTGCATACCTGCATACTTGTATGTTTTCTGTAAAGTTTGAAGTCAGACCCAACAGTTTAGAATCAATGGATACGATGTGATTTGATACAAGTCCAAAATGAGTATTCTTCTCTTTTGTCTACATACAGTTTATCTGTGTTGATCTGTGATCGGTGCGCATACGTGTCCCGTTCCGAGTATACATATCTTGTCAAAGCATTACACATTTATAGGCCGTAATCATATTGCTTTTGAAAAATGAGAGGGCTTCCAAGTGACCTACATGTATGTTTTCAGACCTAACACTTTAGAGTCAATGGATACGATGTCATTTGATACAAGTCCAAAATGAGTATTCTTCTCTTTTGTGTACGTACAGTTGATCTGTTTGCCTTCTTTGAGTTGGCTGTCAAACTGGGTGGCTACCGGAGTATTACATCACAGAAGCAATGGAAGGTCATCTACGACCTGCTTGGGGGTAACCCTAACAGCACAAGTGCTGCAACATGCACCAGGAAACATTATGAAAGGTATTCACATCATACCACTCCAAGTGAAGACTAATCAGCTGTAAAGAAAATAGAATTAACAAGATTTCAATCCAATTATTTTATCTTATCTCTCTGTTCCTTTTCCTAGGAACAGCTCGTATGGAAAATGTTGAAGATACATGTATATCAGATTGCTCATCTTGCGATAGACTAAGATTTGAAGCCGATTTGGCCTTTACTCTAACCAGAAGAATTGCTGTTAACCAAAATTTCGATATTAGTATTCGTATCATTATTCCGAACTTGAAATGAGATAATTTCACTTTTTAAAACTTTCACATTTAATGCAAAATGCAATTTGTTCGAAAATCGGGTCGCAGTCGGGTCGTATACCGGTAGTGTGCGCGCGCCGGGCTTCGGTGTACATTTGTTATGACAATTAAAATCATTTCACTGAAATCAAGCTAAAATGAAATCTCAGAACACCATCCCAGATCTATAAAACTCTGTTTATGTCAGACATTTTTTTGTATACCTTTTTTTTTTTTTTTTTACTTTTGCAGGTTACTCTTCCCATTTGAGCAGCACCTTCGCATCCCAGACAACCCCACAGACACAAATGCAGTGAAAGACAAGAAGAAGAAGAAGGATAAGAAAGAGAAAAAGAGGTCGAGAGTGAAACATGTCAGGGAACAACTTCAGGAGCTTGAGGCAAGGCGGGCAGCAGAAAGAAGAATAAAAGAGGAGGTGGGATGTTTTGTAAGTCTTAAACAAGAAACAGAAGAACTTTGTAATTTAGAACTAATAACATTTTTAGAACTAAGAAACTGGCACCCAAAAGTTTCAGAAACTTGCTGAAAACTATTTGCTCTGAAAATACACTTACATATGCGACCCTCCCACCACGAAACGACCGACAAGTCAGAAATTTTGCATTTTTACATTTTAACATATTTTGAAAGCTTGGACTCTAAACTTTTGAATAATATATAGCTTGCCTTGCCTAGACCATGTAAACCCTTTGATATTACAATGAGAATGAGAGCTTGTCAGACAGGCTAATCACCTTGGACCCGTATTCAGTTCAATACTTAAGAAAGAAATATGAATAGTTTACTTAGTTTCGGTGGAGATACAATACTTAAGCAATTTTGGTATTCATTTGAATCATTTGGCTAAGTATTTTACTCTAAGTCTAAGACAGCTCCCTAGCAGACTTAAACCAATTACTTGATTGGCAGGTATGTGGCTTTCATATGCAGAGAGCAGTATAAGCTGCGCACAAGCAAATCATGTAAGCGCCATAGGTAAGCTCACATCTACTGTGACGCAATTATTGCGCATGTTTTTGGATAGGATATGTGACGTCAATGGATATCAGTAAATATTTTGTTTTAAAGTCGGCTTACTAAAGTAAAGTGCTTAAATTTGATCTGAATAGGAGTTAAGCCAGTTTACTTAGCCAATCCAAAGGCTAAGTAAAATACTATAATGCGCATTTGATTTGAATACCGACCCATGATAATAGAGTAAACAGGACGTAAAGAGGACTGACCATTCAGGACTGTCCTATTGTCCATCTCACTGAAAGGTTGAATGAAAACTCTCTAGCATTGACTATGAAGGGATTATCACATTAGGCTTAAAATTGGAATACAGTCAAACCTGTCTATAGCGGCCACCGAAGGGAAACCGAAAAAGTGGCCGCTATAGACAGGTGGCCGCTATAGACAGGTCGGCGGCCATTTTTATTTTTTTGCACATACACTGTACACGTAACAAAGTTAGTGTACATGCATCCATATATATCACTTAGGAAAACAAGCCATAGATCAACAGATTTGACGTAAAACATGTCATATGATATATAAATGCTAAAATAATATGCTTTGTTGTCAATAAATGAGAAAAACAATAGATATACAAGTAATCTGTGTAAAATGAATTTTCCCTCAAATTACCACGTACGTACCACCCGCGGTAGACTGCTGTTCTTGATTTTTATAGTCTAAAAACGATGTCTAATCATGCTTTTGCTTCCTGTCAAAAAATTACAATAATAAGTTTATCTTTTGAATAAAATCGTGCAATCAATTTTCATTCAATAAATATTTGCCTTTTGAATGGTTTAAAAGAAGTTTTAACTGTTTTTGAGAACAGGCGATAGAAGGTGCTCGCTTGCATTCGTCGAAAGTGCGAACGTCGACAATGGCCTGGACCGCCGCGCCGGTGGACGATCCGAGTCGAGTTTTCACGCCGTTTTTCAGCAGGACAATCTCTCGTACATGAAATCGTCCTTATTGATCTTTAAAAAAAATAATACTTGGGTAGTATTTTATTATTTTCACTTTCTAAAAAAAATCACTCCTTTATTATTTTTTTCAAAAGTTTTAACGCTTTAAATTTTTTTTTTATAAATCTTTTAAAAATACAAAATTATATTGAAGTGAACGAGCCTGTGCTATTGCGCAATGGCGATCAATATCAATGCAATGCCGACCGCGTTAGGAGAACAATACAACTAAAGTGCAGGGGATTGCAGCTGGATGGTGCGAAGATTACGTAAACGAACAATACTAGTGCTTAATTCTTACTAAAAAGACTTTTAATCTCTAATCAGTCGGCAATGTGGTGAAACTATTAGATCTTCATGGCCATTGTAGAATCTATTCACGACGTTTGTGCGAGAGTGTGACTGAGCTAGGACTCGGTAAACACATCGCGCCTATGGCAAAAACTACTTTTTTGTGCATGAAGCTACGGCTCGACTCGTAATTAGTGGCCGTTATACGCGGTCAGATATTGTCCGAGGGATACATAATGGGTGGCCGCTGGCCGCGTTAGGCAGGTGACCGCTATATGCAGGGTCTACAACACAGTAATTTCCTGCGGGGGATTTTTTGGTGGCCGCTATAAGCAGGTGGCCGCTATAGACAGGTGGCCGCTAAGACAGGTTTGACTGTAGTTTCAAAAGAGATACACTTCTCTCCTTTATATTTTGAAAGCCACAGAGTGAATAACTTCTGAGTTATGCACACATTTTAATATGAAGACTTTACCCAGCATGCTGGCATACTTATATTTTAAAATGGTAATCTTAAATCAAAGAAAAAATGCATTTGTACATTGCAGATGGTCCCCAAATATGGTCAGATGTAAGATCAATACATGAACTATCAGAAAATATTTTAAAAACCTAAAATCAACTTTTCAACCCCAAGCTCTCTATTTTAGGTGTTTACTCTAAAAATCCCATTGTGACTTCTTGGTCGTTTTTTGGTGGAGGGTCACATATGCATGTTTAGAACAAGGTATTGTAGAGGTTGTATGAAGCATGCTCTTGTGACCCATGGTCACTTTCACACACCAGTCAAATTTCCAAACTTCAGTTATGGACCCAACACTTTACCTAAACCTAACCCTAAACATAACCTTAAACCTAGTTGCAACTCAAAGCCTGCCTATGAATAAACTACTTTTGGTGACGAGGAAAAGTTGACCCAAACTTAATTGTCACAATTTTTCAGCATGAATATAATATATTTGGTGGGATGAAAGTCTTTGGTGTATGGAGTACAGTTCATTCTAAAGCTCACATGATAGTGGTCTTTCTTACTGTCCTATTTTAAAAGAAACGGATTCTTTACTCCATTCTTTTCATTTGTTTTCCTCAGATGAATCATCAACTAGAGCAAGCAGGACTGAATAGTGTCATAAAGAGAGAAACAAGTGAATCCTTGTCAACAGTAACTACCAACGTGCCAACTAGCACTGCAACTGTAACTCCATCAGTAACTCTCAGTAGAGAGGTGAAGCCTCCCATAACCATCAATGGTGCACCCATCATGACTATGCCTCCCATCATGCCCCAATCGTCCGTTGTACAGCTTTCAGGGGGCCACATCTTTCCCCATCAGCTTGGTCTGAAGAACATGGGTCCTGTTATCCTGGCCATACCTCAGGTACCAGTCATCGCTGCCACATCGTTACCCAAACAAGAGAGGGAGAGTCCAGTGATGGGTCACCAGGCAGCTGAGGATCAGAAACAACCGTTGCACCAAAATCCCACTCTGCATCAGCAGCCGTCTACTGTTCTGGATAAAGTTAGTGTTGGGGCTTCTGTAATGCAAAAGGCAGAAACTGTGGAAGTGAAGCAAGAGGAAGCAGTTACTTTCAAAACTGAGAAAACACACTCAGTTTTTAATCACTCAATGGTCAAAGAGGAACATGCCCTGATGGATCAGTCGAGACATACAGGAGGACTTGATAGAAAGCGTGTGGTTGCGAGCCCAGTGCACACTGTGAACAATGTCACTATCGCTGAACCTAGGTTAGTGGGTCAAGAAAGTGCCCTGTCGCGTCCTTCAGTCATTCAGCACACACATCCCAAAAAAGTGAAGTTGGAAAGCGATGTACCATCTGGGTTGATCAAATCGTCACTTGCAAATGCTGTGCAGCCCAATGATCTCATCTTACGCAACATGACTAAAGAACAATTTGCAGCTGAGCATGAACACTACAAGAAAGTGGTATCAGAGATGCCGGGCTTACTAGGGGCAGGACCAAGGTTCCTGGCACCCTACATGACATTCCTGCCACAATCGCCACTCCTCTTCCGCCCTCCTGTAGAACTTAATAACCCGCCCGTAATGAGTTTAGCCTCAACTCAGGTGACAAACAAATTGAGCCAACGTGAACTGGAGGATTCAAAAGGCAAACCTCTTCTACCTGAACCAACTCTAATCAAACCTCGTGTTTCTATGGTGCAGCCAATTCGTTCTTCCTCTTCTGCTTCCTCCTCTTCCTCCTCCTCCTCCTCCTCCTGCTCTTCCTCCTCCTCCTCTTCTCGTTCGGTCAAGTATGAACCCTTTCCGGAGCAGGAGGAACCTTGTGATCTGAGCATGCCTAAGAAGCGGAGGAGGTGTCCTGAGGACGTGTTAGGTGAGATTCAAGAGAAGCGTAGACAGAGTGTCATCAGTAATGCCAGCACCCATTCCACTAGCAATGTGATAAGGAACTCTCCGGTGCACAGATTAAGAACTTCCGATAAGAAACTCCACAAGCATTCCTCTTCTCACTCCCACTCTCGCGATCATCATGGTGTGCGTTCTTCCTCATCATCATCGCACCTGTCACTTTCTTCTCCTCTGACAGCATCACCTTCTTTACTTGGTATGGCACCTAAAGTTAAGATGACCCCCAATCCTCGTGGCTCCATTACTCAGGGCATCATCGACCCAGCCACCAACCCGTCCCATCCTGCCCTTCTCCACAAGCTTCCTGTCGACCCCTCAAAGGCCCCTACTCCCAAGTCCTCGGCCCATGATCTTACCCCCCAACGTTTCCCTCTGGACTTCCCTGCCGCTCTCAGTCTTCCAATGGCAGTAGACAGCACAGGCAAACCTCTCCCACCCCTGACTGATCTAAGCCACCTCTCAAGATTTCCCATGCTCCCTTACTATCCAATGCTTCCACGTCCTCCGTTCCTACCAGCTGGGTCACCCTTCCTACCGGCGGGGCTTGTCCCTGGTATACCGACGAGCCAGGCAGAGAGTATGCTGCAGCAAGGGCTTCTCTTTCGTCCCCCGTTCCCTTTCGCGCCATCGGTGCCTTATAGTACTGCACAACTTCCTAGGGACTCCACCCAGGCCTCGCTGTATAGAAGCTAGTAATATCATTGATGGACGCTTTAAAGAATGTCTTCGAACACCACAAACTTCTGTAGTTTGTGTATCAGGAAAACTTTGGAGGTTTGCCTCATCTTATTGATATATCATGAAACATGCCATGTATTTTACCAAAATGTCGTCCAGGAAATATTCCTCATCCAATCATTGAAATGGAAAGTAGAGATTATAGATCTGCACATTCCCTTCGATTGAACAACATTTTCCAATTGATGTTGGTAGCCTGTGGACCATTGAGGATAGAGGTAGTTCAGAATGTATTTTTTTTGTGATCCTTGCACTGTAATCACTGAACTCAGGAGCCCTTTACCCACAGCAGGAAGAAGTGGAAGCAGAATCATATTGGTCGTTTGCTTTTGCTTCTAACATAGCTCTCATGTCGTGTTTTAAATCTACAGTATCTGTCACAATATTTCATTACCCCTTCTTGTACCACAATGATTGCAAACAGTCGTCCAAAATGAACTTTTAAGAGTCACTTTGGAGATCGTAAATTCTTGTTTCGATGTTAAATTTGGCTTTAAACATCTGTGAACACAATATATGTACCTGTTTTTACATAAGGACAAAACAAATAGCTATTTTTCGTCCAATATTAAATAATATTCTTTTGTGGTATTTGCCACCTAAGGCATGGAAGGGGTTTAATAGGATCTATATATATGTTAACGTGTACATGTAGCTTGGTAAATACAATTTTTGTGTATCTTACTAAGTAACCTAGAAGAATAATAGCACTGCCAGAAGTAAGATAAACATCCATTGGGCAATTGCTCATCAGTTTTGTCATCATGTATGTTTTCTTGTTTGTTCATTTTTTGGTCCTTTTTTTTTTGTTGAGTCTTCCATCATGTGCCTTGTACAAAATTTATATTTTTGCACAAATCAAGTGTTTTATATATTTCACAATGCCTTCATTCTCATTAAAGTAATATTTTTCATATTTCATTTCATGTTTGGTTTTGAACTTTGTTTTGGCGAATAATGATCCATTTGCTACGTATTTGTGTGTGGGTGGGGTGGTTCTTGTCATTGCCATTGCCATTGTAAACTTTGTATTGGTCTGCGATGTCTACATGTTCAGATGTCATTTTTTGTAATGTTGCTGCGATCTAAATTTTGGGTATTATCTTTAATTAGACAAATGTATGTTCCTGTCATTTGACTCCTAACCAATAGATTTACCACAAGGAGAAATTGCAGACATGTAGGAAGTCAAAGCAGTTTCGTTAGGGAATATCCATTTCAAATATAGTGAATATACTTGTGGTAAGCGTTATCAGTAAAGGCAATCTGACTCCTGCATCTAAAATTCGAAATGCAAAATTTGAATGAACTCTTTAGCAATATCAATGAATTTAAGAGATCGCTTTAACAAGTCAGCAGGGAATTCACGTGAGAAAAAGATTATGTACATGTAAATGGTAATAACTCCAGTTTTATATCTTTTTTTTTTGTGATGGAAGGAGATTCAGGGAGAATTAAAAAGATAAACAACTTTGAACGCTGTTTTAGCCTTATTCAGGTCAATACGTTCTACCTCGTGTAATGACTACAACATGTGAAATTGACTATGATTTTTCTCTTTTGGAAAACTTTCAGTAAAGGGGAATTCTAATTGATATGAAATTTTTCTTGAAAATTAGAAAGTTACTGGTAAGGAAAATAGGTTCTAATAAACTACCTCTGAAATAGTTTCTGATAGTCAGCCCTGCAAGTCAACATTTTTATGGACAAAGGGGATAATTAATGACATCAAAGTGTTCTTCGTTAAAAAACATGTGGAACCTTTTAATACTATACATAGGTAATAACTAAGATTATTATTCTGTGTGAATACAATCCATTGCAGTTAATCAGAAATTTTCCTGGTTATAGGAGGATCATCGAACATACACTTAAGCCACTTGTCAGCCATATGTCCTTTTTGAGTGCATTTGTAAAACGTGATGATTTCACCATTTTCATTTCATGCTTTGGCTGTACTTACTAAAGTACACATGGAACATGTAATATTTATGAAGGAAATTGGTGCACTTTGCATGTCCATATTTGTTATTCAGCTATTCATTACTCTGTACTATGCATTCGGTTGATTATCACCTGTCACTTTGAATATCATAGCTGAGATCGACATTACGTCCGAAATGATGGCTCTTAAAAATGGCAGTTTATGCATTTAAAGATTCAGAATGAAATGGGTGTAGAACTAGAATATGTTTAAAGATTAAGTCGAGTTCTGGTCAAATGATTACATTATGAAAGAAATGATAAGACATTGACCAAAAGGATAAGACATTGACCAAATCTCGCTGAAAAGTACATGCACTGCACTCAGAAATGGTTATATGGGACTGCACACACATGTGGAATGAATGTTCAGCCTGACCTCTTTAGCTATTTCTCATACACTGTATTTTGAAGAATGGGGGCATTTGAAGAGCAATCCTTTTCAGGGGACATTTTTACTATGATGTTATCTATTGATGCTACTATTATTGATCTGAAAGGCTTGTTAAATCGAAAGATTTATTAGTCCCATTGTACTCCATAGGTTTGTAAGTGAGAAAAGTCTGTAATTCTGAATTCATAATTCCAAAATCAAATAGAACCAGATATAATTTTTTGGAGAAAAAAAAATCTCCAGGAAAATTATCTGGTGTATGATGCAATAGAACTGTGAAATGGTCATTTCCTGTAAACATTTTATCCTGATGTCAAAAGCTGATATACTAAAGGTGCACCCATAATATCAATTATTGGTACATCTATATACTATAAATAGAATTTAATTTATAACAACATTATTTCCCTCCGCAATTCAATGAATAATGGAATGTATGGAAGAAAATACTTTTTAAGGTTGTAAATTATGAAGATAAAACACGGCGAATGATGTAGGAAATTTTTTATAATGGTAGTTGGGTAATCATTAAATTTATTTGTGTTATTCAAAAAGTATTAACATTGTTTAGAATTTTCATTCCTGATCTCCTGAAGAATAACAAGATCAATGATAAAGGTTATATTTTCCAATTGTATCCCCCAAAGTTTTCATTTTACAGCTGCATATTAACAGAACTCAGTCAAATTACAGCTGCATATTAACAAAACTCAATAACAGCTGCATATTAACAATCCTCAGTTGAATTTGTAAGTAAGCAAATATGCCAATTCATTTTCAGTCACCATGCATGTTACATGTACTGCATTATGTTGTCTTCCACGTAAAGCACAATTTTACAAATGGAAGATTTTGTGAAAGGCAACGTGCTTTTGTGCTTAATTTATTTTTGGAATATTTTCTACACTATGGTAAGCACAATGTCAGAGTTTATAAGTTTCATATTATTTGTATTACTTGTTTTTGGTATGCTACTGAATTAAACCCTTGTGAATAATGTATAAAAA
The DNA here is from genome assembly GCA_025617745.1 of Heliocidaris erythrogramma. Classification (NCBI taxonomy): domain Eukaryota; kingdom Metazoa; phylum Echinodermata; class Echinoidea; order Camarodonta; family Echinometridae; genus Heliocidaris; species Heliocidaris erythrogramma. The sequence goes on from CM046868.1 coordinate 31,115,831, forward strand.
GTGTCATTTCTATGTACAGTGAGCTTTATGTATGAAAAATTGTATGCAACATAAGTGCTGATTGGAGTGGGTCATTTGTCAGAGCCAACTTGCCAATTGATAGAGTGCCCTCTTATTTCTCTGAGATGGTCATTTATATAATTTCTATAAAGATGTGTTTATTATGTTAATTATGTTCGTTATTCCGTTATACTTGGTAGCGTTTGGGACACATTACCCAATACAATAGACTTTCAACCCCTGGCTTCACCACGTTTGTAACTACAGATAAACCAGGAACATTTGTGACATGATGAAACTTTGTACATTAAAGACATTTTCATGGTAAGTAATTTTTGCAAATTGCAAAAATTCACTGTTGTGTGTTCGAAGTAAAATATTTCTTGGCATGAAACTTTCACAGATCCGGACCACTCGCGAAATTCGCAAACAAAAAATTCACTGTTGTGTGTTAGAAGTGAAATATTTCTCGGCATGAAACTTTCACGGATCCGAACCACTCACGAAATTCACAAACAAAAATTTCACTGTTGTGTGTTAGAAGTAAAATACTTCTCGGCATGAAACTTTCACGGATCCGAACCACTCACAAAATGCACAAACAATCGGATGCATGCAAATGTTTCTGGCTTTATACAGTAACTGCCCTCCACATTTGCACGGTACTCCTGTGCTCCAGTTTATGAATACGTGTGTACGCGATTCTTCCCCATGGAGAAACAACTTGTAATGAAACTACCGCTATAGTTAACCCAAGTGTGGGCATTGTACGCTGCATATCATGTTCCTCTATTCATAGATCACAAGTTCCATAGCAACTTTGAAGGATTGCAATATTGATTTTTCCTGATCAATTTGAAGGGCATTGCATTAAACGAAAACTTCACTTCGGAGATGATGTATCACCATAAATACACAAAATTAAGAATAGACAGTGCACATGGGAAGCCGAGAGAGTATACAATGATTGTCTTTATGGCTCTACATACGTTTGTGTACCGGTAGTTCTACATTTTTCTGGCGGAGAGTCAGAAGGCCCTTAAAAGCTCTGTTTTAAATGAGTTAGTTAACGCCCTTCTGTCTCTAAGTAGCAATCTGGTAGATGGTTTTTCTTTTGTAATGGGTCTCTATATATTGATATTTTTGGCTTTGACATTTGCCCTCTCCAAGGCCCCATTTCATAAAACTTGTTATCAGTAACAACCGCTACATTTCTATGACAAATTTGGTCTCGGCCAATCACATGCAAGGATTTCAGTAGCTTTTAACAGTTATTGCAACTTGTTAACAAGTGTTATGAAACAGGGCCCAGAACTGGCATTTCTGGTGAATTGTATCAAGTACCCTTTATTTCCTGTAATGCATCTGTTACTTACGTGTGTGGGAGAAATATCAGAAATTGAAATTATGGTAGGGAACAATTTTTTTATAACCATTCTTGTACTGATGTACTATTTATATATCATGTTGTTTGATTATGAAAGTGAATAAAAACTATGCAGTATTTTGCATAGGAATTCCTCAGAGCACATGTGTGGTTTTCATTTCACTAAATTGGGTCAGTGTAAAAAATGTGTTTAATATGTCAATAAGTAAATGATTTCTTAAAAGTAAGACATATCTTAAATCATTGCTCCACTTTTGATGGAGAAAGACTGCATCTGTTTGGAATTGTGACGAGTATCTTGCCATTTGTCTAAACTCTTACTGTGCCAAGGGGTTTAGCTCTCTTCAAAATTTTACCAAAATGTGATCAATGCTTACTTTTCAAATGTCTGCACTTCATTAACCATCTATTATTTCACAAAATATTATGTACAAAACTTGGAAATTTACAACCATTTGTTATACCAAACATTATTACTTTATCCAATTTTATGCATAAGTATTATTGAAAAGTGCATTTGAGTTTCTTTTTGTCCATTATTTGTTGGTTTCTCATTTGTTTACTATTGTTTAATGTTGAAATAAAGTAATACATGTATCTTTTTAAAAATCTGCAATTTTCTCTTAAGATTTCTATGGAAGCATATAATTATCATATATTTGGAATACTTGATTTATGCGAAAAATTTTTGATATACATTGACCACCATATACCTTTCCTGTGGTCGAGCAATTGGCGAATGAAAATGACAAGTCTATCTGTCACATATACGTGACATCGGCACCGAAAGAGTTAAAATTAAAAATTCTGACAAGTTTGACTCCGGGGGCTTGTACATGCACATGTATATCGATACCTTGAAAGGGCTTCATATGGAGAGAATAATGCATGCATCTTTAAAAGGAAATCCAACCTTAATGGCAAGTTGTTGAAAGAGGAAACATCAGAGCAGCAGATTGGTGAAAGTCTGAACGAAATCAGACAAGCAGGAAGAAAGTTATGAATTTTTGAAAGTTGCAATCACTATACATACGGGAATTTCAAAATCGGTAATGTCACTGTGATGTAGCAGCGGACGACTAAAATGTCATTTTTTTCAAAATGTGAACTAAAGTGGGATCTATTTCTTTTAGGAAACTCGGTGGCGCATAAAGACGCAGGAAAGATGCAAAGAGGAAAGTTGTTAGTTTTGTCTGTGCTTCTAAAATATGAATCAGACAAATCTGAAAAAAAGTTTTCGTATTATTTTGCTTACAAGGGTTCTAAGAGGAAAATAGTAATTCTACATCCGAATATTTTGGTTCTGCCTCTGTAGAATAAAATTTTGATTTTGAATAATTTTCTTGTAATTATGCGTCTTTTGCGTGATTTTACGCACCACAACGTTTTGCTAAGCTATCTTATGAGGACCTACGTGTATATACCAATATGCTATCTACAATATACTTTGAGTACTGCCCCGTGGGAAAAGGCATTTAAGAGAAAACCGCAGAATGATAAAATTGACCGCCAATATGTCACAATCATAGAGATACATACTTAACTAGTATATTAATACTATACTAATATAGTATGTATCTCTATGGTCACAATTGACTCACAAAACTGCCAATTTGAGATTTGCAAATATTTAGTGATCTTATTTTTCAAACATCCATAACTTTCAAAATGTTTTTTACTTTTCTGCTTTCACACAAATCATCTTATTTACCAAGGTTGGACTGCACTTTAATATTTAATGAAAATATCCATCACTTAAACACCCTTTCACATTACTTTAGTGCTCTTTGTCCAACTATTCATACACAATCTAAAAAAACCACATCAACACTACATCGATTTAGTATACAAAATGCAACTTTCACATGCACGCAACTCCCTTTGGCCATTTCATACAGGCCACCTGGGCATCAAGGAACCAATTTTATAATCTTATAATCTTCATAATTGGCTAAAGGAGCAATATGCCAATGAAATATTAAAAAAATTTCTGCATGCCCACATTTGGGATTATGACGGCTTAATTGGAACTTCACTATAACAAACTCCTTGGGACCACGGAAATTACCACACAGACATATATACTCCTTTACTGAAAGATTACCATAGTTCGGAAACTCGTTCAGAACTACTCTCTCCAAACTTCTCTGACCTGCTCGATCACTCTTTCTTCCTTTTTTTTCTCTCCTCTTTCCATTTCACTTCATTTTTGGTGTACAAACACCAAAAACCAAAACCAAAAATAGTCTTGTGTAAGTTAATATCATTCCATTTCCATCTCTTTCCTTTCTTTTCACTTCTCCTAAATTCCTCCAAATGCCCCATAAGTGGGTTATTTATCACGACTGAATATATCAACAGCCTTTTCAGAGGCTCCCACATGGTGTTACTGAAAACCTTTAATTGGGAAATTACCTTGTTACATTGAAACCTTGTTATATCAGGGCTAAAAAACAAAAGAATCCAAAGAAGTGGGACCAGTGAAATTTATAACGAGAGCTTGTTATAACGGTGTTCTTTATAACAAGGTTCCACTGTATCATTTTAACCCCTACCATGCCGTGGGCGGCAAATCCCACCCCAAAGTTTGAGTGTTGAACATTTTGTTAAGGCTCAGAATGGTTTGAAAATTCTTCCTCCTACGGAAACCAGTGCCATCAGTATAATGTTTATTCCTATGCAATATATATTTGCCCAGTTTGCTCGAGAAAAAAAACTCTTTGAAAGTTCTCCATTTTTGACATTTGCTCAAAAGTCTGGTGGCATGGAAAGGGTTAAAGGAACAATGTCAAAGCATATCTCGGGGGTACTTTCAGGCATTTCTGGTGCTAAAAAGGGCTGTGATGCAAAAGGAGTCTAAATCTTTTGGGGATAAAATGTCTTTTTACAGCTCATTTTATACTGCTTAACAGTAAACAAGGCTTGAAGACATACATGTATTCCAACCGTATCAACTGAGTACCGATCTACATTGCTCATGCCCACTTTGTGACGCATGTGTGTGTAATTCATGGTAAAAAAAGAGAAATGAAAACACACAACAAATTTATTGCAAGAAAAGCAAACTCATGTTGCTTTTATTGAAGTTTCTTCACTGGACAATATCATATTGTCTACAAAGTATAACTTGCAATCTTGCAGTCCCATAAATAGAAGTTTGGTAAGCATTTTAACATTTAAATCCACACTAAGTTTAAAATAGCATCATGTCCCATCCTGTTTTGGTATATGCAGCCCTAGTAATCAAAGATTTGGCATATTTTCCCCCACTATAAAATCATTTTAAGACCTTTTCTTACAAAAAAAGTGTGGTTTTGTTTACAATTAAACAACACATGAATACATTTACTTCAATCTTTATAATGATGGTTGGTATCTTCAATTTTGCTTTTTATTTCCCACAACACATTGTCCAACAAAGTTTTCATCCACATGCACTCAAATGTGTGTAAGAATTATTAAGTGCAGTCTTGTAGACACTACATGTATATTGCTAGTATTAAAATTGCTTAGGAAGGTATTCATTGGAATAAAACTATATTTTCAAAATCTTGGTCCACAATTAACCCTAAAAGGGCCGGGGGTGGAATCCACCCCACCCCCCCCCCCCCCCGACGTTTCTTGCGATATGTCCGCAACGCGCAAAGCAGTTGCCGCGGCGTTTCATGACCTTTTTCTTTCGAATCTCATGCATCTTTTGAGATCAAATTTGCGATGTCCGGGCATGCGGTTCCGAAGTTACTCAACATTTCGTACTTGCACGTCAGACCAAAAATTGCTCAAAAATTGCTCAAAAATGTGTATTCATGTATAATTTCAATACAAAATGTGTTTGTTAAAATTTAGAAATCTATGATTATATATACATTTGCTGATTAAAATTAATTTATTTTATGCTGTGTTTATGTTCACGAAAGTGTCCCTGACAAATTTCATCCAAAAAATAAAAAACAAAAGGTAAAAAAAACAAAGAAATACACAAGAAAAGTATATTTGCTAAGAATACTGGAAAAGGGTGTCTAGACCAAAATTTGGCATTTTTTGAGCTTTATTTAATGATTTAGAGCAAAATTTTGACTTCATGCATAGATTTGCATAATTAATGTAAAAAAATTTCGGAGCATTTAACTATACAGTTTTGTCGATTACGTTGTGGACGACATGCATGCCGATTTTCGGCGCGGTCGAGATCTTGGGGGGCTGTGGCATAGCCAAAATATCCCGGCCCTTTTAGGGTAAACTACATGTACTATTGCTGTATCAAAAATTATGCACACGTACATGAATAATATAGATATATACCGTTCTTTTTACTTATATCTCGATGTTCAAAGGCACTGTTTCTGTAAGAGTCCATTTTTATCTATAAAACTATGGTACAAGGTGTTATTTTTACAAATCAATCTTCTCATCGTTTACTCTCATCTGACATACAGAGTAGCATGATCTGCCATAATCAAGACACATTTCTCATAACAAGATTAATCTTTTGTTTCCTATTTACATATCATATACAGTTAAAGTTAAAGCTACCACATTTGTGGAGTTTAGAATATTGAAATAGCCACATTACACCACTATATACATGTATGTAATCGCTCTTTGAATTTCTCAACATTTTGTTCGCTTCCACCTTTTAATGAGGTTAAAAGTTGATGCCACAAGCTTGTAGCATCAACGCATCAAAGACAATGAAACTGAATCGGATAATGTGTAGTAACATCAAAAAATGGGTCATAACTAAAACAAACCAAAAATTAAATGCAAATTTTTTTTTTCAATAACGATAATAATAATGTAACAATTTAGTTGAAAGTGAATCTACAAAAAATGATGATTACATTCCCACACCTTTACAAAAGTACAAAATAACACATTCATTGAGTACTGTACAGCACGTTTATACATAAACATAAGGCTGTATGAATTTGAGAACATTTGTATTTAAGTATCACCAAAGTCAGATATAAAGCATCCCCACGGGCCTCTAGTATCCGGCAGATGGAACAGTAAATGTAGAATTCACAAGGTTTTTTCCATCTAATTCTACCCAAGTCTTGCCTAATTAATGGGTACAGCTGGATCCCTTCAGTGTTTCTTGGTATGAGAGCGAAGCTTGCGGGTGATGACTGTGACAGCAGAACCCTCTGTAGCCTTCGCTTCACCCACGTATTGTCGGCTTACCATCTGCAGTCATGGGGAAGTAAACAAATCGTGGCAGAAAGAACGCAAGAAATAAGGTAACGAGTATACTTTTGACATGACTGAAGAGCTATGAGAGTCTTAAATTAAAATAAAATAGAAAGGAGAACACATTGCTTTCACTATGCATTATCACCGATGCCTTATTATCAAATGCAGTGGAAACTCGTTATAAATGAGATTCCTGACATAACAAGGTAATTTTGCTGGTCACAGGTCTTAGTAGTCTTTTGATTTCTTTACCCTGATATAAGGAGATTCCTGATATAACAAGGTAATTTTCATGGTCCCAAGGTCCTTGTTATAGTGAGTTTTCACTGTATCGTTTCACTTTATTATGCACATGAGAAAGACATAGAAAAGGTTAACATTTGTACAATCCTTTGAACATAGAAAGTAACAATGTTGCTTAACAGCATTCATATTATCATCAAATTCACTACAGTGGATACTCGTTATAAAGAGCTCCAATATAACAAGATTCCTGATATCACCCTTTTCGCCAGTATTATAACACCCTTGGTGTTGATACCAAGGGCGAGGAATTTCAGAAAATAACAACCATGTGTAGATTCCCAAAACAAAGGTACCGACAAGGGTAATAAATCAGTCAATGCCTACTTTCAACCCCCAAAGTTGTTTTGGTCCTCCCAAACCACCTCCCTGGGATGTCTAACGGCCATATTTCACTTAATATGGACCAATAAATATGCCAATGCATAGTTTCGACCTGCAAAGCTGCTTTGGTCCTCTCAGATTCGGTAAAGCCATACATGTATTTCTGTCAATTTGAACAATGCATACATTTTTAATGCCCAGAAGCCTGCCTGATATAACAAGGTTATTTTCATGGTCCCAAGGTCCTCATTATAGTGAGTTTCCACTCTACTGTGATGTCACATTTGCACCTCTTCAAATATAACATACTGAGAGAGACAGAGAGGAAAAGAGAGAGAGAGAGAGAGAGAGAGAGGGCTTGGGGGGGGGGGGGAGGCTTCAACTGATATACATTTGATTCTATATCTCAAACATTATTTGCCTTACTTTAAAATTGTATCCCCAAAATGAACAATTCAGTTTTTAAGTAACAGTCAACATGAACATCAGCAATAATACATACTACTAAAATAAAAAAAGAGAAATGGAGGAAAATGAAACAAGCGTCTAACCTCATGTGGGGAGGCCTCAAACGGTGCTGAGATGTCCGTTTTGTAGAGCTTCCTCTTTCTCCTCTGTCTCTCCGGCACCATGGAGGGGACGAAGGTGGCCATCTCCACAGCCTTAGGAGGGGACGGAGAGGGGGGCTTGACTACCTCGGCGGAGGGGGATGCAGCACCCGTGGCAGTGTCTACCAGGCGCTTGGCTGGAAGGATAACGGACGGAGTGAGGTTGACTGTGCATGCTGATGATGGTGGAGCGATGGTTTTGTTATGGCCATGGGTGGTGGTGGATGTTAAGGTTGGGAGTTAAGGCAGGGGGCAGTGGTGGATGTTATGGGGGAGGGGGGGGGGGGGGGTAATAGTAAAGGTTAAGGATGGGAGTAGTGGTGAAGGTAGGTTTATCATCATTATGAAAAGCAATGAGAGTTTTGCGAAATATTATTCAAAACAAAATACAAAACAAAAAAAAAGCGAACCATGTGGATGAACCAATGAAGGAGATTTTATGCAAATTAAAAAAAATGTATTACAAATAAAATGTTGCATTATAAATGCGACAGAAGCGGTGGTATTGGTTAAAAGAAGTCAGACCATTACAGTAGTATGTAGGAATATGTAGGAGAGTGTAGAAGAAGTTGTGTAGAAGTTGTAGGAGTATTACACATGGTGGTACCATGTGTTATCAGTGGCGCATGGGGGGGGGGAGAAAGTGGTGGGGTTTATAAACAGAAGCAAGCACACAAAGGGTCTCAGCAAAATAATACGCATACAGGAAAGCATATAGAATGGTGATGAGAAAAATTGACATTGAATGAAGTAAGGTAGCATTACATGGTAAAATCAACATCCAAATAATCGTAGCAGCATGGTGGAAGGCAAATAAAAGATGAATCAATCATATTAAGGAAGGAATTATCGTAAAGATGAGGAAACAATGTTAGAATCCATACAAATTAAGTTATCTTCCAGGAAAGAAAAGTTAGTGTACAGAAGGAGGATATGATAAATGACCATAAATATATTTGCAAATCATTCAATTTCAACCAAAAAAAAGGCAACAATAAAGCAAAATGCAATAACACATGCAGGAAATGAAGAAGAAAAACAAAGCACACAGTTAGAAAACCTGCTTGCTCATAAACACATCACATACATGTATAAATCTTTTCATGGTTTTATATTGTGCTTCACAGCAACTACAAATGCATGATGCATTTTATGAACTTCTTGGATTGAAACAACAATGTATTCTTTGTAACAGACTGAGCAATGGAATATTTTTCACATGTTCTACATTCATCTACAGTACAAGATGTTAAAAGAGAGAGCAAAGGGGGAGTAATACAACTTAGAAATACATGTATCATGTTCCATTTACAGATATACAAGTATAAAAAGGCTGGAAAACAGATGAAGAGAACTGCAAAGATAGACAAGCTTACTGGTACTAGATAAGAAGCAAAGTATATACTGACTGATAGCCAGACTCACACCATATTATATCAGAGATTTAGATAAAGAGATAAAGCGAGGAAGGGAAGGGGGGAGCACTACAAAGTGAGATAATACCTTGTTATGGATAATCAGACAATAATCAAATGGTAGATAGATAGAGAGAGAGAGAGAAAACAAGGGCGAGAGAATGAGAAAGGGAAACTTTAATGAAATTTAGAACTAGTTTGTAAAATCAGCACTGATTTTCTTATTTACTATATAAATCTATATACCTACCTATTATGCCTGTAGTCTTGACTACGGGACCCCTTCGAGAATTATCACACATGTGTCACAAAATTGTGCGCACCCCCCGTAATCCTATTGTCCCCTTCGCCACTCACGCGCGTCAATACGCTACGGCCATCTTCCTCTTTTGCGAGCAACCCCAAGAAGAAACATGTTGCTTGCAAGGAGCGGGGAAGGAGGGAGGGTCATAGGTAGGTATATAGATTTATATAGTAAATAAGAAAATCAGTGCTGATTTTACAAATTTACTGCAATAAATCATATATACCTACCTATTATGCCAGACCAGCGCCAACTCAAAGACCGGGAGGCATGTTTCGAGCGGAAGGAAATAGGATTACACCAAAGACTACAAAGAAGACACAGCGGCCTTCAAGGTGGCTGACGCAAACAAAGCTTCACCTGCGGGAATATCCCTAAGGTAGCAAGAAATGAAGGAATTGGGCGAACGCCAATAAGCAGCCTTCAAAATATCAACAAGCGCCACACCTTGAAACAGAGCCCAAGAAGTGCTGACACTACGAGTATCATGAGCACGAGGCTTACTGTCGGATAAAAGAGCCTCTGTGCCAGCGGCCCTAATAGCTTCAACGATCCATCTAGAAATGGAATCAAGAGAGGCAGGAGAAAAAGGCTCTCTAGTGATCAGGAACAACTGATCATCCTTACGATAAGACTTAGTCTTATCAATATACCATTTGAGAGCCCTAACAGGACACCAAACTTTGTCCTCACGCACCGAAGAAAAGTCAGAAAGCGGACAAAGAAAAATCTCAACAGGACCGGAGGTAGCTGTCTGATTCTTGGCAACGAAAGAAGCCCTAGGAATCAACCTAACACCTTTTCTCTCCCAGCGAACATGACCAGGAGTAAGACAGAGAGCATGAAGAGTACTGCGCCTCTGCCCAGAGGCAATAGCTACCAAAAAGAGCGTCTTAACCGTAAGATGATGAAGCGAAGCTTCACCTAACGGTTCAAAAGGAGGTTTCGCCAAGGCCTCCAGGACCTTAGGCAGACTCCAAGACGGCACTAACTTAGAAAACGAAGGTCGTTTCAGAAAGAACGAACGAATCAAACCACTTAGCAGCGGGGAATTGGAAATCCCCGAACCATCCGAAAAACCCGAATGAATGGCCCCGATCGCCGAACGGTAGCCTCGGATAGTAGAAATAGATCTCCCTTTGTCAAATAACAAGATTAAGAAATCCGCAATTGAACCAATAGGAGCCTTAGAAGGGGTTTGATTTCTCTCTTTGCACCAAAGGAAAAAGACCGAGAGACGGGAATTGTAAATTTCCCTAGTAGAGACCCTACGACTGGACATTAAAAAGTCCGCGGCTCTATCAGAGAGACCCGACTGTCTTGCAGATTCCCTGACAGGGGCCAAGCAGTCAAATGAAGAGACTCCGGATTGTGGTGAAGAATCCCCGATAGGGGCTGTAACACCAGATCCGCTCTTAACGGGAGAACTAACGGTTGAGCCCTTAGAAGGCTCATAAGTTCCGGAAACCAATTCCTCCTGGGCCAAAAGGGAGCTATTACAAGCACCCTCGCCCGATCTTCCCTGATTTTCCGCAAGGCACGCGGAATCAGTTGGAAGGGAGGAAAGGCGAATCCCTGAAGGTTCTCCCAGCTGAGGGAGAAAGCATCGAGAGCCCATGCTCCCTGATCGCGAACACGGGAGCAATACTTCGGCAGCTGGTGATTTAGCACCGACGCAAATAGATCCACTTCCAGTGGACCTAGGCAACTGCGAATGCGGCAAAATACCTCCGGATGGAGCATCCATTCCGATGGAAGATACCTGCCCCGGGACAGAAAATCCGCAATGAGGTTTTCCCGACCGGGGATGAAAGAGGCCACGGGTGTGATTGCCATGCGACGACACCACCTCCACAGCTGAGCTGCTAGGGCATTCAAGGCAACCGAACGAGTGCCTCCCTGCCGATTGATATATGCCGCCACAGTAACGTTGTCCGTGAGAATCAGAACCGAACGACTGAGAAGTCGACTTCTGAAATGGAGCAAGGTCAACAGAACTGCCATAAACTCCAGGACATTGATATGAGGAAGAGTCCCAAGATGAGACCAATCCCCCGCAACCGTGCTGCCGTTGCAGTGTCCTCCCCACCCCAACCGAGAGGCGTCCGTCGAAACCGATATCGACGGAAGAGGGACAGAGAAGGACCTGCCTCGCGCGAGAAACACCTCGCTCGTCCAACAAGCGAGAAGAGACTTGATCTTTACTGGTACTGGAATCCAGACCAAAAGAGAGTCTTTTCCCGGCTTGAAGAACCTGAGGAGATGTCTCTGAAAGGGTCTCATGAGGAGCCGGCAGTCCTCTAAAACATCGACTAGACTGGCTAGATAACCTAGAAACTGAAGCCACTGTCTGGCCGAGACTCTTCTGGCCAGCAAGAGCTTGCGAGCCGCAGAGACAATGGTGAGAATCCTGTCTCGACTGGGCCGAGCTAACTGATTCCTTATGTCTAACACCGCCCCCAGAAAAACTGGGCTGCGAGTGGGGACTAACTCTGACTTTTCCCAATTTATTAGGAAACCTAAGTCTTGAGTAAGAGAGACGAGCAAACGAGTCTCGTCCAACAAACGATCGCGCGACTCCGCAAGGAGAAGCCAATCGTCCAGGTAACAAAACAACCGCAGGCCGCGACGCCTCAGAAAGGCCGCTAGCACCGCTACAACTTGAGTAAAAACCCGAGGGGCCGGGCGCAGCCCAAAGGGAAGAGCCCGAAAACGATAAGTCTCCGAGAGGAAGGAGAACCCCAGAAGATCGCGAGATGCGCGATGAATGGGAATGTGAAAGTACGCGTCCTTGAGATCTATCGAGACCGCGTAGTCTTCCCTTTTGATCAACGGAAGAATGGAGGCAAGAGTCTCCATCCGAAAATGAACCGGAGGAATAAATTTGTTTATCCTCTTTAGGTTCAGTATCAAACGAAGTTTTCCCGAGCGCTTGGGAATAACAAATATTGGAGAAAGGGAAAGAGACGGCCTGTCTCTTACCCTTTCTATAGCCCTCTTTTCCAAAAGAGACTCGATCTCCTTCGAAGCATGAGACCGAGACAGGGCAGACATGGGAGGTGACCGAATTCTTATAGCCCCTCCGGGGAGCGAGGCGCAAAGATCTATGAAGAATCCGTCTCGCACGACGGAGAGAACAAACACGTCCCCGGAGATGGCCTCCCAAGCGGGGAGAAACGCATGAAGTCGGCCACCTACCACATTCGGTCGAACAAGCGCTCGGGGAAAAACATCAAAATCCAGGCTTGGCCTTCTGCGAAGCCATCGCCTTACCACGAGAAGCAAGCGACGACCTACCTCTAAAATCTCAGGAGTAAGAATCTTAGCCTTGAAAAAGCTGTCTTGGTCCTGAGAACAAAAGGCAAAGGCCTTACCCCTGACCGCATTAGATCGCTTAACCAACAGCGCGGCCTCAATGCGGTCATACTCCAGCTTGAAAACCTCCTCAAGAGCAATACCCTCAGAGGAGACCTGCTGCTTGAAATTCCAACGCGAAGTCGAACCCTGCGCGCGGGTTGACTGAACTTCAGGGAGATATTTGGACAACAAAGCAATCGCTTCCACTCCACAGAGATTGAGCGATTGAGACTCCGCCTGCCCAAGCGATTCGGGAACCGAAGCTTGAGAGGACGCATCCAAATCTGGTTCCACCCGAGTGGAATGAGACAAAGGAACGCTAACAAAGGCCTCCGCAGGCGGGTCCCCGCATGGTTCACCAAAAGTCTCCTCGCCCGGCGGAGCCCCGAGGGCCGCGGGAATAGGAGGCACATGCGAATCAGTCTCAGACAAAGAGGAATCAATCACAAAAGGCTGATTAGACTCAAAGCGAGATCCCTGAATAGGGACAGAAGTCAGGGTTGAAGAAGCCGGTACAAAGGACCAACCCTGATTCTGAGCAAACGCCCGCATCATACTGAACATGTCAGCTTGAGAGGAGCTAGCCGGGTCAGCCAGGCCAGACGGGCAAGAAGCCGGCAAAGCCTTGCCGCTTTTCGCCTTCTTCTTGGCCTTTTTCTTGGCTGGCTCGACAAGAGTCGTAGCCGAAACCCTTTTCTTAGAACGCTTAATCGGATTCGTTCGGATCCCCGAAGCCTCTTCGGAAACACGAACCGATCCCTCCGCGGAGGGACGTTCACTTCCCATAAAGGGATTGGAGCGCTCATGGCGTAAGCCTAGAGAATCGCCCAAATCACCCATATTGGCTAGGCAAGAAGATGCCATAGCCATGGGTTGGGAGCTAAAAGCTCCCAGTGCGTGGGCAGACCGAGATGACTCGGTATGTGCCCGATGACTACTAAAGGCATGTGAACCCACTATTGGACCGCTCGAAAGCAGCAATAGGGGAGCACTAGTAGTCACGCACTCAGGTGAAAACACCTGTTGCTCCGAAGAGCGTCCATAATTGTTAGCTCGAGCATTCCCATCAGCTGGCAACTGAGACAGCCCAGAAAGTACTCGTTCCCCCATATGGCGTTTGCCGGGGGCTAGGGTTTGAGAACCCAGACCAACATGGACTAAGCCCGTGGGTTGCCCTGCAGTAGTGGGGCGCGTCTCCCCTAACGGATCAGAGCGAGTGAACGCTACCGTACGGGAAACAACAGCCCCCCCCCCTCTGGTCTCAGCGACCGGGGGATTGGATTCGAGATATCCAAACCACTAGAATCTGACGCCACCCACCCCGAAACCACAGGCTTCGGAGTTGACAATCCCGATTCAGTTAACGCCACCCGTCCCGAAGCCGCAAGCTCCGAAACTGGCAAACTCTGCAAGGGAACACCACTAGGCAACTTACCTTTAGCCCTCCTCCCTCCCCCGCGTACCGCTGTACTCGGGGGAGTTCTGGAAGGCCGAGTCGTCTTGCTAGACAACTCTTCGGAAGAAGCAGGTCTCCTTGACCCAGCTGCTTCTTCTTCCGAATTCATACCACTGCAATAAAACAGACAATAAAGTATACTTTTCAAATTAAGAAATACTTCAACTGAATGCAGTAAATAAAACTAAAGTTTATTTGGGAGATACGCACTAAAGAAATTTTCACAGCCTAAAAACCGTAAGAACAAACACCGAACCCGAAGGCTCGGTGACAAACGGAAACACCCGCAAACACGGAAATATCTACGTGGGGCTGACCGTGAAAGAGAAAAATAAATGCCAAGAAAGGGAATCAAAAAATCCCTTGCAATCGGCAAGAGTGACTAATAAAACACAAAGTACTATAATCTAAACGAATATAGGTACCTAAAAGTGCTTTAACTATGTGAAAAAGCGCACCAAAAAGATACTATACGACCTGATTTCAGGAGCGCTGTGACTATACGTCCTAACTCGTCGGGGGCGAGCAAGAAAGAGGAAGATGGCCGTAGCGTATTGACGCGCGTGAGTGGCGAAGGGGACAATAGGATTACGGGGGGTGCGCACAATTTTGTGACACATGTGTGATAATTCTCGAAGGGGTCCCGTAGTCAAGACTACAGGCATAATAGGTAGGTATATATGATTTATTGCAGTAAATTGAGCAGTTTGGAGAGGGGGGGGGAGGTAGATAAGCAATGGCTATTAATCCACACCAAGATAGGATGCAGGTACATAGGAAACCAACACAGCAAAGCTAACAAGATTCAAGCAGGATATATGGTAATTGTGGCATTGCTGCAGTGAGAAGAATAAATGTCAATACTTGTCAGTATTGTTTTAAGCACTGCTACATTTACTCACCAGTATCATATACTATACAGAGGGTAGCATTAAAAAGGGAAGAAGCATGGGAAAGAGAGAATACAATATTTAGCATAGTAACTTTTTATACATCGCACCCAATTACAGATTTGATACTACTTGATACAAACAAAGAGGTGGTTTCTTCTTTTGCAAGGTTTTCTAACATGCATTTTTGGACACGCACAGATACCAGGGATTTGATAGACTATTCAAATGTATAATATGTACATGTATTAAGTGACAGCTATATGTATATGAAAATTTCAAGATATTTAAAGTGGAACTACACATATATCAAAATCTGGATAGTAAGTATTTTCATTTGAAGGATCCAAATGACCAGAGAAAAATATCAGCAAACATAATGATAAGAGACAGTTTTGCGTAAGTTTTTTTTTTTTTTTTTTTTAAGTAATGCAAATTCTCTTGTGTAGAATGAAGAAAGGAAGTTTTACTTTTCTAATTCCCCTTTAAGAAAACTGTCAGATGATGATTATGAAGCTTGAATGTTGAGCCTTTTTTTTCTCTCACTACAGTCAGAATTCACACTAGTTAAGAATGGACAAGTTAACAACACCAAACGAAAGCAATGAAATATGATCATAAGTTTTAATCTTATTTGGGTATTTTTTTGAGATGGTGAACATGGATGATAAAGAACATTCACATGGACATGTATTTAATAGGAAATTATGGAAAATGACAATTAGGCTGCCAGGAAACAAGACTATGAAACAGTTCATACATCTAACCAACAAATCAGTGATATAATAAGAAAATAAGAAACATCTTGCTATAAACTGGCTAGTAAAACTGTAGCAAAATGGAGCACTTTTTGCCCAAAGAGACCTTTTGCCCAAGCTCTTTAATAAATGATGAATATCTCAGGAAGGAAATATCCACGACTACATGTACATCATCAATCACTACACATCTTAAAATAAAGCTGAGTTCTGGTCATGAGATTGAATTGTGTAAGAAACTGTCTCAAAGCAATTGGGAAATGTTGATTATATAGCACATAAGCATTGGTGTATGCTGTAACGTTGCGGAATCACCAAAATGATAAGAAATTGACTCAATCCTGCTTGAGAGTCACATGCACTGCACACAGAAATGTGTGGGACTACACACAAATGTGCAGCCCGAACATTTGAACCGTTTCTTGTCATATTTTGAATGTGAGTGCATTTCAAGAGCAATCCTTTTCGGGGAACATTCACTTTATCTACTAAGATAGTCTTCCCTTTCCCTTTTTACCTTTCCCATAACTCAAGCTTCCCTTTAAGATTATATCCTAAAAACTTTGAACTCACCAGACTTTCCAATAGGCGAGTTCTGCAGGTACTCATTGATCCTAGCCAATGGACCTCTCCTCTGACTGCTACCTGATAGTGAGGTCGTGGACGGTGACTTTCCGTCTTCAGGTTGATTCTCTATCTCCTGAAGGACATGGGGAGAGACAAAGATGGAGACAGTCAAATGATAAAAGCTATTAAACAGATGCACAAATATGTATGAGAGATAGAGAGGAAGGAGGGGGGGGGAGAAGGCAGAGAAAAGAATAGATGTGAGAGAGAGAGAGAAAAATACATAAAGGGATAAAACAAAGTAAGGAAACATAATCGGGGGAAAAAAGCAAGACATATAATTGCAAGTGAAATAAAACAGATAAGGCAATAGAAAGAGAGAGAGAGAGAGAGAGAGAGAAAAAGCAAATACACATAGAGAAAAACACCAAGGAGTAAAGAAGAGAGAGATAGAAAGAGAAACCCTAATTCAAGCTGTTTACTCTAAGGATCTTTACAATATATATCTCAGTGGTTGAAGTTTGTAGTTATTAAAACATCCATCTGGCAGATCAAAGATTACTCTTGGCGATAGGGCTTTCGTGTACGCTGCTCCGAAACTGTGAAATAATCTGCCAGCTTTTGTTCAAACACAAACTTTGGATCTGTTCGATGCTAATTAGGACTTGTTATTCATGTATAATGTTGGTGCTGTAATGCGCAGCAGAGTATATTGATATAGTGGCTGCGCAATATAAATGTCCAATATTATTATTCAGAATGTGTCTGCACAAAACATAAGCACCGTCCATGTATTTATCATCATCCACATCCGGATGTTCATCTAGGCATACTAGTCAAATGCTCCCTTACCTCATGTAGACTTGTTTTACTGCATGCCCGTGTGGCACGGCGTGCACGTCCCTTTGGCTTGATGCCTGCACCGTCCTCTCCTCTCAGTTTCTTTGAGCTTTCAAAGTCTTGATCCTGAAGAGAAATAAATAAACAGCCCAGTAAGTGTCACATTGGAAAAGGCTCAGATATAATTAGAAATATCCCCCATGGTATAGAGAAGAGATTCAAGACAAAAACATTTGTTGGCCCTTCAGGATATCAGGAAAGAAGAATCGAAAGAAGAATGTGAATATTTACAATTTGTTTCTTTTTTGCATAAGCTGTCAGGTAGTGTCTGGACAGTGTCAAGATAAATAATATGGCCCGAAACAAAGATAAACGTGTCCAAAATTTCTCTTAGCTGCGATTATTGGTTGTCATATTTGCCATGCGTTTAAATTGGTTTAATGGTCCAATGGTGTCACCAGCAGCAAAATGATGACAGATTATGCCCCCCTTCTCCCCCTACCCCGTTCGCAGACCTAGGGTCAAAACAAATTTCTACTACTTGTGGTGTGTGTAAATGCTTGGAAACCTAGGTACATTCAAAGTCCTCTTTGGGAGGCGATTCCAACCTGGGCCCGGTTTCATAAAACTTGTTATCAGTAACAACTGCTAGATTTCTATGACAAATTTGGTCTCAGCCAATCAGATGCAAGCATTTCGGTAGCTTATAACAGTTATTGTAACTTGTTATTTATAAGTTTTATGAAACAGGGCCCTGTTATTTATCAATTTCTGGGAACAAAACGGTTGCTTTATCACCGTCCCAATGTCCTAAGGCGAGAAGCCTTCAACAATGCCATCTATGTCACCTGTACTTAAACAGCAATTACAAATAAGTAGAATACTTACATCATCTCCTCCCCTCTTTCTGGATGACTTCAGTGATGTCTTGGTTACCTTGGCGGCGCGTCCCTTGCGAGAGTTCTTCTTCTGAAGAGGGGTAGCATCTATCTCAACTCTGAAATTAAAATGTATCCAATTCAAACTTGTAAGGTTTTGGAGCTGGCTAGAAAAGAAATGTCCTACAATGTCCTTCACATAAAAGTTAGAAAGTTGGTCATAACATGGAGGTTTAAAAAGGACTATAAACCAGATGAGAAGGCTGAGAGTGGAGAAGACTCAACGTTTCGGACAGGTTGACTGTCCGTCATCAGAAGTCCTTTTCAGAAGAAAGATTACTTCTACACTCTCTGAATTTCTATCTCGCCTTTCCTTTTCTTCTCCTCTCAACTTTTCTCCACTTTCTGCTTCTTACTCAATAGTCCTTTTCAGGACTAACCACATGGTGAAACGTAAACCTTCTCCACGTTATCAGTACCACCATGCACACCTCTACCTTCAAAGTTCAAGATGGTCATACAATTAGAAAAAAAAATGAAGCAGAAACTTTTTGACAACTTTTGAATGGTCCAGAAAAATGGAGGTATAATGTCACAAAATGACTGAATAACAACACTGCCTATTTGCAAATATGCTAGTTTCTTGTCATGAAAATGTCCACCTTTAAAATTTCACTGAGGTTTCAGGTCGCCTACGTTTGGTTTTCACTTTTCACAGTAATCATTTGATCCTCACATTCCACTACTTACTAAGCTTGTGTTTGAGCTGTAAATTTAGAAATATATAAGATCTGATCAATACAAGTTTCATTTGTGGAGACACATTCACACACACTTCAGTTACTACAGTACTATCCTCTAACGTAACAACATTTGACAACATCTGCTCCACGCTGTATTTCATCAAATTTATAAGGTTAGGGTTAGTGTTACTGGACATTCAGTTAGGTTTAGTATTTGGGCGAGGGGTATTTTGGGGACCAGGGTTGAAGTAAGCAACCAGATTAATATAGGGAATAAACCGCACAGCAATTGTCACTGCAGCTAATTAGTGTCATACAGCCGTTACGGAGCTCCATCTAATCTACCTTGAGAGACGGCCAGCCTTGTATCCTACTTGATCCTCAGGCTCGATGATAATGATGCTATCATCATCCTCTGTGCTGGTGGTCGTGCTGGTGGTCGAGATGGTGGATGCTAGGGAGGTGGTAGAAGGCATACCAGACAGTGTCTTGCCAGATTGCTGCTGATCAGAGCTCTCCTCGGAGGATGAGGTAGAGGAGGTGTTCTCAGAGGAAGATTCAGTCTAGAGAGAGAGACACACACACACACAGACACAGAGAGAGACAGAGAGAGAAAATTCAAATATTAGTTACTGAAATCATGATGGTTGTATTCATAAATGCAAACATTACACTATTAAAGAAAGGTTCTGGATTTTATAAGCCAGTTTCCTTTAGATATCAAGATATTCATGATTCAAAGGAGAAATTGGATAAACATTATTAAGTGGTGTGTGTATCAGATTTCTGGCGCTTGCTTATATTATCCTACAAAAATAAATGCAGAATGCGTAGTACAAGATTGCTCACAGCTCCTTTGCCCTGTGGGTGCATGTGTGTGTATCATATGGGGTGTTGCAAGAAAGTTGCGATTGATTGCAAGTTGCAACTGATCGGTACTGACCAATCAAAATCATTGTTGCAAGTGCATCTTCTTGAATGGGCAGACCCTGAACCATTCAGAATGGTTGTTCTAATTTGCTTTACAATTTGCAATTGATTGCAACTTTCTTGCAACACCCCAATAGTAACATTTCAACTATCAAAACTCCTGAACAGCTGAGGTGACACTTTACCGTAGCTGACCAATGAAGTACATGTTCAAAGCTGCTGCTGCTGCACAGCCAAGTGCATTTTGGTGTACCTTGAATCACATCCAAAGAAGGGTTTTGTCTCTTTCTTCAAAATGTTTTAATCTGCTCTTGTAAAGCATCCATCCAACAATAGATATATTCATAATTCAGCCAAAGAGACAGATTTTCAAACTGAGATTGCAATGTTACAAACTAACTTTACAAGGTAAATAGAGAACGATAAACAGCAGGTAAAGTACCTCGTCAGTCTGTGTCTGGGTTTCCTCAACAGCTGCTTTCTGGGTAGATAGTTCCAACTTCTTCTCCTGTTTTTGAAAAAAAGGGAAAAAACAAAAATGGAAATGAAACACTCATTGAAGCTGCTTGCTAGCTCTGTTTTCTTCAATCACAATTATCTCTTTCTCCCTTCATCTGACCAAAAAAAACCTTGTCATTTCATGACAGGGAAAATGTATGTCATGTAAAACTACTTTATGAATCATTTAGAACAATTCTTCAAAATGTGGAAAAGAACCTTTAGGTTTGATTTCATGTTACGGTTACCACAAGGGTTATGACAGTGTATTTAACAGAATATGACACTGTGAACTTCTAACTTGATCATGTACCACTGAATGAACTTGTGAAGATTACTCTTCTATTACATAAACAAATCATAATCATAGAAATACATGTGCATTACTACTCTGTGAAGGAACTGTTTTGTCATTCTGAACAAATGTCTCTTTTTAATTCAATTTATTTATTTCCACATGTGGGGTGGATTACCCTTTCAAGGTCTGTTGGTTTTCAAAGGGGTCCACAAGGTCTCTGCCCTTGGTCTAGGTCAATTGTTATAGATTAATCCAATGAGCTACCCTCCTGTTTTGGATTAAGTGAGGTGCAAAGTGGTTCTATTCATAGAAACAAAGCAGCCCCTAATCTCTGGCTGACCTGACCAGACTCCTTTTGTTCACGCACAAATCGCCCATCTCCACTTGATTAGAACTCCAACCCTTTTGATTGAGAGTCCAGTGAATGAAGTTCTATACCAAGATGCTAACACCACTGTACTCACCATTTCTTGGATCTCTTCAATTTTACAGCCAAGTGTTTCTTGTAGTTCCTCTATCTTTTTCTCTTTGGTCTCAACAACACATTTCAATTCTTCAATGGAGGACTCTTGTTCCTATGTAGGATAATAAGAGGAAAAATACATGAAAGTACGTAATATTTAGGGTAGTTGTACAAAGCATTTAAGCCAAGTTAATACAGTACAAACTTACATTGTTATTTCTTTTGCAAAATCATATTACTGGTAATGAGTACAATGCAAGGTAAGTTTTTTTGATCAAGCACAATTCACGAAAAGTAAATACTATGCAGTCATTTACAAACAACTTAAGACTAAAACTAAGAGCAGTGAGAGGTGTGTTGTATAAAGGACAGTTATCTTCTTGCATACACCACATGAGATTAGTGTTATGAGATATATCAGTTTGGGGTCAGTTTGGAAAATGTCTTAATAAGAATTGATATGCACCATTTTCTTCACAAATAAATACACAAATAAATATGAGAGAACACTTGAAATGACTTCCTCTCAACTCCCCTTATAAAAAAAAATCCATTCACAGCCATGTACCTCAATGAGTTTCTTGGATTCTGTTTCATTCTGTGTGTTCTTCAGAATGGTACCCCTCATCTCTTTCTGGGCTTCCTCATGCATCTTGATCTCTGCACAGATCTGTCAACATGAAAAAAAATGTAGTAGCGTTAAAGGGATAGCAGTAATTGCCACAAAATGAAACTGACCATTTCAGGTTCCCTATGATAACCGACTTCCTAACTTCGACCCTGGTCCCACTGCATCTTCCTAACTATAAACCCTACATCAAGGGTTCTAAATCTGAATACACAATGATTACAGGGGACCTTGCTCATATTAAACTAGAATCTGAAAAACCTGTCATGCAGAAGCATCTGGTGACACTACTTTAAAAAAAGAATTGATATCACATTAGTCTGGGGGCTTAAAAACTCATACACCTATGACTATGTCATTATACTGCCAATTCAAGGAGTGGAAATAGTGATTGATCTTTTCTTTGAGCGTATTGTATACATAAATAACTTGACTCGGCAAAAAATAAAGAAATCTTCTAGGGAGATTCTAGGTGGTATCATTACATTTAACCAAACAAGCATCATCGATGCATATTGCAAATAATTAGTAGTACAAAAGTAAGCATGAGTTAAACGTGGTCTATAAGGAATGAATTTCTTACAATGAGCAGAAAATATGCACCCACTGAGTAATTATGATTCAGAGTGGTACAGACTATAATGCAGTATAAAAGATATTACAGTCCCCAAATGTGTTACATTCAAATGCTGGACTCACTGTATTTGCCAATTTGAGTTTCCCATGTGCATAGTGATTACATCTTCTAACAACTCATAACTTACTATTTGTCTGATTCATTTCAAACTTTTACAAATCTGTTTCTTGGCTTTTCTGCTTTCACCCAATAGACCACTTCTGTAATGTATACAAATTTATGCACATATATTCTCTGAGCACCTAGTGACGAGCTATTCCATGATCCTGCTTTTTATAAATGAGCCTCAATGCTTGGAATCCAGTTTGCATACATTATTTGTAGCTATGTCCGGCAAGCTTTCAGGCAAGAACAACCTTTGTTTGCAAGGTATGCATAAAATTTGCATACATTACCGAAGCAGTCTATTCGGGAAGTTGAATTGCCATTAACAGGTCATCATATGAAAGGAACATTGAAGCTCTAAGGAATCTGCTTACCTCAGCAGTCATAGTCTCTCCCGTCTGTTTGACCTTAGCTTCTCCCTCTTCAAGCCGTTTGTATAGATCAGCAATCTGACTTTCCTGCTCCTAGAAGTCAATACAAACGCAGTACATTGGAATTTCTTAAAGTGGTCTGAGGCAAGTTATAGAGGGGTTCAGCATCATAATATTGATAACTACACATGTCAGGGACATCCCTTAAAGTGATTTGGTAACTTTGTAGAGGCTTGATAAAATCTGAGCTGCCTGGCCTTACATGCTATCAGTGTATGTAATATGGTGTAAAAATGAAGCCCAGGGGGGAAAAAAGCACTTCAAAATCATCATATCCTTCACAAAAGTAAACATATGCAAGTGACCGGAAATGCCAGACTCATTTCCCCCCATAGCTTCAGTGTAAGACTAAAGCGTATGGCCATACGCTTTCGTAAATGGGAGTATTCAGTCATAGATATCTTAATAGCATTATATATTTGAAAACCTTTCTATGCCTGGCTATTTATTTATCCTTCTGAACATCATTATACAAGACAGATATCAAACTTCAACAATATATTAAATCACGCCTCCACAAAGTTACCGAATCCCTTTAGAGTATCTTTTACATTATCATACATTGTATTATTTCGTCAGAAAGTAAATACTTCATATGATTAGCCAAATGTTGTGAATGCTTTGTACACATGCAAAAAAGCAATACAGATCCTTTCAATAATGGACAACAGGTTCCTGTGCAACATTCGAGATGAAATATTGATAGTATAGGCATACAGGCACATTTTGCGAGGGGTGGGGGGTGGGGGACTAACGTCTTTTGCCCGAATATCAACTTTCAAGTTTCTCAATTTGACACTTGTATTGAAAATGTATGGATATTACAGTCGGGCAACTTCCTTCTAAAATATTAGAATATTTGGGCACCTCGCTGCATGAAATATGAGGTAGTGGTTGCCTGAATATCACCAATTTCACCCCCCCCCCCCCGTACACCTAAGACCAGTCACATATAATAATACATAAATGAAAGTTTTTGTAGTTATTATAAGTGCAATCTGATAAAATAGATAATTGAGTAGAGATTGATGGATGATAAGAATCTGAATGAATGAATCCTTCTCTTTTGAACATTTTATCCTTATGATAAATCCTTTGAAATCTTGAGTCGGTATCTAAATCGTAACAGGTAAAATCATGGAATCCCCAGGCCTAATTTTGTCTCTTGTGAGCCCTAAGGGTGTTTTAACCCTACGTTACATAATATCATTTGATGCCCTTTTAAATACTTCATATGATTAGCCAAATGTTGTGAATGCTTTGTACACATGCAAAAAAGCAATACAGATCCTTTCAATAATGGACAACAGGTTCCTGTGCAACATTCGAGATGAAATATTGATAGTATAGGCATACAGGCACATTTTGCGAGGGGTGGGGGGTGGGGGACTAACGTCTTTTGCCCGAATATCAACTTTCAAGTTTCTCAATTTGACACTTGTATTGAAAATGTATGGATATTACAGTCGGGCAACTTCCTTCTAAAATATTAGAATATTTGGGCACCTCGCTGCATGAAATATGAGGTAGTGGTTGCCTGAATATCACCAATTTCACCCCCCCCCCCCCGTACACCTAAGACCAGTCACATATAATAATACATAAATGAAAGTTTTTGTAGTTATTATAAGTGCAATCTGATAAAATAGATAATTGAGTAGAGATTGATGGATGATAAGAATCTGAATGAATGAATCCTTCTCTTTTGAACATTTTATCCTTATGATAAATCCTTTGAAATCTTGAGTCGGTATCTAAATCGTAACAGGTAAAATCATGGAATCCCCAGGCCTAATTTTGTCTCTTGTGAGCCCTAAGGGTGTTTTAACCCTACGTTACATAATATCATTTGATGCCCTTTTACCTATGAAGAGACGATTTGTTAGTTTTTATTTATTGATTTATTTATTTATTTCTGATCTTTTGTCAGGGTAGCCCATTCACCATTAAACAGTGGTCTTCCATGGGGCCCTGAATAATAAACATATTTACATCAAAATGCATAACGTATATACATAATAAACAAAGCAATAATAGACGTGACGCAAACGAATACTCATTTGAAAAATAAACGAATGGTGTGTACATTGTACATGCATGTGTAGATGCGAAGTGAAACTGTAACTTACGGCTATCTCCTTCTTGGCATCGGCTAGTTGTTTCTCAGCTCCTGCCAGGACCTCCATGCGCTCTTCTAGATCACAAACAAGAGTTTCGTGCTCCTCTAGGTCTTTGTGTTGCTGTAGGTTATAGACCAATGGAGAGAGGGAGAGAAAGGGAGAGAGAGAGAGAGAGAGAGAGGGAGAGAGAGAGAGAGGGAGAGAGAGAGAGGGAGAGAGAGAGAGAGAGAGAGAGAGAGTAAATGGGGGATAATTATCACAAAGAAAACAAACTAGGTCAATTACATTGATGTATATGTAAGTTCTTCTCCTATGGATGCCACTTAGAATTGATAAAAAAGTAGGAAAAATCATCTAGAATGGGCCCTTGTGTACATAAAAAGTGGTTTTCTATAGCTAACAATATGTTGAAAAAGTAGGAATTCCTACTTTTGTCTGAAAAGTGGCATCCCTCTATACTGGGACCTTTTCAGAGAGGAAATTGTTCAATAACTGTCTTTTTAGCTATTATTGTTAGGACCAGCATCAATTAACAAAAACTCACTGAAAACCACATTCATCAAAAGCAGATGTAAAATCTGCACATGTGAGATGGCATGTTATGTATGTGGTCAGAACTGTACTAGCTAAATTTCCTAAAATTGCTTATTACTCAGTAATCTTACATTCTCTAACAAAATGCTTGGCCTTTGTCATTACGAACATGCAGTTAAGTTTTGCTTATTCCTGTGAGAAGTTATTTTTCCGTCAATACCAGAGCTGAAAAATGACATCAAGATGACATACACGTATTTATCTGAAAACAAGCGACATATTACCTGTGAAGAATGCTCCTCCATTTCTTTAGTCTTCAGCTCCAGACTCTCTGCTTGTCCCTTCAGCTCTTTTCGTTGGTTCTCAATGACGGTTGTCAATTCTTCCAACTGAGAAAAAAAAAATCATCAGAATAATTAGGAAGTACTTGTGGACCAACCGATCACGTACACAACATAACAATTTTAGCTCTACACAATTCATGTCATGCAAACTAAAAAGATTTCCTTTCCATTTTGAATTCTATATTTTAGCACTAAGTAAATTTGAAAAATTTAACAAATCTAAACAAACTCTCTGAAATGTGGTTGTCACATTCAATACATTTTAAAGTAAAAAGTACATACATGTACTTATCAATAAATAGAGTGATAAATGTAGTTATTGTTCTCTCAAGGACCATTCAAACATGAGGGGGTAAATCGTTAAAAAAAAAAAGGAATAGCACGCTGAAATGAGATATAATATCAGCATATCGCAGCATTTCTTTTTTAAATCCTCACAAAATTACCTCATGCCATTTATTCAACATATTATTCAAAGTAGGTTTTCTTATACTGCTAAACATTTCATGAGCCGGTTTACCACGTTGTGTCTGAAAGGGGCTTCAAGTTTTACCTTCTCAGCTAGGATGATCTTTCTAGCTTCCAACTCTTTCTCTAGGGTGTCTATCCTATCTGTCTTCTTGCCGAGTTGGTCCTTCTGTACATCAATCACAGTCTTGAGCTCATCAATCTAGGCAGAGATTGAAAACAAATATCCTAGTCATCACAGACACAAGCTTGGGTTCTCCGGGGTGGGGGGATTTGATATCATTTTGATATTCAGCCGATAAAAGGTATCATCAGCCACCGAGAGCGGACTTCACTTTTACGACTGAAAAGTCTTACGTCATGTAAGACTTTCCACCATCCATTACTATCCAGTAAGCTCAGAAGTACAGCCCTGTGAGGACACTTCATGATAAATTCCTCTCCTGAACCAGGACTGAACGCTCTCCAAAGCTCACATGGAAACTGAAGAACATGACTTGAACAGATACATTGATGTTAAAGATAAGTCATGAGATTGAATAATGAAAGAAGTAATCGGGAAAGGTTGATTATATATAGCACATAAGACTTGGTGTATGCTGTAAGGTTTTGGAATCACCAAAATGATAAGAAATTGACTCAATCCTGCTGACAGTCACATGCACTGCACTCAGAAATGTGTATATGGGACTACATACAAATATTTGGCCTGAACATTTCAGCTGTTTCTTGTCATATGTTGAATGTGAGGGGATTTGAAGAGCAATCCTTTTCAGGGGACATTTCTACTATGATAATCTTTCAAACTGACATTAAAAGAATGAGAAAATTCACAATTTTGAAAAAACAAAAACAACTAGTCGTTTTTTTCTCTTGTTTTCTCTGTAAGAAATGTAAAACTTTTAAAAATATATATGTATATATTTTTACATACAAAATAAAATTGTACATGTAGGTACTGAAAAAAAAAAATAACAAAACAAAACATCTTGCCAAAAGAATGGGACTAGGCTCGACTAGCACTTGTGCTAACTTCTAGTTCCAATTAACAACTTCACCTCAGTATTAGTACATCTATATTACATTGTTATGTACGTTGAACTTCATGTAGATCTATGACTATATATCATTGTAAATCCATTTCTGTTCATTAATGTATGTATATATCAGGGATGTAAGTGGGTAGCAAAAAAAAATCCGGAAAATATTTGACGATCCCAGCGCAGTGATTCAGTCAATTGTAGGTGTCCGAACGTAATCGCTCAAGAATACTCTGTTCGCATCCTTCTCCTCTGTCCATTTCCAATTCCACTTACCGGTATTCTTGATTCCTATGTCGATTTTCGCTATATTTGCAGTCCTGTCCACTTCCATTTTGATTTTTTATTCCAATAAGAGGCAAAAGAAAATCAGGAAACGAAGTCGAAACGCTATCACAAAGTCGTAAACTTCCAAGTATCTGTGCAGCTGCGTGATATGCATGCGATACGCGACGTCGACAGTACACAATATACAGTGCAATATCGCTGTGCACGTGTGCTAGCGCTAGCTTCTCAATGCGGTCGTCCTGACAATGCATGATCCAGAACGTATAGTCTCATACATCAGTCCACTTTTCCTGTCGCCGCACGTTCAAAATACAAAATCATTACGTGGCTGTTACGCGAATTTTAGTAAAGCGCATGGTTTTACAGTCCATAGCACTTGTCCACACATACTTGTTACCCGGATTTTTATACAAAATTCGTGCTGTGCCTACGAGAACCACTTCACGCTATATTAACATACTTCGTATGAAACGGCCCGTACAAGACTATATTTCATTTGCGAGATTTTTTTTCTGCCACTAGGTTAATGCACACGAAAGTACGATAATGCCTTCAACACATAACATGTCACAGAAAAAACCCGGAAATGTTTCTTAAATTTAAAAAAAATCCGGAAGTCTTACATCCCTGATATATTACTTTTACTTTTTATGTATATGTATTCATGTACAATTATTATTCTTTAGTACATTGTGTGATTGTTCATAATATACTGTCATTTATGTGATGTGGTGTTAATAAATTCAATCAATCAATCAAACCTTTCCCAGAACTCAACCCTGTCTGTAGGCTTTAATCAATATTTGATAAGTTGATGTTTTGTATAAAGTAGGTTGCTGCCTTAGTTTCATTTAAAACCTTCCTTAATACTTTAATATGTGTATGTGTTGGGATAAGGAATGTGAGATAACAAACCTGTTCCTGAAGAGCATCTTTGCCTTTAATTTCCTCCTTCTCATGTGTTGTGATTGCTGTCTCCCTCTCTACAAGAGTTTGTTTTTGTTCCGCAATGGTCCTGTTTAGTTCATCGATCTGAAAATAAAAATGAGAGACAAACTAATGGTGGACATCAGATTACAAAAAAGAAAGAAGAAATGAAAAATAGCCCATACTTGCATTGAAAGTGATACTCTAGTTTAAGAAAATGCGTCCAAACAAGGAAACATAATTCATAATTTAAAAGGCTCAATCAAACTGTGACACCGGGTTGTTTTATGGCTGTTTTAATTATTGTATAGACAAAATCAACATTATCAGACTGTTAAAAACTATCCATACTTATGGATATCCATGATAAAATATTGAACAAACCTGTTTCTGAAGTGCCTCTTTGCTATCGACAAATTCCTTTTCCTGACTGCTGACCTTTGCCTCATTCTCAGTGAGACACTTCTTTTGATCTTCAACTGTTCTTTCCAGCTCAGAAATCTTAAACAAAAAAATACACAGATCAATCCAATTTTTCATCGTTTTCATTAGAAAGGAAATGAAGCAGTTGGGGAAAAAGAGACCTTGACAATATATACTTATAAAGTAATTCCCCATACTCGTAGCAGATTCATAACATATGTACTATCAGCTTGTAATTCATTCTTAATTGAAAATTTGTAATTCTTTGCAGTTTTGTGTTATTCATTGTATTTTCACTATGTTATTGTTCAAGTTTTTGCTTAAGTTACTGCTTAATTAAGCATAATGTTGTTGATTTCATATTTTGTAAAGCGCTTAGAAGCCATATCCCGGTATATTAGCACTTTATACTTGTTCATTATTATTATTATTATCACAATTGATGAATTTGAATTTTCAACTAGAAATTTAATTCGTCATGGGGACGAATTAGGTGATCTGTCTTTTGATCTTAAAGGACAAGTAACCCCACGTGATATTCTAGATGCACCTATTGTCTGCTACGTCTTTCCATGGAGGCTGCCATTTTGTGCATGACACGGATCATTAGGTACCATATGCATTGATAATA
Source organism: Heliocidaris erythrogramma (assembly GCA_025617745.1). NCBI lineage: Eukaryota > Metazoa > Echinodermata > Echinoidea > Camarodonta > Echinometridae > Heliocidaris > Heliocidaris erythrogramma. The sequence continues at coordinate 31,145,619 of CM046868.1, forward strand.
GCCTACCTTTACAACAGATACGTCGCTTTGTTCTGATTGTATTACGATTGTTATTGGCCATGGGCCTAGATAATTGACGACCCATGAGTTCTAATAGCCATCCTGTAAAGCAGATTCCTCGCTTTGTTTTGGTATTGTTACGATTGTCTCCGTCCTTGACGTCAATTCTCCGTCCTTGACGTATATTTTTTATGAAGTATATTTTTTATGAACAAATTAAGACCTTTTAAAAAATATATAAAACTAAACTTACATTTCAGAATATGTGACTTTATCTAATATATATTTGTCCTCTAAAAATCAATTACAAGTTAACGATGAAGGAAATTTTACTTGGGATGAAAAATATGTTCGTGTACACATAAAGTAATGGCAGCCCCCTTATTATTGCTAGCAGACGATAACTTGGCTGGAAAATAGTGATTTATATCTATATCCTGTGTTTTTACATGAAATTGCATGTATCAAATAAGAGGCATATACTACACCATTCAAAATAAGCTAATTCATACGCTGAGGTTAATTTCCCTTTAATATTTTTGACGAAGACGAATGACAAAATGATAATGTGAAAGATGATGTTGATATCACGATGACATTAATTATAATTAATCTATTGACGATTTTTATGATTTCAGCCTCTTCCTAGCATTTTCAATTCGTAGGCTCTACTACCTATTTTAGTGAAATAGCGCCCCCTTTGTTTCAATGGGGCATAGTGTGTGTGAACATGAATTTTGGATGATTCGTGGATATCATGACAGTGATGGTGATAATGATGTTGATGATAATCATCATCATGAATATCATCATGACAGTAATGATAATAATGTTGATGATAATCATGATGATGATCATTATATCATGACAGTGATGATGATAATGATGTTGATGATAATCATCATCATCATGAATATCATCACAGTGATGATGATAATGATGTTGATGATAATCATGATGACCATGACTGGAATGACATTGACCTTAGCCATGCCAAATATGAAAGAGAGATGACATTTCGTGAAGAAGAAACAATCATTAGTTGATTTTTACAAAATGGCGCCTGGATGACGTCACAATAATCTGATGACCTTGAAAAAGATGCGGGAACTGACCTTATTAGGACTGATGACTGACAAAAATTCGAAGATAATTGACCAAGCCAATTTTGAGAAATTGTGATATCAAATAGGACGATTTGATATTGCAGGATACTTGGGAGATAAACCCCATAATTCTAATACATGACAGGGAATCAATTTCCATAGGGTTGTACACAAACCACTGCACATTACTTTCTAATAGATATAACATGGAAAATAAGGCAGTTTATTACATGATTTGTGATTGTTTATGTTATAATAGTCGAAGAGGATGGTAAAATGACAAGCAAAAACAAGCAAAAAAAAAAAATTATGGACCCACCGGGGATCGAACCTGGGTCACCTGCATGGGAGGCAAGTGCTTTGACCAATAGACCAAAACGTTTCCCATAGAGATAACACGTACACGAAAAACGGGTTTCTCAAATCACATTTTGTACTTAAAAATTGGGCATGATGCTGACATCTGATCAAAATTTGGAGACCACACTTGTAAAAGCTTATAGTCTCAGCTACAACATATTAAAATCTGGAAGGAAATAGACCAAAAATAACTGAGATACTGCTCAGAGAACGATGTCATGTAGATTCATCATTCAAAAAAAAATCATCTTCCATAGACATAACACGCAAATAGGAGAAATTCTGACATGTCGTTTTTAATTGAATATTTCACTGCGATGACGTCATCAAAATGAAAAATCGTGGTGACTGATCTTGTAGCGAATTGTCTCAGCTATAACATATCAAAATTTGGAAGAAAATTGACCACTTATTACTGAAATATTATCAAATGAATACAAAAATGATGACGTCATTTTTTTCAAAATAATTTTTTTGAGTTCATATGGAAATATGACGTCAGAACATGAGATCGGCAGAAATTCTGCATGAATTCAAATCTACAACTCCCAGGCTTTCAGAATATGTAAAGAAATTAGGGGGTTTCCACGCATTCTGAAGAGCTATGGCGGATTCTAGATAATCATGTTTTTACCACTTTTTACATTTGAATGCCCATTGACACGCGCACGAATTTGAAACTTTGACGCACGCGTGTGGCATTATGGAAGGTCGAGAATGACTGTAAATAGTTGGAAATTGTCAACAATAGTGTCAGGAAGACAAACCATGCGAAAAAACGGCGTTTTTACACGGACGCGCACGGACGGAAAATTTTTAAATGCTTAAAATGTCCTGAACCATACTCTAATTTGATTAAAAAGTGATTTTGAGCATTTTTAAATTTTGACGCGCGCGTACGTGCGCGTCATGATGCGTGCGCGGATTTTGATGACATTTTCTGTTGACCCTTGACCTGAAGTTCATGTGTGTCAAATATGGTTCATTTTTGATGACTCGTTATTTCACAAAATGGCGCCTGGATGACGTCATGATGACCTGATGACCTTGAAAAAGATTTTGGAGCTTGACCTTATATGACCTGATGACTGACGGAAATGTCATGAAAATTGACTGAAAAGTTTTTGAGATTTCGTTGCAACAAGAAAGTGGGAGAAAATAAAAATAAATAAATAATAAATAAAGAAAGAAAATTCTGAAGAATACAATAGGTGATCTGTCACTATGATAGATCACCTAATGAGAGTCACACTGATAATAACAAACTCTCTCATGCAGCAATGCTGAATATAATCCCCTGCTTCTCTAATTTTTCTCATGTCAAGTTTGTCACCATAAGGAAGTACACCAATCACAAAAGTCCACATCATTCTTTACTTACCCTAACTAATTACTTCAATTGACAGATTAAGAACAATACAAGGAAACAGACATTTAAAACTACAGCAACCGGGTAGATACCCGTTTTGTCAGTCTGCACCTATACTCCTATTGGACATTTCAAAATCAAAGTGTTAATTTATTTATAGCTAACAAGCAGTTGTTGATGTAGATATCAGACCTGTTTTTGGAGAGCCTCTTCGTTTTTCATTTGCTCTTTATCGTGTGTGCTGATTTCTGTTTCCCTCTCTGCTAGCCTCTGTTTCTGCTCTGTAACGGTTGTGTTTAGTTCATCAATCTGAAAACAAAATGGCAAAAGAACTGAGGTTCAAAGCTAAAATCGAAACACAGAGGGGAAAATATGCAACCTGCACTGTGAACGGAGAGAAAAAATGAATAAATGAATACAACAAATTTGCTTCAATACCAATGGCATTTCCCAAATTTCTTTACTTGAAATCAATGATCAGATTTGTTCATATGGCAAGTAGGAAAAAGAAAATGTTAGAATTCCTTGTCCTCTGACATTACGCTGCAACTTTCACACATACTCTCTTCCAATATCGAAATCAAACGGCATACCTTTTTTTGCAGTGCCTCTTTACTATCAATAAGCTCCTGCTCTTGGGTGCTGAAATGCGCCTCTTTCTCCTCTAGACATTGCTTTTGCTCCTCAGTCGTACTTTTCAGCTCAGATATCTAAAAAATGAATACAAGCAGGATGGCAAATGACGCATTTTCGTTTTTTTTTATTGCAATGGAAATAATTAACAGAACACATGGCAAGTGGTATTGCTACAAACAACAAAAGAAATCAAGACATCTTATTCTTTTCTCATATTAACGCTAATTTTGCTTGCCTTAATAAAATAAAAAAATATAAACAAGAAAAAGGATACAAAGAGAAGGAAGTGGAAAAAAATTACAAGTAAATTTGTAAATTTTGTATATTTTTAGTACATTTTACTCAAATTTTCTGTCAAATTTTCTATTTTGTTGATTCAACCTTTTCCCTACATTGATTTAATACAATAAAAAATTTGCTTCAATACTAATGGCAGTTCCCAAATTTCTTTACTTGAAATCAATGATCAGCTTTGTTCATAAGGCAAGTAGGAAAAAGAAAATGTTAGAATTCCTTGTCCTCTGACATTACGCTGCAACTTTTTCACGCAAACTCTCTTCCAATATCGAAATCAAACAGCATGTATACCTGTTTTTGCAGTGCCTCTTTACTATCAATAAGCTCCTGCTCTTGAGTGCTGAAATGCGTCTCTTCCTCCTCTAGACGTTGCTTTAGCTCCTCAGTAGTTCCTTTCAGCTCAGATATCTAAATAAATTAATTCAAGCATGATGGCAAATGAGCTATTATCGTTTTTTACTGCAATGGAAATAATTAACAGAACACAAGGCAAGTGGTTTTGCTACAAACAACAAAAGAAATCAAAGACATTGTATTCTTTTCTCATCTTAACGCTAATTTTGCTTGCCTTAATAAAATAAAAATATATAAACAAGAAAGAAGATACAAAAAGAAGATACAAAGAGAAGGAAGTGGAAAAATATTACAAGTAAATTTGTAAATTTTGCATTTTTTTAGTACGTTTTACTCATTTTCCTGTCAAATTTTCTAATTTGTTGATTCAACCTTTCCCCTACATTGATTTTGAAGTATGGATCTTAAATTAACAACATACCTGTTTTTGCAATGCCTCGTGAGTATCTACAAGCTCCTTCTCTTGACTATCAGACTTTGCCTCTTTCTCACTTAAAGACTTCTTTTGGTCTTCAATTACCTGCTTCAGCTCAGAAATCTAAAAATAAGGAAGAAAAACAATACCGTCTTTGATACGAGACAATGGGAACATAACAGTTGATAAATGACAAGTGGTTTTCGATTAGCCTGCTTGGGGAATTTAGTATTTAATGCAATTTCTACATTAAAAAACAATGATGCTTCACCAAAGACCACTAGCAAACTGACTTGGTTTCAAAACCAAAGACAGCCCATTTTAAAGGCCATCGTTCTAATCATACATTCATATCACCCATACCTTTGATGTCTTGTTTACTCAGGACAGTCTCATCTGTATTAATACTGTTCTCCGAGGGCCCTGCAATCTATAATTACCCCAGCTATAGCCAAGTTACCATGACAAGGCGCTCAAGCATTCAACAAATTTATTCCTACTGTGTACCTGTTTACTTCACCTGGGTGGAGAGTGGCAAATGTAGATTAATGTCTTGCTACTAAAGGACATTAGTGCCGTGGAATGGATTTGAACCCCGTACCATGAGTTTCATAGTACGGTGATGTTTCTACTAGACTATGACACCTCATGGATTAATGATGATAATCATAATATTCTGTTTCAAACAGTACATAGAACTTTATGATAAAACTTCTCTGCACTTCCAAAGTTCTTTTGGAGATTGTAACCAGGGGTGGTATTCTGAGATTCATTTTATCTCAGATAAAATCTGAGATTTTAAGTCGGTGAAATAAAATACCCTTAAAATCTTTTTAAATTGGTATTCGGAGAACCGTTTAAGCAAGATTTTATCTCATCTAAGACACGGCCATTTATGATGCCTTAACCAATAAGAAATGTTGTTAGATTTCACTTTCATCATGCTCAGCCAATGGAATTGTTCTCCACCAGTCTCTGAGGCAAAAGAGCAACGCTATTTTTACAATTTTACAACGCGTGCCTCATAGCGCAAACATGCTTTTGCTAGGATTTCCTTGAAAATTACTGAGGTACTTTCCAAGGTTTTAGAAGGCCATCACAAGCATTATTGCAAATGTGATATTAGTTGGCAAAAATCTTGATATAGAATTTGATAATCATATGAGAATGTTGCTTGAGAAATATAATCAGTACTCAGTATCTCTTTGTTTATTTTGATCGCAAGCGTTTAAAGCTGCACGTATCATGCGTACAACATGTATAGGCACGCAAGAGGTAGGAGACTGAGATTAAATATGAGATAAAAAAGATGGTCTCAGAATACCAATTTTTTTTAAAAGATAAAATAAAAAATGTTAGAGATAAAATGGTGCTCAGAATACCACCCCATGACTTTAGTTCCAGCAGCGACAATCAGGACACAATACATTTCAAGGAATATATATCCTGTCAGATTTGACTTAAACCTGTTGTTGAAGAGCCTCTTTGTCGTCCATTTGTTCCTTTTCATGTGTGCTCATCTCTGTTTCCCTCTGTACAAAGGTCCGTTTCTCCTCTCTTATTCTTCTGCTCAATTCATCAATCTGTAAGCAAAAGCGCAAAATATTGGTATTGAAATCAGAACAGAATGAATGCAATGTGATCCCCCCCCCAAAAAAATATGAATAATTAAAAAAATCCTTAACCCTAAAAAGACATAAACTGCAATTATTTTGTAACGCTTAAAGATTTCGCGCTGCTGTTTCATGACTTTTTTCTTTAGAGTTTTGCGCAACTTTTGATACCAAATTTGCATGCCCCGCGTGTACGATAACAGAGTTACGTCATGTTTTCACGAGGCATGTCAAGAAAATTTCGATATTTTGCATTCGTTTGTGTGTAAAGTCAATGGGGACTGGAATGAATATTACAGATACTGTTTTCAAACTATATTTTCATATTTTCAAAAATAATAAGATTAATTTGACTATGCATTCATGTAGAAAACATAATGAACTATGTGTATACCAAATTTGGTTGCAATCGGACAATCAACAGCCGAGATCTTAGAGGGGGGCCCTTTAGCCCCCCCCCCCCCCCCCCAGTTTTTCCAGCCTCCAAAATACCCCAGTCTTTTTAGGGTTAATTAGGTTTAGTAAAATTTCCCCTAAAATTACTAATATGATTTTCCCTGAGGGAAGCATAACAAACAGTTTGTATTAGTAAATATTGCAAAGTACTTCTTTACATTAAAAGCTTTACAAATATGTGCTAAAAACTTGGCATATTTCAAAAAAGGAGACAAATTAGACAATGAGTGATTTTTATATCATATCATTTTAAATTACATTTTTTTTTCAGAACCAGTTTAATATTTAGATTTTCATTAACCCTAAAATGTACCACTTTGATTTTTAAAAGTTTCCAATTCAGACAGCATACCTGTCTTTGCAGTGCCTCTTTACTTTCTATAAAGTCTTTCTCCTGACTGCTAAACTCTGCGTCTTTCTCTTCGAGACATTTCTTCTGATCGGCAACTGTCCTATTCAGGTCAGAAATCTGAAAAACAAAACAGAATTTGGAAGTGAAATATTCCATTTTCTTTTCCATCAAGAAAACAGAATATTTGACAGGAACCCCCCCCCCCTTTCAGAGAAAGCGGCTAAGAATAACAGAAAAACACAGGAAAGATAGAAAATCTGGGTAACAGATAAAGGTAAATATTGCACAAAACATTTAACCCTTTAGTCACTGAGGATTACGCGTATTGTAGTCATTTACTCACTGAACTCCGTCTCTGTAAACCATCTTGCGGCATAGACTCTCTGCTGTCCACAAAATCTTTCCACAGTAACGCATCGCTTCAATGCGGATTCTAAAGGGCTTATGTGTAAAGATAGGACACACAAAGTTTCAGCGCCCGATATCCCCTACAATACATTTGTAGCAGTGTTACACAGGTCGAAGTCCACGGGCGGTCCCGGGCGGTTTAGTGAGTAATAAGAAGGGCGGTCCCGGGCAGTTTAGTGACTAAAAGGTTAAGTTTTGGTAAGTCCAGAGCACACATGATGTCATCGACGATAATACAGTTTTTAGTGAAGTATCAGCGACGCTTTTCATGGTGGAGAAACTGCATTGTAGGTTTAGTTATTCCTTGAAAGATTACATGGTGTAACCCTAAAAAACTAAACCTACAATTTGATTATACAGTTGTTGAAAACAAATCATGAAATTCCATAACTCCTTGACGTAACTTGCGATGTCATCTCCCATTTGATCCCTACAGAAAATTCATAAAGTTTCATTTTCATACATGTAGTTTGTTTTATATAGGTTTTGTGTAAAAACATATGAGCAATCATTACATCTAGAATGTATGTATGATTGAATACTTTCTTTAGAGGAAATGGAAATTAATTATTGTTTTTTAGTACATGGAAAGTGGGAGAGGAGCTCGCAAGATACGTCACAGAGTTGCCAATTTGTGTTTGATTGATTACAACTTCAAAAAAAAAATCATAACTTTCTTATATCTCATCTGATTTCACTCAAACTTTCATTGATCTGTTCCTTGAATTTTTCTACTCTTTTAAAACCAACTTGATAACTGGTTGGAATTCCCCTCTAAAAGATTTGGATTTGATATCAAACCTGTGCTTGAAGAGTTTCTTTGTCTCCCATCTCCTCTTGCTCATGTAAAGTGATCTCTCTTTCCTGCTCAACAAGCCTATGCTTCTGCTCTGTTACCGTTCTATTCAGTTCATCATTCTGCAAACACAAGGGCGAGAGAAAATATATTCTATAAGTCAAGTTTGATAAATGTTTAGGTATGCAAAGTCTTGGATCAATTTCAATGGGACCATTTCATTAAAACAAACCGACAACACAAGATGTGTACAATTATTGGTTATAATTCTTTTTCATACCAATGTCCCGTTTCCAAAATCATCACTTACAATGGTGATGTAACCAAAAAGTCTGATCACTTTATCTCCTCATAGTCATGAATACAAAATAGTGGAGATATGGTGATAACAAAGCTAAAAATGATGGTTTGGCTCAATAGCTTGATTCACAGCTCTAAAATATATACCAGACGCATGAGCAGAAAGAGCAAAAAATTCTGGATATTGCGTTAGATGACAGGAATTTGAAAAACGAGAATAAGCTTTTGAATCCTTAAAATTGGCAACACATTGAGAGGTTGAAAATCACTGTTTTTTAATCAAAATTGGCAATGGTTTTCACCTTTTCAACAAAATTCTCAACCATTGTATACATTGTTTTCAAAGACAATACACCTTATTAGAACCATGTAAACCTAAAAGAGTAATATTATTGTTGCCAATTTGAAGAACAAAATGTGATCAGTTTAGCCCTTAAATAATTCCAGTCCTGAAAGGGTTTAAAACTGACAAACCTCCTTTTGCAGTGCCTCTTTCCTATCCATAAACTCCTTCTTCTGATTAGAGAATTCTTCTTCATTCTCTGCAAGATGTTTCTTTTGATTGGCTATTGTTTTGTTCAGCTCAGTTACCTGACAATAAAAATCAACACAATTAAAAAGAAATAGGATTTTGTCATTTTTTCAGAAAAGCATAGAGACAAATGAAAGGGCGATACATAAAACATATATATTCTACATGTGTCTGACCAAGGCAAATTGGTCTATAATTATGAAGCTGTAGAATGGACAGCAAGTAAGAACATCTTCACAGGACACCTTTTATCATCTATAACGACCAGCCCTGTGCCTCTTATATCCTACATATAATGACAGGATTCGTCACAGATATCTGATCCCATTGTACCTATTCAATCACACACTTTTCAAAACATAATCCTCGAACACAACAACCAAAGTCAATAAAAAATGAGTAGTTTCAATAGGGCTGCATGATATCGCATTTTTGATAATCGTCAGCTTCAATATCGCTGATATGGCAATATATTGTCACCACCCAAAAATGTACATTTCCAGTCACCTAAAATTCAGCACAACTCAGAGCACACACGATGTCATTGACTATTATTATACAGTTTTTAGTGAAGTATCAGCGACACTTTTCATGGTGGAGAAACTGGTTGCAGAGACCCCAGAGACCGCGGAACCGGGGGGCTGGGGGGGCTACAGCCCCAGTAAACACGTGCAAACGTATGGCAGTGCAAAAATGTGGTATACACGCAGCCCCTCCACTTTCCAAGACGTTCCGCGGCCCCTGGGTTGGACTTCCCCTTTAAAGTGATTTGGTAACTTTTTAGAGGCTTGATAAAATCTGAGCTGCCTGGCCCTACATGCTATCAGTGTATGTAATATGGTGTAAAAATGAAGCCCAGGGGGAAAAAAAAGCACTTCAAAATCATCATGTGCTTCACAAAAGTAAACATATGCAAGTGACCGGAAATGCCAGACTCATTTTCCCCCATAGACTCAGTGTTATACTAAAGTGTATGGTCATACGCTTTCGTAAATGGGAGTATTCAGTCATAAATATCTTCATAATAGCATTATATATTTGAAAACCTTTATATGCCTGGCTATTTATTTATCCTTCTGAACATTATTATACAAGACAGATATTAAAATTCAACAATTTATTAAATCAAGCCTCCACAAAGTTACTGAATACCTTTAAAAGATTTTGATTTGGTATCAAACCTGTGCTTGAATAGTTTCTTTGTCTCCCATCTGCTCTTGGTCATGTAAAGTGATCTCTTTTTCCTGCTCAACAAGACTATGCTTCTGCTCTGTTACCGTTCTATTCAGTTCATCAATCTGGAAACACAATGGCGAGAGAAAAACTATTCTATAAGTCAAGTTTGATAAATGTTTTAAGTATGCAAAGTCTTGGATCAATTTCAATGGGATCGTTTGATTTTAAAAAAAGACCAGGACCCTGTAACATCACGCTTGAAATTGATCTTACGAATGATTTTTACGACTGATTGTACATTGTGGTCAATGGGATTGATCGCAAAAATCAATCGTACGATCAATATAAAGCTCTATGTTGCACGGTCCAGATGTGTACAGTTCTTGAATCTATTTCTTGGTTATAATTCTTTTTCAAACCAATGTCCTGTTCCCAAAAATATCACTTACAATGGTGATTTTAACTCATGCTGTAAAATTCTACTTATATTGCTGCATTAAAAACTGAAGACAAACCTCCTTTTGCAGTGCCTCTTTCCTATCCATAAACTCCTTCTTCTGATTAGAGAATTCTTCTTCATTCTCTGCAAGACGTTTCTTTTGATCGGCTATCGTTTTGTTCAGCTCAGTTACCTGACAATAAAAATCAACACAATTAAAAAGAAATCATAGGATTTTGTCATTTTTTCAGAAAAGCTTAGAGACAAATGAAAGGGCGATACATAAAACATATATATTCTACATGTGTCTGACCAAGGCAAATTGGTCTATAATTATGAAGCTTTAGAATGGACAGCAAGTAAGAACATCTTCACAGGACACCTTTTATCATCTACAACGACCAGCCCTGTGCCTCTTATTTCCTACATAGAATGACAGAATTCGTCACAGATATCCCATTGTACCTTTTCAATCACACACTTTTCAAAACATAATCCTCGAACACAACAACCAAAGTCAATAAGAAATGAGTAGTTTCAATAGGGCTGCATGATATTGCATTTTTGATAATCGTCAGCTTCACTATCGCTGATATGGCAAAATATATTGTCACCACCCAAAAATGTACATTTCCAGTCACCTAAAATTCAGCACAACTAAAAACGGTTACTAGTACCTGCCCAGTCACAGACCGTCCTGCCTCAAAATTAGATATCACATTGTAATAAAATTGAATAAAAAATTCTGAAATGCCGGATGTAAGGGAAAATTCAAGCTTGGCGGTACAGACTCATGAATAATAAATACCTTCATAACCTAGATACTCAGGGTTCCCTTTGAATATTCATGAGTTGCCCTCTGAGATCAAAAACAAAATAATGTCTCATGGTGGTTTCATTTCAGAGTACATCTTTATGTCAAAACTTTTTAAACTATTATTGTTTCTGTGAGTTCTTTTTGGGTGCCAATAGTATAATATTCAAAGCAAGGAATTGCTTTATGGTAATTTTACATTGTCGTTGTTGCTCGTGTGGGATTTTTGTTATTTTAAAGCTTAGTTTGATCCAATCTTGTTCAGTATATTACCCGTGTCTGCATGAAGCACAGCCTGTATTTGTGCCTTAGTCTTGCTAGAGGACTTCATCATGACTTTGCTTGCATTTTTCTCTTAGTCAAAATACTTCACAGATCCTTCACCATCTCTTTCATGTTTATTAATGATATTTTATTTCCTTAATCATTTCTAAAACTTGCTAGTGTACCTACATCGACAATATTCTTTTTAATAATGCTTGAAGGCAATACACTGTATATCGAATATTGGCAAAATTCAATATCGAACATTCATTTCAATATTATCGTGATATCGTGTAGCCCTAATAGTCAAAGATAATGACGGAAAAAATATATAATAAATAAAAAGTTGGCATGAATGCACTATTATATAAATTCAGGATGGCCTTGTAACTAGCCTCAAATGCACACAGCTATTTAAACATAGAGACATGCAGTGAGATATTAGCACATAATAAAAATGAGGGACAAGGACAAAGTTGAAATAACCAGAAAGACGTGAAAAGATATCAACTTTTAAAAGTGGTACATGTATGTCTTACCTCGTCGTGCATACGATCCTCAAATTCTTTGAGAGATTGATCAGTTGACTCTAGGTCGGCCGTCAGCTTCTTGATCTGTTCATCGCGATCCTATAAAACAAGGTAGAATAAAGAATAAGGAAGATCTACCCCACTTGGCCGTGAACCAGAATAGCCTGGTGGTTAAGTCGCTGCCCGGCAAGCAGTAGATGACAGGTTCGAATCCCGCTGGTTCCAATTTTTTCTGACTTGTGTTTTTCATTACAGATCGAGCATATGATCTTTAACACTGGGAGTAAAATGCCTAAAAATTTGTTTACAAATTAAAATTCCTCCCATCAAGCTTCTTCATTTACTAGAATAAAGAAGTAGTAATAAATACCACAATCAGATTATAAAGATTATAAAGATTATGTGACTGCGTCTCCTATATGCCTCCTCCTAAATTCAGTTGATGGCCCAAAGTGTTCTTGAAATATTGTAATAATAATAATATTCCGCTTTTTATATAGCGTCTAATACATAGGCGGTGTCTCTAAGTGCTTTACGGATATATATTATTACCCCGGTCATCGGATTCTGGCATGCCCGCACACAATGTATGCACATTCTCCACTCCCTGGGGAGTATTCCAGCAATGGGCCGTGGCGCTCACATTGCTCAGCAAATGACATTAACTTTCGCATCCTACCGGGTACCCATTCAACACCTGGGTGGAGAGTGGCAAATGTAGATTAATGTCTAGCCAAAGGACACTACTGCTGCGGTGGGATTCGAACACCAGACCTCGTGGTTCACAGTCCGGGGACTTATCGACCTCTTGGTGCGGCTTGGTGTCAGAGCGGGATGTAAGGTCCCCTTGAGCCTATACAAAAACAACTATGCCTCTCATAGCAGTCAATACATCTATATAATGACTTCTACGACCTACGTGAACAAAAAATCTCATCAGTTCGTCTCACTATGGTGATGCATACTAGTTCCAAATTTTATGTGGAGGTGTTGTGCATACCTGCCAACTTTTGAGGACCAAAAAGAGTAATATTTATTTGTGTGGTGGGGGACATAATGTGCGCAAAGCGTACATGGCGAGCACGTAGCGCGAAGTCCCTTCCTGCCGGGGCCCGCCATAGGGCCCTGGAAGCTCTGGAGTTTTAGATGCTCCCAGATGCAATCTCAGCCTTATTTTGAAACCATTTACCATGTTTTTGAACCCTAATGTTACAAAAATTATTGTTCATTTTTCTTTTGTTAGATATGAAAAAGCTAGAATGGTAGGGAATATTTTGCAGGTCTGAATGAAGACCCTATTTCCTTTACTTTAAAAGCAATTTTTGACACTTATTTGATCCCCTTTTGAGGGTACAGGGAACGAAGCCCCCTGAAGCTGGTACGTTTTCTTGTTCTTTAGAGGGCTAAAATCATTAATCTACAGAACATTATAAAAAAATATTGACATGATTAACTTAATATTTTAGCCAACTGATCTGCTTTTTACCACACCACATTGCAAATCACCTTGCCCAGTTGCCTTATCTTCTGAGTAAGATCTAAACTGAAAAACAGGAACCAGATTTTTTTTCGAAGGAAAATTACTTTATCTTAATTCTATAACATTCTAGGAATTCCCTGATCGTATGTAGTCAACCACAGCTAAATTCAAACACTCCAAGATAAAGTTAAAGAGTAGAAAACAAATCACAAAAGCCTGGTCATGAAGAACGATTCACGATGTGCACGCAGTGTACCCACCACACAACCAATATTCTAGGCCGCTGGTGCTGGGGAAGAACCCGGGGGAAGAACGTCTCCCATTCCTGCTGGAAAGTGAATTCCAGCAGGGATTTTTCAAGAGAATATTTCAACAATTTAACGAACAAGTTTGACATTCTCTCTCACCTGAATCATGAAAAATAGCGATGATATTCCATTTGGACTCATTTGTGAAATTTAGAATCAGTTCTCAGAGAACAAATTACGGTTATTAGGGGCTGTGATTTCCCTATCTCGTGATAACACAATCGTGCACTGCCATCATGCATAACATGGACTCACTGCACAGTACGTTATCTTGTCAATGTACACTGTTTGTTCTCACACCCATGCTTCGTATACATTGTACATGTAAGCACAAACAGTGCACATAGACAAGATAAGGTAGTTGTAGGATATCTACGTAGTATAAGTTCGCACAACCATGCATTATTCAGAAAATCGTAATTTTGTGATACAAAATCGTAAGGAGTAATATACAATAAAAAATCGTAATAATTACGCCCAAATCGTAAGAGTTGGCAGGTATGAATTTTATGTGGAGGTGTTGTGGATCAGTGGATAAGTCCCTGGACTGTGAACCACGAGGTCCGGGGTTCGAATCCCACCGCAGCACTAGCGTCCTTTGGCAAGACGTTAATCTACATTTGCCACTCTCCACCCAGGTGTTAAATGGGTACCCGGTAGGATGCGAAAGTTAATGTCGTTTGCTTAGCATGTGGCGCTTTACAGCGACTGGCTGGAATACTCCCCAGGGAGCGGATAAAGTGCACACATTGTGTGCGGGCATGTCAGAATCCAATGACCGGGGTAATAATATATCTGTAAAGCGCTTAGAAACACAACCATGTATTAGGCACTATATAAAAGCGGAATATTATTATTATTATTATTAAGTTAAAGGCTCACTTTATGCAAGAGTGACCTTTGACCTACATTTGCCAAAATCTAATCAGATCGTCTTCCGATGATGATGCATACTAGTACCAAGTTTTAATTTAATGGATCAAATGGTTCTTGAGACATATTGTTAACGAGGCAAAACTTGACCTCTGTGACCTTTGACCTACGTAGCCCAAAACCTAATGAGATCGTCTTCCTGTGGTGATACATACTAACAGCAAGTTTTAAATCCTGCCCTGTGTGAGAATATTTACCCTAACTTTGTTCTGCTCAGCAGCCAGAAGAGAGCTGGAAACTTGCTCCCCGTCGTCATCCTCGGTCCGCCCCCTCTTGCGCGATTTCTTGACAGACTTGGCGTAGATCTCTAGACGTTTCTCGTAAACCTCCTCGGCTCGCTGCTTGTCTTCCTCCAGACGCTCACTGTATATTGTTGAGAAAGAAGGTCAAGCAGTCAACAGGCAACTACACTGACAAGTCACCGTGACGATTCTAGTGACAAGATGTGGTAAATTTGAAAGTACCTCAACAAAATACAAAAATTACTTTTTCATCCATGGGAGCCGTATTTGGATTTTGCAAGTGACAAAGTGAAATTTTCATGTTGCAATCTTTTTGTATTTTTGTATTTTTTTACAAGAAGTCTCTTTTTTTCCCCCTTAGTTTTCCACAGCCAAATCACTCTGCACTCCCGTATATTTTTTAGATGTACCTTCAAACTGTTAAACTATCCTTCTAATCATGTTATGTCTAGATGGCATAAGATGAGAATGCATGGAACATAATTCATTACTTACACTGCTCATATCACATTTGACTACATGATATATTCAGGACTAATAAACTAAAATCAGAACAACGTCACAAATTTATTTGAGACTGACAATACAACCTGTGACATATCAGATCAGATGTAATAATAATATATCATTTAAATAAGGCACAATGAAAATGTGTTCCCGGAGGTAACAAATAATATCTGAAGTGAACTTACTTGTAGTCTTGCTCAATCTCCACCAGCTGATCTGCCATCTCCTGGCAAACCTCTTCTCGGATCTTGGTCTCCAGGTAGAACTTCTCTGCTTTCTCTTCCACCAACTTCTGCTTCAGCACCTCAATAACAGCCAGCAGCTCTTTCTGGATCTAATAGAACAATGAAGAGATATGGTCAACTACGTAGATGTAAATTTGACAGAGCGAGTGGTTGGATTACCATGGTGCTGCCTGAAATTGCAAACCAGCTGGAATGCCACCCACGGAGTGGAGAATATGTCCTGACAGTGCAGAATTGCAATTGAATCATATGACCCAGGTAATATCAGACTGTGAAGCGTTTTTATCATTTATTCTACATTGGAAAAGTCACGCATATCAGACATTTATTATTTTTATCAACCAAGAGCTCTTTACAGATTTATTAAACAAAATGTGACCCTTTCTTATAATCATGTACCTGTGTTTCTGCTTTGGCTTTCCAGAACTTTATTTTTGACCCATTGAATACTAAGTATGACATAATTCTGGACTTTAAGGAATGAATTTACGTGTCTCCAATGAGAAACATTCTATCATCACCATTTACACCAACATCCTCTTCCTGTGTCTCACCTTGGAGGTGGTCTGATCCTTATTGGCTACCGGAGTCTTGGCAACATCCTCATCCTCATCCTCCTCCTCATCCTCTTCGAAAACCGTGTCCTCGATGGGTGCCACATGCCCAGTCTCCTTCATCACCTGGGCGATGGTTCCCGGGGTGGCCCACGGTACCGACGGCCTCTGACCCTTGATGTTGGTGTCCAGGGCCTGGTTGAGAGCGAGGGAAACGTTCCGTAGAGGGCGGCTGGACCTCTTGGGAGGAGGTTCTTTCCATTTATTATCCAGCTTGGATGTGACGGTTGTTACCTACGGGTAAAACAAAAAATGGAATTTTGAAATGTCATTGGAGCTGGGCATCATGAATAATACTGTCTGTAAGACATACAATAAAAGTATGACAAAGACTATTATTGGGTAAACCAACCCTGATAACACATTGGGTTTAATAAAAACAGAAAAATGAGAAGTAAATTCATGAATTTCTAAGGTTGTAATTTATCAAAAACAATATGGCCCCAATATGATTCCCCTCGTGAGCAGCTCAGCTCTCCATTTGTCTTGTACTGAGAATTATCAAAAATATCTCTCTTCTTGTAAACGGAAAATTATAAAGTTTTAGAACAAAACAAATGGTGATCTGCCTGTAAAATCACTGTTGCCAGTTTTTGTTTGATAAGATTAAAAACTGCCAACCGGTTTACATTTTACATGGTTATCAGCTACTGACCTGTTTGGCGATAGCGGAAAATTTGAGGGGGGGGGGGGGGGAACGCAATGTCCAATGAACTTGAAAATTTGCATGTCGATAGATTTTCACATGCTGAATCTGATGGTGTGATTAATTTTAATCAATTATGCAAATTTTTTGAATAATTAGCTAATTAATTATTCATAATGCATATTTTATGCATTTTTGGGATATTTTCATAATTTCAGCCTAAACAAGTAGAAAACTACATGAAAACTGTAATAATGAAGAGTGTTTCCCAAATGTGAAATAAATCAATTCTTATATATTTGTATAAACTATTAATATGCAAATTTACTATTTACGATTAGCAATTTTAATGACATGTGCATACTAATTAGCATATAACACCCCCTAGGTATGTCTGATATGGACAAATGTGGTATCAAAACGTGCGCAAGACTTCAGGGAAAAAAGTTATGAAGCGAGAATCCAAAATTGCCAGCGGTCGCGATGCAATCACCAAAAATATGGGGGAAGGGGCCTGGGAGGCCCCCCCCCCCCAGTGCAGTTAGGGTTAAGGGCAACCTAAAATCCCATTTGTCCAATCTTACGTTTTTCTTGTTATTCATTCTCTTGTTATGTTTGCATAATTTTCTTTATGTTGTAAAGCGCCTTGAGCATTTAATCAAAATGGATAATGGCGCTATAGAAATCTTATGTATTATTATTATTATTATGTGCAGATAAAGGTCATCAGTTCCGAGTACAATTGACCTTTATATGCTTTCATCGATTGCGCATCATGATGCCCATGCCAGTATGATTTATCATTTGTACCATATACTAAAATTACGAACCGGCTTATTAAGAAATAATGAGCTGGATTAAGCCAACCCAGCGATATTTCACACCACTGTGTGCTACTGACCTGTTTGGCGATAGCGGAGAACTTGAGCACATGCATGGTCTCATCAAAACCCGATGCACACTGGTTGACATTGACCACCATGGAAGCTTTGCCCTTGCCCAGGAAAAAGCTCTGGAAGAGTCTTGTCAGTTTGCTCTCACGGAATGGAATGATCTTTGGGTGCGCCCTGAAATGAGAGAAATAAAACATGGTTGACACCTGCCACAGCAGTCAGCTCTAACCCGATAAAGGAGGGTCATTAGTTACTCTGTCTAGATATATGTCCACATCTATGCAGGTAAAAATTGCATTTTTGGTCTAGTGTAACTCCGTTAATAAAGGGAATATTGGATTTGATATTGAAAGAACAAAGTTTGGTAGAGCTCATTTATTTGCCTTTGATTTAATTCTAAGTTGTTGAATGTGCACCAGCAAACAGTTACTGCATATTATTGGTTTGTTTTGACCAGCTAAAAAAAAAAAAACCACAAAACAAAAACACACAGACATACACAAAAATGACCCGTTACATGCACATATGGGATTACTCAATGAATGTATTGTAGAGTGTATATCAGTATTTCCCCCCGACCCAATTTCATCCAATATCTTTGCTTTTCTCAGCTTTCAAACATTTTCTATCTACGTTTGGCAGAGCTCATTTATTTGTAGGGGCTTTTTTTTCTTCTCCACTTCAAGTGAGAATTTCATTGGATGTTGTTTAGCAATACTCTCATTTTATCACCCTGAGACTTACTTTGGGTGGTTCTGATTGTAGCGCAGAGCATGAATACACTTTCCTAAGGTCAAGAGAGAGGTGTTGATGTTTCCTGCCTCCTTCAAGCGGTCTCCGGTGTTCTGGGTACGAGTGTAGCGCTCGGAGCCGGCAAGATCACAGAATGATAAGCTGCAACAAATAAAAGGTTAGAAGTGATTTTTTTTTTCAATACGAGATTTACACACAAGTTCATTTTACGATACCGGTGGCATGGTGAGTTAACAATAATCTGTCCGGCACAATTTAGGTAGGAATTAAGAGACTACAGTGTATGTAACTGAAACTGCAATTGTCCTGTATGAACCCCTATGGTATGAATGCCCTGACAGGGGAAGTATTCATGGACGATTTCTTAGTTTCTTTTGAATATCAGAAGGAAAAAGAGTCTACAAAGAATTATATACATGTCGATCTTATTAACTTCTAGTTAGGAATAATATACATCGTTACAAAATAACTGGTACAGTCAAACCTGCTTTAGTGACCACCTATATCGAAAGACCACCTGTTTATAAAGACCACAATATTTGTTTCCCTTGAAAATCATTTCTCATTGAAACATGTATTAAAGGAACCTGTCCATAAAGACCACCTGCTCATCAAGACTGCTTTTCTTGTCTCCCTTGAGTGGTCTTTATAGACAGGTTTCACAGTAATAGTACACTCATGAGGGAAATTTGTTCTGGAAGTGCTAAATGTATGACACAGTCTGGGTACTTACTGGCTAACTCTGGCAACATGAGGGTCATCAACATCTACAACTCTCAGAATCTTGATGCTGAAGATGCAATGACTAAAAGACAAACACCATACCAAAGTTATTACGTCAATACAAATAAAGCGTATGATGGATTCCATCACTGGCAAGTTCAAGGTAATCCTTTTAAAATACATGAGTATCAGTCAACTTTAATTCTTATATGAAAATCAAGCACATTTTCTGGGGAATACATTTCTGATAACACCACACCTTGCATAATATGAGGTCTTCTTATAAGGTGACATACTTAATATATAAAACATGATCTAGTTAAACATTCATCATATACATCCTTTTACAAGAGAATGAAGCTGACGTAGCATTGACAAATAATGCAAACAAAATCACATTTGTTTTGCCCCTGCAGTTTACTGCATAATATTAATAATACTAGGCATTTGTATGGTTCCGTCTATCTAGAAAATTCTATTCCGAGGCGCACAGAAAAAACAAGATGAGAAATGAGAGACGAGATGAGTGCAATGTCTTTGCATCATGAGTTAACAAGCCTTAAGGTTTCACTGAGGTTTCTTGACAAAGCTCAAACTTACCTTCTACTGGAGTTGTGATTGATCTTGGTGGCTGCAATGCTGAGGTTTCTCTGACCTATCTTTAGAACCCTATAGGCCTCATCTGCAGAGCTGACTTGGATTTGTTTCAGTCCTACACGGAGGAGATGAATAATAAATATTTGCATATATGTAAAATTGTAAAATTGAAATATATTTTCAGTGAATATTGAAAGGAAATTAGACTTATATTCAAGGCACATTATTTCCCATGTAATATACAAAATTTCCTCATTCCATATTGCACATTTTGCGATGAGTCATTTTGGTATTGAAATGATGCATATTTTTACAAAAAGTAAATGGAAATAATTTTTTTTGGTTTGTTTTTTAATGTTTAGAAACTGGTAACATCTTGCATGGTGCTAAGATAATTCTTGTTTGAATGGACAACATACCCTTGATATAGATACTGCCATTCTTATCCCCACCCAGCTTGAGGGCCTGCCGCCTGATCTTCTTTTCCTTGGGCAACGGTTCTAGGAGGTCGTACATATACTCATTGTAGATCTCCGCAAAGGAAACCCAGATGCTGAACTTGATGGGTCCCTGAGCATCTACGTTGACGACGGTGTCATCCGGGATGCGGGCATTCACCTCGTCCAGGAATGTCTGGTTGCTTAAGGCTATGGAGGATGGGTCATTAAAGTGGAATGAAAGGCAACAAGCCGATAATCATGTAGGTTATTGTCAGCCTGTTAAAAATGTCTTGAAATTACTCCTACTTGATTATTTAAAAAGGAGAACAATGTCTCAAGAAGTTGCAATTTCAAAGTTAATACACGGTCTTGGTAAAGATCATTTATTTTGCCTAAAGCATGTTTTTCTCGATACATTTCGTTGAAGACAAAACTGATCACAGTAAAGTTCATAGCTTAGGATTTATAAGCTAAAGGAGAACAACTAATCAGTCAGGCTGGCCCCTGTTTCATCGAACTTGTCATCAATAACAAGTTGCAATAACTGTTATAAGCTACTAAAATCCTTACATCTGATTGGCTGAGAGCAAATTTGTCATAGAAATGCGACAGTTGTTACTGATAACAAGTTTTATGAAACGGGGGCCCGCACAGCTTTGTTTCCTCTTCAAATAAAATGTTCTTCCTTGGAAATTCCAAATTTGTCAATATTTGGAGATCTATCAATATAAATAGAACCACTCTATGCATTGTTAGTTCCGAATGAATTTCATAAGAGAGATACTCATAACTGAGGGAATCAGCCAAACATTTATAAATAATCGATCAGTTACAGATAAATCCAAAATGTAAACTAGATGAATTCTTGGCCGCGCATTCGAAATTTATGCCTCCGCCCTTGCCAGATCAGAAATATATCGCACATTCATGTTGATTTGTTTTAAATTTTGATTGAAAAATTTAATTTTAAACCATTTTATCACTCTAAAGAAATTAGCTAAAACACTATTGTTACTGCAATAAATATCTGAAATGACTGCAGAGACGATTGCCTACCAGGTATATAATGACCGCTGTGACCTTCAACCTTTGACCTTGTGACCCCCAAATCTAATCAGATAATTATCTTTCCCATATGATGACATAAATGGTACCCTGGGGTACCAAATAAAAATCGGCCATTTTTTTTAATTATTTAATTTTTTTTTAGGGCTGTACCCTGGGTTACCAAAAAGTGGGAAATTATTTTGGTGTGATTTTTTCAACATACAATTGTGTCCCATGTTCTTGTAAAACATCCTATAAGTCATGTATTTTTCTCAAATTCATTGTTGTTGTGAGTAATTATTCTATTATTGATTTCTATTTCTTCGATTTGAGAGAGGGATTGGGCCAGCAGTGTCATAATAACACCATCAGCCTGCTCCTTGTCTCCCCCGTTACTCGCCTTCCTAAAAAACCGCTACCATGTACACAGATCAGCGGCCTGCTCGTCCCCCAACTTCTGTATTGCACGATATCGTGCTCTTTCAACCCCAGGGGGGTCTGTCCCACAGAAAAGGAGTTCTGTGGTCTGTCCTCATTGCAAGGGGGGTATCATGCGTGACCAAAGACTCACCAAAAGCACCCTAAGCAAGTACTTACGTGGTGCCAAAAAATACACCCTAAATAAGTATGATTACCCGTGAGTTGGGTAATTTGCTACCCTTAGTAAGTAATAATTGTTTGTAACGCATATGCGCGCAAACGTGCGAAATGGGAGCAATTTTGACCTGGCCCACTGCCTCGGAACTTTGGTGGATATTTTTGATATATAATTCACGGGATACTTCAGCTAAAATGGTGATTTTAACTTATTCTAGTGTTGAATGACCCTAACTATACGTAAGCTGATTTATTTATGACCCTAAATGCGTAATTCATCACTTTGAAAAAGATACCCTTTTTCTTCATTTTTAGTGATTTTGAGACGTGCCTGATCGTGAAAAACAACCCTTTTTACATGATTTTTTGGTCACGCATGATACCCCCCTTGCAATGAGGACAGACCACCCTTTCAACTTTCTCGGTCCTTGGAATCTTCCGTCTTTTACGTCCTTTCCCTTACAGTAAATTTCCGTATCCACCATTACCTTCCACCATTGTCTAAGTTTGAAAGTTTGACAGCTAAAATACAGTAACGAGGAAGTGATGTTTTTTAGGAAGAAGTGAAACAAAATCAAGTTCTCAAACCACTGCACTTGTGAGGGCTGCTAGCAGCTAGCGCGCGAGCAGCAGCAGTACAGTGCATGCACACCATGTATAATAACACTGCACTGTTAACATGCATTGTGGCTACGTACACGTACACGACTGCATCATAATTCTGTGATATGATCATATTATGATCATATCACAGAACTCGTCTCTGTGCACTGCATTCATAACTCTAGGGTTGTACTCGAGTGGACGTGAGATGGCGCTACACAACGTGGTACCCCGGGGTACAACGCTACCCCGGGGTACCGCGTGGTGCATCATATGCATACAAAAGCCAAGTATGAAATCGATTCGCCCAATGGTTCTTGAGTTATCGTGAGAAAAAGCCATTTTCATATGCAATGACCTCTGTGACCTTTGACTTCATGACCCCAAAATCTAATCAAGACTATTGTCTCCCATATGCATACATGAGCAAAGTCTGAAGTTGATACACCAAATGGTTCTTAAGTTATCGCGAGAACGAGAACGAAAACGGGACAGACGGACAGACAACCCGAAAACATAGTGCCTCCGGCACCCATCTACGGTTGGCGGAGGCATAAAAACTACACCTATACTCTTTTCCCCTAATATGACCACCTGCTACCACTTTTATGGGGTGTTGCAAGAAAGTTGCAATCGATTGCAAATTGTAAAGCAAATTAGAACATCCATTCTGAATGGTTCAGGGTCTGCCCATTCAAGAAGATGCGCTTGCAACAATGATTTTGATTGGTCAGTACCGATCAGTTGCAACTTGCGATCAATCGCAACTTTCTTGCAACACCCCATTAGTCTCTTACCTTCAATGTCTTTGGTAGTGGACATCTTGCTCTCAGAGAGTTTGGACGAATCCTGAGAGTCTTCACTGTTGGCAGAGTAGGAGGCACGGGATATATCTGTGTTCAAGCTATCATCAGTCATGCTCTCACCCTCTAACATTGTTGTCTGGAGGAAAGATTTGCCAACAAGAAAATACAGTAGACTATGTTCTTCTTAAAATTGTCTGACACACTTAACACTTTTATTTAAGTGCAACCATGATTATTCACAAACAAAGACTGCTTTTGTATACAAAATAGGGCTGCACTATATTGCATTTTGTGTAATTCGATAATCGTCAGCCACTGACAAATACAACCTGGATGGCTTGCAACCTGCCATGCCCACTGCCCACATGTATACAAACAGTCTAATATCGCCACAAGTGCTCGCAAACCACCCATCCAGAATCCTGTAATCCAAGAACACTGTGGGATACAGCTCTATAGCTTTATACCAGGCATCCATATTTCTTTCCCAGGAATCAGTTGGTTCTACCATGGAAGGGAACACAAGACTTAAAACTCTAAATATTTAAATGATGATCTTACTTAGACACTTTTTCTTGCAATTCGGATCTTTCATAACACCAAAAGAAGGGCACAGATCAGAAGAAGAAAAACAAGAAGGTTAAATATCCATTAAACACAACAGTCTTCAAGGATTCATGAAGGTCATTATTATTCATTTTATGTATTTCAAGCTCACTTGATATTTGTTGTAATTGATGTTGTACCATTATTACTATTTTTATTGTTTGTAAATAATGTATATGTGTTATTTAAAAAAGATATATGAGATATACATTTCAATTAATTTGCTGACTGGACTCTTTCATATTTTCACTTCTTACTCAAATCATGAAAGGCAATATTGTTACTATTTTAACCAAATAAAATCCCAGAAGAAAATAAAAAATTGCCATGATAACATTTCATTTTCCCTGTATGTATGTATCAATTAACATAAAAAATGATCTCAACCACTTAGGGCCAGGGAGGCAATTAGTTTTATAATGCATCATTAATGCACATTGCAGACTCGGCCATGACTTGACGCCAAAATTTCGCGTGGAACACAAATATCTAAAATTCACCAAAATGGACTTATTGCATTTTGCAACAAAACTCTTCACATATTTCAGTCCACATAGGGGTTATTCTTGCCTCCAACTATTATGTCCACATAACAAAATCTAATAGTTGCAGTCAAAGTCATCCTAATTCCAATACATTTTCAGTGCCTGTGGATTTCCAAGGGTTCCACTAGTTTACATACAATTTCACAGAATTGTTTTTCTCCAAGACATCCACTTTCTAAAACTGGATTGAAAAAGGCAACTGTTGATAAAATGCCCAATCTTAGGGGCTTTAGCACCTAACAGAGATTAGAAGTCATAAATTTGTCACTGAAAGCCATATTATGATGATAAACATGTACAGCGATAACCCATATTACATTTAATTCAACGTGATGAAATTTAGCAAAGGGCATACGATTTGGCTGAAAACAAAGTTGGTAATGCTATGGATCATCAGTGTTCTTCTGTGTCTGAAAGCTTGAAAGTAAGAAACAAAGTTGGAAGCTTAGTTCAAATTGTACTGAGAGATTTGGGGACCCTAGAGAAGCAAAGAAGTCTAGTAATAGGATTACCTGATCTGCTGCAACGGTAGCTGCACCGGTAGAAGGCAGGTTGCCTAGAGCAAGCACTGAAGACTTCACATCTTCTTCCTTCTTCTGCTGTTTCTCAGAGAGCTTGACGACATCACAGAAGTAGCGTGGCTTCAGCCTGTTTGAAAAGTACTGTCTGTCCTCTATGCTGTTGAAGATCACATCCAAGGCTCTGGGTAAGATCCCGCCATCTTGAGGTACACCTGTTTACATTCCCAGATATAAGCAAAGAGAAGAGATGAGACCAAGCATGCGATTACACTTTGAAACTACATGACTGATGTGGTCATCCCAATTCAACTGTGAATTGAGATACACTCCCAAGTACTTAATACAGCTCACCTGTTCCACGATAGCACTATCAACTAAGTAAATTGGGTTCCCAACATCTTTTTTACGGGGAGCAATTCTCATCGCTTTGGTTTTACCTGCATTCAGCTGCATCCGATTATTGTCACACCAAGATGCTACCCTATCTAAATCTTCTTGGAGAAGACTGGTCTGAGTTGGATCTTTAATTATTCTACAGAAATCAAAGTGTCGTCTGCAAAAGGCAGACAAGGTGACTGGACGACACTCACTATATCGTTTATGAAAATATTAAACAATCAGGGCCCCAAGACACTCCCCTTGGGGTATTCCTGAGGCGACGCTAGCTGAATCCGAGCAGGAACCACAATACTGAACAATCTGGTGGCGATCAGATATAAATGACCTTACCCAATACCACCTGTTGCCTTGAATATTGTATTTACTTGAGAGTTTGTTAAGAAGAATATCATGGGGCATCAGGTCAAAGGCTTTGCTAAAGTCGGGAACTATTGTGTCAATGATTGGAGTAGGAGTTTTATCAAGGGCAGTGTACCATTTATGAGTTACGTTAATCAGTTACGTTAATCAGTTGTGTTACACATGACCTACTTTGAGTGAACTCATGCTGCTTCGGGCTAATCAAACCATACGTTTCTACATGTTCTCTTATTTTACAGTCTACCAATGTTTCCATCATCTTACATAAAATGGAGGTTAATGCAGCTGGCCGATATTTGGACACACTAGAAGCACTACCCGATATATGAATGGGAATAATGACCGCCTTCCTCCATTGTGAAGGCAATTTACCGAGTGAAAAGGATGTGTTGAATAGTTTTTGCAACAAGGTGTGATGGGAACAATTGCCGATTGAAGCAAAGCTCCGTCTGGTCCTGGAGACTTATTAAGAGGCAAATTCTTAATAAGATCTTCAATTTCATTTGAGTGTGTTTCCAGTGAACTCAAAGAAGGAATTGGGCAATTACACAGACCAGGAGTTTCAGGCAATGCATCACACTGACTAAACACTGAAAGTAATGAGAGAAAGTAATCAGAGAAGCATTGTGCTATCTCTTCTGATTTGTTTGTCGGTTTACCATTCACAATTATAATTTGGGGAGGGGGGTTGTGTTTCTTAGATGCATGTATCCAAAGAAACGTTTTCTGTTATCTGGTAAGGAAAAGAGATCGTTTACATATTTCCAGTAGGCTTTATTGACAATATTCTTGGCTTTATTTCTGATTTCCTTATACAGAGACCACAATTCATGACTATTACCATCAGTCTCCCTACAGCCTCGAGCTCGATTATCGGCTAATGTTTGTTGCCTATCATTCTTAAGCATTTCGATGTTAATTGTCAGAACAAATTGAAATTTGCGTGGAGTAAACACTTATCATTAGTGCCTGTGCAGAGGCCTCTTCCAACTTTACGTGAACGCAGATAGCTGTGCGCATATATTAAGCAATGACCTGTCATTATTTTGATTTGTTATGACAATTAATATTGAAATACTTAAGATAAAAGTTGCAACAATTTCCAGAATACCATCCCTGCTCTTAATGATGAATCGCTGTTAGAATTTGGATGAATTCAGGATTTTCAGGTGTCATATGCCCTCAGACACAGGATATTCGGCCATGATTACAAAATGGCATAAATAACCATAAAGACCTAACCAGTAACAGTAATAAAATGAATTGTGCAGTTCAGTACCATCTACAAACTAACTAATTCTAAATTACATCAGGACAAGCGACACTAACCTTGGATAGTGTACGTCTTGCCGGCATTGGTTACACCATAGGTGAACACCAGGCAGTTATGGCCATCGATGAAGTCCTTGACTGTCGCCAGCATGGTCTCGTCAAAGAAAATCTTCTGGCTGGTTGCTTCATCAAAGATCTTGGAGAAGGTGAACTTGTGATTCATTTCTCCATGGCCCCTCTGACTGCTCTTGAAGGCAAAGCTGTTCTTAGGGGCCCTCATTAGGAGAGTTGTTTTATTCTCCTGGTCCATGCACTCCTAAACGTTAATATGAAATAAATTTTACAAAATTTACAAAATAAATATGTGTTGATTATAACAGTATGTCTGTAGTACACAGATGCCTTTCAAGAGTATCTCTTTCTTCCTTTGCAATTTTCTTGAGTTCTGGACTGCTTTTCAACTTCCTGATGGTTCCACCGGGCCATTAGAATGCATTAAAAATGATATAAAGAGAAAAGCCTATTCACGTATGTACAGTAGACATAGATTGTTACTACGGATTGTTTCATACTGTAGATTTTTGCTTCAAAGTTGTTCCGTGCCTAACACACACATTCACTTTAGGTGCAAGACAGGACTTTTTCCTTCTGAATAACTTGAGAATCATTGGATCACATTTCAAGCTTTGTATTAAATGAGTTTAAATCAGTTAGCTACACTTTGTATTACACAGAGGTAATTTTTAGATATCTGGAGAGCACAAAAAAAAAGAAATACTGTCAATCTATAAACTTCTAGTGTCTCTGCACATCATACCTAAGAAATATGTGGTGGCTGCATGAATCACAAGATTAAAGAAATAGAATGACATTGATTGGGGTCTATTATGAAAATCCAATTCGATAAAATAAGTCACACTATGTATCTCATTGGATACTGTACTGTACAAGAAGCTTTGCAAAAATTGCACAAACCAGGATGAACCTTTATTATAAGTAAACTATATCATTTAGAGAAATGACAACCCATTGACAGCTGGCTATTTTTTCATTCACCAGGGCTTTCATAAATCATAAGACTCTAGAAAAAAAAGTTCTGCACCTGTCTTTTAAATCAATTCAATGACACTTACCTGCGACTCTCCCCCTTCAACTTCCGCATTTGTGAACGGCCTCACCCTCAGGTAGACCTTCATGGGCTCCCTGTTGTGAGAGAGGCTCACCCTGGCCATCTTCATGGGTGTGGCGGAGGTGAACTCGGTGAAGAGGTCCTTCTTGATGCTCTCCTGGAAGCGCAACTCCTCATCCTCGTCTTCCACAACATCATCCTCGGTGTCGGAGAAGTTACCAGAAATGGGTAAAATACTCATGGTGCTTGTGCTGTGTTTCTTTCTTTCTGTTGGATAAAATGAAGAAATTTTACTATCAGTAGTCAAATATGATACAATGTCAATGTACATGAAAAGCGGAACTTCAGTATCCCAAGCAGTTAATAAAGATAAATGAACATAAGAGCCACCGTCAAATAAAATTTCTGCCCATGGGTATTAAAATCTCTCAACACAATAGGTGGATTCTTAAAGTAGCCTTCGCGAAAGATATTTTAATTTTTACACTGCCTAGGGAAATTGAAGATAATATTGTGTTACTTACTTCAATATCAAATAAGATATTAATCACAAATGTCAACATCTATGTGAAAGCTGACAGTAATGTGAGTTCAATGTACAAGAGATGAGTAAATTACTCATGCTGCTAATGGTGTATTTTTTCCCCTGCTGTTGGATGACTGAAGAAAAGGTTATGATTACAGTACATGTTAACATACATTGAAACCTTATCCTTACTATAATTTGGCTAATGTGTGTCTGTCTGTCCGTCGGTTTGTTCGAAAGCGCTTTTCTTACACTTACACTATTCTTGTGATTCGTTATGCAGTGAAAAATTATCAGGCCTAAAATCACGGTTAATAACTCTGAATACTTCGTTATTCGTTTCGCTGGAGCAATGGAGATTGTGACACAAAAACTGTACAATAGGAGCAGCGAATCCCCATTATGCAAGCTAGGCGTATACCTACTTATATGGCCGAGAGGGAAGTAAGGCGAGATTGCCGTACACAGCCAGCACATTTTAGTAAAGGGGCTAGCGTGTGCGCCTAGTATTACGTAGACGTAATACTAGGCATGCACACGCCAGCAGCGGGCGCTGAGTGCGGCGAGATTTTACACACGCTGTTGTACAGTTCGAAAAAGGGGCTGACGTGTGCGCCTAACATCAATCGATCGCTGATATGACATACATGACAGCAGGCCAAGACTGAAATGCTTTCGTCGACGTCGGTACGGTATGTACGACGATCGAATCTACTTGTATACATCATGATTTGATTGATAATTGTTGATTTGTTGGTTTGTCATGTAAGATTCCTTTTTGAGCCAGTCATGATTGTGAAATGCAAGTCAAATACCTGAATTTCGACTGACTCTGTAATGTTAGAACCTTTAATAGAACATTTGTACCCTTCAAGTTCATGTTTGTATGCATATCTTGTAAACAGAATTTTAGTTTTTTGATGTCTACAAAGTCTATGGCAAAACGGAATTTACGTTTTTTAGCCCATCTGAAACGGAAAAAGCCATTTTTTGAAACAGAAAATCAGTGTCTCTACAGACGTAGTCTCAGCGGAGCATATCCCGAACGAAATAGACTGATTTTTCGGTCTAGTAGAAAAGAAGGCCAAAGTCGTTATTATGCCCAGCCGCCATTAAATCCGCCTGAACAAGTGAATAATTAGCCAAGTTTCTTGGTTTTCATTGTTGAAATTCAGTTATTTATAACGGAATAAACGCTATCGTTATCGATTCATAACTGAAAAAAATTATCGGCAAGAAAGAGCGGGATTCGAACACGGGACCTTAAACGAGAGTGCAGTGTAGAAAGAGAATACTCTGCAAGTCTGATCAGATGCCTTTACCACTAGACCACGAGCAATTGACAGCGAATCTGATTTTGCTGCACTATATACCTCCGCTCCATACAAATCCTATCTATACATCCGTTCTGCTTTTTTTTTGATATCCTAGGGAGGATTCTTGCCAATTTGAGGATTACTGGGCATATTAGCTTTAATAGCCGAAAAGAATTTGCTCAGACCATCGACAATCCGACATGGCAAAAAAATAAGCATGATAATTATTAATATTAAGGAAGGGCTCATAAATGATAAACTAACTAGATGATAGTCAATGCCACAGCGTCCTGAGTGAAACCATTACTATTCTGTGTGTCTCACAATTTACATCATTTAAATCAAAGTATCATATATGTGATGCCACTTACCTAAACAGACCTTCCGCAGATCAGCTCTTCCTCAGAAATGTATAAAATCAATCAAATGTCACTTTTTTTCACTCAATTGTAATCCTCCCTCTCGTCTCTCGCGAGCGAGAATTCAAACGTATGTAAAAAATATACTGACGCGCATGCATACTTTAAACTATACATCGGCCTCTGAAGATTTTTAGTACAGGAGCCGGGCAATTAAGAATAATAGGCCTTTTTTATATCATCCTCATCGAAAAGAAAGACAAGTATTGTAAGTACCTAAAGCATCCTCAAATGAAGTTATGTCATATTTCATGGTTACTGCGGCAGCCCGAACACGTAGTGTTCGGGCTGCGATCAGCAGTCCTTTGATTGCTTGGATGTCTCTTAATTACAAGGTCGTTTGTCAAAATGATAGCCATGAAACATGACATTATTTGAGTTTAGGCTACTTTTGACTGTCGTCTTTCTTTTCAATGAGGATGATACAAAAAAAGCTGATTTATCTCCAAAAGCCTGTACTAAAAACTTTCGTAGGTCGGTGTTTTGCTTGCAATGCGCATGCGTCACTCAAGAAGGGAGCAGGCAGGAGCTCGAGCGAATAGAGATCGCCGGATCACAGTGGATATATGAATATTCATTATTCTGGTGACGAAAACTATTCCGTCGTTTTAATAAATATTCATAGGCGCATGCGCAAGTGCCTATTTTCGCTTCTGCTTCAACAACATGACGAATGGGACTGGTTTCGAAAATTGAGAGTAAAAAGTGACATTCATCGATTCTACACATTTTTTAGGAAAAGCTGATTTGCGGAAGGTCTGTTTAGGTAAGTGGCATCGTATATACATGTATGATACTTTAATTTCAAAAAATAACTTACATGGCTATATTTTCAATGGTCATTTGAAGATTGGTAAATTGTGAGACCCACCGAATCGTACTGGTTTCATGACTCATGATATTTGATATATAATGAATTTGTGAAATCATTATTTATAAATAATGGAAACTGCAAAATTCATTATTTATATATGATGAATATTGCAAAATCATTATTTAAAAAAAATGGAAATTGCAAAAATTAATTATTTATAAAACATGATATCCTTTAGGGTGTGCGCGCCGGTATTCGGTCATATTCCAGAATTCGGTCACGCAGCTCTTTGAACAGCTGTGAAGAACTCATAAATAATTTTTGGAGCTCGAAAACTGTACATAACAGACACATGAACAAGGTACCTCTAATGTTGAAAGCAATTCAGGTCGGACGCCCTGGAAAAGATCTCCAAATACCCTCGAAACTGGTCAGTGTTACCCAAGTTTCCGCACTTCCGGGTTCCGTTAGCGCGTGAGTTAACACGCATAGCTATATGTAGACGCCTATGGTGAAATAACTATGTGTGCAGGTGCAATGAATTTAGTATGTGTGTGAAGAGGAGCTTCCGGGTCTTCCCTCTATCGCAGCGAATTTGCAAATGGCGATCTCAGCGATGAGCAAGAGAATATATACCTCACCCCTGCCAGTGAGTTGGCGCTCTTCCAGTATTCGGTCAGGCAACATTGAGTGCCTTGCGCCAACGCGCTTTGTGTGCAACTTGTCGCTTTGCGCTTCACCGACGCGCTTTGCTCTTTTTAGAAATACATTTTGTGCATTATTTCTGACCCTAGAGCTTCGATTTGTGGATTTTAATGGATAAAAATTCTCATACATTTAATTATGAATATATAGAAGCCACAGAAAATGCCTAAAAACGCAGAAATGTGACAAAAATGGTTATATAACTCTCCCGAGATGCAGCGCACTATCGTGTGACCGAATTGTGGGCGGCGCCGACCGAATACTGGGCGGAAAACTTCTCCTTCTTCTGTCGGCGATATCTTTGGGGTAAGTTTCCATGTTTTAAATTATTTTGATAATTATTTAAAGGACAATTTTGCGGTTCTTTTGATGGTAGATTGTCAATTTAAAGAGATAGGTATTCATATCAGCGGCGATTTCTTTTTAAGTGACCGAATACCGGGGCGCGCACCCTATGTAATTTTTTCGTATAATAATCGTAGAAAAGAGGTAAATAATGAATTATGTGTAAATAATTGAGCCAGGCCTAAATAGTAAATTTACAAACGGCGCCTAATAGTCTTCATGATTTCGATTACGGCGATCATGCCGCCATTTTGATCTGCATGACCTCGGAGGCATGGATACGCAAACGCTGGTGAGTTTTCTGAAATTTTTATCATCTTTTTATTGATTTTTTACCAACAGTAGAGTCAATCAAAACAAAATTGTCATTGCAATCGTTTCCCTAGGAGGAAACGCTGTGGGGAAGGGCCTGTGGGCATGGTGGGGCGTGGAAATTATCAGAAAAGTGTGATTTCAGGGCATTTTTCATGTCGTACTACCCCGTGCGGAATCTGATTGCTGGGTAATAACGCCTAGCTTCGTGTGTAGAAGGCGTATAGCCATTTTTTTTTTTTCTACATTCACGAAGCTAATCCTGGCTTAGACCGAAAGCTTCAGTCTCTGTTCGTCGGGTGTTCCACTGGACTACGTCTTGCTTCACTACACCTCCTTACATAGACTGAAGTTCGTCTCTCACTCTGTACCAGGGACTAAGGACGAATTTTCATTTTCCAATAAATACATTATTTTATTAAAATAAACAACTCAGAATGAGAACAACGGTAATATAATATGCTTGAATAAATTTCTTACCCCAAATTCCTCGTCTGGTACACGAATCTGATCATTTGAAGCATGGAAGTTGCACGTCAGTAGCGAGTCGCTGACAGCCATTCTTGGTTATAATCACATGACCCGGAAGTAGGCCTAGTCGGAAGCGTATAGAGATTGTGTAGTAAAACGCAGCGAATACTCAGTCAGTCATTGCGAAGGGAGTTCAAACCAGAGTAAGTCCGAAATTTTGTTAATTACCTGTATATTTTTCGGGGTTTTTTATTATGTATTGAAATATGAGAACCCTAGCACCATCTATGTGAAATTTTAGAGAAAGGGGATGGCTTATAGGGATGGAAAATCCGATCCCCCTTTTTGGGGGGATTTCCTCATAGGCCATGTATTGTAAGATCCCCTTATCTACCGCGAAGGTTGGGTAGCCGTCTGTGTAGGAGGAGAAGGTAAAAATAAGAAAATGTTAAAGACTCCTCCGAAACAGACGGTTTTCAGCTGTCTAATCCTGGCTAAGCAGGAGCTCAACTCAGGCTCAACTCAGGCTCAACTCAGGCTCAGCAGCTCAGCCACCGTCCAAAGACCGAGCCGCCCCACTGGCGACTGGCCTGCCCTCGCCCTCAGTCAGGGCGACGAGGCCACTCTGGCCTAGTTGCATTGACAGCCAAATTCCAATCACACACGCTTTGCACAACATTCAATTTCAACAACAGTCAACACAACTCAAAAACAGATATTTCAGGTATGATTTTAATGGCCTTAAATTTGCTCCCGCAATTGCACCCACAGTATCCATATGTCTTTTTTCTGAATCACATAAGTCGAAAGAGACTGTCGAGTAAATTGCTCTACTTACCCTGAAAAAATGATATATTTGGAAAGTTGTCACTGAATCCGCTTCAAATTGCACCGGTTCGAGCGAATCGAGCGCTGCCAAAATCTATGGACCAATCAAAAACGGTTTGAGATGAAATCTGTGGCATACGTAACAAGCAATGTAATTGGACGTCCTTCCTGAGCTGCCTGTGCGCCATGTATGACGTCATTGTTTATACATGTGTTTGTTGTGTACGACCCGCTGATCTAGTACAATTGTACAAACTGAAGTATTATTAACCGTCTTCAAAATGACAAACTTTAGTGACTTAAATTTAATAGACAGTCGTCTCGACGAGAAGAGAAAGCAGAAAGCAATCGAAAGAGCAGCAAGACGTAAGTAGACCATCGTTTAGGAAGGATTGGGCCTGATGACCCGGACTGGAGTAACGAGATGTGCCCACTGCACTGCACTGATCTCGACGGAAAAAGATCAGTGGATGTGCCTGGCATGCCTGGAGTGTCTGCGTGGTTGATGTAGAGTTACGGCGGACTGCCGCGGCGGCATTCTGCCTAGCCAGGATTGGCTTCGTGAATGTAAAAAAAAAATAAATTGGCTATAAAAGTATACGCCTTCTACATCACGAAGCCAGGCGTTCTTACCCAGCA
Organism: Heliocidaris erythrogramma; assembly: GCA_025617745.1. NCBI lineage: Eukaryota > Metazoa > Echinodermata > Echinoidea > Camarodonta > Echinometridae > Heliocidaris > Heliocidaris erythrogramma. The sequence continues at coordinate 31,180,477 of CM046868.1, forward strand.
ATCTAATTGCGCACGGGTTAGCAGGACTGGAAAATGCCCTGAACATGCTGAAATAACACTTTTCTGCTAACTCCCGCGACCGACAGCTCCTTCGCCACAGCGTTTCCTCCTAGACCTAGACCTAAGTCCTAGCCTTTACTGCGGCAGCCCGAACACGTAGTGTTCGGGCTGCGATGAGCAGTCCTTCGATTGCTTGGAGTTCTCTTAATTACAAGGTCGTTTGTCAAAATGATAGCCATTAAACATGACATTAATTGATTTTAGGCTACTTTAGGTACTTACAATACTTTGCGTTTGACTGTCGTCTTTCTTTTCAATGAGGATGATACAAAAAAGGCCTATTTATCTCCAAAAGCCTGTACTAAAAACTTCCGTAGGTCGGTGTTTTGCTTGCAATGCGCATGCGTCAGCAGCTCCAATAATTATATAGACAAGAGTGGCAGGCAGGAGCTCGAGCGAGTAGAGATCGCCGGATCACAGTGGATATATGAATATTCATTATTCCTGTGACGAAACCTATGCCGTCGTTGTAATAAATGTTTATAGGCGCATGCGCAAGTGCCTATTTTCGCTTCTGCTTCAACAACATGGCGAATGGGACTGGTTTCAAAAATTGAGAGTAAAAGGCGACATTCATCGATTCTACACATTTTTTTAGGAAAAGCTGATTCGCGCAAAGTCTGTTTAGGTAAGTGGCATCGTATATATGATACTTTAATTTAAAAAAAAATATTAGATCGCCATTTTTTCAATGGTTATTTGAACATTGGTAAATTGTGAGACCCACCGAATCGTACTGGTTTCACTCAGGACGCTGCCACTTCGTGGCAGCGTCCCGGGGCTATCCTAGCCTAAACCACTCATACTTAGCAGCTAGCTACATTCCTATACTTCGTGTGTATAATTTAGGCAGTCACAACTTTTTAAAACACCACTGCACAAAAGTCACAAACATTCACTCAAAATCGGCATTTAATTTACAAAAACCGGCAACAAAATATCCAAGAAATACAATAAATTCAACTCACCGATGTTGGAAAAGATATTTCCAAAAATCAAATCCGTAATTTACTGTTGATTCTCGCGAAACGAGCTATCGGAGTCAATGTGTACATTTCCTGGTCGCCGCGGGCGCTGACATCTCCCCAAAAGAGTTTTGTCCTTAAAAATTCGGTCCCTGTGGCGTACACGGAAAATTCCTGATTTTCTGTGTGCGCGATCGTAAAGATTGATGTGCGCTTGCGATCCCGAGTTTTTTCGTGGACAAAAATTTTATTGGCCGATTTTAGTCTAAGACATCGGCAGTATGTAAACAACGCGCGATCGCGAATCAAATCGGCGGGGATTTCTCCGGTTTTGGACAAGATTTTGCTGAAAATATCAAAAGTTCTTCCTAACGGCCATTTGAGGTAGGAGTGAGATTTTTAAGGCCTGAATTTGAAAGCAAGTATTTAAAATATTTATCTTATTTTTCCCCCATACCTTTACTACACGCGACAGAAAATACCAACTATTTTTGCATATTGTATTCGTAGTGGTCAATATGACCACTATTCGTGGTGTGGCCTAAACTAGCCCTAGCATGCCTAGGAAAACGTTTAGAATTAGAATGTCTTTTTGATCGTACGTAATTTAACCAAAAAATCCAAAAAAGATCATAAGAAATTTCCGAGAACTCACCAGTGGCAGTGTTTGTGTGTATCCATTGTCATGCCATTGTCATGCATATCAGCATGACAAGAGGAGGCATGGATACACACAAACACTGGTGAGTTCTCGGAAATTTCCTCTTTTTTGGATTTTTTGGTAAAAGTATGTACGATCAAAAAGACATTCTAATTCTAAACGTTTTCCTAGGAGGAAACGCTGTGGCGAAGGAGCTGTCGGTCGCGGGAGTTATCAGAAAAGTGTTATTTCAGGGCATTTTCCAGTCCTGCTAACCCGTGCGCAATTAGATTGCTGGGTAAGAACGCCTGGCTTCGTGATGTAGAAGGCGTATAGCCAATTTTTTTTTTTTTTAACATTCACGAAGCCAATCCTGGCTAATTCTGCCCAACAATTTTAATTTCGTCAACGTTATGTCCATGTCTTTCACTCTTTGTATGGAAAATAAAATCTACAGTCATTTTCAGGGCTGGTATTCAACACAATTTTATCTCAATATGGCACGAATAAGAGACATGATATTAATGATAACGAAGCTTTTCGACCTGCACTCATCATCACGCAGGTATTAATAACTATTAAATCTGATTATTACTATTATTACTGCGGCAGCCCAAACACGTAGTGTTCGGGCTGCGATCAGCAGTCCTTTGATTGCTTGGATGTCTCTTAATTACAAGGTCGTTTGTCAAAATGATAGCCATGAAACATGACATTAGTTGATTTCAGGCTACTTAAGGTACTTACAAAACTTTCCGATTGACTGTCGTCTTTCTTTTCAATGAGGATGATACAAAAAAGGCATATTTATCTCCAAGAGCCTGTACTATGGTAATATCTGTAATATACAGATCTGTAATATACATATCTGTAATATATCTGTAATATCTGCACATGGTGTCTCCTCTGTAGCTTATGCCGATGATACCCAGCTCTATATCACCTTTGACCCTGCTGAACGTGCATCTGCCGTCTCTAAAGTGGAAGCCTGTATTCGTGACGTGAAATCTTGGGCTGTCAAAAATAATCTTGCTCTTAATGATTCTAAAACTGAAATAATCTTTTTTAGTTCACGATTTACCACATCACTACCTCCTCCCACCTTCCAAATTGGTCACTCTACCATCACCCCATCGCATGTCGCCAAAAACCTAGGAGTATTCATGGACTCTTCTTTAACCATGAGAAACCACATCGATCATCTTTGTAAGTCAGCACTCTTGGCCATTAGAAAGATCAGTAAAATTTGTCGTTATCTTGATGATGACACTGTATCTCGATTAGTTCATGCCCTTGTCACCTCCAGACTTGATTTTTGCAACTCTCTTCTTTTTGGTCTCCCTGGTAAAGATCTTACTAAACTCCAACGTATCCTAAACATAGCTGCCCGCCTCATCTCACGCGTCCCTCCATCTCACCACATTACACCTATTCTTCAAAATCTTCACTGGTTACCTATTAACATGCGCATCACCTACAAGATTAACCTCCTCACCTTTAAGTCAATGGCTGGACTTTCTCCTACATATCTATCTGATCTCCTACAACCTTATATCCCATCACGGACCCTACGCTCTTCATCTCAATCCCTCCTTCAACTTCCACGCCGCATTTCATCTACATCCTATGGACGAAGATCACTTTTACATGCCGCCCCTGCATTATGGAACGACTTACCACTTTATATTCGTACAGCAAACAATGTGAACACTTTCAAATCCTTGTTAAAAACCTACTTGTTTAATGTTGCCTACGCTTGAATGTACTGTTTTATAAATGTATCACTAAAATGTTTATGTTGTGTATTAATTATTCAATATAATACATGTATTTTCTCTTCACTTCTAAAAAGCGCTTAGAGGCTTTAGCATTTTGCGCTATATAAGTATCTATTATTATTATTATTATTATCACTAAAAACTTCCGTAGGTCGGTGTTTTGCTTGCAATGCGCGTGCGTCAGCAGCTCTAATATAATACAGACAAGAAGGGAGGATTATGAATATTCATTAGTGGACTCGAGTGGACTCGAGATATCGGCGGATCACAGTGGATATGAATATTCATTATTCCTGTGACGAAAACTATGGCGTCATTGTAATAAATATTCATAGGCGCATGCGCAAGTGCCTATTTTCGTTTCTGCTTCAACAACATGGCGAATGGGACTGGTTTCGAAAATTGAGAGTAAAAAGTGACATTCATCGATTCTACACATTTTTTAGGAAAATCTAATTTGTGGAAGGTCTGTTTAGGTAAGTGGCATCGTATATATGATACTTTAATTCCCCAAAAATACTTATATGGCTATATTTTCAATGGTCATTTGAACATTGGTAAATTGTGAGACCCACCGATTCGTACTGGTTTCACTCAGGACGCTGCCACTTCGTGGCAGCGTCCTGAGTAAAACCAGTCCCGGGGCTATGGCAGCCCGAACGCATAGCGTTCGGGCTGCGATCAGCAGTCCTTTGATTGCGTGGATGCCTCTTAATTACAAGGTTGATTAAAGGCTACTGTAGGTACTTACAATAATTTAATTACTTTAATTCCCCAAAAATACTTATATGGCCATATTTTCAATGGTCATTTGAACATTGGTAAATTGTGAGACCCACCGATTCGTACTGGTTTCACTCAGGATTGACTGTCGTCTTTCTTTTCAATGAGGATGATACAAAAAAGGCCTATTTAATATCTCCAAGAGCTTGTACTAAAAACTTCCTTAGGTCAGTGTTTTGCTTGCAATGCGCATGCGTCAGCTGTACGTGTTAAAGCTAAAGATAGGGTTGACAGGTCGTCCGTGCGATACCCTGACGCCTACCTAAAGTTTCTAAACGTGCACGTCCGCGTACGTTGTCAGAATTGTTGCATGTGGGACTAAGAAATTTGTGAATGTTGGAACTAAGAAATTTGTAGTTTAAAAATACTTATTGTAAGAGGTTCATGAAATAACTACGTATTTTCAATAAAAGACATAGCTGCAATTACGATCTTTTAGCGTACTTACGTTTGTGTCTACAATATATCGATAAATGGCGGATACTCGGACCAAAATCTTCCACAGCAGAAGCACAAATGATCGCAAACGTAAAAAACGAAGATCGCACCATAGAGTTAATACATGGAATGAAGCAGGTTTTAGAGAGGGCGCTTGGGGGTGATCACTAAAAATCCTTCTAATTGGCTACTGGTTGACCCTAAAAATATAGTCTCTAACTTCAGTCAAAGAACTTTTGATAGAGTACAATGCGTCAGATATCAAGCTATGTCACCCCAGTACACTTGAAAATATAAACAAAAACCAGGATATTTGTCTTATTCGACACTTTTACGACTTTGACAAGCATGTGTGGATAGAACATGATTTTTAAGATCATTTTAATCCGGTTGGAGGTCCATAGCTGTAGCCATCTTAAAAATAGAGGGAAAACTGTGGAAGATGACGTCATATTTGCTCTGAGATCACGCGCTTTACTTATGTTATCGCTAAAGAGATATGAATATTCATGAGTCCACGCAGGGCCCGTTGCGGAACCAATCCTCGAAAACAGTCCTCGTTTTTCATTTTACTACACACAACGTCAAGGTGCACACACTACCGTATGAGTGTGCAAAGTGTTTCAGAAGGATATTTTAGTAATGGTGACTGGATAACAGTCTATAACTATGGTAAACAGTGAGGGGAAAAAAGTAAAACGTGTCATGCATGATACACAAGTGTACAATTGAAGCTCTGTTCTGCGAGTGTCGTGGTGGCTGATCGTGGGAAGCCGGAGAGAGAGCTAGAGAGAAAGAGTGGCGTACGGTATACGTGAGAGCGAGAGAGAGAGAGAGAGAGAGTGCGCGATCGCAATTTCATGTATGTGAATAAACAGCGGAGCGTTTCATCAAGCGTACAGTCAGTGATTTTTATCGACAACTGTTATAAGCTACTGAAATCCTTGAATCTGATTGGCTGAGAGCAAATTTGTCAGTAAATATCACTGAAAAAAAGCTTGATGAAACGCTCCCCAGGCAGGATCATTTCACTACAATGTAGCTCGTGCAGTGTGGTACGGTCATTATGGATAATAACAGTCTATAAAAGTATACAAATAAAAGCAAACACACAAACAAACAAACTATGGTAAACAGTGAGGGGGAAAAAGCAAAACATGTCTTTGCATGGCATGCATGATACACGAGTGTACAATTGAAGCTCTGCGAGTGCTGGTCATGGTACTTTGTGGTGGCAGATCGTGGGGCGGGAGAAAGAGAGAAAGAGTGACGTGAGAGCTAGAGAGAGATCGAGAGTGCGCGATTGCAATGCACGTGACCGAACAGGAGATGAATCATTTCAGTGTGGTACGGTCATTGTATGGTAACGTGTGCGTGATGAGCTTCGTGCGTGGGCAGAGTAATGATACACTGCGAAAGACAAGAAAAACATCAAATAATACGTGTAAGAGTCTAGGAATGTTGAAATCATCATCGTTAGCAGGTATCTGGGCAAAATTATTGTGAAAAAGAGGTATTTTACATCATTTGAGGCTGAAATCATTCATTTCGTATTCGTTCGGATTTGAAAATATTGTTTACGCCTTGTGCAAGCCTAGCGACTGAAACTTGGTCGGCGCGCGGAAAATTCAAATTTACCATATTTGGCTTAGAAGTTGGCGATCCCTGTACTAACTGTACTAATTGCTAACGTAATCAAGCGAACATAATTATAGCTAGTTCAAGGGCATTTAGCGGCGTTTACGGACGGTTTGGCGCGTCAGGAGAACTGTAAAATTTGGTGCTGGATTTCTGCATTTTGGAGGCTCTTTTTGAAGCAGGAAATTGGTGAATTTGCTTATGTCAACATTAAAATTTCATTTATTGTCATTTTTGACCTTGGATTTGTAATATTAAAAAAGTAAAATTTTTGGGTTGGCGAGCCTTAATAATTAGCTTATCAATCTGGGGGCCGTTTCACGACGCCAGCTGGGGGCCGTTTCACGACGCCAGCTCCATGACAGTCATATCTTTGTCGGCACCTCACCAGAGATGTCTGCTTGCCGACACACTGTTTCACAAAGCAATGACAGACAAGCTACAAAATGTATTGATACCGCAAGTTCGAGAATATAGTCTTTCTCATGATCCTCTCGGCTTATTCCAGAAAATTTAAATTACGTTTTGGGGCTTAAATGGTTGGTTATGATTGAAACATGCATGAATTTCCCATTAAAATGTTTTACAAATTTAGTAGACCGATTATACCTCATCTTTTCCGCTTTTTTCGTTATGATTATTTTGATAAGCATATTTATACTAAAGTTGTAACTATAGTAATTTCTATTATGTTCATGAAATGTAAGATGGGTATGGAAGTCAAAGACTATTAATATGCTATGGAGAACGATGTGTGGCAACTTTCAAACTGATAATATTTATCTCGCTATATTTATAAAATTGTGATTTCATTCGTTTCATACCCCCGAGGAAGGTGCTTCCATCAATATCATTCCCACAATTTGGTTTAATCCTTTCAAGATATATTTTCCCCCCTGAAATTTAGATTGATCTATAGAGAGAGAGAGATAGAGGGGTAGGCCTAATATATGACAGTGACAACCATGTCCGTGATTTTATCATTCACTTCGAATTAATATTTGCTGATAATATATGTACAATGCATTCTCTCCTCTCTCCGCCCACCCCTCTTGTTTTTCACTTTCACTCTCTCTCTCTCTCTCTCTCTCTCTCCCCCCCCCCCCCCCCCCCCTCTCTCTGTCCCTTTCTCCCTTCTCCTTTTGCTCTGCGGGCCGGAAGGGGTTCACTAACACCTTTTTAAGTGAGAAAAATTATGAGATTGTGATTAGTCAAAAATTTAGTTTGGTTGTTAGTGACCCCCGTCTGGCTCATCTGCCCCATTCTCATTCTCTGAATTACTATTCAGTATAAGTCTGACACTCATAATCACTTGCAAGCAGGTACGAGTTTACATAATGCCTCAAGTAAGTCTGATATGTCATCTTTTCGTATTTTATTCATTTCTGTTCTTTTTTCTTCTTCAATTCCCAAGCCTCTTTCTCGACCAATAATCTTTCTTCTTCGATGAAGCACTTTCCTTTCTCTTCAGCGAACCTCCCCTTTTCAATCGCCATGCGTTCCTTCTCAATCGACATATGCTCTCTCTCCATTAGAAGACGATCCTCTTCTTTCGACAGCCTTTCTCTTTCAACGGCCAAACGGTTCTTTTCTTCGGCAAGTCGTTCTTTACTTACCTGAAATAAATAAGTGAAAAATATATATATTATAATGTGATAATTCAAGGTTACTCTTACGGTTTTTCAATTGCATAATCCGCTATGTTTATTATGATGACTCCGGTGATTATGGCGTTTTATGATAAACTGATAATAACAACATTCCTCATCATCATAGACAAATAAAAAATAACATTGCGGTACTTATGAATGAAAAGGCTTTTTTTTTCAACATCATATTTGGGAGGGGGAATTTTCTCCCAAATGACATGCTATGTTATTACCTCTTATTCATGCTTTTGAATACTCAGCTTTTCCTTTTCAATGTTCAAAAGCTTTTGCGAGAAGGACTCTTGCTTCCGATTTGAGTTATGCCTATCTGTTGAGGGCTCTTTTGGCGTTGGCGCTTTCAAAGATGCTTGGATCGGGTTCTCAGTTGAACTGCTGGTACTTGGACCATCAAGATCCTGCTCTTCGGTGTCTTCACCGCCCTTGATGGCGATAGGCCCGATGATATCAAGTACCTTCTTCTCGGTGTCGTCAAGAATGTCCAAGGGTGGAGGACCCCCTCCCATCTTCTCTCTTTGCTTGCGAATTTGACTATATTTAACCTTTGTGTGGGATTGGTATTTAGACCACTTTGACCGGATTTCCTCTCCTGTCCTTTCTGCTCCTGCAATTGCATTTATTTTACAAGCAATTTCCCCCCACTTTTCCTTCTTTTTCTTTAGGCTGCTCACATCCTTAAAGGCAGCAAACAATATGTGTCGATTGGATTCAACTTCCTCAACGAGGATGTGGATATCCTCGGAGCTGAAATTTACTCTTCTCTTTGCCATGATTTTGAGATTAATGGCCAGTTAGGCCCGACTTGCCAACTTAGGATGAGGTCGCGCGTCCCGTATTGTATTTTGTTTTACTCTGATTGGGTGTTTACTTGACCAATCATATTTCATTGAAAAGATGTGGGCGTTATTCACATTAAGGTATCAAGCTCAACTCTTGCATACAGTGCACTAATTTATCAGCATAGCCTCCAAAATGGGATGGGCCATTTTTATATTGCTGTTATAGTTTGCATGTGGCACAAGATTCTGCCTTCCCCTTTTCCATTTCATCTGTTTTATTTGGACCTTTATTCGATCGATCAATTTTATTCAATTCAAAGAAAATGGGCGTCATATTAACCTACATTCCTATAACGTTTCAGATACCTAAGCTGAAATATTTTGATTGTTATAGTGGGAGGGTTGAAATAACTGCAGGTGAGCTAGATCTAAACATGGAACTACAATTCATATCTATGATCTGACTCATTTCAGTGCTTAATTGACATGCATGCCTCTCCAAACCCATTAAGAGAATTTTGCTGAAAATGTTAGCAGCAGTCGATTTGAAAAGAAATATAGGCATGTTAGTCAAATTTCAGAATATATTAAATGTTTTTATATACTAAAATAGAGTTTATGGTATTTTTTCTATAACATTCCAGTGCCATGTGCGTGTATATGTGTGTGGGCGGGTGTTGGGTGCAGCACCTAGGGTAATTTAATTGTTTAAAAATGGCAAGTAACCTTAAACAGGTAAATAAATAGGCCCATATGTGAAAATTTGTAAATCAAAAGTGTCATAAAAGTCTCAAGGTGTCTTTAAAAATTACAAAAACCTGTCGGGGATTAATTTTAAAAAGGTATGAGCCAACACCCACGGATGCCAACCCTCACCGAAATTCGGTTGAATTTCATAAATATAAAAGCCCCTAGAAAAGGACCGGCAGTAGGTCTACATTGGACGCCGCTGAATTACATGAAAATGGCTGCTATTCTATTAGCTCTTCGCGGTGATATGCGACGACAGCACATTTTCCGTGATCGCACCAGTCCACTCGAGATGTACGACAACCAACAGCTCATCTCACGCTATCGTCTTCCAAATTAAATGCATAAAAGAATATACCGGTAAAAAAACAAAATTGAATTATCATACATGTAGTGCAAAAAGGTTAAAGTTTTGAATCTTTGTGATACAACAAGTAAAATCCTTTGTTGATTTAGTTTTGTATAAAGACAATGAATGGAATCTTTCAAATTCTATTTTATAGCATTTCATTTATTTATACACGAAAATTAAAGAGGTGAAGAGAGGAAGAGAGAGAGGGGAGACTCGAGAACCTGAAAGAGAGGGAGGGAGGGAGAGAGAGAGAGAGGGGGAGGGGGATGGAGAGGGGAGAGAGTAAGCTGAAAGAGAAGAATAAGAGGATGCCGTTGGGTAGGCAGAGATGTATGATAGACTGAGAAAAGCTAAGAGCTGAAAGGAATGGAGAAGATAAACGGAGAGGGTAATATATATAGGGGGAGAGGATCAGAGAGAGAGACAGACTGCAGTGAATGTTTAAATGATACTAATCATGCCCCACCCTCGTAACTGATCAAAATATATTTAAAAGTGATTTTTGAAAAAAGGTTTAGATCGAACCATAACTAGTATACATACGAGTAAACGATGAGCTAAGAATTGATATTATTACTTGAAACTACACCTTTCGCATCTCATAGAATCGCCACTAATGAACTGTGGAGGCGCTTTCCAACAAATAAAACAGATAAGACAACTCCAGAGCAGCGACAACTCTCTTGTCGGCGAACTTGTCGCTAATCTTGGCAACACCTCGCGGACAAGTTGAGGGATAGCGCATGAGTTGTCGCCATGCTGGAGTTATGACGCTTTCGTGAAACAGCCCCCTGGTACTGGCCTACGGAGCTGTACATGGGATCCATATACCCCGGTACTGTGTTTGGAGGGAGATATCAACAACAAAAAACTAGATCTAAATATCGCCATTTCTTACATACTGTGAGCCATGCAAACTACCCTCGGAGTTTGCTAAATCATTGAATTTAAAGAGTAATACCTAAAAGTAGAACTCAGCAGTTGATGAAGAGAACATCAAAACTTGTCGACATCAAAACCAGACCAAACTTTCCGAGTCTCCCTGCACGTACATCATGCAAAGTGACAGAATCACTTTCCCTACATGTACATGTACAGCCAATGTAACTAGGACCAGTTCTTTGTGCACACTTGCAGTGGATTTGTAGTTGTCACTCTGAATTTCCTCAAACTTTGTGACCTTCCCGTCGCTGCCTGAATTTATTTTAATAATTGCTCAGTCTGTTTCAACTTAGATGGTCTAGGTCTGATAAAAGCCTGTTTTGGTGTTGATGACCAATGAGCCTGTCCATCCTACATGGATCCATATTGTAATTTCGTGCAAAATGAGAAAGAAAAATGAGTGGTGCCTAAAAGATGTGCTAGTGATGTGACTAGAATGACTGTTCTTATTCACTATATCCTTCTCTTGCATTTACTCTTAGATATTCAAACTCAAATTGCTCCCCCCCCCCCACAAAAAAAAAAAATTACTACATGTATGTGTACCCGAGAGTCTTAGTTTAACCATGAGGTATGAGGCCATTATATAACCTTTTTCCTTTTTACCCCCTTTTCCAGTTGGATATGAAGTAGTCGCAATTGATCATCAGCAGACGAAGTTGGATCGCAAAGCAAAGGTAAGATCTGAGTAGCTTTTCAACATGTAGACTTTATGTAGTAAGAAATTGAATGGTGCACTGAATATAATTTTTTTTCCTGGAAAATGTTTGGCTATTTCATGTTGATAAATTGCTGTGATTATCTATATGTTTTTTTTTAAATCATTTAATTTGTGTTTGTTTATTGTTTAGTTTTAGGGAGAGGCATTATGGATTTTGAAGGTACAGGTTTGCATGGTGGTACTGATAACTTGGAGGTTTACGGTTCACCATGTGATTTATGGATTTTGCGATAAACATGAATCCTCCAAACATTAGAATGTAGCCTAATTTCTAACCATGTTAGTTGTCTCAAGTAATAGATTGTATATCTACAGTTTTTAACAAAATTTCAGCATTTCAGGACCCTTTACCATTGTTCTGTGATAATGTCCATCGCGACGCTTTAAAGTGACAGTAAACTGAAGCTCCTAAATAGCGCCATCTTTTAACAGGATTTGAAAAGTGTCTGCGCCTCTCATTTTCCCATCATGCCCCATTATATTTCCACATTGCAAGTCAAAAATAATAGTTTGAAATATAAAATGTGCCTATTATCCAAACAAGCTTTTTGTCAAAATTAAAAATCAAATGCAATTAATTTTGAAATTATAATCTTAATTTAGCAATCACTGTAAGAAGACACTGTTCAAGTTCTACCGGTTTAATACCACTTAAAACACATTATGACATTTGATATACTTTACAAATCTTATTTTGAACTGGCAAACTATTTACTTGTTTCCTCATACTCCTCCAGATTTCAAATGCACCTGAGAGACCAAAGGATGTGGAAAGTGATTATCTGAAGGTAATAATATGAATTTTTTGAAGCTTCTTGAAAGCTTCTTGAAGCTTCTTTGATTGCAGTGTAAGTTCTTGGAGATAGGCCCAAAGGGTTCATGTGACTGCATGATTGCAGTTTGACCAAGAATGTAGTTAAGTATTTTTTGCAGGAACAAAAATACTACAATACTACAATACTTTCAGAAAATTCTTACTTTTGGATTTTGTCATCTACTAACTCTTTGATTCTTCAGGGCACTAACATGCTATGACAAGATGGTTTACATCTCCACTTTCCACCCCGGTGTGGTATAGTGCAAGGGTACCTGGTACAAAGAAAATCTTTGAATACTTTCCATGTTTTTTAATAAAGAACAGTTTGGCTATTTAAAGCCATACTACTAATAATGCTTTGTAGATCTCTTTAGCATACCTTTTGCATCATGATTGTACACTCTGTCTGTGAATGTAGATTGAATGTAGATGTGAATGTAATTTGAGATTAAAACTCTTGTGTTTGACAGATTCAAGGCAAGCAAATGAAAGTTCTTTCAAGATTGACTGTGACTCTAGATGATTCAGCACAAACTATCGTTTTGGTGAGTTCCTATTTTGCTATTGTGACAAACATTAGATACTAAAAGTAAACTAACAAATGCATTCTGTCAATTTGATTACAATGAAAACATTGACATTGTTTTGACTGACCGTACAGTAGCCGTGTTTCAAGGGCTAGTCCCATATCACTGATGATGATAATGATAAATAAATTTTGTGAAATAGTTCTCAATTCGGTTCCCATAGGTCTATGTGGAAAATGTATTGAATATCGGTGTTACAGTTCCAAACTCACTGATTTATGAGCCTTCAATGGCATATCCAATACCTTTTGGACATACACTTCAGATATGTGAGTAATTGTTGTTATTATCAGTGATGTTGGATCGGCCCTTTATACTCTGTATTCCGGTCCACTGGCTCATGCAATGTAGCAATATTTGTGCCATTCTCATTAATATGTAATTATATTGTATTTTGGTTTAGGTTTGCTATCATAACAAATTCAGCCAACAACTTAGTGTAAAATTTGTTTACTCTTCTTACCACTGAAGGGGTGCTTTGCACTATAGATACCAGAAACAATATGAATATGGACAGAAAACTTTCATCGGTTGGGGGTACTGTAAAAGTGGTAATTTTCGCACCATTAATTTTTTGCACTCGGCCGAGTAAAGTGAATTTCGCATGTTTTTAATTTCGCCGACTCGCTAGGCTCATGGGCAAAAGAGTACATAAACAAAAATATTTGAGTGTTTTAATTTTCGCGCACATTTCATGCAGCGCGAAATGCGCGAAAATTTCCACACCGCGAAATATTCCACGTTTACATTAATCATACAATTGTAGTGTAAGCTTCTACCAACCTTAAAATGATCGACTTAAGGACAGCTCTAACCGAACACGCCCTAAATACAGGACATAATATTTGATGGGATGATGCCCTCACCATTGACTTTGAAAGCAATTACTGGTCAAAAAAGGTGAAAGAGTCTCTATGGATAAAGAGGATCAATCCTACACTGAACTCAGGGACTCCGGTTTTACCGGTTATTTATTGTCACCTATCTTCGGTCCAGGGATCGCAAGAGAGCAGACAGCAATTAGAAACAGTATGACTGATCACTTGGCTTGAGAAAGTCAACAGGAGTGGACGAAAGCTTGCTAACAAATTTTAAGGTTAAACTACAATTGTAATATGAATATGAAATATTCTTGTCATTGGTGAATCATCATTTCTCAATTATCATATAATCACATTTTCCTAAATGTCTTAAATTGTGAAATGTTCAAACCTTTCTTTCATGTACATTTTGCTTCCAGAGGTCCGACAGTGTATCAACTTATGACCTTTTGGCTGTTAAACCTACCACTAAGAAAATGTTTCACAAAGCATGCATAGAGCTGGAGGTGGATATCATCTCTTGTGACATGACAACAAAGTTACCTTTCTACTTCAAACACCACTCCATCAAACCAGTAAGTTAAATTTTAATTTTTAATATTTATTGTGAGTCACCTTTGAAGTATGAAAGTTACGTGTATATCCTCTGTCAGTTTAGTTTTGACCACAGTATGAATTCCCCCATTTATCATTCAATTGTATGATACCAGGGCTATCCTTGACTCTTACTCTGGGTTTTAGGGTTTTAGCTCTGTTCAAAATATCACCAAAATGTGATCAATGCTTACTTTTCAAATGTCTCCACTTCATTAAAGGGAAGGTAAACCCTGGACTTTTGGCCTACTGAGAGTGTTAAGAGCACAATTCTTGACATTACTGTGAAAATTTACCTCTTATGAACGCTTGACGGTGGAGTAATTCACACTTTTGTGAGCAATGATCGTCTGCTGCTATCGGGGTTGGCCATATTTTTTATTCACCCGCGCTATGATGACGTTTTGTCGGACATGCCAAGGGGGAACTGTGATTGGCTGAAATTCGGAACGTCTTGTTCATTTTTATTATATTGGAACATCCGAACACCTGGCAGTACACCATTTTGAAACGTGTAATAATGGCGGCATCCGGGTACTTCTGGTCCGAGATGTCCGACAAAACGTCACAGGGCGGGGCTTATCTGTTCAAAATAACGACGCACACGATCGATATAGGACCTTCTAGCAGACGACAAAATGATATTTCTAACTACTTGTTGACGGCGTTAGGGGGGCCCAAATGTGTTGAAATTTGACATATATAATCAACAATGTGCCCTTCAACTAAACAGCTAACTAAATCGCCAGGGTTTACTTTCCCTTTAACTACAGTGTATCTATTATTTCACAAATTATTGTGTACATAACTTGTAGGAAATTTATTACCATTTCTTATGATACCAAACATTATTACTTTACCCAAATTTATCCATAAGAATTATTGAAAATTACATTTGAGTTTCTTTTTTGTCCGGATTATTTTTTGGTTTCTCATTTGTTTACTAAATTGTTTAATGTTGAAATAAGGTAATATTTTCTCTGAAAATTTCTATGGTAGCATATGATTATAAGAATGCTGTTGAGTTCTGGGAAAGGTGCAATAGAATTGTGAGCTTTCTCATTCCTTTCATGTCAGTTTGGAAGGGCTTCATAGTAGTAATGTCCCCCTCATATTTGAAATATGACGGGGAATAGCTGAAGTGTTAGACCAAACATTTATGCCACATGTGTTTGCAGTCCAATAAACCCATTTCTCTGTGCAGTGCATGTGCTTTTTCAGTGAGATTGGGTCAATTTCCTATCATGAAATTGCATAATACTTGTTTGTGATCTTGTTTTGTAATGTGCACTCTTAAAAAGACATCAAGACTTAAAGACATCTCAAAGATATGAAACTCTTCTTCTACATATGTATTGTTAAATTGTTTACATGATATATTTATATAATATTGGATGCACTTGAGTGGTATATCAGATATATTGCATTCAGCTAGCATGAATATTGCACGAATCGAAGATGAGTGCAATATTTATGCTAGATGAATGCTATATATCTGATATACCACAAAAGAAATCTAATATTATTATTATTATACATACAAATTCGAGGAAACATACAACTTTACAATGGCCTGGAGAAGATGGTACCCAACAGCTCAAGTCAGGATATAGATAGAGCTCAGACCGTGCAGGTCTATGGAAAATATGTGCTACCTCTAACTAGCACAGCAAAGCAGGCCAGTTGGAACAATAAAAAACGATGAAATTGGTTCACGTACTCACCAACATAACCAATATACAGAGTAAAAATGATCCTTCAATATAATGATCCAAAACAGCAAATTCCAACGTCCATGTTTGTTTACAAATGTTTCGAATTTACCGCTTGCAATATCGAGGCTGCGCTGCGCTGCCATACACAAAACTAAAGGTATGAGAACTATGCAGACAACACTGAAAATTTACGTGTAAACCTATGGCATTTAGCGCTTCGTCGCAATCTTTTTGTGCCAGCGATTGATGAAAGCAAGACTCCACCGAACGTGCTTCTGCTCATGCGTCGGACAAAAATTGCAATGGTATATCAGCGCAAGCGTTGAATATCGTGACAATATTCCACCCTTTTACAACATTGACAAGAGTAACGTAATACACGCAAGACAGTTAATATGCTAACTGTATTGTATGCAATCAAACTGAACAACAGAAATCTCACAGAACGGAAAAATACAAGGTTTTATTCTATCGGAAAAGTAACCTATATGTGTAATAATATATAATGTGGGGTGAACTTTATCCGTATCAAAAATATAGATTCATAAAAGAAGAACCTTGTTGACTCTCATGATTGATTGTCCATAAGTGACATACTCCTGCAACATGCTTTGCATAAAAACAGACACACCCTGTAAATCTTACATTTTATTTTGCCTACTCTTTGTTTATGATATGAGAGATAATTTGTAACGTGTACCTATATATCTAATCTCCATCCAGGCATTGGAAAGGGGCGTTCAGTTTGAGATCTGCTATTCCCCAGCCATCAGAGACACCAGTCTGCGAAGAAACATATTCCACAATGCTCTCGATCTGGTCGGTGCATGCAAAGGGAAGAATATTATCATCAGCAGTGCAGTTGAAAATGTGAGTTGGTACATGTATTTTGAGGTAACAATCTTCATGTGCTTGTAGTCTCATGAAAGAGATGGCTAAAATAAAACACTGAAGCCTTGCGTCCCTGATAACTTTTCATTCTTGTCTCACCTGTGTAGAAGGAGCAAGGCTTAGCGCTGGCATCATCAATATTCTTCATTCTACTTACACCTGTCTTTGTTGTCTTCCTCTCCTTCTCAATAATTGTTGATACTTTAGTACCCCCACCCCATCCCCCCCCAAAAAAAAAATAAAAAATAAAATAAATAAATAAATAAATAAATAAAAATAAATAAATAAAAATAAATAAAAATAAATAAAATGAAATATAAAATGAAATAAAACAACAACACAACAAACAAACATAAACCTGGCCTATGTAGGGTGGAAATAAAAACAGGACTCAAGGCTAGATTCAGTGTTGAAATTGCAAAGGTTTTATTTAGTGTGTACAATCAGGGAATGTTTCTTGTCATATAACCTGGAGGATTGACTATGGAGGAATTACAGGTGCACTGCATGTAGCATTGGAATCAATCAAGTATAGGATCTGTTACAATTGCAGCCAGTTTGTTTGTTGATGATTTCCAATCTATGATTTTTGTAATGATTTTGTTTTTAATATGTAGACAAAGTAAATGAGAGATGTCTGTTGTGTGGTTTATTTCTTGTTGTGACATTAAGGATAAATCAAATTAAATCAATCATTTTGCAAGTTCTTCTAAAGTCTTTTAAAATTATCACTATGGTTGATTTCTTCTGGATTGAAATAAATCCAAATGAAAATATACGGCTTTTTCAGTGTCCATTTGGCATTAATTGCACTTGTAAGCAATACTCCTAATAAATTTGATTGATTTTTCATTTCTGTTTCTTGCTGTTACAGGCGATGGAACTGAGAGGACCACATGATGTTGCCAATTTGTATCCTTTTTTTCTTAAAATTGAAATACAATTACATAAAGTATTCATATGGAATTAGATAGCTACCTTGTCTCAAATCAAGACGCTGAACTCTAATCCTAAGCTATTAAGATTTTGTTGGTTTTAGAAGTTTGTATTATTGTTGTTTTTTGTATTGACAAGATAATTGCATCTATGTTAAAACATGCCAGATAAATATTTGTTTGGTAATGAACAAAATACGTCAATAAATGCACATTTCACTCAAATTTAGAAATTATAGAGAGGGAAATTTTTACTTAAATGAATAGTGCAATATTCCAAAACTTATAGGAATAACATTTGTATGGATATCTGCATCCAAACTTTAGCCATTTAAATTCCACTGGAAGGAAATATGAAATTCTTCAAAAATTGTGTCATAAAGAATAATTGAAACACCCTGAAAGAAGCCTGCTGAAGGGTATGGCTATATAGTGCTCAAAATCTTACACACCGATATGATTGTGACCACTCTAAAGGAATTTTGCCTCAGGGTTTAACTATAAAATGTGTATGTGTCTTGAAGATTGATAGTTGTTCCAGCAATTCCCTATAGCCAACTTCCATTATAGTGTTTTCAATCTCTCTTTCAGACGCCTAAGATTTGAGGAATATTTATTGCTGTACCCATTGGCTCATTTCCTTTATAGCCAAATATAAATACAGCATAAACAAAAGAGCATCAGGTGCAGTGAACGTCATCAAAAGTGACAATTTTCAAGTAATGTAAGCATTTTGAATGAAACACACTGAAAAAAACAAAGAAATCCAAGGGAGGCAAATTTCTCTTTAAACACACTAGACAATATTCTTTTTGCTCGAAGCTTTCCAATATCTTTCAAGTTTACAAAGACAGATTTAAACACTAAGCAACTTTTATCGTCACTTGAAAATATTAAATGGTACCTTTATAGTTCAGCCTTTGAGTGGTGTTTCAGATATTTTTGTGTTATTCTATGTCATTATTATTATTATTATTTCATCATCACCATCAAATCGATGTCATCACTATTGTCATCAATCATCATCATCAGCATCATCATCAACATCATCATCAACATTATCAACATCATCATCGTCGTCACCTTTGTCATTATCATCATCATCATGAACATAATTACTATCATCATCAAAATCGTCATCATCAAAATTGTCATCATCATCATCATCATCATCATCGTCGTTGTCACCTTTGTCATTATCATCATCATTCATGAACATAATTACCATCATCATCAAAATCGTCATCATCATCATCAACATTATCACCATCATCATCAACATTATCACCATCATCATCAACATTATCACCATCATCATCATCATCGTCATTGTCATGTTCTCCTTATGGTATTAATGTGTACATCACACACATTCATGATTCATCCAGCCACACATAATTACTGGGGTTAAATGGCTATAAAACGGGCACGTTACACGAATGTTCTTAACGGTAGACTTCTCGCCATGTTGCCAACTGCAACTGTTTATTCTGTTCTTCCATTCTATATTGTCTATGTCAAACCCCGCCAGTAGATGGCGCTATTCCACAATGGTATTACAATATGTTGAGCGTCAAATGATTTCCAGGATACTACAGTCATCATCATCAAAATCGTCCTCATCATCATCATCATTATCCACAGAGTGTTTGAGATGTTTCCAGATGTAGGCCATTACTCCATATTGCCCTTGACCATAGCAAATCAGAGGAAGCTTATTTGGTTTGAGCGAGGACAAAGGGAAGGCTGCTGTCTCAACAAACTGCCAATCAGCTCTCATCCATGCATGTATGTATTGGTGTGGGCTAATATTTAAAAAAAAAATCCTTGATGCAAGTAAAGGTTACTGGGGTAAAACGTTTATGATGTATAAATTATCCCTCTGTTTTTTTAAGATAAAGTTGAGTTCTGGTCATGCAATTACATTGTTAAGGAAACTGTCTCAAAGCAACTGGGAAAGGTTGATCGTGTCTACATAAGAATTGTTGTAAACTGTGAGGTTTTGGCAGCATCAAAGTGATGAAAGATGGACCCAATCTCACTGAGAAGCACATGCACTGCACTAAGCCTGAGTCATATCGAATATTTCATAATCCGGGATTCGACGGCTTTGATTCGATCGAATACCGGTGCATCGATAAATGATGGGCGGTGAAAACAGAGTTGCACACAGTTGCACCATGCACCGGTGACCGGTCCGGTGGCATCACGGGCATATGTATGGGCTCTCGCTGCTCGACATTAACGATAGCCTGCTAGCCAATGGCTAGTAAAAATCACAGCGGAGCCAAAATCTTAAGTTTCTAGTCCGTATGGCTAGCCAAAATATCACACTAGTGTCGCACGAAGCGATGCTCATTGTCGACACACCCGACAATGATTCAAATTCAAAGAATTAATAATCTTTGTCTTTGGAGAGCTGAATGAAACACGTTTGTTCGATGCAAAAAAAAAAAAAATACGAAATAAACTTTTCGTCGCTCAATATAATATAGACTCGACTTCATTTAGCTTCAGATCATTCAGAAGTAACTGCCAATTTGATGAGAGTGTGATATTAGTTATTGCGAATTAAGTAGGAACACTCGTACTCATGCCCGTATTTATCATGTTCAATTGTACAATTGTCAAATTGACAATGCAGAGAGAGTGCAAGAATATTATCGTAAACTTCAGTTCGTAACGACAAAACAATTTTTCCATAGAGAAAGCACAGGTAAAGCGCGACGTCCTCCGCGAGCGAATTAGCGAAAGTTAGCCAACAGTTTGAAGTCGCCTTCACGTTCTCTGCTAGTATATATGCTGTACGTTACGGAGTTTCTTTTTTTATTTGCTCTTTTCATGGTGGCTACGGTAGTCAAAAATCTGGCGGACTACAAATCGATGCACCGGATTTGCCAAAACGAATTCGGGATTCGATGTCTTCGATCGGACACCGGCTAACCAATCGATTCGACTCAGGCTTACACTGCACACAGAAATGGGTATATGGGACAGCATACACATGTGGCATTCATGTTCGGCCCAAACACTTCATCTATTTCTCGTCATATTTTGAATATGAGGGCATTTGAAGAGCAATCCTCTTCAGGGGACATTTCTACTATGATAGTCTTCCAAACTGACATAAAAGGAATGAGAAAGCTCACAAATTATTTTTCACCTTTCCTAGAACCCAACCTCCTCTTTAGTATGTAAGGGCAAATCCAAGGATTTTGTTCCATATGTAACTGATTACATCAAAGATTTTAGTACATGTATTTATCATGTTGTTGAGAGCCTAACTAGAGCATGGCTTAAACAATATTTAAAGTGAAAATGATACAGTTGATATTTAAATTGTTCCATTATGCTTGGTAATATATGGAACTCAAACAACAAATACCTTACAATGATGATTTTAAAATTTGCATGCATATATAGACATCAAATCTCAGTAGTGTGAATGGCAGACTCAGAGGCCAATACCGAATTGCTCCTTCCCGTACGAGGCATGGTATTCAGTGTACATAAAATTAAAAATTAAATAAAGGCACTATGCCCTTGTTTATCCGTCATTTTCTAACCATTTGTAATACTGTAAAACCAGAAAACTTTCCTGACCTGACTCTCTCCCAAGGTCTTAAAGTCAGCCTTTTTCATGAATCATGGTGTATAATTATATTTTTATTATTTTGTGGGATGAATCTCTCCACTCCTGTCATCTGCGAAAAGTGTCATGCATTTCTTGTTTTACTGTACCTTTGAGGAATATCAGTGTAATTTGTTATGGGTAACACTTTAGCACCAACGGGTTTTTCCCTGACGTCCGCATCCCGCCCACCGATCGCACCATCTGCGGCTTCTGATTGGTCGGTTTCACGGACCAATAGCAGCGCGGCAGTTCCGGCGCCCTCGGAACACAGCTTACGCTATAAAAGGCGCTTGCAGCGGCGATTGTCCACATTGCCTGACGAAGACTAGCAGTTAGCGGTCGAAACGTCGCAACCCTCGTTTGCTCCTTCGTGTGACAACAGATCAACTTATACTCTTATTGTAATACCACGATGATCAACATCTTCCGCACTTTACTATGTGTTTATTTTTTCATAATTATGCTTTCAGTTACCAGGAATGGCACCATTAGGTCTGCAATGTCGGTACAGAAGGTGACAGACCTGGCCCCAGATGAATTATGGAAGGTCAAGGCTAGTCTTGAAGCCAGTGGTTTGTCGGTGGAGCAGCTGAGAGAGATGGAGGCAAAGACTGTGAAGAAGACTGCAAGCCAGGAGAGAACTGCTGGGGAGGAGCCTGAAGAGAAGAGGCATAAACAGAGGTGATACCTTCCCAGATCAGAGGATTTGATTTTTAGAACTATTTTTGCAGACAGTTCAGAGAAGTGCAAGCCAGATTAGCTTTGTGTTCTTTAGGCCTGTTCATAGCTCCTAGATGACCAGAAGAATCTTAAAATCACCACATTCTCTTTAAAAAAAATTCCCCCCTCCTCCTGTGCCGATATGTTTACAAATTCTTATGAAAAATTAACTATCTAGAGTCAAGATATGAGTTTCAGTTTCATTTGTTTCATTGTGAAACTGGATAAAAGTTTTCTTTCAGGAGAACCGCACTTCACATTCCATGTAACATCAACTAAACCTGTTTCAGGAAGAAGAACCAGCTAGCTTGGTCCAGTTGCATACTTTCATCCCAAAATTCCTTCAAGAAATTTCCTGCATGTGGTAATGAAAGAGTCGATAACAAAGTGTGGTAATATGTTCGGGGGAATTGTCTCAAAGTGCCCTTAGTTTGTTCAGGTTTCTCATTGTTTCCTTATGAAATGCAAATTATTCACTTGCATTTTGTAAAAGTATCCACAAACAGATCTTTGAAGTAGTTTGAGATATTGATAACTGAACTTTATGTCTATAGTGTACAAAGAGAAGTTTTAATTAGATATTCAGTCAACCTGTTGCTACAAGCAGTATGGAGATCAATTATGCGGCAGCTCTAGTTTGAAGTGACTTAGAGGATTGTGTCTGTCATAAAACTGATGCAGCTCCATATGACAAATATATATGCGTTAAAGCTAATGACCTAATTAAATGCTAGTCCCATATCTGTTTTGTGCTTCGCATGAAAAATTGAAAGATCATATAGGACGTGTATTGATGGGGTGTAAACCTGTAGACGCCACCCGATTGAGCTTTTGATATCAGCTTTGTTAGATAAGTTAAAGCCCATGTATGGTATTCTGCAAATTATCTTATCTTTATTTTAGGCAATGATATATTTATATTATTCTGAAAATGATCTTATCTTTATTTTAGGGAACGATATCTTTTATTGCCATAACTAATTTGAAATTGTGGTGCGTTATTCGTTAATGACTGCACATAGGTTGCTGCTTACATGGAAGACATCTACGCAAACACCACTGAAATTTGCAGTTTAGAATTTGTTATGGCAACTGATATAATTTCACTTAGATAAACGTAAGGTGCCTTTCAGAATAACACCCGGCTAGTGGCCAGAGATGTCGAAAGAGAACTTGTTTATTTGCCTAGAGTGATACTCTATACATGTACAATATTTGAATTTTTGGAAACTTTGGGTGTGAATAAATAAGCTTGAATTAATAAAACTAGAATACCCTTCGTAAAACCTGAAAAATACAACCTCGAGGACTTTCAAGAAATCAGCTGTAATGCAATTTCAATAGTGAAATATTGAAATATGTGATCTGTACACTGCACACCGATATGTGTATATGGGACTACCCACACATTTGACATGAAAGTTGGGTCCAAACTTTTTAGCTATTTCTTGTCATATTTAGAATTTGAAGGCATTTGAAGAGTAACACTTTTGGGGGGAAATTCCCTCTATGATATTCTTCCAAACTGACATAAACAGAATGAGAAAGCTCTCAACTTATGTATATCATTTACCAGACTTCGACCTTCTATTCAAAGTCTTTGTGATCATGTTTAATCATTTCAAGTGCATAAATGGATAAATAAATAAACATTGGACTCATGATACCAATGTGGACAGTATTGAAATAAAATTTGCTTACAATTCCTGGAATCAAATTGTTTGCTTGGTGTGGACTTGGAAGACATGCGGTTGTAGAGTAAAAGTGATATACACTGTATTATCATTTAAAGTATTTCAAGACAATAATGAAGCAGCTTGTGGATGCTCTACAAGTAGAGACAGAGACAGAGAAAGTAAGAAAGAGAGAGAGTAAAAGAGAGAGAGAGAGAGACAGGCAGACAGACAGACAGAGAGTGAGGTGGGGGAGGGAGGGCAGAGAGAAAAATGGAAAACAGGTGAGAAGGAAATTATGGAATGTAGAATGATTGAGGAAAAAGAAACAGAGATAGAAGTGGGGGGGGGGTAAGACAGAGGGAGAGTAAAAGTGATATACACTGTATTATCATTTAAAATATTTCAAGACACAATAACAAAGCAGCTGATGCTTTAATTCAATTCAATTCTCATTTATTTCATTTTCAATTAAAAAGTACATTCAAAACAAATACAAAATATGTCATAATCGAAATTAGAAAATGAAATGGGGAACTACATAAATAAAGCCCTTAGGCCTTGTACAAGCATAGTTCCCTACAAATATTGCAAAATCTATATAGACAACAAATAGAAATAAAAAACAAGAACTAAAAATATAAATACTAAAAATATAAATATAAATACAAATATAAAATATAACACAAATATAGATAACAGAGAAAAATAAAAATAACTATACATATTTAAGGGTAAGAAAATGCTTCAACATTTTTTTGAAAGAAGTGATTGTATTACAATTAGAAATATATTTGGGGATTGAGTTCCAAATTACAGGGAAATTATGTCGTACTGATTTCATGGCACTATTTGTTTTTACTGGCCATAAGTGAAAAGAATCCTTAAAACGGGTATTATGATTATGTATCTGGTAATTAAAAGTGAACATTTGAGAAATGTTAGAGGGTAATTTATTTTGAAAGTAAAAGAAACCAAGGAGAGCAAGGGAGTAATAGTACAAATCAAAAATATTAAGAGATTTCAATTTTTTTAACAATGGGGCAGAAGGGGCACGATGAGGACATCCCAGGCATATGCGAAGGGCCCTTTTCTGTAATTTAAATAATTTATCTAATTTAGTTCGACTACAATTGCCCCAAACAGCAACACAGTAATTTAGGTATGAGAGCATAAATGAATTATATAATAGTATTAAAGCAGAAGGCGGAAGCGAGTCTTTTAATCTATACAAAATACCAATACATTTAGATACCTTTTGAGTGACCTTATTGACATGTGTATCCCAATGCATATCATAATCAATGTATACCCCAAGGAAATTAACACTATTAACCTTATTTAATATATCATTGTTGATTTTAAGAAGTAAACTAACAAATGAATCGGTTAAATTAGACTGCCTATGAAAGAACGTAATGTAATTTGTTTTACTAGGATTTATCAACAATCTATTTAATTTGAACCATTTTGTTACTTTATCTATTTCAGTATTAATATTGTTTTGTAAATTATGCATGTTAGGTTGGGTGTAAATTAAAGTGGTATCATCAGCATACATTATGTAATCAAATTTGTCAGATGAATGTGTAAGATCATTTATATAAATCAAAAACAATAATGGACCTAGGATTGAACCTTGTGGTACCCCAAGTGTAAGAGAAGAGAAATTGGAAGAATTACTATTATAAACTACACATTTACAAGTAGAGAGAAAGAGAGAGATGGACATACAGAGACAAGTGAGATGAAGGGAAGGGAGAGAGGGCAGAGAGAAAGATGGAAAACAAGTGAAAAGGAAGATAAGTATGGACGAAGAAATATCGAGAAAGGAGAGAGAGAGGGGGAGAGAGAAATTTCCATGTGAATAGGGGGAAAGTAAACACAGGAGACCGTTGCAGCAACATGCTCCGGTGGCAGTGACAGATGAAACCAAAATAAAATATAAATATATAAATATAAATAGTATTAGCATGTTGCTAAGTTGCTTGCTCGGAGAATTCATCACACATGGTTAGTGGTACACAATGCCCATACTCTGTCCATCTATACCAAGCCTTTCAAGGGAGACCTAGCCAGTGGTGTATCCAGGATTATGTGAGGGAGGGGCACAATATTCTGAAAATTTTCTTACAAGCAATAAAAAAAGAAGGTCATCAGCGTTTTTTGTGTCTTTTTACTCCAAAATTCTCTGACAAGCAAAAAAGCAAAGCAAAAAAAAAAAAAGATCATCAGCATTTTGAGGCGTCTTAAATTCTCTGACAAGCAATAAAATTTTAAAAAAGGTCACCAGCGTTTTCGAGTGTCTTTTCTTTTGCCAGGGGAGGGCCCCCTCTTTGAATCCGCCCCTGGACCTAAGCTCGCCCTCCTCTTGATCCAAAGTACATGTATGATGAGAGAGAGAGAGAGAGGGGGGGGGGAGCAGAGAAAGAGTTTTTTTCCATAAAAGCAGGTCCCCTCCTCCCCACCCCGTCTTTAAGCTTTCAGATCCTCTTGGCTCAACCTCTGGACATAGCAAAGTACATGTACCATTACTTCGAATGACATGCACATACGATATACCATATGCACCAGATCACTTGTGTTTTCCAAGTTCTTTCTGAGAAGAGATATCAAGAAAGGAAAAACGCCGTAAAATCTGTATGAACCTTGAGTCGTAGTCGATATTTTAGGGTTAGGGTGACGACCAGAATGACAAAGATCCATAGTTTTCCCATCCAACTGGCTGTTCATTCTTTACACGCACCAAAGAAGGGCAGAGTCTAATTCGGTTTTTGTTTGTTTGTTTTTTGTTCATGTTTTTTTGTTTGGTGCCAATATAGGCCTACTCGACAAATCTCTGACAAGCAAAGAAAGAAAACAAAACTCTCTTGGGTAAAAAAATGTGAAAGGAGTGGCACATGTTTGGGATACATCCTTAAGGTGTGCGAATTGGGTTTTAAAGGGTTAAAAAAGAATCATCTTGTGATCCAATGGTCTACTTTTATCGAGGGACCGAGCGAGTAAAGCCCACTGAATATGCATGATGATAGATCGCCCTGATAACGGGTCAATCTTTACGGATATCTGATCGGATTGAACGCATCGTCAACGGAAAATTGAGGACAAAGGGAGCAAGAGTGCGTGTGTGTGTGTGTGTGGGGGGGGGGGGGGGGGCTGCAGCGTCAAATCCGTCTTGGGAACATTGTTTCAAATTAGTTTTATAATATGTGCAGTGAAGACTGTTTGCATTTTATATGTACATGTATACGGATGGTGAAGTGTGTGTGCATGTCAGTGTTTATACAATTTCTAGAGTTAGTATAGGCCCTATTTGCTGCGTACTTCTTCTTTTTTTTTTACAGGATTTTTTTATTCACTGTGTTAATTTCCGAGTACTCTTCTTGTTTCTCTCTCTTTCTTTCGCCTTCCCCTTATTCCGCACGGTTCATTCAGCATGGGAACACTGATTACCATCAGCGTTATATCTGCCATAAAGATTGTTCTCATTT